>JAIXND010000852.1:7497258-8705948 GCA_023646645.1 Varanus salvator macromaculatus | reverse complement strand
TGTTCACTTCTCAGTAGGTAGTTTCCTGACTTCTGTATGGATTTCCTCACCATTCTGAAAGGGTGAAATACCTCTTCTAAAGCTTGATTAATAGCAGTAGGAATGTTAAGCCAAAAATGCTGGCATTTTGGCCCAATCTTCCCCCACCCCCTTTGAATCTGTTCACCCATGTAATGTGGCACCTGAGAACTTCTGCTAAATCGTATTTGGCTCTCAGGCTGAAAGATGATCAACTCTATACATAGCTTAGTGGCAGAGAACATGCTTGGCACACAGGCAGTCCCATGTTCAGTCCACAGCATCTCCACTCAGGATCAGACAGCAAAGATGAGGGGAAAAATTTGTGTCCAAAACTCTGGAAAAATGCTACCGGTTGGAAGAGGCCTAATGGACAAACATCCGGCCTGGGCATACATGTAGTTGTCTTATGCATATGCTGGGCTTCGGTTGGATACCGGATCTGGACCTTTGTTCATGCATTCAAGCTTTTCTTAATATGTTCTTATTTATTTATTTTGTTTACATATTATATGCTGCCCCCTTGCAAACAAGCCTCTTAATGGGGAGAAGGAAGGAGGAAGAGGCTGGCCTTGATCGAAGGATATCTGCTGTGGCTGAGCAGGGCTGGACCTGTGTCCATTTCAAGGCGTTGGCAACTAAAAGACATGCCCTGCTCTTACCTGGGCAGCTTCACATCCTCTTAGTGTGCAATTCTGTGCACATTTACAAAACTGAAAAGGCCTGCAGCTCCTAGCATGCGGCAAGCTGAGAGCTGTAACCTTTTACCCAATCTTAACATACACAGGATTGCACTTTCAGGAGCTTAGGCAGAGGAGACTCTGGTACAGATGTGTACTGGAGACAAATAGTAAGAATAGACTGCACCATTTTCAGCTGTGATGACGGGGGAACCACATTTCTGACCAGCAAATATCTGCTGACTATCATGTTCCCTTTACTTGCGTTTTGGGATCCTTCCTTTCTGAGTGTCTGCTTTGCAGGGAGCTGGATTCTTTTTAACACGTTTAATGTTTGAACGTTTCCCTCCCTGTAATTTATAGTGGTCCCATCTGCTCTGTCACCACCCATTCTCTCGCTGCTGCCTCATTTTGAATGCACGTGTGACACCCAGCTTGCATTAGATGCTGCTGATGAAATTGTACTAAATATAGACACAGAACTAAAAAAGACACTCGAGCGAGCGCCCTTGCCTGCTTAACAGCTTGCCAGTGCCAGGGACAAATATAACGCTGCAGTCGCTTTACAAGTGGCACAGCTCGAAGTGGCTTGAATTAGAAGTTTGCCAGGGAAGTAGCCCACTTCTGCTTCAGTATTTCGTCTGATCTTGCATTAATGAACAGCGTTAGGCTCCCTCTAATGGTAATTTAACTGAAATCCTGCTAAACTCCATGAAGCCTCTGCTGCTTTAAGTTGAATTGTTGTTGAATTGAGAAGCCATCAGCCCCTTTTGCTGCCCTTTCTTAGCTTTGCTCCCTGAGTGTCTTTTGCACGGCCCATGTGCTATTTGCATTTCCTTTATTTACACATTTGTAACCTGCCTTTCCGTTCGGTATCTCAAAGATGACTAGCTGCAAAAAAAGAATAAAAAGTCACAGAAATGCTCAGTACAAGAGAGGGCTCCCCAAGGGGGTGGGGGATGTAAAACAAACAGCAGCCCAAAACTTGCCGTTTGCTGTTCATTTATAAGCCTGGCAAAATAAGGTGGTCTTCACTGGGCTCCTAAAACTCAATCAGGATGGCATCAGCAGAGTTTTCTCCTTAGTTATCCCTCGCTTAGTCTTATTAGTGGGATCTGGGCCTCTGATCACAAAGGTTGGGCGGGTACCTAGGGGAGCAAATAGTCCGTTAAATATATGTACATCCTTTAAAGGAAGGATAGGCCAGAAGTAGCTTTCACCCTTTCTGCATAATACTAGAACCTGATGTCATCCCATGATCCTGATTGCTGAGAGATTCTGGACAAAACAAAGGAAAGGAATTCTTCACACAAGGCAGAGTTAAACTGTGGAATTCCCTGCCACAAGATGTATTGATGGCCACCAATTTGGAGTCCTTTACGGTGGGGCTGGATAGATGCATGGAGGAGAAAGTGATCCATGGCAACTAGTCCCGAGGGCTCTATGCAAACTCCAGTATCAGCAGCAGTATGTTAGGTACACCAGTAGCACGGGAGCATGGGTAGGACAATTGTGGGAGATGAAATCCAAAACATCTGGGGCCTATGGGCAGCCCTCCCCTGCTTTAAAGGTCTTTTATGAAGGACATATATGCTATGCATTGGTCTTCAGTGTTTGTGTTATTGTGTGTTTGCCCTGCTTTGAAATCTTGATGTGTAAGTGGTTTACAAGTTCTTGTAAACTGTATTAAGAATAAACATGAGTGCAGGGGCGCTTCCATCAACAATGTTCGTGTGAACTGTATGGCTTCCAGCTCTTGCTCTCATTTGAGGCATGGGAGCCTACCCAGATCTTTCTCAGACAGCAAGAAAGAAAAGGAACTGTTCTCCGTGCACCTTTGGGAACACCGGCCCAATCATCTGAGCTTCCCCAGTGGATATAAAGAGAGCTGATACTTCTTTTCCCAGCTCGGTTGAGCCTCATGTGTGGCTCATCAGGCTTTCTTATGTGGGAGCAAATCAAACATCACGAGGGAGAGGGACTGGGGTCCTTGGAGATCAATGTATGAAGAGGGGCAGTTCAGAATGCCTTCAGCAGCTCTGCAGCAGTCTGGCTGCTCACAGGAACGGTACCTGCTGGGATGCTGGTGCAATCCATTTCTGCATCCTGTGTAGGAAGCAGGATCCTCCCTCTCCACCCCACTGCCCAGCCCCAGTGTAAAGGGAGATGATGCGGGCTGTGGCATCACTGAGGTTGCGATGCCAGTCCTGGTTTTCTTATTTAAGGCTTTTAGGGGCTTGCATGTTGCCTTTTTAACAAAATGTTCATATTGGCTTGCCAGAGCATTAAGCAAACCCCCAATAATTGTAAATTAGCAATTAATATGGCAATAAAATCAAGTGACAGAAATCTGTAAGAAAGCCCATAAGATATTTTAAAAGCATGATTTAGTGTTGTTTGTTTTAAGGCCCTTGCCTGGCACCAGACAACTTTGGCTGTTGGGCAATAGAAAAATGTGATTACTAATAATAGTAATAGGAATAACAGTAAAGGGGCTACCAGGTGCGTGAATTAGGGGGCCAGCACTGGGAAAGCCATCTCCACTATGCCTTTGATGGCAGGAACTCCCAAAAGGAAGCTCAACCCACACCAGAGGATTTTCACAAAGATGGATGGTTTTGGATAGTGTGTGTTGCCATTTAGTAGCTGTTCAAGGTGTGCAACCTGTTAGTTTGGCTTCCAGGTAACTGACAGTCTCTGAGTGCACTTGTGCCCTTCCCCAAATGCTTTTTCTGTCCCCCTTTGGACATGGAGCCAGGTGAAACTTTTAAGGCCTGTCGCTGCTAAGCCCTTGTACACATAGGACTGTCAACACAGCTGGTGGCCTTGACACTAATCTGTGTGTGTTTTTTCTCCTTTTTCCCCCCAGTGATCCTGTTCTGCATGGCCGCCCTAATATTTCCCATAGGATTTTACATCAACGAAGTGGGAGGCCAACCTTATAAACTGCCAAACAACACGGTGGTTGGGTCGTCTTACGTACTATTTGTTTTATCCATTTTCTTTACAATAGTGGGACTCCTATTTGCTGGCAAAGTGTGTTTACCCGGCTGACGAATGTCTAGGTACTGCTTCGCTCAGTCATGAAGGAGAGTAGGACGTCTGACGCATTCTCGGGAGGATGCCAATGTCGGGCTGCTGCAGTCTTACCGGAACGAGGAGCTCTCTGTGTTCTCACTATGCACTTTGGATTTTGATTTTTAAGCTGAGAGCCTTTCCCATAACCAAATAGACAACCTTGATTCATCTCCTGAGCATCTGGATGCAGTCAGGTGTGCACTGTGATAGGAAATAATGTAGAAGGAAAAGGAGAAGACAAAGAATTATTCTCTACATCAAGCAGCAGTATTGTACCCCCCCCCTTTTCAGCATCACTGTACTCTACCCATTTTAAGTATCTGACAATTTTGAAAGTCTCAAAAGTATTTATGAACTTTGGTGGACCAGGGGTTTGCCAAGGCGTTGACAGTGGGGCTGGGCCTCACCTCTTTAGAAGATTTGCATCTTCCTTCTGTGATAGGCAAGAAGTATTTGCCGCCAAAAGTAAAACAAAAATGCAGGTCGATCTCACACTCACTGCACCCTGAAGCCAATAGATCAAAAGATGTTCTCTGAAACCTGTTACAAAACATCCGCTTTCTGCCGCTGCCGCTCCTGTGAGCTATAGAAACACCAAGAAACAACTGGGGTGGGAAGGGTGGCTGGGAATTCTTCCTTATATTTATATAAATATATATATATTTTGCTGATGCAGTATACAGAATGTGTATACATATATATGTATATGTATATATACAGAGTCAGTCACACACAAACACACATGCACACACAAGCTCCTGGACGAGAATTCTTGAGCGCTTTTGCTAGCAAAAATACTGTGGTGTGCAGAAACTAGTACTTGATAGGAAAAAAACAAAAAACAAAGCCATTTCTCTGAAGGCCGCATAACTGGGGAAGTCTTCAGTTTACCTCATTCTTTGTAGCAGCCCTTGGTTTTAACAGGTTTTTTGTAATAGGTACAAACAACTCCATGCCTTTCTAGGTGCAATTTTAAGTTAAGCTAAGAGGTGTTTTTTTTTTCTTTGTACGGTAATTTATTTGTATATTGGGGTAGAAGGCAAGATCATGTCATAGTTTTAAAAGTTTGACCCCAGTGATGGGACATTACACTACTTAAATTATGAGCAATGGTTGTGTTACAGAGTTGCCCCCCTCTCTCCCCCCACTCCTTTTTGGCTTTGTCTGTTACATTGATACAAATTTCTGCACAGGAAAATCTGATGCAAGATATGTCCATTTGGCTGTACCGTGAGCTGCATGACTGGGGAGCAAAAGAGGACGAATCCCTCTTTCATTTGCAAGTATCAAATAATAATGCTTGTGAGTGACCCATGTTACCACAACGAGAGCAACTTGCTGATCTAGCGTCCCCATGTCTGGTCTGGTGGTCCACACATCAGACATGGGCGTTTGCTTTTGTGGGCCTCCGCAGTGCATCACATTGTCTCCCTTCCAGTTGTGTTTTCTCAGAGTGTAGCACTGCGTTCCTCACTCAGTTATAGGGCCACCTCCCGGTTTCTCTGGTCAAGGGCCTACCCCAGGTGAACAGCGATCTGCAGCAGCCAGAAGGAAGACCCTGAGCAGCAGCCATTCTCTGTAACATGCTAGACAGCTCTGCTTGTCTTCCTTGTTGTGAATAAGCCATCGACATTCACATTGACCTGTCTTGATACATTCCTTGACCTGTCTTGCTCGCTCGCCCTGGCAGCTGCAGTCTGTATACGGTTCTTGCTACTGTGTGGGCCTTGGCAGATGCCCGAAAGTCCAGCCCTCGGTGCCAGTCTTACATAGCTAAATGTCTTCTGCTGAATAGATGTGGTAGGTGCTCAGTGTAATCTCTTTTTGAACAAAAGTATAGTTCGGAAGAATTTGGACCTCGAAATAGTGTCAAACACTAGCCTCCAGTTCCTTATTACAAAAATTCCATTAGCAATTAAGGAAAGGTGGTTGGGGAATAACTGTAGCCCATAATGTGGGGCCTTGCCTCCTACCAGAATGAAACAACCGGCCGCTGCATATCTTTTGGGCCTGGTTTGGAATTCACTGTGGTCTCCATGGAATATTGTAGAATTACTGGTGTGACAGCTGCTGATGCTAGGATTAGGCATTAAGGGAGCTGAGAGATTCTGATCCATTTTGGTATGCAAATACAATGTATGGTGTAAAAGCTGGGGGTCTCTGTGGTTCCAAATGGTAAATAACCTTCAAATTATGCAAACTTTCCCATTGTAGTATTGCTATACAGCAAGAGACTAACTTGGTTATGTATTTCAGCTTTCCCCAGTCTGGTGTCCTCCAGAAGTGTTGGATTACAACTCCTAGCATCCCCCAGCCATAATGCTGAGAGTTAAAGTCAGACCTTTTTGGAAGGCGCCAGTTTAGGGAAGTCTGATGCATCGGAATCTCTTCTCCATTGAACTTATCAAAGATTGTGAATTTTTTCTCCCTCTGGAATATGTGACACTATTTTTTTTTCCTGGCATGTTTGATAGTGAAACACATAATCTCTTCACTCAGCAGGCTGAGGAGTTCTTGCAAAAGTACTTAGGAGTGCTAAGAGGTTTAGTAGTTTTCTTAAGATATACCCTTGTCTGAATTTTCTGGGTTTGGATTTGAACAATTGCTTTTAAAAATTGTGCTATGTTGGAAAGATTAGATCTTAATAGGATGTACTGACCAAAGCTCTAAGCTTTGATGTGAATTTCTAATTCGAGGATTTGCTATTTAACACAGATGAGTAAGCTGATAAAACGTTTTGACTTCTCTGTCCTCTGGAGAGCAATTGAATGCATTGCAGCTGCCCAGTCCCTTTACTGCTTAAAACCGCAACAACAAAACCAACTTTCTCTCCTAAAGTTGATACGGGATAATTCAGAGGTGATGGTTTTTCCTGGAATTCTTTTCCCTGGTCAGCATTCACTTGCCAATACTGTTCCTACCTCTGCTCCTATGCTTTTAATGGCAGCTTTTATAAGTTTGCTCAGATTAATGCTGTGTATCTGGCTGGTGTTTGGAGACACGGGAGCAGGATCTGCTGAGAACAAGAAAAGAAAAACTGGTAATTCCTAGCCTTCTGCAGCATTCATCTGCCCACATCTGGCCTTTCTTTGAGTGCATAATTCTTACTATGGCCTTCCTTTTTGTCTAGTTTGATGCAATGGCTGTTCTGAGAACAGGAAGCTGAGAACATGAACTTACTTAGGTAGGCATGTGATTTTTGGCGGAGCTGTGTTATCTCCTCTAAACCTTTCTATATGTGCATTTTCCTCCTCATGCATGCACATACATACACTAATCTGTTACCAAGCACTACTGGCACATCCCTCAGAAATGAGAACTTGCCCTCCTATTCAAGATTCAGTCTCATTCTATCTTAGAAGCTCACACTAGTGGCAAAACTCATCTAAGGATTACAGTATTGGTGCTCAGGCAAAAAATGTGCATTCTTTTTTCCCCACAACCGTTCCATCCCCATCTCAGAAGGGGAAAAAAAGTTTTCCAAAGCTTAAATCTTCTGGCCCCTGTTTACTTAATGTTGAAAACACATGTGCAGCACAATGTTGCTAAATTTATTTTAGACCAAAATAATCACTCAAAGACCGTGAGAGCTCCCTAAATGCCCTGTGTAAGTTCTAGAACTAGTTTCCTTATGGAATTCTAAAATTGGGATTCATTTATAAAGAGGGGGCTTCGAATGGGAGAAGCAGAAGCCTTGACATACACCTGTGGGTAAACATGCCCCCTCCCACAGCCCTTATCAATAGCCTCAAAGTCTCAAGTATTTTCTACATTTCCTGCTTTTCAGGAGCAGCCTTCACTTCTAAATTGAACTGACGCTGTTGCTAACTTGGTTGAAAGACTTGTGCTCCTAAGGCTAAACAGGGAGTCTTGAGGCCAAAAGAAAATTAGGAGGAATCAGAGCCAGATAATCCAAAATGTATTAAGAAGAGCAGCCCGCAAAAGAGCCAGCCACACCCCACCTATGTGCACACAAGGAAAGAGGGGGTTTCTCTAAGTGACATTCTTGCCAGAAGCTCCACCACAGGAGAATTACGTCCCCTCCCACCAAAAAATACCATACGGCAGCATTTTTTTCCTACAGCTAACTATAACTGGAAGAGAATATTGCCCATGTCATACTGTGATCCCACTTGCATTGGTCTGTGGTGGTAATACATTCACTGGTAATTCATTCACTGGGATCAAGCTCCGCAAATGGGAGTTTGACTAACCCACAGGCATTCGTGAAACCGCAATAGCTCCAGCTAGCAGAATGCATAAATATTTGCCTTTTCCGTTGGTGTACCTTGAAATTAAATTGTTTTGGTCTTGGGTAAGGGGTGGGCTGGGAGTGATCTTGTAACTACAAAACGAGGTGGGAGGGAGAGAGAATCCACAGTTGCTTTTAATAAAGTCACAGAGTGCAGTATTAATTTATAGCAGAAAAAACATATCTTGTAAACTGTATATAAAACACAGTTTTATGGTGCAATTGTTCGTCAGCCTTTTGTCTGTTACGTTGGGGAGGGGGGATTTGATGTGTACGCATTTTTCTCATACCTAAGAGCATCATGCTAAAACTGCAAAGGAATCGTTACTGCTTCTGTTCATGCAAAGGTTCTTTTAGGGAAACCCCTCCCCCCCCCCCCCCGCTTCCAGGCTTTTTAATAAATACCTGTGCCCTTAATTTGGTTTGGCGTGTGTAACTCTTTTTGTCCAAGGATAGGGTGAGTGTTCACATGAAGCCTTTTTAAAACTCTGCCAGCTTTATAGCAGCTCATTTGTATTAA
This sequence comes from Varanus salvator macromaculatus, assembly GCA_023646645.1. Classification (NCBI taxonomy): domain Eukaryota; kingdom Metazoa; phylum Chordata; class Lepidosauria; order Squamata; family Varanidae; genus Varanus; species Varanus salvator. The sequence continues at coordinate 8,697,400 of JAIXND010000852.1, read as the reverse complement.
TCCAGACACTGCACTGCTATTTCATGAACCCCCCCCCCACCCCCTCCCAAGTTTTGATGTCCCTAGTATGCAGCATTCTCTTTAACACCCTCATTCTGGGTAAATTAAGTTCTTTCTGCAATCATGTCGACAGGCTTGTAGTAACCTTGTATTGCTCCTTGTCTCTGTGGCCAATGCATTTCACACTGAGTTGGTTTTTGTTTTTTTTTTCCCCTTTCCTGTTGAAATGTCCGCAGTGTCATTTCTCTCAAAACAAACCTGGATTTCTGGTTCCTTCAATATGTTATTCTGCCAGATTCAGCTCCTTGTTTCTGGTGTCTGTGTGAGAAGTCTTAAAGCTTTGGCCTGGCTTTGCAAATTTAACATTGCCGAATTATGCCTGAACTCCAACTGCAGGGGTTAGGAATCAGGGTTATTTTTCCATCCAATTTGCTTTTAAGAGATTCAAAAACACAGCAAAAGCTTAGTCCTCACCTACACCCACATAAGTGTGTTTAAATTGCTGTTTGGTCTGCTGTTAAATTTATAAAACCTTGTGAAGGATATAAAAGGATGAAGGAAATGGCATTTTAATGGAAGTTTTTCTACCTAAGAGCAGCTGGTGGTTGTGTCCCTGTTCCAAGGTATTTAAAACTTTGGCCTCAAGGTGGGTTTTTTCTGGTGGCTTTTTTCTTCCTTTGCCTGTCTGTCCCCACTCCTTCCACTGCACTCCAACCATCCTGCAACTGTTACAAATTATTTTCTAATTGGTTAGACCTTTTTTGCAATTAATTTCCAAACAAATTGTTAATACAAACTGTATAAAATGAACATAATTTTCTTCACTTGTATTTTTGTTATTGAGCAAGTTTATCAAAAATAAATTGTCTACTTAAAAAAATGGATTGGGTGTTGTCATTGGTATTGATACGGCTACTGTTTTAGAAGATGCTGCTGAATCGCATGGCAAGGGCATGCTCAGATTGACAACATCCACTGCAGGTAGGTTGTCTAAATGGAGAAAACACCCATGAAGTAAGCACAGAGCATCTGGCTCGTCGGACTCATCAGCCTCACCCAGTATGGCCTGTGATCAGAACAATGGGATTGGGAAGTTCAGTAACATCTGGTTTTATACAGGACTTGGAGAAAGCTATTTCTGGACTCAGGTAAATGCACTATATTAACCCTTTAGTGCCTAAGTGGCCTGAGACCCCTTTATTTTATTTATTTATTTTTATTTAAAAATTTATATGCCGCCCCTTGCAATAGCCTCGGGGCGGCTTACAGGCCTTTATTCCAAGGCTCTTCTTACAGCCAGGTGGAAAACGGGTGAAGTCCTTAACATGGATGGGAAACCTGTAACCTGTGAGCATCACAGAGCATGTGGGAGGTCAGCACCTGGTGAGTTACACATGCCTTCCAGCTCTATTGCTGATGAGAAAAGCCCTGTTACATTTTCCTGTCCTGCATTTGGGTTTGTTTAAAGGCCTGTTATGAAGGTGAGGGATGTTCAGGAGGGCTGATGAGGAGGGGAGAACTGAGTTGTCCAGTGGAGTTATTTAAAGCTCTACTGCAGCGGAGTGTGAGTGAGGGCGGCAGCAAAGGCAGCTTGGATCTCAGCTAAAAGTTCAGCAAGGAATTGGGTGAGGTTGGAAGGTGTGGTATAGTCCTCCTAGGACCATAATACTTTCAAAGCATCTTTCAGGAGCAGGGGAGGTTGTTTAAAAAATAACAACTTAAACCACATTACACCTTCTCTTAAAGGGTGGGGAGCCCGAGTGCAGACGAATCTGCTGGAAATGCCTCCACTGTGCCGTTACACTGAGTAATTTCATTGCGTGCTCCTTGTGATGTCAGGCAGTCCTAGCTGTGTGTGAGCGCCTTCTCCAGAGATCTGCTAAGCAGGCCTTTTGCTGTGGTAATTTCAAGTCCTCCCTCCCTCTCTGGGTTACAATGGTTGCTTCCGTTGCCACTGGCAACAGCAACACAGTTCAGCTTCATTGAATGGTGCTCCTCACCGTGTCAGGCCCGATGGAGGCGGGTGACAGGCTGGGTCGTCGCTGGTGAGTCCCCAAACCTAAGGGAAGACCGCCAGGAAAGCGTTAGGGGCCCTATCCAGAAGGGCGCAAGGGTGTGAAGTGCTGGCCATGTCCTGAAGGTGCAGCACTGGGATTGATTGGAGTAAGCACAATCGGGGCTTCGGCCTGGAGCTGGTTTTGAGGAGCAGCAAAGGTCGGGATTTAGAGGAGTTTGTTCAGCTCATATTTTAAAGCAAACTTTATTTTGCACTTTTGAAACACTAAATTTCCTCGCAATTTTTCACTGGAATTCTCCAGTAAAAAAATGCATTGAAAATGCACCTGTTTGGTGAAATTCACTATGAAAATACATTGTGTTAGGCTTGCAAAAATGTATATCAGCCAAAATGCATGGATTAGGAGAAATGTTCAGCTTTCTGCGAACACTAAAAATATCTCAAAGTTCTGAATGAATTGAACTTAAGATTGGAAGTAAGAGAAACTGAGCGGAAGCAAAGCTTTCCTTCACCGCTAGCGCTGAGCATGTCCCCAAACATATGTAGAAATACTTTGCTGCCATTGCTCTGTATGGGGTGTTGCTAGGCACGGAAATTATTCAGTACCCTGGCCCACGGAACCAAGATCTATGTAAACATTGCATATGGCCACACATGTACATTCATACACAGAAAGAATTACTCAGGTTTATTTAAATATCGCAGGAGGCGAAGCCAGCCAATAAATTTTTCACCCAAATCCTCTCTCAATAAGTGATCTAATTAATTTACACTGTGCTCCAGATTTCCCCCCTAGTGCGATGCAGGAAGAGATTTGGAGTGGATTGGTGGAGGTGGCAGCATGTGGGGAGGGCAGGCCCAACCCTTCCCACTCTGGCTGCCATCACCTTTGCAAATCCCCCTTTGCTTAACTGTCAAGCTATGGTTATCCCAGGTGCAATGAATGGCTATGAAAGCTGGACCATAAGGAAGGCTGAGCGCCGAAGGATTAAGGCCTTTAAATTGTGGTGCTGGAGGAGACTCCTGCGAGTCCCTTGGACCGCAAGGAGATCAAACCAGTCAGTCTTGGAGGAGATCAACCCTGACTGCTCTTTAGAAAGTCAGATACTCAAGATGAAACTCAGATACTTTGGCCATCTAATGAGAAGGAAGGACTCCCTGGAGAAGAGTCTAATGCTGGGCACAATTGATGGCAAAAGAAGAAGGGGACAGCAGAGGATGAGGTGGCTGGATGGAGTCACCGGGGCAGTGAGTGTGGACTTGAGTGGACTCAGATGGTGGTGGACTGTTGTCCATGGGGTCGTGATGGGTTGAGCACAACTTAGCGACTAAATGACAACAAAGAGCTAAGAAAGAAACTTTCCATTGGCACAAATGGACTCTCGGGGCTCTGGATGATCCATTCAGACAATGCTGGTTCTAGCTTTTTGAGGACTCTTGGGCATGGCACCTCCTTTGGAGAGGGGGACTCCATCTGTGAGTATATCTTGTCACCTCCTTGGTCATCATCCGTTGCTTTTGCCCCTCATCCTCTTTCTTCTCATCACAGTTACTTGCTTGCTAGGGGGAGAGCTGGTGGACGACTGTGACACTTAGAATTTTCTCCAGCCAGAAAAGCTCTGGATCAGGGAGAGTTTATGCAAGACCTTTTGGAATGCAGAGATAAGGAAAGCACAAGATCTGGAGGAAAAGCAGTGAAACTTCATTGACTAAGTTAAACCAGAAAGACATTAACCTGCTCTGCAAAATAATGCCACAAGAGGGAGTCACCACAGACAGCAGGGGCAAGAGTAGAGTCCTTCAGCTTCATGCAGAAGCAATTGCAGGCACATGCATGTCATGGGGTATACTTGAAGCAATGTTGGTCCATGGTCCAAGATGCCCTTGCAGCAAGTTCAGGGCATCTTAACTTGGTTTTAGTCCTGCACCTGGCCAGCCAGTTATCATGGACAGCAACCAACACGATCACAGAGAACCGGAGGTGTTCCCAATGACGGCAGATTACACTAGTACGAAATAATGCAGACTCACCAATTCCTTTCATGGAGGAAACCCAGTAGGAGCTTCTCTACTGCTTAGGGGCAGAACTGACAAATGGGAGGACCATCCCTCGTGACCTGGTGTCTGCACGCCTTTTGTGGCACTAGCGCTCACGGTTCCTTTAAAAGAAGAGCCTCAGAGCTGCCTCTTAAGAAAAAGATGTAGACCTGAGATCCATGAGATTTGGGTGTACACTCTGTAGCCTGCCCCTTCTGGGACCTCAATCCAGCTTCTATTGAGAGAAAGCAAGGGCTTTAATTTCTTACACCCAGCTCAAACTTGCAGAGGAAGAGTGTCATATGTAGGTGTATCAGGAGGGAGAGAGATGTGCCCTTACACACTAGATCCTCCGCTGTCGCCTTTGAGGTGTCTTCTGGGATGGCGCCATTCTGCTGCTTCAGAGGGTCTTTGTAGTTGCCCTGAATTGTTGGTCGCATATGGCAAAAACAGTCCCATCCAGAATTTGTTCCCTGGGACAGGATATACTTCAAAGCATGGCTCCAGCACCAAGCACCTTATTGATATCTTTTGATGTGTCTGTCTTTCTATCTTTCTAAGAATTCACAATTGTCATCCTCTGCCCTCTCTATGAGGCTGACTTTTCCTCTTGGAATCCATCCGTTGTGTTCTTTATCTGACCCATTTCCTCCTCCTCTGTAGAGGAAAAGCCATTTAATCTCTTTTTGCACCTTCCTCGGCATGTACGAATGTTTACAAATACAGAGGAAGAAACAGAGCTGACAGCCTCGCTCTGCTAATTGCAACAATTCTGTGGAGTGACAACAAATAGCTGACTTCCCACTGGGACTTTGCAGAGTTTGAGATGAGAAAAGACAACATCTTGCAAACATCCGCTGAGCTGAAACAACAGTTCATCTTACTTTAATCTTATACCAAAGAACAAACATGGTAACAGGCATGACCAACGTTACACATAAAATCATTCTGTCTGTGCCCAGCCAATGGCCCTCGTCCGTATTTAATGATCAGAGTTTCATCAAATCACACAAGAGAATGAGTCAAAAATTATTATTATTAATGAGAATGTTCAACATTCTGTCTTTTTGTCTTAAATATGAGTTGTATCAAGTCAGAGGTAAGTAGTTCCCTCTATTGCTCCTTCTTTTCATTACTTCTGTTGACCAGCCAGAGCAAGAGGAAGCTTGCCTTGATGAAGAGGAAGAATGAAGCCACGGTGTTCTTTGCAGTGGAGCCCTGGTAGGATGTGAGCCTTTGGCCAATGTCAGCTATGCCTGCCTTTGAAACTGGCCTTGATGTGAAGTCCTGAAATCAGTTTGGGTCCTGGGTCCAGGCTTAGTAACACTAAGTTGTCCCCATGGATCCAGTACCTACCACACACCTGGTGTCAGGACAGCTGTTGAGTTGTAAGCATCATTCCACCATTTTGAGAGGGAGGGAAGTATCTTTCAATATGTCTTCTTCCATCTCTGGATGTTACATTGTCACCTGCTGGGGCCAGCTTTAGTTGGAGCAAAGTGTCCTCTTATGCTGGCAGTGGTGGTAGCATAGGAAGCAGTGATGGAGGTTGGATCTAGGCAGCTTCTGTTTCCCATAATGCCCTGGAGTGGCTCCAAGACAAGGTCCTTGTGGGTAAAAGCATGGCTAGTTCCAGATGCCCGGTGGTACTTGGACATGCTGGGCTGAGGAAGCAAAGCTGGGACCCTGGAAACTGCTCAAGGATATCCAGTGCCAACCAGCCCTGGTTACTTGTGCTGCTTTCCATGTTACGGTGATCCATTCCAGGTTCATAGGTATTCTCGGGTTCCTCCCAGTATTCTGCTGCAACCAATCATGCAGCCACCCCTAAAACACAAAAGTGGCTTGTACAGATTCTTGGCTCTCTGTCCTAATATCATGCATAATTTTTATCCATATTAATTGCACAGCAAGGTATATGTTGAAAATCAGCTGGATGAAAATTGTTTCTCTGGTAGTTATAGCTGGTAATTTCATAGATATTAATTGGAGCTGGACACCAGCAGTCATAAATTATTTGCTACGTAGGTTTGTACGTCTCTGAATGGGGTTAATGCTCCCAGCTGTCAGTTTCTAGCTTTCTCTTCTCAGCAGCAGCAGATCTGTCTGTGCTCAAGGTCAAATTCTGAGGAAGGATTCTGAAGGTCTCAAAAGGCTTTTCCGAAGTTTGGATGCTCCTAACATCATAGCTTTTGCATCGTTCACCCCTATGGACCAGCATGGCTATCCAGGCTACATCAACACTTTGAATAATCTTGCATTCAAGAATATATGACCTGAAACACAGTATGATTTGTTTAACCAATTTTTGGAGTGATGTATACTTTTATTCCTCCATTCTCATTCACCTCTATATTTTTATTTACCAAGCCAAACTCCTACCTGGTGTCATTATTATGACTTGCCTCTGACTTGGGGTGATCCTATTAATGAAGCCCTTCCAAGATGCCCTGTCCTTGGCAGCTCTGCTCAGTGCTTGTAAACTCAAGGCTGTGACTTTATGGACTTCATCCACCTCCCAGTTGGTCCTCCTCCTGCCTTCAACTTCCCCTAGCATGATTGACTTCTCCAGGGAGTTTTGCCTTCTCATGCTCTGCCCAAAGTACGACAGCCTGAAGTTCAAGCTCCTGTCTAGTGATCAAAATTAGTAAGAATTTCATTATATAACAGTTGGCATTTATGAATGACATAAACACCCATTTCTCTTTTGAATAAGATCAGTAAGTTTGCCTGGCATCTCCCAGAAGCCCAATTTCCCCAAATCGCCGAGCAGCTGGAGCTTTGACAGCTTTCGCATGGGTCTATTTTTCCTGCTCTTTTATTTTGTGATACTTTTATAAGGCTTCATAAACGGCAATCAGAACTGTAAATTTAAAATATGCTGCTATTTTCACCCCGCCCCTTTTGCCTTTGGCCCCACCCACAACCACCCAAATTCTCCAACATCCAGTTCATCCCTTGGGCTGAAAGCATTTGGGCACCTATGTCCAAGGTTTTCATTGATGGTAAATTCTGAGCTTTCCATTGCCTGATAAAAGTGGCCTCATTTATTTATTTGATTTATATCCCACCTTTTTAAAGAACTCAAAACAACTTACATCATCTCCTGCTGCTGCTCTTGTCTTATTTCCACAAAAACAACCCTGTGAGGTAGGTTGGGCTGAGTGTCTGTGACTGCCCAAGGTCACCCCATTGGCTCCATGGCTGCAACGGGAGTAGAACCCAGACCGCCTGAGTCCCAGTCCCACAGAGTTAGCCACTATACCATGCTGGCTCTCTTAGCAGAGATCGACACAGTCAAACTTCATGAGAAGGCCCAAAGCAATAGAGGTCTCTGTTCAAAACTGGATGGTTTTCTTCTTCAGCATTGTGCTGGCATGCTTAACAATAACAGTTTTGTAAGAAGATGGAGAAGGTGGGTGGGAGAAAGGATCAGTTGAACCAAGCAGCAAGACACCAACTGATCTTTCAGAAAGAGCCTTAAAAAGAAAAGGTAGATGCCATTTTATGCCAACAGAGAAATCAAAATGCAGCAGTGGCTGATTAATGAGCACAGGACCGGTTTGCTAAGAAAGATGTTGCATTCTTTGTTTGAAAGTCACATCTCCTTTTCTTGAAATTAATAATAGAAGATCCTGAATCACACAGAAACAGAGAACATGGCACAATTTCTGGACAATGAAAAGTTCTTGACAAATGTGAGGTAAGATTTGTGTGACCTTAGGGCATTACAAGGAATGTAAACATCCTCTTAATAGCTGGAACAGTCTCATCTCTTCATTTTACCACTGGTGTTCCCTGAATTGTTTCCATTCAAACTGAGGCTCGTATAAACAATAAACTTTAAAATTTAGTGCCTGAGCCACCTGCATGTTTGCAATTCACTTTAATGTTAACCTGTGCACACTATTTTATAAAATTAAGATGCTTTATAAATCAATCAGTGACAACAATGCACTATAGATCAGTTCCAAGGACCAAAGTAATTTGAATCATAACATGATTGGTGCAGCACTTGAAAGATTTGGCATACATTATCTTGGTTATCTTTAGAATACTATTATAAAGTAGGTCATTATTGCAGCCTTAATAGACAGAGAATAGCTTTCCTTATGGGCAATCTGTTGTGTTCGCAGCAAAAGAGGTGACATTGAAACCAAGCCTTTCCTGAGGTGGAACTCAGCTTGCTGCAGTACAATATATGTAACCCCATTGAGTTCAGTGGGCCTTACCTGTACAATTGTAATTTGACCACTTTGCCAGGCAACTTCGAAATGCAGGGCTTGCTTTTCCATTCAGCCGAGTGAGTCAGTCACTTCTAGAGCAGATGCTGGTGGCAACAAGGTCTTGGAGAACAGAGTGTGGGTCAAGTGGCCTTTGTTGTGCCCCCTAAGTTAGCCTCCTCCCCACAGGTGTGGAGGATGCAGTCTCCTTACCAGTGTGGAAGAAGAAACCAGCTGCCAGTACAATCTACCTGATAGAATCACTGTTGTTGTTGCTCTAAACTGCCAAGTCACCTCCAACGTATGGTGTCTCTTTCAAGGAAAGCCCTCCAGAATGTCCAATCATGACAGCCCTGCTTAGCTGTTCTATGTTCAAGGTGGTGGCTTCCTTGATGGAGTCCATCCATCTCTTGCTTGGTTTGCCTTGACTTTCCCTAAATGATTGTTTCCTTCAGTGAGTCTTGTCTTCTCGGTATGTGTCACAGAATCATAGAAGGGCAGAGTTGGAAGGGGCCAAGAAGGCCATTGGGTTCAACCCCCAGCTCAGTGCAGGACTCTGTGTTAAATCATCTCTCTTAGATGGCTGTCCAGTTGCACCTTGACTAGTCCCTCTAATGTGGGACTTTTTCTCCCCATCTTCCCATCTCAAGGTTAAACACGCCCAATTCTTTTAATCTCTCTACCTAGAGCTTTCTTTCCAGCCCCTGATCATCGTTGCTGCTCTCCTCTGAACCTTTTGCCAATCCAGTGCTCTAAGCAGTACACCACACTGGACATGCTGAGAGTTCGAAGACCTTTTTAAATCCTAAACATTCATAGAATTGCCCCTTAAGTCTTTAAGGTATCAAAGACTCTAGTTATTTTTGCTGCAAGGAACTAACATGGATTCTCTTCTGGAAATGTCTGCACAAAATCCCTTTTTTGCAGCAAGCGTTCAGGACGACGAGCCACCTTGCCAAATAGGTGCAGATCTTGGCAGAACATTTCTGTGACTGATTTCGAAGAGGATAATGGATTGTTGGTTACTAATATCAACCAGACAGCAGATTTACTGGTAAGTCAGTATTTGTGTTGGATGGAACTAAGCATAGGTATAACTAGCAGATCGTACCTTCTGGGATGTACAACCTGATTCCTGGAGCAGAAACATCCTCCCTGGAGGAGTGCCTTTTGTGTTGAATCATATGCAATGGCCTGGCTGGTAAAAACTGCCAATCAGAGGCTGGCCAGTTGGTTGGTGAACCTTGTTAAGGTACAATCCTCTTTTAGATAACTCAGTGCTGACCAATTATCATCTAATCACAAACATTCCACACTGGCGTAAGTTGCTCAAGCATGTGGTCTCACCTTCCTGGATATAGGCAGTGTGGCAGATTAGAGACCAAACGACTGGTCCATTGTTAGAACCTCTCCACTTAGGCCAGGGGCGCAAACAAAACTCTTATGTCCAAGGTGGAGGAGTGTCTTTTGTGATGAATTAGCTGGAATGACATATTATGCTGCTCCTTCCTCTGTGTTTGACGTCTAATTCTGGGATCTCTAATGCCTGCTCTCTCCACTCCCTCCTTCTCTTTGCTCTGGCTTAGTGTTCCTCTGATTTTGAAATGGCCTGCTGGACTATCAGCCCTGTTCCCACCTATCTCCAGCTTCTGTGACCTTGACTGTGTCTGCGCCCCAACCCATTCCCCAGGGATCCTCCGTGACTCCATTCCTTTCCCCATAGTCCCCTTTTCACCACCATCACCCCAAATTCCTACTTGCTGGCCACCTGCTCTGGAAGATCAATGGGCAGGGGCAACTCTGCTGTTGCTTCACTCAGTGGTGGGGCTTCATTGGGCCATCCTTCCATGGGACACTTTTCCACAGTGACATGAAGGGCCTCTTTGCTTGAGTTTGTCCTGTAGTGGCAATCCCAGAAGGCTGGTCGACCACAGGCATCCTGGCCTAGGTTGTCAAACTGTGGCTTGCAGTTCTTGCTAAGACATAGGCCGTCCTGTTCACGTGCTCTCCACCTCTAAACCAAACATAGAAAAAGGCCCTTCCTTATTTTGAACTTGCATTCCTCTCCATTTGTCCACAGAGGCTTAAGAACACAGCCGTGTTGTTTGCTGGATTAAAAGCTGCTGATGGATGGTTTCAAGTCCATGGCTTAGAAAACATGCATCTCACATTAGATGATCTCATCAAGAAAAGCACCCTTGTGCAGTAAGTAGGCGGCCACCTCATTTTGGGAGGGCCGTGTCTGCCCCGCTCCTCCATCTTTCAATGTTTCCTTTTAGAAACGCAAGCGATGGGACAGAACATATTGAATTTGCGAAGGAGGTCATTTACGATTTTGAATCTCAGCTGCGAGAGTAAGTGCCCTACTACATGTTCTTTCTCCGGTTTGCATCCTCTCTATGATCCCATCCAGGACCCGGAAAACTGCCTTAGGCCAAATTTGGCTGCTTATCTACTTAAGCCCAGCCTTACCCAACTGGCGCCCTTGAGCTGTGTTTACTGAGGTGGAAGCCAGGAAAGTGAGGACCCATGGCGGGTGGGGGTGGGGCTGCTTTCAACTTTTTGCCTCCCACACCTAAATGGCCATTTGTGTTGCTGCCCAGGACACTTTTCCCAAATGTCAGATGTGGCGGAGAGCGTGGTTTGCATGCAGAAGGAGCTTGGCATCAGTCCTTGGCATCACTGTGTTTTAAAATCTCATTTACCAAGTTCTGCCAACTAATTCTGGCTAAGATGCCACAGCAAGGCTGCCTGGACTCAGCCAGATGGACCCATTCAGGATATTCTTAGTATTGTCACAGCCGAACTGTTAATTAGACCTGGAAACGCCTTGCCTTTTGGATTGCAGCTCCCACAGTCCCACCAGGTTGATACATCATTTATGCTGCGTACGTCATCCTCAGCACTTGCCCTTGTTTTTCCCCCCCGCAGGACTATTGATATATATGACAGAAGGATTCAGTGGTTGTTGCAGGACAGCAGAAAGGTAGTGTCCACCTTATAAAACCTGTTACAAATTTAAAAAACGATGATAGAACCATTGTGTTTTCAAATTGTTCTGTACACAGTTCCATTTTGTTTCACTGTGCACAGAGCCAACGTGTTTTCAATTCATATGTGAAGCAAGAGGTTTTACGGTCAGGGCGCTGGATCACACACCGTGGCAGAATTTAGCAGCAGGGCCACTCCGGCTTGCTGTGTCATGTGAAACTGGTATCATGGGTTGTTCAAGGCAACTCTGAAATAGCCCTAAAACAAGCCCTGGGTTGTTTGACAGTTGTTTATCCCCTCAGACAATGAATGGCACTGGCTTCTCACAACATGGCAACCTATGAGCACAGCACTGCCTTTCTATTCAAAGGGGAAGCCAGCCTTTGCTAAACCTTGCAGGGAAAGGAGCTCCCGATGTCTTAAGATTACAAAGGTGCAGTCCCAATGAAAGCGAAGTGCTTTTTCACTTCATTAACTTCTGGAACTCCTCTCTATAGGAGATTGTCCTTGCCAGAAGTGCACATGGATACTAGGTGAGCTGGTGGCAAAAAGGAGCCACTCCTGTTGTCCTGGGTGCATCCTTGACGGCCAGGCAAGGGGCGATGGATGCTGACTTGGCATGTTGCTTGCCCATCCTCTTGCAGTCACTGGCTGGGCACTGCCAGTCTGCAGCCACTGGTTCAGTTCCTTCTCGTTTCTCCCCCTCCAGAAGTTTGGCATTATCCAAGGGAACTATGTTGGAATTCTGATTGATGCCTCAGATATAAGCTGTGCACCAAGATTATATGACTTCCAAAGAGATCTTCTGGTAAATATGACTGATGCCAGAGCTGGTTCTTCACAACTGAGTTGCAGTGGTGCAGCGGGAAGCGTGTTGGACTGGAGCAATGAGAGGTTCTTCCTAGGTGGTCATGGGCAAATTCACTCCCTTTTAAAGTCTACTAGCCCAGTATATTAAATAGTGTTCAGATGACCCTCACTCGCTTTTTAACTCATAAGTAGGCACACAAGTTCCTCACCACCTCTTTTCTGAAATTCAGCCCCGAGTGCATGCAAGAAAAACTGTTCAACAGCCTCCAAAAGTACCATTAAGGGCTTTTTCTCCTTCGCTTATTCCCTGTGCAGTGGGGGCAGGGCAAGCTTTAAAAGCCAGATAGTTGGGAGAGGGAGGCTTGGTGGCCATCATCTGCATAAAAGTCTCACATGCTTACCTGGGAGTGCAAAAGGAAGGAGCTCAGTTGTGCATCAGATGTTTAATATAACGTTGAAGTCGTTATCACTTGGCCTCTTTAATGCTTTCCAAGGAAGATACAACCTTATGAAACTTTTCTCAGAATCAGTCTTTACCATGCCAATCTTTTTCCATTCAGTCCTTCCAATAGTCTCTTGCAAGTTAAATTCCCATACGTCAGCCTTCCCCAGCGTTGTGCCTTCCAGACATGTTTGGACTCCAACACCCAGAATTCCCAGACAATGGCTGCTGGGTGGGACTTCTGGGAGCAGCAGTCCACATGCCACTGAAGGCTGGGGAAGGCTGCCATATGTTATTCTATAGGGTGTTTAAAAATGCATTGCACAAATAATTGCCAGGTTTCGCTTCTGCCAACATCTTCCCTGAGAACTGAAAAGTGTGGGGTGGATTGGATTTTGAAGAGGGGTGAAGCTTTACATTCTTGCTGCAAGTGGGCATGAGCTTCTCTCGTTGCATGGCATTCATTTTTCATCGCTTCTCGTGCGTTTGGGGATTCCAGTCTTTCAGCTGGTCTGCTTATCTGTTCACATCACAATTTTCACATGATCAGACAGAAGACAACTTTTTTTTTTTAGATCATAACTTTCTGTTCGGTGACCAAAACAAGTGTGTGTTTGTTTTATTCTTAAGTTGTTAATAGATAAGCAGCTGTGTTATATGAAGAAATTATATTTCCTTTCATTTGGGACAGAAGTTTCAGCTCTTTGGGAGAGGCCACAAGTGATCAGTGAGAATGTGTAAGTATATGGCTTAACTCCCAAGATTTCTTCCTAGCTGAACTAGGTGCCCCTTCTTGCTTTTTAGGAATTGTGTGTTATTGTGCTTGTACTAATTATGCTGAAGGCCACCCTGGGTGCATTTATTAGGCAGCTTATAAAGAAATACATAATGGGCTGGATCCAGACTTCATCAGCCCTGTTCCGAATCTTCAGCTGGTCCAGAATGCAGTGGCCGTGTTGTTTACTGGGGCTGGTGACTGGAAGTATGTGGTCCCTCTTTTATACTATATGCATTGGCCTTTTCTGGGGCAGGCCTCGATTATCTCCACCCCTGACACCCAATCCTTGACAGTCTTTAAGTTGACAGTGAAAGCATTCTTACTCCACCTAGCTTTGAATAGTTTTGAAAATGCAGCTTTAAACTCTGCAAGCCTGTGATCTTAATGTATACATGCTTTTAGCTTCATGTTTGGTCATTCATAGAAAGTGCTTTCAGGGGGTGGGGTGTTTGGTTCATAAAGCAGGGGAAGAAAGCTCCCATCCTGGCTACAGAAGCCTTCCCAGCTGAATAGCTGGACTTTGACGGCATGCTAGCATGTGTGTGTTTTCTGTTACAGCTGTTTGGCTCGGTTCTAAGTGACATGTCTCAAGAGTGGAAAAAGTACTCACAGAGATTCCACTGCGGGTACAGTCAAAAGAATGCTTACAGTGTATTCAGACGTACAGGAAATACATGTGGCATGTAGACAGTCTCCAAAAGGGACTACCAACATGGAGTCTGGACAAGAAGCTTTTATCACCTATCATTTACATACACAACTTGGGAGGGGGGGCGGGTGGCAGCAGGTCCACAACATGCTATGAGACTAAAACAGAAGGGTTGGATGGGAATTCTGACAACACAATACAGAACGAACCTTCAGTCCAGGTAAACTATTTGCATCTCTAAGAGTATACCTCCAAAGGACAAGCAAACATTAGCCTCTCTAAGGTGTAGGTGGGGAGCAAGACTTGCAGCAAAGGTGCCTGATCAGATCAGGAATCCCACCTGAAGTTTAAAGCTGCTCGTACAGTGCCTGGCTTTTAGCAGCCATATTACGGCAAAGCTTTTGCTCATTTTGTCCTTACACATGCAATGGATTACGCTTTCGTATATATTTTTCCTTCTAGTTTGCAAGAACTGAGGCTGTGGGTGCAGGAACTGAAACCCAGTGGAGGCTGCAATTTGCTGAAAGCTTTGAAGAAGGCCCTTTTTGTAAAAGAACTGGATTCACTGGTGATTATTGTAGGAAGCTGGTAGGTCACCTGCCTGAACTGATGGCAGACACTGGTTTTGGCTGTCAAGGGCACCATCCTGCACATATATAGACAGAACAAAAGGCCTGCAAATTCAAATATGCTGGCCTTGGAGTGCTGGGAGGTGAAGGTTTTGTCTCTGTCCAAATAGGCATAGGATTGCACAGTGTGTCCCAAAAGAAGGTCATGCCAGCATCTTGCTCTGGGTTTGGTCATTCCCAAGATTATTTAGCAATCTCATGTTATGCTGCCTTTTCTGGCGGAAAGCTCACGGTGGCAAACGTAAGAAAACGCAGGCGCAGAGTCACAGGCCCAGGACTAAATCTGAGTCTTTAGGGATCCCAGACTGGCCCTGCAAGACTCCCTAGAAATCTACCCCAGGCTCTGATCACTACCACCAACCCGCCATCATCAAATGGTTTCGGTTTTTGTGCACATTTCCCCGGAAAGTGGCCACCATGAGCTTCCCCAAAACAGACAGTGGCCCTCAGGAGGAAAGGGCTTCAACAGCCCTGAAATAAACAATCTGGCTGTGAGCATCTTGATCCATGAATGCACTCAATCTTGATTTGGATTTGTGTTCGAAGAAGGCCGCTGATGCTCCTAGGCAGGAATTGATCATGACATTAAGAACACTCACCTGCACTAAAGACTTTGTAAGTATTTTTGATTAGATTGATCAAGCCTTGAATGGATTCCCCCATTTGGTTGTTCCAAGCATTTGCTTCTTTTTCTGTTCTCCTCCTGAATTTCTGGCTAAGTAGCCATATTTCAATCCGATGGGCATTCCACTCTTGGCTTCACTTAGAACCGGACTCCTCTGTCTCCTTATCTCCTTGTTTATTGAGGGAGCCAAGGTTCCATTTGGATGCCAGGAAGCAGTTCCTGGCAGTCAGGACCCCGAGGGTGTGGAATGGGCTTCCACAAGAGGTCGTTGAGGCCCCATCAGTGCGGGTGTTCAAGGATAGACTGGACGTGCACATGGTGGGCATGTCGTGAGCAGAGCCGGCTGGTGCTGGAGGTCAGACTAGATGGCCCAGGAGGTCCCTTCTGACTCACTCTGTTTCTATGTTTCTATGTCTTCCCTTTCCTTATGCAATATTTATGTGTTGCTTTTACTTTTTTCTCCCTGCACCCCTTTTTCACCCCAAACCAGCCCGGATCAGGCTTCAGGAATCTTGTCTGATTATATCCAACAATGTACAGCAGGGAGAAAGCTCCTGATCCATACTGTTACGTATGATTGCAGCAGTCACGTGCCTCCTGTAAGTTTCTAAAGAGGGAAGATGGCGCATTGGCAACACATATATTTTGCAGGCAGGGGTCCACAAATTCACCCCTTTTACCTGCAGCTAAAAAGGATTGGGTAGCAGATTCTGGGCTGATGTGCATGACCAAACAAGCCACTGGCTACATTTAGTCAGTACAATGACCCACACTCAGGGGTTGAGTATGGGTGGTTTAAACCATGGATGGTGATGGTGTGGTTAATAATAAGAATAAGAATAACAATAATAATTTTGAATTTTATTACCATACTTCCCAATAGCCAAAACTCTCTGGGTGGTGTACAGTTAATAAAATCCAATATAAAATATAGATATTGATAAAGGTGTCATATAAGATTTTCCGCTCTTGGCTTCCTAAAGGTATCTGCTTCTTGTCTTTGCTCTTGATTTATGGTGTCCTGGTCATAAATGTTTAAACACTTGCTCTTGATTAGAACCAAGGACAACCAGGTTCCCATGAACCAACAAGTCACAGCAACTTTGGTCTAAGCATGCACAGGACAATGTGCGAATGGATTCCAGCACCCCATTTATTCGCTCATTTACTTACACATTTCTCTTTTTGCAAATGCGACATCTCAGGAAGTTGTTCTGTGCTCATTAATTTTCCTTGCCGCAATTCATGCAGGCTGTTCTCAAGAGCTTGGCTGAAGAGGTGGGAGGCCGTTACCACTGCTATTCGACAAAGAGTGAGGTACAGCATGCCTTGTTGTTCACAGAGTTCTTATAAAAGTCTGATTTGTGTAGCTGGCAAATGGGTAGAAAGTTTGCCCATGAGCTTAAAACCTGCCGTCTGGTTCGTGGGTCATCCTGAAAGTTTGCATGACTTTGAAAGTCTGAAAGTGGGATGTTTAAGGACTTCCATCTTCATGACAAGAACATAAGAGAATCCATGCTGTATCTGGTCCATCCAGTCTGTCACTCGGTTCACACAGTGGCAAACTGCTGGCCATCATGATTTCCTGGGCCACTGGATCCCATCATTTAATTCCTCAGGATGTGAAGAAGTCCTTCCTTTGATCTGTCTGGTACCTCCCATCTACCTTGCCCTGTATATTTCCGTCTCAAGGCAAGGAGATTCAAAGTGTATGGGAAACATATTAATGTCACATCTGTCCTACCTGGAATCTAGGTAGGGAATCCTAAATATAGGGAATCTGGTACACCTTTATGCCGTAGTCACATTGTCCATCTCATATGCTTGGTGGTCTTGTGTAGATGGTCCAGGAGGGCTTGTCTTTATGGTACCAGCTCACAGATTCTCAGCCTAAACTACCTCACAGGGTTGTTCTGAGGATAAAATGGAGAGGGGGGTTTAGGTGGGCCTCCTTGGATTCCTTGCAAGTAAGACTGTGGGATAGAAACATAATAAATAAAATAGGTTAGATATGCATCTACTTGTATATTTATTGTAAGCTGCCCAGAGAGCCCTTGGGCTATAGGGCAGCATAGAAATATAATAAATAAATATGACTTCTTAATCTGTTTGCGGTGGTGATACACCATCAGAATTGTGACAGCAATGATATTCAGTTGGTCCTTCTGGAACGCCAGAAAGCCACCAATTTGCTCAACATCGTGAATGAAATCGCCCAGGGCAAGATGGATGACTTACTTTTCAATTTAATAAGAGAGGCAAGTACCCAATTCATTTAATTCTTGGATTTTATATTTTAAAGAGGCTACAGAATATCTGAAGTATATCTTTGAATCCTAGCTATTGATTCCTTGAGAATGTTGGCAATAACGAAGTGTTTGTGGTGTGTAGCAGTTAGTGTTTAATGCCCTCATGGCCTGGGTTCAAATCCCCACTCAGGCACAATGCTTACTCACTAAGCTTCAGCCCATCACCGTCTCTCAGTTCAACCTACCTCATGGGATTGTTCTGAGGAAAAAATAGCAGAGGGGCAGGTATATGAGGGAACCATAGGATAAAAAACATAATAAGATGAATAGACTGGAAGGAAAACACCTGTGTGTGTGTGTGCACGCTGAGTTTAAAGTCCTGTTAGCATTCCCATCAGCTGAGTACTTGAAGGAGACCAAAAAATTCCAGTTTTTAGAGATGCAGTTGTAAATATTTCTCTTTAGGGTTCCATGGAGTGTTTGACACTTCCTGCAGAAAGCTGCATACTAAAACCTCCGAAGCATGAAAGTCTTCTTGCCATACAGATGCCCAGCCTTTTGGCAAAGACCTCGGCCGAGTGGCTCCGAACAAATGGGCTGAAAGGTAAAGCAATCCCAGAGGAACCGAGCCAAACCCCTGCTCAGCCCAATCAGGTACATCAGGCTTCCTGCATCCTGGTGTCCAGATGGGTCTTATGTTGGAGTTCCTCCAACACGGGGGCCAAAGGATGTTGTAGTCCAACTGATCTGCAGGAGACCGGGTTGGGGGAAGGATGACATAGGTCAGTGGTCACTTATTCTCCCCTTCTTTTTGTTCCCTGCAGCCAAGAAGTTGAGCCTTTACCAAGTGTTGGCGCCAAATGCCTTTTCCCCTGTGGAGGAATTTGTGCCTGTCCTTCAGAAAACAGTATCATCCACTTTGCATGAGGTAAGTGAATAAGACTAGTTCAAGGACTGTCGAGTTAGAAGGTGGCTGGTGAAATGGGCCTGCTTCCCCCCGTGGGGCCAGTGAAGGGACCTCAGCTTTTGGACAGTAGAGAGGCATGACTACGAAGAGTAATCGTCATGGAGGCAGCGCCAGAGTCCATAAAGCACCTGGGTCAGTTCCAAGGCAACAAGTCACACGCCAGGCACAGCAGGGCAATGGTTTAGGCAAAACAGCAGTGAAGTCCAAGCTAAAGTTACTCATAAACAGGAATCTAGGCTGGAGATAGTCCAGTATAGGCACAGAGTGGGTCCAGACAATACAACAACCCATCCTCAAGGGTTGAGCATGGGTTGTTGTTGAAGCATGACTTATTGTCTTGGCTGAAGCCATGACACTAACCAGGTTGTGGCTTCTGACACATCCATGAGGAAAATCCATGGTTTGTTCTTTGGTTCTGAGTGATGGGTGACCTACCATGGTTTCTTACCTCAGCTGGTTCAGAGAATACAAGAGCCCATGTTTCAGCAACAGTCCACACCACCATTGCTTCCAGCAGCTCCCACAAGCTTCTCCTCGGCCTTTTCTCTGGAACTGCCAGAGTTCCATCCAAGTCTCCACCTCATGGGGAAGACCCTCTGCTCATGAGGATTATGCCTGAATAGCCCTTTCTGCAGCTTGACCCTTCATCAAGGTTGACTGGTGCTTCCTGGGAATTGGAGGCACTCAGCTTCCTCCTCTTGGGCAGATGCTTTCACTTCCTGAGGAGTTGGGGCCTCATTGGTCTTCTCCAAGGACTCTGGACCTTCCTGTGCTCTGGCAGGACCTTGGCGTCTTCTTCGTTGGGGGCTCAAACTCTTCCTCCTTGGAGGAATCTTCCAGTGGGGCCACTGCACTCGGACCCCTGCCAGAAGAACAGAGCTAGAATGTCCTCCACCAATGGCTGCCCAGCTTCTGCTTGAAGGGCTCTAGTGAGGGACACCCCCACCCCACTCCTTCCTTGTTCCATTGCCAAACTGCTCTTCCTCTTAAGCATGCCCGTGCTGAAAGATCTGGGGATGAGTCCCGCAGGACGCACAGCAAAGCATGCACTTGCAAAGTTGTCCCACTCTGCACATATTCTAAAGTTTCTCTCCGTGTGAATGTAAAGGACTGTTTTCTAAGGATACCAGTATTTGTAAAAAGGAATTTATGGACAGGGGAGAGGAGGAAGTTTGATTTAGGTAGAAAAATTCCAAAGAGGGGAAAGCCTGCTCATGCAGGGAGAACAGTAGCAACAAAGATCACAAGGCCATGTGCCTTCCTTTCAGCAAGTGCTCACGGGAGCCGAGCAGTGGGGCTGATGGCTGCCCAAAAAGCAGGACTTCAGCACTGGTGGGACACTTCTTAGCTCTACTTCTGCTATCAAGCGTTCTCCTCTCCCACAACACAAAAACACTTCGCTCCTTCCTTCAACATCCTGCCAGCAGGAAGAGTCACCCTGTTTTCTGGATGAAAGCTCCTGTCCGAATGAGGATCTTATAAAATATTCTCCTACCCTTTTAGAATGATGGGATTAATGTTGCATGTTCCTCTTCATTTCAGAAAGCCATGATGCAGTTTGAGTGGCATGACGGGACTGTTAAAAATGTTCACGTCGATCCGCCAATACTGTATGACTACCAGGTGAGCGAGAGACTTGTGGACCGGCCTGAGAGCAGAGTAAATTCCATTCTTAATGAATTCATGCCACGCTTTATTTTGCACAGCTCCTGAGCAGCAGAGGATGGACAGGCCAATAAATTGAGCAGCTCGCTGGTGCGGTGTCACCAAGGCAGGGCTGCACTTTCATGAGAGCAAGAGAAAATAGGGCAGTAAATGTAACTGCAAGCCAGAGGCTGTGCATAGATCACAGAGAGACAGGCAGGCAGGCAGGCGTCAATGTCCAAGAGGACTTTATGAAATTTACCCGTTTTTGATTCTGCTGCCTGCTGCTTCAGCTGCCTTTTCTGCTTCCACTGTCTGGAAGCAGCGCTCTCTGCACAAGTTGTAAAATCAGTGTCTTCCATCTGGCTCGTAGTCTCTCCTGCTGAACATCTGAGGTCAGAGCTCTGTTCCAACTGTAGATCTGGAAATCCAGAAAATCCTATGGCCCCTGAGATGCTCTTTAGAGCCATAATGTTGCTCTGAGAGCACAGGAACACAAGAACATAAGGAAAGCTTGATAACCCAAAGGTCCATCTAGTCCAGCACTCTGTACGCACAGCTGGATCCCCCAGCCGGATGGGTGCCAGACCTCCTCCCACCCAGCTCCTCAGCAACTGGTGTGTGTAGGCAGGCCACCTCTGGTCAAGGAGGCAGCACATGGCCAGCAAGGCCAGTAGCCACGGAGAGCCTCCTCCCACATGGATCTGTCCAATCCCTTGTCAAAGTCCTCCAGATTGGTGTCCATCACCACTTCCCATGGCAGCAAATTCCACAGTGTAACTATATAGGTTATATTTATTTATTTGCCCTAGTTGCTCAGAGGGAAGAAAGCATATCCTTTCATTTGTCCAAAACCTCCCACCAATCAGCTTCATGGGATGACCCTGGGTTCAAGTGTTATAGGAAAGCTTTTCCCCCTCCACACCATGCATCATTTTACACCCTCTCTCATGTCTGCCCTTCCTCTCCATTTTTCTACGCTGAGCAGTTTGTTTGTTAATTAATTAATTAATTAAAACATTTCTATGCCACCCCATCGCAATAAAGCCTCAGGGCGGCTTCCAACAACAGTTCCAGGTGTCCTAGCCCCTCTTCCCAGGGGAACCCCCTGATAATTTTGTTGCCCTTCTCTGGACTCTTCCCAGCTGACACATGGGGAGTCCTGCATTTTGGCCTCACCCCTTTTGCCTTGGGTCAAGGGCAGAAATGCCCCATTTCACCTTCAGTACCCAGGAGTTTCTCTGAAATGGCTCTTGGGCTCACTGTGCTTCTCCAGCCCCGATGCAGCCATTAACTTGCGGCACCGGCCGTGTCACACTCTATCTGCAGAAGCGGCTTGGCAAGATGATGAGGATGTATGAGAGACGCATCGACTGGCTCTCCAGGGCTAGTAGAAGAATGTGGGGCACTGTTTGTGAGAAAAGGTAGCCGTCTTTTGCATCTAGGCATCCCGTTCTACAAAGCGATGTCCTGATCTCCCCCTCTCGGGTCTGTTTGGTGGAGTTCCGGTTTGCAAAAATGATCTGTTTTGCTTACAAAAAGCAAAGCAACCATATACAGCAAACAGCACACTGCATCCAATAAATGAGGGTAAAAACAAGGATAAAACCAATTAACTGTTAAAATATTGGGAAAATAAAATAAAATAAAATAAAAGATTGTGGGCATCCTGTGCAGCGAGGGGGAAAGCAAAAGCAGTTAGATATCCCATGACTGGCATAAATAAAATGAATTATTAAAATAAGTTGAACAGATTAAAATAATTATAATAATAATTAAACTCTATTAACATTCAAATATTGGTTAAATAAAAAGGTCTTGACCTGGCGCCAAAAAGCATATAATGATGGCATCAGGCAGACCTCTCTAGGGAGCGCATTCCATAACGGGGGCACCACCACAGAGAAGGCCCTCCTCCGAGTATTCTGTCTCCTGAGCTCCTTCATGGAGGGTTCCCAGAGCAGGGCCTCTGGCTGCAGATGGCATGTAGGGAAAAAGACGTTCCTTTAGGTTTCCCAGAGGAAATTGAAAAACGGAAGCAGGAACAGTGTGTGGAGAGCTTCCTCTTCATAGTGAGCTGTCTAGAGATCCTGTTTGGATATAGGATGGGATCTAAAAGTTTTAAATAAATACATAAAATTGTTGGAGGCCCCCGGGTGTGCTTTGTTGGAGACCGCTGTGTCCAAGACACAAAACCAGCAACATAATGACAGAGAACGTGTTCCTCTTCCACAGGGTGGTTTTCCTTGTGGATGTCTCCAGAGCAAATGCCATGTACATCATCCATATCCAGCATTCCCTGCGACTTTTACTGGAGGAGCAGATGTCCAACAAGGATTTCTTTAATATCATCGCGTAAGTCATATTCGTGCAGTCGTTGCAACATTTTATGGGGGTAGGTCTATGGGTGGTCACCAGCCATCCTTACTAAAGGGTCTTCCCCCTAAACAGGCAGGGGGGTGTAGCAGTTCCAATGTTGGACTGGGGCTCAGGAGATCCCATGAAGCTCATTAAATGACTTTGGGCCACTCTCTGACTTGCCTACCTCACGGGCTTGTTGTGAGGATTAAATGGATTGGAGAAGGCTCACGTAAGCTGCCTCGGGTTCCTTGCAAGAGCAAAAATAGCAGATTGGAAATGTAATATTAACTCCAGAAGCTGTCTGTATTCTCTGAATGCAAGCAGGTAATGGGAGCATGAGGCAAGCGGAGGCTTTGCATTGCTTGGAAGCTTCTGACAAGACCCTTCACCAAAGACATCTGAGCAAGCTTCGCTCTCTTGGGAGAAAAGCAGATGCTCTCTTATGAATCAGCAGTTGGTTAAAAGGGAGTGGGTTGTTGGATGCATCTCCCCATCAGATCCAGTTCAGGCTTTGTGCAAAGCTCTCCCCTTTGTGCAGGAGTGACTAACTTTGAGAGGTTTGGGTCATCAGAAAATTGTGAAGCGAATTTTTGCTTCCTGGATGCCCCCGCATGCTCGTTATGGGTCTCAAAAATAAATATAAAGGAAATGTTTGAATGGTACCTGCAAAGCATCCAACAGGCCAAAATTAGCTTCGAAAGATCATTTTGACCCTTTGGGGCTCTGGTGTTCCTGGGGATCCACTTTATTCTTCCTTTCCACAAAAAAAAAAAATTATTTGGCGAGCAGCAGGGTGTGCATCCAGGCCATGTGTTGCTCCCCTGCATGTTTCAGTTATCAAATAATAGCAAGGTTGGAAGGTGCCAAGAAGGCCTTCGGGTCCCATCCCCCTGCTCTTGCGGGTCCCCAATCTAGACCAACCCACATGTTTCCCCTGCTCTTGTGGAGGGATGCGTGAACGGAATGCGCTACTGCATGGGGTGACGTATTAAGCCAGAGTACTGGGCTTAAAGTGATGCACAAGGCCAGTATTTGACGAAGATGGCGATGATGGTGATTTTGCTTTCTTTGTAGCTTTGGAAGTAATGTGAAGACTTGGCAGCCTGAACTGGTTCCTGCCAGCCCAGAAAATTTACAGAACGCCTGGAGGTATGCAGTACTTTCCACTTGGTAAATAAAACCTCACGGGCGAAAACGTGGATGAGTAATTTCTGTTCTCTTGCACTCGGATCGGAACACCATCAGCTGTTACCTGACTGCAGGCCATCCGCAAGCACAAATGAGCTGAGCCGGCTGTTCTTTTGCACAGCTGGTGTTGAACTGGCAAAAGGAATTGCTTGGGGCAGGTGTGCAGTCCGATTTCACACCTGGGCTCTGCGTGACTCTGCCACGCCAGCCCATGCCAGCCCACCTCAAGACGTGTGGCTCACTTGTTCTTCCTGTTTGCTGCCATCAGACTACACCCAAACAGCAAGGATCTCCGACCTGAATCACTGCATGTTTGAATGGGAGGAGCTGAAGTTCAGTGGCTTTGCCTGCAGCAGGTCCGGGGTGGCTGGGACCACGCCAGCCACCAATTGTCAAGGAGCTCGGGGGCAGGAGGAGGTCTTGCAGCCATCCTGCTTGAGGGATCCTGTGGGCAGCCGGTCTGCCACTGTGTGTATGAAGTGCTGGACTGGATGGCCCATTGGTCAGATCCAGTGGGGCTTTCCTTATGTTCCTACATTCAGGTTTAATCCATGGCATTGGAAAAATTCCTGCCACATCCCAGAGAGCTGCTGCAAGTCCATGGCAATCTTACTGGAGCAAGTCAGGGATGGCCAACATTTTGTACATAGCTGGGAAGCTAGAAGGAGGGAGAAAGACAGCTGACTTAACATTTTCCAGAATTTTCATGGAGCATTTTTTTCTTGGGGGCAGGTGGGGACTACCTGTTAGGTAGGTTAGGACTACCACGCTCTAGTCCGGCTCAATATGAGGCAACGCCTGGGTTCTTAGTGCTGGTGACACACGGGTGTTCGAATCATGATTAAAACTGTTTTTCCAGATGGATTCTGACCCTGCAGTGTGAGGGCACGAGGAATGTTATGAACGTGCTCCGAAGAGCCATGGAGGTAGACTTGAAAGAGAAAGACGAGCATGAATCCCAGAGCCTTTACTTATTCACCACGGGCGTCCCTGACCAAGAGACGGTGAATATGATTCTGACACCAGCTCCTGCAGATACCCAGCACTTTGGAGAACTATTTGTCACACACGTTCAGAACTGTAACATTTGCGGGTCCCCAGCCTTCTTGGGTTGTTGGGCACATCTGGGATTCTGAGACTCTCGCCTTCCCTTCCAGCACACCATCTGTTCATACATGCTCGAGGTCTGCGGAGGTTGCGACTTGCAGCTGCATGTTTGCCTGTTCAGTGTCAGCGCAGTCGACCTGGGTGACGATGTCCTGCCCCGCTACGCGAATCTAAATGAAACGGCAGCCACTCTCAAAGACATTGCCCAGGCTGCCACAGGCCGGTTTCATTGGTTTGGAGAAACAGGTGTGATGTTGCTCTTGTTTTCGTAGCTCATTAAGATACTCCCAGGCACCAGCCCCTAAGCATGAATTGCACATGTGGCCTCAAACTTTTCCAGAACCGGAGCTCAACTTTGGGGTCTGTTCTTGCTTAAAAAAAAAAAAAGCAGCAAACAAACAGCTGCATTTCAGGGTTTTTCATGTTTCCATCCTCATTCAGCTTTGTTAAGACTTACAGTTCAGACGTTCTCTTCATGAAGCTTCTGTTTATGGAGCTTTTGCAGGAATCAGATTGGCTCCTTTACAAGGGTTTTCCTTTCTCTGGCTTTCTATATTTTCCTTTTTGCAACCACAAGATGGCAGTGTGGTTTTGTAGAACTGTGTAAATACACAAGCTTCTCATAGTGTGATTTCTAAGTAACACCAGAAAATCCTTGATATAAAACAGAGAGAGAGAGAGAGAGAATGAGAGAGAGAGAGAGAGGGAGGGAGGGAGGGAGGGAGGGAGGGAGGGAGACAAGGTTAGGTAGAGTCCCTGGAAGACAACGAACTTGTATAAAGCACTGTGCAAGAGGAATCACAAGGGCACAATAAATGCTGAAAACCTTTCAACATGCCTCAGGGAAGATTTTCCTAAATCTTTCTTTCTTGCCCAGGAATTTGTAAAGCTGCCCTTCTACTCAGCCACACCCCTGCCTCAGCTCTCTCTCTCAGCACACTGGGTGCTTGTGGTCTTCAGCCATTGTCAGACTCCAGATGCCCATCAGCACCAGCCAGAATGGCCAGGGTTCAGAGAGGATTGGAGTTGTATTGGTGCACCTGGGGGCCAGTGACGAAGACCCTTCAGTCACAGGGTCTCTCGAACGGCCACCCAGCAAGTAGCAGGAGGAGCAGAAGGCATCGTATTAATAGGAAAGGTTCTAAAGCCAACCAATGGATCTGCACATAGTCTCCTGCTTTGTTTGTCAAGAGGTTTTGAATTGGTACACAGGTTTCAGCGCTCACCTTGGCTTTTCTCTGTTCTTGCTAGGCATTTATGAAAGCGATGATATCAGCATTATCTTCTCTGAAATGGAAAAAGCGGTCAACTATTCTCAAAAGGTAGACACCTGAAACTTCTATTTCTCCCTGAAGTTTTTGCCCAGTTCAACAGCACATCTGGAGACGTTAGCCATTTCTTCAAACCTTTGGTGGTTCTCATTCCCACAAAAGGGATGGGCGCATTTCCAAATTGACCATGGATGTGCACTAGGGCACCTCGTATTTATGTGTTTATCACTTGAATCCCCCACACTTCTTTCCCATCTGTGGGATGTTCTTACAATGACAGAGATCCATTCACAAGGTGTACTTCTATCTCATACTCCCAAGTGACGGGGGTATAACAATAAGCTTTTTCCCCTTTCTGTTTTCACTCAGGCTGAGGGCGAACTCTTAGCCATTTGCTTCAGGGTTCAGCCCTGAGAGGGACTGATGGGGGCGCTGCTAAAATCTTCTGTGGAGTTTGCTAAGCATGAGTGTGAGTGTGTGTGTGTGTTGTTTTCAGTGTGCTTTGCTGGTGGAATCCTTAAAGCAACGATCAGGTGGTCAGTTGAGTAACCAGCCGAGTCCCGAAGAAAACGTCGCAATGTTAGAGAAGCAGAAGAGGAGCAGACTGCAAAAAATGCTGTCACCAAAGCCGACGGCCCTCACTCTTGCCAGGATGGTATGCCTCGATTTAGCATCAGCAATCTTGATCCATGCCAGCACCATCAAGTATCTATACTTGCTGGCTCTGCCCAAAGTCTGTCTATCCAGCCTAGTGCTTGAGCCTAAAGAGCATTCCCTTTTCCTTCCACATCTTTATAATATGACTTAATGACACATGGGACAAATCAATTTCACTTAATGACACTCAGGGACAAATCAATTTCAGGCGACATACAGGTGACATACAGGTATGTGAGGGGATGTCACATGGAGGTGGGTAGAAACCTGTTCTCCCCTGCAGAGGAAGGCAGGACACACTCCAAGGGAGCAAAGCTCAGGGAGCCAAGGTTCCGTTTGGATGCCAGGAAGCACTTCCTGACAGTCAGGACCCCGAGGGTGTGGAATGGGCTTCCACGGGAGGTGGTTGAGGCCCCATCGGTGCGGGTGTACAAGGACAGGCTGGACATGCACATGGTGGGCCTGTCGTGAGCGGAACCGGGGGTCAGACTAGATGGCCCAGGAGGCCCCTTCTGACTCGCTCTGTTTCTATGTTTCTAATTTTGGGGGGGTGGGGGGGGTGAGGCTTTCTGGCCTGCTACTTGTTTGGCCAAGCCCTTGATCAGGCTCTGTGACTGGTGGAATTTGCTGCTATGATAATGGTGAAAGCCACTTTTCTGGCTCTCTCACAATACGCACGGAGGAAATGGAGGGTGGTGGGTGGTGCTGTTACGAAGAGAAGACATGCTGTGGAGAAGCCAAGCACAAAAGCTGATCCCCAAGGGACCCCCTTTTTGCTGTCAGGAAATGTTAGCAATGGCTGTGGGAGGTGGGAGGTACCATCAAGCCTAACAGCATGGCATATCCCTCTTAAAAAAGTCCCCTTCTGCAAAACAATTACTCCCTTTCTTACCTGCGTCTCGTTCTGCTAAGCCCTTGATCAAGAATCAGCAACTTACAAACCAAAGCATTGGGAGGACCATGACTCCCCTCATCACTCAGCATTGGCTCTGTTGGCGAGGGCTGATGGGAGTTGTAGGCCAAAGCTTCAGTGAAAGACCATCAAGATTATCTCCTTTGCATTTGAATGAAACCTGCATTCACTCTTACAGTAACTGTGTGAATGCTGGAATGGAAAGGCCTGGGCTCAAACCCTTGTCATCCATGTAAGTCACTGTGTGTCCAGTGACTTACACCAGCTCCCAGCCTCACCCGCCCCCGCCCCCCAGGGGCATCACAGGGATAAAACTGGATGGCAGAACCATGTGAGTTGTGTGGGCAGAAGGAAGAGCTCCAGATGTTTTGGACTTAATTCCCAGCATTGCAGACCAGTGGCCATGCTGGCAAGAGCTGCTGGAAGTCCCAAACATCTGGAGCTCTTTCTGCCCACCCCCGATGTACACTGTCCTGAGCTTCATGTAGAAAGGACACTATTCAAACCCATAAAATAATACAGTGTATGTGATTATTGTGATCTATGCACTGACAATGCAGACCTGTGTGTGTCTTTATGGCACTCCAATTTTCTCTCTTCAGTGTATATTTCCATCTTGTTTGCTGTCCCACAAAGTTACCCCTTGGGAGGTCCTAAAACCAAGTTCTTAATTAACACACACAAACGAACAGTGCCCTCACGGCAATGCTGGCAAACAAGTGCATGCAGTGAGAGTCTTTCTGAAATGTTAACTTTAGAATTCAAGAGACCATCACAAGGACAGAAACGGTCCCGTGAAAGCCCTCCTGTGGCGTCCGCCGAGCTCCAAAGCCGAAATTCCCCCAGGTGCGTGTGTGTAAGTAAAACTCCCGAACAGGAATTGCCAATTGCTTGTAAAGATGCAAATGAGCCTGTGTGATACACATCTTCATTTTCCTGGGGGCAATGAAATAATATTCTGCTATTGTCTTGCAGTACAGTCAATGAAGATTTTTCTGCCAAGAAAGAAACCCAACGTAAAGCTAAAAAAACATCCAGAGGTTTCACACTTGTGTTATATGGAGAAAGGAAAAAGCATAGGTGAGTATCCCAAGGAAATGAGATTTTTTTTCCCCTTCCTAAATCAGCAGGGCTTTAAAACTTTTAGCATGGTAACTTACCTCTTTCCTCCTTTTAGACTTGACCTAACCTCATTTGACAGATCTATTAATATGTGTGTGAACAACAACCTTTCAGGTGTGTGAAACAGGAATAGAATTTAGTGATGTCCTGGAATGAGGGAGGAATTTGTTAGATCTGAATTTTGAGGAGAACTTACCTAATGGGCTCCTCCTGAAGCAATACATGAACCAAAATGAGTTTAAGCTCCAAAATTTGTCTTTTACCAAATTTTCTGATGCAGTTATCCTCTTTAAAAATGTACACAAAAATGCATATTATGGAGAAGTTTACATGCCAGCATGTAAAATTACATACAAAAACACACGATGCTTAAAAAAATGAAAAGCTTAAGTAATAGTACACACAAAGATACATATATGCAGGAGAAGTGTACAGCATAATGCAAATATTGAACAAGATAATGTATATGACATTTCTTGCAGTGTATTAAAAAATAAATTCATATCCTGATTTCGAAGCAGGATGAAATGAACCTGCTCCAGAAAAATGAGGTCGGAAAAATGAGAAAGTGCATAAACCTGAAATGGATCAATTTGTCCTCTCCTATGTGTGGTCATGTGATGACACTGTCATAAAAAGAAGGGATTAGGTACCCAGATCATAAGAAGGACCTTGCTGGATCAGTCCAAGGGCCCGTTTAGCGTTCTTTCATTCAACCAGCTGCCTGAAAAATGCCAGCAGACTAACAGCCTGCAAAAAATGTTACTGCTGCTTTGGGAGCAAAGCGAAATCCTGCACCAGATGGTTGCCTGGCCTGATCCAGCAGGGCTCTTATGCTCCTAGGAAGGAAATGGATAATTAACACTGCATATTGATCCACCAATCCATGGCAAACCCTATTTTTTTTAACACGGGTATGTCAAACTTGAGATCTTGATGAAAAGAACGAAGGGCTGTGTGAGAATTCTAGCCCTGTCCTACGGGGTTTTCTAGAAGGTGGCATCACCTTTTCCCCAACCATTTTTGCAATTTCCCAGATTTTGTACACTCCCTGCTCCTACTTCCAAAAAAATTGAAATGTCTCTCCGTAAGGTCCTACACAAGGCATTTATCGTGCGTTTGCGATTCCTCACAACTCACAGTAGCTTGCAGGAACCTAGCACAATGACATCATCCTCTGCAGACTTTCATGTGCTTTCTAAGTATTTCCTCTGTTTGTCTGTCTGCCTGCCTGCCTGCCTGCCTGCCTCTGCCTCTGCCTCTGCCTCTGCCTCTGCCTCTGCCTCTTTTTAGAGCAAGTATAAGATAGTATTACTGGGAAAGAACAGAATGAACCAGAGTGGGAAATTGGGTAGTTTTGCAATTCCGCTATACCAGAGTGCCACCTTGGGGTTGCATAAAGGAACATCTAGAAAGGTAGAAAAAGAACCAGGATCAATCTTAATCCTACATAGCATCTGGAAGCAGAGGCTTTGGTAAATTGGTGGATTAATAGCCTCACGTAGAGACCTTTGAAACAGAATATGTTGGTGGCTTTTGTTCGTGGATTTGTTTAGCTCCAGCCACCCTTGAAATCTTCCGTGAAACGGAATCTGGCCCTCCACTGAAAGAGGTTCTGCATGACTTGTTTCGATGCACAAAAAGTAGGCTTATCCAAAGCGGAACTCTCTTCTTTTCCTAGGTGCTGTTTATAAAACAAATCCAAGCCCCAAGGGGGTGAGGAGCTCAGTTCCACTAGCCATTTTGCCTCACGAAGAAGAAATATGCTCAAGCAAAGAGGTAAGATGCTTTCTGAGTTACGCTGCCTCAATACAAATTACCATTTAAAGCTCTTCATTTTTTCTTCAGTTGCTGCACATGCCAAGTGCACATCATTAACGCAACAATCTGTCATGCTTTCTCTGTCTCAAAAAAAGTGGCTCAGCAAATTCAGCATCAAGAGATTGAAGTTAGAGTTGCCTAGCCTCATTTTTGGACCCGGGAGCATGCATCGGAAGCACGTGGTGGAATCACTGGGCAAGACAGTGTCGGCAAAGTATTGTGACATCTTCCCA
Organism: Varanus salvator macromaculatus; assembly: GCA_023646645.1. Taxonomy (NCBI): domain Eukaryota; kingdom Metazoa; phylum Chordata; class Lepidosauria; order Squamata; family Varanidae; genus Varanus; species Varanus salvator. The sequence goes on along the minus strand of JAIXND010000852.1, from coordinate 8,666,666 downwards.
AGTGTAGAAATGCATGTAAGCCCCGTGGTGTTGTTTCTGATACGAAGCATGAAATGTCTTTTCCATAATCTCTGCCAATTACCTGGACTTCTGCTTTGAGGGCTAAATCTTCCAAGATGTTTCTTCATGCATAAAATCAAATTCATACACTGGTTTCTCTGAGGCTGTTAAAATGAGGAGCTAGTATATATGCACTTGTGAAATAAAATGCTAGTCTTTTTGGTGTGGGTTTTTTAAAAACAGCCTTGAAAAGCTGTGATTTGAGTGAAGGGGTAGTTGAAGTCTAGGGAATACAAAACTCATTCCCCATGATTATTGGCAGTGTAGATGAGCAAATTGTGTGAACATGCCCAGAGAGAGATATTTTAATCTAATTAAACTCCTACCCTGACTATCCAAGACATCCCCATACAAGTTCATCAGCACTAGTACTTACCATCCCTGTGTTCTAGGGCATTGTGAAACACCTACACCTGCAGCCCAAGGATCTGGATGATTACATCGAGCAGATGGTACGACTGCTGCAACGTTATGTTCGAAGACTGCAGTGGCTTCTTTCCGGTCCGTAGCCTTCCTAAAATTGTGAAGTCACTACAGCATTGATATTCTCCATGTATTGTTTGAGAAGGCAGTTAGAGCCTGTAGAATACGGCACCCAGCTGTATTTCCTACATTTTTGAGGCTGAGAGAGTTGGCCAAGAAAATCCAAAGGGCTCATGGAAAAGTGGCCGTTTAGACTTGGAGCACTCATGCCAAAGACCAGCACTCTGTTCAGCCCACAATTGCTTCCTGTCTTGCATGTACAAATAATGAATTTGTTGCTGCCATCACCATCTGATCAATGGATTCTCAACTCAAGTGGATCCATCTATGTGTCCCTTCCCTCAGTTCAAGTCGATTCCGGACAGGGAAGAGAAATTGGGGGACACTGTTTCATACTGTGAGGCTGAATAATTTGGCAGGGTGGGTTTGGCTGTTGGCTTGGACCAAGGGAAGAAAGCAAACACTTTGCCCTAACAGATCTGCATGACCTGATGGGACACACAGACAGTGCCCTGGTATCATAGGCAGAGATGGGTTGCTCTTAGCATTTGCCCAGCTCTGCTCCAAGCCAAAGAAAAGGCAAAACTGTGTGTGTGTGTGTGTGTGTGTGTGAGGGAGGGAGGGAGGGAGGGAGGGAGGGTTGTTTTAGCTGTGGCAGTGGCAGCAGCTGAGACAAGTTTCTCAGGTAGAAGAAGCAACTTGGATGTGAGGGTTTTTCTAAGGTATGGCACATCCCTACTGGCCAGTGCGGTCAGTGGACAGTATTTATAGAATCCTAGAATAGTAGAGTTCGAAGGGGCCAAGAAGCCCGTCAGGTCCAACCTGCTCGCGAGAGGGCTCCAAATTAAATCATCCCTTGCAGATGGCTGTCCAATTGCATCTTGAATGCCTCTCTAGAAAGCTCACCACCTCCAGGGTAATTGGTTCCATTATAGTATCTACATTCATTCATTCATACATGTATTTATTGGCCGCCTATAACAGACGAGGCCTTCCTAGATGGCACTTCCTAGCACTGGTCAAACAGTCAGGAAGTTCTTCCTGATGTTCTGCTGGAACCTGGCTTCCTATGAGTCCATTATTCCACATTTCAGCAGCTGAGTTTATTTATTTATTATTTATTAAAACATTTATAGGCCACCCCATCGCAACAAAGCCTTGGGGCGGCTAACAGCATGATTAAAATACAATAACGATAAAACAATTTTAAATTATCCCCCCCCCCCGCCCCACGGTGCATCTCGGCAACTAAAAATCTAGTTACATAAACATAACAAACTAAGTAAATTCAATAAACAACATCAACTAAAACAAACATACACAATAAACCAAATAAACAAACAACATAAATAAACTAAAAACAAAATCTACAATTAACAATTAACAATTAAAATAAGACTTAAATAAAAAGAGAGTTGACCCCTCCATCTCTTCTGAATCGCAATCTGATTCAACAGTCTTTGACGGTTCTTTCATAGGAGGTGTGAGCTGCTTCTCTGCCATATCCCTGTCTTCCCATGCCTGCCAAATCTCTTTTGTGATTGCTGGCTTGTTGGGGTTGGGCCAAGTATCTTTCCCTTCATTAGCAGCACAGTCCTTCCTTTTTCCAGCCTAACTAGGAGGAAGTGGGGGACTGTTTTAAAGCGCTTCTCCTTCAGCTAGTCCTGATAAAAAGCTCCAGACCCCAGGGGTTCACTTGTGGCAGGATGGATAATCTTTCTGTGCTCCCCTCAAAACAAGGTGGGTGGAGAGACATGAAGCGATTCTCTTCTCAGACCAAGTCTGGAGCCTGTGCAGGTTGGACAGTTGAGAAACTCGGGGTGGTTTTTTTTGTTTTGTGTCTTCTCTGTTCTCCTTCTATCCTTGGAAAATAAATGTACTTTTTCTTCCTCCAATCTGGACAGGAAGTACGTGATGGATATTTCTGGCCAAAATGGTCCAGGGCAAGGGTTTTCTTTGCCCATGTGCCCAAGCTGTACCAAAGCTAGACTCTGGAAGGAATTGCTATGCAAAGGACCTCGACTTCCCTCTGGCTCCATCGTAGCCCCTTTAAACATAACCCTTTTGAAGCTAATGTCTTTAGAAGGTCCTGAACCCCAAGGATAGGTAACGTGAAGTCATGCCATGGCAATAAATGTGGTTGATTTATTTTATTTTCATTTAAATAGGAAGTCGACGATTGTTTGGTGTTATTTTGGAAGCAAAGGTCTGCATCCTGGTTGATACATCTGGGTCCATGGAGAGTTCCCTGGAACAGGTCACCAAGGAGCTCACCTCCCTTATCTGGGAACAGCTGAGGACGAATAATACCAAGTAAGAAGTCGCAGGAGTGACCTCTGGGGCCTGCTGCATATCTGGGAGCTCCCATCACCACTCAGCTAAGCCTTGCTGGGATCTAAAGCAGCTTGTATGAGTTTCTTCAGCAGGTCCATCCAATTAAGCCTCAAAGTGAAATAGGATCCCTCTGCTGGTCCAGCAGCCATTTCCTGTGTGTAGAAATGGGATCGGGCATTATCTTTCCTTTTGCCTCAGGCAACGAAATGGGCTTTTGCTCACAGAATCAGGAGTGGAAGCCACCTTGCCCTTTGCACCAGGAGGCAAAACCTCCTGGGCCTTCCATGCATTCACGACCGGCCGGTTAGATGCAGCAGGAGGTAAATCTGAGAGGTAGCAGGGGGAAAACTAGGTTGGCTTTGAAAGGTGCCGTGTTCGTGCTCGTAAGCAACTGATCAGGTCTCCGGCCAGTGCAGACAGGCATTCCTTAGGAGAGAATGATGAAGGAAGCAGCACCTTGGACAGGCCAGTGTGAGCCTCTTCTTCTTAGCTCAGAAATACGGGCAGGCAACTCACACAGAGCGGTGCTACAAGGAAATGGTTTCTTTGGCCTGGGGCCAAATGCATCACCCTATTTGGCCTCTTTCTCTCCAGGTTCAGCCTGATCAGCTTTGCAGAAGATGTTGAAGTTTGGCAAGAATGCCTCATGGAGGCCACCAACGAAGCCTGCCATGACGCCGCACAGTGGCTCTCCATGTTTCGAGCTCACGGGAACACATCCATCCTGAAGGCTTTACGGGTTTGTTAAGTTGGGGAAAGCCTACTGGTGGCATGGGGTTTACCCCAAACTTTGGCATCTGGAGACCCTGTCAGCGCTGTCCCTGCAAAAAACCCTAACCCTGCTCTCCATCCGTTCATCCTTTTGAGCACTGCTCCAATGGAAAGGTCTAGAATGGCTGCTCCAACCTGTTGCTCTCCAGAGGTTTTAGGCCACAGCTCCTAGCATCGCTGACCATTGGCTGAAGCTTGTGAGAGTTAGGAGAGACTGATGCAGTCAAACCTTTCTCCAAAGAATTCTAGAGAAAAGTCTGCAATAGCAACCGCCTCCTCCTCCTTTGTCATGGTTGTCACTTTCTTTTAGCACAGAAACACCAGAGGGCGTGGAAGAACAGTGTCCAGGCCATATATAAATTGAGAATTGAGTGTGAAGTTGTGTAACGTAGCTCCAAAACACGGACAAAGTATAAGTCAAGAAGACAACCTTACCCGTGGGATGGATTAATTTTATCCCAGCGTTCCCTTGCGTTGGCTGATCTTTTGGCAATCTTGCTCTGCTTTTCAGAGAGCTTTCAGTCTCCAAGATGTGGAGGCCCTGTATGTTCTGACTGATGGGAAACCAGACACAAGCTGCAACTTGGTTCTCAAAGAAATCGAAATGCTTATGAAGAGACGGGCAATAAAAATCCACACTATTTCATTTAATTGCTCAGATAGGTAGGTGTGGCTTTGTTGGAAAAAATGACTTGTTAATTGCTTGACTCACAAAATAGTCAGTTTAACAAAGTACTGCCAATATTTGCATGTTTTTTACTCCCTCAAACACTGTAAATGACTTTCTATTAAGAATGAGTTCAAATGCTCCCCCCTTGCAGATCTTTAAAAATGCTATCATAGTCTTGCTAATTTCCTAGGGCCGTTTCATAAATTCCATTTTTTTATGAAAATAACATTAGCAAGTTACATTGACCTGGTTCACACATAACAACAACCCAGAATAAGTGCAAGCTATCTGTGGTTGTTGTGACTGAATTGTGGGTTGTCATTACTGGTGAACCCTGCACCAAATTAAGAATGGTTTGGTAACAATGAACAACCCAGAGTTAACAACCCAACAAGGAGCTGTGAGTTCTTTTCCTGGATTGATTATGGTCTATAATCAAACCACGGTACCAAGTTCACATGTAATGACAACCCAAGATCCAACAATAACAATAAATCAGCAACAACCTTTACTCAACCCATCTGATAGAGATTTCATCGCCACACATCCACAGTCCCTCTTCTTGGTCCCCAAACCAGTTTTGGGCAAATCTGAACAAGATAGCTTCAAACTGACTTTTCCAAGCAGCAATATGATGTTCTTCATGTGATAAAGTTCATGTACATAGAAACACCCGGTCATACTTGTTGAAATGACTTCCTTAGAGGAGATGTGAGGATAGCAACCACCCTCTCTGGAGAATAATGCTACAAATGCCTTCTCCCCCTTCCCCTTCCCCTTCCCCTTCCCCTTCCCAACAGAGGGGCAAATGACTTTCTCAAGCAACTGGCCTTCCAAACGGGCGGACGCTACCATCGGTGCCATGGGGATTTAGATGGACAACTGGCAGCGCACCGACTCCTGTCAGAAGGTTTTAAAGATGAGGATGTATGTTCAGTTGGTGCGGTCCGTTGTGTCTCTCCTTCTTTTCTTTGGGTGTTGGCTAGAGAAAGCTGATTTCCCCTTAGCTGTGAAGATATTCCTGGAAGATTTATCTCTTTATGTGTGTTTAGAGGGGGCACGTTGTCAATCCCTCGTCAATGCTCTGCCTAAATCAAGGGCGGGCAACCTATAGCCTTCCAAATGATTAGGCCGATAACATCTTGCCATTCATAGATTCACAGATGTTATTCATCCATCCATCCCATGCTGTTCTCATCTTTAAAAAAAGGTGAAAGCGTTGCAGAGAAGGAGAGGTCTTAGAGGATGAAAATTTTGTATAAAGCAAATGACTGTCAGTGAGGAATCACACGCACGTAATAAATGCCTCTTATGGAAAAGCTCCAGGCCTTAGGAAGGGCATTTCGGTCATTTAGAGCAGGACAACACCACTGCAAAATGGCTGGAAGCCACCAAATGGCTGCCAACCATGAGCCAGGCTGTTGTGGCGTCATCTACCCCAATCTAGACGTGACCCACAGTGCTGAGCTCCTGTGCCCCTGGATTAATTGGAGGCGTTCAGTATTGTCACACTGAATGCCTTTTTATTCTGTATGGCCACAAAAGAACGGGACTGTGGCCACAAAGCTGAGCCACGGTGGGGTGGGTGGCTGTCAGCCCCAGCTCCCCACAGTGTTTCTGCTGGCTTCCATCCTGTGGTCTCCACCCTTCCTTCCTCTGGAACCACTTGCCCCATCCGCCCCATCTGCCTCACTTCCTGCAGCAGGTCTTGCCAATGCTGGTGGCAGGTTTTTGAGGGCCCTTCGACAGGACACCCTCCGTGGATCCCTCCTTCAGGGAGGCCACCTTCTCACCACCATGGTCACCACCAGCGACTGTTGCTCCTCAGCCTTCTTCTTCACGGGCACCGCTCCTTCTCACCACAGCTGTTGTCCAGGCCAGAGCGAAGACAGCGGAAGAAGCTGGCCACCCTGGGGAAGAGGAGGAGCAATTCTAGGGGATCTTCCTTGGACACCCTGCTGGTGTGCAGGTCCCCGGCAGGAGCCCCACAACACCTCTCCATGATGCCAGCCCTGCCAGCAATCATGGTTCAAAACTGGCCCATGCTACTGGTGATGTCCTTCTTTGCCATTCCACATGCTTGTTCTTTTATTTCTGCTAATATTGCTCAATAGGTATACAGATTTTCCCTTTCCTTCCCCTCCTTCTGAAAGTCTGCCCATCACCTCTGTTGTGTCCAGCTGCTTCTGTCCCCCCAGGCAAACAGGCAGTTCACAATGACGGAACAGGAGCAGCAAGCCCAGGGACTTCTCATTGGTGGCCCCTGCTGGGGTGTGAGCCCCGTGAAGGAGCCCACAAACGGGCCAACATCATCTGTTGCCATGCTCATTTTCCCCAGAAAGATGTCCTCCTTTTCTAGTTCATAAGCTGAGTCCACGAGCAAGGTGATGTGCAAGAGAAGACTTGGGTCGCTTCTCCAGACATATTCGTCCAAACGTACCTACTGTGATCCAAGCACTCATTCTTGTTTTCTTGTGTCAGGATCCGGTTTTACCTTTGTTCGAAGGAGATGATTTAAAGAGGCTTGCTGAGGAAGTTGCAAAAGCTAGGAGCTATTTGAGACAGGCCAAGTTGTTTAGGTGAGTGTCTGCTTTCAGTAATGCTGGTAGAGATTTTTGAACCCCAAAGTGAAAGATTTTACGTTCTTTAAAAAATACATGACATATGCTACGTTTCCCTAAAAGTGTCACAACAGCTAGTAAACCCACTGCTCATTTCAATACAGGTGACAATATTTTGTAAACAGGGTTAATCTTCGGGTTTTTCTGGAGCGGGACCATTATTGTACTCCACAGCCAAAAATCTTCCAGGGCAGTTTACATAATAACAAGAAAGTGCAAGCCACAGCTCTATTATCTAAAAAGCCATAGCACACAAGGAAAAAAGGGATGGTTCGGGAAGAGGAGAGAACTGCATTTCTAACAGTCTCAGTGGGACACGAAAGAATCGTAACAATATTTTTTGCTTCATTTGTTGTTTCTTTTACCAGATCACTATTAGAAAAAAAGATAACTCAAAAAGAGAGCTCCTCCTAATTCAGCTGCTTCCAGGTAGGGTGTTTTTCAGATCCTCTGAAATGAAATACATTTTTTCAACTATGGATGCCAAATATATTCAGACTTTGGAGAGCATTAGTGATTCATCAAACAGCTGCAAAGACTGTGGATCTCCAAGGAGATTCATTTAGGGCTGTCTGTTTGGATGTTAGACAAATCTGATGTGGCAAATGATATTAGCCTTTGCAAGAATTCCCTTGCAAGTAGCTCCAGGCAAGCTATATTAAGCAAGCCAGACTTAAAATTGAGGATCCTGCCAATATTATGATCCAGACTTAGAGAGATGTAGAAAATTATGCTTGCATTGCTGGAAATGTTCTCAAACTCATCCAGGGCCCACACAGGACTGCCAAGCTCATTGGCAGCTTGAACAGAACTGCCCTGTAATCTGTTTTTCCCTTCCTTTTCCTAGAGTTCTTCTTGCATCTCTGAAAGGAGCAGTAAACTGATGACTGCCTTGTTTAGACCTCACAATAACTCACACTCAAGGATTAAGTATGGGTGGACAGTGTGTTGTTGAACCATGGCTTGCTGTTGAAAGATGGGTGGTCATGTGTAGCAAGAATGTGTTGTCTAAGCCCAGCCAACATAGCAAACCACAGTGAACAACCCCGCAGTTCACAACCCAGCAATAAACCATGCGTTCTCTCCACTGGCATGTTCATGGGTAACAAGCCATGACTTGTTAGAACTGCTGGGTTCAGGCAGCATGATAAGAACAACCCTCAGTTCAATGATAATCCACACTCAACCTTGAGCATGGGTTTTTATGGTGTCTGAACCCACCACTGAGCTACTTTCTCATCATCATTGGTTCTCACAGAAGCATAGAATAGTAGAGTTGGAAGGGGCCATGGAGGCCATTGGGTCCAACCCCCTGCTGTAGCAGGACACAATTTATACCATCTCATTCAGAGGCTGTCCAGTTTTGCCTCGAATGTCGAAATTCGCCACATTCTCCTTTCCCTCATTACTACCGCAAGTCAGCTGTGCACCTTCTTATCAGTACTGCCCATGCAAGTGAACAGGCAGGTTCCAGTGATAAAATTCCAGGGTACCATTGTCAATGGGCCTCTGTTGCATCAGTTCCCAACTGTGATGCCCTTCCAGGTGAGTGAAGGACTGGCCCAAGTCACCCAGTGAGCTTCTTGGCCAAGCAAGGACTAGAACCCAGATCTTCTCAGTCCAAGACTCCATCCACCGTGCCACATGGGCTCTCTTATCTCTCCCTCACTGTTTCAACAGAGCATTGATACGGCCAAGGAAGCTAAGTATAGAAGGACCCACCGGCTCAGTATCTACACAATTCTTCCCTACATGCACCAATCCTGGAATGAACCAGAAAATCCTTTGAAGACTGTTGCATAATAGTTTGGAAGCAGCCGGCCAAATCTGTGCTATCCCAAAAGGAGCAGTACAAATGACTCCAAAAAGTAGCAGATATATATGTATGATTATTCAGTCTGCAGGTCAATCAAGTCAGGGCACACCTGGCTGTGATCCAGAGAGCGTTTGGCACAATCTGCTGGAATCTTTCTTTGAAGAAACTCACTTCAAAGGACCTACTTGACTGTGGATATGACTTTTCTCTCTAGCTCACAAAAACTGGACAGAAGATTGAAAATTACAACTTACCTACAAGGAATTCTGCCAAATTACACTTACTCACAAGGAATCCTGCCAAACTGAGATGTTTCCACCAGAGTTTGTGACCTGCGATCCTTCACATGTTTAGCCTTACAATTCCCATATACCCTCAGCCAAAGAGGAGAGATGTTGGGAGCTGTAAGCCAAACTTGGACGGTCACAGAATGCCCATTCTTGTCTGAGGCAGTTCACTAGCAGACTGCCTTCGCCAAAGCTATGGGCAATGATTTATGGGTACTTCTTAAGTTTAGACACAAACTGAGTTCTCTGAGATGGACCTGCAACCCCTGTTGAAGCCTTACCCTGGGAACCAACGATTCCATTTGCCAGTTCCCCTCGACGGTTGCACTCGTCTTAGCTCGAGAACTTCACAGAATGTGTCTCAACTCCAGTTACTGCTTTTCCCTCACCAAAGAAATAATGCAATGGCACCACCTGCTGAGAGCTAGTCTCTCCCCCTGCTTCCCCCTCTGGTGGATTTACATGAAGCACAGTCCTTTATTTGAGCTCAGAAGGTTTACAAGCACCTTCCATCAAGGTGACTATGTTAGACGTAGGAATAGTGTTGGCTCATGTGAAGAGTAGAATCTAGTATCTTGTTGTTCGCTGCTTAGAGAGCCCTCTCAGGTCCTCCAGCGGCCTATAAATTTAAAAATAAATAGATAACTAAATCTGAACTGGATCATTTTCTTCCTTCCCTCTTTTTTGGAAAGGATGACTACCCTCAGGGTGGCTCACACTGCTTGGGGACTGAAGGGCAGGAATCCTGGACTGTCCTTAACTGGTCTCCTTTCTTGGCCTGAATCTGCTTGATAGGGTCTAAGAACTCCCCCTCAGTCTCTAACCCTCCCTGTTCTCTAGTATCTTCCTCTTGCTCCAAGACAGCTTGGTTCCCATGCTCTGTCTCATTCATCTCACTCCAAAGAGACACTGGCTAATTCCTGTTTATCCCCCACTCCAAATCTGAATTAGCCTGCTTCTCTCTATACTTCCATTTCATAGAATCACACAATAGTAGAGTTGGAAGGGGTCAAGAAGGCCATTAGGTCCAACCCCCTGCAGTTGCAGGACACCAAGTCACACCATTTCACCCAGATGACCGTCCAAGTTTTGCCTTGAATGTCTCTATGGTGGGAGAGCCCACAGCCATTCTAGGCAGCTGGTTCCACTGGCGTATTGCTCTGACAAGTGAGGAAACTGTTCCTAATATCTAGTCTGAACCTGGGTTGTCGCAACTTGAGTTGATTATTCCGTGTCCTACCCTCTGGTATCAGCAAGAAGAGACCTTCCCCTTTCCCGTTGACCTTCCCCTTAGTGACAGCCTTTGAGGTCCTTATAGAGGGATATCATGTCCCCCCGAGTCTTCTCAAGGCTGAACATGCCCAGTTCTCTCAGTCTCTCCTCATAGAGCCGTGTTTTCAAGCCCTGGATCGTTTTTGTTGCCCTCCTCTGGACCCTTTCTAATTTTTCAGCATCTTTCTTAAATCTTGGTGCCCAGAACTGGGCACAGTATTCCAGATGAGGTCTGACTGGGGAGGAGTATAGGGGAACTACAACTTCTTGTGATTTGGAAATAATACTTCTATTAATGCATCCCAACATTGTAGTAATCTAGTCCCTGTTCCACTGGAGCCTGGATATACCTACCTAGGGGAGACCATATTTGGCATCCCACTCCAAGGTGGTAGGAGACACTCTGAGTTACTGGGAGCAACCAAGATAGATTCAGAAGTACCCTGGAAGTCCCTCAAACATGACCTTTGAGTCTTTGAGATGTATATAAAAATACTATATGTACTGAGGAAATCTCAGAATTGCAGACCCAGGAGAATGTATGTTTGGATTCACAGGAAGACGTTATGCTCAGTTTCAACAATTTATTGGCAGAACATCCAGGTACCCCTCTCTGACAGAGAAAATACAACAGCTCTGTTGAGTAGTCAGCACACTGAACTGACTACGAAAGCACAATCAAAAGTTTTGTTTTGTTCTGTTCTGTTCTGTTTTTGTGAATCATGTACCCAATTTCAGGGCAGTGATGAGATTCTGAATAGGTGGGAAGGTGAGGACAATGGGAAACAAGAAATCGAGAAATCATTATAGGCATCTGGAAAACCGTCAAAGGCTTAAGTAACAGATAACAAATAAAACAATCAGGAGTTACAGAAATCTAACAAGTTTTAAATATGTTGGCTTTTGCAATCAGAGATATGAAATTCCTGAAGACAAAGCATGAGCCAGCCAGGTATTTTTACATTGCAAATGAAGTGCAGCTGCCTGGATGAAATCGCTCTCTTAAGTCCTAGTTCCTTGCTGAAAGAGCTTTATGCATATTATATGCTAATATTATGTCCTCTTGCTTGGGCACCAACCCCAACAGAGTCTTGGAAGGTTCCTCTGAAGTGAATTGCAGCCCCTGGGCTGAAAATGTTCTTAATCCCTCTTCTGGCTGATCTGTTTTGCAACGCCTGCACTCAAACCTCAGGCACACTTTCATCTCAGGGGAAGAAGACGGCCACCAAAGGTTCGCTACCCCATGAAAATATTGGGTGCCTCTGCTTTTGTCCCAGTGTGCTCCCAGCAGAGACCTTTAGCCTGAAACCCAGATATACAATACATCAAAGATGAAAGAGACCAGATGACATGGCTCACCCTTTCCCCATTTTCTCTGTCCTAGAATTAAGCTAGTGGTCCTGTGACAAGAACCAGCAGCAGTAGACTGGTGTATCCACAGGCAAAAAACTCCCCACGGACAAAAATCAAACCAAAAACAAAGGACCTTAGCTTCCACATTTGTAACACTCCCTAGAGAAATACTTGTGTGCCAGAAATGAATCAGACTCATTTCTAGTGTTGATGGCTTTGCCTGTGTTTCCTTCATATTCCCTTGCCTTGCCTTCCAATTTCTTGCCTTTGTTTATATCCTGCCAAGGCGACTTAAGAACCCTCCCCTACTCACAACCGTCCTGTGAGGTAGGTTAGGCTGAGAGGCAGGGATTGGCCCAAAGCCACGCAGTTTGCTTTGTGGCTGAGTGGCGGCTGGAATGCAGATCTCCTGAGCCCCAGTCCAAGATGCTCACCACTGTACTTGTCCTTCTTTTATGGAGACCTCTCCAGCCAGTCTCTGAAACTGACCTGAAAGGTAGGGACAAGACGTCAACACCCAGTGAAATCTAGATCAACAGTTCCCAAACTCTGTTCTGCAGAACCCTGCAAAAGCCTCCATGAGAAATCTCAAAAATCAAATTTAAAATCGATTTTAAAATGAAACCACATAAGGCCAACTATTCGATTGGCATCCAATCAGCAAACCAGGAAATGTGTCATGTCATTTGGTTCCTCCGACTCTGTTGCGTAGTGTTGGGAATAATCAAAAGAATTCATTTGGAATATTGCTATATAATTGCTTTATTCATTTGTTGTGTTTAAATGTTTTCTCTTTATTTCCAAACCTACTACATTATGCAAAGCACTCAGTAGAAGCAGGAGCAGATGAAAGAAGGAAGAACGTTGTGGGTTCACAATGCTTAGTAAAAATCAGGGATAGAGTTAGGGTTATATGGAGAACAGGTTCCATGACCGAAAAAGTGGGGGAACTGCTGATCTAGATAGGGCAAAAAGCAAGGGAAATTCTCTGGCAGCCCGCCGGGCAAGGCTGCAGGTGCTTACCTGGTCCACAAGCACCTGTCACAGCTACCTGTGCTCCAAATTTTACCACTATAACTTTGCTCCTGATGCAAGCAGTGTGTGTGTGTGGGGGGGGGGCACTAGCAGGAATAATCTCCCTCCCCCAGCATATGAGGGTGCTCATTTGAACGCCCCTTGATTCTGTCTTAGATTCTTTCTGATTCTGAGGTCATGCAGAAGCTTATCATAAGGCCGAGAAACCCGTTGCACCTATAAAAAAATGGTAAGCCCTCTGTCCTTGCTTTCTGAAAATTAAAGCATCATGTGGGGAGTCGGAAGGTTCTGTTTCTTTAGGGACAGTGCCACCTACTGTTTCCAAGCCTACAAAGTTTGAGGTGCATCAGGGTTTCCGAAACGAGTCCTACTGAGGATTCCGGTCCATTTATTTGTAGCAAATGCACATGTCAGAGGAATGCGAGGATGGGTGCAGGGAAGACATGCCCCCCCCAACAAAAAAAGCCCTTATGAAGCAGCTTCAGGCACAAATCTGTGGTCTGCAAACTGCTCGACCGGTTGTAGGAAAAGGCAGAATTCCCACTGCAACCTCAGAAAACCCTTCTCGGGTCGCAGCAGGGGGGTCCGGCTCTAGCCTCTCAGTGGGCCTGATTCCTTGGGCAGCGGCCTTCCGGACAGGCCCTGGAGGGGCATTCGGGGGCAGGAAGAGAGGAGCAGAGCACTGGCAGCCTCCTCCAAATTCAAGCGGTGCTTCTGCCTCTTCTCGTGAGTTGGAGGGGAATATTTGGATGCTCACCATTTGCCCTCTGTATGATTTCGAGGGATGTGGGGAGAGCGGAGACCTCTGTGCTCCTCGCAGACACAACCGGATGCTTGTAATCTTCCAGGCACATAGGATTGCACAGAGCTGCTCAAGATACTATATGTTTTGATTGTACTGTAAATGCCTAAGAAATGATATACACCCGCATGTCATTTATCTCTGTAAAAGATGTTTAAACCTCCCTTTCCGGGTGCTCCATTCACACAGAGTGTCTTGCGATATGCAAGCATGATTGGCACGTGAAAACACGCATCCCACAGGGGCAGCAGCTGATGCTGAAGGATGAAGCACCAGATGCAGACGGGAAGAAATGAGTGGTGAAAGGTTTCTGCTTTGGTTTGTCTTTGAAGTGAGGAGGCCATTGCCCGGGGGGGGGGGGGTTTCCAGACGTGTGGAGCCACTACCAACAAAGCCCTGCAACAAAGCCCTTGCCAGCTTTACAATTCTTCCCAGGTGACCCAGATAGATGCAAAATATTTAATAGAGAGGCTGTCAGGGCCGCCTTAACGCACGGGCCTGATGGGCACTTGCCCGTGGGTCCCATACTAATCTGTGTATGTTAACCCTTGGAATATTGGAAAACTTGCAAAATTAACAGTACTTGTCGTAGGGGTCCCCAGTACACTGCTTTGGCCGGGGCCCATAATGCTGTTAAGACAGCCCTGGAGCCTATCACTTATATACATACATACACACATACACACTCACTCTCTCACTCTCTCTTTATATACCCTTTATAAGGGTGTATATATATACCCTTTACATACCCTTTTAATTAGGTGTTATAAATAATCCAGTGAAATACCAGTATGAATGATATTGTTAATTGTTCAAGCTAAAGCAGGGCTTCCAATTCCTGCTAACTGCAGTAGCAACTAACTCAGTCACTAATAGCACTGATTATTACTAATTAGTAAAATATTTAACAATGGAATAGTAATTCATAACAATTAACAGGCATTAACACTAAATAACACTCAGCAATTATTAAAACCAATTAATGGTGTTTAATAGTTGCAAATACTTAATAAAATAATAAAGAGGCGGAATAAAAAAAGAGGCGGATCCTTCCTGCAATCCCTTTCCAAGGCGCCGGTCCTGTGCGGACGCGCCAGTGCGTGCCTACTCCACGTCTACGCAGACTAAAGCCCAGTCCCGCTGACTCCCGGGTAAGAGTGTATGCGCAGGACTTCGGGCGCCCCCGGGCGCTTTCTCTCCCCGCGCCCGCGGGAAGCACGTGCCCGTGAGTGCGCCGCTTGTCCAGCATCTACGGCCGCGCCCCGCTGCGCCCCCGGCGCCCGCCGCGGAGAGGGGCGAGCCGCGCTCCCGAGCGGGCGTTGCGCTCCCCGGTGCCGCGGAGCCGCCGCCGCCGCCGCCGCCGCGCAGTCTTTCCCCGCACCTCCCCTGCGACATGGACGACCTGAAGATGTGAGTCTGCCCCCCGGGGAAGCAGCGAGCCCCCTTCCCCAATTTGGAGGGCGGCTCGGAGCCTTTCACAGCACCCCGAAATTGCTCCCTCGCCCCAGCCTGGTGCCTTCCAGACGTGTTGAACTTCCGTTCCCATCCGCCTCACCCTGCAGGGCCGGTGGCCAGGCAACTGGGGGGTTGTCCTAAAAACTCTGGACCAGAGCGGAGTTCTGCCCTTAGAATATCTTTCCCGAACCTGGATGTGTCAGACCACCACACCCCGCATCCTGTAAGTGCTGGGAGTTGTAGTCCAACGCAATTGGTTGGTACCTGGTTGGGCAAACACTCTGCAGAGTCACTTGACATACACCTGTCTTAGGCATTTGTAATTCACAGCACCACCCTGTACAAGTTTACTCCAGTGAAAGTCTGTTGAGTTCTTGGGATTTACACCAAGGTAAATGGGTGCACTATTGAACCCTTAAAGAGCTGAAGAAGGTGTGAGTGGCCCAGAGAGCCCCTGAGCTACCGGGCAGCATACAGATACAATAAGTAAATAAGATAATTGCATTTTCTCCACCCACCCACTTCCCTGTGCAATTGAGTTTAGGACAGGCTGATGTATGGATGAATATGTACATATCTAATAGGATGCATTGTCCCAATATAACATCTAGTTCTTGTAAAAGAGGAATTTAAAGGCACAAGCAAATAATACTTAGTTTTTGCTTCTCCTCATCCCCTGGAATAAAACAGGGGAATGTGATTCAGCAACTTGATTCAGTCTTCCTAGTTTCTATTTAGCCTTTATCACTGTTAGGGGCCTGAAATACCTATTTATTCAGGGCACAATCCTATGCATGTTTAAACAAGAAAAGAGTCTGCAGCTCCCAGCATCCCCCAGACAGCCATGCTGGCTGGTTAACATTGGGAGTTGTAGGCCCTTTCTGTCTAACCTCTCCCAGAATTGCACCTTTAATCAATGCAGTAAGGTCCACCCCATTAAACTCAGCGGGACGCACATCTGCATAGACCACCACCGAGGGATTGAGGTGCTTTATTTATTTAAGGTGCCCCTTCAGCAACACAGTAATAAAATGTCACATATATTAGACAAGCAGGCTCCTTGTGAAACATGGCAGCAGGTTTCCCCCTATTTGTTTTGAATGCCGTAGTAGATGTGAACTTTTTATCTTGTGTTTTTGAGCAGAACTACAGATCAGGAGTGATGGTACGAAGGTTATGGGAACAAAGCATACCAAAAATACCCACTTTCAAATTGTTCCCGTAATGGATCACGCGGTGACCGAAAGAACCCACAATACCTAAAAGTGGCAATTTGGAGCTTATAGATCAGGGAAGTAATACAGGATAGTGCAGGCTTTTCCATTTATATGTTGGAACTGCTAAACCAAGAGAGAGAATTGTGAAAAGGGTGAAAAATATTGTGTGGCTACCATGCAAAAATGCAGAAAATTAAAAACATCCAGACAGCTGCTAATACCACGTGGCCTTTATAGTTCCCAAATTATTTCAATATATTTTAAATCTTTTTTTTTTCAATCCTTCTAAAAAAGCTGATCCCAATCTGAGTGGGCACTGTCCTGCCAAGGCTCTTAAAACACAGGCTATTTCAAATGCAATAATGTTAGTGTCCACATTTGAAATTTTTCACCAGAATACAAAGCTTGATGACAGACTCACACTAAATTGTAAAAGACGCAGTGCCCCCAAAAAACAACCAACAGTAACTCCCAAATCCTGGTGTGTGGATATTAGCATTGTATTCTTGCTCTTCTGCTGATCCCCCCCCCCCCGATGTTTTACTCTGAGTAAGCCCATGACTATATATAGCCTGGTACGCACACCTAGGATTTCTGCTACTCCACAAGAATTCCATCTAACTGCCTGTGTCAACTGCCTGCAAGTTTTCTGCTTTTAAAATGAAACATTCTACAGCAGACTTCTCTGATCTGGTGCACACTGGCTAGTTTGGGCCACCACTCCCATCCTCCCCAGCCTGCACTGGGCACAATGGGAGTTGAGGTCCCAAACCCATCTAAGGGTTCTAAAGTGGTACAAATGACTTAAGAACTCCTTCATAAGATGTTTGGACTTTCTTGCTGTGCTCTACCTAGAGAACATTAAAATTAGACTCCATCAGGTCCCATTTCCAGGTAGAAAATAGTGACAATGCTTGGTGACAAGGTCAGTTCATAATTTTCTGTAGGTTCATCAGGTGCCAACTTTCCTGGTTTTTCAGTTCCTAATGAAAGCATAAATTTTCCAATAAGTGTTTCCAAGGAGGTAATTTTTTTTTTGTTTCCAGAAATGTGTAGCCCATCATTGGCTATGCTGGCATTATAAAAATATTTGTACCATTTTGGTTTATCAAGCAGACATTTCTCTTAATGCACATGCTTTATAATATTGTTAATATTAGCTACCCATGCAGAATCATTGTTACAACAACAACAACCTTGTGAGGTAGATTAAGCTGAGAGTGAATGACTATCCTAAGGCACCCAGTGGGCCTCATGTCTGTTGACCAAATGGGGACCAGAACTCTGATCTCTCAGGCCCTCAATCCAACAGTGTAATCACCAAACCACATTCTCTGTTATAATGCCTGTATATTGTAGTTTAAATCTCTTCCTGCAAGTAACTAAGCCTTTGGAGAAAAAAGCTCTTTTAAGATAGGGGAGAAACTGGACAAAAAAGCTGGGAAGTCGCCAAATAATTGGCGATTGGGAAATTATGGGAAGGGCTCTATGGGGAATTCAGAAAGACTAAATTGAACCCCCAAGGGGATAAGATCTAGGCATGAGACTCAGGTTCTGCATCTTGGAGTCACAGCTTGACTGATATTGATGCTGTATAAACAGGTAATCAGAAGATTGGTCTGTTGCTTCCCTGGATGGAGTCTGCTAGCACAACATCTGGTGGACTATCTAGAACCCCTGGCACACCATGGAGAAAGCGGCACAAAAAGACCGAAAATCTCATACGCGCGCTAAGCAGGTCTCCAAAGCAGTTGAGCCCAAACCTGACACCAATAAGCAAACCCTGCAGAAAGTGAGCAATAAAACCGTGATAACTGGAGGTGCTGGAAACTTCGGGTTTACCCTTGGCCGTGCTTTTGCCAAAACAGGAACGCACGTCATTCTCTATGATATTAACCAACCACTCTGGGAAATCCCCAAAGGAGTTGTGCACATACAGGTACTTCGTATTTCCGGTTTGGATCAGCTTTCTTGTTCTGGAGTGGCCAAAAAGTTGCTGGGATGTTGTTGTGTTGTTTACATGTCAGTAGACCTGTTGGAGTCTGTAAAGCTGATGGCTTTGAATTCAAGGCCTCAGGTGGGACAGGAGGTTCTGAGGAGGCAAAGTTGGAGAAGGCAGGAGCATCCCCGTACAGCAGAAGTCCCAAGGCTGCATCCCCGTGAGCCCCAACTCCACTCCATCGCTGCTGGTGGCTTGGAAAAAATTTCCTCCTTCAAACCCAGTGACTCATGAGCTTTCTGCTTATGCTGATACAGGCTGATGTGAGAAACTATGACGCTCTCTATGCTGCCTGCGAAGGAGCCGATTGCGTTATCCATGCCGCTTCGTATGGAATGACCGGGGTAGAACAAGTGAGTTTGCTCGTTCGAAGCATGGGCCTTTTGCATGAGATCGGTCATACGCATGCTCAAACACAGGGGGGGAAGATGGTAGATCTGGACCCACTGCAGGAGCATAAGTCTCGGGGCCCAGGGGCCAAATGTAGCCTTCTGGGAATTCCCGGAGGGTCGTGCCCACTTCCCTTGCCTCAACTGCCTTTCTCCCACATATGGATCCCTGTCTTTCCTTCCCCCATTCTGACGGGTGCGGATGCTTCTCCTAAGGCTTAGTCAGTGCTGTCAGCGTACAAGGGGCTGTCCTATTTGGGCATTTTGACCCCTCCCCTTCTGCCTTTAGCCCCACCCACCTCCAGAAGGCAGCCCCTGAAAGCCCCTCTGAGAGGGGATTCGGCGCTTGCAGTGGGAAAGGATCCACACCCCTCCTTCGGGGCTGCTGCCCAACAGCACGCGCATGGCAGCAAAGCACCAAGGACTTGAGGGTGTCACCCTCTGCGTAGGTCTCCATGCTGCAAGCCAGTAACCACACAGTTGTGTGGAAACACCTGGAGGTCCACACAGGAGGACAACCAAAGGCTCTTGGCCCACAGCAGCCAAGGGTCTCTGGTCATTGTTGTTTCGGTGGGACTGAGCCCCAGATACTTAAGTACTTGGCACCAACCCTGGTCACAACTTGATAACCCCTGTGCCTCATGAATAGCTGCTTGCGATCGATCAAGTTCTTCCGGTATTTGGTAGCCAAGTGGTAGCCTAAAAGGGTCTTTCCCCTCTCTCCAGCCTGCATCTTGTCCCCTTCCAGACTTGGCACTTGGGGGCCATATTCTCTTAGCCTACCAAGCCGCCAAGCCCTGACAGTCTCCAGGAACAAAAAGCAGTTGCCATGTAGAAGTTTCCATTGAGAAGGCAAGACTCCCTGGAGAAGAGCAACATGCTAGGGCAAGTCAAAGGCAGAAGAAGAAAAGGAAGACCAACTAGGACAGGGCTTAAAATTTCAAGTCTAGACCTACTAGCCAGGCAAAAACCTTACTCTCCACCTGGAGCGTGCAACCTCGCGGGGCAGAGGCATCTCCTCAGATCCTCTGCCACCCCCCCCCCCATTGCATCCTCCGACTCCTCCCAGCTTTCCCGTGCACTGGAATGGCGGGATGCGGGGCGGGGTGGGGGGGAAGAAAAGCTCTCCCAATTCACATCGCTTGGCCCCTCCAGGAAGGTGGAGACCCCCAGCCTCGCTTTGTCTCCGTTCAGGCCAAGAAGCAGCCGCCGGGCTTGCCTTAGGGGGCGAGCAGAGGACGCCAGAGCCCCACCACCTGCTCCGCACCCTCCCACCTCCAACCGCCTGCAATAATACTTCTCACACTTCGCAGCCTATCTAAGGATTAAAGCAAGAGAGGGCTGCTTCCTAGAAGGGCCAGTGGAGAGACAGGCCCGAGCATCGCGGAAAGCAGATGGGCCCGGGCAAATGTACACGTGCGTCTAAGTCTCTGCCTGTGCGGGTCCGTGTGGGTTTGCTTCCCAGTTAGGGTCCCATTTGCAAATAGGGATGCAGGGCATTACTGTGCTCGCCAGAAAGGAGTGTACACTCACATTTGGCGAGCGGGCGAGCAGAATTTTCAAGCCCTGAACTAGGAGATGGGTTGACTCCATAAAGGAAGCCCCAGGCTTGAGCTTAGAATAGCTGAGTGGACAGGACGTTCTGGAGAGCTTTCATTCATGAGGTCACCATAAGTCAGAGATGACTTGACACATCACAACAACAAAGCAGCTTCGATGGTTTTATCCACTTCTTCCAAAATTCTTGCTCAAATTGTTCAGAGGGGCTATTCAGAGTTTCTAACAGAGGTGATTGTTCTAACTTGAGACGCCAGAGGTGGAAACCAAGATTGTTGACAGGTGCTCAACTGTAGAAGTCCCTTTGCTTCTTCTGCTGCTACTTCTCCTCCTCCTCTACTGTGTGCAGCCAGAGTGTTGTTTTGGGGGTTGTTTGTTGAAGAAAAAACAAAATTAAGAAGGGATAGGTCCTTTCACTTTTATTATAGCAGCAGACCTGAAACCACCCCTTTCTCCACTTTTGTTTAGCTGCACAAGAAACAGATTCGGTCTGTCAATGTTGGAGGAACCGGAGTGGTCCTTGAAGGTGCGTAGCTGTGCATGCCCCCAGACGGACAGTGACCCTCGATAGGAATGCATGAGAAATGCGACTTATTTCAGTTTCGATCAGAATTTCCCTATTTTGCACATTCTGGGCTAAATATAGACCCAGACAAATCTACAGTTCAGGTCTGTAGATTTCCAGGTTTGTAATGTAATTCTCAAGCCCAGAAATATGCATTGGGCCATGTGCAGACATTTGACAAAGCGTGCAGGAAGAAATCCACACTTGGAAACTGCTCACAGATGCACTTTAATCAGTGGGAGAAGCCGGCATGTGCTTTTCAAAGAATCACACAAGTGCTTTGCAAATTCGTGCCTCTTCCATGTTTCAGTTCCCTCGACCTGGCAGCCCTCTGGCAACACATCTGCACCTTCCAGATGTGTCGGGCTACACCACTTATATTTACCTACCCAGACACTACGGTCATAATCTGAGGCCCTCCTCCAGGTGCCTCTGCCAAAGGTGACCGGGCGAATAGCAGCAAGGGACGGGTCCTTTTCAGGACTGGTGCCCCTTTGGTGAGATGCAAACCCTTTTGGTGCCAGGTGGAAACCTCCTTCTTCTCCAAGGCATTTTAAGATCTGTTTTTTGGCCTTGGGGAAGAAGGAGGAGGGTTCCACCTGGCACCAAAAAGGTTTGCGGATTGCTGCCCTTTCCTTGCTGCTGGTTTTTCGTGGGCTTTATGTGCAGGAGTGAATTTATGTGCATCATCCACTGCTGATTAATTGCGCTTTTCCTATGCATGGCTTTTGTTCATGGCTCCTGTTTCACGTCTTGAATGTGCGGTAGAGAATTTGGGTCACTGGTCACTTTGATAACCAAATGGGTAAAAGCACCCTCAGGCGGGGAGGATGGGAACTGTAGTTGAAGAAGGATCCCAACTCAGTAGCAGCCATGGGTGCCGGTCAGCGTCGGCAGTGCTGGCTTAGATGGACCAGGGGTCTGGCTCAGCAGCGGCCCCTGTGTTCGTACCCCAGCCCCTCTGGAAAGGGCCTGCTTCTGTGACGGATGCTCCACAGACTTCCCAGTGGGGTTGATTCCAGTCCCATAACAGACAGACTTCCCAGTGGGGTTGATTCCAGTCCCATAACAGACAGACTTCCCAGTGGGGTTGATTCCAGTCCCATAACAGACAGACTTCCCAGTGGGGTTGATTCCAGTCCCATAACAGACAGACTTCCCAGTGGGGTTGATTCCAGTCCCATAACAGACAGACTTCCCAGTGGGGTTGATTCCAGTCCCACAACCCGCCATCGTCCTGCAGCCTTCCTCCTGCCTTCTCCCACAGCGATTGGCTCAAATGCTTCTTCTCCCCTTAGTCTGCAAGCGCCAGAACGTCCCCAGACTGATCTACACCAGCACCATCAACGTGGTGTTTGCGGGACAGACCATCCTAGATGGCGACGAGGCGAGTGTGCCGTATTACCCCTTGAACAAGGTACTTCTCCACCGGGCTGGCTGGGGCAGGGCTGGGGGCTGTGGTCTGGCACACCTGGAGGGCCCCTCATTGGGGAAGGCTGCTTTGGTCGCTGGGCTGAGCTTCTGGAGGGAAGAGCTGATCGCTGTGCCCAGGTCTGCAGCAATTTCACACCTGCAATGTGGTGCCCGTGGGCACCCATTCCCCCCTGCACCCCCCCTGCGGGTGCCCACAAGGCTCCACGCACACATAATCCTGATTATATTTCACGAGGTGTTCCTGAAATTTGACAGAGAGGTTGCCACACCACAATGTGAAGAGCTGCTTTCTAGCACCATCTTTATTCGGATTATTTAAAAAATAAAGCGGGTGTATGTTCCGTACTTCACTTCCACCTCGGGCTTAGATTCTGGGGCAAGTTAGTTATCATTTCATCTGCAGCCTTGCCTTCTGGTCAATGAGTGTTTTGCGACTGGCCGTCACAGCAGCCATTTTATGAATGGGTAACAAGCACTGCCGGGCAACCATGTTGTGAAGGCGCCCACGACACTCTCTTTACATTGCAAATGTACTTACTGACCCAGAGGGTCTGAAAACCCCTGTTTTTGGTGTCGCATTACCTGCCTGGAATCTTCTCCCTCAGAAAACCTAATAAGTCATCAAACTGATTAATGAATGAATCAAAATCATTCCATTTTGCACTTTCTTCTTAGCACCGCAACGAATATTCCAGAACCAAATCTATCGCAGAACAGATGGTTCTAGCAGCCAATGGATCTTTCCTAGCAGGTACTTTTCTCTAAACTTTGGTGCATCGTGTTTAAAATTCAGGAGGACCTTCTGCCACGGATTTCAACCAATCGGGGGAAGGAAAGCAGCTAAAGACGGAGTTGCCACTCCAGCAATATCTCTCCTGTGAATCACCCAGACAGCTCCTATATGTGGAAGGGGACTGCTCCCCTTTCTCCATGAACGATCTACCCCACTGGATTTTGGGGAACTTGAAAAATATCACCTGTCTGTTATTTGCTTCCTTCTGAGACCAAGCACCGAGGGGAGGGGAGCTTTCTAAGTGCCCAAAGGTCCCCTGCTGGAGACGAATCACTGGAATTAAACCCCGAGCTTATTTTCTCCAAATGGGCCACCCTTCCCTTTCCTCCTGCCGCATTGTCATCCACAGAGTGGCCCCTGCATGTCTGAGGTGTAATGTCCTTTTAGCAAGTACATGTTAAACAGCTTAGGGCCTGGTTACCTGAAGGGAGCGTCTCCTTGCATATGTGCCTGCCCACCCCTTCAGATCTGGGGCTGCCCTCCCTGAAGGAGATTAGGAGGGTGACTACCCGGGGAAAGGCCTTCTTTGTGGTGGTGCCTCGATTGTAGAATTCGCTCCCCAGAGAGGTTTGCCTGGCACCATCACTTTATTCTTTTTGGCACCAGGCTAACACCTTTTTATTTCCCCAATGTTTTAAGATCTGATTGTTTTAATTGGGGTTTTATTGTTAGTTGAGTTTTTAGGACACTGTGTTTTATTCTACATTTTGTATTGTTAAGCCGCCCCGAGATGTCAGTAAGGGGCAGACTAGAAAACGTATAAATAAATAAATAAAAGCATCCAAGGGCACAGAAAGCGGTCGGGAAAAAGGCCTCCAACTCCCAGTGGCCAGTGGGTGAGGGGTTTGGCTGCCCCCACTGCATTCCAGAGGACCAGTGCTTCAGGGCTGTGCAGTTTCAGCCAAAGGGGCTCTCGATCCCACCAAGGGGGTGCGATCACTGGGAGCCAACCTCGTCTGTGCTGTGGACACCTGTGCCGATACTGCTCTGTCTTCTTTCTCAGGAGGTGGCAAGCTGTACACATGTGCCCTCCGCCCACCAGGCATCTATGGGCCAGAAGAACAAAGACATTTGCCCCGCCTGGCTGTATGTATCTGTACTTGCACATGGCTGTTCTCGGTGCCCAAATCCAGCCACAGGAATTAGTCAGGGCTGTAGGAAGACGCCTTCCAGGAGGGATCCCTCAGTGGCTGCCACAGAGAAGAGGGCCAAAGTTTGTCTTCTGAGCCTGGCATGGGCAGAAGGCAGATTTCTAGATGTCTTGGACTTCAACTCTCAGAAGCCCCTGCCACCATGGCCAGTGGTCAGGAATGCTAGGACTTGAAGTCCAAAGCCTCTGGAGACCTACTTGCTGCCCACCTGTCCTAAAGCTTTTCTACATGAGGTAGTTGATCCACTCTATTTAATTTCGGTTTCCTAACAGGACTGAGATCCACAGGTCCCCCTTCCTAGCTTTCTCCTACATGACCTCTAGGTGGTGCTGTGGCAGAGGAGAACAGTGCTCATGCACAAGTGGTGGAGAGTGTTTTCTTTCGCTTTAAGAAATAGTACCAAATTTTCCCTACTGTTTAAAAAAAAAATTGCCATAAGAGCTGTTTAAATATCGGAGTGAACCTGGAGAGTCATGGCATCACCTAAAAGCACAAGAGTAGGGAATAACAGAGTGCAAAATCAAAGCTTCATGTAGACAATCCTGCCTCGAGGGTAGGATTATATGTATCAGCTGGAGTTACAGGAAGGATTCTGGTTCACCTGAACCCTCGAGGAAAGGTGGGCTAGCATTCTGCATGTGCTCGTTGGCCATGGGGGAGGTGGCCAGCACGGAGGCACTGATGACTAGCCTCTTAGCCATGAGTTGCAAGCCGTCCAGAGACGCCGAGTGATTGAATACCACCTTTGCGACGTCTCGTTTCATGTGCCTCCATAGTTGATTATCGAGCGAGGGTTCCCGTTCAAACTGGGGAGTTCGGATGTCCTGATGAACTGGGTGCACATCAAGAATCTCGTGCAAGCCCATATTCTTGCTGCCACAGCTCTTACTCCGGAGAAGAACTACATAGCCGTGAGTGTCTGCAGCTCCCCGGGTTCTTCTTTTCCTCCCCCAGATCCCGGCACAACTGCACAGAGAGTGTGCAGTGTGGGAGAGCCCACCACCTCTCTAGCAAAAGAACAGTGGAACCAGCTGCCTGGAGAGGTTCTGGGCTCTCCCACACTGGAGACATTCAAGAAGAAACTGGGCAGCACCTGAGTGAGATGGTGTAAACTGGTGTCCTGCAATAGCAGGGGGTTGGACTCGATGGCCTTCAGGGCTCCTTCCAACTCTTTTATTCTGTGATTCTATGAGAGGCCGTTTTATACACTTTGGCACCTCCGTTTTCTTAACCTGCCATGAGGACCACAGCTCCCAGATTTCCCATCCAGCAGGACCATTGACTGGGGATTCTGGGTGTTGCAGGCACAAGGCAGGGGAAGGCCAGTCCACATGGGGTGTTTCGTCCTGCAAGGCAGGAGGAGAACAAGGGCTCCCACAGAAAACCCTCAAGCAAGGTGCGAGTGCGACAGCACCCTCCTGCCCATGCTCCCCAGCATCCAGTACACATGCGCACACTGCCTGTGATACTGGTGATGGCTTAGCGCCACCAGGGCTAGTGGCCACTGATCGCTTTATCCTACATGGATTTGTCCAGTCCTTTGTACAGCTGTCAAAGTTGGCCATCGCCACCATCCTTATTTATTTATGTGATTTATATGCTGCTTTTCTCTTAAGAAATCAAAGCGGCTTACACTCCCCTCCCCCTCCTGCTCTCCATCTTTATCCCCACAACAGCAATGCTGTGAGGTGGGTTGGGCTGAGAGTCTGTGACTGACCCAAATTCACCTGGTTGGCTCCATGGCCCAGCAAGGATTAGAACCCAGATTGTCAGAGTCCCAGTCCCGCACTCTGAACCGTTGTGCCACAAAGGCTCTCACGCCCTCCGCCTCTTGTGGCAGTGAGTTCCATAATTGAACTTTGCACTGTGTCAAGAAGCCCTTCCTGGGATCCCTCCTGAATCATGGGCTGCCCCACATGGTTCTAGTACTGGAGATCGGAGGAGCACGTCTTCCTCTTGCTTTCTCCAAGTCATGCAGCCATGAGCACTTCTGCCACGGCTCTCCCACTGCCCTTTTCTCCTAAGCTAAACGGTGCGGATTGTCGCAACCAGAAGAGAATCTGTTGCTTGGACAACCTCCCAGTCCCTGTATAAGAGCTGAACTGGCTGGGCTGGTTGGAGCTGAAGTCCAGCACCACTGGAGGGCTGTGGCCCGCTCAGCCCTTGGGCGAATTCGCACCACACGCAAGTCTGCCGGGGAACCTTTTGCGACACTCGACAATACAGGGGCAACTGCGACAGGGAGATGTCCGGCTCCGTTGGAATTCCCTGCAGGTGTAGCCAAAAGATCCCGAGTGTGATGCGACCCCGCGCAGCTTGGTTTTCTCATTTGCCCTTTCCTGGAATCATTTATGACAGGGCGGGCAGGCGTATTTTATCAACGATGATGAAAAAGTGAACCTTTTCGAGTGGCTCTCTCCTCTGGTGAGTTCAAGAGCTCTTTGCTTTGGTCTGAGGGGAGCAATCTTATTTTCTCGGGGAGAACTGATGGGGGCAGGATGCCGCTCCAGGCCTCGCTTTCAGACAGCCCTCTTGGGTACCAGCAGGAGTTTCTGCGTCTGCAACTACCCCTCTGCCAACGTTGGGGACAAAAACAGGCAAGTCCAAGGGTATGTTGGGGGGTGCCAATGATCTGCAGCAGGAGTGGGAGATTTCAGGAAGTCTGGGGCCCATTTTGTTCCCTGGACCTCCGTCTGGCACAAGCTGCAGTCTGGAAAACAATCTTCAAAAAGAAAAAAAAAAAAAAGAAAAGAAAAAAACCTGCATCTGTAGCTGGTATGGCGTGCAGACCACCAAATTTAGCTTGCGAAGGAGTTAAACTGGGCTTTTTTGGTGCTCTGCATTGCTGCAGATGACAGATTCCTTTCTTTTTAAAAGAATTAGAGTGTGGGAAACAGGACTGGGCCTCATGCAACCTGCAGCCCCGTATGTCACCCCTTCCTGATTGACAGGCTCAGAGAAGACCTCAAATTTCCCTGCTCATCCTCAGTGGAAGGGAGCAGGATATGGGGGGAACCACACACCACACAATTGAAAGCTGGAAGGTTAGCAGACTCCCCTCCCAGCCACCCCCATCTTAGAATTGCTTCACCCCAAAATGCTGCCTCCTTTGTCTTCTAAAACCTTCAGGGCCCAGGGCTTTAGAATTCGGTGGGGCACTGGCACAGAGGGGTCGTGACCCCTTGCCCGTCCATTGGCATGGCCAAAATGCAGGATCAAGGCCTTCTTAAGTGTTGCACTCAAGTCCTCCGAAGCGTCTCCTACACTGCAATGGTCCTTAAGGTGCCACGAGAATTGTTCTGGCGTGTAACTATTACAGTCCTTCCAACATGCAGGTCGAGCACGGACCCAAACTGAGTTTCACATCCCGAAAGAAAACAGGAATGGGACACACACACACATTCCCTCCATGCGATTGTGGTGCCATGATGCACCGTCAAGTCACCTCCAACTTGTGGAGACCCAGTGAATGAATGAATGAATGAATGAATGAATGAATGAATGAATGCCCTCCAGAATGGCCAATCCGGGACTGTCCTGCTTGCAGAATAATTAGCAACTTGTGTACTGTGAAAGAACTAATTCACGCTCTGAGGCTCTTCTCGCATCTGAAGCCCCTCAGCAAAGTCCCCATGCAAGCCCAGCTCTCCAAGCCCAGGAGGGGGAGAGGGAGAAGGAATTTCTTTTGGCCCAAGGGCTGCCTTTGATTTTGGAGACGCTCTTGAGGCTTTCTTCCTATGCGGCTGAAACCAGAGTCCCAGATCTTACTGCCAGTAAGAAAGCCGTCGCATTGCACTCTTTCACTCTTTCAAAACAGGATTGGGTGGGGGGGGGAGTCCGTACAAAATCCAGGAGACCATAAATGCTCAGTGGTTGGAGGAAAGGGTGTGGGGTCAGTAGAAAGGGAACCCCTGAGATCTCGGTGGGCCAAATGGGGCCCCCAGGCCTGAAGTTCCCCATCCCAGGCCTTGAACCTGCCTCAGATGGACAAACCCACCCCAAGAAAGCAGGGGACAGACCACTGGTGCTGCTTCTCTTGGCTGCCCCTCTCCCATGATCCTGGCCACTTAGAAAGGGGCTGGAGACCCTTGGACACCCACACCCGCCCCAGCTCCTCCTGTTCTCCTGCTGAGTCTTCAGCTGGCCAGCAGAAGCAGAAGAGTTGGCTTTCTCTCTGTCCACCTCGGTGCCAATATTTGTCTTTCAGTTCGAAGGTTTGGGTGTCAGCAAACCATGGCTGCGTCTTCCCATTTGGCTTGCTCAGCTGTCAGGTAAAATATTCATTGCCTGAATATTTTTATTTGATTGCTAGGTAGGTAGGTAGGTAGGTAGGTAGGTAGATAAATTGATGTATACCCCACCTTTTTCCCCTGCAAAGACCCCAAGGCAGGTGTCACAATCTTCTTCCTCCTCTCGATTTGATCCTCACAACGACCCTGTGAGGCAGGTTGGGTTGGAAGCCCCGCGATGGGCCTGGAGTCACCCAGCAAACTCCATGGCTGAGTGGGAACTGGCACTCGAGTCCCCCCCTTGCTTTCACCACTCAAGGGGCACACCAGACCGTGGCCAGGAAGTGGGTAAGCTGGGCTTCTGCCCAGGCCCTCTCTGCCGCCTTGCTCCCTTCTCCCACCTCCTCCTCTTCCCGGTCGGGGGTTCTCATGACGGCCATCTTTCCTCCCTCTTTGTGGCAAACCTTCGTATGCTGCAACACC
Organism: Varanus salvator macromaculatus; assembly: GCA_023646645.1. Classification (NCBI taxonomy): domain Eukaryota; kingdom Metazoa; phylum Chordata; class Lepidosauria; order Squamata; family Varanidae; genus Varanus; species Varanus salvator. The sequence goes on along the minus strand of JAIXND010000852.1, from coordinate 8,637,890 downwards.
CAACCAGGCCGACTGTGCTGTGCCACAAACCCGTTTGTCCGCAGGGCCCAGTTCAAAGCCCTGAATGAACATGGTGTCCCCCTTGACAGCCAGTGAACTCATTAGCACATCAGCTCAACACGCGGCCGTGTTTACCCCAGGGCTCAACCACGCTTGCTTGGCCGGCCAAGGCATCAACGGCGGGGTGTAATAGCAGCGGGGAGAGCAATCCTATGGCTGCTAGGAAGAACCTCCAGGACCGCAGGGTCTTTGGGGCCTCGTGGCTGGGCACCTGCGGTCCGGTCGCCCTCTCTGCCTTTTGCACGGGCTGCTTCTCCAGAGTTGCAACGGCGACCTGCAGAAGGGCCGTTTGGGCTCGGCAGAAGGAGAGTCGCACTGCCAAGACACACCATACCCAGCCTTTTCCCTCTTGCTGCAAGGCCCCAGACTTATATATTTATATATATATATTTATTTTATTTGGAGTTTTTGTATGCCGTCCCACTCGCATAAGCCTCGGGACGGCTTCCATACAATAAATAAACATAAAAATAGTATACATAAAATGTAGATTCACCCTGGCTGTAGAATTAAAACCAATAGATAATATTACAAGTTGTTAAAATATTGTTTAAATAAAAAGGTCTTGGCCTGGCGCTGAAAAACAAATAACGACAGCGCCAGGCAGACCTCTCTGGGAAGCGCATTCCACAGGTGGGGCGCCACCACAGAGAAGGCCCTCCTCCAGGTAGTCGCCCTCCTAATATCCTTCACAGAAGGTTCCCGGAGGAGGGCCTCTGCCACCGAACTCAAGGGGCAGGAGGGCAAATATGGAAGTAGGCGTTCCTTTAAAACTGCACCTACCAGCAAGCCACTCAGTTGCAACTCTTCATTTGTGTGTTTGTTTGTGAAGCACTGTTAAGGCTTAGTTCAAGATCCTGCAAGCAGCAAAGGCTCATAGCTCAGTGCTGGAGCTCTCTCAGCTGAGCTGTGGAAGACCCCCGTCTGAGGGTTTCTCTGCCCGCGGTGCTTTATCTCCCATCCTTCTTGCATTTTCCTTGCAAGAAGAAAAGTGCATTCTTTGAGCAGTTCCCTCCCGCCACAGAAACATCTGCTTGTGTATATATTCTGTTCACCAGCCCCCAGCAGCGCTGTGGTTTAGCTGTAACAAAGCGGAACTGCGATTCTACATGAGGCTTTCATTCTGTATCGCCCCAGTTCATGTTGCGCTTCTTCTTTACAAAATTCCCCTGCAAAAACGGTTGGAAAACCTGGGAGAGGCCCTGGAAGAAGGCATGCGACGGAAAGGCTCCTGAGGCCGTGCATATGAGGGAAAAATTCCTCGTGTAGAGAAGCCCTGAAAATCTGGGGGCTACAGCCTCCCTGCAGCCTGGGGCCCTCCATAGCTTGTGGACTTCGGCTCCCACCAGCTCAGCTGGCCCGGCGAGTTGTGCAGGGCCGGTCCGGGTGGGCAAGGCTGGGCTAGAGGGCAGAGCTTTCCCACGCTCCTCTCGGAAGCACCACGCTGCTCTCAAAACGGTTGCTTTCTTTCATACAGCGCTCATAATGGAAAATGTGGTCAGTCTCGTAACGCCGGTTCTCGAACTTGTCCCGCTCATCACCATGTACGAGGTGAGGCCCGGCTGCGTTTTTACTTACTGCTTGATGAGGATTTACATTTCTATACCACCCACAGCCAAAGCTCCCTGGGCAGTTCCCAACAGGATATAAAAACAATAAAAGACAATACATAAAGCAGCATTTAACGATCAATGAAAAGACAATGAAAAGACCTTACCAAGAAGAGAGGCAGGGACAGATGGACGGACACCAGGATAAACCCATCAGGCTCCCGAATGACCATGGAGATCTTTAAAGGCCTCCCCAGAGAGGGCTGTCTCATCCTGGCACCAGAAAGATGGCCAATTTGGTGCCAGGTGGGCTGCAGCAGGACGGTTGTTCCAAAGATGGGGGCCACCACAGAAAAGGCCCGCCCCCAAGTTGCCGTCCTCCGAGCCTCCTGATAGGTCAGCACCTAGAGGAAGGCCCCAGCGGTTGAGTGTCGTATCCAGGTAGATGGGGGTTGGGAGAGATGCTCTGACAGGTATTTGACCAAGGGATCCGTGCACCCACCTGTCACATGAAAAGATTCCCAGGGCTGCATATAAGAAGTTTACAAATGGCTCAACCTCGTCTGGGGCCTTTCCAGTGCCAGGTGGAGACTTCCCATTAGGCAGCCTTAATCTGTCCGTTTCTGCTTCAAACCTCTTACTATCGTTAAAGCTTTGCATTACTACAAGGTTTCCCTTTAGGTCTTAGAAGAGTCGACAAGAAGTAAGATCTGGTTTAGAAGGAGCAGTGGGGGTGCTGTCCTTCTTGCCAGTCCTTTCTTTTGTGGTGGGAGAAGACATCATGTTCACATCACAGGTTCCTCCGTGGCTTTCTGTGGGAAGCTTTTGCTTCTGCCCTACCGGTTGATGGCTGGGAACAGAAATAGGAACTCCCTTTTCCAACAGGACGTTCGGGGACTGCCTTTCTCCAGACGTCTTTCAGCTAGTTTAACACTTGTCATCTGAGAAGCAGGGGGTGGGGGGTGGCAGCAAGCCAGGGCACCTGCTCATGTACCAGGCCGTTTTCTCCCCATCCCATCTGTGTGTTCTCTGTCTCATGCCTTTTAATGCTACCAAAATGGGGGGTGGGGGGGATCCTTTCTTGTTTTTGATTTGCAGGTGCACAGTGTGGCTTGCACACATACCTTCAAAATAGATAAGGCACGTGCTCACCTGGGCTATGCCCCGAAGAAATACTTATTTGCTGACTGCATGGAGCACCTTTTGAAAAAGAGACCTCGCCAGAAGAATTATTTCTGGCTGAACTTCTTCTTCCTGATGGTCTTCCTCATCGGTGCGATTGTTCTAGCTTTGAAATTCCCAGTGGTTGTGAACTTCCTTCAGGTTACCTGGGAAAACATCCCCCAGGTTATCTTGGAAAATCTGCAGTCTCTTCAAACAATAAGCCAGCTATGATCCATCATGAAGACAAAGGGGAGAATACCATCTTGGCACACATGGCCTGCGTTCCAGCACCGCTTCTTAGCTCCAAGAGTCTAAGCAAACAGCTAAATTAAGAGCAATGTTAAGCAAGATAGCACCAATTGTTACGAAGTGGCAGACAGACAGAAATCGCACCTCCAGGAACTTTCACTGCTGTCGTTTTAGACCAAGAGTGCCCTGTTTCAGTTGGCTCTTTGGCCATTCGTTGGGTTTTTCCTTTTTTCCTCAAACTGGAAGAGGGGGCTTTAAAAACGCACACACAAAAGGGGTTATGTACAAACAATGCTCTACGGGGACATCAAGGTGTCCTGCTGGCACATGTTTCAACGACGAATGAAACCAGCCAAGAAAGAAATCTAGAAGGAAATCCAGAAGGAAATGCCAGCAGCCCATGTATAGCATTTGTGCACCACCAAAATGGGCCACCCAGCATACCTTGTCAACTTCCTTCATCACAGGAATGCAAATGGTCTGAAAATAAATGCACACCGGGAAAAAAAACCCCACGTCTGTCTTTTTCAGGGCCAAAGGAAACACTAAGAACCTGCCCAGGGTTCTAAACTGTTCACACAGAAAGGAGAATCCATTCTATGTGTCATGGGCATTGAGCCTCTTTCAACTGGTGGGACAAATTCCATTTTGGAAAGAGCTGATGGACACATTCCCATGGTGGGTGGGCCACAGGCAAAAGTGGAGAGGCAAAATGCCATCATATTCTAGCTTAAAGCTCTTGCTACCCCTTAGCTAACTTCTGAACCTGGGCCTAGCGGATGCTCACAGGAAAGTTACAAGAACTTCAGAAAAGTCTGGCTGGATCAGACCTTTTGATCCAGCATCCTGCTCATGCAGTGGCCAGAAGATATGAGTACAATGAGAAGTTCCAGCCCATCTTCCCCAGTAACTCATGAATAGGCCCATAGTCTCTGATTCTGGAGGTAGCATAGAAGCAGCAGAACCCTTGGCCATGAATAGTTTTCACCTCCGTGAATTTGTCCAGTTCTCTCTTAAAGCCAACTAGAATGGTGGCCATCCCTACATCTTACTGAAGTGAACTTGATAGTCTAACGATGTGTTGTGGGGAAAAGTCCTTCCTTGGATCCGTCCTGCAGCTCCCCCAATCAGCTTCACGGGAGTCCAGCGTTTGGAGACGGAAGGGAAAATGTCTCCCTGCCCACATTCTCCACACAATGCATGATTCTGTGCCCCTTTCTCATGTCTACCCTCCCTTGCTCTTCTGAACTAAACAATTAAACTAACCTTCCCAGTCAGGTTCCTCCCTTAAGAAGAGGCTCAAGAATTCTTCATCTTGTGCCACTATCAAATTTTTCTGCCTGGGCTCTTTTTCTGAAGTATGTACATTTCACTTAGGCTAGCTGACGTGTGCCCCAAAGTCCTTGCTGTTTCCCAAGGGCACCCCTGTGTTCTGCCAGGAGGCAGGGGTTCTTTTGGGATTTGGAGGCAATGAGCACGCCAGTGGGTGAAGGAAAAGTAATGCTTTATTTAAGGAATGAAATGCAGGCAAACAAAACAGCATTTATTCCTTGCAAGAATATCTTCTCTCCTTCAGCTGCCAGGAGCGCCGGTTAGGCAGCGAGAGAGACCCCAGGCCATCAAGCACACAGCATCCGGCACCTGATCTGTGTAGAAGCTCCCAAATTCAAGCTCTCACCCCCCTGGTTTTATAGCTGAATGCTTCTGACTCACAAACTCCCATTCTACGCATGCCCAACACCTGGCCTTTTAGCTAAACAACTCCAGATTAATCTATGATCCTCCCGAATGCTCTACCTTGGAACACAGCACTGACTTCTGGCAAGGGGAATGTAAAATAAGATAAGAGAAACAAAAACACATTCCATTGTAACTGAAGAACTCAACATACTTGATAAGGGCAGTATGAGGGGAGAGAGATCAGACCGAACTCCTTGCCACAGAATGTCTTCCTCATGTTTCCAATATACCCTGTTTGTAAAACAAGAGGTCTGGCCACGGGAGAAGGCGGCATTTAATGTCAAGGGAGATTTTCTGCCCTTGGACAGAAAGGTTTCTGGCAGAGCAGCCAAGAGCTGGCACATCCAGCGGGATCCAATGCAACAGTGATCTGCAGGGGCCTTTATTCCAGCAAGTGTCCACGGATGGTGGGGTGCTGGACAGGGGCCTCCCAGAGTTTCAGGGCTGCAAGTGAAAGATTCAGGACTCCAGCCATGGTGAGCCACTCCTGAAACACTGCCTCTGTTTTTGGCTAAACCCAAGTGTAATACTGTTCTTGGCAGTTTAAAATCTGATATGCCCTTTCTCTAAGTAATATGTATTAAATGGGCTTTGGAATTTGCACTCAAGGCAGACTCCTGCTCTTTTGCTCTGCACATTGGCCTGGACTGCAGGGTTTCCAGGAACAATGTGTCTCACCTTGGGGTGAATATTTATACCTTAAAAATAGACTCAGTGTTCAATCTTGTTTTGCACTTAATTTCATGCTCTCCTTTTAAAGAGAAACATAAATGACCCTAGATTTCTAAAACATCGTCCATCAAAGTTTTGTGCACACACTTTGAATTTATTTTTCAGGGCGGGGAGCATAATATATGGCTGGTCACCCCTAATATCCCTGAAGCATGGCCAGTGGTCAGGGATGTTGAGAGCTGTGGTCCAAATGGGTCTGGAACTCTGCTAGATCCCTACATCGGGTGGCTGGTTGGGGAGCCCCTGGGACACCAGGCCAGGGAAAGCATTTCTGTTAGAGCGAGTCCCATTGAATTCAATGGGGCTAGTTTTGCCTCTTGAGTGCTTAGGTATAGTGTTCTACTGCAACAGTTACTCTCTGTTTTATCTTGCAGGTGTTCCGCTTTTGGGTATCCCCTTACCTGCCCAGATCTCACCCACAGTGGGTTAGCCGAAAGCCTTTTTCCTGCTCAAAATCTGTTTTAGAAAAACCCGAGAAAGCGCCAGAATTCTCTGGCATTTCCAGCTTCATCCATTTGAGCCTCAGAGGAGCCGGGCACTGAAAAGATGCGATGCGCAAGCTCATAAGACAAAGGGGGAAGGGAGAGAGAATGCGCACACGTGCAAGGGCGCTTCCACCTGTGCTGTACAGGTTGGGTGTGGCTTTTAACGCCTTGCGTCCTCGGGGCACCCCTGTTGGTGAAAGGGGATTATGGGGGCTTGATTTTAGGGAGAAAATCAAGGTGCAGGGCGGCAGGAGGTGGGCCGAAAATGAACCAGGGATGTTCGGGGCCCCTGTGCTTTTATTTCAGCGCGGACCCACGTTCAGCAAGGTCGTGGGGCAGGCGGCCTGCGCAAGGATCGGGGCCCCAGCCCAAGTGGGCCCGCCTCCAACGCCGCCTCCGCGCCCGGGGCGTGCGAGCGTGTTTTGCAAAATCGCATCCCTTACCGGAATCCCGTCTGCTGACGGGAAAGGCGGCAGGACTTCAAGAGTTTCCCTGGATAAATGAACAAGCCCCCTTTGCACAAAGAGTGAGTGGGGAGAAATAATGTAAATTTACGAGTGGCAGGAAGGGGGGAGAAAAAAAAAAGCATCCTGGCAGCGGTGGGATTCGAACCCACGCCATCGAAATGACTGGAGCCTAAATCCAGCGCCTTAGACCACTCGGCCACGCTACCGCACGGCTTAGAGAGGACTCTGAAGTCTACATAAAGGACCCAGCAGCTTCCCTGTGCGTCGTCTGTGCCCTGTTGCTTCCTGGTGAAAGGAAACGGAGCTCGATTTGCGTTGCAACCATGTTTTCTCAAGCTTGGTTCGTTCTGGGAACCTAAAATGGTTTCCCTCTCCTTTAAGCAAAAGCAATGCATATATATACCAGCACGTATGACTTCCCTTACAGTTTCAGGATTATTTATCTTAATGGGAGTTGTCAAAATAGGTGTTACCCACCCGCAGAGAAGAACTAATCTCAGAAACCGGGGGGGGGGCAGCGGTAAGGGGTTGAACGAATTACGCAGTCATAAGCAAATCCCCCCCACTCCCTTAATGAACGCGTCGAATGGCGCCCTCCACCTGCCGCTACTGCGGGTGCTGTTGTGCACCGTCGACACGAGGTGGCGCTGCTGCTCCAGCATTTTTTCCGTAGGGTAAGATTTGAATTCCTTCTCCATCTCTCATTTCATTTCCAGACCTCTCCATAGCCGAAGTTCCCTGCGAGGTTCAGCTCAGGACAATTCATAAAATTACAAACGGCAAACGCAGAGAATAAAATTATCAGTGTAGAAATAAAATGTCAATATACACCATTTAAAGAGATTTAAGTGGGCAATCCTAGGCCAGTTTAGATAGAGAAAAGGCCTGCAAATCCTAAGAAGTGCACTTTTTCTGCCTGGCAGAGGATTGCAGCCTTAAACAGCTGAAAACTATTTCAATCAAAATACTTAGGGATGTTGAAAAGACAGCGGAAATGGATACCCAATGGAATGCCATTAGAAACCAATACATATGCAAATTACTTTGTCTTCTACACCTGCCCGATTTAATGCTCGAGTCATTCCCAAAAGCTTTTCCACGATTTTCTTCATGGACCCTGCAGTGTGCAGCGACAGAGGGCGACGCTGGACTGTAGCCATGGCTCCAGCGTCCTGTTTTTATGCTAGAACGGAGAGCAGCCTGGTTCCAAGAGCCATTTATCCGGCCATCCGCTTTTGTGGCTTCGGCCCAGATGCAGCGCCTTCGCCCACCAGGTGCCCCAAGTCATCGTGGCAACGGCGAGGCGCCCTGCAAATGCCAGGCTGTGCGCGCGCGCGCCCGCGCCGGGGACGAGCGCCTGGCCTATTATCCTTCGATCGTGCTTTGAGGGTGTTACTTTTTGTGCGCATTCTTGTGTAGTGCTGATCATTATTTCAATTGAGGGGGGGGGGGTCCTGCCATCTGGATTAGTGGTGTGTGTAGCAGTAGGGATGAGAAGCAGTGTGTGTGTGTGTGTCCGTGTGTCCGTGTGTCCGGCTCCGTGCATGGCTTGGGTCTGCGTTTCAGCTGCAGCTTCTCTTCCTCCCGGGCTGAGAGAGGGTTGGCTTTGCGCCCCCGCCCCCCCATCATGATCTCCCCGGGCTTGCCTCGCGTCCCAGCTGGGGGTTTCCGCTCCAGTTATTCCAGCTATGGGGGCGGATTCCAGAAATACACGGGCTTTATCGCCCCCCCTCCCGTTGCGAGGGGAACAGGTGTGCAGGGTCAAACATGGCAAGAGAAGAGGAGAGCCACGGGCGGCCCTTTCCAGGCCTCGGGATGGCCTCCCCTACCCTGGCGGCTTCTCCAAGTGGGGACTGCAGCGCCCATGCTCCCCGGCCGGCAGCACCCTCTCGGCTTGCGGCTCCTCCTCCTGGGCTGAGCGAAGGGGCGGGCGGGCGGGCGGGCAGGAAGGAGCGAGCGGAGCGGAGCGGAGGAGCTGCGCGCTGCGTGTGCTGGCTGCGCCCCAGTCCCGGAGGAAGGCGGCGGCGGCGGCGGCGCGCTCCGGCCCTTGGCACGCCTTGCTCGGCCCGCAAGCCTCGCCCAGCGGCTCTCGGCGGTGGAAGGGAGACCGAGAGGGAAGCGGGGACGCCTGCCAGCCGGAGGAACCTTCCCCGCTTTCGCGAGGCTTCTCCTGGGTGCGGATTTCTGCGGAAAGGTAGGCCAGGCGGTGGCGGCGCCGCTTTGCGCGCCAGGCAACGCGCGTCTCGTGAACGCACACGTGCGTCTGTGTGTGTGTGCGTGCACGCGTGCACGCGTGCACTTGTGGCGCTGGGTGTGTGCACCGAGGGCTGCGTCGTGGCAGGCGGCGCCGGGAGCGTGTTGTTCGGGGACCTGCCTTTGGAGCCCCGGCCCGCTCTCCCTGCTCTCCGCGGGCGCTTGCAGAAATAAAGGTTGAGGGGCTTTGCTGATTCCTCCCCCCCCCCCAGTGAGCCGCCTTTGGCCCAGGTAGGCGTCACCTCCTGCCTCCCCCTCCCCGGTTTTTCTGCTTGTGAGCCCCCCGCCCCGAAATCCGTTCCTCGGCCGTCCATCCCTCTTTCCAAAGAGCGGTGCGCTCAGGAGACGGGGCCTTCCAAAACGCGCACCGGCTTTCGCGCATATGCAGCCTAGCCATTGCGAATTGTGTGTTTTCCCCTTCCTTCTGCTCGGTGGACACGGGTATTTTCTGTTCCCAGAGAAGCCCACAGACGGGCAAGCCACCCGTTTTGCCTCCGAGTCAAGGTGTCGCCCACTCACTCCGCTGTTTGTCTGAATTAGAAAAATTCCTTGGAAATTTCAGCGCTGTTGCTAACCTTCGTGTTGGCAGCGCTGATGAGAGTTGTTGAAACAAGACAGCAAAGGGCAGATGGGAAGTGAGAGTTCCAAGCTCCAGTGTTGACACAAGCAACGTCCATTGTGTCATTTTATCACTCATCGGGACCCAGAAGGGTGTGTGTGTGTGTGTGCGCGCGCACGCGTGGGCTCTTTTGGGTTTCCCCCGTTTATGATCTTTCAAGGGGCCTAATTTTTCTTTTCTTGTTGCAACTGTTGTTTTTATTCCCTCCGTTATGATGTCCTTTAATGCAAGTGGATTTCAGAAAAGAATCGAAAAGAAAAATCTGCTTTAGTTTACTTCAGGGAAAAGGGGTGTGTGTGTTGGGGGGATACAATTCAAAATGGAAAGAGAAAGAATGTGGGCACTGTTTTAAGCTTTAGGGCATCTTGATGAAGTCTGGTGCCTTTAAGACTTGATGGACAGCAGCTCCCAGTATCCCCAGCTGGCAACATCCATGTTATTAATACCATTCTGCAAAACCACACCCTGAATTCTATGTCCAGTTTCAGACATTGCCCTTTAAGAAGGATTCAGGCAAATCGGAACACGGTCATCAAAGAGCTACAAAGGGATCTGGGACTAAGCCCTACTAGGAAAGATTAAAGGAACTGGGTATGTTCAGCCTGGGGAAGAGAAGACTTAAAAACATGGAAATGGGCAGCACTTCTCTGTCACCCAGGACTGTAGGGCCTGAAATAAGAGATTTTAGTGTGCAGGAGGCAGATTGTGTTGAAAAACAGAAGCACTTTCTAATCATCAGAGTAGCCAGAAATGCCCCCAGTTTCCTGGGGGGTGATGAGACCCTGCCATAATTCCAGCAAGCAGAGACTGGACGGCCGTCTGTCCGGGATGCTGTAAGTTGGGTCTTTGCACTGAGCAGGGTGTGGGACTCAGAGCTGGATCCTTCCAACTCTCCAGGTCTCTGGAGGTGGTGGGAGTTGTAGTACAGCCCGCCTGGAAAGGATGTTTCTTATCCCATAAGAATAGTGATGGTCGTCAGAATGCCACGAGGCTCTTTGCCTGTCCCTTGTGTTTTCCATTTGCTGTGATCTGAGGGATCACCATTCAGGGAAGGAAATTGCTTCCCAATTCAGGATTATTACTCTTACTACATTTTGATGCTGCACCCCTTTTTTCCTCTTGTGAGAAACCCAAGACGGCTTGCGTACTTCTACGCTTCATTTTGTCTCCCCAACAACTCCTCCAAGGGCTGGGAGGGAGACCTTGGAGAGCAAGTACTCCTCAGAGTAAAGGATACTGAGCTGGACAAGCCCATGGGCAGACATTGGTTTCATGTTTTGTTTTGCTGTCTTCCCCAGCTCTGCAGCTTGGGTTGCTGGCATGTCACCTGCTGTACAGGAAATTTGAGTGTGACTTGCTTGGTTTGTGTGTCCGTCAGTCTGTGGGAGACTGTGATGGGGGGAAGCCTCCTTGCAGCATTGAGTTGGATTTGATGGTCCCCGAGGCCGCCTCTCGGAGCTGAAACAGCTTTATTAAAATAGTCGTGGTGCCACCAGCCCCCGAAGTTACAGTGGCAGTTCTCCTATTGAGTTTTTTAATATCTCTATTCCGATTGCACCCTTTTTGCTGCCCCAGTGTTTTGCTGGGATGAGGATCTGGGATGAGCCAAATATCATGTCAGTTATATTGCTGTGCATGACATTGCTTTACTACCTATAGCCAAAGCTCTTGGGGCAGTTCACAACATTTTAAGTCATCCATCCAGATTTCAGCCAGGCCCAACCCTGCTTAGCTTCCAAGATTGGACAGGATCAGGCACTTCAACACAAATTTCTGTGGGAGCCTATCTTCCTAGCACTGTCTTCCCTTTGATGTGCTCCCACTATGTTTCTTGGCCAATTAATGCATACTAAGGACTGAGAGGAGGGTCTGGCGGCATCTGTTCTCCTGCCGTTTTTCAGTAAACAGGAAAATAATGCAAGCACGGGCAATGTACCTTCAGCAGGGATAGCCAAACTCATAATAAGAGTTGCAGAATATTATGGCAGAATATTATGGCAGAATAATCTAGCACAGGCTTCCCCAGTCTGGCATCCCCTGGAGGTATTGGGCCGCAGTTTCCATCATCCCCGAGCCTGTATGATTGTGCTGGCTGTGGGTGATGGAAGCCGTAGTCCTGGCATCTCTGGAGGTGTTTGGAAAGACGGGTGTAACTCAATACTTCTTGATAATAGGGCACACTGTAAATTTCTATATGGTGTGTGTATCTTTGTTTGGCTGGATCAGATTTGGGCACCAGGAAGGACTTTGTCTGTCTTGCTTTTCCTGGTTTGTTTTGTGTAGTATTTGTCTGTGGGCCATTGGAAAACAAAACCGGCGTATGCCTTTTGCCAGGGAATGTGCAGAAAAGTCTCACAGAAAAAGTAGCAGGTTATCAGCTCAGTTCTGCCCCTGAGCTAACTCCCTGGCAAGGGTGAGCTATTGAACACACTGAGATCTGCCTTTGGGAAAACAGGATCAGGCAGCCCAAGAGCTTTTGTAATAGGCTGTTGTGCATTTTAATGCTTTCATAATGGAACCCAAGACAGTGACAGTCCAAGTGCTTATTCAAGGAAAAGCAAGCCAGCTTCTGCAAACGGGAGTCCCGGGACAATACTAGATGCCCAGATGACTTAGCGATCAGGCCACAGGGTTAAAAAGAAGCAGCAGCACATCTTTGCATATGCTAATTTACATAAAGGCTGTGTGTGTGTCTAAGGATCTCATCTCTGAAGCGCATTCCTATTTATCAATAAATAAATATGGAGAGGATGGCATTTGATTTCAGAACGAAATACCCCAGGCAGAAAGATTCAGCAGGGGCAGCGGGAGGGGAGGCCACAAGCCAGCTAATTTGGGGGCTCAGAAGCCACGGAGTTCAAGTGTCCACAGGCTGCACAGCAGTGGGGCAGATGGCTTCCCAGATATTTGGGGCTCCAAATGAAGGATTTGCCTCTGCAGAGTACACACACACAGACCGCAGCCTTCTTCTCATTTCTCGGTAGAGAATTTTGCTGGACTCTTGTGCGCTTGCAGGCTGTTGATGTCACATCGCCGCATCCAAATGCCTCCAGTCAGCAGATCTGCTTATTGACAAGCTCACATGTTTCTTTGTCCAACATAAGCGCCGCGTTCTGAACAGGGAACAGATGGAGGAAGGGAAGAAGCGTTGCAAACGCCGCTCCATGAAACCAATCCCTGCATACAGTATATGCTAAAATTATGTAACCTCCCAGTCCTAGTGCTCCAAACCGTTGCAAAATAGCATTCCGCTCAGTTAAGTCCTATAGTAATGGAGAGAGTAATTGTATTGTGGGGAGGGAGGGGGGAGGGAGGGAAAGGTGATTCACGATCGTTTAACAGATCTCTCTCTGTATGATTCAAAGGAAGGCCTGTGGTTGGCCTTGAAATAAGGATTCCATTCGGCATGCAAAGTGCCATCGTTTTGCATTTTGTTGTCCCAAGATCGCCTTCTGCTGCTATGCTGGAATTGCATGCAGCCCTTGAAAGCTGAATGCATGCGCCCTGCAAGCCTGGAATATTAATGAAATTGCTTTTCACATCCAAACTAGGGAAGTGGGTTTCAGACAGTAGTTTTTGGAACTGCTTGGGGTTAGGTTATTGCCATACAAAACCCTAAACAGCTTGAGAGCAGGGTGTCTAGCTGCCCGTCTTCCCTTTAGCTACCCAGCCAGCCATGAACATCATTGGAGGACGTCTTGCTGGTCCTTCCAAAATCGTCCAAAGTTGCTGTGTGAGAACAAGGGGGTCTTTTTGGAGGTGGCTGCAGCCCTGTGGAAAAAAACTCTCATGTGCAGTTTGGGATGCAGAAAATGCAGCATCTTTCAAATGTCTCCTGAAAATGCAGCTGTTCAACCAGGATTCCTTTGCTCCATAATTAAATTTGCTGTTCCTGCTGTTTCATTTTACTGCTCTATATTATTAGTGTATTGCTTTTAAAGTAGCATTTTAAATGTGATTTTAATTGCTTTTAATGTTTATATGGAAACAGTTTAAGGAGTTTTTAAATATTTAGTGGTATTGAAACAGTACACACAAATAATAAAAACTATGTAGCAGAATTGCTGCTATTTGCAGTGTGAGATAGTGGGCTGATAAAACCTCTCAAAACTATGGTGGTGTTTAGATTTGTGCTGTGCTGGTGGATAGGAAAGAAATGCAAATTGTTGTCAATATTATAATCACAATCGATTCAGTGGAGAGAGAGAGAGAGAGAGAGAGTTATTTTTGTAGAATTCATCTCACATTCAGGCCAAGATTTGGTAACAATAGTCAAAAAGGGAAAGTGAGATATGCAGAACAATGTCCATTCATAGGGTGCTTCCCCACTTCCCAAAGATCTGTCCCTATTCTGCTGATGCTTCCTTCTTGCCATGAGCTGGTGCCTTTTTGGTGCCACAAGCAGAGGAATTCCAAGCCCGAACTTTGGAAATAGAAGGAATGCTGACTTGGAAGAAGTCACTCTGACTGGGCTCAGACAACACAACAACTCACTCTCATGGGTTAAGTTGAACTGTGGGCTATTGTGTTGTCTGAATCCAGCCAAGCTCACAAACCATGATTAATGATCCCCAGTTCACAACCCAGCAACAAACCAAGGGGTCTCTTCATGGGTGATTCACAGTTAGAAAACATTGCAGCAACAACCCTTCCGTGTGGGTTGCCCCAACTCAGTCACTGACTCCGGTGAATGTCCCCAAGGGGTGCCTGGGACCGCAGCTGGTGTATCGTTGGAAGAACCCAGCCTGTGCTCTGTTCCCTTTGCACCATTGCTCTGTGCAGATGTTTGGTCAGCTGGGCTCTGCTGGCAGAGAGACCGGGCCCAGGAACAAAAGCAGCATGACTTGCTCTTCAGTGTTTACTGAACAATCAGGTTTTTCTCTCCAGTGCCTCTTGAAGGCAAAAGGAATTCAGCCTGCTGAGTTGATAGAATATGAATTCAGCTTTCATTTAAGCGAAGGAAGCAAGAAAATGAAGGAAGGAGGAAGGAGGGCAAGTAGGAAAAAGCAAGCAAGGCTTGTCATCTTTAAGGCTGCAGATAGCCTTAAGGGAGGGGGGTGCTTCTTAAAATCTATTTCCAGAGGAATAATGTAATCCTAAACTTATGCAAATTACTATTACTGTTATTAATTTCACTTCTATGCTGCCTAGTAGCTGAAGCTCTTGGAGCAGTTCAAAACAAGCAGTTCATAATATAGCGCAATGCAACACCATAAACACTTGTAGAAACATTGCAAAATATTGAAGAAACAACAAACAATATATGATAGAGAGTTAGACCCATAAAACTGCCAGGATGGGTACTCCTTTCAAGTCAAGTAATGTGCTTGGATGTTTTTTAATGCCTCAGCTCAGAGGGTGGTTTTGACCTTGTGCCACAAAGGATGACAAGATTGGCACCAGGCAGGGGGTTCAGTGGAGAGATTATTCCACAGTTGGGGGGCCACTCCTGAGAAGGCCCTCCCCCCGGTCGCTGCCCTCCAAGCCTCTGTTCGAGTTAGCTCTCACAGGAAGGCCTTGGATGTTGATCTTTGAGGCACTCCACAAAGTCTTGTGGTCGCAAGATGGGTATATAAGCAATGGTAAATTAAACCGTTTTCTTTTGTCATTTTGTCAGCACTTGGGACATTCAGCTTTGCTCGATGCAGCATTTGGATGAGCTGTGGCAGGGGCTGGGGATGCCCAGAGTCTACCAAATGTAAAGGGAGGCTGTGGCTGAATACTCTTTCAGGGATGCCAAAACGGCCCCCGTTTGTGCATGGCAAGAGGCCACTTTGATCGATGAGCCGTACACCACAAACAGGGTTTATAATAGGTCTCTGTCCTTCTCTTGGCATAAGGAAGCGAGAGCGCCGTGTTAGAACACAACCCCCTCTTCCCCCATAGGTTGGGGGAGCTCTTGGCTGCTCGTGCGTGTCTGTATGGCAGGAGGGAATGGGGCCAGGACAAAATCAGAGGCTCTCATTTTGGCACCTCTGCAAAGATGCTGCTCAAATGAAGAAAGTACAGAGAGTTCTCAGGGAAGCAAACTGATTCTGCCAGTCCTGGAGATAAGGCTTGGAGGAGCTGGCTTTGTTTCAGTAACCGTTTCAGTCCTGCTGACAGCGTTCATACCCCACCTAGATGCATTTGCATCTTCACACCTGAGATTTGCCACTGCGATAGCCTCAGAATCTCCGGGGATATTTTGTGGGGGGTGATTGTAGGACCCCCACCTCCAAATTGTAGAACCCCCAGCCCCCAAGGCTGGCAACTTGTGGTCATCCAAAGGGTCTGGCATACAGCACCTATCTGCACTAACCAGCAGTGCCAGTGGTGAAGGATAATGGGAGTTGTAGGCCACAAGAACTCGGGCTGGTTTGGCCTTACGCAAGGTCAAACCATTGATCCATCAACAGTGACTGACAGTGATTCTCCGAATTCCAGGAAGGGTTCTATCCTGACCCTCCCTGGAGATACTGAGGGTCTGAAACCTGGGTCTCCATGCATGCTAATCAGGGGTCTCCACCACCCCAGGAACTTTCCTTGCTTGTTCCCATCGCATTTGGCTTGGTTTAAGGCCAGGAAGAAACCAGAACCAAACAAAAACAAACAGGCTCTAACAAACACATCCCTGTAGCAAGAGAAAGTTACTCATTAGTCCTTTATTTACCGGCAGTAACTTATTAGGGGGTAAACAGCCATGCATTTCATTCATGGGGAACAGGCGAGGAAAGAGTCAGTCTGAGTGCCAGGGAAATTTGGCAACTGCCATCATTTTGGGGAGGGGGCCACTGCAGCTGCTGTAGAAGTCCAGGTGACAAATGTGGGTTCCACCTTGTGAAGGCTGAGCAGTTCTCCTTCTGGTCAGTGCATGGTGGGAAGACTTGGTGGCAGAGCCTATGGAAACTACCCCGAATTCCAGGACAGAAGCAGGTTGGATGCGAAAGTGTAAAAGCAGATGAGTTAAAATCCAGCAGCTCATTAGAGGAGTGGCAGCTTAGAAGTTAATTGCCTGGATGTCCTCTCTAGGGTGGAGATACTGATGAGAGCTCTCCCAGTGTCCATCAGCTGCCTCAGACTGGGATAGGGCTGTAAAGGTGGGGGGGGGGCGGAGTGAAGAATTGGCAGACATTAAAAGCTGAAATGATCCGGCTCAACTCTCAATCATTCAGTGTCCCATCGGAGCTGCTCGGCAGATGATGAAAGCACAGTTCTAAAAGAGGAATGGTTCATATGTGTTTCTAGGACAACCAAACAAACCATATAATAAGAGCAGCATAAAGTTCTTGTACTCTGAAAAATTCAGAGTGGCATATATTGACTCACTTCAGACAATGCTATACCCTACACTCAGGGGTTGAGGATGGGTTGACTGTGGGTTGTTGCTGAAACATAAGCTATCATGTTGTCTGCTCATGGTTTGTTGTTAGGTTGTGAAAAGTGGGTTGCTCACTATGGCCTGTTATCCTGGCTGCGTTCAGACAACACAATCACCCACATTTCAGCAACAACCTACACTTCACCGACAGGCTGCTCTCAATCCATACATCCAATCCATACATGTTGTGTTGCCTCAATATAGTTACTGCCTGGGTTTGCACAACCCCACCACAACCATCATAGTGCGCAAGCCCCAGAGGGAGTTGACAGGGTGGCTTATTTCTGGCTTATAAACCACCCAATAACTTGCAGCTGGGACTGCTTGATCCCTCCCCCAGCGCATTTTTGTGTTATCGGAACCCCACCGTTGTTCGAGTCCGAGAGAACTGCTGCGTAAAAATGTGGCTGCCGGATCCGGCCCTGCCGCCAGCCACTCAGTGCCCAGGCAGGGCTTCAGAGGTGGCCGTCGGATGCGCTCCTTGAGCGGCAGGGGCAGGGAGAGCCATGGGTGACTTTGGGCGGGTCGTGGAATCTCAGCCTAACCTACCTCACAGGGTTGTTGTTGGGAAGATAAAATGCAAAGAAGGGGAGCCTTAAAAGGAGTCGTGGGTTCCTTGCAAAAGGAGGAAAGGCATGAACCTCGTGCAGTGTTGGTGGTGATCTAAGCCCCACCACCTCGCTTGCTGCACAACGGTGTCATGCGAATCGTCCCGCTCAGTCCCCCTTGCCCCTGCCTCTCAGGGCTCCCACTGAAGGATAGCCTCGCCCAGGCCCATCTTGCTTCAGAGAGAAGACGGCACCTTCAGGCCGCTCATTTTCTGCCTGTGTGGGAATGGTGAACTCAATGTTTTTCTGCCTCGTCTTTTGAGGAGCAGGTGTGTTTCTTCGCCGTCTGTACTCTGCCTTTTGATGGAGAAGATTCCATCTCTAATTTTAGCTTGTGCCTGAGCTCAGAAGAGGCCAATGCATTTCTCTATACTGAATAGGAAGATTTATGAGAGTGGGCCTGTGCTTGGCATCGTGGTCACTGGCTTTTTTCTAATCCTCAGGGCGTGTGTTTTTAAAGAACTCCAGTTTTAGCTTTGTGCTCCTCTCCCTTCCCGCTGGCTGCTTGAAGCCGAAAGAGTTCTGTGAAGCACAGAGGCTTGCATTCAGCTTCATCCCTAGGAAGTTGGTTCGCCAGAGGTAATACTTTTTATTAGTTTTGTCCCTCAAATGAATTCTTGTGTGCCAGGGCCCCAAAACGGCTTTCAGCCTGACTGTTGTCATCGGTTCGCTTTGCTCTTCGAACTCATGTAACTAGGATGATAATCAGGGATCGTGATGTCCACGTTCCTTTTTTCTGGTCTGGATCGACTTTGGTTTCCACCAGAACTCCCAGATCTACCCACTGGAATCTGGTACAAAAGAAGTATGTTTAGAATCAAAGCCCTTTTACACAACATATTCCCAGGTAGCCCTCATTGTCTTTGTTTCTGGAGATTGGGTGGCAGAATCTTTTTGTGGCTTGTGCAGTTGGACGTCAGTAATTCACGATGATCTGTTGCAAGGTCACCCAGAGAGTCAGCGGGCCATCGGGACCTAATTTCCGCCTGCACCTGGTCTACTCTAACTGGAAATGTGCAGCTGTACAGGCCTTATGTAGGAAAGCATTGAATCAGGACCCCTTGTGTGCAAAGCACTGAGCTCTTGCCATAAAATCACTCTGCTTGTTGGCTCATAGCCTAAGGAAATAGGGTGGAAAAGAACAATTAAACAGAGAAAAATGAAGGCACAACAGGCGAGAAAGAAAGAAAGAAAAAAACCTTAAAAACCAGCTCAGAAATGCTAAGGAAACAGATTATGCAGTGTTTTTAAAGCCAGTCTTCTCCAGATATGTTGGACTACATCTCCCAATGGCAGGGCTGACTGTGGATGATGAGCTCTGTAATCCAACACAATTGGAGGGCACCCACTTGGGAGAAGGCTTTTTGAAACAGTAGAAGGACTTGACTAGACCAGACTGCATTTTCAGTAAATTTAATTATTAGTAAGAGTGTACGAGAGTACTGAGAGACAGCGTGGTGTAGTGGTTAAGAGTGTGGCACCAGGACTCAGGCAATTTGGGTTCTAGTCCCCACTCCACCAACTGGGTGACTTCAGGCTAATCACAGACTCTCGGCCCAACCTACCTCAAAAGGTTGTTGCTGTGGGGATAAGATTGAGAACAGCAGGAGGAGATTGGTTGAAGCCACTTCGAGCTGATTGGAAAAAAACAGAATGTAAACCTAATAAATAAATAAATCAGACACTTCCCACGGTAGTTAAGACAAGACATGGGTTGCCTATTTATTTTTCTCAAGCTGTGCAGCTCACAAGCCCCAGGTAGCGAACAAAAAGATCTCTTGATTGTTCCTCCTGGCAGTTCTTGTTCTGTAACACGGTGGCACAGGTGCTGCGAAGTGCAGGTTCCCACTCGCCGAGCTCCACCTGGGAGCTGATAAATGGGACGCAGGGCATGCGAAGGCCTGTGTTTGCTGGTGCAGCTGCAATTTGTCTTCCTGGGAGAAAGGAAGCACGGATTGTGCTTTTGGGTGGTGAGCTAGGCAGCAGCCTGGTGGAGGTGTATGACATGATGCATGGAGAAAGAGAATAGAGGGCGGTTTGTCTTCCTTGCAATCCTGAAACAAGGGATCGTTCAAAGAAGCTGAACCGTGGCAGATTTGGGGAAACTGGAGAAACTACTGTTCATGTCATTAAACTGTGAGATCACTCGCAAAAGATGGCGTGATAGCCACCAACTTAGATGACTTGCATGGTCAATTCATAGAGGATAAGGTTACTAGTCCTGATGGTTCCTCACGCTTGCTGGGGAGCATGTCTGTGGTTGCTGCCTATGGACTTCCCCAGAGGTATGTGTTTGGGTGCTCTGGGAATGGAACGCTGGACGCAGAGACATCCCTTTTGTCCGATCCGGTGTGGCTCTTGCACTTTTACTAAACTTGGGCAAAAGCGTGCAGTTGTTGGACTTCATAAAGCAGCTTCATCGGTCGGCATGCAGCTGACAATGTCTGCAGTCGTGAAGGGTGTTGAGGGAATATTTGGAATGAGTGAAACTCTGTCCTTTTGCACTTGGTGGAGTCCTGTCTGCTTTGCGGTCATGAGAGCTGAACGTGTGCCCAAGTCGCGCTGGAGGTGAGTCGGGTCGTGTGTGTTGCTGAACGTTTTAAAAGCAGGCGAGTTGGCCTTAAAGAAACTGCAAACAGAGGATGTACTTCGTGCAACGCACAGATGTGTTTTGTGCGACTATCCCAGGCTTTTGAAACAAATGTGTGAGCTGCGGCCCCTTTTAAGAGCTTTAAAATTACCTTGCATTGGAAAAGGTCAGCAACCAACAAAGGCGAGATAGGTCAGAATCGGGGTGGGGGGGGTGGGGGCTGAGCCAGGCCCATCTGCCTGGTTTTGACACCCCCTAAGTATATTCCTCGCACATCCCCACCTGTAACTTTTATGCATGGCAGGTACAGTTAACCCGGTGGGGTCGTCCTCTTGGAACTCAGGAAACAAAAACAAAGCAGGCCTTGTTTACACGGCTTCAGAAACTTTTCAGAAATGTGCCTCTGACCCATTCGAGGAAGTATGACACATGAAAACCAGAGTGGTTATTATGAGAAAGATTTAAGCCTCTGCTTTCAAGTTTTATCCAGCAAAGAGCAACAAAAATAATTTTTTATCGTGGATGCCAGGGCAGCTTTGGTGTAGAGAGAACAGTTATAAATAGCTACTGCCGATGCTTGGCTAACCAAGCATTGCTAACAATACACAGATGTTATAGAGGACTCGCATGTGATATGACCCTTCTGACAGGAGGTATTTAATTATTATATCGTTCTGCAAAATGTCAGATCCCTGCTCTTGTTCACAGGGGGGCCTGCTGAAGTATTTTCAACAGTTTGGGATACAGCACAAGACATATGGCTTTGCCGAGCCTTTAAGTGGCAAAAACACACAGATGTACACACACAAATGCATGCACGCACACACACCCCTTCTGCCAGTGTAGTTGTTAGGCTATGACTTGGGAGGTTCTCCCCTCCACTCGCCCCATGAAGCTTGCTGAATGAATTTGGGCCAGTCACTGACTCTGAGCCTATCCTGCCTCACAGGGTTGTTGTGAGGATAAAACAGAAGTAGGGGAAGAGCCAGTGCAGCATTGGGTGGGAGTCTTCTGTAGAGGCTCAGGAAACTTGAGTTCTAGCCCCACTTGGCGATGAAGCTTACTTTGGGCCAGCTGCTAACTCTCAGCTCACAAGGTTGTTTGGACAAAAACAGAGTGGAGGAAGATTTGGGTTTCTTGCAGGAAAAAAGGTGTGATAAGATTTTTTAAAATACTCAAGCATGGCGTGGGTAATAGATTTCTATATAAAGGTGAATCTTGGGAAAATATATGTATGTGTCAGAAAATAAGGGCTGTGTTAAAAACCTAGTTAACCTTCCTGAAATGATGGTGTCCTTTGTTTACTTCTGCCTGCGTCTGATCTACAGGATTCCCTCCTAAACAGCGTTTCTGTAGCACTGAGGGACAAGCCCTGCTCTGCTCACCGATTGCAGCAGAAAGCCAGGCTTCTCCCTCTGGCACCAAGAAAGCAGCCTCCCTCTAACGTGGAGGAATCACTTTCTGTGTGCAAAGAGGGAGTGGTGTGGAGTGATTGTGACTTCTTGCCTTTCCCTGCATGAAGAAGGGGGACCCTGTGATATCAGCAGAGGGGCTTTGGGGTGAAAGGCCTGCTCCCTGATATCATGTAACCACTGGAGGTGTTGTGGGGCTTCATGATTATGACGCAAATCCAGCCTCCAGGGCCAGAAGATTTTCCCACCTCGGGCTTATATAGCTTATATGTCTTATATGTCAATTTTGGAAGAGAGAGAGAACAGCTATTTTTGAAATCTTCATTGCAGTAGCACAGTAGTTGTGTGCAGTTAAAATAAAAGTAAAATAATGTAGTAATGAAACACAAATGCTTTCAGCGTTTTAGGAGGTATGGTAACGAAGGAGCTGTGTCTTCTGTAATCAGTTAGCTAGTAAATGGTTCCATGTTTGAAGGTTGTAATACAGTTTTCCTTTTGGACATATCGCAGGAATTGCAGGACCTGCCTTCTCACAGGCAGGTCCAGTGGCTAAAATCATTCTTGGAGGGCATTCACCTCTCCGAGCAGGGGTGGCTACCGAGGGAATAGCTTTGAGAACTAATACTAAAGCAGGGGACTTACTGTGCCATCCCCAAAAGCGAGGCTAAGCCAGCGATCCCGAGTCTTCAGAGGAAATGAACCCCATGATTTTGGAACAACCTTTGAAATGTATCTTTGTGAAACTGTTCTGTGAGTGTGGTTGATTGACTTTGTGAAGTCCCAAAGTTGAAAGAGAAGACTCTCTAAGGCACTTTGTGCCTGGGACATGGAATGCAACCTCGTACACATACGGTGTAAGTGTAGACAGACTGATTGTTTTAATTGGAGTTTTATTATTAGTTGAATTTTTAGGACACTGTGTTTTAAATTTTTGCATTTTGTATTGTTAAACCATCCCGAGACTTTGATAATGGAACGGTCTAGATAAGTTTTAAATAGATAGATAGGTAAATAGACAGGTGCATCAG
Source organism: Varanus salvator macromaculatus (assembly GCA_023646645.1). Lineage (NCBI taxonomy): Eukaryota > Metazoa > Chordata > Lepidosauria > Squamata > Varanidae > Varanus > Varanus salvator. The sequence goes on along the minus strand of JAIXND010000852.1, from coordinate 8,615,573 downwards.
GTGTTTCTCCCAGGTGTAGACAGTACATCCTTATATAGAGCTTTTGCAGCTTGTAGACTTTCTGCATTCAGTCTGAGGCATGCTGGGTATTGCCTTTTCTCTGCCTAAATATCAACAGGAATGTTCCTCCAATGTTGGGGGAAAACCTACAAAACCCAGGAACTCTTCAGACAGGTCTGGGGAAACTTGATGGCCAGAACTGGCCCCCAGGAAGGCCAAATTTGGCTCCGGGGCCTGAAGTTGTAAACCTCTGCCCAGAAACAGCTGCCTGTTCTTTTCCACATGTCGTTCCACCCTCTGATGAGCCGGACTCTGATTTTCTCCCAATTCTCTTCGCTAGGTTCTCCCAGTCGTAATACTGGCTACTCCAATCATCGCACGAGTGAGGCCACTCCCCCACCAATATGGCGGACGAAGACCTGATCTTCCACATCGAATGCCTCGACAATGCCAAGTTACCCAAAGTGGCCTCTGGGAACTGCCATGACACTGATAGTGAAGGGGAGGATAACTACTATATCTGCCCGATCACAGATGACCCGGTCTTGAGCAAGGGGGCTCATGACAAAGTCAGCACCTATTACAGCAACTTGGCAAGAAATGAGCAGTATTCATCCAGCTCGTCTCCCCGGCATTCCTTCAATTTCAGGGTAAGCACCGGCCTCCCTCGAATCGGTCTTCTCTTTCTTCGCTTGGCGCTTGCTCCCTTGCTTTGCTTCTTGCAATTAAACTTTGCCGTGAACATTACAACTTCGGGGCCTTTCCCCAGACCGGCAGCTGCACTCAGACAACGGCCTCCCCTCCCCCCCTTCATTTGGGGCACTTATTTGCATGTTGCTTAGTGAGTACATTTCTTGTGCATAGTCCAGCATGTGAGGTGGGAAACCTTGTGAAGGGGGAAGCAGAGGTGCGTCCCGGGAGATCGCTGTGGTCCATGGTTCTGATTCTTCTTCAGGACCAGAAGCTTCTGCTATAGGCAGAAGAGCTGGAGAAGAGGATCTCACCTTAGGAGACCCATCCATAGCTGTCTTTCTTCCACCAGAGGTGGCCTCCCCAGATGCTGAGAACTCTGATTATGAAGCCCCCAATACATAGCTTCAGGCCATTGCAGCCAAAGGCTTCCAAGGCAAGCCCGACCCCTTTGAGGGAGAAGGCTTCTTGGGTGTGTGGAAGACTCCAGCAGCCTCTTGGAAGAGGGAGTCCTATTTAAGGTTCAATCTGAGTCAGCGAGAGGCTGGAGCAGGAGGTGGGCAAGCCTGTTGAGTTTCCCACACTGCTTGAGGCTCTCTGTGGTGCTGTTCTGTTCCTCTCTTGCCTCCCCAGGAAGTCTAATTTGCCCCAAAATTTCTTAAAGACCTGATCCGTAGGAACACTCGGCCATCAGCGCCATTCCAGCGTTTCTTAATGTGAAGACCTTGCTAGTACTGTTTTAAGTTACATTCCCACTGCTTCTAAGTTGGTCCCTGGGTTGGGTCAAGGTGCAGAGCAGAACCTGCTCCAGGGGCTTCCAGAAGCTAATCATTATTATAATGATAATTACTACTCAGTCTCCGGACTTAAGTATAATTCTTGTGATATTCTTCCTTATAATTAAAAGCCCTGGGTTTGGATGATTTTGTCCCAGTATGACTGATTATCATTGAAAACTGAAAACTCATGAAAACTGAGAGGTATTGGGTAGATCCTGAACAACTGATGCGTCACAGTCGATCAAAATCATACACCCAGCCTTTGCCCCCCATTTCTAGAAGTCATGAAAAGAGGAGCCAATATTTCTAACCATTCCCATCAGTTGATGGTGGTGATGATGTATACATTGCAAGTTCTACCCACCTTTTTCCATTTTGCAAGCACCCCAAGGTGGCTTACATAGTTCTCGACTCTATTTTTATCCTCACAACAACACCCCTGTGAGGTGGGAGTCTGAGAATGAATGACTGGCCCATATTTGCCCTCCTGTCCCTTGAAATCGGCAGCAGAGGCCCTCTTCCAGGAGCCCTCTGTGAAAGACATCAGGATGCAAAGCACCGGAGGAGGGCCTTCTCTGCAGTGGCGCCCCGTCTATGGAATGCGCTCCCTAGAGAGGTCCGCCTGGCACCATCATTATTTGTTTCTCGGTGCCAGGCTAAGACCTTTTTAGTTAAACAATATTTTAACAATGTTTAATATTACCTATAGGTTTTAACTTCCAACCAGAATGAATCGGGGTTTTTAATTTGTATAATATGTATTTTTTGTATTTGTATTGGCCACTATGTTGTCTGTTTATGTTTGTTTATGTCAGCCATCCCGAGGCGTTAAGCGATGGGACGGCATATAAAAACTCCAAATAAATAAATAAGAAACCCAGTGAACTTCACGGTTGTGCAGGGACTAGAACCTGGATCCCTCTGGTTCCCAATCTAGCTCTCTAACCACCACACCAGAGTGGCTTAAATATTATTTTGTAGAGCAGTGTATGCAAACAAATTAGGCAATGTGAAAATCGGGTTTCTGAAAAGTTACTGCAGTGTGAATTCAGCATGTGCTTTGATTTAAATGATCATTCGGTTTGTTGTATGCTTGTCTTCCGCTTAAATTGTTTCTCATGTATGTCTTTAGAATGGCTCTCAGCATCATTCTAAGCAAGGCACAGTGGTTGACCGTAGCCGGGTAGGTCCAAAACGAACGTGATAAGTACATTTCTTATGAGATATTGTCAATGTTATTGGGCGGGGAATTTTTTTTTTTTTAAATCGTTACATTCAGTCAGAATTCTTTACATTCATTCAGAAAAATGGCGACAAAGCAGAATGTCAGTTCTGAGAACTTCAGCACAGGTCTGCCCAGGAGTAAGCCCCATTGAAGTCAAGTGGGGTTTACTCTTAGGTAAATGGCTTGCAGCCACATGGCCTGATCTGGGAAGCCACATCCAATGGTTTCTCTACTGGACACATCTAACCTGGTGCTTCATGGAGATGTCTTTCATTTCCTTGCAGGAAAAAGAGAACCTTGTTGTCACTTTTTCCCTAGGATTTTGCTTTTTGTGCCTTCCAGTACGGCACATTATACAAGCACAATTATACAAGGCTTTTTATACAAGAATTCTACACAGTTCCAGAAATACATGAGCCTTTATTTGTGCTTTTAACATTTGATACCTCATGGTTCTCACTTTTTAAAAAGCTGCAGATGTGGCTGCAAAATGTGGGACAGATCCTGAGGACTGAGAATGTCATGGAAAGGACCCTCCATGAGTGAAGATTGCGAGCACAGAATAAATGCCTCATGTGGAGAATTCCCAAATGGGATTTCCCTTTGAGAGTTCCTGCATGTGCATTATTCCCCCTGGCCTGATTCACACATGCATTTTGCCTGAGATTTTCATTGAAGGCGCTACCTGCGTGGGGTTGCCATCTTGGCTTTTCCTTTTCCTCCATGAAGGAATGAAGTTGTAGAACCTAAGCGGCTGTTACCTTGATGACCATAACATAAAATTTTAAAAATGCATTTAATGGACAGAGAAAATTATTTGCATCTTTCACCCTGACACTCCTGCAGCAACAATGTCTTAGACTCAGCAATTTGTCCGGAGTTGTAATATTCAGCTACATCCCTTTATTACTAATTTCTGGTTTGCTTCTTGCGGCGAGCTTGGCTTTTAGAACTAGTGCTTCCAGAGGGTTTTGCTTTTCAATGTTTAATCCCATGTAGCCGCCTGCACCCTTGCAAACTTGGAAAGTCATGGGTGTCCAATTGAGCAGGGTGCGACATGGAGGTGAGATTTGCCTGCCCCCCCTCACCCTCAAAATCATTTAGAAGGCCAATTTCAAGGGGTTATATTTTCCCCCTCTTCCGAGGCTTGTTTGCAAGGGGCGGCCTATAAATTTGTTAAAGAAAGACAGACAGACAGACAGACAGAAGAGGCACCTGGATTTGGCAGAAGCCAGTGCCTTGCCCCCCCAAGCCTGCCCCCCCATGCCTCCCCATTTGTTGCAGAAAAGGGGGAGGGGGGCTCCAAAGGCAAAAGCCCCCTGTAAATTTAGGAGACTTTTCTGGGGTCACAGCATGGACCTGTTTTCCCACAGCCGGCATCTCCTTGTCCACACTATTGTGCCCTTAATATTTGTATATGCCATGTATTTGTGGGACGGCTTGGTTATTAAGACCATTTTTCAACTCGACTCTATTCCTTTAAAAGTCATAAATAAAATAGCTCATCAGAGCTTATCTTCCCTTGGGAAAGACTAGCCAAGCCAGTGGCGGCAGGGGAGAAACACTGTGAAAGAAAACAGCTTTGTTTTGTGGGCATTGTATTAGGTGTCTTTGTCATCTTAAGCGTTCTTTCTCTGCTTAAGACCCATATCTTGGGTCAGAGAAATTGCAGAATGGCCAGTCAGGACCAAACTACATAGGATATGTAGGCCCTTAGGTTGTTTTGACTCAGGCTTCTTTTGTCATTTTGTTTTGAACTAATGCGGCAAGAGAGGCTGCAAACTCCCGTGGAAGTGCAGGGAGGACTGTGGCCTTTAAATCTTCTGGTGTCACTTTTCCATGAAAAGATTCAAACCCCAAGAAGCATCTCTCTCCCCACTGACTGAGGGTGACAGAAACTGGCACAATGTACCCTCAGCATGAGTTGCCAATCCAGCAACCTTACCCTAATTGTGTAAATATACATGTGTGAGTGTATATATATATATCTGTGCAGACAGATCCTTAATCCAGCACTGGACTAAAACTCTTCCAGTGTGACTATGTATGATTTTTGATTGCTCGCGTATGGCCATTATGAATAAAAAGCGGTGCTTCCCAGTGAGGAGTTTGGTGTGCCATTGCCCTGTCTCAAATAAGGAATTTTATGGGGTGACCAGGGGAGATCAGCTTCCATTTGTAATCCTTCTGTGTTTTCCCATGGCTTTTTGCAACTTTTTTTCTTCCTACAAAAAAATCTGACAGAACAACTGCACAGACGTCTCCAAACTTTTGAGATTGATAGACACACCTGGCATTTTGAGAGGGTGTCACAAGGCACTCTCACAAAATGGCTGCCATGGACCTGGGACTTACCTGTTCGTAAAATGGCTACCATGATGGGAATGGCTGGTTGCAAAATACCCATTTCCCAGAAGACTCACCAGGTAGACTGAAAGAAAAGGCACTTGCAAAGGTGGAACCCGAACGCCAAAACCCAGAGCAACTCTTCTGAACCTGAATAAATACGCAGCTGGGTTCAGAATAATCCACGGTTTGAAATCTTAGCGAGATAAAAATGGACAGGCAGGCTGTGAGCGTGACAGGCACCAGCCAAAGGCACTACTGCTAAGAGTTGTCTGCCTGGAGGAACCCTCATTTTAAAGTTTTGCCTTGTGCAGGAAGCCTGGAAGCACGCCATCGAGAAAGCCAAGCACATGCCTGATCCCTGGGCAGAATTTCATCTGGAGGAGATAGAAACGGAGAATGCCACGCGGTACAGGTCTGTAGCCATTTCTGCATCCCAGGATGACATTAAGTGAGCACCCCAGGGCTTTCTGGGTAGGGGTCAAAAGGATTTCTTTTCACGTGGTCCATACAAGTATTTTTCAAAAAACTGTGTGCTGTGCCGAGAGATAAACTTTAACCTCTCTCTCAATCCACGTTCCGTAAGAACTAATTTTACTGGCATTGTAACGGGGGGAAACATTGAACAGGACACTATAATAGGTGGATGTTGAATTAGATTGAGGTACAAATGGAATAAATGAAATGGGTGATAATTACATTAACACTTTTAATTAGCAGCTTTGTTTACAACTTGTGCTTTTATGATCTGGTAGGTTTCTGCTTGCTGGTGTTCTGCTTGTATGGCAAATTTTATTATCAATGTTCATTACCAGTTTATAAATCTTTATTTGTTTGAAACATTTCTAGCATTTGTAGGGCTTTGCTCTCACAAGGTGATGTACAAAAACATATTAGTTTAGTAAACATAGCAGAGTAAATTGACAAGCTGTTCTGAAAATACGGTGCTAATTGCAAACACAGTTAAATATTGCCTTGAACAGAAAAGTCTGCAAGATTGGCTTGCATATATTCCACACTTGAGGGCTACCATTAAGGCCCTATTTCTTGTTCCAGGCAACCTAAGCAATCTCAAGAAAGACCCTTTAGGGAGATCTTAACATAGGGACACGAGTGTATGTGTGAATACAGTCCTTCAGATACCATGCCCTCGAACCATTTAGAGCCTTAGAAGTTAAGACTGGCCCTTGAAATATTCGTAAATTAGCTAACCTTTCTCTGAATCTTAGCTAAAGTGGAGTCCTAGAGAACTGATGCTTGATTGATGGGGAACTCCAAGATTAGAGTGTCTGTCCAATGCCCTTCTGTCAACAGGCAAACAAGGGAAAGGAAGGGTTACAACTCTCTGGTTTAAAACATTTCAGCAAGATGGGCCTCTCAGCCTATTGGCTGCTTTACCAGGCCAGAAGTGGAGATGGTGACGGAGAAGCTCTCAGACTGGGCCAATCCAGGCATCTTCTTCTTCTGCTTCCCTTCCCTCTGTTTCAGCTCTGCCGAAGATGCTGTTGCATCCATCCTTGGCAACGAGGCCCTTGTCACGAGCCTCGCCCTCCCCTTCTTGCCCTTCGGCTCCAAAATGCCAGGCGGTCTTTTTGCAAAGCACATGTGTATTGGCACTGCGCAGCCACGAGACCAAGCAAATCTAAAAGCTCTCTAGTGAGTTTGGAAGCTTGGCTTCTGCTCATGTCAAGGAAGTTGAGCCCAAGCTCAGGACGTCTCCCCCAAAACCTTCCTTTTTGGTAACTCTGTGGACTCCACCCTCAGGTGGCTTCCGCTGGCAAAGGGACAGCTAGCAAGACTTGTGCCCACCCTCCAACTGGGCAGCTCATCTCTCTCCCGATTCCTTGTCACAGAGTCAGGAATCAGCCAAAGCAACGGCTTTCCCGCTTCCCCTTTCCCAACCCCTCCTGTCCCTTCCAAAACATTCTTGCTCTCCTGCTCAGACCTTGAGGATGCTTCAAAGGCCTGTACCTTTCCTTGCATCCCCCAAACTCGCTTCTCCGCTTCTCCAAAGCTCCTTGTCTCACCGTTGGGAGCATTGCCTTTTCCTCCTCCTGTTGCTGCTGCTCCATCGTCATCATTGTCATCGTCTCCTCCTCCTCCACCACCAGCTTCTCCAGGGTTGCCTGTCAAGGGTGGCAGTAAGCTTCACTCACTACACCCACTGCAGTGCTTTTCCAAATAGCCACAAGGGATGGGGACTGAAAAACAGGTACTCCGATGCCCATCCTAAGATCATAGCTGTGTCTATGCCTTTGCAGGAGCAAGGAATTTGCACTGTCCTCTGGCACCGTCCTTAGGCAGTGACTAACCACCCTCTGAGGTTGGAGGATAGGTTATCTGTGGGTTGTTGTTGAAGTGTGGGTTATCATGTGGTCTGAACCTAGCTGCCCTAACAAGCCATGGCTTGTGAAGCACAAACAACCCATGAAGACTGCCCATGGTTTGCTGCTGGGTTGTGAATTGAGGGTTGTGTTCACCATGGTTTGTTATCTTGGTTGCTTTCAGACAAGATGATAACCCACATTTCAGCAACCTGCACTCATAGGATTGCTCTGTTATTCATGTTATCCATGTTTAGTGTGTCTTTTCTTCCTTGTGTAAACATCTCTTCTGTTTTGATCCTCCAAGTATTCATTTTTCCTTTGTCCCAAGCTAGAATGATAAACGAACTTGTTCAGAATTAGTTTAATAAGGAAGAGAATGCTTCAGAAATATTTTCCTCCCTGGCTATTAATAGTTTGCCCTCTTGGTAACACACTGTGCCGTTCTTAAAAATAACATTTTCTTTCTGTTCGGAGTGCATGATGCTCTGCTAGGCCTGACCAAAATATAGACCTGTATAAAGAATCAGTACACCAAAGACCTGCAGACGTGTTGAGAGCTGAAGTGACCTCTGGCTTCTCCGAATTCCTGCTGTGCGGACATGCTCATCCACCACCAGGACATTCTGTACGCAGAAGCGGAGTCTGCATTCAGTGCGAAATTCGACCAACTGGTCTTTCTGTTTCATGTGTCACGGTGTACTTGTATTTAGCCACAGCCATTGCACTAAAACAGATAAGAGAAGCACGTTTGGCTAAACAGTTACTCTTCCTTTCTGCTTTAATAGGAACGTACAATAATGTATGTGTGTATGTATATAAAATATGCACATTTTATGTCTGTACTACCTAATACCGCTCCTCATGGATCACTGCCTTGTCGTGGCGAAGGGGCTTGCATAGCTCAATGAAGCTATGAGCTCTGCTGTGCAGGGTCACCCAAGACGGACAGGTCATAGCACAGAACTCTGACAAAACGTGATCCACTGGAGAAGGAAATGGCAACCCACTCCAGTATCTTTACCATGAAAACCCCATGGACAGTACCAAAAGGCAAAAAGATATGACGCCGGAAGATGAGCCCCTCAGGTCGGAAGGTGTCCAATATGCTACTGGGGAAGAGCAGAGGGCTAGTTCTAGTAGTGCCAGAAAGAATGAAGCGACTGGGTCAAAGCCGAAAGGACACTCAGTTGCAGATGTATCTGGTGGTGAAAAGAAAGTCCGATGCTGCAAAGATCTATACTCCATAGGAACCTGGAATGTAAGATCCATGAATCAAGGCAAGCTTGATGTGGTCAAACAAGAGATGACTGAACATTGAAATCTTAGGAATCAGTGAACTAAAATGGACAGGAATGGGTGAATTTAATTCAGATGACCATCAGGTATACTACTGCGGGCAAGAATCCCTCAGAAGAAATGGAGTAGCCTTCATAGTCAATAAAAGATTAGGAAAAGCAATACTGGAATACAATCTCCAAAATGACAGAATGATCTCAGTTTGAATCCAAGGAAAACCATTCAGCATAACAATAGTCCAAGTCTATGCCCCAACCACTGGTGCTGAGGAGGCTGAAGTTGACCAGTTATATGAAGGCCTACAACACCTTCTAGAATTAGCTCCAAAAAATGATGTGCTTATCATCATGGGGGATTGGAATGCTAAAGTAGGAAGCCAAAAGATAACCGGAATAACAGGCAAGTTTGGCCTTGGAGTACAAAATGAAGTAGGGCACAGGCTGGTAGAATTTTGTCAAGAGAATACGATGGTCATAGCAAACACTCTTTTCCAACAACCCAAGAGACGACTATACACATGGACATCACCAGACGGTCAACACAGAAATCAGATTGACTATGTGCTCTGCAGCCAAAGATGGAGAAGCTCTATACAGTCAGTAAAAACTAGACCAGGAGCTGACTGTGGCTCAGATCATGAGCTTCTGGTGGCAAAATTTAGGCTTAAGTTGAAGAAAGTAGGGAAAAGCACTAGGCCACTCAGGTATGACCTAAATCATATCCCTGATGAATATACAGTAGAGGTGACAAATAGATTTAAGGAATTAGATCTGATAGACAGAGTGCCTGAAGAACTATGGACGGAGGTTCACAACATTGTACAAGAGGCAGCAACTAAAACCATCCCAAAGAAAAAGAAATGCAAGAGAGCAAGATGGCTGTCTGAGGAAGCTTTACAAATAGCTGAGGAAAGAAGGGAAGCAAAAGGCAAGGGAGAAAGAGAAAGATGCAAACAATTGAATGCAGAATTCCAGAGAATAGCTAGAGGAGATAAGAATACCGTCTTAAATGAACAGTGCAAAGAAATAGAAGAAAACAATAGAATAGGGAGGACCAGAGATCTCTTCAAGAAAATTGGAGATACGAAGGGAACATTTCATGCAAAGATGGGCATGATAAAGGACCAAAATGGCAGGGACCTAACAGAGGCAGAAGAGATTAAGAAGAGGTGGCAAGATTACACAGAAGAACTATACAAGAAAGAGCTTAAAGTCCCTGACAACCACCATGGAAGGCTGAGTGCAAAAGGATTGAGGCCTTTGAATTGTGGTGCTGGAGGAGACTGCTGCGAGTCCCTTGGACTGCAAGGCGATCAAACCCGTCAGTCCTAGAGGAGATCAACCCTGACTGCTCTTTAGAAGGCCAGATCCTGCAGATGAAGTTCAAATACTTTGGCCACCTAATGAGAAGGAAGGACTCCCTGGAGAAGAGCCTGATGCTGGGAACAATAGATGGCAAAAGAAGAAGGGGACGGCAGAGGATGAGGTGGCTGGATGGGGTCACTGGAGAAGTGGGTGTGAGCTTAAGTGGACTCCAGGGGATGGTGGAGGACAGGAAGGCCTGGAGGAGTGTTGTCCATGGGGTCGTGATGGGTCGGACACGACTTCACGACTAACAACAACAACAACCTAATACCGTGTTTCCTCAAAAATAAGACCAGGTCTAATTTTTGCTCCAAAAGATACACTAGGGCTTATTTTCAGGTGATGTCTTATTTTTCATGTACAACAATTTACATTTATTCATTTATTCACATACAACAATCTATGTTTATTGAAATACAGTCATGCCATCTCCTGGAACATCGTCATAACTCTCCAAACCCCGAATTGTGTTGCAACAGATGTACTAAATGTGTCTGTGTGACTGACAATCTTAACTGGGGCTTATTTTGGGGTAGGGCTTATATTGCAAGCATCCTGAAAAATCATGCTACGGCTTATTTTCCGATTAGGTCTTATTTTTGGGAAACAGGGTAGCTGAAGTCCTTAGGCAGTTCCTGGCAGTGGCGGTCATAAAACCCAGCACAAATGCACTTTAAAAGTTTAAAACCGCAATACAGTAGACTCCCCACTATCCAGCCTAATGTGACGGAAGGGCGGGCCAGATAACAAAAAAGCCGGATAGGCCAGAGTTCTATAAATGCTCACTTCTTACCCCGCCCATACCATTAAAAACACCCTTTTTATTCCAAAACCCGCTCTTATTCATATTTTCTGACTTCTTAGTACAGGCTAGTACTTTATAAATGTTTGTTATATACTGTACTGTACATTTTAAAAATTTATTACAGAAAAAGGAAGTCCAAGGATAAGAATATTTATTTATTTATAATTTTTGTATGCCATCCTATTGCTTATAGCCTTGGGACGGCTCACATAAATAAATAAACATAATACATAAAATTGTATGCATTAAGATAATTTTTATAATGTCTAATTTAATTGCAGGAAACATGAAATCATGTACACTGTACAGTATGAATACATACACTTTTAAAATAAACAAAACATTAACATAAAACGTAGGCTTAATTCTTACAAAAATTGTTTAAGCTTCTTTTACTGTTCATTGATAGTTATTTTTTAACTAGGCCGGATAGTATGGAGGCTGGATAGTTGTGAGCTGAATAGTCAAGAGTCTACTGTATAAAGTTGAAGTCGATGCAAAAGCAGAACCTAGCAGCTGTGCAAAGGTTTTAAATCCAGTGAGGGCACAGTCTTGCCACCTGTGCCCTTAATGCATGTAAATGTCCATATTCAGAGGCTTATGCACTTAGCAACACAGAAACAGAGCGAGTCAGAAGGGGTCTCCCAGGCCATCTAGTCTGACCCCAGCTCCAGCTGGCTCCGCTCATGACAGGCCCACCATGTGCATGTCCAACATTCCAACACTGCACCTCGCCCCAGGTGGAGTTTTTTTCCTGGATGGTTTTTTTCCCTAGATGACGCTTCAGGAAGGGGGATGAAAGGAGGTTGGGACACCGATAGGAAGTCAGACGGCCTCATAGCCCTATTCACTCTCTGCCATGCTCTTCCCCACGTCTTTCTGTGCTGAGCTATTTAAGAGTCTTAGCACCAGTGTTGGAGAGCATCCCTGTCAGGACTCTGAGAACCCCAGAGAGGGTCTGGAGGATTGTGCCCGAAAAGATGGTAAAACAGCAGACACTGAGACTAAAATTCCTGGGATCGCAGGGATTATCTTCGCCTGGCAACTAGAAAGAGCACGGTAGGCCTGGGGTGAGAGGCATTCCCTCTTGAACCAGGGTGCCAGAGCAGAAAAGACCCTATTCTCAGTCGCAACCCACCCACTCCCTTTGGTAGGAACACCTGGAGATGATCCACTGATAATCTTATGGTTGTGGTTGGTATAGGTGAGAGGAGACTATCCTACAGATAACCTAGCTCCAAGGTGTTTCCGGGTTTGAATGTTACTATCAGCACTTTGAATTGGGCCTGGACAAAGGCTGGGAGCTGAAGCAAATGGCATAATACGATCACATCGGCCATTAATAGTAATAATTTATCCTGCCGAGGACATTTTTGACTTGAAAAAGTTACTGTGGACTAGCAGCATACGTAGCCTCTTTATACGAGATGGGTGCATTAGCCCTGTATTGCCGGCACTGATTAGCAGCAGTTCTCCAAGGAACCAGAGAGATTCTTTTACATGGAGATGCCAGCATTTGAATGCTGGGATTTTCTGACTGCAAAGCAAAGCTGTACCGCGTGAGTTGTGGCTTTTCCACACTACAGGTAGATTAAGCTTTTTGTTTTTAGCATGGGGTAAATGGAGTATTATTTCTAAAACAAAAATGATCCAGGGTTTGCAAACACTGCCCTATGAAGAGAGACGGAGAGAACTGGGCATGTTCAACCTTGAGAAGACTCAGGGGGACCTGATATCCCTCTATAAGTACCTCAAAGGCTGTCACAAAGAGGAAGGTCAAGCTCTCTTCCCGGTGATACCAGAGTGTAGAGCATGGAATAATCAAGTCAAGTTGCAAGAACCCAGGTTCGAGCTAGATATCAGGAAAAGCTTCCTCACTGTCACAGCATTACGCCAGTGGAACCAGCTGCCTTGGAGAGGTGGGGGGCTCCCCCACACTGGAGACATTCAGAAAGAAACCAGACAGACATCTGAGTGGGATGGTATAATCTGGTGCCCTACAAGAGCAGAGGGTTGGACTTGATGGCCTTCTTGGCCCCTTCCAACCTTACTATTCTATGATTCTATGCGTATGTTCCCAGCCCTTCTACAGAGGCATGTACAATCCTGCGATGGTTTTAAGGATCGAAATGTATTATTTACTACTTAGCCGTTTGTGGCAGATGATCCTTATCAGCCAAGCAAACTAGCTGTTCCCAATATAGGCATCCCGGTCTGTTTAGTTTTCTTGATAGAAGAAAGCCCTGTGGGAGGCCAAGCCTCTTTTCCCACCTCCCTTTTTTGGTGAAAAGGGCCCTGCCTCGGGGGGGGGGGGGAGACATGCGTGGAAGCACGTGGTCCCAGCAAGAGTGGATTTTAATCCGGAAAACAGCAGGGAGCAGAAGAAGAGAACAATCTTTTCCCCTCAAAATGTTACTTTATTTCACAATAAACGACGTAAAAGAAACAAAAGAGAAACAACATACATTATAATATAACACAAAAGAAACAAAGATAGTCATTAATTATAACTCTTTAGTCTATAATTGACGGGTTTGTGGAACATGTATTGTAAACTTCCTAAATAGGAGCGCAGTATCTTGGGGAAGAATAGAAATACAATGCAGCATGTAAAGGAATTATGTGAGTGTTTGCATTAATCATTTTAAAAAAACCTTGGTTGGAATTTGATCCTAAATCTGAAGGACCTCAGCCCAGGAAATAAATGTTATGCCATGTTGTTATTACACTGCATTTATTTATTTAAAGCTTTTATAAACAGTTGGATTAGCAGAGCTCTCAGAACATGTACAAGAGATATCTCACTTTGTTCTTCCTCTTGCAAAGAACCCAAGGCAGTTTACAAGGTTCTTCCCCACTCCCTTTTATCCTCACAACAGCCCTGGGAGCTGGGCTGGGCTGAGAGTCCCTGGCTGGCCCAAAGTGGATCTCGTGGCTGAACAGGGATGGAACCAGGGTCTCCTGAGCGCCACACCACATTAACCATCTTTTGCAAAGTTAGAATGGCTAGCAGAGCAAGTTTATAGATGGCAATCACCTATTCTCCCTCTGTGCATTTTAACAATCAAGACTGTTTTCTCTGTTTTTATTTGACAGGTACAACGCTGTTACCGGGGACTGGGTTGAAGACGAGGTGCTGATCAAAATGGCTTCACAGGTGAACTCAAGCAGCCCCTTTTCTATCTATTTACATCTCATTGCTGACCATTTATATTTTTTTAGAACATCAGGGCATGTTAAATAGCTTAGACGTCTGTCTCAGAGACAGACTGCAATCTTTCTACAATAGAATTAGCATGTTATTTTAGCTGCTCATAAACATCAGATAAGTCCCTGAAAAAGATGTGGCTCATACATTACTGGTGCAATTTGTACAGATCACTGTTTGGATGCATGCAAGTCCTAGAATTTATTCCAGTGTAACTTTTTGTAGTACATTCAGGCTTTTCTGTTATAAATTAGTTTCTAATACCTAATAATTAGCTTTCTCTGCTGGTGTCCCGGCTATGGAATTTGCTCCCTAGCGAGGTCTGCCTGGCGCCGACATTATATACTGTCCGGCGTCAGGTCAAGACCTTTTTATTCATCCAGTATTTTAATGTTTAAAAATTTTTAATTATGTTTTACTTCAGTTGTGGGTTATTAGTCTTATGACCATTTGGAGTATTATATAATATTTTGTACTGTTGTATTTATTGAATTTTGTTTGTAAGCTGTCCAGAGATGCATAGTGATTGGGCGGGTTAGAAATATCCCAAATAAATAAATACATAATAAATGATACCTGATCATCTTTATATTTTCCCCCCAGCCTTTTGGTCGAGGAGCGATGCGGGAATGCTTCAGAACGTAAGTCTTCCACTGCTTGGAAGTGTGTTTGGTCTGTGTGTTGCAGATGGAGAGAATCATTTTCCTTCCATCCTATGAGCTCAGTCAGTTGTAATCCAATCATCACAGTTTGTGCATTGGAGGGAGAAGAACAGCACAAGAAGAATAGGAGGTGTTTCTTGTAACCTAGGAATAGCTAAAATGGGCTACTGATTCAGGTTTATTTTACACATTGCACAATCCTATGTGGAAGTAATCTTCTATGTAGGAAACTGTAGCTCCTGTATGTGCATTGTAACAAGTGACAATCCTACAGGTTTATAAATCATTGCATGGCAGGGATCCCATATACTGAGAAGTAGCATCCAGTTCCCAGCACTGGTGCATGCACAAAGCATGCAGTTTTGCAGGGTGAGCATTGGTTTATTAATTTTGTATAAAGTTCCCCCGTTAGCATCATGCTTGGTATCGTTGTGGTGAGACTTACACAGAATACATACGGAGGGACCCAAAACATTGCTAGAACTTATGCTTTCCATGCAGACTGTGTCTGCTTTAATCCACAGATTTTCTGTGTAAACTGGAAAGGCTTCCCGTGAAGACCCTGAAGAATCAGCCGTAATACAGAGTGACTGGGGTCAAGTGACATGATAACCCATGATCAGGAGTTGAGTATAGGTTGAGTGTGAACCATGGGTATTTATTTAATATCTCTACTGCCCAATAGTTGAAGCTGTCTGGACAGTTTACATATTGTTGTTAAAACTGTGGGTTGTTTGTGGTTAACAAACCATGGTTTGTTGTCTCAGCTGGATCCAGACAGTACAATAACCCACATTTCAACAACACCCATGGTTCAGCCTCAACTCACACTCATTCCGTACTGAACATCGAGTGTGCTTTATTGTGTTGTCTGAACTCAGCCAACATTGACTTAGAACACCCTAACCCAACCAGAAGCCTTCCAAGTGTTTTGGATGACAACTCCCAGCATTCTTGATCCTGGGCCATGTTGGTTGGGCCTGATGGAAGTTAGAATCCAAAGCAAATGGAGGGCACCAAGTTGTGGAAGGCTGCTGCTAAAGTACCACAATACTTTTTGTTGCATTCCCCCTGCCCCCGAGAAAGGGGTAAGTTACGAGTATGTAGAATAAAACCCACGATTCTGACATTTACTCATTATCTTCTGGGTTGAAACTCGAGGTTTGGAATTTCAGTTCCTGCTTCATTAACATCACTGAGTCTGCAGTCATGTTACCATGGAGTATGTTTGGCTGACACGGTGGAACTTGCTTCTTGGTAAACCGTCGTAGAATTACTGTATGAAGCAGCGATCTTGGGTGGGGAATGCAGTTCCTTCTGCTTATCAGTCACGAAATGGGACATTTCCTCTCAGTTAAAACACTGCAAATAACGGCTCCTTTTTGTTTCACATGTGGTTGCTGGCCGTGTGACTAAGTGCTTGAGTCTTATATGTCATATTTCAGGTGGAAATACAAATTAAAAAGTCCAGAATGGGAACGCCACATTCCACAGAGGTGGAAAGCCCTTTTCTGTGTATGAGTCACACTCTCTTGTGGGGAACCATCCAGGGACTGGTGAAAAGACTGAGCAAATATAGAAATAATGGAGCACAGGCCTGTAGACCAAATCCAGGCCTCTAAGGTTCGCGGGATGGCCACGCCCCCTTCCCCTCAAGCAATGGTCCAGCCTCTTCTGGGCCTTTGCACAATTTTCCCCCCATTCTGAGAGGTTGCGTCGCTTTCCCAAGCGCTTGAAGCTGGAGCAGGCTGCTATTTCTGCCTCCGCCCCTTTCGCCTTTGGTCCCAGCTGCTCCGGGAATGCCACCCCCCAGAGCATCAGCAAATTGACACTCGGCCCTCCGGCGGAAAGAGGCTCTTTGGCCAGAAGTGTTCTGAACAAGGAAGTCAGAATCCAGTCTGCCTGCTTCAATAAATGCGACATGTTAAGGCCCCCTTCTTTGCTATTTAACACACACCTGAAGCCAAGGCTTATGTGAGGATACTTAGAAGTAAAGCCCCACTGGGGTGGCTCCCAAGCAAATTGCACTGCTTGTGTTTGTTCAGTACAACAACACCAGCTAATCGGGGTTATGTGTGCGAAACCAGGAGTGCATTAATTCTGGTTTTATGAATTCATACATTTCTGGACTGAGCACGTAGTCAAAGGCATGTCGCTTGTTCATCCGTAGCGCATGTGCTGCTCAGCGTATTAGCAGTTATTGGCATAGCTGGTCTACTAAGTTTTTTATTTTATTTATTTATTTATTTTATTTATTAAAACATTTCTATGCCGCTCCATTGCAATAAAGCCTCGGGGCGGCTTACAACATAATATAAAACATATAAAACAAATATTTATTTACATATAAAACAAATATTTATTTATTTATTTAACACATTTGTATGCCGCCCCCTCGCAAAAAAAGCCTCAGGGCAGCTAACAACAATAATAAACACGATTACAATAAAAATACATTTCAGTTAAGCCCCCCCCCCCCCCAGTGCATCTCGGCCAAAAACCTTTAAAATCCCACTTATCAAATAAAATTAGCAATTAAAATACGATTTAAATAAAAGTTCTGTTTATTTCCTTAATTGCCTTTTATCGTGTTTTTAAAGTTTCTGAGTTTAATGTTTGTTTTGATCTGATTTTCTGGATTGCCCTTTGTGACATTCTGAGGTGGAAAGACAAGATATAAGTACAATTATATACAAGTGCCCTCCTGAGCCACTATTTTGCACCTGGCTCTGGACTCCGGCATTCTAATAAAAAATAAAATCGTTTCGGCAAGCCTGAAATCTGTCTACCTACCATTGTTGTAGAGGCTCTGGGATGGCGCTGTATCAAAACCCCCACAGCACCTAGCGACTAAGTTCAGATGTCATGATAACCCACCCTCAGGAGTTGTGTATTGGTTGAGTGTGGGTGGTCATTGAACCATGGGCTGTTGAACAGGAGTTAACTGTGCTAACACCCCATGGCTTGTTAACCACAGACAACTCATGAAAATAACTCATGGTTTATGGTTGAATTGTAGACTTCTTGATTTTCTACCATGGTTTGTGATCTTGTCCTGGTTCAGATAACACAATACCAATAATTCAGCAACAAGCCACAATTCAGTGACAACCCACGTTCAACCCATACTCCACCCTTAAATGTGAGTTATTGTGTTGTCTGAACCCAGTCAAAATCTTAACATTGAGGAGGCTCCCTTGCTCCTCCCTGCTCCCATGCTGTCGTGTTTTCAGTGAACACCGAGTCCAATCTCTGCATCATTTTTCTTCTCCTTGCAGAAAAAAGCTGTCTAATTTTTTGCACACTCAGAATTGGAAAGGTGCCTTTAACTATGTGGCTAAGCGATACATAGAAACAGTCAACAGGGATGTCTACTTTGAGGATGTACGACTCCAAATGGAGGCCAAGCTGTGGGGAGAAGAATACAACCGGCACAAGCCCCCCAAACAGGTATTATGTTCAAGACAACAAGCAGATCAGAACAATCTGTTACACTTTCACATCAACTCTTGTTGGATTTATCTGTGCAATTCTATTGAGGTTCATGTTAATTAGGTATTACAGAGAAATCTGCTTTTACCAGCAGCTTAATGGGAATTCGGCAATTTCCCAAGTTGTTCAAATTCAAGAAACTGTGGCTTGCTAAACTATGGTTTTGGAATAAGTCAGCATCTGAAACCACTGTTTGATCCTGCCTTGTTCTCACTAAGCGCTGTTTAAGCAAACCACAGTATGGGTGGCATGAAGAACCCAGATTTGGCCCATTCCAAGCCAGCACTGTCCGATTTCCCACTTGGCTTCAGTGGGGGGCATCGTTTGTTAAAACTCCTTTCCTTCCCAGGTGGATATAGTTCAGACCTGCATCATCGAAATGCATAATAGGCCGGGCAAACCTCTTTTCCACTTGGAACACTACATCGAGGGCAAGTACATCAAATACAACTCGAACTCAGGCTTCGTACGGGACGACAACATTCGCCTCACCCCACAGGTGAGATGTGCAGGTGCAACTAGACTGGCCGAGCGGGCTGTCCTTTTCCTCTTGAGCCAACAGTGTCAGCCCAGAAGCAGGTACCTGGCCCAAAGGGACCACTCAGAAAAGGGGAGCGAGCTCTCAGGCAGCATCCTCATGAGAGGCAAGGGGCTTGGATTGAGAAGCAAGCTCTGAGGCTGGGCATTTATAAGGAGCGGTGGGCAGGGATTGGCCCTCTTGGGGTCAACTGACTGACTGCTCAGGCAGGGTGGGACTGCAAGCTAGATGGCGCCCTTGCGCCACAGTCCTGGGACTGATCCTACTTCCGTCCCTGAACTAAAGGCCCTCCATACATGCAGGACATCTAGGACAGTGTCGTATCGCAACCCTTATAAACAGAATTGTGGAATTATTCCAGTTTTTTCACTTCTCGGCTTAAACGGCCCCTGAACTATTTGGGTTTCCTTAAATTGGAGTTAGAAAAATGAGCATGTTTGCTGTCCTCACGATTAAAGCAGAAGTCCTGTGTCTCTCACTGCTATATCATCTGGGACCATTCCAAACATCACCTTCCTCTCTTGAAATGACTTGGGCTGCAACTCCTATCATCCCCAGCCGGGGTGGCTTATAGCACTTGGTGACCAAACGTTTTGTGTGGGAAGCAGCTTTCAGTGTTCTGACTTTCTGTGCACCACCGCCAGTTCTGTCCTGTGTGTTATGGCCCTGCATGTTGAGAGTGGTGGCGCTGCTCTGCATGTCTCAGGTTCCATCCCTTCCTCTGCAGGTAGGGCTGGGAAAATCCTGCCTGTAAACCTGGAGAGCTGTTGCTGCCAGCCAGTGTTGGCTGTATTGGGCTGGGTGGACCATACGTGTATGTTACCATATGCAGGACACTGCCTGCTGCAAACAGCTTCCCACATGAAACGCTGTCCAGGTGGCTCACTCTTCCTTTGGCTGCCCAACCACAAGCCTAAGAGCTAAGCCACACCTGGCTGTCTTCTCCTTTGGCTGATGACGTTTGCAATTCCCTGCAGGCATTCAGCCATTTCACATTTGAACGCTCAGGACACCAGTTGATCATTGTCGACATTCAAGGAGTTGGAGACCTTTACACAGACCCTCAGATCCACACAGAGGGTGGCACAGACTTTGGAGATGGCAACCTCGGTAAGAGCTGAGCTGGTAATTAATTAGGCAGTTTGATTTGTAGGGGTTTGGAGGTTTGTAGTAGTTTGTTAGAAAAGCGCTGATAGATCCGCAATGGGTTCCTGTGTTATGTGACCCAGATCGATTCCTCCCTTAAGGATTCCTCCTTAAGGGCAGTAAGGCATTCTTACAAGCCATGGGTTCTTCTACGGTTTATTCTACCCATGATGGGTTGTCATGTTGTTGGAACCCTGGCAAACATCCTTATCATGGATACCAAGAGACAGGAAGCTGCTCACTTGGCAAAAGCAGCAAAAAAAAAAAAAAAGGCTTGTTGCTTTTGCTAAGCTTGGTGGGGCACCTGAGAGCACCAGTCACCCAAGTGCCCAAGGGACACCTGGGGATGCCTGACTGCTTCCACCCCCCTCCTACGATTGCAAGCCACGTTGGCGGTTTTGTCCCTTTAGCTTCCTTTTTTCCGAAGAGTGCCAGAGTTGGCTGCGTCCCCATTTATTTTTGGAGGGAGGCTCCTCCTGTGCTCAGCTGGATGCCCAGAACACTCCAAATGTGGAAGATGCCCTCATTCATGTAATCTGAGATCTTAAAGCCACCTCTCTCTGTCCTCACTGGCTTGCTCTGTTGGTCATCCTGTGTCAAGAACGAGCCGTGGCTATTGGGCAGTCTAAAAATGAGACAAACAAACAGGCAAATAAATCATAGGATTGTTACTTAGCATATATGAGTCATTGGTATCCTCTTTTTTCCCCTCACTTGAAGCTTTTTTTTTTTGCGGGGGGGGGGGCAAGTTTTACAGCCTCGTGTACATGGGGAATTCCCTGCACAATTTCATGGGAGGGTTTTCGATTTTGCACATTAAAATGATTTTTCCATGCATTTCTTTTGATCTCGCCAGGTGTCCGGGGGATGGCCTTGTTCTTTCATTCTCACTCCTGCAACAAGATTTGCCAAAGCATGGGACTGATGCCTTTTGATCTCTCCTCGAAAGAGAAGGACGCCTTGCTGAGAAACAACAAGCAGCTTGTGAGTGCTTTCTTTAAGGCCTGCAGCAACTTATCAAAGCATGTTTAAAAGTTAAAGCCTCTAATGAGGCAAAGTGTTTAATATGGGTTAAAAATACTTGACATTTATATGGTGGTATAAAGTGTTGGCTTTGCGTGTGGCACTGCATTCAGATGGTCATATTTCTCCTGCACTCATAGTCACATCATGTAAAGGAGCCAAGGTGTCTCTCATTAACCATACTTTCCTGCTCTGTCCTAACCAGGAAACTTTAATTAACAGTTTTGGAACAAGCCAAGATGTGAAACCAGAGTTTGAAGTTAACTCCCTATCCTGCCTTGATCCAAACATAGCTATTAAGCATAGTTATTATCGTTGTTCGGCAGAGTTGCACAGTTTAGATGCAATAGAAGACTAGAGTTAAGCCAAATGCTTCTGATTTGATTGCTTCCGCAATGAAGGGGCAGGCGAAGGGGTTGTATATACAACCAAAAAGAACTCTTGTATTGTGGCTTCTTAAACTTGGTTTATGACCACCCAAAGCAGTCCATTTATCACAGCGATGATGAAGGCAGCAGTGTTTATTCTGAGTATGGAAATTCCCTGGTTGTACGCGTCAGTTAAAAGGTAGTAATTTGAACATATAGCCTTGCCGCTAGGATGGCTATATATTTCCTCCAGTATCAGAGGCGGTATATTTATGTATATTGGTTACTAGGGAACCTGAGCAAAAGGGTGCAATTATGGGGGCATGTCCTACTTGTGGATGGTGATGCAGCTAGAGATGGACCTTTGCTCCGTGTCCAGGCCACACAAGCCCCGAATGAGCACCCAGAGAGCAGCAGGTGATGGAGGCACCAGAAACAAGGCCTGTTTTATCCTTCCATGCCTGGAGTTGCTATGTTTTAAATGAGTTTGAAATGCAAAATTTCATGTGCTCAGAGTTCTATTAAAGAAAGAAAGATCCGGTTTGGCAGTGTTGTTGTTCTAACACACGGGAGTTGCAATTGTATTTTGAGGCGGCAGTGGGTGTGACAGAAACAGATCTTTCTGTGTTGCATCTTTTGATAGAGATCTTAGGACTTTGGGACTGGATGAGTTGCAGGTGTCATATCTCATCAAATGTATCCTCTTGCCAAAAGAAAGTGCTGTTTTAGAATGGGGAGGATTCTTGGAACGTGGGAGGATTCCTGAGAAATATGAAGCTGGATGCTGCCCATTTGCCTCAGCCTGTTTTAAGGGGAGGCCCAAAGCAGAGTATCTCCCGTTAGGCCAGACTGTGGAGGTGGCCATTTTCTGGAGTCTCTGTGGCTGCTCTATTGGGACTCCCAGTCATTGAAAAGAGAATCGGACAGCTTGACTTTCCTGTGTTATTTGGCTTTGTTGAGAAATCATCTCTCCTTCATCCACCCATGTGCTCAACTGTTCTGGATCCCACTGAGAGCGGTGTAGTGGTTAAGAGTGCTGGGATGGGAACACAGGAGATCTGGGTTCCAGTCCGCACTCAGCCACGGAGCTCACTGCATGACTTTGGGCCAGTCACAGACTCTCACCCGACCTACCTCACAGGGTTGTTCTTTGTTTGTTTGTTTTTCGATTTATATCCTGCCTTTTTCCTCAAAGTGCTCAAGGCAGCTTCCATCATTCTCCTCCTCCACCTTATCCCCACAACAACCACCCTGTGAGGTAGGTTGAGCTGAGAGTCTGTGACTGGCCCAAGGTCACCCAGTTGGCCCCATGGCCGAGCGGGGACTAGAACCCAGATCGCCTGAGTCCCAATCCCATGCTCTTCACCACTACGCCACACTGGCTCTCTGTTGTTGCGAGGATATGAAGTGGGGAGGAGGAATAGAATTAGGTTAGCTACTCTGACTTCCTTGGAAGGACAAACATGGGATATAAATATAATAAACCAATGAACAGCTCATTGATACCTTCTTCATAAGGACAGCGGGGAAATGGGGAATCTGCTGGGGACAGGCCAGCTTTGAGGAATGTATCAAAAAGAAACTGGACAGCCCTCAGAGTGGGATGCTGTGACTTGGTGTCCTGCAACTGCAGGGGGTGGGACTGGATGGCCTTCATGGCCCCTTCCAACTCTACTATTCTAGGATTCTATGAAAGCATCCATGCCTAGAACATGCCACTAGGTCAGAGTTTCTGTTTTAAAACACAATAAAGAGAAACCATGGACCTGGAGACTGAGCATTTCCCTATTTCTTTTTGTTAAGGAATTTGCTAAGACTGTTGTGCGAGGAACAGAAGAAAAATGCGGAAGCAGCCGCGTAAGAACCATCTCCGGCAGCCGGCCTCCTCTGCTTTTCCGTTTGTCTGAAAACTCTGGGGATGAAAGCATGAGTGATGTGGCGTTTGACTCGTTGCCCTCTTCCCCTTCTTCAGCGACACCACACAGCCACAAACTGGAGCATCTTCGTAAGTAGCCTGCCATAACATGTGATCTCGACCCTCTGTGTTAGTTCTCTGTGTAGGACTGGCCCACTTCTCCCAAAATGCACCATTCCAAGCTGGTTGTCTCAGAATCTGGACCAGAAGAAGAGGCAGGGTTGAAATTCTTCGCTGAAATACCAAAGGCCAGCCTGCTCTGAGATGAGCAATGAAGGCTGTCTGGTTCGAAGGAAACACCATCATACTGCTAATAAAATGATCAGGCCTAGCATCCAGCTTCAGATCAAACAAGCCGACCAATTGAGTTGCATCCATTCCGGATTTGGATTTGAAGCTCCATCCTGTTGTTGTTGTTAGTCGCAAAGTCGTGTCCGACCCATCGCGGCCCCATGGACAACATTCTTCCAGGCCTTCCTGTCCTCCACCATCCCCTGGAGTCCACTTAAGCTCACGCCGACTGCTTCAGTGACTCCATCCAGCCACCTCATCCTCTGCCGTCCCCTTCTTCTTTTGCCACCAATTGTTCCCAGCATCAGGGTCTTCTCCAGGGAGTTCTTCCTTCTCATTAGGTGGCCAAAGTATTTGAGTTCCACCTTCAGGATCTGGTCTTCTAAAGAGCAGTCAGGGTTGATCTTCTCTAGGACTGACTGGTTTGATCGCCTTGCAGTCCAAGGGACTTGCAGGAGTCTTCTCCAGCACCCATCCTGAGGGTAGCGCTAATTCCATCTGGCTGGGAAGGTTAGAGGGGGATTCTGTTTGGGATCAGCTTCTTAGCATGAGTCATTTCCCTAATTAGCTGACTTCCTAATGAAAAATATAAAATTTTCCTGATGACCAAACAACAAGGCTCGGTTTGTTAGGGCTTTATCAGAGAGACACAAAAGTGTTGAAAATATAAGATAAACCTCTGTCAAGAGGTTCACATTTGTATAGACAAGCCTGGGGGCAAATGTTTCAATAACAGTTGCCCTCAGAAGACTTGTAGTTCATGATAACGATGAATAAAAATAATTGAATGTTCTCTGCTATTATGTTTTCTGTTAGAAAGCATTGCAAAATGCTAAAAGTACCTTCACTGTGCATGGTGACTGCAGCAGCTGGTCCTGACTGGAGGCGGCTCACTTCCTATTGCTACTGTACTCCTACGATAAATAGTCTTTTTCATACAAAATTACTTGCTGGCGTTGCCTGTCTCTCTCACAGCCAGACAAAAAGCAAGAGGGTCTTTCTTGTTCTTCATAGCTGGCCCTGTTGATGTCTTGTGTTAATGACTTCTGCTTGCTGGTCCTTCTCCATCACAAAAGCAGCATAGCTGACCAGAGGGGAGGGGAGGACTCTGCAGCTTGTCCTGACTGCTCCCAGGGGGGGTGGACTGCAACCCAGCGCTCACTCCCTGCTCAGTCTGGGTCAGGTCAGGCAGGATAGCACCCTAGAGGAAGTGCTGGCTGGAGCATTCTCCCCTAAGGAGCCACTGTCCCAGCAAAGGTCAGCTGGAGCTTCAGTAGGGCTGGCAGAGTCTCCTCTTCCCGTGCTTTCACCCCCTCTAGGTGCCGAGTGTGTTTCTGAAAGGACCAGTGTCCGTTTCTGCAGTGCGGCTGAGAGGCAGGATAAGCATCTTAAAGCAATGGTTGGACAAGTACACCTTCAGGTTGGAAAGTACAGACAGGGGTGCTGAGGGCTGCCTTTGAGGAGGGGTGACCTGTGAGCCATCTTCTAAATCCTTGCTGGGTAATGCAGGGTTTCAGAACCAGGGGGCAAAGCACCGATGATCCATTCAGACGTCTGGCAGAAGCTTACTGGATGGGGAGGGAGGGAGGGCGAAAGGAAGGAAGAAGAGGCAGGAAAAGAGAAAATGTCCCCCTGGCCTTACTCTCCTGGTCTTTATACTAAGCGTAAACCACACTCAAGGAAGGATAGGGGAGTGG
This sequence comes from Varanus salvator macromaculatus, assembly GCA_023646645.1. NCBI lineage: Eukaryota > Metazoa > Chordata > Lepidosauria > Squamata > Varanidae > Varanus > Varanus salvator. Next base: position 8,590,401 of record JAIXND010000852.1, on the reverse strand, counting down.
AGAAGCGGGTGTCCGAATTACAAATGTAGCTCAAACAGAGTTAACCAGGCTGAAGATATTTTCATGGAAATGCTTCCTGGCAAGGAGTTTATGCAGCTCGCTCAATTCTTTCGGCAATCAAAAGTCCATTTCTAGAGATAAATATAACCTCTGTGTTTCCCTTCTTCCCCCTAGACTGGCCAGTATTCAATGAAGTTGACGATTTGGTTCATAAAGATCATGACGTCCTTGACAATCAAAGGGTAAGTTCATGTTGATCAGCCTGTCTGTCTATTATTCCGTCCGTCCGTCCAAGAACATTGCTATTCTGCTTCTGGTCAGGAAGCATATTTTGTCTAGAACAGCTTCATAAGCTTCCTTGCACAGGCATTTAGATAATAACAAGCAACATTCTTGATGTTCTGCTTCGTCTCCCAGCCCCCAGGTTTAAAGTTCCTACCACTTCGTAGATGCTTGATTTTCCACTTTTTGTGCTATTGTGAGCTGGTTACACAGTCATAACAAATGCATTTCTTTTTAAGGCAGCCTTCCCCTACCCAGTACACCCCAGATGTTTTGCACTACAATTCCCAGCATCTCTGATTGTCTGGGAGTGATGGTAGTTGAAGTCCAAGTAGAGAGGACCAAGTTGGGAAAGCTTTGCAGTTCAAACACAGGGCTATGCACGCATTTGAAATATAAATGTATGATGTCTGTCTTGGAAATAGATTGCTTCATCTACTAAACAGAGGTATCTGTACCTCCTTTATATGTTGAGAGATCACAGAAAGTACTGCTGTTTTATCATTTCTTTCTCCCTAGGACTGTGAAAATGGAGGTGACAGCGGATACCCCAGTGAAAAGAGGAGTGAACAAGAAGACATGGATCACCGAGAAAAAGTAACACATTTTATTCTAGATTTAATAGGCCTTTCCTAATTCCATTTTTTTTTTCATGTAACTCGTACAATTCAATTTGAATAGCGAGCAGAATAACTGCGAACAGCAACCCCATCACCTCCTTTAAGTGTGTGTGTGTGTTTGAATTCTGGTACTTGTATAAGTAACTTGCTTGGTTTGAGTTGTGCTACTGGCAGAAATTAAGACACACCAGTGCTTCAAGATTTCCTCTCTTGCTGCAAGAGAGTCTTTCCATTGCCTTTCCTACACAGGACTTAAGGCTAATTGGTCTGTAATTCCCCATATCCCCTCTACTACCCTTTTTGAAAATTGGGACCACTGACGCCACCCTCCAGTCCTCTGGAACCTCACCCGTTGCGCGGGAGAACCCCCGCCAAGCCCAGAAGTACCCTCGGGTGTAACCGGTCAGGGCCCGGCACCTTTGTAATGTCCAGTGCCCTGAGGAGCCCCTCGACTTCTAGGGGGGTGACTCCAATCTGTGCCCCTAAGTCCCCAGCCTCATCTGATCCCCCATGCAGATCTCCCCCATCCCCCTAGGTATGGGAAGTAAAATAAAATAAAACAAAAACAAAAAGTTAGCAAGTCTCAGAATCTGTGCATCTTGGGAAAAGCCAATGCACATGTGGAGCCTGCTGATCAGATTCTTGGAAATGCAAACTCATTGGAAGTCATTGCAGAACCCTGCAGCATCTCTATCTGAAGCTGTCCCTGATAAAAATAGGAAGAAATGGAGAAAGGGGGAGTCTTCCTTGCCCACGTCCACTCGCCTGGACCTAATTTCTAGTCGCTCCAGCTGAGCAAGGAACGGAAAAAGCATGACTTTCTCCACAATGGTACTGCGGAGAACCATGCGCTTGCCAAGCTATATTGCTGAATTGCTTTACAGATCTTGGCTCATATGATTCAGTCGTACACTTTTTAAAACCTTTAATTTAGGGGCATTCTAACTGCAACCGAAGACATCAATGTGATGAAGACAGTCTGGGCAGCTCTGCAAGGGTAAATAAAGCATTATTTTTGCCAACAGATTACCTCTGGCTGTTCTGCTTTGCTTCTTTCATCCCAAGCTCTGCTCCTCATGCAACACACATGCTTATAAAAGCATTTCTTTCTTCTCTGAGTTAACTGTATTTCACCATGACTTACCTCTCTGTTTTCCTTCACTTGTTACTTCTTTCCTTTTTCAATTAGAGAAATGCTGTTGTAAATAAGCCCTCTGTGACCACTAAAACCAGCCCCTGGAGTAAACGGGTGAATTTGCATGAATTCCTGTGTTACATGGCTTTTGTGGCTTTGATTTCTTCCAGTTGTTAGATTTTGTTTGTGTTGTATTCTGCTGCTGCCATTCTGTCCATGACGTTTGAAAGTTTGCAGACTCCGGTTCCTGGGAGTTTTGTTAAAATCAGTACTACTCATTTTCTTGCATAAAGCAAAAGGGATGGACTTCATCATCATCAATACTATTACACAAATGTAGCTTATACTGAAACATTTGTTTATAATTCTGAACAACTATCAGCTCATTTTGAATGGAAGGGAAGTTGTACTTCTCCATTGCAAACCACCATGAAATCAATCCAGATTTTAAGAAGTTTGAAGATCATAGCTTTGAAACAAACCTTTATGGTGATGCAAATGCATTTCTGTTTGCTTATAGCACCCTTGAAATTCAATGTTAAATGACAGAAATAAGCATCGGCTATTCACTGGAAGTCTTGCTCTGCCCGGGGAGTTTCCATTCGCCCATATTGGGGAAACACCTTAGAATTATATTCATAAATGTTATTGTCAGGTTGCAGCCTGAGTTTAGGCAAGGCCTGCAGAGAGAGCAGTGTGCTTTTAGCCAGCCTGCCTTTGCCTGGCACCCACAGCAATTAGATGGAGTTCATTTTAAATCATTCTTCAAGGCTCTAGTCCATCTGGCTTAAGCATGTTGCTACTTTGGGATTCATCTCAAGGCTGAAATGTGAACATGTGCTTAAATGCTTAGGCAGATCAAGGCCTGAAAGTGGTACTTTTATTTAACTACTGCGGTTTTATGCTATACACGAAGGAGTTCTGTTTAAGGGTGTAACCCCTTGCTTTAAAAGCTTGCCTGCATTCCATTGAAGCAGCATTCTTAATATGGATGGGGAAGCTTCCCCCCCCCCCTTCTTCCTTCTCTCTCTCTTTCTTTTTTTCCCTTTTCTTTCTTTCTTTTTGGTTTACATTTCTTACCATATTTGCACTCCTTATAAAATCCGCGCTGCCTCACTTTTCAGGATTCTGTGAGGCAGTTCCTTGAACAACAACCAAAAAAATCCATATGGAAACCCATGTGTCAAAGGAGGATGCAACACAACAGTGTTTATATTTGAGGGGGAAAGCATACAAAACCACGTTATACTAAGGAAAATCACTTGCAAACTAAAATGTGTACATAAAATGCATCGTTCTTTTTTTAAGTCACAAAGTAATGCAGAAATGGAATGGAAGGAATTTAAGATGGGGAAAATGAGACACCGAGAGAGCCCCAAATTACTAAATTCATTCATCCCTACTAATCTATAACCCATGTATGGCCTGGCTTTGCAGTAATTTAATGGGGAAGCAATCGACACATTTCTTCCTTCCCAGATATTTCAAGACCAGCTACTCATTCTCAGAGTATCAAATTACTAAATCTGGAAAAAACCAGTAATGGTACTTCGCTGGTAATATGACCTAATTGTGGTTTCCTTTGGGAATCGGGGAAGTGCAGACTCAGGGCAGTTTAAGAAGCCCTACTTCAGAGTATTAGATGCAGTTTTGCAACACTGGCATTTATTTTCGCCCGGGGTACCTCTCCTCCTACCAGTTTTAAATAGCTTCACACGGAACTAACGTTAGCTGTGCAGTTGGCTTGTTGCTGTTACCACAAAGTTATTGGATGCATGCATGTGAAATTTCTAGGGGCACTTTCCACACTTCTGAGTGTGTAGTCCTGCATTACACCAGGAGTTTGTGGGTGTGACCTGTCAGTTCCCCACAATTACCAGAAATTCTGGTTGTGGAAGGAGAACTCCATTGTAGTCCCGTGCTGCTGAATTCAGTGGGACTCGCTTGCAAAAAGAGTCTATACAAGATTGCAGCTCTGAGGTTTGGTGTAGCAGTATATCTGTCGCTATTTGCATGTTTTTATTTTGAAAGCAGATTTGTTGATCAAAACAAGAGCTTGAGAAGGGTTCGGTCCAGACTTTGTAGAGAGGAAAGCACATTTTTTCCTTCGTTTTCTTTCCGTTTTTGTTTCCAACTCAAGTCATGATGCATTCGCCCTGTTTTAGGTCAGTGTGGAGAAATGGAATCTGTACAATGCTGCCAGAGTTCACATTCACAGACCCTCCTGCGTGGCGGTGGAAGTGCAGAGACTCAATGCCTTGGAGCTTGAGAAGAAAATTGGGAAATCCATCCTTGGGAAGGTTTGATCACCACACTCTCTTGCATCCAGCAGACACTAACGATCGATCATCTGAGATGATGACTCACCCTCCAGAGAGAATGAGGGCTTCCTATCAGTTGCTCCTCCCTTCACCTAGATAGGACAGGACTGGTCTTACGCTTAGGAAAGTAGTGAACATGCGCACTGCAATTAATTATAGCTGTTTTTGTGAAGATGTTGGCTTTGCCGAAGGCCAGGCTAGAAATATTGCACCTTCTCCCCTCACACGACCCTTTAAGGCACAGGAGGGAAGCCCCCTCCCAGAATATCCCTTCCTCATCTTCAGAGCAACTCCTACAGAGCTTGGAATTAGTAAAACAAAAAGGCCTTACTTCTTGGACATGATGAGTTGAGATTGCCACAATAACAGTTTTAAACCATGGGTTGTCATGAGCGATTCCTGGGTTATTTAACCCAGGAATTCCTGGGGATGATTAAGTGTTCATCACTTCTGTTTTTGTCAACAGCCCAGGAACAACCCCTTCCTGAGCTGGCATTATGACATCCAAACCCAGGGATCATGGCTTCTTTGGGAGTATATAACACAGACTTAACCCAGCAGTCACCCATGGTTTGTTCCTGAGACTAGCCTTTATTAGTTTAACCCTTTAAACAACCCGGAGTCATTGGCATGCATCAGGCAGACTCATCCATAGCCATAAATGCATAGTGGTTGAAGGTGAGATATACCTAGTTAGACTGCAATTTCATTTGGCTCTTTCCACCTAGTGAACAGGAGAAAGAAAGCCAAACTTTTCCCAAACTATATTAAAATGGGATTCTGAATCTACTCTCAGATAGTGTCTTGCAGCCTTAGGTGAAAACAGCTCCTTCAGAGCTGCGTCAAAACCAGGCTCAGTGAGTGGACGAGATGCATCTGGTTCTTTACAGTTGCTGAAGTTAGGCAGGTGTGGTCCAGACTAGCCCTCTGGATTAGTGACCACAATTATGTCCATGAAAGAACAGATAATCGTAATTGGGTTTTTTAATGTTTTGTGGAGCTGAGTCCATAGTGGGCCATCAGGTCTATCTTATTTGAAACATAGAAACGGAGTGAGTCAGAAGGGACCTCCAGGGCCATCTAGTCTGACCCCTGGCTCCAGCTGGCTCCTGCTTGTGACATGTGACATGTCTACCATGTGCCATTTGAATTACTTTCCTTTCTGATTTCTTCTCTCTCGCTCGCGCTCTTTCTCTTGTTTCCCATCTAGGTCCACTTGGCCATGGTTCGTTACCATGAAGCGGGGCGTTTCTGCGAGAAAGACCAGGCATGGGATAAAGAATCGGCCATTTTTCACCTGGAGCATGCGGCCGACTGTGGAGAACTGGAGGCCATCATTGGGTTGGGGCTCATGTACTCACAGCTGCCACATCACATTCTTTCCGAGGTCACTCTAGAGGTCAGCAACTTGGCTCCACCGCCGATCGGCACCTTTGCTCAGCTTTGTTGCTGAGCTGCTGCTTTCACGATTTCGGGTGACTGCCCATGACCTTTGGAGCAAAGGTCCCCGTCCAGAACATTCCCGTCCCTCCAAAACATCCATCCGTCTAAATGTTCCCCTCTCCTCAAGAGGAAGAAAGGTGTCATCAGGATTCCTCAGAGGAGAGAGGTGCCTTGCTCCTCCTCTCCCTGCTCCTCAGAAGCCCCCTTCCTGCACTGGCCTTTCCTGGAAAGAACCCCTGAAAAGTCAGAGCGAAGGCACTCCAAAGTTGAAGCCCCGTTTCCTGAAGGCACTGCCAGGAATCTGACCTACCTGTGGCCTTCCCATGGAGGGAAGTAGGGTGTGTCCTTTGTGTGAAACCGGAAACACAACATCCATTTTTCAATGGATGCTGAATGTTTTGTGTATACATTAAAAAGGGACACAGGGAGGCTGTCCGGGTCCCATACTGACTCACCTGATGCCTTCCATCCCTCCCAGATTTCTGCATCATGATTGCCCTATCATATCTAGCATTAAAATTATCTTCCAGAAGAGTCAACTGTCAACAAAAATCCGTCTGCCTCAACTTGATCTTTTTGTGTCTGTTATAAGAAGGTCCAATATCATTTCATCTTGTCGACTCTTTGTTGCCTCCTGTGTTTGCTTCCATAGGACAGTGAGGAAAATAGGATCAAAGGCTTTGATTACTTACTCAGAGCAGCAGAAGCTGGAGATCGTCCTTCCATGATCCTTGTTGCAAGAGCGTATGATACCGAAATCAGTCTTGCTCCTGATAGGTCAGCATCCTGCAATTTGGCGTAATCGACATCTCTGTAGCTACATTCTACACCGAAATTTACACATAAATATTCCTGGCCATCTATTCTTCTAGAACATGGCTATGGATTTTAAATTATTATTATTATAAAGCAAATATACCCTATGCACAAAAGTACCCCCGCATTTCCATAGGAATAGCTCTCTGGGTGCTTTATATGCCCAAAGAAAGCAAGCCTGTTTCAACACAGATCATCTTCGTCTATAAAGCTAAGATTCCTAGCTAAAACTTCCAGGACAGAGAGTTAAAATCCATTGAGGGAACATTGTCCTGTTCTTGTAGGCTTTGGTGGGTGACTCCCATCATTTAAGTCTTCCCCCCACATAGGACTCCTCGAGTTATTCATGCTTGCTTTTGTCCTATGATTATTCAGACACCAGGACTGGAAGGAAGCCCTGCATTGGTACAATGCTGCATTGAACATGACCGATTACGATGAAGGAGGGGAATATGATGGAACTCAAGACGAGCCTCGGTATCTCCTCCTGGCAAGGGAAGCTGAGATGCTCCTGACCGGAGGGTTTTATCTGGAGAAGGACCCACAGAGATCAGGTATGGTATTGGCTTGTTGGAAGGAGCCTTCAGATGCTAACCTGGGAGAAGGCTGAGTCCAGTTACGATTCTAGTGCTTTGGCCAGTGGGAAAACAGCAAAATATCTTTTCTTTCAATGAAGGCAGGGAAGGAGAAGAAGAAAGAGCAATCGTAGAAGCAAGAGTTGGCAAATATTTCAATTTAATAAGCCTCCATAGGAGAGACCTAGTTTTGGGAGGCACAGAGAAGTGATCCCAAGGTTCTTCATCGTGGCCTCTGTGCATGACACAATTCTGCTTTTCCCAACCATTTCTGGAACCTATAGTAAGATCTGAAAAGGGCAGACTGTACAAAGAATGAGAAGCTCCTGTATTTCTGCAGCTATACTTGCAAAGAGCCACCTTGAGAACTGTGCAAGGCAGAGAAAGGGGGGAAAGGAAAACACTTGAAAAGGAGTGGATCGTAATCTCACAAGGATTACTTAAGGATTACTCTCAAAGTGTCTCCCAAAGTGGCAGCTCATGGTGACTACATATATATCCCATTGCTTTTCCCCTTGTGGGGAGCCAAGACCACACCATTAATCCTCCTCTGTACCATTTTATCCTCACAACAACCCTATGTTAAATTATTAATTCAATATTGTTAATTTTATATTCTTATTGATTGTATATAGTTATTCTTTTTATCTTGTAGACCATGAGATGGGCCAGTTTTTAACTTGTGTTTTAAATTGTGTATTGGTTTTATATGGTTGGAATTGTTTTATATTGTTTTTGACATGTTGTTAGCCGCCCTGAGGCTTGTTTGCAAGGCGGCGGCATATAAATTAATTAATTAAGTAAGTAAGAGGTAGGCTAGGCTCAGAGTGAGCAACTGGCCCAAAGTTACCCAGTCAGCTTCAAGGCCCACTGGGGACTAGAACCCGGATCTCCTGGGCCACTGGCCCTTATTCAGGGAAGCCCCTGCTCAACTTCCACCTCCCTTTTAATCCAGTCCTGGGCATTTTTTGTTAAAAGAAACAGAGAGGGAAACAGAAAAGAAAAGGGGGAATGGTCTTTTCTTTTTCTAAACTCGCTTCACTGCTGAACTCTTAACACTAATCAACACCAATACTAGCAATGTCATCTTGCAACGGTGGGGGAATGAAAAGATCAGCTTGTGAGCTTTCCAGATGTGTTGGGCCACAACTCCCATCATCCCTTGTTGTAGCCCAACACATCTGGAAGGTGCCCAGTTGCAGGTGGTTGCTTGAGACTGTGTGGTACCCCTGTGTGAAGGAACTTTCGGTTTTTGTGGCCTTCCTGTGAGCTCTCTCTCCTTTTCCCAGGTGAGCTCTTCACTGAAGCTGCTGAGGAGGCAATGCAAGCCATGAAGGGCAGGCTGGCCAACCAATACTACCAGAAAGCAGAAGAGGCCTGGAGCATGATGGAGGAGTGAAACTGGCAAAGAGGCTCTTTTCTTGTATATATTGGAGATACACATTTTCTAAAAGACTTTTATTTTGTTTGGGGTGGGGTAGGGCAGGGTGGGAAGAAGGAAAGAAAAAAAAGATGTATTTTTATGTGTTGTTAACTGATCTTGTGTTTTTCTTATGACAATTTTTCTAACTCTGTTTCAACTGAAGGATGAACAGAAGCAGTAGAATGTACTGTGACTGGCACTTCAGAGCTGCAATATTAGTTGCTGTTGATATTTTTGTAAAAACGTCTGAGCAGGGAAAATCATTTCTTCATGTGAGGGAAACAAAGCAGGCTGCCTCTTAAATGGCATATTTATGGTAAGCACGATAGCAAGTAACTTCTCCGAATTCCATCTCAGCCTTCTTCTATTACAAAATGCAGATTTTTTTTTCCCCTGGTTGGGCCTTGTTTGTTATAAATGCACAACTGTCTTGAGCTGAGAGTCCACAGTTGGGCAGAGCGGTAAGAAGCCGCATTGCAAAGCTGTAGAAGATGGCTTTTTACCCTGCAATTCTTGATTCTGTGGGAAGGGGCAGGAAGAGAGTCCCGATGGAAGAAAGCATCTTCCTCGAACTGTCTTTTCATCTTTCATTCTGTCTGTTTTATCTTCCCTCCTTCCTCCCAGGAGCTCAGAGTGTCCCTGTCTCCCTCTGCCCATTTATCCTCACAACAAACCTGTAAGGTGGGTCAGGCTAGACTCCGCTGTCGATCTAGAGTGCTTCTTGGCTCAGTGAGAAATGGATCCAGAGTCTCCCTGGTTCTTGTGTTGACCCACACACCAGAGCAGAAGCAGGGGCTGAATTAATGGTGATCCCACAGGCAATTGCAGGGCTACCCTTTGCCCCGGGACTGCTGTCACCTGCAAGCCCTGGGGGAAGATGCTGCAGGTCCCCAGCTGCTCTCTGACCTCCTGCCAGCTTATCTGGTTGTGCTTTTCCCCTGTAGTGAAGCCATTGTTTCTTTAAACAAAGAGAAACTGAGGTCGTTCCCCCCCCCCCCGTCCCATCTCCTTCCATCTCTGAGGGATGTGGTTGAAAAGCGATGGAGTCCTGTGAAGTTGTTCTCTTCCAGTATTAGACTACCTCCATGTGCATGTTTGAAAGTTGCTGGTCAGTCTCACTGCAGGAGCATCACTTCCTGAGCAACCAGGTTGGGCTAGAATGGGGTGTGGAAGAGCCAGGCTGCGAGGCCCCGAATCTGTCCTGTGGAGCCTGCTGGGTCTCCTCCTTGCACGGACCGGGCTTTGGTCTTCAGCCTCCTCAGCATCCGCCCCCTAGAGGAGTCCTCCCAGGAGGGAATCCCTGCTATGCAACCCAGCTGGGGATGTGGGCGGGGGAGCTTGGCAGCTCCTGCAGGCAAGGAGGTGCTTCCGAGTGCTGGCTGGGCTACTTCGCATGGCACCCCCTCGATAGCAGATGCAAAGCCTGGGACACACCCAGTACTGGGGACTCCGTGCTTTTCTCAGTATGGAGAATTGCTGAAATCGGCTGGGGAAGAATACTGTGTGAGTCTCCAGACCCACAGACCACAATCCAGCCCCTCACCATAAAACTCTTCTGCAACCTTGAGCTGGAAGCCTTTTTTTTTTTGTGCTGATTTTTAATCATTTCCTCACCTTGTAGAGTAAGCTTTTTCTTTCAAATAATATTCCATGTGCATTCTAAGGTGGTACAGTCCCATGGGAGGACTGTACCATGTGGCCTGCTGTATGTTTGAATAATTACTTAATGAACAATGGAAATGAACTCAGGAACTGGAATCGTGAGAAACAAAATTCTGCTTATAACATTTTGTTAGGGTTTTTTTAACCATTGTAATAACACAAATCTACTCTGAGAGGTGACCTGGTAAACATGAAATTGGCGGAAGGCGCATGTTTATAGTCCTCATTAGTGCAATTTAACATGTTGATTTCCTTGCCTGTCAGCTTTGACATTCCAACTGGAATTCTAGTAAGACCAAGCTGTCAAAATAGGAACTTTGATTGTTAATTTCACCTAATCCTCCTTGATGATGTGGAGTTTGGAAAGTAACAAAATGTCTCCTTCTATCCATGTATTTCTTCCTGGTATAACAAGACAAAAAACAAGTGTGATGTTGGTATGAATACAACTGGAAAATCAAAAGTACACAGACATTGCTTCCTTGTGAAGCCTTTTAACGCTGCTAAGACATTGCTTTCCTCCAGTAGCTGGAAGTGAAATTAAACAGAAGTTCTAACATAGCACTTTGCACTGGTATCAGCAATATGCTTAAGACTCTTCTATAATGTTTACTTCAGCAAAGTTCTTGTGCAGCGTTGATTGAAAGCTTGCTCCTTGCAGGTTTAGCCTGTGCCATTTCTTGTTGTTCGGTGTGGTTCGGAATTTAGGGATGAAAGCTCACCTATTCAGCTTCTCTTTTCCATTGCAAGGAGTTTTCATTGCTGGCTTCCTCATACCTTGTGCGTGTGTTTACTTTCCTACCAAGACAGCACAAAAACCAAACCAGTAATTCCAACCACTGCTACCTCCCTGCAGGGAACAAAAATAGATGCAAGGAGGAGCAATTCAGACACAATTCACTAGTTCATTGAGCTGAACAGAATGTTGTAAAATCACCAAATATTGCAAACAAGAAGCTTTCCATTCAATTCTGAAAAGTTTCACTCGTGCTTTCCCAGCACACACTCAAACAGATTAGCACTGAAATTTAATTTCGCTATTTTCAAAATCTCCACAAATCCAATTCAGAAAACCAGTAGGTTGTCCCTGTGTGCCAACCAGGTCAGTGAGAACAACACAGAAAATATCAGTGTAATTTATAATTTAGTCACAGCCTTGTGGGATTTACTCCCAAGTAAGCATGCAAAGGATTGGGTTGCAAGCCTTATCACATTCTGCAAGATAATCCTGTAGCCTTCCTTGTTCTTCTATGCAAACAATGCTTCTGTGTTTGCTTCCATAATAGTAGTTTTATCCATTCGCTTTGTTTAATGCCTGTACCATCTCCGTTCTCAATGCAGTTTAGCTGTTCTGTGTGATATCAAAATACTATCTACATAGTTAGATGGACATGTGTAATCTGCCAGAAAACATAAGAATCTTGGGTGTTGTTCTTGAAAGAGAGCAGATGAGGTTGTTAATTTGGACTGTATCACGTCCAAACCCCAAGTGGGGTTGCACATGATCAAATGTTTGTGCATTCAAATAAATTTCCTTTTGGAGTCAGGGAGAAAGTTTAGGTTGCAAGTTCAGTTCTTTCTCCAGGAAATCCAGATTCTACATACAGAGATTATTTTTGTACGGAATAGCAGATCATCCATAGTGCTAGACTGCAGACCGCATCCACTCCAAACCCTGGCGACACTCGATTTCTATGCATCGCTATTACCTTGCTGTACAACTTTCGACTTCCCAGCCCCTAGTACTCAGCATGCCACTTCCAAAGTATTCTTTCAGTGCAAGAGATTAGAGCAATTTAGAAGTATATCTACTACCTCTCTGCTCCTTGAAACATAGACTTCTGCTTGTTAGTAGGTTTCTACAATGTTCGTTCATTCAGGTTCAGAGTTACTATACGATAGATGTTCACTGCAGGGTTTTTATTTACTGAATTCATGACTGTGCGCGGAGTTCACTTACTCCTGCTATACCGAGCAGCAAACCTAAAAAAAGTTGAAGCTGACATCTTATTACCAGTGTTTCCTACTAGGCATCTTTGGGTTATCATTTTCCAATGAGAGAGATGGGAGGAATATTGATTATTCCAGACAAGGACTTGAAACTTAAGGGGTTCCTGCAGAACTTGTCGGAAAAGGGTTCAGTTCCTGTCTTATGTTTACATTATCCAGCACAAGAGAGGAGTCACAAAAATGCTGTGATAAATTTTCAATAAATTTCTGAGGACGAATCCTAAGTGTCCATCTTTATTTCAAGACTTTTGTTATCACTGTGAAGTTAAATATAAGTATGATTCTTTAGAGCTTTGTGGAAATGATCTAACAAAATACACTTCCAGCATTAATTCCTTGGGATGTGGACATGGACCAATCATCACCACAACCACACAGTTTACATTTTTGTGTATTTTGCATACTTATTGAATGCCTATTTCTGCCATTGCTAATGGAAATTAAAATGCAAGAGCTGTAATTAGCATCTAGGAAGCCCTGACTCTCTTGCTAATTACAGGGAGAATAAACATCTTTAGAAAAGTTAAAAGTGTATTCTCCATAAATGGAAAGCTTTAAAGAAAAGGGCTTTTTAGCCCTTAAAACAAAAAATGCAGTTAAAAGGAAGTGTGATTTTAAAGGATTATAAAACTAAGACCATATGAAAAAGTAAACATTCTTTTAAAATTCTAGATAGAATGCTAGAATCTGTTAGAATTTGTGGTCATTTAATTACATTGAAAGACTGTTGGTTCAACACAAGGTAGCTGGTAGCCACATGTCTGCAGCAGATGGGGCCAGAGTGAGTAACCCTTTCGCTTACTCTTTCTGCCCCCTGCCCCTCCCTCCCCTCTTTGCATCCATCAGGCTGCCCCAAATTTGCACCACAGGTGGGATAGAGAGTTAAGGGCTGGGTTCACACAACACTATAAGCCCTGGAGGCTTATAAGCCAAGGGTGGCTTGCCATGTTTTCTGAACCCAGAAGTGTGCTTGGTTAACCACCCCAAGTGGGTTCACACAACACAACAAGCCACATCTGGTTCATAAACCACCATGGCTTACTGTGTTGTCAGGTTTTGAGCCACAGGTTATTCCCTATGGTTTGCTATCTCAGTTGGGTTCAGACAATGTGATTACTCGTGATTCAAGGCTCAATGACAGCCCACCTTTGACCAGCACTCTGCCCTTCGGTGTGAGTTGTTGTCTGAACCCGGTTAAGGGTTAGAATGTTGCGGGGTTGCATGGTGGCTTCTGCAGGGTTGAAGGGGCAGATGGCAAACATAAGAACATGTGGACAGAGGCCAGGAGGGACACGCAGTGGTAGATATTCTAGCATAGTGGTAGAATGCATGCTTTTCCGGCAGAAGGTCCCAGCTTTGATCCCTGGTGTCTCCATTTCAAAGGACCAAGGAATAAGTGAGATGCTCTTTCTCAACCTTGGAGAGCTGCCACTACCTGTCAGAACAAACAGCCCTCAGCTGAATGGCCAAAACCGGCATAAGGCAGCCTCCTGTGCCACGTCAGTCAGAGAAGCTCTGCCACTTGGACTCTGGGATCATGCACGGACAATGCCCAGTCTGGTTTCCAAAGCCATCTGTACGATAAAACATGGTGTCCTCTAACATCAGCCATGCACCTTGCCAGATATGCACAACATGGGAAGCCACACAAGAGGGTAAGTATGCAATTCACATGGCACAGAAGTAGCACATGGGGGAAAGAAGCTACTGTGGCTTCATTTCCCATGAATGTGCAAACCCAGTCAGAGTGGCAAAGACTCCAGAAGCCCCGTTGCCACATGCCACTACACACAGGACTGGTACCCAGAGATGCCCAGAGGCCAACCAGGAAGCAGAAAACCAGCCAGCAAAGCCAGAGGCTTCTTGCTGGGAATCGAAGCCAGTATCTGGGGTAGGCACAGTTGGGCACCTGACAAGAACCCACCCTCACAGAGGGGTCCCCTGGCAAATGCTCCCAGGACCAGCTCCTGCTCTTCAGCACTGCAGAACATCTCAGCAGAACACTGATGGTTGTACACTGTCTTGGGAGGGTCATGCGTTCTGAAAGGCCACCAAGAAATATTTTAAATACTCAAATATGAAGGTATGTAGAGGCCATCGTACCCTTTGCCACAGAAGCTAACAAGATGCTTCTTTGAGAAGCACACAAACAAAACCAGTAGCCCTCTTCTGTTTTTCCATCCCTGGAACCTATTTAATTCATGCCTTGTTTGTGAGCTTCCCATAGACACTGTTAGAAGCAGAATTCTGAATTCAAAGTCCTTTACTCTGATCCAGTATGGTTTTTCTAATGTCAAAGATAGACTGTCTCCAATCATGGAAGTTCCATTTTGCCATCATAGCAAACAGCAATTGATACTGCCCAGCTCATTTTGCTTTCCAGTCTTTTGGCTTTCAGAGAGATTGGTCAAAAACATTTTTGGTTTTTTTTAGTTCAGGGTTTCAGGACACAAGGATAGCTAAGGAACACTGGGAGTCTGATGACTTTTTCCTGTCTAATCATGCTTAGGATCGCATCCTTATGTAATGCTTAAGGTTGCTGTGCTACTGTTTCTAATATTCTTAGTGTTTTTCAGTGGTTAAAACTGATGCACACTGCTCTAGCAGCTTTTTATTATCTTAATAATAAATTGTCTTCTCCTCTATGGATTTTTTCCAATCACCTTTTAAGGCTTCCTAGACCTGTAGCTATAACTAGCCTCTGCTTATTCAGGTGTTCTTATTCAGGGCCCCTGAACTATGCAGGTTAGTTGTTGTAGTTTCCCTCCAAGTGTTTGATGGGCAATTTCACAATAATGGTAAGTATAATGCGATGAAAAGACCAAGGCAGAAGAAGGGAAAGACTTAATATAGGATGGATTGATTCTGCAAAGGAATCCCCTGCAGAGTTGGCAAGAGCTGAGCAGGGCTGTGAAAGACAGGGCGTTTCTGGACAGCTTTCATTCCTAAGGTTGCCCTAAGTGGAGGGCCACTTGAAGGCACATTAACCACAACTAACTGGGGACGATCATGACTTCCCTGGGGCGGTGAATTCCACAGTTTAATTCCCTGCTTTGCGAAGAAGTCCCTCCTTAAATCTGTCCGGAATTCTCCACCCTGAGTTTCATGGGGTGGCCTCCGTGGGTTCTAAAAGGGAGAACGAAACCTTTCTCTGCACTTTCTCCACGCATCCTGTGGAGATCTAGCCCAAGAGTGTGGAAAAGTGACTGTGAGCCGCCCCGAGGCTGCTGCAAGGGGCGGCATATAAATATTTAAATAAAATAAATAAATAAATAAATAAAACTTGCTGGATCAACCCAAGGTTCCATCTAGTCCAGCATTCCGAGTGCACACTCACGGGTTTCTGTTGCAATTCTTCCTCTCAAGACCCTGTTTCCAGATATCCTAGTCTCGGTTACTAGCACCCTTTGCACACGATCATGATTGCCCACGAAACTTTCACGTCGTGGTCCGCTTTCTTCAGGTCCTTCTTTTTTACAAAGCCAGCTGCAAAAAAAAAAAAAAAATGCAATTCATGCATCTGTTGACAGCGATGAGTAGGCCACAGAAGGGCAGGTCCCGCATCCCGGTAGCGTGGCCGAGCGGTCTAAGGCGCTGGATTAAGGCTCCAGTCTCTTCGGGGGCGTGGGTTCGAATCCCACCGCTGCCAGTACGTTTTGCTCTCGCCTCTTTTTCCCGGGGATCTCGCTGAAGTTCAGCCGGGCGCAGAAGCGCGCGCGCAGCGCCCCCTGGCGCTCGCTCCCCTTCCATGCCACATCACGGGCGAGTATTATGGGTAAGAGGAGGAACCCACCTCCCCACGTGTTTGGAGAGTTATACCAACATGGCTGCCGGCTGAGCATTCCCCCCACCGGACCTGCAGGCACGTTGGGGCGAGCCTAGCGAGAGGGGAGGCCGCGGAAGCCTCTCGCCCGTCTCCCCTCGCAGCCGAAGGTAGGGGCGGGAAGGCGCGCTGCCGGCTCCCTTTGCGCCTTTGCAAGCCTTCGGGCCGAGGATGCCATTCTGATCGTAAGGCCTGGATGGGGGACGCTGCCCGTCCGCCGTGCGCGAAATGAGCGGGGCGGGGAGGCGAGCAGGAGGGGAGGGGGCCGTGCAAGCCCCGCATCTTTGCACGGCAAAGTGAGTGGGCGGCCGGCCGGCCGGCGCGAAGGACGGCGGGCAAGGCGATGCCTCTGCTTGGCGTGGGAGAAGATGCCCAGACGCTCTCTCCTCCGAGGTCTAAAAGTTGGAAGCCTGGGCAGGTTTTGAGATCTCTTCCTTCTCACGCCAGGCAGCCTCTTGAAAATTATAAATAATGGGGGGGGGGTGTTGTTCTGCAAAGCCGTTTCCTTGTTTGCTGCATAGTTACATCAGCCACAGCCGTGCGCCTTCAGCCATGCCCAGAGTTGAGCCCCGTTTCTGAATCAGTTCTGAAGTTTTCCCCCAATCAGGTTTGTTGGCAAGGAATTCTAGTAGGGGGGAGATGCAGGAGGGTGTTCTTTTGGGGTACACCCTGATCCTTTTCCAGGTGCTGGTGCACCTTGGTTATATCAGTTTTACGTGCGACCTTTATTCCCTGCTGTTTCAATGAGCAAGCTTCTTGTCCAGCTAACTTCCTTTCCACAGGAAATTGAGTAAAACTCGCTTTCTCTCTTCCCCACTCACATGTTTTCCGTCTTCTGTCCCCAAAATGCTGTTACATTTCAAAGTCTACCTATAAAATAATTTGGATAAACTAAACTTCATTCTTAGTGCTGGGGCAGGGGGGGATTCACCTTCCCCCATCTACTGTGATGTTACCTTTGGGAGAAAGAATGACGTCCAATTGTGCTTTTAATCTACTATTAATCCCTACATGATTTTTTGAGCAGGGAGTGGCCCTGTGCTGTTGGATTTACTCTTACTGAGCAGCTGCAGTAATAATTTGTATGCATCTACCTTGAGGTTCTGAATGACTCACTGGGCCAAGTCACTGAGTTGGCACTTAGATTACACTGTCCAGATACAATATTGCACAATGAAGTTGGGTGCAGACAACTTAGTAACTTGATCTGCAGAGCTTTGAAAGGGATAACCTTGACAAACCCATGAGAGGGATAGCCAGGCTGGGTTCACATTGTTTAAATGTGGTTTGTTGTGATTGCTGAACTAACAAACTATGCTAAACCATGTGCTAGCAAACCATGGTTTGTTAACAGCAAACAGCACATTAGCCTGTGGTTTGCTGTTTAGTTTAGGACTCTGGTTTATTCATGGTTAGCTGTTGATTGTTATCTGGACGGAGTTCTGACAGAATGACAATGCATGTTTCAGCATCAGCTCACAGTGCAGTGACAACCCACAGTCAAGGGCACAGCCCTTGAGTGGGGGATGATGGTGTTGTCTGAACCCGGCCTATGTGCTATCTCTTGCATATCAGTGCAGATCAAACACTTAAAGACACAGAACCATGTCCTTTAAAAAGTGGAAGTTGACAACTCCAGTTGCCTTTAGTATAGCCTGATCCTGCCTAATCTTGGAAGCTAAGCAGGATCAGGTCTGGTTGAAATCTGGATGGGTGACTTAAAATAGTGTGAACTGCCCAGAGAGCTTTGGCTCTGTATGGGTGGTATAGAAATGTAATGCAATAATAATAATAAATTTCCTAATAAGGTATAGTAGAAACTTTGAAAATGAGCTCACATAATGCTCCATTGAAATAACTTGTCCCGTTTTCTGAATGCAAGTTTTTAACCTTTCATGCAGGCTTCCCCAACCTGGTGCCAACAAGATGGCTGGGATTATAACTCCCATCATCCTGCATGCACAGGGTTCATGGGCACTTTAATCTGAAATGTTTGGACACTATGTTTTATTATACAGATGACTTTGGAAACCAGACTGGGCAATGTCCATGCATGATCCCAGAGTCCAAGTGGCAGAGCTTCTCTGACTGACGTGGCACAGGAGGCTGCCTTATGCCGGTTTTGGCCATTCAGCTGAGGGCTGTTTGTTCTGACAGGTAGTGGCAGCTCTCCAAGGTTGAGAAAGAGCATCTCACTTATTCCTTGGTCCTTTGAAATGGAGACACCAGGGATCAAAGCTGGGACCTTCTGCCGGAAAAGCATGCATTCTACCACTATGCTAGAATATCTACCACTGCGTGTCCCTCCTGGCCTCTGTCCACATGTTCTTATGTTTGCCATCTGCCCCTTCAACCCTGCAGAAGCCACCATGCAACCCCGCAACATTCTAACCCTTAACCGGGTTCAGACAACAACTCACACCGAAGGGCAGAGTGCTGGTCAAAGGTGGGCTGTCATTGAGCCTTGAATCACGAGTAATCACATTGTCTGACCCCAACTGAGATAGCAAACCATAGGGAATAACCTGTGGCTCAAAACCTGACAACACACTATGGTTGGTTTGTGGGTTACGGGCCATGGCTTGTTAGTGCAGCTGAATTCAGACAACACAACAACCTGTGGGTCAACAACAACCCATGGTTCAACCTTTGACTGCAGATTATCCCATTGTGTGAATGAAGTCACTGCAACAGATTTCGCTGTCCTGCTGATGTAGTGCATTGCAAGGTTGGGCAACTGGTGGCCATGACAGACGTTTTGGCCTGTGACTCTTATTGTCCCAACCATTGGCTCAGTTAGCTGCAGGCCAAATCACTGGGAGGGCCACTGTTGCCCAGCGCTGCCCTATACCGTTCTCCCTTCGTACCTTAAGGGATTCCTCTCAATAGGATACACAGGTGGAAACCTTGTACAATCCATCTACTGACTAGGACTGGTGCATATAGCTTGCATCAAGGTTTCACCTGCTCATCTGGAGAGCCTTTGTGCCAAGAGATGGCACCACTGGAAACAGGCAACAGAAGTATAAGGACACTTCACATAATGAGGTCAACCCCACACCAGCCTTTCCTGAACTGGTGCAGACAGACTGTTGACATTTGTCGGTACCCTGCTCAAAGGTGATACCGTGTTGTGAGTTACAGTGGGGTGAAGGAAGAGAAAGAGAAGCGGGGTTGGGGGGGGGGGGAGAAGCATAAGGATTCTCTTCTAGCATCTGTATCTGCTCCTCTTTGCCTCTAGCTATGGGATCTGGGAGGTGGCTTGTGGGGGAGCAAATAATTATCTGCCTCTGCTGCTCGTACAATACTGGAAATAAGAGAGCCAGTGGTGTAGTGGTGAAGAGCACGGGACTGGGACTCAGACGATCTGGGTTCGAGTCCCCGCTTGGCCATGGAGCCAACTGGGTGACTTTGAGCCAGTCACAGACTCTCAGCCCAGCCTACCTCACAGGGTTGTTGTGGGGAGAAGATGGAGGAGGAGAATGATGTAAGCTGCCTTGAGCCCTTTGTAGGAAAAAGGCAGGATATAAATCGGGTGGGGGGGGGAAATAGGAAGGAAATTCAAGAGGGGCTACCTCTCAGTGGTAGAATCTATCTATCTAGCTATCTATATGCATATTTATAAGCTGCTATAACTGCTGAGCCTTTCCTAAATTGCACAAGGTCAATAGCAGGCGTCTCCCTGTAGGCAAGAATCTAGCTTGAAAGCAGCTCCGTGGGTGTCGACAATTGTGGACCAGTAGAGTCGACAGTCTGGCTTCAATATAAGGCTCTTCCTATGTTTGTCAGAGAATTCCCTTTTGCACAACCCTCTTTTCCTCCCTCTTAGCGGTGGATGGGCTGAAGGGGACTTGTGGGTGGCCAGTTGTCAACCTCTCCAAAGCACGTGTACTGCAGAATCAGCACCTGATGGCTTAGCTGATCTTTGATCTATGGCTTTCTTGTTCCAGCTTGCTCCAAACAATACACCAAGGCCATTTTTTCCCAGATGCTACTATGGCAAATGAAGAAGATGACCCAATTATACAGGAGGTAAACAGATACGCCGTGTTCCTTTCCACATCCTTTGAACTGACCTTTTCATGAATTAATGGACACTCTTTTCTCTGGACTTAATCGAATGCCAGGTGATGCATTGCTTTTGCTGCTTGTGTGGGTGGTGAGTTACTGGTTCAGTTGGGAATCCAAGATGAAGTACAGTAGAAGTGGTGCTTTGTGGAAAGCAGGTCATCCCTTCTGTGTTCGCCGAGGATGCTGTGCCTAAGTTAATTTAGAGCAAGAGGGTTAGGCCTCTCTCAGTGCAGGTGCCAAACTAAGTTTCAGAGGCACCCCCCTCTCTGCATTCCAGAGGTGGGGGAGGCCAGAGGGGAAGGATTTAGCTCCAAAATACCGAAGATGCCAATATTTTGAGCGTAAAGTTCTTTCTGCAGAAAATAAGGCTTAGGAAACACCCCTCAGCCTTTCAGAACAGAGACAAAACTGTACAAAAGCCAGGACTCCACCAATCTGTAGTACTGAGGATGGGGGAACAAGGACGTGGGGCCACTAGGAGAGCCTCAGGAGGAGAAATTACACCTCTAGGCCTGAGTTACCCTATCCGTGATTTCAAGGAAATCATTGACATATCACTGCTAAGCCATGGGGAGCAGTTCAACTTTTGCTGCTAAACACAAGTTTCAGAAGACAGAGCATAAAGATTGAGCCTGTTGGATTCTTCTTCGTTAGGAGTGGATGTCACAAGCTCCTTGGCTTTTCCCCTCTTGCTTTCCTCTCATGGAACATGGGCATTTGAGGTTGGGACTGTCTGAGGAGTCTTCTCTGGCCAAAGGTGGTCCACCATTTGCCTTTCCCGCAGTATGTACAGGCGTTGCAATAGCCCCGTGAGCATGGATGGGGCTGCCCAGGCAATTATTAAGGCCAGAATTGCTTGTCACATGATTAGGTACATGAATAGTAGTAGTTTTAATCATGCCTGAATAGGACTTAAGGCTGCTTTAGAAAACAGTGACTAAATCCAGTTCCTTTAGAAAACAATGAATAAATCCAAGATTTTAGCATAGCCGTCACAAGGCTCTGCGCCATCACTCTCTCCTTCCGTGGCACAAAAAGCACCCACGATGAGACTTCTTTTCTTTAGGATCAGCATGAAGTTGGTGGTTCTTTCTGCAGGCATAGCAAGGGATTAATATAGTGCTGTATTATCTGAACACGGAAGCTCAAAGGTCCTGTGAGCTGAAAATTCCTTTTCTGTGTTTACAGGTATATTTTATTTATTTATTTAAGCTTTTGTATACCGTTTGTTTAGCAAAAAAGCTCTCAGAATGGTGTACAATTTAATTTAATTTAATTTCCATGAAGCAGGTAAGTAAATTAAAGGGTTGTAAATCAGTGAATGTGAAAGATCATTCCAGTACAAAATGTACCTGTGTAATACACAAAAGTGCAACTACATTGCGGAAACATATGTTAAAAAGAAGCATTTGCTGGACTGTACCATCAGCAAATGAGATGAGTTAGACGATCCCTGATTAAAAAGATGCTGAGGTGCCCAATGGACAAAGAATGTGTGTGTGTGTGGGGAGGGGGGGGAGGTTGTCAGCCACCCAAAGTTGCTATTTGGCATTGTTAGGCTAAAAGGGTTATTGACTGGCAGGTGTGATGTTAGGAGCATCTGCTTGCAGCTTGCCAAAAACAGCTGGGAGCTGAGTGTTTCCAAAGTAAGCACCAGGGCTTTGGAACTGTGTTCCCTTCAGGGTAGATAAGTGAAGATGCTTTCCCCCAAAACTGCAATTTATATACACTCATCTCCTTTCCTGTTTCACATCCTGTGCTGTGGAAAGTTCATGTCTTTCTTTTTTGAAAGTTGGTGTCTTAAGTCCAGTTTAGTTTCTGGGGAAAAACAGGCCAGTATGCCAGTTTCACTGCCAGAAAAGAGAGAGGGTCTATTTTTTGAGATTTTAAATGAATTTCTTGGCTTGGGAGATTACAAGGGGGAAGTCCTGCGTGTGTGTTTTCTATGATTCCCAGGAAAGCTGTAACTTCATCAGGCATCTGTCCCAGAGGACATATAACTTGTTTTCTGGCTGGCCTGCCAGTGGATAAGAACAGTGTGATGGATACCATGGACGGGGCCTTTTCAGTGGTGGTCCCACACCTTTGGAACTCCCTGTCTCAAGAACTCCATCAAGATAACTGTGTTTCTGTAGAAAGAATGAGAAAATTGTAAATTGAATAAGATTTGTTTCACTAGGTGTAACATTGTCTTGTTTTTAGTTGCTATTTTCTAAGCTAGCCTTGGAGGGCTTTATTCTAAAGGCTGGGGTAGAAATATTTAAAATAACATGTCTTTTTTCATTCCCTTTGCTAGATTGACGTGTACCTGGCCAAAAGTCTGTCAGAGAAACTGTATCTATTCCAGGTATTTTTTGGATTCTTTTAAAAAGAAAAATCACTGAAGTGCAAACTTTTTAAACATTAATACGAGCAACAACCTTTGTTTTTAATCATAGTATCCCATTCGCCCAGCATCAATGACATACGATGACATGACCCATCTCTCAGCGAAGATAAAGCCAAAGCAGCAAAAAGTTGAGTATAACTTTAATTTGCCCTTTGCTGCAGTTTTTAATATAACGTGGTGGATTTCCCCTTTGAGTTGCTGTTTTAGGTTTGTTTGTTTTTTAAGCATCGCATGGCTTAATGTATTTCTATCTGTACCATTCTGTTATATGATAAATACTACAATATCTCAATTATTAATATCCTGTGGCTTTAGGTTGAATTGGAAATGGCCATTGATACTTGGAGCCCCAACTACTGTCGAAGCAAAGGGGAGCAAATCGCGCTCAACGTCGACGGCGTGTGCACGGACGACACGAGCACATACTCCTCGTAAGCGTTGCCCCTTCTTGGGTCAGGGCCCTTGGTCGTGTCTCCAGTGGCCTTGCAAAGGGTGGAATCTGCGTCTCTGCTAATATGATTGGCCAGCAGAGTGAATGACTCGAGGCAGTGTGGTGTAGTGGTTATGAGCACAGGGCTGGGACTCAGGTGATACAGGTTCTAGTCCCCACTCAGCCATGGAACTCACTGGGTGACATTGAGCCAGTCACAGACTCTCAGCCCAACCTACCTCACAGGGCTGTTGTTTTGGGGATAAGACCGAGAGCAGCAGGAGAAGAATGCTTTTGAGATCTTAAAAAAGAAAAAGACAGGATATACATCGAATAAATAAAAATAAATACTGGAACCATTTCACTCCCCAGCCTCTTTTTTATTTTTAAGTATTATTGCTCTTTAAAGTATGTTTTCAGTATAATCTAAGACTATATAGAAAATGTTGCACACTTCTATTTATTTAAAACTTTTATATGCCATCCCCACATGCCTCGGCATGGCTCACAGGACATACAGTTAAAAACAATAAAACAATAACAAATTCCATAAAATTATATAAAAACAAAAAAGCGACTTAACGCTAAAATGTTAATTTTTAAAATAGCCATTAAATAAAAAGGTTTTAACCTGGCACTGAAAAGAATATAAACTTTTCAACCACTAAAACATGTGTGTTTGATTAAAAATCCAGTTGTCAATGCAATAATGACCTTATATAAATCTCAAAATGTTGGAGGTTTCAGATGTGGTCATAATTACTGGACAAAGCGATTGTAGAGCCCTAAAGGGTGTCCAGAGGCGTGCAGCGGTCTTGGGGTTCCCTGATCCGCAGTCGGGAAAGCACTCTTACCTGCGGAGCTGGACTGCTCTCAGCATCTTCAGATAAGGCAGGGAGGGTCCCCCTCTGATGAGCCGCGTTGCCTGTTCTGGGCCTAGCTAGAGCAACGGCCTGATCTGTATTCGGCACTTCCTAGGCTCACTGGCTGAGCACCTGCTTTGCGTGCAGAAAATCCAAAGTTCAGACCCTAATATCTTTCAAGTACGTCGGAAAATCTTCCCAACGTGCCAGATGTTGTCTGCCAGGCGTTAGAGAACAGAGTATTGCATCTTGGGCCTGAATCAGACCAAATCTGGCCCCCCAGGATTTTTCTCCCCACCCTGCCCACCAGTTTGGTAGTTTCCTACCTTGTGTGTATGTTTTTTACATTCAAAAACTTTGAACTGCCTCCTGCAAGACTGATTGATTGATGGATGGATTTATATCCTGCCTTTTTCCTACAAAGGGCTCAAGGCAGCTTACATCATCTCTCCTCCTCCATCTTATCCTCACAACAACAACCCTGTGAGGTAGGTTGGGTGGAGAGTCTGTGACTGGCCCAAAGTCACCCAGTTGGCTCCATGGCTGAGCAGGGACTAGAACCCAGATCTTCTGAGTCCCAGTCCCATGTTCTTAACACAGGCTCTTTATTATTATTATTATTATTATTATTATTATTATTACTACTACTACTACTATCTATTATTTCTATTATTACTATCTATTATTATTATTATTATTATTATTATTATTGGAAGTAACAGCTTTAATCTAGAGATTTTTCTTTCCTAGTATTTGAAACTGCAGATTCTGCGTTTCAGAATTGTACTACTGCGGCTCTGAATGCAGAACAGATGCGTTCGTGCTGCAGCTGTACCATCTCTTGTCATGTTGCTTGTCTGTGTATAAAAGCAAATGAGTCGGAACATAGCAGAAAAGGTTAGATTGTGATTCATTCGGTAAAGATCTTTATTTACTTTTCTGTATCTCTCAGTAGCTGAAGCACACCAATACAACAAGAGGATAGGATAGGATAAGATAAAACTGCAGTTTCAAATAAAACGTAAAACTCAAATTCATTTTAATCGGAGCTCCCGTGTGTATTCACAGCAAATTGATGGACAAGCAATCGTTTTGCTCTTCACAGACGACAGGCAATGTTTCACGTTATGCTGCTGCTATCTACAGAAAAGGTAAGTTCAGTTCCCAGGTGCTCTACTGTTCCATGAAAGAGCGGTTATTTGTGTTTAAAATATCCAGGTTTCTTTTTGAAACACATTGTGTGGACTTCCAAATTCTGGACACAGGTTGAGAGGCTGAAATATCTCCCCAGTATCCCCCCTGCTGTGCCCTTGCTTCTGGTACAGCGTTCAGGGGATGTATTTGCCCTGCAGCTTTCGTGGGCGGGGGCTGCAGTGGTGCAATGGTTGGAACATTGGATCAGGACCGGGGAGTCCAACTTGGCGCTGAAGCTCACTGGCTCTCTGAGTCTCAACCTGAGCTACCTCACAAGGATAAAATGGAGAGGAGGCGTATGGACCCCCCCCCCCCCGGGGGTTTCTGGCAGGGAAGAAAAGGCAGGATATAAATGTAACAGAGCAATCAATCCATCTCTTCCCTTCAGGTGAAATTCACCTTACACCTCTCCATGGAATTCTGCAAATGAGGCCAAGTTTCAGCTACTTGGATAAAGCTGATGCCAAATACCGGGAGCGAGAAGCTGCTAATGATCGTGAGTGGCACACACTCTGCAAATATGTGAATAGCTGCTTGCCTAGATGAGTTTTAAAGGGGATTCAGCATCTTTGTGGAGAGAAAATCTATTAGTATTCATGGAAGAGAGCATATTGGAACTGGTCACTGTTAACGGCAATATGCTGCCTTCTGGATTGGAAGCAGTATACTGGGGAGCAACCAGTTCTGCTTGTGGGCTTCTAGCAGGGTCAGCTTAGTTAGTGGCAGTGGGGAAATAGGTTGCTGGCCTAGATAGGCAGTTGCTCTGATCCATCGAGGCCCTTCACATGCTTGCTTGGCTGCTCCAGAAAATGTAAGTGGAATTGTCCTGAATTCTCTGTCTGCTCTGCTGAGAGGTACTTTTAGCTCCTCTTCTCCTGCTTTTCTCATGACAGCTGGTGATTCTTCTCAGGATGAAGGTGAAGAAGATGTCAAGCAGATCACGGTACGTGCAAAAGTTCCCTTTGACACCTGCCTGGGGAGTTATGCGGCTAAACTCCCTCTTGATCCATCATACTATTTCTCTGCTTCGCTTAATATTACCAACACTGGTTTGCAACGGTTGCCCAAAAGTTCAGGCAGGGGGTCTTTTCCACCCTGGAATTCTTTTAACTGGAGTCACCTGGCATTGACCCTGCAGCTTTCTGCACTGGAAAGCACGTGCTGTACCCCTGTGTAAGATCCCTTGCTTAAGGAGTCGTATCTTGCTTTTCCCTTACTGCCAGTCATACCCCCTCAACTTGCAAGGCTTGAAGGGGAGAATCACAGGATGTAGGACACCGAAACACAGGAAGCCCTCTTGCACGGAGAGAGCCTCCTGGCCATCTAGCCCTGTATTACCCACACTGACTGGCAGCCGTTCTCCAGAGTTGCAGGCAGAATTCGTTCCTAGCCTTACCTGCAGAAGCAGGGGCTGAACATGGTGCCATCCACCTGCAAAACACATCCTTTGTCCCTAAGCTACAACTCTTCCCTATGTTTGGGATTATAACCAATCCTGTCCAGATGTGTGGGCCTACAACTCCCATCAGCCCTTGCTTGCCTGGCCAGTGGTCAGCTGGGATCCAAAACATTTGATGGGTACCAGGTTGGGGGAAGCCGCTTTAGAGAGTAGGGAAAGAGTGGCTTGCCTTTGCTTTGTTTTCCTTGGGCAGCTTTGATCTTGTTGCTCTCAGGTGAGGTTCTCCCGTCCGGAGTCAGAACAGGCCCGTCAGCGTCGGGTGCAGTCCTACGAGTTCTTGCAGAAGAGGCAATCCGAGGAGCCCTGGGTCCACCTCCATTACTACGGTTTAAGGGTAAGCGTATGCTTCCACTGCAGACGTGGCTCATTAAATTTGCTGGATGCCGAACACATTTTATTACAAGAGGGGATAGCAGCTAGGTCAGGATCAGCTGGTAGATTTCTGGGTGGTTGGAGTAGATCCACAAAGATTCCAGGCTTCCTATCTGTTAGCAGTGGGATGGGGAGCGAAGTAGACCTTTCCCCCAGTCCAAATAAAGATATACGCTCCGGTGAAATGACGCGAGCTTAGGAGTGGGATTTTGTGTGGAAAACGGAGGTAAACTGTGCATTCCCCGCAAAGGAGACCCTGGCCCTTCCACCGCCCCCCTCACACACTTGTAATCACCACCCCATCCTCCTGAGGGCCCCCCCAAAATTGCTTTCCCGCTGCTGCTGCTAACTGATGCAACAGCATTTGTGGCTCCTTGAGAACAAAAAAGGCATGTGGCCCGAACTGTGAATTCAGTTCCTCTTGCTCTGAGCAAATGGCTAGGCTTGGGACGCTTGAGTGCTGCGTGCGTGTCTTTCGCACCTGACTCCTGTTGATGGATCTCCTGAGTGCTGGTGGAAAAGTCCTTGGAAGTTCCTGCTTCACCCTGTATCCCAATATCCAATATCCTAGTTCATCCTGTATTCTTCAGCTGGAGGACCAAGCGCTTGGGGCCTCATTCCTCCATGGGCAGGACCAAAGGCAGAGCAGATGGAGCCAAAATGAATTAAAAGGCAGAAGTATCTAAAGTGCAGGGTGCGGGGACCATGTGCCTGTCCCACACATCCTGCTCAGGACTGAGCATGCTCAGTGGGATGCTGACTGAGCACCGTGCCTCTTCCTGGAAGGGGAGACACAGAAACCTAGGCAGGATGAGAACCAAGGATCTGAGCTGTGTGGAGTGTTGATCACGGTGTTGCTTTCACTCCTCTCTGAGCAACCTTTCACACAAGGTCATCTCTGGTTTTGAGAAGGCGCCTGCACAAAGAATTTAAAAAGTACACACACACACACACACACACACAAAATGCTGCTGCCTTTGGAAGCTACTCTTTTGTAGACCCTAAATGCCTCTCAGTATAGTGTTTCTTGAGGATATTGTGGGAAATGTGAATGATGGGCTGATGGGAATTACACACCAAAATGTGTGGAGGGCCAGAAGTGGGTGAACTCTGATAGGATTTCCTTCTTCCAAACATTTAGAGAAAGGAAGAAGCAAACAGCTGGACCTTCAGTGTCTTTTGTCCTCCGAGTTGCTGTGCAAAGGAGGAAAGAGTGTGTCTCTCATCCCAGCCCAACACAAACGCACACCGCACACACACAGCAAGGCTGTGCCATTCTGTGGGGAGGCTGTGAATGACACTGCTGGGTGCTGTCTCATGGGAGTTGGGGATGGTCGAATCTGAGCAGCTGTTTACCACAGTGTGGAAACTCACTTAAGTTTGTCACACTTTCTTGGAATCCGTACCCCATCTTGGCTTTTCTTCCCATCTTTCCTAGGACAGCCGTTCCGAACATGAACGCCAGTATTTGTTTAGTCAAGGTCATGGCATGGCTGGGAACACTGAATTAATTAAATCTCCAAGGTAAAAAAAAAAAAGAATACTGCTTTTAATTCCTTGATTGGTTTTGCCGGAGTGGTCCTGAGGTCACACCTGGAGGGTTCTTCCAAAGGCAGTGTCTTTGTCTTGTAAAGCTGAGGAGTCATTGTGCCTCCACATCTGTTCGGTGTCACTGAAGTCAGAAGTTGAGGAACACACCTGCATAGCATTGTTGCAGAAATTGGGTAGACCTGTCGAGGGCTGGTCACTGTGCCCGAAAAAGGATATTGTAAAATTGGAAAATGTGCAGAAAAGGGCCGCTCAGTTAGGCGAGGATCTGCAGCAGCTCCCCCATGAGGAACGATGGTGACTTCTAACTGTTGAGCTTAGCAAGAAGGAGAATCAGGACAGAGGTGTGCGTGGTTAGACAGGATGTGGAGAAAGTGGATGGGGAGACATTTTTCTATCTCTCTCAGTTTTTGAACCCAGTGGGGTCATTCTCTGAAGCTGATTGGTGGGAGATCTCTTTGGAAAGAGATCAAAGGAAGGACTTCCTCACATGACACACAGTCAAGCTGAGGGGTTCATTTCTGCAAGATGTGGGGAGCCGTGGTTAGGAGTGTGGGGCTGGGACTCAGGCAGTCTGGGTTCTAGTCCCTGCTCAGCCGTGAAGCCCACTGAGTTACTTTGGGCCTGTCACAGACTCAGCCCAGCCTAACTCACAGGGTTGTTGTGGGGATGACATTGAGAGCAGGAAAAGGAGAATGGTTTAAGCTGCTTTGCATTCTTTAAAAAAAGAAAAAGGTGGGGTATAAATCTAATAAATAAATAAATGTAGTGATGGGTGCCAATGTGGATGGCTTTAAAAGGGGGTTGGACACTTTCATGGAGGGGAAGACTATCAGTGGCGCTAGTCCTGGTGGTTATGTGCTGTCTGCAGTTTCCAAGGTGCATTGCCTAAGCACACCAGCTACTGGGGACCATGGCTATGGGAGCAGGGAATTAGGAGGCTGCAGTCCAACAAGGCTGGGGGGGGGGGTCCCAGGTTGGGGAGGCTGGGTTAATGCCATGCATGCACGGCTGATTTCACTTCTCTGCCTTGCGAGCACCTGCTTCCCCATGCTCAGGTTTGGTCTAGCAGATCTTGTGTCTCTGTTCTGGAGGAAGGCAGAACGATGCCAGTCACTCCGTGTGCGAACCTTCCCGAGGCGAGCGCTGTGAGTGTGTGTTCTTTCTCTCTCTGCAGTGAATACTTGATGATGCTGGTGCCTCCGAGCATGGAAGAAGAAAAGTAAGTCAGCCGGGGACCAGTCCAGCTTTGCCTGGGGTAGCCAACTGGCAGCCCTCCTGACGCTCTCAGCCTGGGATGCTCCTGTGATCCCATGGGCTGTGCTGGCCAGGGCTTGTGGGACTAGTCAGCCAAAGACGTCTGGAATGCCCCAAGTGTCCCATGCCTAGCCTAGCCCCATAATTCCTCGGGTGCTCTTGGGAACACCTGGACAACAGCCAGGTGTTCCCACTCACCTGCCCACCGTTAGAGTATTACCTTTGTGCCCCCTTTGGCAGCAGCTGCTCTGCTGCCTCCTCCGTGTGCTTGCATGCCGGGCAGAGAGCGACGGGCAGCGGTTTCCCTTCCTCTTCCTCCTCTTGCCACCACCAGCTTGGGCCAGGGTGAGAGGCAGGTGGCGGGGCAGGTCGCAGTGGGAGCGGAGAGGAGCGACTCCGGGTGGGTTTTCTCAGTGACCTTGGCAGTGCCCCGCCTTCCCTGACCTCGGTGCCAGCCCTAATTCCCTGTCCGTCTTGTCCATGTTGGGTTCCTCTCTCATGCAGGGACAAGCCTGTGGCTCCAAGCAACGTGCTGTCCATGGCTCAGCTGAGGACCCTTCCCCTTACTGACCAGATCAAGATCTTGATGAAAAACGGTACCGTATTTGGCACTGATTCAAGCAATGGTGCTTTTATGAACTGCATCTTGTGGCAGAAACAGGGCAGGTGGGGTTGGTTACGTGAGGTGCAGTCCTGTGCATTGCACCCTAAATTAATGAAATCTCGCATGCATTGTCCACCCGCTCTGATTAATCCACGAGAGCCCAAACTGCAGTATTGCACTGGGAAACACCATGCGAGGAATTGTTCTTCCCACCCTGTTTTTAAATCCGGTTATTTTTTCATGTATATTCGCCGCCTCCCAAGCCACCTGGACCCTTCTTCCAGCTCTGTCGGGCTACACAAGTCATCCTGCCAACAGATTGGGAATGGTGGGAATTGTAGTCCAACACCGCTGGAGGGTTCCAGACTGCGGAGGAGGCTGGCTTTAGAGTGCAGCAGGAATCTCTTAGAACGGCTCTGAGTTTCTGCCTTTCTTTTCCCTTCAGTGAAGGTCATCGCCTTTGCAAACTTGATGAGCCTCTTGGGTTCTGGGACCGATCCGACGGCAGCCTTGCGGTGCATCCAGCAGGTGGCGCTGTTGGTGCAGGGAAACTGGGTGGTGAAAAGGTAACTAAGCCAGCGTCTTTTGTTCGTGATGTCACATTCTTACACCTGGGTGGTATTGTTTGTGGATAGCACACCTCTAGAGGAACCCCGTGGTTGCAAACCGGCAAGGGGCCCATGGGCTTTGAAACCACGACAAGGTTGAACCAGGGAGCCTCAAGTAGGGAGAATATTCCAGGTTCCTTCTGCATTTCTCCCTTTGTCGTGTTGCTTTTCTCACCCATAGAGAGTCTCTGTGTTACAAGAGGGGAGGATTTTTATATTCCTTCAAAGTGGCTCATATCTCTGCTGTCTGTAGGATGTAGTAGCCATCCTGGCTACCTAAGCAACCACATTCTCCCCCGGTTAGTTCCAAAGATTTGAAATACAAGGATTGATGGTGGAGAAAGAGTTTGGTGCTGGGAAAGCCAGTTTTGCAGGCTTCACACCAGTTGCATCAGCCTGTGATGAAAAACTGTAAGGAGGAAAGTTGGGGTACAGCAGTAGACTCTCGCTGGTGTCCCCATTTCCTTTCTTTTTTAAAAGTTAGGAAAAACTTTTCCTGGAATGTCGGGGCCTTCTGGATAGGCTTGTCTGCTAGGATGTTGCATCGGCTCTTGTGATGTTCTTTCAAGCTCAATATACACAGGTGTCGTTACGTTTTTGCCTTGGAATTGTCTGAGAAGCTTGTGACCAGGTGCCATAGAGAAACGCTGGGGTGGCTGCATTAAGAGCCATTGGCAGCTTGATGCCCTGAGAGTCATCAGAATTTTCCTTCACCCACAGTGATGTCCTCTACCCAAAGGATACCTCCAGCCCACACAGTGGAGTCCCGGCAGAAGTGCTTTGTAGGGGAAGAGATTTCGTTGTGAGTACCAAAACCCCGAACGTCGATTTTCTATTCTGCTCTCTCCACCTTGAGGACATGTTCAGAAAACCAGCTCGCTCGCATGTGCTTTGCATTCGGGGAACCACCAGTTTCAATAGCCAGCCAAAAGGTGCAATCGGAGCCTGTCCTGCCCTTTCTCTCTCTGGGGAGGGGCTGTGGAAGCAAAGAGGACTAGCCCCTTCTCCCCACCTATTCTGAGCATAGTTTAAAGTACTGACTTGGGACTTTAAAGCCTTCGTCCAGGGGTGCGGAGTTTCCAGGAGCCAAATTCCTTTTCGAGAAGCTTTCTCAGCGGAGGGGGGCAGTGCACATTCCAGGAATGGGGGAGGTCGAAGCCGAAAGGGGCAGGACTGATAATGCCGCCATCTTTTAGTTTCATGCTTTCCCTGGTAGCAATTAAGCCATAGGAGAGGCGTTTCAACCTTTTAGGGTGAGGAGAAAAACTGCACCAAGTTGGGAAACAATCAAATTGATGGCTTGGAGAAAGGGCATGTAAAGAAAGCCACCAATCTGGCTAATGGAGCAGGATATAATTCTAATAAATAAATAAAGTTGCTACTAATTACCCCAGGGGGATAGAGACACCCACAGCCACTTAATGAGAATTGGGTTGTTGTGGGGCTCTTTGTAATACATGTGCACCAGTTGACACAGCAACAAAATATTGCAGCGTGAAGTTCTCCCAGCCAGCCATGGCCTCTCCCAGGAAATGCCATCCCATCCATCCTCCGCCTCTTCCCTTCCTCAACGCTCTCCCTCAGCATTCGATGCTTGCTAAATATGTTTGATCCTCACTGGACCGTGCTTGCCCCCTTCGGTTTCTCCACACACACACACACACACACACACACAGCCCCACAAGGGTTTTTCTGCAGTTTTGTAAACCTCAGTGTTCCCCTGAGCCTCTGATCACCCCATCTTGCATGTGGGTGGTATCGTTTTTGGCTTTATACCCTTAAGGGAGGCCTGAAATAACTTTTAATAAGTAAAATTGAATACATAAAGAGCCAAGCTGGGAGAACAAGTTTGCTATTTAATATAGAGGATGTGTTGGGAGTAGAACTATGTTTACTGGCATGTTTCTGTAAACCTCCTTAAGGCACAATCCTATGCATGTTCAGACCGAGAAAAGACGTTCCACATCTAGCAGGCAGCAGCCTGAATGGGCACAGGATTGGGTCCTTACAGCACTTTATGGGTCAAAAGGTGGGGAAGAAATCAAAATAGCATTTGCTAGGAATGCTCAATGAACAGGATCCAGGTTAAGAGTCAATAAATAGGAAGGGGAAGCATGCTTAGGAATGCAGGTATGCCATGCTGAGCTGGACCAGTCTAGCTATGCATTCTGTTGGCCACTAGTAGCCAACTCCTTATCTCAAGCAAGAGGTTTGCAAGGGCGAGACACTCTCTGATGAATATAGACCTGTCATTTGCTCTTAATTGCTGGTTAATTTCTGATCTCTGTTTAAATTTATGCTTATTAAGGCTCTTTTGAAGTGTAGGACCTTCTCCAGGCAGTGTGTGAGATGAAAGCAATATGAAATAAGGCAGTATAACTACAATCAAGAAGGAATGAAGGAATGTTCAGCATGTTTTGCTGGTGGATCAGAGGTTAAGAGCAGGGACTGCTTGGAAGGTATCCAACCACAATAGTGCAGTCATCGGTGTGTCTACTGAGAAGCTAGGAAGCAGCTCGTCCAGCTCAGTGTTGTCTACTCTGATTGGCTGGGATTCTCCGGCATCTTTCTGCATGTAGCTCATGTACTCTGCTACTGAGTTAGAGTAAATCCCATTGAAGGAGAGTGGAATTTGCTCCATCTTGATTGTGTTTTGAAGTCTGCCGCTTTATTCACATTTGAGAAGCACCTCTTTGTCCTTCTTTGGCGTTCCCCCTTGTGATGGTCTCCTCCTCTCTTCCCCCTCAGATGTGGAAGTTTACGCAGGACCGTTGGGTGGTACGGAAAGAAGTAGCTACGGTTACAAAAGTAAATGCCTTTTTATCAGTATCTGTTTCTGTGTTAAGGCTGGGGGGCATCCCAGTTCCATTGAGGACTTCAGGCAGGTCCACTGGACCCAAGAAGGAGAAGAAGCTGTTTTGTCCACGACCTCCTTGTGGCTTCCCCCAGCAGCTGCTTGGCCACCAGGTGGACAATGCTGGACTTGTGAGGCCAGGATGCAGAACATCCTTCAGCCCAAGGGCCAAATTCTGTTTTTGGAGGGGTGTTTGCATGCATTCCACTAAGGAGTAAGCCAAACATACCTGCGTATTTTTGCTTACGTTGGTAACTAAGCTTCGGAGAGGCTTTTCAGCCATTTAGAATGGACAGAAAGGGCACCAAAGCTTGGAAGCCACCTTGTTGGTTGGGGGAAGCAGGTGGGGCTCTGCAGAAGAGGTGGGGCTGTTGGGGGAATCCTGGAGCGCCTGATTTGGATCCTAGGCCTGTGATTCCACATGCCTGAGACGGGACTGTGTGCCTGAGATCTTAAGCCTTTTAGAAACTGGCCTGGCAATTCGTCTTACATCCTAAACATAGGACAAGCCTCAACAGGTTCATCCATCCACTCTCAGTTTCAGCCTCACCAGTCATAGTCTGGTCTTGATGTGTCTCATTGTGGAACCACACCCTGCCGCTTTATAGGGCTGCTGATCACGGGAAAGAAAACCCTCTAGCCACTCGTCTCTCAGTCCCTGCATCTGTACATCCGTGCATGTATGCTCTTGTATTTATATGTTTGTATCACACAGACAAACCTATTAAATGAGCTTGTTTTTTCCAGCTTGGCCCAGAAGATGTGAAAGACTTTTTGGAGCACATGGCTTTCTTGAGGATAAACAGAGGGTGGGAATTCAAACTCCGTTATGACGAGGATTTTGTCCGGAAGCATCCAGATGTGGTCCAGAGGCAACAGATGCTCTGGATGGGCATTCAGGCCAAGTTAATAATTTACTTTCCCTTCGGGATCTGGAGGGGGGCAATGGGAAATAGGAAAAGCCCAATACTGCTTTTTCTCCTCTTGTTTTCACACTGCCTGGTAACAAAGCAGATACAAATTTCAAAACCGCCTTCTCATACACTTGTACTAGATAAGAAATTGATTAAACATTTATTTTTAGGGCCTCTACTGGATCATGTTATTTGTTATTACATTAATATGTCACATTTTTCCTCTGGAAAGGGAATCGAAAGCGGTGCACATAATCCTCCTCCCTTTATCCTCACAACAACCTTGTGAGGTAGAGCAGGCTGAGAGTGAGTGACTGGCCAGAGCCACCCAGTAAGCTTCATGGCTGAGCTGGGGTTAGCACCTGAACTTCCTGAGTCCCAACCCAATACTCTAATTATTAGACCATACTGTCTATGTTGCATCTTTCTAGCAGTAGGTAACGTCTGTCTGGTCAAATAATATACACTTGCCAGGGTATCATTTGGGGGCCCGCAGCATAGCATCATAGGCAGGGTTAAATTTTGCATAATAAGCTCATTCGATTCATTATGGTCTGCTAAGTAGCTGAGCTCTTTGGTTGGAACGGGCCAAGCCTTCTGTGATGCGTCTGCAGCAAAGTCAGTGGTGTCCTTAAGAGCCAGACAGCTCAGCGCATCCCGCTGGGGCCATCGGAATAGAATAAGCCTGAGTTGTTAAGGGAGGGAGAGGGGGAAGAGAGAGGAGAGGCCTAGGAAGAAGATTGCAAGGAGGAGAGCCAGAGCAGAAAAGAGCAGAAGATAACGGGAGGGTGGACTGTTTGGAGGCAATGCTGATTGTATTAGCAAGGGTGGACAGTGTACGGACCCAACCCCAGCCATGCATCTATACACTAGGCAAAGTACCCAGAGGAAGGCCTTCTCTGCGGTGTCACCTTGCCTATGGAGTGCGCTCCCCAGAGAGGTCTGCCTGGTGCCGTCGTTATTTGTTTTTCGGCACCAGGCTAAGACCTTTTTATTTCAACAATATTTTAATAACTTTTAATATCAGTTTGTAGGTTTCATTATGCAGCCAGGGTGGATCTGGATTTTATCTGTCTTATGTTTTATTTATTTATGTAAGCCGTCCCGAGGCTATGCGATGGGATGGCATACAAATGCTCTAAATTAATTAATTAATTAAAAACAAATATTAAAACAAGAACAACATCACACCTGTAACTGGAATGTTTTTAATGTTCAGGATCTGCCTACCTTTGTTTTAGTATAGCCGTTCACCAGGCACAGAAATAAGACAGGTGTGTGTCCATGTTTTCTCGATTTCAGGTTAGAGAAGGTCTACAGCCTGGCAAAAGAATACATGGCACCAAAGAAACAAGCTGCACAAGCAGGTAAATCCTCAAGGGGCTTAGGAAAGAGGCAGACTCGTTTTTGAGCAGCTAAATTTTGTGTTGGAGCAGCTTTCGCATCAATGCCACATTCTCACCTCCTGGTTCCATTGTGGTGAGGTTGGGAATTGGCGAAAGGTAAGCTACTCAAACGATAGATTGCTTTTCAAGGAGGGCGTTTGCACTGCACGGCATGTTTTGCAAAAGGTTCTTCCTTTCCTCCTCCATCCCAATGTGTGCTTTCCAAATCCTGGGCATATTCTGAGAGTAACAGCACTGGAATGTTCAGTTCTCATCTGGTTCTTGTCAAGAGAGTTTTGTTCAAAGGCATGAGCATCAGCCACAGATGCTAAGAACAGCTTTCAATACAATACACTGTATTCCAGGCCCAAACTCTTCTTCCCTCAGCCCTTTCCCTCGTGGAGTTCAAACATCCTTGCCATCTATGCCAAATGGTTGTTTCGTTGTAGCTTTTTTTGGGCTGTGCCCCACTCTTGAGTGCTTTTCATGACTAGAATCACCCAAGACCCTCTTCATATTCTCCCCCTTTTACTTTTCTTGCAAGTAAGGATTTTACTATTTGTGGCTTTTGTAGTTTTATGACATACATTGTTTTCGTGTGTGTGTGGGTTTTACTTGTATTGCATTTTAGGCTAGTTCAGCCTTTTCCCCAACCTAGTACCCTCCACATCTTTTGAACTACAATTCCCAGAAGTCCTGAGCATTGGCCATGAAAGTCTGGGGCTCATGTTGAAGTTCAAACACCTGGCATTCGCTAGATTTTTAAGAACCTGGTTTTGTTTGATAGTCTGCCTTGCAGGGATTGTTCAAACCAGTTTTTCTGTTCAGCTGCCACAGGAAACTTTGGCCTAAAAAGATCAGGTAATATCAAATTGAGACAAAAGAAAGACGGGGAAGTGCACCCCCCCCCACCCCAACATACAGGTGGTTGGACCAGGGTGTTCTGCATCTGTGTCTTTTCATTAAGGTCCTATTTATACCGCAGACTGGTTTTGCTGTCAGGCCTTTGCCCTGTGACAGTGTTGGATTGTGATAAAATCTCTAGAAGAATTCTTCCCACATCAGACTACAATTCTTCCTACAATTTCCAAGAGGAAGAAAGAATTCACTGTGACGAGAGTCCATATAAGTGAATGGGGGGAACTTTTCATTCATTGTGTAGCTTATTTCCAGACTTAAAAAGATAAGTAGAACTGACAGGTGAGCACAGGAACTGATCTTGTTTATTCCTTTCCCTGATTCCTCTCTCCTTCCCTTCTACCGCCAAATCTTCTTGGAAGGATTAAATAAATCGGTCAGCATGATGTGAGATTAGCAGTCCTCATAGCACATAGATTTAAAGAGATGTGGTCCTGCGGGTGGACTCTGAGCTTCTGTTGAGGGCTCTTGCCTTGCCCTTTGGCCCCCATCTCTCTTACAGGAAAGGCTCTTGGCGTGTAAAGAAAGCAGACGTGCTTGTGTATCAAAGAGGGATGCTCTTGAATGCACCTTGGTGAAATGAACCAGGCCTGGAGCTGGTTAGGGCCTACCTTAAAGCTGATCAAGAGCAAGCCTGTTTCTTTGTTACTTAAAGCATCTTCACCCCACCCTTCAGCCAGAAGGGCTCCCAGAGGACTAACGTACACAGCGAAAAAAGTTAAGACAGTCCTGGACTTAAGGTTTACAATCTGAAAGACATGGCACAAAAGGAAAGGGAAAGAGGAGGGAAGAGGAAAACAAGCAAACTTGGGCACCAGTTGTTCAAGTTAGCAGTTATTTGCTGACGAACCCACATGCTGATCTTTATAATCTGGTCTTTTCGGTCAGCTGCAATCTGTTGTAAGCTGCCTTGAAAAGTGATTGCAACAAACAAAGAGCAAGATCTAAATCATACACTGGCATAACTTGTCGTGCACCACCCAGAGAGCGTCAGCTACAGGCAGTATAGAAATGAAATAAATACATAACGCAGGCAGAACATGTTGTTCCTAAGTGTGTTTAAGCATGCTTCCGAACACACACACCACTTCTCATCCGTGAGAGTATACTTGGCTTTCCTTTGACGAATGCACAGGCATCGGCCTTGTCATCTGCTTTGGATCACACTGCCGCAGGAATTGCAGCGTGGATGTGCCACCTACATGGTTTCAGGATCTTCTTATGCGTATGGAAAGAGCCAGGCCAGCATTCTGCTCTCCAGTAGCCTTTCCCTCCGTGCATGTCCAACCTGTTGGGATTGAGAGGGCCAGATGCTCTTGGCACGCATTCCCAGGACATGCTGATCTGGACTTGGAGGAGGAGAAGCGTGAAGGAGCTCAGAATTTGGGCCAGTTCCAGATGTTAAGATGAGAGAAGCAGAGATGCTTATGTCCAAGCCGGACTCCCCACGTGCTCCACCAGCCTCGGCATACGCAAGATGCTCAGTTATCAGAGGGGACTGGGAACAGGGGAGTTTCTCAGAGACAGAAGAAGCAGGTATGGCTCTCAGCCCCAGGACTTCGCATTGGGAGAAGAGGGCTATTCAATTATATGGTCGGCATGCCGAGAGGAGATCTGTTCTGAAAGGATGGAGCCCAAACATACTCAGAAGGAGAGCTCCTGGCACAAAATACTAGATTGGGTTAAGTGAACCTCTCTGTGCATGCTCAGAGGCTCCTTCTGGGCAATTGTGCTTCTGAAAAACACATTGGTGAATAAAGAACATTTTGCAAAGAAAGGTCTGGTTTTGAATGTGTGATGGGAGGAAACCTAGTCCACTCCACAGCCCTAGGTGGAATTAATTGCTGAACCACCCAGGTTTCGTGTCTAAATTACACCACCCTGACCTGTTCTTTTCTAGCTGCTCCGTTGCTGGTTACCGGAGAACAGAGGGTCAACCTGGCCAAAGCCAAAGCCAAGCAGAGCTACGGACAACTGGAGCAAGACTTCCAGAAGTGGAAAGTGGAGGCCAGAATGAATGAGTCCACCTCTCCCGCAGACCTCCTTGGAGTCCGGATCAAGGAGGAGCCGGTGAGCGATGAGGAGCCAATGGACACCTCTGTCTGCCACGGGTTCAATAATGGACTGTCCAATGGTACCCATTCAGAAGAGAGCTCAGCGGACTCCATAAATGGCCACTTGCCAGTCCAGGAGAGGGTCACGCAAGAACTGAGAGCCTTCGTGGTGGCAACCTTTAAGAAACAGTATGTTGTAACCCTGAACGAGCTTAAACGGTTATTTAATCTCCACGTGGCAAGCCTGCCTCCCGGGAACCTCTTGTTTAGTGGCATTTCGGATAAAATGTTACAGGACGTGGTGTTGGAAATGGGCTGCAAGCAAATCATGGTGCCTGTAAGTTGCATTTTATGACTTCCAGTTTTTCTTCTTCCGTCGTCGTCATAATTGCATGACAAATTCCACCGATGCAGGGGTGGCTTGATATAAAAATATGTGGTCACGGCTTCTCAGGCTGCCTATTGGTTGACCTACTGTGATGTCACAGGCCAGTCTGAACTAGAAAAGCCTCGCTGTTTCATAGTTTATGCATGTGTTACTTATTGTAGTCTGCAGCAACAAAGAAAGATCTCGGGGCAAATTACATGATGAGACTTAGTGCTTGGATTATAAGGTCAAATGAGCCACTTCCACAATCCTGTTTTGCTTTGAGCATTGACGATGGGCCCTGAGCTTTCCCTGGGTGCTTTGTGAGACAGATCCGTGGAGCGGTTCCCAAGGGTTTGGCTGCAGGTCTGTGGCTCAGCAGAGGAGTGTGTGCTTTGCAAACGGGAGAGCCCTGCTTCAGTCCCTGGCATCTCCCCGTTTCAAAGAATCAGTAGCTGGTGATGGGTCTCCAGCGTCTGCCTGAAATTGCAAAATGTTGGTACTTGTCTAAACCTAGAGAGATCATTCTGCCTGGCGGTTGTCACTGTACTAAATGCCCTGGTCCAAATGACTGTGGAGCTGATGTCACAAGTCTGTGGCATCGCCAGGTGCCGCTCATCTTGCTGGAGGGGGCTGGCAAGGCCATCTAGTCGAACCCACACACACCATGCACGGGGGAGGAAATCCAGCACAGCAGTGTTCCCAACAGATGGCTGTCCAGCCTCCACTTAACCCCGTCTTCAGCTGCAAGGATGAATTCACCATCCTTCTAGGGAGCAGTTCCATTATCAAACTGCTCCTACAATTCAAGAGGTTTCCTTTAAGGTCCAGCCAAAATCTTCTGTCCTGGTTAGAGTGGGTGGGGCTGTGGCTCAGTGGGGGGGACAGGGGGACGGACACCTGCTTTGCAGGCAAGAGGTCCCAAGTTCTATCTCCAGGTAAGGTGGGAAAACACCTTCCTAAATCCCTGCAGGGATCGACGTGGGCTTAATGAGTGTGATGATGCTGAATTTAGGACAATCGTCTGTCTAAGTGTAATGTCGGCTCTTATGCACCTTAAGACCTTTAGATATAACAGGGCAGCAAAGAACCAGTGTATGTACATTATGGAATTTTTTTTTATACAAAAGTAGGTTCTGTCTACCTGTGCATCCAAACCTATCCAGTTGGAGAAAAGCATGAGAGAGAGACAGAGAGACAGAGAATGTTTGTATTTAAATGGCCTAGTTTTTTGTGCAATAAAATAAAAATTCCCTGTAGGTAGAGAGCTAGCATATCAGGGAGGTGGGCAATTAGTCTAGTCTTCTCACTGACATGCTGTTATTCCAAATATAGGAAATGCTTTTGTGTAAAGGAATGTTCTATCATCTGGGTTCCAGGAAGACGTTTAAACCCACCAGCATGATCTTAAGGACTAGAACCTTGCATATTTAAAAAACTGACTGTCACAGCCTGCTTGCTTATGTGCCCAGTTGTACCCACTTGTGGACGTAGTAACCATGATCTATACAGAGCTCTTGGTGTCATTTTTAGTTCCAAAGCAAAACCAAATGCTTTGTTTCATTTGTAAGGAAGATGGCAGCATCCAGGGTAAAAATACAGACAGCTCACTTGAGTGGAATATGTGCCGTCTTGCCATAGGGAAGGTCAGCAGAGCTGACTGTGTGCGTCCGTAACAGTCATTTAAGAAAGCTACTTGTGTAGCCAGAATGAAAAGGAATAAAGCGATCATGACTTAAAGGCAGCAGCATGTCAGACGTGAATGACTGTCTCATCAGCCCTTGTTAGTCAGAGCTGTGTGGTATTTTAAGCTGGAAAAGTTTCCTGTCGTTCCCCGTAAAATGGATCTTCGTGACACGCTTGCCGTTGGCACTCGGGGCATTTCTGCCGTGTTGAGAAAACAGCTGCACTGAACGAACCAGAGCTGTGGCCAGATTTGCTGCTTGCAAAGTGCCGGATGGACTGGGCTGGGCCCCCTTGTGTATGACCTCAGGAGCAGATCTTTCAGATCTTAGGCATGGTTAAGGCAACAGACTGGAACTGCTGCCCTCCATGGTCAAAATACATCTCTGTGCAGGGAACTTTTCTGATGTAAACGATGATAAAGGAATAACACATCTCTCCTAACCTGTGCAGAATACACAGCATCCAGGTCTCTGCGTACCACTTGCTTCTCATTTGTTTCTCTCCTTTTGTCTGTCCAGTTGTGGAGGTTGGCTGGGCAGGAATCTCTTGGTTTCTTCACTTTTCTGTTTTTTATTTTTGTGCAAGCAGCTAGTAAATTTGGTGGTGGTGGTGGTGGTGGTGAAGGAATAGTGGAAGGCAGCATCTCAGTTCAGGTATCATGCCAAAGGAATTTCAGGTTCGCTTTGCACTGGGAAGACACTTTTCAACCCTGTGTTCAGCCAGCAAGCCAGAACCTGGAGGCGTGGTTTGTTGGATTGTGTTTAGTGTTGTCTCAACTGACAAACAATCATTGGGGCCCTGCCTACCAGAGGCAGCCGCATCGTAGAACGGGAATGCTGGGTAAATGGGAAATGCAAGCTGCTGCGAATCACTGTTTGCCTGCAGGTTGGTTCAAACATAATGCCAAACCATGGTTTGCACTAACTCAGGTTTGGCCTCAGATCATGATTTGTGTTCCAGACATGGAGGTTTGTATAGTTCCTCCCTTTCCAAGAAAATCCCTAGATGCTTTCACAGACAGAGTGATCTATAGAACAACAACCCCAAATATGACTTGTTGGCTAACATATTGCATCAAATTGCAACTTGTTCAATCTGTGTCTTGCAAATCAGTTTCAGATCCTGATGCCATTTTCTGATTTGGTGACTACTTACAAGCCTTAGATTGCCAGACGGTGTTTGCTTGGACAGTGCAACAGACCACAGTTTGGTGTTGCAGTTGAACCATCTTGGTGGCCTGGATTATGGAAAGCCACTCTTTTTGCAACCATGCAGAGACTGAAGCTTCCACTGTGCCTGTGATCTCTGAACTTGTGGAACTGTGGTTTGATTCAACTACGGAATGGAAACAAGCAAGGATCTGAAACTGTTTTGATCCTGGTTTGTTTTCCCTAAATGTAGCTTACCAAAATCTGAGATTCATTTGAAATTACAGGTGGACTCCTCCTGATGCATGAATAAGGAGGATGAGCTCAAGCGATGTTGTTAGCCTGTTTACATTGTGGAAAACCAGGGTTTCCTCCCTGAACCAGGCCAGTATTTTCAGATGTTTAAACCATGATTTTAGTTCTGTACTATGGTTGCTGCACAATAAGCTTCATCCAAATGGAGGAAGTAAGAACGAGGACAAAGATGGAGAAAGAAGATATGGCTATTCCTTTTTGAAGATCAGAAATCTAGATTTGTTGCATGTCCACAAAAATCCAGGTTGTGGTTGATGTCTGTTGTGGGTGGTTTTGTTAGACTTTTGCTTTTTAAAGTGGGGGGTTGAGGGACGGAGACATTCAGAAAGGCAGTACAATTATGCTTCATGTCAAAACATGCAGCAGCCCTGGGCAGTATTTGGCTTGGACTTTGAAACTTTTTGCCAGTTCCTCTTAACAGGGAGTGAATTCATCTTCTCGTTGCCATGAAAGCAACCTTAAATATTTAAATATACAAAGCTGCTGCCCTGTTTCTGATGTGTGTGCCTAGGCTTGGGTTTTCCAGCAACTCTGTTCAGAGAGGGAAATTTAGTTTCATACATTCAGGATTCAGATACATCCTGTTAGTAACAAATCAGATTTTAGCATTGGCAGCTGTGTGAAGATGAATTCTTGGTGGGGAAAGTGTTGTAAAAACTTGGGAGAGCAGGCAAGGTTAGGATGAGATTTTTCCCAGACACATTTTGGAGGCCTCTTTGGATGCCGAAGAGGAAGAGTGTGTGTAGTGTCAGCTCCTCTGATTGGTAGATTGTACACACTTCTTGATTGGCTAGGCCAGATCTAAATATTAGGAGCAGTGATCTTCTGGTTCTCCTGGTCAACAGATCAGCACATCCCTCCTGCTGAATGTCAGAGTCCCATTTGGAATTGAAAAGGGCTGGACTAGAACGGAGGGGTGGAAATCTAAGGGGGAGCAGATTTTGGCAATGTGTCATGAGAAGCTTCCTAAGGATAAGAGCTATGGATCTGATTTTCTTTGGGAAGTGGTGGGTTTCCCTTCTCTGGAGGGATTAAGCGGGAGTTGGATGGCCATCTGTTGCTGCAGCGGTAAGGTTCTTGCACTGAGCCAAAGGCTGGACAAGATGATCTTCGAGAACCCTGAGCTTTAGCACGGTCCCACCCCGAGCTCTCAAGGTTGGGCTTTGTTTGTGTTACGTTGAAGCTTAGAGTGAAAACTCCATGTTCTGTCCTCTGTATGCACCGGTGCAGTTCAAAAACTTTAATTAAAGTATTCTTTTCCAAGCTGGTATTTTTGTTTTAATACCCTAAAGCCAATAATCCTGACTGGTGCGACCTGTTTTTAGTTCCCCCCGCAGACAACCGCATTACCGGATGAACAAAAGGTCTTTGCACTTTGGGAAGCCGGGGACACGTACGATCAGGTAAGCTGGAGATCAGAGCGGCCACTTTGGCGAAGTCATGCTTTGGGCATGTCAGGATGGAGCATGACCTCTCTCAGTTTCAGTCTTGGCACCCCCAGTTCCAAAAGACGAGGTTGCAGCTGATAGGAATGACCTGGGAAGCTGTTGTGATAGCAGGCCAGGCAACTCAGGGCCCTCCAGGGCCCTTTTTGGATTACAGGTCCCATAACTCCTTGGCTCTTGGCCATACTGGTTGGGGCTGATGGGAGTTGCAGTCAAAATAACTGGAAGACACTAGATTGTCTACCAACCTAATGGAATACTGATTTGCCATGGGGAAAGCTAGCTTCACGGGGTCTCTACAAGGTGTGCTTAGAACAGTGGTCTATACAGCATAAAATTTGGACCAACTGTAGTTTTCCATTGTAATTTAAGTAGGAATCTATAGCTATCTACTTTGGATTAAGCCAGGATCCTAAGCGAACTTCGAACTATGGTTTAGGATGTCATGGTTCAATCTGAAACCAATCATCATTGTTTCCCAGTTTAAATAAATCTTTGGTTAATTAATTATTTCTATAAACTGCCC
Source organism: Varanus salvator macromaculatus (assembly GCA_023646645.1). NCBI lineage: Eukaryota > Metazoa > Chordata > Lepidosauria > Squamata > Varanidae > Varanus > Varanus salvator. The sequence continues at coordinate 8,545,884 of JAIXND010000852.1, read as the reverse complement.
AGAGAGGATCCACCTATAGGGTGGTATAGAAATGAACTGAATTTAATTATGCAAACAGTCTAGAGAACCATGAGGAGAGGCTAGTGCGATGGCATACAAAAATGTTAAATAAATCGCAGTTTGCCTGAAAAGGCTACCTGGTCTGACAAAAGTCCTGGTTATATATTGGCTTAATAAGCCCAGATAGGATTGTCTGATTGTGGCCTAAAAGTTGTGCTACAAGATTGCTTTATGCTGATGCTGGCTTTCTTTTTTGCCTTATACTCACTTGGATATTGCTATTTCTGTTTTTCAAAGCATCGGCAAATTTTGCTTGAAATATTTTCCAAAAACTACCGAGTGCGTAGAAATGTCATCCAGAATCGGTTGGCCTGTGAATATGGAGAGGATCTAGATAAACAAAAAGTGGATAAAATCTTGAAGGTAATATTTTTCCTGCTTTTCAAACAGTATTTGAAATGGAAAGTACCAACTGAAGCAGAGTGTTAGTCCAACCAGATTTTAGTAATAATTGATATTAAGTCCTTCTGATTCCCTTGGGTCTAAGTTACTTGTGACTAACTTCACTCTTCTTGATTTCAGTGGGTCTAATGCCAAGTATGATTGCTTGGACCCAAGCCTGCTTTTATTTAAAAACAGTAAAAATAATTATGAGGTGGGTTACACATAGATCACCTACTGGCCTACATTTCCTCTCCTCTGCATTTAGACAGTGGGGTTCTGGGTGTGGGGAGAAAGAGAGAAAATGGATAGGCTGTTGGAGAGGAATTTCCCCAATGCCTTCCCCAACCTGGTGGCCTTCAGAGGCATTTGGACCACAACTCCCAGGACCCCCACCCAGTAGAGCCATTGACTGGGAATTCTGCGTGTTGCAGTCCAAACATGTCTGGAAGGTACAAGGGGAAGGCTGACCTAAGAGGTTGCCTTATGTTAGAATAGGTCTGTTGTTCTGGTGGTCCATCTGATGCAATATTGTTGATGCTGTCAGTGGTTCTCCAGCATTTCAGGATTCTTCCCAGCTGTAGATCCAGAGCTGCCAAGAATCAAACCCAGAACCTGCAGCATGCAAAGCAGGTGCTCTACCCCTCAGCCATGGTTCTCCCTGAAGGTTTCTGTGGGAACCTCTGGTCCCTTTTGCTTTTGCAAATATAATCCCTGAGAACACCCCTCCACCTGCATTTAATCATCGCTTGGATGATTACACTTGCATCTACATGTATAGTTATGAATTGGTTGATGGATGAGTGATAGCACACTTAGCTTGGCTTTGGATTACTTTGCCCCCGGCAATTCTCCAAGGCCAGCACTTTGAAGATCCATCATCCCAATTGCGCAAGGGACTGCAGTCATACTTTATGTGGGACATCTATATTGCTAAAGCCTTAATTAGAATTACCTCGAAAGTTGATTTGTGTGGTCAATTAGTTTCGAGGCTGAAGCTTTGTTTGAGATCCCGGCAAAGCCTTCAAGTTCCCTTTTGATTCAGGCTGATCTTCCTCACGGGGCGGTTTTACAATAAGCATGGCCAAAATGTAGCCATCCTAATACAAAAGGGAGAGGCAGAGGTGGAACACATGATTTGGATTCAGGAGTCCCCAGGTGTGACCCACAGCATCTTGGGGTAAAGAGTCCTAGGCTGAAACAGCTGCTGTTGCTGCCCAGTGTCAACAATACATGGCTAAATGGACCTAAGTAAGGTTCGATTCTGCAAGGCAGCCAGTGTGCCAATGTCCCTAGAGGTATTGGAGGACTGAGTTTGCAGAAGTACAGGAAAACACTGGAAGAAACAGTAACAGGCCCATTAAGACCAGCATGCCCAGTTGGCCACAGATGGAGGGTGGATGGGAACCCCCTCTGCCATCAGGGTCCTGTTTGGTGAAGGTGTGAAAGAGCACCGCTCCCAGCTGAGAAGCTAGGTTGCCACTTTCTCTGTTGTCTCCTGCCAGAAGGCAAATACTTTTTATTGAGAGAGGCTTTTGGCATGTAAGCCGCTTTGTTGCTGAAGAAGGTTCTAATGGGTTTTATTTTTTGGATGTTTTTTAAGCCCTGTTATTGTTCAGGATTTTTTTAGAAATGTTAATCTTGGTCTTACTACCACCACTGGCTCTGCTGACCACTGTTCTCGGGGACAAAGAGAAGATACAAATCTGTCACAATTGGGACGTAGAAGAGAATGGTGCATCCTGGGAGAGAACATGGCTGGCTGGAACACTGAACAGGAGGCTGTGCACTGCAACATTTTGTTGCAGGTTGCCGTGCTCCTTAATCAGGATGCCTTGTTCTCTAGACTAGGATGCTGTGTAGTGGCAGAGGGAGAAAGAGGTGACAAGAAAGCCCATATGGCAGGTTACGATCTGCAGGAATGTGCACACATACCCTATTTGAAACAAAAAAGAACCCACTGCATTCAGACTAATTAGTTAATTGTACCAATTAGCAATGCCATGCTTGTTCTCCTTTAATTATGCTTCCAGCCAGGTAGCAGGCTGAACATCGTGTTTTGAGTGTTGCTGTCTGAGGTAGGAGGGAATGGCAAATGGTTCCCTTTGGCAGTGTTACCACGTACTTTGCAATCTCTAAGGACCCCTGCTGTTGCCTAGATGGCATCAACAGAAGTTGGCTGCAGACACACAAGTGCAGCTTTTTAAAGTCAACAGCTGCTCTGTCTGTGGCCCTCCTGTGGTGTGGCATCCCCTAAAGTAGCCACCCATCATGCTTTCAGGGAGTGATAAAGCAGAGCTTGATCTCAGAGTAATGCAGATTATAAGAGAAAGAACTGTATTTAGTGAAGAGTTAGAAAAGTGGCAAAGGGGTAGGAGGTAGCGGAGAAAAGACATTCCAAGTCTTCATCGCTTGAATGGCTTCTTGGGTCTCTTGAGAATGTTTGTTATGTCCACTTTCTCGTCTAAAAAAAAGCATGATTCTAGCCCTCATGGTTCTGGAGATATATTTTTGAAATTCTAAGCTTGTTGGAAAGGACCCAGTTGACAATTTAGTCAACTCCCTCATTCAGAGAGTAACTACAACATCCTCTCCCTTTTTACAATCACTAAAAAAGAACCCAATCCCAGTTGTCCACTTGAGGTTTCTTGTTGAAGGCAGGGTACAAGATTGCTGCTGGTTTGTTTCAGAGCAACTCCCCAGGGCAACCACTGAATCACAGTGTCAAGGCAGGAAGCAGATGCTGCAGTCTGGAGACACTGACATGCTTTTACATATTATGCATCATGTAGTTTGACATAAACGGTGTGCTGATATGGCTGGACATCTCCAGGTTTTTGGTCTTACAACCAACAGTGATTGTCTGTGTTTTTTACCCCCTTCCCGGTCAGTGACCTTAATTCTAATGGCATGCAATTAGGAGCAGAATTCTCCTTCTGCAGAGCTCCTTTGGGGAGATTATACCAATGCTTCTTAACAGTTTTCTCCTTTCTTCTAGGACTGCTGTGTAAGCCAAGGTGGCATGTGGTACCTTAAAGGAACAGTACAACAGCCAACATCTTGACAAAAGGGCTTCCCTTCCATAGAATCAGGTTAACACCAGGACTGAAGGCAAATTTACAGGGCAGGAAAGTAAATCAAAACGCCCTCCTTTCCCTTGGTCTGGGACTGCGCTTGATCTCCTTAAGGCCCTGTGGACAGAGGAAGCAGTGGGTCTTTCCCTGCTCAACTCATTTGCATGGCATCCAAAATGCCACCCTTGGAGAAAAAAATGGATCTTTGCAAACCGGTAGATTAATTCGGGACCCCTAATATATTTTGCTTCTCATTTTGATTATTATAACAAAAAGAAAGAAACCTCATACTTACCCAAATGTCACAGAAGATCATGATCTAATATTTTATTTTGTAACTAATGCCAATAAATTGCAAGTTTACACTTACATCCCAGATGTTTTTAAAATCCTCAACATTCTGACTTCTGGCTAGCGCACACATTACCCTAGTGAGGGGCGGAATTAAATCTATGGTGTGTAGTAGTTCTTGACATTTGTTTCTATGGAAATTGCTAAGAGGCAATAATTCATTAAGCCTGAATGTCCAAGGGGTTTTCTTTTGCATAACTTAATTCACCTGTGAACATACACTGTGCCTAAATTACTAGTTTGCATGGTTTTCCCTTCTATCTTTGCAGCCTTTCTGGTTAACCCTACTTCTAAGAGAGTGAGGATATATGTGAGAAAGCAATTAGAAGTATACTTACAACCAGTCTGAAAGATCACAACAACTGTACTTTGGCAGGAATTCTTAATTTTTATCAATGAGAGAGAGGGAAGTAGAATTGTGCTATGATTTTTAATTACATTCTTCTGCCCAGAAAATTAGCTTTTAAAAAATGGACTTGCAGGTATCCTAGTTCCTTCTGTGAATACATGAATGCTAATTCTTGGGTGCTGGTTGAGGCAATAGGTTTGACTGAATAAAGGGCAGACCTAAGCAGTCAATTAAAATGTAATTTTTGATTATAGTGCCACCTACAAACAATGCATGGGGTGGAACCTTCTGAAGTGAGGTCCTTTAGGATGTTCATAAAGTATGCCTCTTTTTGTGACTTGACATACATTTTGCACATCACTAAGCAGTAACATGTCATTTTGTAGCATATTAAATCAGATTTCTGTGCACACAGCCTTTAAAAAGCTTTGTGTCAGTTGAATTCAGGTCAGAAGTGAGCCGAGCAAAGTTGGTAGCAGGCTTTCCCAACAGCCTTTACAGTATATGCCCTTGAGTATTACTGCTCATTTTTCTGGTGCTACCTCCATCATAAGAGCCTGTTTTTCCATGAATCATAGTAAGCTGCCAGGTGGCAGTCCAAAGAATTATATTAGGGGAGGAGGCATAGACCTTTAGGGCAGTTAACTTTGTTTAGATCAACTGAAGGCTGGATGAAAATTTGTATTTATCTGGCAGTATTTAACACCCGTGCAAGAGGTTTCTTGTTTTTTTGAATGTTTTTTTTTTAAATTTCAGGGTAACTCACACAATAATTTGCACAATGCCACTTAGGAAAGGGGAGGTAAAAATTGGAAGTTTCAATATGGTGACTGCCTACCCTAATCAGGGCCCATCTACCCCAAGAAAACCGTCAGTGCCATGTGCTGACTATTTAAATCTTCACATCAGCTGAAGCTTTACTTTTCTAATTGGGTATATGATACCAACAAAGGGGGAGGAGATGTATCCCTTTTGGGTTTTTTTTTTAAATTTTGTTGTATTTTTCTATGACTATATTTTTATAAGATTCTAGAAAGTTAAACTGCTCCACAAGTCAGGAATCCATTTTTTTAAAAAAGCTGGTCTGTTGTGGAATTTGCTTGGCAATTTTATGGAAAACAGAACTAATTTGAATCTATTGTGAATTTTTGTAGCATCCTACAGCACAGAATAGATCAGACACAACCCGATTGTTTCCCCTTTCTCTCAGTCTTTCCAAAGGTACTAAAAACCCCTCTAGGTGCAGCAGCGGGTTGTACCCGAGCAAATATTATTCAACTCTATTCTGCCTTTTAGGGGAAGGCTTCCAACAAAACGCAGAAGAACCATGTTCAAAGCTATGAGGCGAGCGAAGTTTCTTCTAAGAAACCCATAGCTCTCATAGTGCCGCTGCTACGATAAAATGCAAATGACCGGGCTAGTCCTCGACAATGCTGTCCAGAATTGCTTCAACACCCATGGATTCCTGAGTAGACGCTTGTTTTAAAAAAGGGGAGGGGAGTAAACAAGCCCTGACATGGTCTAAAGTGATGGTGGTACAAATGCGATTTTAATGCAGCTTAAATCATAGGTCTTCAAACCAGGGCCCGCAGGCGGGGGGGGGAAGAGGGGGAGCTGGCGCATGCCCAAATCGCAGTTGCTAACTGCGCGTGCGCCGTCTCCCCTATTGCGCGCGCGCACACGCACAGAGCGGGAATACGGAGCGGGAAACGCGGGAGGCGGGCGGAAGAGAGAGACGAAGACACTAAAAGGACTGAAAAGTAAGTAAAATATAACATTAAATTTATTTTTAATTATGCGAGCCCGGGGGCGGGTAGCCGCGCGGCCTTCTCCTCGCGGGAAAGCCTCGCCGAGCCCGGGGGCGGCCGGCCGCGCGGCCTTCTCCTCGCGAGCAAGCCGCCGCCTTTCAGGTGGCCCCGTCGAAAAAGTTCGAGGACCGCTGGCCTAATGATTCAGCCCATGTTACTTTGATGTAAAGGTGGAAGTGACTAGATACAACAGGAAAAAGTGACTGAATTCTAGATAACTCTATTCAGGTTTAGGATAAAGACCCACATCAAACTGCGTGTGCGCCTACCAGCTGTTTCTTTAAAGGCTATCACTATGCGCTCCAAGGGAGCAAAGCTCAGGGAACCGAGGTTCGGTTTGGATGCCAGGAAGTACTTTCTGGCAGTCAGGACCCCGGGGGTGTGGAATGGGCTTCCACGGGAGGTGGTTGAGCCCCATTGGTGAGGGTGTTCAAGGACAGGCTAGACGTGCACATGGTGGGCATGTCGTGAGAGCAGGCTGGAGCCGGAGGTCAGACTAGATGGCCCCGGAAGCCCCTTCTAACTCACTCTATTTCTATGTTTCTATAGTGTTGGCTTTTAATGAACCAAACACATTTTGTGCACTCTAACCTACAGTGTCCTTTCATGGAACGTTAACCTCACTTGAGCACATACATAGACACAGAGATTAGCAACATTTGCTGAAGACATTTACTTTATTTACTTTTTACAAAATATTCACAATAGCTTACAACTGTTTAAATAAGCAGACTAGTGGAGTGTTTCCACATGCAGAAACTGTGTCAATGGAAGAACAAACAATTCTCATTTTACACTGTACATAAGGCAGAGAAGTTTATAATAGCAGCAACTTAAGTAAAACTGCAGTATCTTTTATTGTTAAGCAGCTCAATGTTTGTTTTTTTAAAGTAAGAATGAAATAAAAATGACATTGCTATAGTTTGTAGGTACAGCTTCCTTTACACTTGGAAAACAAGCCATCCTTGCTAGTGCTGTGAACTGGCTTTCAACCTTTTAATTCCTTGCCTTTACCATCAACTATTCAGTTCATGTATTTGATACTTGTAAAAAAAAAAAAAATCCACCCTCTGATATTGATACGTATTCAGTTTTTAAAATAAGGGACTATCATGTTTTCACTCTATATTTCTAAGAGGCAGGTCTGCCAATAACTTTGTAGAGGCAAGAACTTTCAGGAGGTTGTATTTCATGTTCAACTAAACATGAGTGACAATTGGAAACTCCAAGAACTGCCACAATTAGCAGCAAAATCAAAACAGTGTGTAGAATCCAGTCTTTTGCCTTCAGGTAATGCACTGTAATAATTAAACTCATAAAAATGTCTGTATCATTACATCAAAGTTCCTTTTGCATACAGAACATTCGCTACAACAATGGCATTTCAGTGCATAGGAGGAATAGGTAAGCTGTATCAGCCTCAGGCTTCTGTGATGTTCCCAGCTTGTGCCAATGCATCAGTGCTCAAGCAGCCTTACCAGTTCGGCCCAAACAAGCTAAAAATTAGATCCTGGGGGTTTTTTTTTTTTAATTCATGGTGAAATTGAGGCTCTACATAAAACACTCCCTGCTATTACAATGATGGACTGAGCAACTTGTTGCCCTCCAGATGTTTTGGCTGCAACTCCCAGCAACCCTCGGCAGTATTGCCAGTGGTGAGGAATGAAAGGAACCGTAGGTCTGAACATCTGGATGGTTGCAAGCTACAATCCAGTGTGTCTTATGCAGAGATGTGATGAAGCATTCAGGTAAACAGTTTGAAATACTCGATGTTTATGCAGCAGAGGAGTTTATTTGGACCAACTTATAATGCACACAGAAAAAAGCCAGTGTCCAAATTTTACAGGACAGAGTGGCGCTCTGCAGAGGACTAAAGAGCTTTCAAATTCCCAGCTCCCAGTTCTTAAAACACAGAACGGGATATGTATAATGCTTGTGAATGAAAAGATGCACACACCGTAATGAGCAGTTCTCTTAAAGAATTTACTTGAAGATAGAATAAACCAGACTATTTCTTCAGGAGAGACAGTGTCAATCCATTGAACAAGTCACACAGCGATAGTGGTAAGAAATACCAAATAAAGATCTAAGTTGTAAAATGTTTGCCCATAACATTTGGACCCAACAGTATAGCCAATTTAAACTCTGTATGGTAATTTAATTTTTATCTTGTGCTTAATGGCTAAATTGCCACTGCATAAAATAAATGCAACACTAGAGAATATAACTCTACTTTTCAGCTTGTGATCACCAGACAAGCTGGGCTTTAAAGACTGGCAGTTTTGCACATGCAAGCTACTGCTTGTTTTGCATTTTCTCTTCAAGTACACCTTATAACCAGTACTAGAGTGGTTAACTGAATTGTGTAATTTGTCAAGTAATCATTGTCAGTGACTGGCCCTGAGAAATTCACCCTATCATTTTGTGGAAGCAACAGTGTTCCAAATGCACATAACTAACAGGTGGACCCAACCAATTCTACAACTTTAACAAAAATACAGACATGCAACATCATGTTTCATATGAACCTTTAAAGGACTATTTCAGGAACAGCTCTTTTCTAGCGTTACACTGAAACATAACAGGGAAACCAAGGTGTTAAGAATGAGAAGACAGAGATGCATATTTTGCTCGGTGTTCATCTATTTCCTGCTTGGTTTTCTTGATACAACTAAAGATTTCCTTAAAGAGAAGTTTGTACTCAGGTGGTGTATTTGAGGATAAGCTGCCATGGTCAGCACTAGTGGGTTCTGGTTCTCTGGCAGATGTGTCCAAGGAGATATTCCCCACATTTGCATCTTTGGAATACTGTTTAGAGGTCTGCACAGCCTTATGTTTCAATGACTCCTCGTCAATTTGACATTTCTTCAGAAGCTCTTCATACTTGACCTTCAACGCGTTATACTGTGCATCAACCTCATTAAGCAGAGAGATGCCCCTTTGCTTCACAGCTTCTGCCCGTCGGATGCAGGTTTCTTCATGGCCTTTTAGAAGGTCCCCACCTGCGGCACTAGCAAGAAAATTCTCACTGCTGCTTCTTTTGAGAGCCCTTTTGTCAAATTCTGGTGCAATTAAAGAAACCCCATCTGGAGAGCTCTGACTCAGTTCTCTGTCTAAAGAGTCTTTAAATGAAACAAAAAATGACTCTGGTACAAGCTTTTCTACCCCATTAACAAATGTGTTTTCAGACTGAAAGATCTGCTTCATTTCAGCTACTTCTACCTCAAGCTCTTCTGCTCTGGCTCGATAAATAGCAACATCCACCAGCCTCTGCTCAAGGTCACAGTTCTCCTTCAGCATGAGATGGTACTCCTCCTCCATTGTCATTCTCTTCTCTTTTTCCAAGCTGAGTTGAGCTTGCAGGAGAGTCACTGCTTTTTTTAAGCTCTGATTTTCTTCCTCTACAGGACTCAGCTGATTATCCATGGAAGTAATTTTCTCCGCAAAAATATGGTCATAAACAAAATACCTAAGCACACAAATAAAAAGGTGAATAAAATGCTAAGGTTTTACTATCACATACAAAACGGGACTCCCCTAAAATAAGTTCTTTTCTGAAAATGATCAGACTGGGGGAGCTGGTTGTGTTTTGATGATACATAAAGCTACAGATCTTGACTCTACCTTAAAACAAGTTAGAACTCAATCACCAACTTAATCACACAGGTTAAAGCACAGGTGCAATCCTAAGTATTCTGGCTGGAGGGTGCTAGAAATTGCAGGACCTTCTGTCTAAACATGCACAGGATTGTGCCTTAAGGTTTCTCCACCGATTAGGCCACATGGGCAGTCCTATGTAGTTGTAGGCACACATTTTATGACATTCACCAGCTACAGTGTGCCCAGTACAGGCCCAAAGGTCTGGAAACTTAAACCCTATGAAAATAATCTCTGAATGGCAGCCCTACAGTTGTGAATGGAAATTGGAAAAAGCAGGTTTTAGTTAAAGAGTATAAGATACTTCCTACTGCTAAGAGGCTGGGAGGTAGAAAAGTCTCAGTTACCACCTGCTTTAGATAATACAGTTGCATCCTGCATTATCAAGGGGTTGGAATAGATTACCTGCAAGGTTCCTTCCAACTGTAATCCCAAGGCCTAGAGCCCTTTAAACAGCCACTGCATTGGAACAGAGCTAGATTTTCAGAATCACACTTTATGAAATATAGTTGTTATCAGCATCCACTGAAAATGAAGATTGCAAGGCAAGGGGAAAAGTAATCAAGAAAAAGCAGGCCCAGAGGATGTAATCTAAAGTTATCTAGAGAGTTCTAAAACACCCAAATGATCTACAATTATAGCTGTAGGTGACAAGAATGTTTTTACAACTAAGCAGGAAGAGATCTGTTCAAAACTAATTCTGATTTTTTTTAAAAGACAAGCTCTCTTGTAAATATGTTCATCACATTTCCTACTTCAGGGTGGTAGAAAACAGTATTTTAACTTTTTTTTAAAGCAGAAAAATACTTACTTGCGAAGATCATATAATTCTTTTAGACATGAAAAACTGTGAACAGATCTTGGCTGTTCAGATCTTTCATGGTTCACATGACCCTGCCCAGAATTCTTCAGCTCCTCCACTTGACTCTGGAGGTCCTCAATGTGGGTCTGAAGACTTTCAATTGTCTCAGTCAGGCTAAAAATGAAAAACAGCATGTACATAGGTACACATAGTTGTCTGAGCAAGTCATGTTTGGAAAATCAACAATGGTTCAAACTGCAGTTTCTTGTGAAATGCTTGTGATTCATGCTGTTGACTTTGGCAGTCACCTCAGCTCAAGGCCTATTTGGTCTTTACGTCACCCTTAAAACGAGACCAGAAGAAGGCCTCAGGCTCCATCCCTCTTCCTCCACTGCAGGTAGAGAAGCTTAACAAGTGCTTTAGGAGAGGCCATAGTAATTGAACACAAGATCTCTCTGACCAGGAGTGAAGAATTCTCTTCTCTAGCAGGTTCCTTCCTGCAGGATTTAGGAAATCCTACATTCTAACACTGAATTTCCCAGTTCAGTTGTTCATTTCTTGATGGGAAGAAAAAGGTGCACAGTGCTACAGTGGAGCTAGGGCTCAAAGGGATGCCCCCAGCAAGTCTTGAAAAGCGGGGGTGTTGGTATCATATGCTATACCTCTCAGAATGCTCCCTTGAGAGTATATGGTTCCCTGTTATAATGCCATTTGGGGATGGCCTAGCTTTGAATAAACAATCGAGACTTCCTCCCAATTTATCTAGAGCTAGTTTTCTTTGATCAACTGTGTCTTTTTCTGGACACGGTTTATGGTTATTGTCACAAAAAGTGGCTTCACTACAAAACCTACCACTACACCACTGGGGATACACAAAGAGCAGAAGAAGAAAACCCAAGGCCCATTCCCAACCTTAGTGTACGTAAAATCCAAAAAACCAAAGATCAGTTGTATGGACCCTTTGATACAGGTATTCTTTTAGCAAATATATAGACGTCGTTCATGTTGATAAGGAAGAGGGCAAGTGCTACAGGAGAGTATTACCTTAGTATCTTTTGCTGTGATGATCTACTATCAGCAACGAGCTTTTGATTAGCATCTTCCAGTTCTCTAGCAGTGACATCAAGCTGTTCATAAACTTTGGCATGTTGGTCATTCATCTGACGGAGAAGTTCCACCTGCTTTGTAAGATACTGAAGAATAATTACAATTAGCACTGACTGTAGTTAAGGGATGTGTTCATTCCATCCGTGATAGTCCAAATGGTCCGTATTTTTGCTGCTTTCCTTATAGTGTCAAACAAGGATGCTGAATTGTAATTCATAGGAAAATGAGCCCACACAATAACATATGAGCTACATAGGGTGCCTTGTGCATGGAATAACCCATGGTGTGCTCAACAGATAACCAGAGTTACTATCAGTTGTTTTCCCGCTCTACCTACTAGTATCTCACGATCCTCTACAGCAGAACCTGAGAAGCTTAGTGTCAAATGCTGGATTTCCACTGATTGTATTTATATATCCCACCTTTTTTACTTCCAAGGAACTCAGAGTAGCTTACATAATCCTCCTCCCTCTCCCCATCTTATTCTTGCCACAGCCTTGTGAGGTGGCTTGGGTGAGAGACTCACAAAGTCACCCAGTGAGCTTCATGGCTGAGTGGGAACTAGAACCCAGATCTCGCAATATACAATTTCACATTCCAAGAATGAGAAATAGACACACTCTAGAATTCTATTAGCATCATCAATATGCTGTGAAAACAGTTCTTCTATCCATACTTTTCCTAATGAATAAATATGCCAAAGAGGGTTCGCAAAATAGCTGAGAACTAAAATCAATAATCATTGATATGAATCATTGAATCAATAAAATCAATAATCATTTTGTCATTTTTGTACCAATTGTTAAATCTATGAATTTTTCGGACAGTATTAGGAGTCAATGCTCTTGTAAAGTAGTCTGTTGATTATATAACCAAATATTCTGTTTATATCATTAAAAAGATTGGTAGGCTTACATTCTGAGACGTATAAAGCAGGATTAGAATTTAATCTTCTATCATCACCCACAACCTTCACCTTGTGAGAATCTATTAGACACTATTACCTGTTGCTGTTTATAGCCAGCCTGTGTACCACACAGGATTAGACAAGGCTGGCATTAGTCAGAAATCTTAGTGTACCATGAACTAGGTTAATTTTAACTGCTATTTCTGAATGAAGACATTTGTTATAACAAAGAGTTCACATTTTATTAGCACTGATAAATGTTACACAATTACAAGAGAAATCCCTATTGTTGAATTTGGAATTTTACATCAAATTAATTTGTATCAGTTATTACTTCCCATAAGAATGCCACGAGAATATAGATTTTTATTTTTTTTTGGTATGACTTCAAAAGTCCAGTTGCCTTTCAGTAAAGAAGCATTTGCTGTTTGCCCTACACTTAAGAAGGCTCTTTGTTGCCTTTGGTATAATTAGAGCAATGGGTAGGGGAAGGAAGGAAGGAGCTTTATACTGAATTCTTATATTGCAAAGTGTTCACACTTAAGATGAGCTACATGTTCCTTTGGTGGGAAGAGACTGCATCCTTGGTTGATAGGCAGAAAAAACAGTCCAGGTTAACTTAAAAGGAGCAAACCCAGAACAGAAAACTACCCCCTCAATTTTAGAAGTCCTTCAGTGAAGGAATGGGCAAATTGTTTGTAGTTGGTTGCATTCATATTCTACCCAGGGCAACTTATAAGGTAAGGTAATCAACATAAAAACCAATTTGTTCAGCTCTACCATACCAAGTTGTGTTACAGAAAATTTTACTAGATGGTGTCTTTTTTATTTCTGTGTTTGATTTGCTTAAGCATTAAACTGGTTCTAACGAGAAAAAGAGGAGAATGCTCTGAGTGCCTTGTACATACCAGTAACAAATCTGAGAATGCCTAATTAACATTACATAAAGCTTTGGGGCATTCAAAATACCTCCTAAAAATTATACAGTCTTAAAAACTATTTTGTTTGGAATTACTCTATCAAAAGCCAGTGTGGTGCGGTAGTTAAAGAGTGTTGGACTTGGGGACCTGGGAGAACGGAGTTCTAGTTCTCATATAACTGTGATGCCCACTGAGTTCAGTCACTCACTCACTCTCAGTCTAATGTACTTCATAGCGGTGCTTTTGTGAGGATACAGTGAGGCTATTTATATAAGCTACTTTGGATTCCTCACAAAAGAAAAACCAGCAGGATATAAATTAAATGTAACACCAACAGCAGCACCGATGAAGATACTGCAGGTAGGGAGAAATAAGTGGCTTTCCTGAGGACCAACTGCATGAATTCATGCCTGAAGATTCTACCAGAGGACTTTGACATAGTAGTCTTAGGTGTTGCCTTTTATCAGAATAAAAATACGGCCTTTGGCCGGTATCACCTTCCAGAGAACAGCCGTGTTAGTTTATTGCAGCAAAAACCAATGCAGAGTTTTGAGTATGTTCAGTTGTTACCTCAATTTCCTGTAGCTGCTCCTGGTTGGTCGAGTACATCTGCTGCAGAGATGTCTCCAACTCTGTGTTCCGATCCAGTAGTGTCTTCCCAAGCTCAGCAGCAAGATGCAAATCTAAAATAAGGTGTGTGAATGTTATCTAGTGCAATGACCATCATCTTATTTCAAATCACGGACAAATATAACAATATACATTTGCTTTGTGAGATAGACTTGGGTAATGGGTTTAATGACTATCCCTACCACTGTTAGAAACAACTAATTGAAGCCCACATCTTGGATATTTTACGAAGTTGCTTCAGGGACTTAATTGACTGCTCTCGACCCTCCAATACAGGAGTAGGCAGCAATGTTCTGGGCAGCCCAGGGAGCTTCAAACTATAGCACTGGACTCTAGCCCAGTGATCTTTATTCCCTAGACACACTCCTGTGAAGCAAAAAAGGTGGGTGTGTGGAGGCTGCTGTTTCATTTCAAAGTGTTTTCAATCATCTAAGAAACAAGAAGAAAGCACATTGTCTGGTCAGGGGGAAGGCAGCAGGGCAATTCCAGAAGGCTGGGGGTGCCCCAACGTAGTGGAGAAAACAGGGAAAATGAAACTGGGAGTGAGAAATAAGCTACTGGATCTTGTGTGCTTTGAGCAGGGAGAGTGAGACAGAGTTGGAGAAGAGCATAAACCTGAATGTAAGAAATAACTTCAAGCTGAAAGGAATAAAACTTTGTGTTTGAGGGCTCAGCTTCTTCTCACCTCCACTGCAAATCTTACACAAGTTACTTGTCTCACCAGTTTGCCTTTCAATGAGATGGTTATGGCACAAATTTTATAAATGCTCACACCCATGGAAACCATTCTGTGATCACACCTATGATAATCTCCAAAAATTCCAGGTGCACCCACAAGACTTGTTGTTGTTATCCTTATCATCATCATCATCATCATCATCATCTCTATACCACTCCACAGCTGAAGCTTTCTGGAGAACCCTAGTCTAACACTAAATAGTCTAAATAGTGAAATAAGATGTATTTTTTCATGTTTAAAGAACACATATGGGAAAGCAGATATTTCAAGCGTTCTGATATTTGTTATACACTTTCTTTTGCACTTAGCTGATGAAGCTATCAAGATGTCAAGTTCACAGCCCTGAAGGTAGGAAGGAAACGGAATAAAATGTCACTGAGTATCATCCATGATCAAGGCCAACGTTTCCGCAGTTGTTTTTAGCTCTGATTCTGAAGTTTGGTGTAGACTGACAGTACTGGCTTGGTACCAGAGAATGCAAGTTATTTCTAAACAGGCCAACTTTTACTGGCATTAAGTTCATACAAGTTCCATCATGCAGAGATCTGACAAATTCAAAAGCCTGCAGACTCCAAATACCATCAGAAGTTGGTCAAATCAAAACCTGCCCTATTAAGTATTTATAAAGCCCAAGGATATTTCCAGTCACTGCCATATCTCTTCCAGCTGTGAGAGTTTATAGGTAATTGTGTGCTGCTTATTTGTGACGTGACAAGATACTGATATCCCCATTTGAGATATGCCTGTCATGCCATGTGTCAGTTCTCTTCTGAACTGTAAAGCCCCAAAAAAACCATCAAAGCCATTTTCGAAATAAAATCGACTTTAGAAAGAGGATCATTAAGTATTGCAAATACTGTTACAGATCAACACTAGGTATGTGCATTTGACTAGTTATCTATTGACTAATCTAATTTATTCATGGTTTCTGAGTATTTATAACATACTGCAATGACATAGATCAGCAGCTTAATTTTTTAAGAAAAACACATGAGCTACACCAAAGTTCTTGCCTCTGCTGTCAGTTATCTAAGTAAACAGAAACCATTCTTTCTGTCCCCTAAAAATGATTATAAAAGCTATTTGTGGTATTTAAAAGATGTAACCTGAGCATAATCCATTCTAACAATCTCCAATGCTGCCATGAATGCTGCTGTTCTGGAGTGTTTCCTAAAAGGGGTATATCAAAAGTATTTTGAAACTTCCAAGTATACAATATGTACCCATCCATGTAATTGCTGACACTCTAAAAAACAAAAAAGGCTTAGCAAGGCAGGCCCTACTTGTTGTACACTTCCTATCAATTCAAAATTGATCTTTTCTAATATGCTTGATAATGTTATCTTTTATTACCCAGATGTTAAACTAACTGGCTGGTAATTTCTTTGATTCCACCTCCCAACACACACAATATCCTTCTGCTAAAAACTGATACAACATGGACTGCTCTCCAGTCCTTTGGTGCAGAGGTCAATCTCAGACACAAGTTTTTATTAAAAGATTACTTGAGTCCTGAGCAGCGCAGTCCTATATATGTCTATTCAAAAGTAAGCCCCACTGAGTTCAGTGAGACATAATCCCAAGTAAGCGTACATAGGATTGTAGCCTTCAGAAGTGTTGTGAAGATGACAGCCAGACAGAGTGATTTTATTGGGTTGTGGGAGAATGAAATGGAAAGAAGGAAAATTGTGCAAGCCATGTTGGGTTCCTTGCAAGAAGAAAGGTGGGGTATCTATCTGATGTAATTATATTAACATTTAATTTGCTAATAATGCCTAAAATTGAGAATCTGGACACCACTATTTGCCTTAGTTCTTCAGACTCTCTTGCTGAAAATGTTCAGGCCTGTCCTAAATCTTTGGCAACAGTCAGAGTCAACACTGAAATTAAACATGAAAGTCTCTGCAAATTTACCTTTCACCCCCTTCTCTAATGCATAAAGAATTACCCATTTTAAAATGAATTGTTATTCCAACTAGATTGCCACCTGAGGATGCACAATGAATTCAAAACATTAAAATGCATTAACAGCATAAAATGGAAAAAAGATTGAAGCTGCTCAGTACAACTCCTTTATATGTAAAATATTTTGTCCTCAAGTGACAATACAAGAAAATGCATTTCAGTGTTAACTACTTTCCCCCAAGCAAAGCCTAAGGGAAAAGTGTACATACTTGCAAACATGTTGCCTAAGAGAGATGAAAGCATCTCTTAATATTTGCTTTCCTTGCAGTATTTCTAACCCGCAAGTTCAATCTAAGTGGCTCAGAAAGTAAGGCTTAAAATGAGTTCCTTGCTATTTCCACAGCTTGAAACTGCTCATTTAAAATTGAGAGTAGGCCTAAGAATGGTTGAGTGCAATAAAAGTTGGATTGTTGGTGCATCCAGGGTCAAAGTACAAGCTGACATTCATTAAAATGTTATAGTCAAACAGTGATATAACAATGTAGCATGTGGTAGCTTTGACTGTATAAATACTTCTCTCAGACTTCCACGATTTAGCCCCAAAGCCGTCAAGTAGACAAGGAATTATGTCAGGCCAAGGCTAGTCTGAAATATTCTTTGAAGGAAATGTTCTGTTAGCTAAAATAGTTTGTTGACTTTTGTTTGAGATAGCGACCTTGTTCACATGTAAGGTCAACCCACGGCTTAATTAACTAATGGATTATTAACTTAACCCACAAGTACATCAAGGATTGTTTTCCCAAATTGTTTTGTTCTGTCCTGTTACTGACTCCCAGTCCATCTCCCAGGAGCCTTTGCAACACCAAAGGCTGATGAACACACACACACAATGTGGGTTCAGACATTACAACAGTCCATGGCTTAACAATCTATAGTTGACAAACCAACAAGCTTTGGATTCCCTTCAAGGTTCATAATTAGTAAGCCACAGTTAACTCATGGTCCCAGATTCACATATAACACCAGCCCTCATGAGAACAGGACCAATGCCAGTCCTATATTGAATTGGCCAAGAACTATTGTGAAATAAATATTGTTCACTTAAAGTGGCAGAAAAGCCTTAAGAGTATTTCAACAGAGCTACACATCCAACATCCAAAGGTGAACTAGTCCAAGAGTTTCATAATGATGTGACTTCCTGTACATTTCTAGCTATAAAGCAAAGTCCTCAACACAGACAAGCACAGAGCTGCATTGTGAGAGATTAGCATTTGCTTTTTCCTAAGAAAGACATACTTTCTGCCTCTGTGCCTCCACACACAACCCTCCTCCAGATTCCATGCCCAACTCACTATACTTCTTTACAAGCACCTCTAAACAGCAGCCATTATATTTTTTACTTGCTTTGTATCCATAAGGTCACACTGGTTTTAGACACTGGAAAACACTTTATTCTAAAGTAGATTCCCTGAAATCCCACTGAAAAGCACAGGACATTTCTAAGTTTAAAGTGTGACAAAGGGTTTTTTAAAAAAAATATTTACTCAATTTCACTCAAGATGGAAGGATTGGAATTAAATCTTGAAGGGCTGCTACCCTAGAACCACTCACACCCCAGTCTGGTCTTCATGATTATGAAGGCAGGCTAAAACCAGCATTGCTCTCATGCTTACCAAAAGGCAGGGAAATGCAATGTATATTTCCACTAGTCCATAAAAGGCTTGCCTGAAATTCAGTCATCATACACTCTGCTTCTAAAATTGAATTCCACCAAGCTGAATGGGGACCGACGTGTAAACAAGGGTCAAGCTTGTGCTTATTCATTTGGGAGTAAGACCTCCTATAGTCAGAGGGATTTAATTTCCAAATAAAACATGCGTAGAACGAGCATTTTAACAGCCTTTAATTGAAAGGTGCCTCAGTGTATATCTAACAAACTACATCTTCCCTGTTTTCCACACTCCCTTCTCTTCACCATGGCTCCTTGCTATGTTCTGCATGTCACAAAAAGTTTATTTATTTATTTATTTAAAAATTTATATGCCGCCCCTTGCAATAGCCTCGCAAGTTGCCTCCACACCATCCACACAGAGGTCTCTTTACTCACTCTTACTCCTCCCTGGATCACCGTCCAACTGTCTGCTCTTACCCTCCTCCCAAAACAGAAACGCCTGTCTTCCCACTTCACTTGTTCAATCCCCTGAGGTCATTCCACAGCATACTAGCCTCCCAAACCTATTCCTCTATATCCCCCTGCCTCCCCCCGCTGTCACTGTTATAAAAGTCTCATTTCTTGCTGCTCCTTTGAACCATCCATTGGTGATGCCTTCCTATGCGTGCTTTCGTTAAGTCACAATCTGCCTGTAAGTGGCAGGATATTTATTGTTAAATGAAGGAAGGAAGTGAAGGAACCCTTCAGTACAACACCCCCCCACCCAGTGCAAGAACATAAAAAAAAAAAAAAAAGCCCTGCATTTAGCTGCCTGCAGGAGCCCTCAAGAAGGATGGATATAAGACCTCCACCTGCCCAAGCTCCTCCTCAGCTGGTGTGTGCAGGCAGCCACCTCTGGTGAAGCAGGTAGCCAGCAAGCCTAGTAGCCACTGTTTTCTGAGCCTTTTTTGAGCCAGAAATGGGTGAGTGGGAAGGGATGCAGGGAACAATGAAGCGAATCATGAAAAAGTGACTGTGAAAGGACTGAGAGGACGCACTGGGGATACCGTTGTGTGGGGGAGACAAAGAAAGAAAGATTAGCTGCACAAAAGTGACCGTGAATTGGATTTGAGAAGTGATGAAGCGCGCGGGGGGGGGGGGGCAACCATTTGAGGCGGAAATGCACAAGAGAAGGGCCAGATCATGAAACAATGAATGTGAAGAGGCTGAGAAGAATTGCGGGGGGGGGGGGGGTCAGGAAAGCTAAACCAGAAGGATGAATAATGGGGTGCAGACAAGCTAAGCCATGTTGAATAAAGGGGGGGGGGGGCGGGAAATTTACCATGATGTAAAGGAGACAAGGAAACTAAGCATGCCGTGTGTTAAATGGCGGGGCAAGGGAAACTAAGCCATGACATGGTGAACATGAGCCGGCTGAGGGGGCAAGAATATGGCCGAGGGGCAAGTGGTACGGCCAAGGGATGCCCACTTAGAGTCGGCGGTGGAGGAAAACTCGTATACGAAGGCAACGAAGGAGAAAAGGACTTTCAACCAGGACGTGATGGATATGGAGAAACTGAGGCGAGAGGAACAACTGCGGAGAGCTGATGGCGACACCCACTTACCGAGCCGGCATAAAGAAATGGTGCCCCCATGAATTATTCCTCCCCTCAGCCCTTCCGCAGGGCTCCTGCCCCCACCCCGCCCGGCCCCCTCGCCCACCCACTCATTGTCTCCCCGCATGCCCTCCAGCAGGGCTCACCTCCTCTGCCCCGACGCCCCTCGCGAGGCCGCTTTGCGCCCTCGGCATCCCTTCCCACATGCACGGACGCAGGCCCGCCCGCAGCCCCCCGCGGGACGGTGCCTCGGGGCTGCCCCTCCCGCCCGCGCCCTCCCTCACCTTGCTGCAGGTCCTGCTGGTCGTACCACGGCTCATCCTCGCGGATCTCGAACTCCTCCACCAAGCTGTCGGTCAGCATCGCGGCGGCCACGCCACCACCGCCCGGCTGCCCGGCCACGGCTGCCCACGGTCGCCGTCCGGAGCAGCGCTACGAAGCCACAGTCCCGGCTCTCCTCGGTTCGCGCGGCTTGGCTTTGCTCGCTTTTCTTCCCGCCCGCGCACTCCCCGGCGAGGCGAGGCGAGGCAAGCCGGTCGCTCCGCTCTCGCTTTTTTAAACGCGCTTCCGAACTTCCCCGAGCGCCTCCGGACCCGGCCGAACTCCCCTCCCTGCCTTCCCCAGCATCGCCTCCGGAGGAGGAGGCGGAGGAGCACAACGCGAGCGGCGATCTTGCAGCGGCAACGTGGCAAGGCGCTGGGGCGGTAGCGATTCAAAACGGAGAGACAGCGAGGTCCCACCCCGAGAGGGGCCAATGGCGCGCCTCGCTCGGACGAGAGTACCACACTCCCCCGGCCAATCGCACGCCGGGCGCTCTCCACTTGGCCAATGCGGTGAAGACGGAGGGGCGGGCCTTGAAGGCGAAGGCCCGCCCTCCGAGTTTTTCTGCGCAGCCAGCGAGCGAAGGGTCCGGTTAGTGCTTGATAGTGGTGAGGGACGCCGGCAGGGTCGTGCGCGAGGGCCGTTGCCAGGGCCGGGAGGGGCGCGTTGCTGGGGTTACGGGGAAGGCCTGGCGGGCGCTGGGGAGGCGGCGACCCTCTCCGCGTCTTCTTCGGGAGAGAGTTCCACTGACTCTAGTGGGGGCTCACGTTCATTTGTGAATGAGCCTTGAAAGAAATAGGCGTGTCTGGTGGGGGTCTCTCCATGGGGGTGCCTTGTAACGAAAAGACCTGAGGAGTTCTTAGAGCAGAATCTAAATAGTGTCACTTTAGGTCAGAATTCCTGGGGCGCATGAGAATTCTAGGGGGACGGCCCCGTTTAACAGGCAGAAACATGGAAGAGTCTTGGGGCACCTGGAGGACTTGGGAAGCGTTTGTGGACACAGCGCGGCGTGCCTCTAACGCAGTGGACAAAGTACACAAACGCCTCCGCCCAGCGCAAAAATAAATAGGTGTTAAGCCACAGGGCACCCTGTCGTCTTCACTGCAACAGATTAGCATGGCTGCCCTGCTGAAAAGGACTTCCACACCGCGAATCTGTATATGCTTAACTGGAAGGGGATGACTCCCAAGTAAATAGCACGATGCCGAGGGGTAGCTGAGTTGATCTGGCGAGGCAGAAAAGCAAAGAATCGAGGCACCTTGAGAGGCAGTGCGGTGTGGGGGACTCGAGTTCCCTCCCACTCGGTCATGAAGCTAAGTGGGTGATCTTGGGCTAATCACTCCCAGCCTAACCCACCTTGCAGAGTTGTGAGGATGCATTGGGGCTATGTTGTCAGCTCTGGGTTCCTCAAGAGGGATAAAAAGCAGGTTATAAATGCCCTGTGCTAATTGGGTGGAAAGGGGAGTTGGTACTGCATCTGCTCTGTTTTCCTTCTTATTAAAGGGTTGATAGGATAGAATTGTACAGTTGGAAGGGACCTTGTTAGTCATTCAGTCCACGCACTGGCACACCTTGCAGGATCTGCAGCATAGCATACAACTGAAGTAATGGACATGGGGCTCTCCAAGCCAGTTTAAATAACCCTGTGGAGGTGAACTCGCCACCTCTAAGAACAGCTTTCCAAACTTGCTGTAGTGTTAGACTGCCAGCTCCCTGAATTCAGGCCAAGCTGATGGGAGTTGAAGTCTAAAATAACGAGTGCGCCAAGTTCAGGCAGGCTTCCCAAAGCAGTCTTCACTGTCAGGTATTTCTTAATTGTTAACTTGGTCTGAAACACCAGCAGTTCCTGCTCTGATTCTAGACCTGTCCTGTGGCACAAATATATTTTGTCCTTTGTGTAACCCCATTAGAAGGGCACCTTAGATAGAGGGTCAGTTGCGTAGGCAAAAACAAGAAATATTCAATCCAGGGCACCTTAAAAGCTGTCTGATTTATTGTATCATCATGAAGGTGCACTCTCAAATAATTGTGTGTTCAGGTTTTAAAGATGCCTCTGTTGTTAGCTGCACTGGAGGTGTGCCATTCATATTTGTAATGCAAGTCTTTTGTGATTTAAAAATCTTATGCTGATTGCATGATTCACTGAGACTGCAATATGAGAATTCCATATAATGCATACTGTGCCATGATCACTAAATGTCTAGAATATGAATGCTACAGATGCAACTGACAAAGAAAACCTGATGGTTACCAAGTGTTCTTTGTGCTGAAGTATATTTCTATTCATGCTTACTCCAGGCATCAGTTTAAATGGAGCAATCAATTGACTCTAATAGTATCATTATGCCTTTAGTTCATTGGAATGAAATATTGCTAAAGGTCACTTTGGCCATCTGAGTAACAGATTCTGGCTTGTTTAAATAATCATATCACCCACTATTCAAGTAAATTTAACACAATTTGTAGTGTAGGTGAACTAAATATTCCAATATTAGAACTAATAACTTTAAAATGGGGAGTGAGAGGAGAAACAGAAATAGAGGATGACTCTTTCGTTCTTCCCCTCCCACCACCCAAGCCTTAGACTGAAGATTGAAGATTTATCCTTTTAAGCTTCCCTCACCATCCCCAATCTTTTCCTGCTTGAAGACATTTTGGAAGAGGGCTCAAGTTACACATGACATGTTCTGTCACCAAGAGTGTTTAATTGCACAGATGGTATTCCAGATTTTCCAGCTGATCATAGCCCTCGCCAAATAGTAATGAGGGAGCCATGAGGACAGAACAGTTGCTGCAGTGGAAATCATTGTGGTTAGCCGGTCTGTAGGATCCACTAATGTTCAATTACGCTCATTTGCTCATGTGCAATGGATCTTTGACAAAATGTTGATTGTGCTTGTAGCAAGCTGAGACAAGGATAAATGAGTATGAAAATGTTGCCCTCTTGTGGATCTTGCAGAGATACAAAATTAAACAACAATTTATGTCAATTTAAAACGTTCAGATTAATCTAAATAAGGCATCATGCTCTTGGTGGATACTAACTGGCAAAAATAAACAAAATTTTATGAACTAATTGAATATGAATTATTTAGGTTTGTAACTTGGAAAATATTCAAACTCTGCTAAGATCCAAGGAATAAGCTATGATTATGATTAAACACCCTATGCATATTCCACTACCTTATTTTTCCTTTTATCTTTCATCAGCTAACCTAGGCCATAATCCAGTGTACTGATGCTTATTCCTTTTCCATTATACAGATACTTCAGCACAAAATTCCTAAATGGAGGTTCTTATTTTTTTATAAAATTGTGATTAATTTATTTCAGAATTCATTTTAAAATATGTATTATCCTCAGTGACTTTTCGAATTATATTGTTATAGTTAAATAATTGTCTTCATGCACAGTTGAAATTCATAAAATGTTAAAAAGCCTCTGTACATTCTCTGCATCAGATCATGCAGGACTTTCTCAGCTGTATGTATGCAGAGACACATCAGATTAATCATAACCAAACATCACATTTTGTTAACAAATATTGTCAACACATAAATTTACAAAGGTGTAATTATTATTGCAAGATTATAATGATAAATAACACATCCTTTCGAATTTGTTCAAGCACACAGATCAAAATGTTCAAGTGGCAAAAAAACATTTTAATTCAAACCAGCATAAGCAGTTTAAAATTATATATGCTATGGATCACTTTGAGGCAACATTTAAGCAACATTTATCTGTCTCTTCCAATGCAAACAAAGAAAATAGTGAATTATAACACCAATTTTATGCATGTCATCCTGGTATATTCTAAATACCAGAAAATTACTACATTTATCTAATTAATATGTATATACTGATGGGCTTCATCTGTAGTTAATGATTGTAAGTATTTTAAAAATTGGGGAAGAGCAATAAGAAAGTTCCATGTATTCTAAATACCTTGTTGCAGTCCTATAGGGCAAAATTCTTGTGTGTGTTTTGCTAATAAGACCACAATAAGTATATTTATTATTAACAATATTTCAAACACTTGTTGTTTGAAACGAATTCCAAAACAGTTTACAAAAGAATAAAACAAAATCCATATACAGTGGTACCTCGGTTCACAAATGCCTTAGTTCACAACCAAATCGGTTCACGAACAAAAATTTCTGACAAATTTTGCCACTGTTCGCATACTCTGCATGGGGTGACGACCACAATTGCGGCCATTTTCCCTGCATGAGCACAATCATGATTGCGCCTGTCTTCCCCACATGAACATCATCACAATTGCAGCCATCTCCCCCCCCCGAGCACGATTGCTATCGCATGATTATCGTTTAGACTCTCCCTCCAAACAATAACCTCCCCCCCCCATAGGTTAGTGTTCTCTACTGTACTTTGTTACTTTGTTTCAATTTTTTGTAGTTAAAATATTGAACCTTATGGGGACATTTGACTTGGCTCACGACCAAAATCGGCTCGTGACCACGTTCGTAGGTTGAGATTTTAGGTTGAGATTTTTATTTAAATAAGAGCATACTACAAATCACAATAAAAGTCCAATTTACAAATTTTCACAAGGCCCAATGTACACACATTTACAGATCTTCAAAATTTACACATCGAATTACAGAGAGGACTTTCTACAAAGATCCCCAAGATATGTTCACCCCATCCGTCGTTCAGTTCTTCTCTGTGTGTGAGCGTTATACAGACGCTACGTAATCGGGGCACAGGCAGCAGACAGCCAGGGCCAAAATTTCCTCCAACGCCCTGGCAGCATCCTCCCCCTCTCTTCGCGGCTCAACCAAAAAATTTTACTCCGGACAAAGTTGACTGAGCCAGCCACGTCAGCCACCTTTTGCATCTGTATCTCCCTGTGGCGTTGGAA
The DNA here is from genome assembly GCA_023646645.1 of Varanus salvator macromaculatus. Lineage (NCBI taxonomy): Eukaryota > Metazoa > Chordata > Lepidosauria > Squamata > Varanidae > Varanus > Varanus salvator. Next base: position 8,520,721 of record JAIXND010000852.1, on the reverse strand, counting down.
TGACAGCGCCAACAGGACGTACAGGTTAATCAGTCTCACCGTGGACCAGGGTACCATCCAGTACTTCTTGGGAGCCGCGGCCTCTCTCCACCTCCGCTTCCTGGGTTCCCTCCTCCTGGGTCCCTTCAGCGGAGGAGAGGGTTCTGTGCCGGACACGACGGATTCCCAGTCCTGGGAGCCCAGGGCCGGCCAGTCCAGCGCTTTGGACACCGCCTTCCACGTGGAACGCGCCGCGGGGCACTCGCTGACCAAGTGTCTCGCCGTCTCCTTCTGTGCCATCCCGCTCTCCACGGCCCTGCTCTCACACTGCAGTCTCGGGCAGGTCTGCGCCCACTCGGGGAGCCACGGCCTGGTGCCTTGGAGAAGATGCAGTCTCCACCTGATGTCCCACAAATGAAACGGCACCCTTCGGTCGTTAAAATATTCGACGGGAAAAACCGGTTGCCTCAAGTATGGAGAGAGGTTCTCCCTCGTCACATTCCTGGTGACCTGCGGTCTGAAATAGGTCACCTCCAGCAACTCTCGGTACACCTCCCTCTTGATACTCCTCAGGTCCCCCCGACTCGTAGCAAACCATTCTGCATGGACTTTGTGCCGCTTGAGGAAAGCGTAAATTTCCCTCAGATATTCGGGTCTCCCGCACCTCATCACGGCCGTGACAGCAAAGTCGAGGCGGTGCTCCCCCCACCAGGTTTCCGCCCACGGTTTGCCCACCCAGTGATGCGCAAACAGGACCACCCACATGTGAGGCTGGTCCCCCTCTTCCTCCCATTGAGCATATTTACCAAAGTTGTAACTCAGGAAGGTGGCGAACATCCTCATATGCAGAGCTGGGAGGTCCAGCCCCGCCTGGTCTATCTGTCTGTATGCCACCGCCCTCGCTAGAGGGAAGGTGGCCATTCCCCACAGGAATTTGAAGACCACGTTCGTAGAGGTCAGAACGGATTAACCTTATTTACATTGAACCTTATGGGGAAATTTGACTTGGTTCGTGACCAATTCGGGTCGTGACCAGAGTCGTGGAATGGATTAAGTTTGTGAGCCAAGGTACCACTGTATAAGCATCCAGTAGTATGTTGAGGTTGTTCCAAAGATAGCTTATGAGTGGAAGAAAGCCAGAATGAGCAGGTTTTCAGTAAAACTGTAAAATATAAAACTAGAGCACCCTAAACTCAGGATTTACTTCCAAGTAAACAGTTACAAGGGGTGAAATACTATGCACACTATTAATTACTGTTGAAAGTAGAACTTTCAGTCTTTATTATTTATTTATTTATTAAAACATTTATATGCCGCCCCATCGCAACGAAGCCTCGGGGCGGCTTACAGCATTATTAAAAATACAATAAAACAATAAATCATATTAATTTATCCCTCCCCTCTCGGTGCATCTCGGCAACGTAAAATATAATTAACTTAAATACAAATCAAACCCAAATAAATTAAAAGAAAAACAAAACCCTCTTATAAATCAAATATGACACATATAAACCAAATACAACAAACATTAAATCATATATAAATAACTAAACACAAACTATAAACAAAATCAGCATTAACAATTAAAATAAGACTTGAATAAAAAGGTCTTCGCCTGGCGCCGAAAAGCATATAATGACGGCGCCAGGCAAACCTCTCCAGGGAGCGCATTCCATAGTTGGGCGCCACCGCCGAGAAAGCCCTCCTCCGCGTACTCACCCACTTAACCTCCTTCACGGAAGTCTCCTGGAGGAGGGCCGCCATCGCAGATCTTAGGGGGCGGGAGGGCATGTAGGGGCGTAAGCGGTCCATTAGGTATCCGGGTCCCAAGCCATTTAGGGCTTTATAGGTCAACACCAGCACCTTGAATTGGGCCTGGACTTCAATTGGGAGCCAGTGGAGCTGACAGAAGACTGGGGTTATATGAGAATAACTCTTTGAGAGTACTCCTATAACCCCAGAGAGAGTTTGAGAGTTATATGAGAATAACTCTTTGAGACTGAATTACACATATTTCCATTCTCAACTTTATAGGAATTAGATCTATGTATAACTACTTTATCAGGATTTTTCCCCCCTAGGGAAGAAAAAATATTACAGTGAGAAAATGAAGTTTTTTTCAAGAATTCATCCTAATGCCTTGGCATACTCCATGACCACATTAGGTGCGGGAATGATGAATAGTATCTTCAATTTTTATTATGTTAAGCTCTTTTTAAACAAGTACAAGATCTCAGAAGCAGCGTTCCATCAGGCACAGGTACAGTAACTGTCAATAATAGTTGTAATTTTATGGCATATATTATTGGGGTCAAATAATGGTAGATCACCATTACCAACATGTCCTGCTTCCAGTGCCTTTCAAATCTCTGACTCTCACACATGCATGTGCATACACACCCACACACACTTCCAGAACGTCACTTCTTTTGGAAATGTCAACAAGGCCTTAAAAACAACGGGGACACTTTTAGCCCCTCAGAGATGAGCACATTTATTAGCACGTAAGCTTTCATAAGGCCACTTCACGATCAAGATGCATGCTTTGCTGCAAAACAGTAACTTGGCTGTTGTGCTGAAACAGAGGTCTTGCTTGTTTTGAAAATAAGGAAGATTTATTGCACACCTTCAGTTCCTTTCAGTTCCCCTTTTAAGGTTATTATGTTATAGGTTGTCTGATTTGTATTTATTGCCAAGTATTTGCTATTGTTACAGGCTGCTGAGACATCTCTGATTTATGGGCACCCTATAAATGAATGACTGCCCCCCAAAATGTCCTTATCTCTAGTGAAGTCATGGTAGCATAGCACATGCTTCCCTCCTCTATATAATCATGCACACTGACAAAAGCCTTTTAGACAGTGTCCCTGGGTTTTAGTGTAATTTCTTCTGAGCACTCAGGAGAGCAAATTCATTGACTTTCATATGGTTTGTGCCTGTAAATCCTATCAGCATGTCCCTAATTTGCCCCTCCCTTCAGATGCCACTCAGCAGCCTTCTGTTTGTGTTCAGGAAATGCTAGCAGGAACTCGGGCACTCTAGGTCTTGAGGTACACCAGAGACTATGTCACATGGGGCCGGGCACATTTTCCTGTCTGAAAGGTTTTCCAACTTTTAGAGTTTCCTGTACAGGTGTGTGCCCACTCCTTTTTTTTTTTTTTTTAATGCTCAGGAGGAGCAACTGGGCCTGCAGGCCACAATGGACAATTTTGCTTATTGGCTCTGTTCTAATGCTGTTTCTGTTTGACTCCAGCAAATGTGACAAGGTCTGGAGATGCAGTAGAGATACAGTGCATAAACATTCTCAGACATGATCTGCAATTTAGACAAATGTTTCTCCTCATGCTAATCAGTTAGGAGGCTGGGCCCTCAGCCTTTCCCTTCCCTTCTGTTCTTTGGCACTGCTTTTGAGCTGCTAGAGGTATCTGGCTGCCCACTATTGGAAATGATGCTTGACTTAAATGGAGCTGGAAATTCTAATGTTTTTCTGTGCTTTGTAGTTATTTTGTCTTCATCTTTAGTCTATACGTAGGGATGTGAAATGCCCTGTTGTGGTTCAACACAACAACAACCCTGCTAGGTTCACATGATACAGCAAGCAGCTCTAAATGCTGTTGAAGTTAATTCTGCACCCCCACATTCTGAAGACTGGGTTACTGCCACCATGATCCTGAAGATCGGGTTATTGCCTTGAATAGCATGAAGCTTATTGGGTGACCTGGGGCCAGTTGTGAGTGTAGAAGTACGAAAGCAAACCTCTTACATGGGTCTCTACTTCTTGCAGGAAGAACAGGATAAAAACTGAATGAATATATATGCAGCATTTTCTTTAGTTTCCCTTCTTATACCAGCCTTTCCGACCTGGGTCCCAGATATGTTGTTCTGCAACTCCCATCATTCCGAGCCACTTGTCTGGCAGTCCTGGAATTGTCATCCAATACATCTACAGGGAACCTAGTTGGCAAAGCCAACTGTCTTACACTAATTCTCCCCCTTCCCATTTAAGATTTCTAAGTTTTTGTTTCAGTTACTATTGATTTATCAGTTATTTGATTATTTTAATCATTTCCATGTTATATTCTTATATTCCATGTTAGTGATACGATATACTTTAATTTGTATAGACTCCTCTATGATTTCTGTTGAGCCATTTAAAGTGGGGTAAAAGTTTTTAAATAAATTGTTGTTATTGCTTACGCAGGTTGTTTTTATGATATGGAATGCCATTAATGACCCTCTCTTTGGGTACATTCAAGACAACTCCAAAGCACCATGCTGCTCCAGACGTCAGGTTTCCATCTTATATGGAGCTCCATTGTATGCTTTGGCCTTTCTGCTTCCATGGTTTCCTTGGAAACAATATGAAGAAGGTGACTGGCTTAGCGGGCTTCATCTTATTGTTGCTTTGTGCGCTTTCGATGGCCTGCTCACATTTGTCTTGCTAGCACAGTGTGCACTCTTTGCTGAAATTTCAACGAGACACGAAAGTAGACTCCAGCTTATTAAGTATAACCAAGTAGCAACCTTACTTGGATCCACCAGCATTCTTTTCTGTGGCTTAATTTCAGATAACATGGATAACTTTACCTATTTCCAAGCGTTTACAGTTCTGGTAGGGGCAGTTGCAGCTGCTTGCATGTGTTACACTGGAATGTACAGCACTACTCAGTATGAAGAAAAGGAAGCTCTTATGGAGGGCTTTGCTGCAGAAAGTGCTGAGAGCTCTCTCTCTTGGTCTTCTGTGATTTTGCTGACCAAACAAATCATGACTCAGAGGAATTTTTTGCTTTTTGTGACTATGAACTTCTTTCAAGTCTTCCATTTGGCCTTCTGCAACAATTTCATGATGATCTTTGCAGATAACCTCATCCCCAAGGACATTCTTTCCTCCACTATCAGAAGCATTATGTACGGAGCAGGTTTTATTTGTCCTCAGGTAGGCAGAAAATCTCTTTTCTCTTAAAAGAAAAATGTGCTGATTCCCTGCAAATTCAGTTATTTGCTTACATCACTTGCCAAGAATAATTATGCATTACCTTGCAGAAAACTTTTATCATGTTACAGAACAAATGTTGAATGCTACTGATTGTACCAAAGAAGCTTAATTTCTCCAAAAATGCTTTGAAGAAAGCAGAAACTTGTTCCTACTTGCACCCAAGCACAAACAATAATTTCCATTACACACACACATTCTATACATTTCAGGAAGCATTTTGATGCTGTTGGCATTCATTTTGGTGTTGAATGATGTAATGGATTATTTCCTAAAAGTACTTTTTCCCTTTGGGATCTTTTTTCATTCATTAAGCCAATGATTTTTGGTATTCCTGTGTAAAGTTGAACCGAACCTGAAATAAAAGGTATTAGATTAAGCAAAAGTTTCTAAAGATTACATATTCTGAAACAGCCAGGGCAATTCTGTTGTATTTAGAGAAGTAGCACTCAGCTGCAAGACTGGCTTTTCTAGGGTGGAGAGATTACAGTGATGAATGGTGCCCAATTAGTCACCTTCTGTTTCCCATGGGGTTGGCACACTTCAATGTCATTTTATTATTTTTTACCTTTTGAAAAACAGTTCTATTTAGCTAACAAGAAAAAAGTAAGCTTTAAAAAGTAATTAAAACACATGTACCCCTCACAGAAAAGAACCTGATTAATTGATCTGGAATTCATCACTGATCCTCCTTCCAGCCACATTGAATAAGAAGCAATAAACGGGGGCAGAGCCTGCAAGAGAATAATTAGAGATACAGTAGCCCACACAGGCCTCAGTAGCGCTTTACTAATTCACAGTAGGCCGGCTGTGCCATTGAAATGGTGGAAGTATGCAGAAGGACAGACCAGAAAACCCTGGCGTTCAGCCATGTGTCACTGAAGTTGTCTGAATTCAACCCGTGGATTCTCTGTTTAGAACAAGGATGGGGAACATGTGGCCATTCAGATGTTGGTTGGACTGCAGTCTCTCACCCCTGTAAACAGGAGGTGAACAAACGATGGTGATTCTAAATCAAAGGGTTAATAGAAAAGCAATCTATTGTACCATTTTCATAGCAGAGCATACCTACCACTGCTTCTGTGGTGACCCCCTGCCAAGTCTTGGCCACCATATGTAATACCTCATTGTATACAAAATTTGTAGTTCAGTTGCTTGCATGTAAATCAACATTCTAAGACAAATAAGACATCCATTTTAAACATGTGCACCCAGTAATGTTAAATATAAAAGTTGGGGACAAGATAGAGCACACTCTCAGGTATTTGGTGTGACGGTTGGGCAGACACAGGTATGGGAAGAATGGGAATTGGTGCTCAGTGTACAATTCTGTGTGAAATAATTACCTTCCGCATTTTTAAGTGGATTTGTGTTAGACCATGCAATGCACCAGAAAATATAGACGCAATAGACAAGGGTGTTCTGACAGTCTCGCCTACCAACATTGTGAGCTGTGACATGCCAATGGCACATTATGACACACCTTTCTAATACATGTGTGGCAATTCAGATATATTCTTGTAGGATTAGAATAGCATTGTAGACTAAAGTGTGAATAGAAACATATTTTCATGCTAAAAGGTGATATTTTTGTTGAAATCAGTAGTTAAAAGCATAAATGGTAAGCAAACTTTTCACTGTATCAATTTTTAAATAATACATTGGATAGAAACTTCTGGCTTCTGTTGTAGCTTGATGGACAGCCAAACTCCAGCCATAGTGTTTGGTGGGGTGAATCAGCTTGAATTCCAGAGGACAGCTGGAGTTACATTGTTTTCATTCCTTGTATTTTATTTAAGTGGATGTTTACTTAGTGTATAACAGACACACAGCCAAATCTTAAGTATATTTAGAAGTAGAACCTATTGAGTTCATTGGATTACTGCCAAGTAAGTTACACAGAATTATGGCCTTACATATATTTGCCTGCTGTCTGATTTCTTTTGCTATTTTTGAGACTGTTTTTATTGTGATATAGCTTTAGTAATTGCTATTTTTAAAAGAATTGTTTTATCTAACTTAAAGGGCCTAGTGGAGCTGAAAGGCAAGATAGGAGTAAATGTTTCTGTAGAGAAGATTGGCTGGAAAAGAAATAAAGCAGCCTTTGTAAAAACACCAGCTTAAAGCCACTGTCGTTTATAACATTGTACCAGACAGATCAATAAGCTATTCTAGTGATACAATTCCTGAGTTACTGTGTTGCAGAAAGGTGGTGGTTGCAATTGACATTTTGATGTGGCTTTTCATTATTTAAAGCCCAAACTATGCAACACCACAAATATTTACAATATTTCAGCAGGGGTACAGTACTATATATGTTCAATATATTTATTTTCTGTTATATTTCAGTGCATTGTGCTCATCAGTCACACCCTGTTGAGGAAAGTTGGTTACTATAAGATTATCTTATTTTCCTTCTACTTGGAAGGAATAGCTGCAGCTATCATGTTCATTCTAGGTCCAGAATCCTACCACCTCATGGCTATTTATCTCACAGCAAATATGTAAGTAAAGATGCATCTTCTGTTTAGGCAGTGTAGACATTTAAGCAAAAATGTAAAGCCCATAGGTTTCGGTCTGCACGATTGCAGAAGAGTGTGAAGCCTCTGATAGGTTCCACTGCCTGCAGAAAAGAAGGACCAGAGGCAGCTGCCTTGGGCCCCCAGACTCTGCTCCTGAAAAAACATGGCAGCAGATTGGGTGCACAGTGTGGTGGTCAGATCAATACTTTACTGCTAACTGCAGGGGTAAAGCAATCATTGGGTCTAGAAAGAGTGGGGCTGGAAAGAGGCCGGTCACCTTGAAGCAGCCTGGATTGGCAATAGCAGCAGAAAGCAAGTGATGGAATTGGGCTTTCTGCCTGGATCACTGTGTTACCAGCACATGGTTGGGGGAAGAGCGCTGTTTAACTCAGTGGACTAGCCTAGGATTGCTCTGAGAATACATAAATATGATTTGTTTACTGTTATGAAAATGTAACTCATTTTTCTATTTCTTTAGGGTAATTGTTCAGGCTTCCTTCAGTTTGTTTAATTTGCCTTTGGCTGATATTATTGATGCAGATTTAAAGACACATAGACGAAGGTGGGTAATTTTTTATACTGTCACAGAAATGTTGACCTATTTTTCACTTAAGGCAATGTTGCTGTTGGTAAAATCCAATAAACTATAAAGGTCTATTGAAAGAAACTATGGTAGTCTTTTGTTCTCATTCTACATGGTTAAGACCAACCCCACCATATTTCCTAAAACAAAATGGGTAATTGTAGTGACCTAATTTTCTACAAGAATAAACTATTTCCTTTTCACCATGTATAGAGTCTGACCAACACTGCTGCTATATGAAACACACAGTTCAATTCAGATATTTGTCCAACCCAGTGCCAAATATTGCAGGAACATGACCAAGGAACATGACAAAGGCTCATGTGTTCAGTCCTCTCTCATGTACCAATTCTTTCTGCCATTTCTGGATCTCCTCTAATTGTAGTGTATAATTATGTCCAAATTATGGAATGTGTGACTACCACTCACTTCCAAATCATGATTTGTAAACTCAGATCATGGCTTGGAAGTTAGCGTGCACAGTTTGGGCAACATGACAAGCTGTCATTAGAGAAAACCCAGAAATGAAGGAAGGAGTCAATGCACCAGAAAGTAGGAAGCAGGGTAAGGAGGGAGCAAGGGAGTCTAAGGCACATTTTGGACCCACCAGACCATGGTATGAAAGATCAGAATGTAGCATCTAAGCTTATTTATTCTCATATTAGTAATGGAAGTTACTGTATTTTTTGCTCTATAAGACGCACCTGACCATAAGACGCACCTAGTTTTTAGAGGAGGAAAACAAGAAAAAAAATATTCTGAATCAAATGGGCACATAATCACAGGCACATTCCCCATCACTTCCCCATGGGCTGCACATCTGACAGACTTACTGCACACACATATTCGCTCTATAAGATGCACAGACATTTCCCCTTACTTTTGAGGGGGGGGGAGTGAGTCTTATAGAACAAAAACTACGGTAGTTGGTTAAATCACTAAAATCTAGTTGGCTGGTTAATGTATCTTTTTCATTCTGTGAGAATTGAAGGGTTTTGTCTAAATAGTAAGTGGGACATGCTGGCTTTCCTGTTGGTTGATTGGTTTACTCAACACAGTGGTGGGCAGACTTGAAGCATTAGGTTGTACTTTGTTTTTCACCAGAGCCCTGGAATCTCCCAGCTGTGCAAAATCTGTGCATATAATTCTGAGTCCAATACTTTGTTCTGGGTATTAAAACTGAGCTGGTTCACAATCCTTCCACACAAAAAACCCACTACCAGTCACCCAGTCTTTCTTTGTTTCAGCAATATAATTTAATGCATGGGGAAGTCACTTTGTTTCTGTTGTTTTAAGTAATGGGACGTCAGAAAAGTTTGCTGCTCTACCCACAGTTCTATCTGTGCATCCAGGTAGAATGCCCAACTGGCTTACTACAAGAATGCCCACCTGGCTTACTACAAGAATAAATGACTTTTCTGTGAGATCATTCAATCTACAGTTTAAAACCATGGCTTGTATTAATGTACCATGTAACACAAATCTCTGCTAACTTTTCAGATCACCACTTTCCTCCATGGTTTTTGGAACAAATGCCTTGTTTACAAAACCAGCCCAATCTTTAGCCCCTATGTTTGTGGTTACAATACTTAACCAATTTGGTTATGCAAATCTGAATGGTAATGTTGCCCAGCCTGACCCAAAGTAAGTTGCCAGATCATCATTAATCTTCTATTTAAAATATATATTGGTAGCTGAGTTGCTTTAAGTGTATTGCAAGTTTTACCATTGCTTCTAAAATATCTGAAGACAGGTTCACATGAGGCTAATCACCTTTTCCATGAAACCAAACCAGGCTGACCTGGACAGCACTACATAAAGAGCCTGAAAGTAAATTAAGCCATGCATAATGTTTTCTGGGTTGGGAACAACTAAAAAAAAATAATCAGCCTGATTCACACATAAAGTCCTCCACACAATTTGCATAAGTGTAGTGACAAACAGACCTGACCAATCATATAAAGAAGGTAACTTCTTGCGCTGTAACTACATTTAGGGCTAGTTCACCAGCCTCAGAGAGTGGATTTACACGATATGCTTGGCCACCTGGGCTTATAAAACCATGTAGTATAGCATGTCTGAACTCTTCATTGTGTATCAGAGGGCTATAGAAGCCATGGCTTGGAATAGGGCTTATAAACTATTGCTGAGCTTAAAGTGTTGTTCAAACCCAGACAATACAGGTATGCCCATAACCTGTACAGTTACTTGGCAAGAGTGGCAGAAAAGACTTGCCACTTTTGTCAAGAGGCTCTAGCCAATAACAGCTGCCCCGAAGTACCGAAGTGCAATGTGAAGGCATCTGTCAACAGTTTCCAGTGCAACCACAGCCACCAGCCAAAAGGGCTGGGTGAGGTGGAGGTGCCTGAGTGCCCATACTGTGCCCAGTTGTTGCTTGGATGCAGCAGGAGCCCAAGGCCAAGTTAATGCCTTAAAGTGTTGTGTGAACCCGGCCATCTTGCAGAGACTAACACTTTCAGAGGACACTGCAGCTTTTGTTAAATTTTATCAAAATTAAAGTTTGGCCTAGTTGCATGTCTTATTGCAATTCCTGGTTTGGTTAACCCACAAATTGTCAGAGATGAGCAAAGGGAAGCATGCACACCCTCCTATGTGATTGTTGTTTCCACTTTCCACTTCACAGGACATTCCTGGGTTGTTTTGTCACATGCAAACATGGAAACTCTGAATGCTAATGAGTTACTCAGCTCAGCATTAACTCAAAAATTGCCTAAGTCATAAGACAACCTAAGAACAAGACATTCTTGGATTGTTAATTGAAATGAAAATGATAAGCATATAGGAGGCAGTATGCTCATTGCCTCATTCTTCCTTGGCAGTTTGTAGCTTAAACAACCCAGGAATTGGAGCATGATATGTGAACCATATCAACATTTTGTTTCTAAGAATGTCTTCCAAATCCATAGGAAGGAAAGGATATTGAAGTGCTGGAAGAACATAACTTGGATAGCTATCTACCTACCCTAATAGCCTTTGTTTGGTAATGATTGTTGAAAGTGAACATTGTAAATGTTCTTCCCTATTTGCCCTCTTCTCTATCTGCCCTCCCCTCCCTTGAGATCTGAGGCGGAGGTCCTTCTTCAGGAATCTTCCTTGAAAGAGATTAGGAGGGTGGCTACCTGGAGCAGGGCCTTCTCTGTGGTGGCACCCTGATTCTGGAATACGCTCCCCAGAGAGGTTCACCTGGCGCCAATGCTTTTTTCTTTCCAGTGCCAGGTGAAAACCTGGGGAGCATATTCCCATTGTTTTAATTGTTAATTGGTCTTGATTGTAGTTTTATATTTATCTCTGGATGGTGTACCATTTTTTATCTTATTTTAATTGTGCTTGTTGTAAACTGTCCCGAAATGTCAGTAATGGGACGGTATATAAACATTTTAAGTAAGTAAGTAAATAAATAAAATTTTGGATTTTTCTCCCAGTTTATTTCTAGGACTCCATGATGCCATGTTCTACATGATCTGCCTAGTTCCATTTTGCATTGCAGTTATACAGATTCTGACATGGACACCTTTTTCCATTCAGAATAGTCACCTAACACCTGTCCATTGAACTGTAAAAACGTGCTTCAAGGAACCAAATATTTTATACAAAGCAACTGTGAACAAGAAGTTTGGATTTACTCTGTTCTTCAGACTAGCAGATCAGTAGCAGACCTGAGCTATTTAATGCTCATCTGGTTTTAAATCCTTTAAATCCTCTCACTCAGTGCTTTATATTATGAAGAAAGTACCTCTCATCTGGTTGCCTATCACATAATTAGAAAGAAATATTAGAAATCTCAGATTTGATGAAAGCAGTAACATGTCTCTACCTCACATTCACATCCAAGAGATAATGGTATATAGGAATTCTATGAACAAAAATAACTGACATATCTTTCGGAATAGGTAAGGTCCCATTGTAATCTGCATATAAAATGAATTTAAATATCCTAAAATGTGGAAATGCTGCTGCTTTGCTGTAAACAGTCAAAAAGAATATATTTTGCATTAGGTTCTCTGTATAACTGGCAATTGTTCTGCAAAGCTCTACATGCTTTCCCTAAATTGGATGGATACCTTATCCTTGCAGGAAAGGAAAGAAGGAGCTGTGATAATTTGGAGCAGACTCGGGAAATTTATAAACACTGTTCAGCAAAGAAGCGAGTTTAACAATATGTAGAAGCTAGGGGAAAGTGCAGCTGGAGAGAGAAGATATTTGTATATGCTCTGTAGAGAATTAATGTGCGTGTTTATAGACCAAAAAGAGTGGTCCTTACATATAGTAGCACTGCAGTTTGTTCATAGGGAAGGGATGTGGGGAAACGGGAGGAAGTACAGAAGAAGTAGGGCAGGAGGAATCCAAGTGAATGCTGATGATGGAGAGGCAGGTTATTGTGTGATGTGTGGGGCAGAAGACTCTAGGGAAGACTGAGGCTTTTGATGAAAAGGCTAAATTAAAAAAAAAAAAAGATGCTTGAGCACTCCAAAAGCATATTGCAACAAATGAGGAAAAATCAAAATGCTCTTATGGTTTGAGTTTATGGGGTAGTAGCAAAAATCTATCTACAGAACTGGCTAGCCTTGAATTTTCTGGCTGCTTGATGCCATATAGTTGGGATAAGCATATATAACATTGTACTGAAGCTTTCTGTACTTGATTTAAGAGAGCTTTCTGTCAAATTACTTTTATCTTCATTTCCAGTTGCTGAATACAGGATTTTGGATTTGTTCTTGTTAAAGCCTTTTAGTTTTCATCTTTTGAATAGACTTTATTATTAGTGGAAAAACTAATACTTCTTGGTATGTCACGAAGTCTGAATTATGCCCTAATAAATCCCAACCATTCTATCCTTGAACCAATAAATTATATATAATGCCACTTTATTTCTTATATAAGTGGCATTTTACTTTTTTTAAAAAAGCTGTCTTTTGAGCTCAGTTTGTAATTCAATTTGGAAGGAGGCTATTGAGTTTAATTCTCTTTTCCCAGAGATGCTACTAGGCAAATCTACCTCTGCATTTTCCACACCTCCTTGTCTTACATATCTAAGAGATTTTTACCTGTTAATACTGTTGTCTGTCTGTCTGTCTGTCTGTCTGTTTGTTTATTTATTTATTTATTTATTTATTAGAACAGTGATTCTTCTAAATGCAGTAATGATAGGGTGGATTCTTAAATTCTGGTTTTTATTGATTGCATATATTTAAAAGTGGGCTGTTCTCAAGCAACTTAAGGCTCTATGGGGAAAATGATGTTCCACTTGACTCTGTTATGAAACACTATTAGATGTAGAACTAGAAGTCTTGCTACTGAGATACTCTTTGGTATGGAGAACGTCATATGACCATTACTTGCCTCCTCATTTTCATGCTTTCTTGGTAAATATGAAGAACTAGCTACAGATGAGCAGCACAAGATATAGGAAACACCCACATTTAATAGGCAAGAACATTCAAAACGCTTTCTCTCATGAGTTTTCCAAGCTTGAATTAGATTGTCATTTATTTTATTGTGTCTTTCAGCACAGAGTTCAAATGTTCTGAACAAAACATTCTCCTTAAATCTAGAGGTGCCATTTAGTAGACATGACAAAGTTAACACCCTCTTTTACAGAAGTGATTTTCCCAGAATACTTGCCAATCCTTTTTATATTTTCATCTGTTTGTGTTGTTTCTAGTGGCTTTTTATATTAGAACTATGATCCTTCTAAATGTTTAGTGAAATACTGATAGATTCTTAAATCCTGTTTTTAATCAATAGTACATATTTATAGTACTTGAGGTTCCTGTTTGGTGCACATGCCCACCTAAAATGAGTGGGAGTTGTACAGTTCAATTTGTACATTTGTATTTTTAACAAAATAGTAAACTCCCAGATTGTATGAATCAGGTTGGGATTATTATATGCTATGTTTGTTTGCTGAATCAATTCTGGAGTGAGGAGTATGGAAAGTAATTATTTCTAACTTGCTTGCCTTGCTGTACAACTTTTCATGTTGTTAATTCTGATTTAATAACAAATAATTTGTTCTTTTCTGACTCGTAGCAATTAACTGCTCTTGTGTACATTACAACTTCATGCCAATACTGTATCAGTTGTAGGGTAAATTATTGACTTGTTCTTTCATAATGCAAATAACTAGCAGATGCTTAAAGCAAACTGCTCAGTTTTGTAAAAGTATCAGTTTTTGTCATAGAGGTGTGCAGTCTTGAAATGTGGAATCATAAGGGGCTTCTAAAATACAGAGTACCATCTGTTACCATTGAGTAAATCACAGTGGTTTCCACTTACAGAGGAAGAGCATGATTTGACTTCACCCCTGAACTCTGTTCAGTGCTTGTACTCAAGCTCAGCATATAAAGAGGAAAGGAAAGTCCTGAGTACGTGCAAGTCACACTCTCATCCTAGCTAAAAAGTAACTCAGTTTTCTCCCTAGACATCTGGGAAATTGCCAGGGGACACTTGGAGGTCAGCAAGTGTGGGGAAAGTAGATCATTTCCCCACCCTCCATTCCTTGTCCACAAACCCTGAAATTGGTAGGGTCTTCCACTGAAACTGATGTGCATGCAATTCCAGACAAAACGATAGACTATGCACAACATCTAACTGATGTGGGTACTCTCCATTCTAGGACACACACGACAGCTGCTAGTTCAGAGGATTTTCAAAAGATAGCTAGGCAAATTAATTGACGGGGAGAATTTCCTGAGGGATAGTTTGTGCTCAGTGGCAGTGTACTTCTGAATGCAAGTTGGGTATAAACGTGGGTGGTGAGCACTGGTGGGAAACAGCGCTTTGCGCTAAAACACCGGCCTGATCTTAGACCGGCATGTTCTTAGACATGATAACTACTCGGAACTTCCACGTTCAGAAGTCTTCCCCAGCCTTACAAGAAGAAAAAAGACTGAATACAAATCTGGCTTCCTCCAGATGCGTTAGGCTACCGGCCACACCATTACCCAACCCAGTCCAACACATCTACAGAGCAAAACCTTGGAAAAGAAAGGTCCTGCGCATCAGATTGCATTCATTCATGTATGTGTTCGCCAACCCAGATGTCCTGTAGTCACAGGGTCACTATCCCCGCCTTTTTAAACGTAGCTTTAATCTGTAGCTGTTTCCGGTGTTCCTGTTTTGACTTTCCAATAGCTATAAAGCACCTCAACGGCTTTCAGCCGACAAGGCGGTATCTAAAATGTATTAATTTGGTCCAGCAGAAATCTTCACAGCACCTTAAGGAACGTTTACACCTAGGGTGCCTCACACAGGGCAAACGCAACCCATGTCTCCTGGATCAGCATGGAAGGCGGCGCAGTTGAGCTCCGGCACCTTTCAAGTGACCTACGCCAATTAGTCAGGGTACCGGGGGGGGTGGGGGTAATACGTGCGCATGCGTGAATGTAAGAACCCCGTCTGGAAAGGGAGGAGCCCGGATATTTGCCCCACCCCCTCTGCATCTGCGGGAGCGCGCACGGCCGCCCCTGGGCGACCATTGTGCCACTGTCGGGTTTGAAAGCAGCGCCCCCAGAGGCGCTGCTCGAACCGCCCCGTGATTGGCGGAGCCAGCAGGAGGAAGGGCGGGTGCGCGCGTGTCCGCGCGCGCGCCAGCGAGAGAGCGCGGGCGAGGCGATCTCGTGTGTGTGCCCGGCCATCCCGTCCGGCCGGGTTCCCCTTCCTTAAGCCTGGAGTTCCGGGCTTGCATGTATTCCTGTAATGTGTGTGTATGCGTGGATGTGCGGGCACTGAATGGGGAGCTCCGCGCTGCCTGCCGCCGCCGCTGCTTCTGCCATGGAGAAAGGAGGCGGCGGTTGCGGGAGGGGGTGATTGAGCGCCCCCTTTCTTTCCTCTCCTACCCACCCCCACAACTCCACCCCCCCATGAGACTGTGCCTGGCCTGCCTGGGTTTCTACACCTTGTCTCTGTGGGTGTTAAGGAAGAGGATGTTGTCTGGCCCTGCCAGGTACCTGAGGAGCCCTTTATCCAGGTCTCTCTACATGAATATGATGGGCAGCCACAGCCAGCCAGCCCCGGGCATCAAGGAAAACCACCAGGTATGGACCCGCCAGGAAGAGCAGCACTTGGGCGCCCCCTCCTTTGGGGGAGGGGCGGCGAGAGGGAGAAGGGAGGGGTGTGTTTTGAGGAAGCTCCGCGTCGGTCGCTCCCCCCTCTCCAATAGGGGAAGCGTTGTGGGGTTCGAGGTGGCTTCTCTTACGTATGCACCTCTCACCCCTTTGGAAGGGTGCGTGTGTGGCGGCGGCGGCAGCGGCGGGAGGATCGTTGTCTGGAATCGCTGCAAAGGGGAGTTAGCCCTCTTCTCTCAAGCTCCCTCCTTCTCCCTCCCCCCAGAAAACCCAAGGAAGAGAGAGAGAGAGACTCAATGGCAGGCCTGTGTGAAAGAAAATAGGGGCTCATGCCTGAGGGCTAAGGGAAAAGATGCCTTTGTGTCTCCGGTATGTGCGTGCGTGCAAAATAAAAGAAGCGATGGGCAAAGGAGAGTTTGAAGAAGGCAGTGAATGACCTGTGTTTCCATTGCCATAGGTTAAAGGGCTTTCTTGTTTAACCCCACTGAGTGAAGCATAGGAGATTTAGGAAGAGCACCCACTACTGGGGAGAGGTGGAAATATGGGAGTGGGGAGAGGGGAAGCTGAAAAGTTACAAAGAACAGTGAAGGGGGGGATTTACTTGGAATGTGATGGAACAGGTGACCAGGAAGATTAATACCGCATGATAGATGTCTTCCTTCCTCTGCTCCAGAATATTCAGACATACAATGGACTGTGTGATATTTCAGCTGAATGTGCAAATACAGAACAGTGTACGTAATGTGTGTTCGAAAAGAATAGTCCCAGATAGTGACGTGTCTTTATGGCTTTTGTAAGGTGAGCTAAGGAGGCATGAGAAGTGGTTAGGAAGAACAAGGCTTCTCCCTAGTCCCTCACAGCTCAGTTGTTGTGTGTTTATACTTGTGTGGATAAGCCCCAAAGAGGGGCACTTACGCACATTTTCAGTGCTGGAAAAAATCCAGATTGTGTATTGCTCGCACTTCAAAGCTTGTTGAGGTGTAGGAAGTGGAAATAACTTTCGTAGCCCTGCAACCTCCCTTATTGTTGATCGGTGTGCTGGCAGTCCTCCTTTTCCTGATTTGTGCAATGCAATAGCTGTGCTTCTTTGTGCTGACTGATAGTATCGGGGCCTAATTTGGCAGTTCCCAAAAGTTAGTTTGCAAGCTGTTCTTTTGTTAGAACTTATAGCAGGGTTCCTGAAGTTGATGTCTTCTCTTCCTCCTCCTAAGCTCTCCTCCAGGACTTCATGTTCCTTTCCATGAGGGATTGGCACAGTCTTAGTGCACTCATCTCATTAACATAATATTTACTAATTACACCTACTCACCCATTTTTGTGTTGGTGCTTCCTTCTTCCTTGCCTGCATACTTGAAGCATCACAGAGCAAGCTATTGAAACATCTCCCAACTTATACTCACCTTTCACTCTCACATCTAAAAATGTCCCCACATTTTCTTCCTTCTACAAGGTTAAGTGTTCTTTGCTTTGGTGTTCATGGCCTTGTTCATCGATCTCTCTCTCTGTCTCTCATTTGCCCTTTGTCCTAAAAAACAAGCAAGCAGGGTGAAATTGAAAGATGTCACAATTATTCATTGCATTTCTCTACTGCCTAATAGCCAAAGCTCTATGGGTCATTTACAGAGAATAAAACCTTAAAATAGAATATTGCACAAAATATAAAAGCCATTTGTATTTAAAGCAGTAAACGGATGTGTGGGTGTATAAATAATTTTTATCAATGATAAGTTCCAGAGTAAAAACCTTATCATATGCAGCCAAATGCCTGCAAACAGAGGAAGGTGTTAATCTGACACTAAAAGGATAGTGTTGGCAGCAGGCTGAGGAGATCATTTATTGTCAAAGGGCCACCATCAAAATGACTTTGCTTTCTTGCCACCTGCTACACCTCCCTCAGAGGAGGCACCTGGAGAAGGGTTTTAGATTATACTTGTATCATAGAGGTAGGCAATTTCTGAACTGTTTTCAAAGGCAGTCCTGTGCAGAGTACTTTGCGGTAACCTTGCCTGTGGGTTACCAGAGCACAGAGAACTGAAGCCAGATCATTCCTGTCCAGATAAGGGCATAGCTGGGCTATCAGTCAAAGTTAATAGAAGGCTCTTCATGCCACTAAGACCACCTGGTCCTCAAGTGACAAAGATGGCTCCAGAAAAACCTCATAGCTGTGACCTGCTTCTTCAGAGGCAGTGCAACCCTGTTCAGAGCAAGTTGAGCACCCTTCATTTGGTCGGAATGAAGCAGCAGTGTATCAGTCTTGTCTGGATTGAATCTCAGTTTATTAGTCCTCATTCACTCCATTGTCACAGTGAGGCACTGATCTAGCACATCCACAAACTCACCTGATAAAAATGAAAAGGAGAAACTGATGACAACATTCCAAAACTCCAGGTGACCACAATCAGTGATTTCATATAGCATGGGAGCCAGGGGCAAAACTGATGTTTATAAAACCCCATACTGCAGCATCCATGGGACCAAGCAAAATCTTCCAAGCACTACTTTCTGGAGCTGACTATCTATTAGGAGCAAAACCACTGCAGTATATACCTTTTGCACCCAACTCAGACCGTTGTCCCAAAAGGATACTGTGGCCAATGACATTCACAGCCACCACAAGATCAAGGAGAATTAACAGGCTCACATTGTGCCTGTCTCTCTCCTGTCATAGGCCACCATGTACGGCAATTCATGCTGTTTCCATGCACAGACCCTGCCTGAACCCCAATTGAAAGGGATCCAAGATGGTTAGTCTTATCCAACAGCCTGTACAACCGGCTGGCAACTACCTGTGCAAAGACCTTGCCCAAGAAAGTATTTTCAGCTTATCCCTCTTCTCTCTCTGTTAATCCAACTCAGAATGATGTGCAATACTTGTACTGAAACTTACCAGGTTATTATTTATTTATTTAAAGCCTCCATATCCTGCCTAAGTAGCATAATGCTCTCAAAATGGTTTACACAATGCTTTCAGAGCAATGTGAACTTTAAATAACCTTCTGCTAAAGCTGAGAGAGAAGCATCTGCCCAGGTAGAGTTGGCTCCAAACTGAAACTTTCTTTCGGCCCTCCTTTTCCTTAAAGCTTCTGACTGCACCCTCCAAGGGTGGCTCCTGCAGCTTGAAAGCGAGATGGTGGGACTGTGTAATTAAGCCACTCCTTTGACTGACTGGGTCAAGGAGTCCTTGTTGCAATAGTCCACTCCCATCCTGAAAAACCTTCCTCCCTTTTAAAGATTTTTGGGCTCAGCCTGAGAAACTTCATTGGGGAACCTTGTATCCTGGTTTGGTACTGTAAGCACAGCCTGCTGGACTAGTTGGACCCTTGGTCTGATCTAGCATGGCTCTTCTCACATTCACAGGTAACCGCGAAATCACTGTTGTTACGCATGGAAGTCTTTATGTGACCTCGCTCTGAAAGTGCTGTGTCTTGGGGCTTGTGGATGCCCGAATCTTTTATCACAGCCTTCTCCACCATATGTTTCAAAGCACAACTCCCAACATTGTGACCATTAGCCACTCTGACTGGGGATGATAGGAGTTGAAGTCCAAAACCAGAAGGCACCAGTTTGGGGAAGTCTCAATCTTTCATGGGACTGCTTGAATTGAAAAGTGATGGAGGTTTTATTGACTTGATGACCGTGCTCATTGTCATGTTTAACTTTGTTTGTTTTCATGATTTTATAAAAAGGGTTGGGCAAGGTTTGTTTGCAGTATACAAAACTGGTTGCTGGTAACTCTGATCACTCAACACCTCTCCTTTCTGTTAATAAGAAGGGAGAGGTCGCAGATAGCTTACTGTAGTTTGTGGATGAAAATTGTGAAAGATGAAAACTACAAAGTTGAAAGTCTTCCAGATGAGAGTCGTCCACTGCCTAGGGCACTGTCTGTGACTGATGGGAGTTGTAGCCCAACACTGCTGAAGGGTATCAGGTTGGGAAAGCCTCCCTTAATATTTTCAGGCTTATATCTAAAACGGTGAACCTTTCAAACCATCTTTAGGGGATGAGGTAGGAGATCCACAAGTGGGCCATACTCTGCCAAATGTCACCCAGCCGTGCTCTTACTTTTGTACCCCGATCATCAGTGTTATAGGATTGCCACAATTCATACTATAATTATGTTTCTGGTGCTCTCTTTATATCCCTCCTCCTCCTTGCAAAGAAGGGTAGCATACATCTTCCACTCTGTTTTTATCCTCACAACAACCTGGTTAAGTAGGTTAGGCTGAGAGCAAGTGTCAGGCCCAAAAGCATTCAGTGAGCTTCTTAGCCAAGTGGAACTAAACCCAGATCTCCAGTCCAGTAGTCTAATTACTGTGCCACATTGACTTTGGAGTATGCATTTCTGGACCAATACACAATTTAGACCTAAGCGTTCACTGAGCTGACACACTTCAATCTGACCTATAACCCTTCCAGCTATAAGTGGAGGTGCTCATACTATAAAACCTTTGGAATTTTAGTTGTGCCAACATGCAAGTTACTTTACTGTCCACTGAAGTTAAATTGTCCACAATTCTTCCTCACTTGCCAAGCATAAGGACTCCAAAGGATGGTATTTTCGACTCTTGTAGCTGAACTGGCATAGTCACAGTAACCTTTTTGGGTACAGATGGGGTCTCACATGACTGAAAGTCTCCCAATAATCCTTCATATAGAACTGGCATTTTGTAGGACAAGCTAGGCTAGAGCCCTCCCCCCGACACTTCAGTTTTCTAGGTGGAGGGATCTTTTGGTGGTAATGTTCATGTTGCTCAATGAACTGCAAAGTCTGGCACAGGGGTCGGCAACCTTGAACACTCAAAGAGCCATTTGGACCCGTTTCCCACACAAAAGAAAACACCGGGAGCTGCAAAACCCTTTTGACATCTCAAATGAAGTTAACGCTGCATATATCGTTTTTTACCTTAATGCTATGTATATCTTCATTATGATTTAGCTGCAGCTCTTGTTCAGTCACTAAAAACTGTTATTTTTAATAATTATTTATAAACTAGTAGAACTCCTTTCATATATTTTGAATAGGAGAACAGCTTCCTGAAGAATCAAAGTCAGTGCTAAAGGGCTGCATGCATTAAACAGCAAACCCCATAAGTTCGTCAGCAGTAAAAGCAAATGAATCTACCCAGTATCATTAAATGCTTGGTTTTCTTCAGAAACTTTTCTTTTCTTCGATTTATCCATGGTTGGCCTACGGGGGCGGGGGGGACTCAGTAAATCGGGGCAGGTCCACAGATCAATGGCTGTGCCAGAGATATAGGTGTGTTTAGTTTTCGGTAGGCCAAGACCTTTTTATTTAAACGCTATTTTAACTGTTAATGGTTTATTTGACCAGGCTGGATCCTCTATTCTATTCTATTCTATTCTATTTTTGTACTTATTTATGTATGATTTTTTTGTATTATATATGCAATTTTAATGATTGTAAGCCGCCCCAAGGCTCATGCAATGGGGCGGCATATAAGTTGTTTAAATAAAATAAATAAATAAACAAACAAACAGTCAAGTGCTGTGAATTGTGACAGGTCCCAAGCGCAGCTTTTAACATTCAGATGAAGGGATTACATTGGGACAAAGAGAATCTTTTCAGCGTTTCATGTAACATGAGAGCCTGCAGGAAGCTTGTTTAGCAGAGGAATGTAGTGATTTACTTAACTAGCTGATTTACTTAACTAGCTAGCGCTGGGTTCCTGAGTGGAGCAGGTCAGCGGCTGTGCCGGCGCGTGTTTCGAGTGACGGAGCCACAGCAGAGGGGTTCAAGAGCCATGTGCGGCTCCGGAGCCGCGAGCTGCCAACCCCCTGGTCTGGCAGAACAAAGTGTGTCTGAGACCTGGCCTAGAACTGAGATTCAAGTTTGTCAACTCAGTGAAAACCTAAGCCTGAAAATGGCTCTCGTGTTGACTTGAGGATAAAGCTAAGTCCACAAATAGAAACCACAGCCTTGTTCCCTCATAATGGAAATGCTTGAATAGTTTATTGAAATCTGCCTTACTGTGCTTTGTTAACCAGCTACAAGTCACAAAAAGAAGCCATGCTTTTATTTTTTCTAATTTAATAGAAGTATATACTATTTACCATACTTAAAATATCTCTGTTGTTGTTGGCTTACAAAGCCTGACATCTGTGTCCTTAACTTGTCATGAGGACTGAACCTAGAACCATGGCTTATCCCTGGCTTGTTGTGCTCTTTGTTCTTAAAAAAGATGCCCAGCAATCCTGAAAACAAAAATGGTTAAGAGCATGGGGTTAAGCGCATGGGTCTGGGACTCAGATGATCTGGGTTCTAGTCCCCATTCAGCCATGGAGCCAACTGACTTTGGGCCAGTCACAGACTCTCAGCCCAACCTACCTCACAGGGTTTTTGTGGGGATAAGATGGAATGATGTAAGCTGCCTTGAGCCCTTTGTAGGAAAAAGGCAGGATATAAATTGAAAAATAAATAAATAAAAAACCACTTGGAACGCTGGCAAATTGGGCAAGGGAAAAGCAAACTAGAAGTGGGGAAAACACACCATAGTTTGTTCGCTCCTCTGCACAGCAATTCACGTCACTCCTCTTCTCTCCCTCCTCCCACTCTCTCTCTTTCATGCTTGTTATTAAACCAAAAGCAGTGACTGTCCCAAAGTCATCCAGTCAGCTTCATGGACAAATGCAGATTAGAACCCAGGACTCAAGACGCAAGTACACTGGTTCAGTGTTCATGACTAATACAACAAACCGTGCTGGAAATAAACCGAGGGTTAGTGTTACATGCAAAGGCAGCCATGCCTTCTGTTTGTGCCAATGAAAATTTCCCCCTCTGAGCTTGTTTTGGGACCTACAGGCTGTGCTATTTCACAGCAATGCTACTTCTAAGTACAATAATTATACTTAACTCTGCCAAAATAATTGCAGTATCAGTGGCTGCTTATTCAACAGGTTATACTCTTTAAAATTAGCATAGAGCAAAAAAAAAAAAAAACCAAGCAACAAACAAACCACAAAACAATTGGGTATACACAGGGCTTTTTTTGTCATAGAACGCACCAGAACAGCATTCCAGCACCTTTTTTCGACGGATTTTTCCAAGGGATTGTGAATCGCCCTGTTGGGCGTAGCAGATCAGTGGCAGAAATCAACAACATAGTGCCTGTGGGCTGCTTGTGTGTTGGCGCTGATTGTGAGGGCGCTGCTCGGCTTGGAATCGGTCATGTGGTTGCGCGCTGAGTGCTTACTGCCGGCGGCGACCATTGTGTAAAAGAGTGACCCCAAGACATGAGTTCCGGCACCTTTTTTTATTTTACAAAAAAAGCACTGGGTATACATATATGCATGCATGCATACAGGTAACAGATCTTTCCTGACCACATGTCAAGTTTTTAAGTTAGTTTAAATAATGTAATTAGTTTATTTGTTGTTGTGAGCCGCCTGAGGCTTGTTTGCAAGGGGGCGGCATATAAATATGTAAATAAATAAATAAGCATGTATACTACTGGGAAAGGCAGGTGAGAACAGGAAGAAGTAGAGCAAGCATTTTATATAACGCCCACATGGATTTGTAGTGACAGCCACTTGGGGTTGGTAAAGCAGTGGGCACAATTACATTACCTAACTTTAAACAAGGAGTTTTGTAGTTACCTCTGCATTTGTGTTTCTGTTTTCCAAACAATTACACATTCCTTTTCTCACGCCTGTAGGCATTTAAAATATTTCTATGCCACTTTGCATAAGTACTTGTGTGTTAGGCTGCATTAGACTTTATCTTCTCCCCCCACCACCTTTATTGCCAAGGACTGTGCTCCCTTGGGAGTAATGCCAATGGCTGTGTGCTGGTGGAAAGTGGAGGCACAGCCAAAGATGGGTGAAGTGACCCCCTCTTTCAGCTACCCCTTCTTCCTTCCTGTGCAACAGAACTGCCAAGAGAGGTGTCGATCACGCTTGCCTAAGGTCTGAACTGATCACTTGCAGAGGGCTTTCGAAATTCAGCTGAGATGTGTATGTGGCTATAGAGCTGGACATTGCCTGCCCCTGAACCCAGTCCAGCAAGTCTCTTCCACCTGGCAATTCTTCTCCAAGGTTCTGTGTGGGAGACTTTCCCAGCCCTGCTTCCTAGGATATCCTTTGACTGGGATTGAACTATAAGAAATCACATGCCTAGCTTCTCCCCTTTGTATAGTTCTGCCTTCATAGAGAGCAGGCCATCAGAGGAGGGCAGCAATAACACTATGCCTTGTTTTCAATATGTTTTAACTTCCTACAGTGGCATATATCTCTAGCTTCACCTAGCTGTTTCATGGCCTTCTTGTGCTGCAGGTTTTAAAAAACGATTTCATTAATTTACAGTATTTTTATTGTCTGCGAGGAGTGAATTTTGGAAGCTGTTTGGAGCATCCTCATTAAGGGTAGAAACTTTCTTAAGTAATTAAAACTTGTCAATTCCCTCATATTTGGTCCCTTTTAATTGGAGATGCCAAGGACTGACCCCAGAGTTTTCTGCTGAGATGCAGGACCTTCCCAGTTTGAGAACTCTGCTCCTTAGGTTAAGCCTAGCATGGCTGTAGTGCAATGGGAATAATAATTCTTCTTTTTTTCCTCCTACCTGTAGTGGTACGTGTGCAATACAGAGCAGCTCTGTGAATCTCTTCAGCCTATTTTCGTCCAGAGTTACCTTGACCAAGGGACACAGATCTTCTTGAATAATAGTATTGAGAAATCGGGCTGGCTGTTCATTCAACTTTATCACTCCTTTGTGTCATCCGTTTTTAGCTTGTTTATGTCTAGGACGTCGATCAATGGGTAAGTGAAAGCTGTCTGCCCTGAGGCTGGTTCTTGGTTTTATAAAATCCTGCACCTGCTTGTGTGACTTCGGTGGTTGCAACTAGGGAATCCACTTTTGAGTCCTCTTGAATTGCATTCTTAAATGGAGGTTTTGCAAATTATTGTATGGCTCACATTGCCATGTGATTGCTCTCCTGACAGGGGCTGGAAAAATGGGAATTGTATTATGGGAAGAGTGACAACAACACTGGTCTACAAATTTTGGGAAATTATCAACCTCCGAGTTAAAATGTGCTAATTCATACATATTTTGATTAGATGAATTAGAAAACAGGTGATAAAGGTGCTGGTTGGCTAAAGTTTTCAAGATATTTCACAGTAAAGATTTATACGCAGGCGAGTATATTTGCCTACAAGGAAGGGAGGTGTCTGATCATCATGATGCCTCGTAACTTCTTGACAGAGTACGGTAGAACAATAAAAATGGTACCGCATGGAAGTGTATAAATTTATCTTCACTTTGAGACTAAAGATTATTATCTAACTGTAATTTATTGTTCTTTTATTGCAAGGTACATTAGCCTTGGTCAGATCTATGCATCATACAGTTACATTTGGTGGCTTGTGAAAGTGTCATTGCCTAACATTTCTAAGGAATAGTTGCTTGATATTTTTCCTCAGAAGCCAAGATGCCTCTAAACTGTGCAAACAATGCAGATAACTTCTGCTACGTTTGTGTTGATGTTACATTTGCATCTCAAAAGTACAGTATGACAGCGGTGGTAAAAAAGGCATCCCACCTATATTTTGGATGCAGAATAGGGATCAGGACAAGAATTGGGCCCCTCATTATTGCTGCATTACTTGTGCAAATTCTCTGCATCATTGGCTAAACAAGAAGAAAAAGTCCATGCCTTTTGCAGTCCCAGTGATGTGGCGGGAACCCACCACTCATAGTAGCGAGTGCTATTTTTGTATGGTTCCCCCCAGTTGCGAAAGGGATCTCAAGGTAAAAGAAGTGGACCATGGAATATCCAAACTTTCCATCCACACTGTGTCCTGTACCCAGTCGTGAGGACTTGCCAATTCCTAATCCACCAGAATCCTACTCTCTAGACTCAGATGATGATAAAGACAATGAGCAAGATGCAGCTGATCTGGGGCCGTCGATGTCAGAGGACCCAAACTTTAGCCCACTGTATGCTCCTCCAAAAACCACATCTAATTTCACAGAGTGAACTAAATGACCATTCTCATTGCTATATCACATTTTGCAGAAAAGTTATGAAGTATAATTGCACATCCCCCTCGTAATTTTGAATTATTTTGATGCAATTTTGACCTGAAGCTGCATCTTGGAAGCTGGAGCCAATTAATACTCAGGACTTAATTTTCCTTTATTAGTGACCCGATTCTGGTAAAATTTAGCTCCTTTCATTTCTGAGGCTTTTTCCTTGTAGACCAGTGCAACAAGATGTTTAGTCCATGTTAAGAATGGGACCTGCATCCTAAGAACAGAAAGGAAAGCCCTGCTGAATTAGAGCATATGTCCTCTTGTCCAGCGTCTTCTGTCTGGCAGTGGCCAATCAGATGCATTAGGAAGCCTGGGAGCAAGACATACATAACATGCTCTCTCCCATGTACAGCTTCGAAACCTGGGAGGAGGCAATGGCCATCACAGCTCACGACCATTGATTGTCCTAACCTGCATCCACCTTGCATTGCACAAGCGCTTTTCAACCAGAGCACTTGCATGCAGAATACAGATTTATGCAAATAAACCAGGGTTAGAACAGATTAAATCAACAATAAATTAACCTTCCAGTCTAATCAGCCTTAGGAAAGACCAAGAATGCCTTGATACTGAGGGTAACATCAGCATAATCAATCAGTATTGTTATTATTGTTGTTATTTATATTTGCATCCCACCTTTTTGCCTCTTGCAACAAGCCCAAGGTGACTTACAAGGTTTTCCCTTTTAATTTTATCTTCACAACAACCATGTGAGGTAGGTTAAGCTGAGCATCAGTGACTGGCCCAAAGTAACACAGTGAACTTCATGGCTGAGTATCAACTAGAACCCAAATCATTTGAGTTCAGTATTCTAACTACCCTACCTTTATTCAAACTGGACTGCCATAATATTTTTAAACAGGAATTTCACAAATGATTGTCCAATAATGTCGGACTTCTCTTTTTAGACTGTTTATTTGTACTCTCCATGATCACCACCTCTGCTTTGCCCCTAACTGGAGTGCACAGCTAGATTTTTCATTGTGTAGAAAAACTTATTTAAATTAAGCTTTTCCTTAGAACAAAACAGGAACAAAATTATGCATCTTAGGGGGAAAAAATGTGTATCTTAGCTAGGAAGGAATAAAAACCAACATGGGAGTTAAGTGATTGGATCTCCTGACATTTTGTCTTTTAACAGGACTTAAAAGCATTCACCAAATTAGATCAGATTCTTGGGGAGAGAGCTACCCGCAGCCCATCTTAGTGCATGACATTTCAGAGATACATGCCCCAGGCTGTAGTTAGAGGGAAAGACAGGAACAATATGGCTGCCTGTGATTCCCTTCCATCCCTGTTGCTGGATAGCATTTTGGTAGGACAACTTTGAACAGGAAAATGAGGGGAAAGAGTTAAAGAACCACCAGCACAGCAACCCGAATCTAACTGTGTCCCCTGCAGTTGCCTTCACACTGATCACAGATTTTGGTCATTGGTCCCCCACATAGTGGATAATTTGGCCCTGAATCCTGTCCTGTGGCTTCACCCACATCAGTGTAGCAAGTGGCTGTCGGGCAGGCTTCTGCCTAGTGACCCCCGGTTTGTAGGATGCCCTCCCAGAGAGATCCTTCTGGCACCTTCACTGTGCTCATTTAGGCATGTCTGGTTCACACCTCCTTCCAGCAGGCATTGAGTCTTGAGTGCTTTGATTAACTCTTCTGTTGGCTCTTTACCGTTTACCGTTTTTAATATTTTGATATTTTCATTCGTTGTATTTAGTAGTTTGTTGTGTGGGTTTTGATGATTGTAAATCAGCCTGAGCATATTTGCTAGTTGGGCAGCATCTCAATAGAATAAATTTAGAAAAAAACAAGGTTTAACGATAACAGGATAAAAGATCTAAAAGTGTCAGCGCAGCATAACGCAGGGGTGTCTGGGCCCAGCTGTTCCCATTTTCCTTTAACACCCAGCCCTCCTGGGGACCCAAACTTCCTGCTCTTCTTTGATATGTGTCTGTACATCCTCTGTAAAGGGCTAAGAAAATATCACACTGTAGTTTTTGAACTCCACATTCACACACGGACGTTATGTGCTGTCCTGCTGTATAATTTGATCCGAGCTGCTGAGGCTCCAAGAGGGGGAAGAAGAGGAATTATTTGGGGGACCAATCATATTTCTCAGCTAGACATTTCCTGTGGAGTTCACAGTCAATCATGGTGCATTCCCCCTTGCGCCTTCCCCGCCGGTATCCCTCAGCTCCAAAGGCTTCGCGTTGCTTTGAACGCCTTCTCATGGTATTCTTTAAGATGAATATTCTTAAGCCAATTTATGGGACAGACACTCAAAGGTAGTACCAGGGGGCTGGTCTTTAAAGGGAATCGGTATTCGGCATTTCATGCTTTCCTTTAACACATTATCAGAAATTTGAGCAGGTCATTTCCTTAGGGCCATTATATTCCAAATACATCAATGAATCTTGGTTTCTCACTTCTCATCTGGCCTCATTGTCTTCACTACCTATTCTCTATCCTTCCTATGCCCTCTCCCTTGATCGTGATCCTGCTGTCTGCAGCTGGGACACTGTGGCATCAATGGCTTTTTGCATGTCTATCTGGTTTCCTGCTCATGGTCAACCTGACTAATTCGTTGCTTCCCTCTTGCGTCTCTCGGTAACCAATTATTTCCTTCCCCCTTGTCTTTCCTGCTTATTCTTTCATCTGCTCAAACCTTTGCCACATCGACTGTAATTGTACAACAGAGCCTTCAGAGGAGAGAGCATACAGAGACACCACTGGTTCTGATCTGCAGAGACCCCAACTACCCCTGCTGCAGATTTCTTAACGAATGGCTCATTTGTTATTCCGTGTTCTTTCCCATTGCACAAGGGAGCATCTGATAGCGATGGTTGTCTTTGTCGTTAAATTGTGCTGCTTTAAATATTAATCTCCTTTCCCACTGCTGTAACTGTGTCACCTTCAGCCTCTCTCTCGATCTGGCATTTCCATTCTTTTACATCATCCTCATCACTCATTTTAAAATTTGACCTCTGCAGTCTCTTCTCTTCTAAGTATCTCTCCAATTGCTCTGTAAACACATCTAGCTGCACTCCATTTGAGTCGGTCATGGGATAATGCAAAAGCTTGGACCAAATTTAGGGCCAAACCAGTTGTTGCAAAACACTGCTGGTTATCTGCTCTACCAGTTCCATCCCTGGGCAGTTTCAAAGCTTGATGGAATGCAACTTGGCTACCTGTTGTGTTTTCCGAGGCAGGTCAAACCTTTTCCATTCCAGCAGGCCTTTGGGAATAGTCTAATCCTGTGAGACTATGTTGGACTCTTTATAGCGTTGGCATTTTTAATTTTGGTATTTGATGTAATTTTAATATTCTTTAGATTTTAATTATATGTTTTAACTTTTGTATATTTCTATTCTGATTGTATACATTAAAAGTGTATACATTGTTAATGCTGAGAGCCACCCTGACTCCCAGTATTGAAAACAGGCAGAATATAAATATAACAGCGAGAACAATAGCAACCACAATTCAATGGCAACCCACCGTTGGGGTTGTTATGTGCAAACCAGGCTGCTATGAATCTAGAAATGGGCTGATGCCTTGACTCCATTTAAAGCAGCCCATTGTCTTCACTGTGGTTAAGGATCCCTACCGCTTATCCTTGCACTGGTCTTTAAATTAATTTTTGTTTCTGTCTTCAGAACATCCAAAATAAAAAGGTCTCTCTCCATGTTTAAAATTTCAGCTTGCTGGGAAGAGGTTCCATGTTTGTATTTTCACCCGAACAATTTCAGAGACTGCTCAAAATAAATCCAGATTGGAAATCCCGCAGGCTTCTTGATTTAGGAGCTGGAGATGGAGAAGTCACAAAAGTCATGAGTCCTCACTTTGAAGAAACCTTTGCGACTGAATTGTCTGAAACGATGATATGGCAGCTTCAAAAAAAGAAATACAGGTACCCTGCTAAGCGGCCTGTATGCTATATTGGTACAGGTGCTTAGTTGTTTCCACTCATGCACACACACCATCAAAGACAACTGTTGCAAGAATTCCATTGCTGATTTCTAGAGAAGATGGTACATGTCAGGAAAATAGTCTCTAAAGAGAAAATTGAGTGATTCCTTGCACTGTAGCTCACATGGAGGTGAATGGGAGGCTGTGGAACTTAAAAAAACCCAGTTCCCACATCGTGTGATAGAGAAATGCAGATTCGGTGGCAATAAGTATCTATGCATATTAGGGAAATATGACTTGTTCTGTTTTTGAGTTGTCCAAATCTACACTAACAGCATAAAAAGAACTCCACATTGCTTTTGCCAAAGCTTAACATGCGTTGCAGCCTAGACTTCATGAGCAAAGACTGACGCAGAATAGGAAGAGAAGAGCCTGAACTGAATTCTCATGCAGCTGTAACCCTGTGCATCTTCTCACCTGTACAGAGTGCTCGGCATCAACGAATGGCAGAACACGGGATTTCAGTATGATGTCATCAGCTGCTTGAATTTGCTCGATCGCTGTGATCAGCCATTGACTGTATTAAAAGATATTAGAAGTGTACTGGAACCTACGAGAGGCAGAGTCATCCTGGCCTTGGTTCTGCCCTTTCATCCATATGTGGAAAATGGTAAGTGCTGAACAGGTGCTTATCGGCGGGGAAAGGGCATCCTGTGAGTTCGTGAATGTGAAAAGGGCCTTTTTTCAGAGGAGTCATTCCCTCAGATCAGCCTCTGAGGACCTCTGGGTTTGCCTGCTGTGTAGCCCTGGTAGAGGATTGCCTAGGACTGGGGCAAGCTTTAGGTTTGGGAGAACCCTGGGCAAAGTGGCCTCAGGTGAGACTCCTCCATCATTTGGCCTGCTTGACCTTACTTGGCTTCAATGCCAGGCAGCAGGATCAGGGAATTGCTGTAATAATTTTCCACAGTGACCTGAATTTCAGGACATTGTGACACATTAAAGTGGTAGCTCCAAGCCCTGGATGCCTTTTCAACTGGGGTCAAAGGAAGACATTGGCGGGGGTGGGAGAGGCCCTGGGAGATGCCCAGGGTTGTCACATGTTGAAAGCCTGGATGCGACTTTCTCCGCAATGACTCAGAGGCTTTGGAACTCGCTGCTGTGTGAGCTTCGCCCTCTTCATTTTTGTCGTTGCAGCCCCACATAAAATGACTCTTTCAGAGAGCCTTGGGATCCCTCTAATCCCCAAGGGGTGGGTGGAAAAGGTCCTCTTCCGTGCCAGTCCATGTCCCTTAGATCCAACCTGATGATGCTTGGCCCTGCTGTTCCCTCTCCATCTTCTTTTCTTATTATTTGGATCCCACCTCTGATCCCATTACCGTCATGAATACAATGTGATTAAAACAGTAATGCTGCATTAAAACACCACAAACCACAGCAGTAGCAGAATAAAAATAGCATCCAATGCAACAGACCTGCTTGAACAAAACTCTCTCTGCCTGCCAGCAGGACAGCAGAGGAAGGGCGCACCTGGCCTCCCTTGCCTTTCTTTCTGTATTTTATGCATTGCATCCAGTCTAAGACAAGCCAGCCTCTGTCTGCACAAGTTCTTGCTGCCTCCTTCCCTTCTCTATAAAGCACTTGCAAAGTTTCCAGAGACCTTTAGGTAAGGCCTGGGCTAGGTAAGGTATGGGGTATGCACAGGGAAGTGCAGTGAGGGGCAGGTGGGGAAAGTCAGGGTGCTAGAGGAATGGCCTTGCTCGTGTGGAAGCGCCTCTCCGTTTGTACAACGCAGGCTTAGCTTCTTGTTTTTTACACTGAGACAGTTCATGTCCTTTTGGACTGAAAGGTAACAGATAAAAAAGAATCTTCTAGTTAATAAAAATGGTGGAGAGATGGGTGGAGATCCACCATGGTTTCCTCTTCAGAGGCATCTTCTGAAGTTCCACAAAAGGTATCACCCATGTGCTGAAGTGGGCTTCACCTGGAGAAAATGCATCCCTTCACTGTATGTGTGAAAGTAGCTTTTTAAAAGTTGCTCTGACTGTAGATAAGAAATGACTGGACTGTGCTTAGAAACATAGAAACAGAGCGAGTCAGAAGGGGCCTCCCAGGCCATCTAGTCTGACCTCCGGCACCAGCCGGCTCCGCTCACGACATGCCCACCATGTGCATGTCATGCTTGTTTCACATAGCCTTCCCAAACCCTTGGCCAGGTGGCTGGGAAATAATGGCATTTGAGGCCCAACACATCTGGAGGAAGGCAATTGGAGGAATGCCTAATACAATTATTTCCTACCTTTTTTCTATCCATGAACTCAAGAAAACATAAAGGATCATGTGAGGCCGTCCATATTTGTCTGGCCAATCCCAGGCCTACTTAGCTTCAGCGAGGCTGCTGTTTCACGTGCCTTCGAAATAGTTCCCTCCTGCTTCCTTTGCTGCATGTTAAAGTATCATAATGTGAAGCCTTCCAGTGTGGCAAGCTTTGTTTGCTTGGAGAGCTGACTCCCAAGATTACTTAATTTCAGGTTGACTCATGTTTTTCTAGTAAATCTCTGTGCATCTAACCAAATTAAGCTGGCATAAATCCCCTTTTAGAAACATTCATGCTTCTCTCTAGTTGCAATAGGGTTTCCCAAGCTTTCATGATAGTTACAGCGTGTTCGCTGTGAGGACTCTTAACTGGATAGGGTTAATACCCATGTCTGTTCAGTCAGGCTGGTCCCATTCTCTATACCAGTGGAAGCTGGTGTCAGTCCATGCAAGAGACAGCAACTCAGACTTCACAATTGTTAGGAGAGGGAAGACCAGAGCACCAGTCACAGGATAGAGGTGAGGGGCATCACGCCAGGTAGATCTGTTTGTGACTGAATTTGCAGAAACTTCTGGGTGCTTTTCATGTGGCCTTGAGTGGCATGGTTGATATCCCTTCCATGGTTGTTCCTACGCTGCTCTGGGAACATTTAAGTTGTAAATCCAGCAAAACAAGTCTCCAGAGCAGCTTAAAAGTGACTTTAAAAGCAGCCACAGTGGTCTAACTCCATGGCATGCCAAGTAACTTCGGATGATGGCAGCTCATGTCCAGAAGCAAAACAGAGATCAAATTCATGTTTTGGAACAGGAATGAGCAACTCGTGGCCCTCTGGATGTTTCGCTGTGAAACTCCCATCATTCCCCACCCTTGGCTAGCGCTTATGGGAGTTGCAGGCCAAAAGATCTGTAGGGTCACAAGTGGCCCACCCTTATTTTAGAATTTCTACCTGGTTGATGTATTTTTTCTGGCTGTTAGTACAGGCCTGCCTGCCCCACAGTCCCAAGTGACATTTCTCACACACACACAGGTGAATCTTGTTGCTGTATATAAAAACATAAATGACAATATCCTGTTTATTTAGTTGTTATCAAAATACCCTCACTCACAGAGACAATACAAATTGATAACATCTATTGTGCAGAGAAAAGAGGCATCAAAAATCTGGACAGCCAAAAGAATAATTCAAAAGCAAATAAAATCGATTTAACCAAAGGAGTGGAAACAGTTTGCAACCTATTTGCCATTCTCAGGAATTAGGAAACTCAGCAGGTGAAACAGGAAACTTGGATAGAGAAGGAAATTGATCTAGCTTTGGAATCTGGTTTCTCTTGTCTAGTAGTTCTGTTTCTGCATTGCCCTCAGTTCCCAAACCAGCTTCACCACTCACACTATTTTGGTCTTACTTTATTGCAAACAGTATACAAGCTTATAAAATATCACTCGTGAGGTATATGTGTGTGTATGCACTCTCTCTCTCTCTCTCTCTCTCTCTCTCTCTCTCTCTCTCTCTCTCTCTCTCTCCCCCTGTCTGCTCTGCAGTCCATGGAATGAGTTGATTGAGATCCAATCAAATCCATTGCTCTTATTTGAACTGCATGTATACAAAGGGGGAAAACCCTGAAATTTGCCTTTTCCTAATAGTCTGTAAAATATCACCTTACCAAAAGGTGTCATTTGGTCCTATTTGTATATCATCAGTAAGCACAGACATCTTTAGCGATGCTTCTTTAGCATATCTAAAGTGCAAGAACCTGGAGATTCTTCCCTTTCTGCAGCTTCCCTTGAAGCGATGCAACGTCCATTTCTTTTTACGTGTTTATAATTTATTAGGATCTCCAGGATATGCTTGCTTTTTGCCCTCTTTCCCTCCTGTCACTTGTTTAAGTCCAGGATTCTGTTTGGTAACCACACAATGGAAGTTAATGCAATTTCCTGCTAAGACAATCTCCTTATGGAGATTGGGATGTTAGAAATGTAACCTTCCCCAATAGCAGACAGACTGTTCTTTTAAAGAACACAGATGTTCTAAAGGTAAACAGAAAGCAACAGTAAAACTGATGTATGAAGGGAAGATAAAAGCAAAAATGGGAAAGGAGAGAATTCCTGAAGGCACCCTTAAGCTGCCACTAGAAAAAATATGAAGGATATTTACAGATGCTATGCAGACTTACAACAAACTGTTGCTGCTCTTCAGGATTGTAGCTACTTCATTCCATTCCCTCTCCTTAGTTTTCTATCTCTGCTCCTCCCATTACTCACTTTTTGGTAGCCAGGGAGTGTGCTCAGTCCTCGCTGAGCTATTTTAGGGATTCCCCCCTCCCCATTTTTTCCCTGAACGTACGTACTCGTTTTAATTTCTGCAAACATTGGGGGATTCTGCGAGCCTGCCAAGGGGATGATGCAGAGTTCTCTTGCATAAGTGACCACATGATCACCTGGCCTGAAAGGTGACATAGAAAGAGTGGTGATAAACACAGGATTGCTACCAAGCGTACACTCAGTAGGGCCTTGCAGCCAGTGCTGGGCATTCACCTGAGCCTGCCGTGGGAGGCCTGTGTGAACATGACAAAATAAATTCTGTTTGAGCATGTAGGTCAAAATGTAAAGTGCAAAACAGATTTCCATGTTATTGCCTAAAGAATCCCTGTGAAATACTTGGCAACCAATGTACAAGGTGTTCACATAGAAGTTTACTATTCTGCTGTGGAAAAATCCTATGTTTACACCTCATTTTCCTCTTTCATATATTGCCTTAGGCATTTCTAGATCAGTGTGCTTCTTAACTAAGGCCATGTTGTCTGGGAGCACTGGTAGTTGTAGTCTAAGGTGTTTGGAAGTCATCCGGCTGGAAAAGGCTGATTTCAGGGAAATTAATTCTGCCTTCAGATCCCTGTGGCTCACCCATGTGCAGAGCTGAGGCAATTCCTGGCCATCCTGTAAAGACTATATTATTAAATCTAGGTAGGATACAAATTCTATGCAAAATCATTTGCTTTTTAAATATAGTTTTGTACAGGCATGTTGTAAAAACATGTTAACCTTCTTCCATTCATTCAGCATCTGAGCCACATTTTCAGTTATGCAAAATTCCTGAAATAAAGTGGATGACTTATGATGGTTTATCTGTTTTCTGATGGTTGCCAAATGCCTTTGTAAGAAAAGAAAAGAAAATGGCATGTTCAGTAACTTGTTAGTACAGCGGGGGAAACTCACCAAGTAGCATGATCGCAATAGTTCACACGAGGTGTAGCAGTGCACCACAGTTTGCAATTTTGCTTATTATTTTAAAAATACCATATAATAGCAGTAGCAACATTCTAGTAGAAGAACCTTGCTGCATCTTGTCTTCCCAAACCCTTGCAAATTTTCCAGTTTTTACCCAGTGAAGGTGTTGTTACACCATATGAGCATCTGTCGTCAAGGTCAAAGGTTAGTTTTCTACATCATTCTATTATCTGGAATATTTGTATGGTAAATTGGCATTCCTCTTAATGCCGACACTCAGTCTGTATTTTGCTTTGCATTCTCATTGTCCATTTATACAAAATACATTTGTTTATGAGTTGCAGAAGAATGGTGCCATTGGCAGAACTGTGACATCACCTATACTATGTTAGAAATGGGGAAGGAAGCACAGGAAACATTTGTGTGCATTGTTGCACTTAGAACAGAGCACATAATTTAGTGTTTGTGCTACCGCTTTGTTCATTATCTTTACCCCAGCCCAAGAGTTGCTGACATCCTCTGATTAATGATGTAAACTCACTTCCAGCCAGTGTAATATTGCAGGCTACTTACAAGCCTTTGCTTTCTCTTCTTTTTGTAGAACTCCTTTGCAACTGCTCGGCAAACTGCTTCCCTGCTTTCTTTCACCTGGAAATTTAAAAGAGGCTTTGAACACTTGACCTTGTTCTGCCTAGCAGTTTATGGCAGGCAGAGGCTGTAGATGTGTAAACTGAAACTGTGGGAACATTCATTTCCAGTGCTGCTGAAGGGAAAAGTAATGTGGCAGCTGCTGTCTGTTTGGAGGTTTAGTGCAGGCATAGAAAAATCTCGTTGGTTCATTTAACTTGTTTGTACCAATGGCACAGAAAGCGTGACCTTCTGGATGTTGTTGGACTGCAGTTCCCAGTAGCCTTAGCCAGCATAGCCAGTGGTGAGGTACAGTGGGAGGAGCAGGCCAAACATCATCCGGAGGGCCACATGTTCCCCATCCCTGATGTACACCTACTGGCAACGGCTCTCAAGTCTTTTGCAGCCCTCCCCTGAAACGCCGAGAATAAAACCAGGGCCTCTTTCAGGCAAAGTATGTGCTCAGGGGCCAAGCCACAGCCTTGTCACTTTCGGGAGTGGCTTCTTCCATGTGGACTGGGGTGCCGCTTGGCACCCAGGAAGCCCTCTTCCTCCCCGCACACCCAGTGTGCTTCATTTCTTGGATTTGCTGCCACTGGGCATTCATTGGTTCTGGAAAGTATCCTGAAACCACATCCTTAGAAGGCAACCCTTGTGTTTGTCCTCTCTTTCTCTCTCCTGGAGCTGCCCCTGCTTCCTGCCCAATTTAATTACACACACACACCCCTCTTAACCACTGGTTTCAGCAAGTAATCAGTTTTCCAGAGCTTAGGAACTGGAGTCCATCTCTGTTGCTTTCAGACCTTTCCATTTTTTACAGCAACATTACACAGACTTTTTTACGGGGAAGCTTCCTGGCTAGCTGACTTCTTTCCCTTCCCTTTTGTAACATGATAGAGAGGGAAAGTTGACTGTGGACCTGGGCAAGAGCAGCAAGGGAAGGAAGGACAGGATAACACAAGAACTGGTCCACTGCAGAACAGGAACATTGTAAGAGGAAGTCAGGGTTTAGCGAGACGCAGCCACCAGCTTAGCGAGGTATGTGCACTTCCCTCTCTTGCATCCCTCAGGCTCTACCATCTACCCTCTGTGGTACTAAGCATGATTGTTTCTCACTGGGCTGTTTTGAAGACTTCCCCTTTAAGTCTGCCTGCACTTATGCAGGCTTTGGGGTTTCTCTGAGCCTTCCATGTGTCTTGTGCCATTCTGGCTACACAGAGATCCTCACTCACATAGTGAGTTTTCCATTAATACTTTGGATGGCAAATACTTACACCAGTGTTGTGCTTTCCTTTCATGCACACGCTCTCTGTTGGCTTGAGTTTTGGCTGTAAAACAAAAGGGATGGCTGGTCTGATTATATATTTTAACAAAGAGGACGATTGTACAGAAATTGAGGATGTGAAAGCTTGTTAGGGCTATTGCGGGTGGTTGTAGGAAACAGTAGCACAGGAATATGTTCTTTTTTTATTTTTTATTAAAAGGAATATGTTCTGTATTGTGGATGTCAGTTTTTCCAAAAGTGAAGGTTGTTTGGGGTG
Source organism: Varanus salvator macromaculatus (assembly GCA_023646645.1). NCBI lineage: Eukaryota > Metazoa > Chordata > Lepidosauria > Squamata > Varanidae > Varanus > Varanus salvator. Next base: position 8,482,891 of record JAIXND010000852.1, on the reverse strand, counting down.
GGGAGCAGAAGCAGAGAAGCTGGAAGTTGCATAATTCTTGGTTTGCTGGGTTTAAGCAGGTTCACATCCCAGCTTGGCCCTGATGATCTCTGGGTAATCTTGGGCCGGTAACATTCTGCATCCATTTCACAAGGTGATTGTGAAAATAAAACTTGTTTGGGGAAGTGGGAAGGGCCCATGTGTGCCACTTTTGGTTCCTTGGTCAAGATAAAAATGTATTAATATGATTTTGGCTTGGTCCCTTGGTTCACCGGTGTCATGGTTCAACAACAACGGTGGTCAGGTGGGTTGAAATGTCACGGCGGAAGTGTCCAGCTTGTGGCTCTCCAAATGTTTTCTTTCCCATCAGCATTAGCCAGCATAGCCAGTGGCGAGGGAGCATGGAACTGTAGGCTAAAACATTTGGAGGGTCCTAAGTTGCCCACCACCACACTTTGGGCTTCAGCTGCTTTCCCCAACCCACTGCCCTCCAGATGTTTCACCTTCTAGATTTCACCACCCCTTCCCAGTATGGCTAATGCTGTGGAAAGCTGAAAGTTGTAGTTCTAAACATCTGGAGAGCATCAGGTTAGGGAAAGCTGAGGCTGAGCATCCGCTGCCCCTTTTTCTTACATGCAGAATTTTTCTCTTTGAACCCCGGTTTGTCCCGACATTTACCTTCGGACATAGTTTGCAAACCCACTTCAGTTTGGACCTTGTGGCAAAACCTAGTTAGTGGCAATCCAGAAATCAAGGAGGGAATTTGCACTTGGGAAGGAAGTAGGCAAGTCTGAGAAATCCAGGTCACAGCATGCTTTTTCTGTGTTGCGGGGCCAGCTCGGGAACAGGATTAACTGAGATGTGCGAGTATTTCCTAGCTTTACTAGGAAGGGTCTTAAATGTCATGTCTACATTTGTTAATGGCAAACAACCCAAATAATGCCAGGTTGCTAGAAGCTGTTCCGTTCTGTTCTGTTCTGTTCTGGTCATCCAGGATATCTCAATAATTGCACAGTACTTGATTTAAAGCAAGCACTGAAATCCACTTCTAGTGTTTGCGTTTGGTCAAAAAGAAAAATCTCTGAGGGACAAGGTATGTGTGGAGCCAGAGATCAGCCATGAATGGGAGGAGAGCTTAAAGCCCCCTTATCTGGTTCTTCTGCTCTAAAAATCTACCCCACAGTGAGGAGAGGCTCTAGTTTAGAGACAGAACACATGCTCTGCGTACAGCCGGTCCTAGCTTCCATGCCCAGTATCTCAAGGAAGGGTGAGGTCAAGACCTTGGGGAGCTGTTCTGTTTTGCTAGAATCCTGCCCACCCAGGGAATACAGAAATAGGTGCCAGGTGCAGAAGTGTGGCTTGGGAAGGTGGGCGTAGATTTGTCTTGACCTACTAGGGTTGGAAGAAAGCCAGAGAAATAGTGTAAAATAGAGGCAAGAACAGGAGCTGGAGAAAGTGGGAGATGCCCCTTAACATAAGCTCAGCTTGAGAATTAGTTTCCAACACAAACTTGGAGCCATGTTTCTTTCCCACCCTGAACTTTCTTGCTTGGTTTGGGAGATGTGGGGATGGTTCATTTTAAAACCATCTGGGATCAGAAACACTTGCTAACTACCAGAGATTGACCGGTAGACTACAGTCTACCTTCTTCCCACCCTACCATCACAAGTACCAAACTAGATGAATTTTTCATGAAGAATATTTCCAATAGGCTTTCTAATAGAATCTTGCTTGTGGCAACATTTACAAGCAAGAAAACAAATCAAAATGCAAACTTTACCATATTTCAGATACACTTTAGACACAGATTATGGCATAAGCTTTCATGAACTGAAGTCTAGTTGAAAAGATGAATAAAGTGTTATTCTATGTTACATACCCGTTTCTGTGGGAAGGAATTGTAAGGACTGGGATCAGAAGGAAATGTGCTAAAGAAATAAACAGCAGTTGTGGAGAGCCAATAGAAATCAACCAACAGATAAGACAAAAGCCAGTTGCGAGAGCCAGTGTGGTGCAGTGGTTAAGAGTGTGGACGGGGACTCAGACGACCTGGGTTCTAGTCCCTGCTCAGCCATGGAGCCAGCTGAGTGGCTTTGGGCCAGTTACAGGCTCTCAACTCAATCTGCCTCACAGGGTTGTTGTTCTGGGGATAAGATTAAGAGGAGGCGGAGGATGTATACCACTTTGAGTTCTTTGCGAGGAGAAAAAAAAGGCAGGCTATAGATCTAGAATAAGAGTGTTTCTTGGATGCCACCCAAAAGGGGACCAAAGGGGAGAGAGTTCCAGAGTTTGGCTATAGACCTGAAAAGACCATGTCTCATGTCAGAGATGAGAGATAATGTAATCTCTAGATTTTAAAACTCCAGCAAACTTGTACTGGAGCATGTGCTCCTTCAGGTACCCTGGTTTTAAGCCATTTGAGGGTTTTAAAAGTCAAAACCAGCACCTTAATTTGGCCTCAGAGATTGGAAGCTACTGGTGTTGTTTATAGAAGAACGTCATGTGTTCCCCATAACCTGGCCGTCAAAGCTCCTGGCTGTGACATTTTGAACCAGTCTAAATGCTGTTCAGAGAGCAGCTATTGCAGTCCTAAAGGACTAGTGAACTGAGCCAGTATTAAGCAGCTTCCAATTGTCCACCTGTGCCTGCTAAGATTTTTTTAAAATGGACTTGTTCCCTTCATATCTTATTTAGCCCAGGATGAAAAAAAGAATTTGCAGAAATGCAGAAGATGCAAGCACCCTATTCCCTTTGTGTAAAATATATTGTATTATACAGCACACAAGTAGGCTCGCAACCCCAAGCTGCCTCGAATTTCCCTCCATAAAAACATTTCAAAGCGGTTTAAGAACTTGTGCAGGAGCTGAAAGCTGGAGAGAGAAGTTTATAAACATACCTTGGAGAAGAACATAAACATTGCCGATAGGGCAATGAGGTATAAGATCAGCAGTGATATGAAGACCAGCAGGATGGTAATTCCTCGATCTTTATTAATAACAAACAAAAAGAATGCAGTTGTTTTCCTTTATATATATATATTTTATATTATTGCTACAATATAATCGTTATGTTATTCTTGTTCCAATTTGAAGATTTTGCATTTCGTTCATACATTGTTTGATATAGGAAACTGCCTGAATTGGGTCAAACTATTTTCTGTCTTAGCCCTGTTTTGCTAAGGCTCTCCGGGGACACAGATAGTTTTTTCCCATTTTTTGTTACCTGATCCTTTTAACAAGAGATACCAACAAACTCGGAACCTTCTGCATACAAACCCTGCAGCCTCCCCCGGAGCTGTGGATGTCACACCCTAGTGCTTAATATACATGTATTCGTTGGAGTGTAAATTAGTGCCTGCAGGTTGCCAGAGCTTGGGTTTGGAGCACTGCCTGGCAAAAGCATTTCAGATCACGCAACACCTCATGGAACTTGCTATAGCAGCTCGTGGCAACAGCCCCCAGTGGAGGAAGGCAGATGCATGGAAGGCGAATCTCTCAGCAGTCACTCATTGTGATAATTAAATGGAACCTCTGTGCCCAGAGGCGTTTTACCTTTGCATGCCAATTGTTGTGGGACAAACAAGGAAGGCGAGCATGTTCATGCCCTCTCTGTGTGTTTCTTGGAATCTGCAAAAATTCCTAAATCTGTTAAATAAATCTCAAATTAGCGACTGACCTCTTACGACCAATACAGTTCCGGTTCCGGTTTGCTTGGAGGAGTTTGCCCTCGAATGAGTCGATGCTATTCCACAAACATAAATTGCACTGTCTCCCACACTGAGATGGTTGATCTCAAGCAAATTCTCATGTTCGGATGCCGTGAGGTGTACTTTGAACTTGGTCTTGTTTGTACAGGTAGGATTGCACAGAACTTCATGGGTATGTGCAAGAAATCGCAACCATAGTATCTTCGGAGCGGACTGGCCACATTGCTTAGAAGAAAAAATGCATGGTATAGTGACACTGTTCAATGTAGTCCCAGCTTCCATGAACGGCGGTTGCGTTGCTGTCACACTGCAATTGCTGGCTTCTGTCGAGAAGGGATTAAAAAAAATCCAAATAAGAAAGAAAGGAAAGGAGAATCCAGGAGAAGATTGATGGTTTCTGTTGGTGTGCTAGGATGTAGGAATGCACTAAGCTCGAAGTGTGCCGTCTTGAAGACAGTCAACAGTTCCTTACTTCAGTCAGTGCTGATTTTTATGTCGGGACCTATTGAGCCAGGCAGGCCTTTGTGCAAACAGGGCCTTTGCTTTTCAAGGATGCTCCAGTGATAAAAACCAAGCATCTCGATTGCTCTACAAATGGATTGCAAATAACCCCATCCATGAAGCACAAATTACAAGTCAGAGAAACACAAGCAGCTGTACTTCTCCTTTGGAAAAGGCAGAGGTTTGGTGGCTCTGGAGCCTGGTCAGCGGACTCCGGATTCCAGCCAGAGGTGGTATTTGGGGGCGGCCCACTGGAACTGGAGCGCTAAGCCATCTTGCTCTCCATCCTGCTGTCCACGTAGGTGGCTCCCTTGGGCATGGACCTTTTGAGCGGTGCCATCACCTGTCCTAATTCAAGCCTGTGTCTTCCCTTGAAACTCAGTAGCTTGACGGTTACGGCAAAACTTCAGACTCACTCCATTCCCAGAGAAATGGGAAGTGTTGTAATAATGGATTTGAGGCAATCCTGAACATGTTTTCCCATCCCCAGATATACACTGTAGTCACCAGTTGTTTTCCTATCCCACATAATTTTCTATATCACGCCAGCTATTTCCTCAGAGATCTCTCTAGGCACATGGAGGGCTTGTCCTAGAAGCATTTTGCAGCCTGAGGCAAAGCGGCAAATCGTTCCCTCTGAAACACATACCCCAAACCTGCTCAAGTATATAACAATTCTCACAGCCAGTCTCATTGTCTTGGCCCAAGGCAGAAAATCCTACAAGATTTTGTCTCCTTCTCTGACAGTGAAAATGCAAGAATAACAATATTAAAAGAAAAATCTGCTGCTTTTTCATGACATCCTGAATCTGCTGTCTACAGGATGAGGCAAAATGTGGTATATCCTTCTAAATGTTGCATTTTTCTTTCAGAAGTAAACCTTTTGTTAGAAAATCGTTTCAGAAGAAAAGCTTCATTTTTCTCCTTTCATTTGCCTCAGCTCACCCCAGCCAAATTTTTGCATGTCTGTCCATTCTTGATGTTCTCTAAGAACTTCTCCTGGCCAAGTGAATGACACCTAGAAGAATTAAACAATAAGAATCCCTTACCAGTGCAATAGAATATCCTTATAAATTCCACCACCAGGACTAGAACCCGTCGTTTGTGTGCTAACATTTTGCCTGCAGGGTTCCTCTAGAAGGGCTTCTGCTCAAGAAAGTGGAACTGAGAAAGCCTGAGATGAAAACCCTTGTCAGTTACTGTTCTTCAGATTGCCCAATGGAGGAACTTCCTGAGAATGGGGTGTAAATATAGCGCAACTTGTATCTGTGTTAAGCAAGCATCATGCTTTATTGGCTGGAAGACAATCACTGCATTCGGAATGACTAAATACGTTGTGCTGAAAACAGCAGGTTCTTTTGCTACCAGGAGGGTGGAGAGAGTGAGCTGAGTTCAAGCTAACGCAAAAACCAAGAAGTCCAAAGGGTCACAAGATCATTACTTAATTCCACGTTTCTTCTAAGATCGGGTGAGGGAGAGCATTCCCCATCCTGCTCTTTCTTCTTACTACATTTCTTCCTCTTGCAGGAAAACCAGAGGCAGTTTCATCCTCCGCTTCATTTTATTCTCACAGCAAGAACCCTGTGAGGTAGGTTAGGCTGAGAGTGAGGGTCTGGGCCAAGGTGAACCAGTGAGCTTTCTGGGCCACATCTCCCAGGTCCCTCGCCTGACACTCTAAGCACTACCCCACGCTACCTTGTTTATCCTCCTGTAATAAAACCTTGTGAAATGGGGGTCAGCAAAGATGGGTCCAAGGTCAGTTCAGTGAACTTATTGGTTAAGTAAGGATTTGAACCCTGGACTGCCCCTTCTGGCTCAGCATGCTACCCATTTTATCACACTGACTCAGCCTGCAGTGGAGGAGAACACCTCCCTTAACCACAGGTGCTAGGCTGGTTCCTAGCCAGAGAGCCCATCATGGTTCGGGCCTAGCTAGTCAGGCCCACGACGGAGCCTGGGGTGTGGGTAGCAGGCCTCCGGGCAAAGGCAATGGGAGCCAGACAAGGGCCAAGTCTAAACATTGCCTGGAGTGCATTCATTGGCTCAGAAGCAGAGTCGCGGTCAAGAAACGGGCCAAAGTGAGGAACTGGGAATGTCAGAACTCACAGGGTTGCATCCTGCATAAACTGAAGGCCAAGAGCCAGGAAGACAATCTATGCAGTCACTGCAGCAGGATAAAACCAGGCAGGATTCAGGAGCAGCAGGAGTTACACTGAAGAAGGACGAGGCAGTAAGGCAGGAACTGGATGCAGCAAAGGTCCGGCAAAACGCAGGAGCACTGCAGCCGCTGGAGGGAGGACGGAGCTTGCCCGTAGCTGGCAGGAGTCCGAGAGCATCCGCATGGCCTGGGACTAACCCTGCAATTCCAAGGGCGGCTGTTCTAGTTCTGGCTACCAATGGAGATCCAGAATTGCCCAGATGTTGGCAGCCCCCTCCATGGGCCGTCGTGGCCTGTCAAATCAGCCCAACGGTTTCATCCTAATTGCCCCATCGGTGTGCCAGTTTAGACTCTCACACACACATGCGGGCATCCTCCGTGGCAAGCGCCACTAGTGTGAAACTTCTTTTCCCCAGTGTCCTGCAAAGTCCTGGCATGTTTAGGGGAGCCTGCTCAAATTTTGAACTTTCTCGTTTTTCATCACTTGATTTAAGTTATTTATGTGTGGGACAAAGGGGGATCTTGCCTTCTAGTTCTTTTCATCCTTGCTACTTGAGTTCCTGTTTTGAGTGTATATCCCATTTCATTTATATTGAAAGCGCCAATGTGGTGTAGTGGTTAAGAGTGCTGTACTGAGACTCAGGAGATCCAGGTTCGAGTCCCCACTCAGCCATGAAGCTCACTGGGTGACTTCGGGCCAGTCACAGGCTCTAAACCTACCTCACAGGGTTGTTGTGAGCGTAAAGTGGAGCGGAGAAGCAGCCTTGGGTTCTTTGCAAGACGACAGGCAGGGCATAATTGTAATAGAATAACACTGTTAGATGGGGATGTTCTGCTTTGCAGCTTGCGAAGTTCTTTTTTAATTAATCCCCTAAGAAATCAAATTGCACTTGGGAGGCGTGGGAATGCGTTGAGCATCAAGAGAGACATTGGTGACAATGATTGGGACTTGATTCGCACTGGCATCATGTTGGTGACACCGAAAGGCAAGGTAAAAAGATATTTCAAAAGTTATCTGGGGGGAAAAAAAACCCTAACAAAATCTGTATGTTTTCTCAGTAGGTGGCAAGTGGGATAAGCCATCTGAAGTTTTGGAAATCAAAGGACAGACGTGGGAGGAACAGGTGAACAGCCTGCCAGAGGTTTTCAGGAAAGTTGGTTTTGCCATAGAGTCATTCACTAGACTGCCATACTTATGTGAAGGCGACATGTACAATGACTACTACGTCTTAGATGATGCTGTCTTCGTCCTCAAGCCAGTGTAAACATGTCTTCTGAGTCAAACCCAAGAAGCAGCCTGTGAATGAAGCATTTTGATTTGGGGATTTTTGGTTTTGTGGGGTTTTTTATTATTATTAATTACAGGAAGGGAAGAAAAAAAATTGTGGTTGTCCATTCTAAATCAACATCACATATCAAGTCTAAAGGTCAAAATACTAATTTCTTTGTAGTATGTTTTAAAAAGGACATCTTTTTTAAAAGAGACCGAGTTCTTCTGTTGATGATTTCGTAATTGCCACAAGACACCTGCAATCCAACAATAATCTGAAGATATTTTTATACCTAACCATGGTGGGTCTTACAATCCAGCCAGTGGCCACATCGCTATGTGTGCTGGACAAGTACAGATGGTTTTCCTCAATGAGATGAGGAAGGAATACTGGTGATAAAACTGTTCATTCAGTATAAAACTGGTTGATCGAATGTTGGGATGTGGTTTCTTCCATGTTTATGAAATTATTTTAACTGTTGGTCTTCAGCACATGTTTTTAATCATGCTAATAAAACTTTTTTTGAGACGAGTCTTGTATCTAATATTCAATTGTGTAAATGAATATTAAAACTAAACCTGTTTAAATTTAGACTAACTTATTAGAGTTCAATCCGATGAGGCTCTTTGGAGAAGAAACTTTGGAGAAGATGCAGGCAGGGTTCTTCCACGGTGTTCCCAAGCATGGAGCAGTTTTCCAAACTTGGAACTGGGTCTTTAAATAATCCCATAGCTGCCTAGATGTTCTTCAGGTGCCATAGGATCGCTCTGCCTGTTAATATAGTTAGTGACAAGATTTATCCAATCAGTGAACAATAAAACAAAGATAAATCCTCATTGAAACCATTAAAAACAGCTTGCAGTGATAAAAACTTTGGTGTATCTAAGGTCTATTTAAATGAAATTATCTTCAGCAGATGTCCCAAATGAAAAAAAAACTCTTGTTGACTGCAGGCTGGGGGTTTCATAGAGAGAGAACAGGTACAACAAAGGCCCCCTGGACACCAACTGGTCTCCACCTGCAGAACCACCAGGATTGCCTTGGCTGGTAGATTCAGCAACTGGCAAGGGAACATTCACTCAAATTGATGGATTTTGCTTATGAATTTATAAAACTGCCCTGCGATGTCTCCGTCCATTGCCCTGCCTATTCCAGAATCCACCTCTCTGATCTGCCACGGCTTGGGCAAACCGTTTTTCCAGGCACATGTGATCCCTACCTGGATATACTGAAGACAAAACCTGGGAACTTGCGTTTCTACTGACATATGGCCCTTCTCCACAGCCCAGGTGAACTTATGCCACTGCTTTACACAGTCTCAGACCACGGGTCCGTTCAGTCTAGTATCGCCAATTCGGAATGGGCAACAACTTTTCAACACTCAATAGATGAATCTTTTTCCATCTAACCAGAACAAGCTCTACACGGACCAGTCTTTGAAAAGTGTTCAGAAACTTCAGCTGGTCCAGAACTCTGCAGCTAGACCTTTAGCCAGGAACTGTGTGACTTTTGTTATACAGGATACAGTCCTGGGAACTATAGACATGAAGCTCACTGGGTGACATTGGGCCAGTCACGCAACCCAAAGTCGCCCAATCATTGGCTCCATAGCTGAACCCAGATCACCTGAGCCCCAGACTCCACCTCACACAGTTAACATCATTCCTCTTGCTTCTCCCCCAATGAAATAACACCATTCTGGGTGCCTGCAGCTTTCTCCAGCTTGTGCAGTGGATCACAGCCTGTGACACCATGAAGCTAGTAAAACTTGCTGTGACTTGTTATGCCATTCCCTCCTGCCTAGATGGCAGTGCAACACAACTTTTCGGATAGCGTTACCTGTATAGGCACCAGAGACATGGAGAATGCTGCTCACCTATGCAGGACAACCTTTCTGTTGAGGGCCAGCAGCCAAGAATTTCAGTGCAGCTGCCATAAATAATAGAGTGAAGCATCATTCAACTGGGGAGGAGTAAGATTGTTCCTTGACTTTTTTACATATTAAGAAAGAAAGAAAGAAAACACTGAGAAGATTTAAGAACATCTGCCTTTTCTTAATGTTCTTTGCTGGCCCCTGGTCCACCACGAGAAAAGCTTTCAACCCGATAGGCCCATTTCTATGGAATTTCCTCAATCCGAAGGTCAAACAGGTACCAAAATGGGAAGCCATTCCTGCTGACCAGCTACTGTTTTAAGATAGCCTTGTTTTAATGTATGGTTTTCATTCTTTCGTCTGTTTTAGCTTTATACCCGTCACCTGCCTGGATATGCAGTGGTCTACAAATACTGTAAATATATTACTTAGTATTATTTTCACTAAAGCTTTAAAGGGAAGCTTTCACTAAATTATATTGAATAGTGATAGCTCTGAGAATGCATTTGGAATGTGTTAGTAAGCTTGAGGTATTGAATTCTCAGCATATGTACATAAAAACTCCAGGGCTGTGAAGCCATCATGAATGAGTTGTGCTCTCCAGGCCCTCTCCACAACATTGCCCAAGCCTCTTCTTATTTGCAACTGGCAACAGAAATAAAAAAGGAAATAGACTTTAGGCTCAGCTCTACTCAGCCAAAGCCTGGCCAACAAGAAGACTATCTGGGTGATCTTCACTTTCATATCCTCTAATCAATCTACTAAATGTTGAAGTTTTTTGGTGGAAAATCAAACCAGGAAAGAAACCCCATTTGGATAATTCAAAGGTCTGTTTTTTACTTATATATCATGGCTCTGAACATGTGGAATACCTGTTCACTATTTTATAGCCATTTCAGTTAAGCAGTTAAGCAGTTTTGAAAATTCTTAAAGGCTTCCAAACAATCTGGTATTGTGGCTTCTGGATCAGCCTTGGCCTGAAATGTCTCCAATCTCTTGAGGCCGTCCTGCTTGAGAGAATTTCTACCCCAAGTTCTAGGGCAGACCTATTCCACTTCTCAAGTTCAATTGATTTATTGCCTTCTTTGGGAGCCATTTGATCACTGAGCTGCAGAGCGCAGAAAACAAAGTAAGCCTGTGTGCGTACACATAGTGCAAGCTCGTGTCCGAGAGAGAGAGAAATCCACCGCATATATCCTCAACTCTCTGTCTTTTCACACTCATGTTCTGCTCTGCCCCTTTCTTTTCACATTTCGTACTCTCTCCACTGCTTTTCTCTACATTAATTCTGGTCATTGTGCAAGGCGCTCCTGTTCCTTTTACTTTCCTAGACTCTCCAGTTCTGTCTTCCTCTTCCAATGGATTGTCTTTGGTAACAATTCCTTCATCTCAGACATTAAACCTCTGCCTGCAGAAAATACCTGCTGCAAACCTCGGATTTTAACCAACTTCGCAGATTTCTTGCATAGGGTAAGTCAGAAATTAAATTAAGATTCCCTTCTCATTGCGCATGTCCCTACACTTTTCCTAACTTTTGATGGGGTAATTGCTATTTTTCACATATTATCTATCAGTCTCTTTTTGGAATCAGATGTTTGGGGAAATGCTCTTTCTTTGTATACTTGCTGCTGTGAAACATTTGGCTACATGGTTCATTGTTTGGTTATTTAAATTCAATTCTTATTTATAAACATTGAAGCTCTTGTAGAAAAAATGTCATGTTCTTTCTTGAAGTTTAACTCGCACTAAATAATGGAATCAAAGAATCCCACCCCCTGCCCTTTTTACATGCTATCGTAACATTTGTTAATCAACAATAAGGGGCTTTCCCATATAAATAATCTATAATCACTTCCCTCTTGTGACATAAATTAAAACAATTAATTTGTTTTCTTTGTCAGGAATAATGCAGGGGAAAAGAATGCGAGAGATGGATTACAAGTATCTGGAATGCAAGAGGTTTTTTCTGGGAATATTTGTAACCCACAAAAGTGTTCAAAATCCAGCAAAGATTGCTAAGTGATATATTGGAGATAGGAAAGAAGCATCATGATGTTTGATTAGAGATGAGGGGAGAACTGTATTTAGTCTGCATGTCTATACCAACTCCCATTTGAATTTGCCCACAAAATGAAACAAAGTTAAATGTCACTACACCTTTTCCAGAGTTTCTGTTCAATTACTGCACATTAAAGGATGCATATTGTACAGAAACTTTATTTATTTATTTATTTTTTATTTATTTACAAATTTATAGGCCGCCCCTTGCCACAAGCCTCGGGGCGGCTTACAACACAATTAAATTAAACATTAAAACTTTAAAACTGGCCCATCTCCAGGTATAATTTAAAACAAATACAATATAATAAAAAATAAATTAACATTTAAAATATAGCTTAAATAAAAAGTTAATTAAATAAACTTGCAGATAAAATGCTTCTAACACAGAGAAATGCTGTAATTTAAATTGAGTCAATTTGTCTTATGCTCAAACTCAAACATTTGGCTGGGCTAGTCAGAAAAGGTGGCTGCAGGTAAGTTCCAGGTTTTGTCAGTGGGTCTGAGTCCCATCCTGCCCCTGACATGGATGCTCTGTGGCTGCAATTCTATACACGCGTACCTGAAAGGGAGTCCTACACGACACAAAGGAACTTTCTTCTCAGTAACATACAGAGGATTCAACTGTCTGTTTAACACAGGGAACTCGGAGTGTTCTCCTTGGATTGTGCAAAATGACCAGGGTAGTCTCAAGGGACAGACAAGGGACAGACGGAGGCACCAATAGCCCTCATTCCCCCAATATCCCCTGAGAGTTTGAGATATGCTTATCAATAACCAATCATTTAACTGCTTAATTGCTGATGGCAAGACTCACCTTCTGGTGACTTCTAAAAGCTTTTCTTTCCAAACTAGTTTTTTTCACTTTTCCTTTGGTGACAGATTACTAATATAGGCAGCCAGCCAAAGTGCTTGAGGACTAGTCGCTTTTGAAGAGCTATTCATAGGGTCACATTTGATGCCATATGTAAAAGCAAACAGCCAATTGTCAGTGTTATGGCTTACGCAGCTGGCTGTCCATGGTCTCAAGAAAAAAGCAATACATAAAACCAAGTCTTAACGTTTATAAAAAAAAATGCATTTTTATATGCATTCTTGCCTAAGATACATATTTTGCAAAGAATTTCCCTAATATGATGCACTTTAAACATCATTTCCCCTCCCATTTCTATAAGCATTTTTGATTGGAGAATTCCATTACAACATTTGAAGAAGGGCTGATTCTAAAGGATTCTTGTGCTCCTGTTAAAAATGCAAAATTAGGCAATTATGCATTAAAATGAACATTTAATCAATTTCTTTCCCAACCCTAGTTCCTGGTTCTTGCTGGGTGGGCCAGCCATGCCTACAAAACAGCAATTTACAAAGTGTAGCTAATTGTTATTTAACCTGATGTCTTCCCTTCTACCTCTGAGGAAGAAGTGAGGTTCTAGGCTGATGTGGAACCTTTTCCCCTGCTCAGGGAAATTTCAAGAGCTCACCTCACTTAAAGCATCTGGCATCCTCAATGAGCAGCCTTCTCCCCTCATATGGTGCTGTTCAGATGCATTGGACTTCAGCTCCTATCAGCCTGAGTCAGCATGGCCAGTGGAGGGTGGGGGCTGTGGTGATGTGTCTCTGGAAGGCACCAGGCTGGATATGCCTCTTGGTAACCATCACTTATCGTTAGCCATGCCTTCTGGGTATTGTTGAGCATAGCTATGCAGGTAACACTAACCAGAGATTAATGAGAAAGTTTCCCTAAGGGCACTGTTTCTTTTAAACAACCCTGTGATAAGGCTGAGGATTCATTACCCTTGCCAGAAGCTCAGAAGGAAAATAAAAGCTTGCGATAGTTTACCTTCCCTGTTCTGGAGCAGCTATCAGGATCAAGGAAACTTTATAAGCCTAAATAGTAGGTAGATTGTGCCTGCTGCATTTTCTTCCTTGTTTACTTTTTCCAAGATTCCCCTCCGCAAGCAAAGAGTATCTAAAGAGGACTGAGTGTTCTGTGTTGCAGAGCAAACTCCAGATTTGTTATCGGATGTCCAGTTTAGTTGTGAAACAAAATAAATCAAGAATAGTTTCCAGCCTAGAAATAGAGTAAAATTGTCGTCTGCTGAAAGCTTCGGAGCTGGAGGTGTGCTTGAGTCGGATTTCCCAAGCCTGTTTGTCGAGATTGTCTCTTGAAGTGCTCTTCCCTTTTTTGAGGTTTTGACCAGGAGCTTTTCCTATGATGAGTCCCCCGTCCCTCTCCAAGACATGTCCATCAGCCAACATCACAAGGCAGCATCTGGAAAACTTTCCCCCAAAAAGCTTTCCAGATTCCCCAGAGAGGCTCGCCTGGCGCAGTCATTATTTGCTTTTCGGCACCAGGCGAAGACCTTTTTATTTATGAAATATTTTAATTGTTAAATTATTAATTTTATATTGTTATTTATTGCTATATTTATATATTTTTATTAGACTTTGGGATGGGCCAGTTTTAAATGGTGTATTGTTTTTAAATTGTACTTTCCTATGTTGTTTGCCGCCCCAAGGCTTGTTCGCAAGGGGGCGGCATACAAATATGTTAAATAAATAAATAAATGAAATGCCAACTCTGTCACCCTTTCAATTCCAGGCCATAATGCAGCCTTGGTTATTTTTGCGATTCATTCTCATGTTGGAAGGAATATAGATTTAGGCAATCTTTGGGACAGACTTTTTAGTGAATCTAATTAATTTACTAATGCATCTGTGCTTGCATATTGTATTCTTTGCATGATATCCTTTCTGTGTAAATTTTGTTGGGACTACTTGTGGTTGTGCAAAGTATTCATTTAATAAGCTGAACTAAACAAAAAGCAAGGGCATGTACCAAGAACATTGGGTGGACTGTCATTATGGGCAGGCTTTTGGATATATCTGTGGTCAACGGATTCTGCTTTTTGATTTCTGAGACTGCATTCTTCAACATTTTAAGACAGTCCTCCCCCTAGTCCAACACTTCTGGAGGTCCCTGGGTTGGGAAGGCTGTTATAATCCATTTTGTGTGAGTCATTTAAATTTTGTGCAAGACCCCATGAAGATTGATAGGAATGGGGTATGTGACCTTTAAATGAATGATCTGGTCATGCATTCCACTGGTCAGAAGGTAGGGCTTCCTGGTCTGGTTGTTCTGCTTTTCCCTTGCTGAGCCTTGACACGTGAGTCTAGTTAGCACGATTGGCTGAATCCATTATGGCTTGTTACCCACAGTAGGATGCAGTGAGTTGTACATACCCCAGAATTCCTTCAGCCTGATGCAATGTTCAACACACCCCAAACAGTCCATGGGTTGTGGGTGGTTTGTTAAGTATGGGAACAGCCCACCCTCACTGGGTTTGCATGTTATAATAAACTGTGAAACTGTTTAATAAACTGTGCCCCATGGAGGCTGGTAACTCCAGCGTTAGTGGGGTGGTGTGTCTACTCTGAGTTTTAGTCTGAACTTTGAAGGAACTGTCCATGGTTCCAAACCATATTTCCAGAAAGGTTCTGCAATTTGGTAATTGGCATTTAACCTTTTATCTCCCACTGTTTCCCAATAAGAGCTTTCTTCCCAATGCAATAGGAATGGGGGCAGAATGAGCCAGGTTAGACTACAGCTGGAGGTTAAGAATGAACATCCCCAAGTACACCAGCGAATTATTCTAAAAACTCCAGTGCCTTGGAAGTAAGCCCTATTGGACACAGCAGGGCTTGCTTCCGTGTAAATTTGCATAGGTTTGCATGCATATCCATAAGGATAAGAGTCAAGAAAGGAACACATTTGGTAAGCTGTGCAGTGTAATCACAAACCTTACTGTGAAATTAATAGGGCAAAGGCAGAAAGAAACACAATCAAGTTCATTGTTTGGGAAACTGGATACTTAGAAATGACACAAATGTACTGGAGAATTCCCCTAAGAACAGTTGAAAGAAGAGCGCAAGTCGCTTTCAGTATGTTGAGGGCTAATAAGCCAAGCTGGTTCCCAAGCTCACATGTCTATCATCTTCAATCAAACTATTGTTCGTGTTTTTTTATGCTCCACATTACGAATTTTGAACCAAACAGAGACCTGCGTACAAGGCTGGGGGAGAAGGTGTTGAACTGTTTGCACTTTTAATTGAAAGTGTCAAGGTGATGGTAGGAAAAGGCTCAGCTGGAAGTATCCAAGAAATAATTCTGGAAAAGAATGCCAAAAATGAGCATCAGTGTTTAGCCTCCGTTGAATACAAGATGGCTTTGAAACAGGCAATTTAACATAACGAGGCATTGATAGAAAAATATAGATGGATCCAAATGTTGTTATTAATGTGTTTTCATATCGGGCAGCAAAAAGACAGTCTGGAGACTCTATAAGTTTTAAAAGTTTTAAAAAACCCACTAAACAGACATGACAGAATCTGTGTAATGGCACCAGATCAAGAAAACTATAAATACCATTTCAGTGAAAATTCTTTCTTGCTCTTTTTCTTTTATCGTGTCCAGAAAACAACAGGAGAAATGGCCCCATACTTGAAGATATTTGTCCTGTTGATGCTAACGAATCATGCAAAGGCGGATAATCGTCAGAACATAAGTCAAGGTAAGATGAAATCCTTCATGTGTTACAAAAATAATTTGTGTATTAAGTATAGACATTAAAGTAGAATTTGATAATGTTTAATCTTCAATCCTGTACCCACTTACCTGGAAGTAAGTCTCACAGAATTTAGTGCTATTTGCTTCTGAGTAGACAAATAGCATCACAATTTTCTTACAGTATGATTCTATCAGATCCTAAATATCGGATTCTATGGATTTCTTTGCATGTCACAGTAAACCGTGATTTAGCACAAAGTATACAAGCCACAATAAACCCTAGACTTGTGACTTCCTCTCCTCTCCCCTCCCCATATTGCTTTTATTCTACTTTTAAGTAACTATACTTTGCCATGTTGCTCAAATTGTGATTCCCTGACATATGAAGATATCTGCAGTCTGAAAAGCATTAATTTAAATGATTTATGATGCCATATTTTCTGCATTTATGAAGCTGTTTCTATTTATGTTTTGTGTAATGAGATTTTTCCTCCCTTAGATCTGCCTCCACACCTACAAAAAACCGTGGTCAGTATTTTTATAGTCATCAATCATGTTAGCCATATTCTTTCATATTTACATATTTATGGTTGTGTATGAATGTCTTTCTTTTTGCTTTGTTCATTTGTTTTTAGGAAGAAGTTATAGCTGGAAAGTATCTACATGGTAACGGCACACTATTTTTGTATTATTATTTATTATTTTATAAAATACTCCTTATATAAGAAAGCAGATTAACTTTTCTGTATGCTTTTTCTCTTAGCTCTCCTTGATATCCTTCAGTTCCAAAGGTAAAGAAAATTTAGTGTTCTTTAGATTGTGTTAGATTTAGAGGGTGATACGACTAGAGTAGAGATTTTATGTAAAATGTTTCTTGATAAATACCAATTTACTCTTCTAATACAATTTTTGGCCAAAAGGTTCATAGGACAAATTGTACAAAATAACCATTACCTACTTCTGGTTTCATCAGTTTCAGCTCATCAGGTTTAAGGAGATGAGTTGGAGAATAATTCTGAGTAAGTTCTCGGACAAATGCTGGTGAAAGTTAGCTGCCCCCAGCTCACTCCTTGGTAAGGTATATGCCTGCATCTCAAAGCAAATATGGAGTTGTTGATTGATTCTAGTTAGCTTACATTTTGCAAATCTTTATAGCATCTTTAGTTATAGCGTGCTCCTCCAGTAAAACAAGGCACATGCCCAAATACAATTAGCAGGAATTTTTTTGATTAATCAGTTCAACATAAAGTGCCCATATTGGGCACCTGGGGAATTATAGGCTGGTTAGCCTTACGTCCATTGTGGGAAAGACAATAGAAAGGCTCATAACAGGAAAGGCTCTGGAGTCCCTAGACAGGGAAGGGAGGTTGGCTGAGGTTAGTTCTATATTACGAAAATGAGTCATGGCTCATGTGCACATCTTCTTCTACTGTATTCAAAAGGAGTTTGGAAGCTTTCATAAAGTAATTGCAGCTTGCCATCTCATCTGAACCCAGACAAAGTGTGGTTAATTACGTCTCTGCTTACTTAAAATGAGTTAACTTCCAATCATAGTTTATGATCCTAGCTTCTTTCAACTAACAGATATTGTCCCAATCATAGTTTATGATCCTGGCTTGTTTCAAATAACCAGAGATTATCCTCAATTTAGGATTCAAGCAACATATTAAACTGCATTTATATTAAAATATGTAGATTAAATGTGTTAATTCATGACTCACCCTACCTGGAAGCAGAAGCTTCTGGTCTCTTTGCCACTGTGCCGGAGGTAGAAAAAGAACTAGGGAGCATGTACACAATTGTTTAGTATTAAGTTTAAATGCAGCTCTTATGTGAGAGCCATCCTACACATATGGTTCTGCACAGAATAAAAAAGGACAATCATTCTGCACAATCAATGCTTTGCAGGTGAGGTCTCAAATAACTGCCCCCAGAGCTTTGGCTAGGAGGCAGTGTGGAAATGGAATAAATAAATACACTCGCTGCCAGTCCTCATGGTTAGAGGAAGCTCCATTGTGGCAAGAAAGAGACCTTTGCTATACACACTTTCTTGGTTTGTCTGCACTTCACTAAATGGGTGAGACATTTTTATTTATTTTATTGACTTATTTTTATTTAAAGCTTTCATAGACTGTCCCTATACTAGTGTCTTGGGATGGCTGACAACAAGCCACAAGTAAAATAGAAATTTAAAATAGTGCAACATGCAGCATAAAACACATTAAAACCAACTAGGCATTAAAATAACGGGAGAATAAAAAGGGTTTTGTCTGGCACCAAAAAGAAAGGAGTGTTGGCGCCAGGCAAGCCTCTCTGGGGAGCGTATTCCGTAATCACGGCGCCACCACAGAGGAGGCCCTCCTCCGGGTAGGGTAGCCACCCTGCTCATCTCCTTCAAGGAGGGCTCCCGAAGAAGGACCTCCGCCTCAGGTCTCAAGGGGCAGGAAGGCGTATGGGGAAGGAGGCACTCCTTCAGGTAGCTCCTTCAGGTATCCAGAACCCAGGCCATTTAGGATAGGATTGGCAACTTCATACAGGTTTAGTGCAGTAGAGGATCACACAATCATCAGAGATCCCGGTAGTTTGTACACTGTCCAGATAAAGGTAGTCTTACTAGTTCTGAAGCTTTTCAAAGTACCTGTGGCTAAATATGGAATAAGTCAGAAGATGTCACAAGCACGATTCAGTACAGCTCACGTTTCAGTTGCTTTGTGAATGTGTGACTCTTGAACGTGTTAAAGGTAAATTTCTATCCAGTAATTCAGACTTTATTGCTGCATGAGCATGCACTGGTTGTGATGCTTTACAATTTCAGTGCAACTTGTGGAATATACTTTGGGGTGGGGTGTCTCTCTCTCTCTCTCTCTCTCTCTCTTTCTTTTACAGTACGCACATGTGGACCACAGATCTCCTCAACAAAATTGTGATTTATTTCCATTCTCAGAATTATGTAATGACGTATAGTAACCTACAGGTCTGTATTGTCTAATCTTTTCCTACTGAAATAGTAGAAGAAGTAGAAGAATGAAAAGATAAGCACTCAGGGATGAAATATTGTTTAAACCTGCTCTCAGTTGTTCCTTGATGTTGCTATAATTAAGAAAAGGACTGGTTTGTCACAGTGGGGCAACCCATTGTGTGTTGCGACCCACAATGGATTGGTATGTCATATGGACCAGGATCAGTTCCTGCAGATTGGTTTATCTGAGGGCAACAAGTCACCCTAATAAACCATGGCTTGTTCCAGGGAAGGGTCGTCATGTCTGAACCCAGGCAGCCTCTTAGAGGGGAGAGCTAGCTGTCAAAACTCCTTTCCCTCCAAAATGGATGCACATTGAACATTCAAAAGCAGCTGGAATCGCAGGGAGAAGTGCCGCCACCTTGAGAACAGCCAGGCAACCCCCTTCCCCCCCACAAAAAAGTGGAGGGTGATCTTACCATAAAGGGAGTATACCTGGCAGCACCCCCTTTTTGTGGGTTGAGATCACTCACGTTCTTGCTTTCCCTTGACAGCTCACATTTTGACAGCGTACTCCCAAGAGAAACACATGGAAGGGAAATTCCTCTTTAGAGTCTCTTGGGGGCAATGCCCAGGGTTGGTCCATGCTGTGCCTCGGCCCCGAGGACACTTTCCTAGCTGAGACTTCAGATTTCCACACTGTGAACCTCCCTGTGCTTATGTTGTGCAGACAAAACTCACGCGTGTGTAAGCAGAAGTCTTTATAGCATACCAGGGGATAGTATGGATTGTACATAGTGTGGTCCTTCGCCACACCACAGAGAATCATACATGGACACTGAAAATAATGTTGCATTCCCCTTCTCCTTCCCTTGATCCTGTTTTTCAGGTATCCATAAAAAAATATTTGGAGAACTTCTTATACCATCCCAAAGTACTTTTGGCAGAGTTTCAACAGATGAATCAACAACATTTTCAAACTGCAATGAAATATCTCTTTGGCAGCAAACAGAACTATTTGGTAAGCTGGTTTTGGACTTGGTTGCTAACAAACTGGAGCAACACTAGCCTAGATTCCCTTTTACATGGCAGGCAATATGACATACCAGCAAAGCTAGTGTGATGTAGTAGTCAGCATGAAGTAGCAGGCTCAGTTGCAAAGCTCGATTTAATCTTGAAGCTTGCCAGGCAATGCTCTGTTCTCCAGCTTTTACCCCTGCTCTGGTTTAGCAGGGGAGCTAACAGGTCCTGGGAGAGGGCAAGCTTAGAAGCAGCTCCAGGCCACCCTGCATTCAGAATCCCTGAATTTGCTGATGCAACAGCATTTGCTGGTGAGTTTCGGCCAACATAGCTCGGTCCAGCATCTTCAGACACCTTGTCCTGCCCTCTGCAAAGCCAGGTTTGATAAATGCTTCAGATCTGCTCTCCCTAGAACAGTAAGCTCAATTAGTCACCATCTCCCAGCCTAACACCTCACAGGATTGTTGCGAGGTGTGTGGGAAAGAACAACATTTGCTGCCCTGAGTTATGTGAAGGATTGATGCAGTTAAAATAAGTAACAACAACAACACCATAACAACAACTGTATAATAATGATGTCAACATTGATTCTTTATAATTTAAAAGACCAACTGCTCTCTTGTCCAGAGCCTTTTCCCACAGATGCCAAAATATTTATTAACTGCTAATTTATTTCAAGAGTGTAGCTTACCTTTTAAAATATTTATTTACCATGCAAATGAAACAATATAAATGCAATTGCTTTTGATAACCTCAATCTATAAACAATAAAAAGGCAACATTGTAAAATCTGGGAACTTGAGATAAATTAAAATATGTTCTGTTATAAAAAGCCTTGCAGAAATTTAAAAAAAAAAGATTTTGGGGCCAGGGCATGACAGGAATATCTCTCATTCCCTTTATTTCTGGAGTTCAGGCATGCGTGCGAATGTGATATTGCCAGAAGGTCACCATACACGCATAAGAACGATGTATCATGAATCTTGGTGGAGTGACAGTTTTGTAGGAGTAGGAAAAAAGGTGCAAGCAAATTCCTAAGGACAGGAATGGCCTCCCACGTGATCAGAAAGCACAGGATGTCACCAGCTGGAGGCAAATCCAGGTGGCTGGGGGAATGAGATGGACTATTGCTCATAGAACATGGCTAGCCAGCTGCTGTAGGTTCCACTTGCCATGCGGAACATTCATTGATACATCTAGGCTCTGTGTCTACAGGAGTTGGGAAATATAGTTATTGACCTGGCTACAATAAGAGAGAGAATTTTCCAAAGCCCGGGAGGAAACAGAACCTTGTTCCTAATCACGCTGGAGAGGTGCTTTCTGACACTGAACCCTATGGAATGTGTCGACATATTAAGTCAAGTCCTGCGGACATCTTCGATCTCCTATCTCCAAAGCCACACGGTAACACTCCTACCGAGAGACCTTCAGGAAGATGCTTTTCGAAACCTGTAAGTTATTTCCCTGCTGAAGAATTTTGGCCGACCGTCATCCATCCATCCACTGCTTTGCACTGCTTTTGTCTTTTAGATCAACAGTATTCAAAGATCTGTACGACCGAATGTCTGCAAATGCACAACGGGCTCTGTATCTCTGGATGACGCAAATCCTACAGAAATTCCACAATACCAGTGGTAGGTTGAATATTTGTTGTTGTTAGTCACAAAGTCGTGTCCGACCCATCGCGACCCCATGGACAACATTCCTCCAGGCCCTCCTGTCCTCCACCATCCCCCGGAGTCCACCTAAGCTCACACCGACTGCTTCCGTGATTCCATCCAGCCACCTCATCCTCTGCCCTCCCCTTCTTCTTTTGCCATCTATTGTTCCCAGCATTAGACTCTTCTCCAGGGAGTCCTTCCTTCTCATTAGGTGGCCAAAGTATTTGAGTTTCATTAGCAATCAACAATTGCAACTTTCTACCAAAGGGCTAAACATGCATGTTTAGCCTGAACGAAATCTTATAATCCCATTCTTGCTTAGAAAATAAAAGGTCTTACAACTCCCTGCATGGCTGGCTGGGGAATTCTGGGAGTTGTAGGCTTTTCTCTCTCTAAAAATCCACAGGATTATGCCATTTTGCAGAATGCTGCATTCCATGCCCCTCACCCCCATTTCCCATCCTGAAATGTTGAGCCAATATTCCATGGCTACTAAGCAAGCACGGATCCAATTGCCTTTGGAGTTTCCTCTCAGGCCTGCACTTTGGGTTTTAAATGGTTTTTAAAATATTCTGTAAACATTGGGGGTTTTCAGGCCTGAAAATACCTCCTCCTAGTGCAAAAGTGAGTGGCTTTTTTCTCCCCCTGACCAGTTCTGCACCACAAATGCTCTTCATGACATATTGCTATTTCCACGGCCCAGGGAGAGGCCAAAAAAACAAGCAACCCACAGGCAGCTGGGTGGACCATATCAGCAACCGGTTCAAGCAGTCTTCTTTTCCACCCGGAACAGATAAAGATAGTTTTATCTTTTGTAAAAATAATGGTTCTTCATTGCCCATTTTTGCATACCCCTCCCAAAATTGCCTTGCATCACAACGATACAAAATATTGTTGCTGGGAAAATTTCCAGCTATCTACTGTGAGCCAAACTGAGAGGGAGAAAGGAATTCTGAGAGGGATGGTAGATAATATCAGTAGCTCTGCTAAACTAAACATGATAATTTCCCTGTGTCAGGACGCTGTGGGATACTGCCCCGAGTATGTGTCTTCCTGGCCTGAGATGCCTTGAGCATCTCTAGGAAAAGGATAATTAAAGCAGCAAAGAACACCTCTTGCCTTTCTCAGAACCAAAAACAGAAAGAGCTTATTTTGCATGTTGTGGCTTGCGATGCAGAGTTTATAATCACAAGATTGGAAGGGGTGGGACGTAAGGTATGGGGAAAGGTGATCCTCCGAGGACGTTTGGAGTCAGGCCCCTGTTTCCTGAGGACCGTCTCTAAATACTACCGCAGTGTGACCATCCATTGCCTCACAAACCAGGAGGGGTGCAAAGCAAAAGCGATGGATCAGTACCGGCTGACCTGAAAGCTGTTCTCCAGCAGGCCTTGCCTCTCGGGCATCAGTATTGCTGAGCTGAAGTTCTGTAAGGTCCCCTCTGTGGGGCTGCCTTGTAAATAGTTGGGGAAGTGGAGTTGGTCCACCGTACAGATGCCTGAATTTTCACTGGAGGGAGCAAAGCACGCAAGGAATTCTGCGCCATCCACACAGCGGGTGCCTTTGTCTCAATTGGCAGGAACGCCAGGGCTAACCGTTTACGCTCTTTAAAATCTAAGGCACAGTGTAGGTCAATGCTTGCAAGAATTCCGTCCTTTACTGTAGCCACAGGTGAGGAGGAATCCCCTGCAAACGGGTGAAGGGGTAGAAACGGACTGTCCTCTTCTATGCGCCACACAGAGACATCCATCCTTGCCCATGAGGGAAGTCTCGGCAGGGTTGCAGCAACCTTGCCGTTTGCAGAAGTTTTTAGAAAACTTAATGAAAACATAAGGAGAGGGAACACAAAGAGCAACTTTATGAGACTGAGAATCGAATGCTAGCTGACTGCTGGAGTGGAAACTGGAGGGAATGGAGGTTGGAAAAGGTTGTGGCCAGCTAGCTGGAATTCTGAGCAGGAGGAGCTTTGTACACTGCTGTGTGTGTTGTCGGTTTCATGGATTTGGTGAAAACTCAATCGTAGTTATTTATTTATTTAAAGCTTTTACAGACTGTCCATCTACTGGCACCTCAGGAGGGTTTCGAAAAAGCAGCAAATAACATGGCACAGCATCCAGTAATTCAATAATATAAACCACATTAAAATCGATTAATAATTAAAATAACGGGAAAATAAAAAAGGGTTTCCCCTGATGCCGAAAGGAAAAACACATTGGCACCAAGCAAACCCCTCTGGGGAGCGTATTCCATAATCATGGTGCCACCACAAAGAAGGCCCTCCTCCGAGTAGGGTAGCCACCCTCCAAATCTATTTCAAGGAGGCCTCCCAAAGAAGGACCTCCGCCTCAGATCTCAAGGGGCAGGAGGGCGTATGGGGAAGGAGGTGCTCCTTCAGGTGTCTAGGGCCCAAGTTGTTTAGGGAGTTGTAAGAATTGGGAGTTGTAAGACTTTTTCCTATCTAAACGTGCACAGGATTGCACCCTTATAATAATGATATTCTGAGAATTTTATTTTGAGACATTCTAGGTTCAGAAAATGCTACTTCATGGGTTAGTGCAGAAAGCATGTGGATTCTTGGAAGATATATGGTTCTTCTTCCATTAGAAGAAATCAAGAAGATTAACCCGTATGAAGTAAGTAAAAACGAAGGTAAAAACAAAGGCTGGTGCCGGAGGTCAGACTAGATGGCCCGGGAGGCCCCTTCCAACTCGCTCTGTTTCTATTTTTCTATGAAGTACACATTTGAATAGTGGTTATGGAATATATGATGCAGGGCTGATAGGATTCTCATGGCAGTAGTTGAATATCTTTAATACCCATGATTGGGAGTCGGCTGGAGTCCGACAGCATCTGCATGGCCCAAATTCCTTATACCAAACTCCGTTTTCAAACAGAACTCCAAGGTTTGAAGAGTTCATCAGAATTCTTGCAAGCAAAGGATTAGTGGAGAAAGCTAAGAAAGGGAACATCAAAAACAGCCCCTGCTCAGGGGACATAGCTGGTTATACAGAAGGCAAAACAGAAAACAGGGAGAAAGGGAGAACAGAAGGAATGTCAAAGAAAGAGCCATGGCTGGCTAGAACCCCAAACCAGAATGTATTTTTTTGCAAGTTCTGAGATACGTCCTTGGCAAGGGCAGAAATAAAGGTTGCTGACTGAGGGCTAATTTGTGAAATGCACACATCTATCACTAGTATATCCCTAGCTGAACATCAGCATTGTCAGCAGACACTCATAAACCTAGCCTACCTCACAGGGTTGTTGTACAGATACAATGGAGAGGAGGTGAACTTTTGTAAGCTACCTTGTGTTTCTTGGAAGAAGTTCAGTGTATTGATAATAACAACAACAGAAAAACTGTCCAAATTAATGTTTTCTGGTATTTTTGGTAGACTTTAAAATGTCAGTTTCCCATATTTTGCATTGCATTAACTATATTAAAGATTAATTAAGATGCATGCATAAATGAAGGCTTGCGCACACAGCCTTCTTGGCGTTTGGAGTTGTTATTTTCTGAACTGTTCTGGGAATTGATACATTATTGAAGGACTGGGTCATTAAATACAGTATTATTTAGGAAAAATAGCTATCTTCTTGACCTTTACACAACATTCAAATCATTCTTTTTGTTACAAGATTACATTGGAAATGAAGTCACTATGGATATTAAATGCACTTTAGTAAATTCAGCCCATGATAAAGTTCCCTTTTCCTTTATGCCAATTAGATGAGGCTTTTCATCAGTTATGACAATGCGACAAAGCAGCTTGATACCGTGTATGACATCACGCCCGATCTTGCACAAGCTTTCTTGGAAAGGATACATGCATCAGGATTTGATATGAAAAATACATCTACTCTCTATAGGCAAGTCCATGTTTTTCAAGGTCGCATTTTGGAGAAACATTTTGCAGGTTGGTCAAGGGAATCAGGAGAAGCTGCTCAGAATCTAGCCAGATGGGGACACTTCATGGGTTGAGTCTGGGCTGTGGACTCCAAAACGGTTCTGAGTATTGTCATGCAGAAAGGACAAATTGTCCTGTTTGGGATTGCAACTGGGCTTTTGAATAAGAAGGGCACCGAAGAGGCTGCCTCCCTCTTACATTCTGATCTGGTGCAGTCCAACATGTGGTATTTCTGGTTTGTAGTTTGGTTCCAAATAATTTGCTCAGAGTTGCTTCCTCTCCCACTGTGTTAACACTCGGCATGTATATATGGCGTGGTTGCAGTATTTTGTTCCATGTGTTGATCCAAACATCCACCCTGGAAAGTAGGACAGCTCGATTAGCACAATACTGCAGATGGAGGAGGTGTGGGAGCCAACTAAATGAGGGTGAAATTCAATCCAGGCACTTCCTGATTTGTACCAGTCAAAGCAATCCTATTTATGCTTGCTCACAAGTAAAGCCCATTGGATTGAATGGGATTTACTCCCAGGTATGCGGGTATAGGATTACGCTATCACTCCCTTGGCCATTACACCAGAGGTGAGCAACTTATGGCCCCTTACATTTTTTGGCCTATGACTCCCATCATCCCTTAGCACTGAGTATGATAACTAGGGCTGATGGGAATTGTAGGCCAAAAAACATGGAGGACCTTGTTGTTGTTCAGTCGGAAAGTCGTGTCCAACTTTTCATACCCCATGGACAACATTCCTCCAGGCTCTCCTGTCCTCCACCATCCCCTGGAGTCCACCCAAATCCACACTCACCACCCCAGTGACCCCATCCAGCCAACTCAACCTCTGCCATCCCCTTCTCCTCTTGCCTCCAATCGTTCCCAGCGTCAGGGTCTTCTTCAGCAAGTCCTTCCTTCTCATTAGGTGGCCAAAGTATTTGGGCTTCAGCTTTAACACCTGACCTTCCAAAGAGCAGTCAGGATTGATTTCCTTTAGGATTGACTGATTTGACCTCTATGGAGGACCTTAAGTTGTCCATTGACTGTACTTCAATAATATATATTTAACTGATAATATTATGCTTCCTGTCTAGGAAACTCAGGGCAGCACAAACAATGCAAAAAAAAAAAAGCCTCCGTACAGAAATCCCCAAACCTCCAGCATCATATCTTAACAACAATGTAAACAATGCACCTTTTTGCTCATAGTTGTACCCAGACACTCAGGCAAGCAGGAATGTTTCTAAAAGTCACCCAGACTCAACCATGTGGGGCCAACGCCATTTCTCCGGGGAGGGAATTCCAGAAGAGCGAAGGTGCCCATGGGAAAAGCGAAGCCGCTAACGTCTTCTTTCTCTCACCCAGATTGGGCTTGTTGGTTTGCTTTTACAATGACCTGGAACGGATAGATGCCAGCGTGGCCCGGGCTTTACTTCATCAAATGATGAAATGTAACCAGCTGAGAGGTTTTCAGGCTGATATTCAGAAGGTGGGTACAGAGTTGGCTCTCACTGCCACCATCAGCTCAATTTCGTCTTGTAGAAGGACGTTCAAGGGGCCACCCATTCCAAACATGGTGATAATAAATTGGGTATTATGCTATCTATTGTTTGCTCTCCCCGTATGTTTTGTGTGTGGCTGGCAGTCATAATGACTTCTTGCACCCCAAAAGTTACTATTATACCAGTGTTAGCATCTCAGAAGCAGCTGCTCAAATGTGCTGTTTTTTAATTAATTGTTTCAGCTCAAATCTCAGCTTCTCAGTATTGCCATGCAAAACCAGACGTTGAACGACACACTTGGCTCACTCTCAGATGCAGTCGTGGGACTGACAACCCTTCAGCTAGAATCTCTCTCACCTGAGGCTGTGCAGAATGCCATCCAAACATTAACCCAAATCTCTGGATGGGCCAAAAGCCAAGTCATGATTTTATCGAGCAAATATCTGATGTATGAGAAGGTATGTCTGGGGATTTGGTTCAAAAGCAGGATCTCTGGGTTGGCTCATTGGAAGAAAGTTCACAGTAGAATAACAGTATTATTAGATCAGCCAAAGCTGTGAAATGTGAAGCAGTGAGTTGAATTGCAGGGTGGGTGGAAGGTCGGCGTTCAGGTATTTTGGACTTTGGTTCCTGAAAGCCCTTGTCCATTCCTTAGTCAATGGAA
Source organism: Varanus salvator macromaculatus (assembly GCA_023646645.1). NCBI lineage: Eukaryota > Metazoa > Chordata > Lepidosauria > Squamata > Varanidae > Varanus > Varanus salvator. Next base: position 8,455,075 of record JAIXND010000852.1, on the reverse strand, counting down.
AGGAATGCTGGAAGTTGAAGTCCAAAACATCTGGAGATCTACTTTCTGTGCCCCCCCCCCCGGTGTATTGAACCTGGCCCAGGAACATACAGATTCAACACCCCAGGCAAGTCATTAAACTTGCCAGGTAACCTTTGGCTATTAATCTTCTCTCAGCCTAACCTTCCTCATCATGTCCTTGTGAGTCTGTAAAGGGTTAACCCTGTAGCTTCACTACATTTAGTGTGCTGGAGGACAGACAGGATATAACTTTGAAATATAATACAAAATAAAATAAAGGCAGGTTTTCAAATTATATCCCCAGGTCTGAACATCTGTAATTCCTCCAAAACTTGGAACGCTCCCACAGATAAATACCTATGCAATCATGAATGGCTGATTCTCTGATAGTTTACAAATTCTAAAAAGCTACAGTTGAGGCATTTTTCCCATGTTGTACCAAAACGAAATTGCTTTTCTTTTCTTCCATCTGTAATGAGCACATGCCTAATGACGCTGCCTAGACGATGCATTTAAAATGGCTCTTTTTGGTGTGTTATCCTAGATTAACCAGAACTAATTGAGTACAAATCCCCTACAAGTCTTCTATATAGGATATGCAAAAACATGGAGATTTTATAGGTAACCTATGCACACTGACCCAATGCCAGTGCAATTGTTCGGTTCTTCTGTTGATGTACATTTCCTTTGCTCTTCCTATAGGTTCTACTGTTTCATAATATTAGCCAAATGGGTGCTTTGGTGACTGGCATTAGCACTCACTCATTTCACAACATGAACCCCAAAGAACTCGCTCAGGTTATCAGAGGCACACTGGCTCAGCGCATGTCTGATTTATCACCTGCACAACAACATGGGATCCTTCGGAAGGTAAGTGCAAATATTGCATGAAGAGAGTGGGCAAGTGAGGTTCAGATGTCCGATGTTCCTTGAAGCTCACAGGGGAGGTTGGTAGCAAGATAAAGGCAGGAAGAGAAATCAAAACAGGACTTTAGATTACTTCACATGGGTCCTGGTGACTGGAATTCTCTCCTACTTAAAAAAAAAAAGGAGGATGTTGTTTTGGCAGGGAATCGAAGCCATCTGAAGTCTTACGTAGGCTGACAGGACCTATACTGTAGTCAGATCCAGAGCCAGCTCTGGAGGACTTGTTCAAGGACCCTCAGATGATTTTATAGTCTGAGACTTCTGTGAGGCTGGGGAGAATAGAATTATAGATAAGATAAAATAAAATAAAATATGTCTATATACTGCCATAATCGAAAGTTATTATATATAAACTTCAACAAAGGCAGCCCACTATTTGCATATTGATCCACTTGTAGATTATGCCTAAAGGCAACCTGTCCAAAAACTGGATTTTTGATTAACTCCTCTACCCATTGTGTTTTACTGAAGGTGCCCATTTATCCTTCCAGTGTTACAGCATTAGTCTTTTAGCTGTCAAAAGTGCATAGAAAATCCATTTGCACTGACCTTGGGTTAAATTCCAAGAGATGGGTAGGAAATTCAAAAGGACGCATGTATCCTTAAATATTAAAGCACTTATTGTCACAAGATTTATCAGGATTATTTCCTCCTTGAAAAAGAAAGTTGCCAAGGGACATTGCCAAAATATAAGTAGATGGGAGCAGAGTTACATCTCCAACAATGGCCCAATCTAATTAAGCCCTTATCAAAGGAACGGTGCAATACTGTGGGTAGTTCTGGGGGTGATTTCAAAGCCAGGTGCTGAATTTGGACTATGTGGGAAAAAACTCTTAAAACTCCCCTGCTGTCAGGGGTTATATCAGGAGCTGTAAGACCTTTTTCTATCTCAATGCACAGGACTGGGTCCTTAGTAAAGCAAATGGTACAGACTGAGAAACAACAGCCATGTCCCCTTCTTTCCCTTTTCTGTAGATAGCTACATCCACAGAGCTGTGGCCAGTGATTACTGATCTACAAGGAACCTTTTTCAAAGAGGTGTCGCTTTTTGATTTGTGGAAGGAGGAAAGGCTCAATTCTTCACTCGTGAAAGAAAAAGAATTAAGGCCAAGTCAGGTAATTTACAGTTGCTGTCCTCAAGGTTTGGATGACAAAGGGGATGGGTCAGCCAAATTTTCTCTCACAGGGGGCTGGTGTGTGTTTCTCTTTTTAAAACACATATAGCTGGTGTTGGGCAGGGGTGGTCGCAGGAGTACATCCTTCTCCCCTAAAAATACAGCCCTAATCTCCTTGGCAGTCCTAGAGCTAAAGAGCCAAGTCCTGAAAAGCCAGCAGGCAACCAGTTTGAACAGAAACATGAAGCCACTCCAAAATAAGGGCGTGGTTTCTAGAGAGCTGTATAAACACCTGTACAGTTTGTAAATTAAACTAAAAAGAAGCTTTATTGGTAAAGTCCGAAATGGCTTGACAAATGGTACAGAACCTTGAGAAGTCAAAAAGGAAAGGAGAAGGGAATGAGGCTCTGGAAAGAACATTCTGTTTGGAGTCTTCAGAGAATACAGCACAGTGTTGTGAGTGTATGGACTGGGCTTGGATTGGGTGCTTGGACTGGGACTGGGACACAGGAGACCTGGACTGTGGTCTCTACTGGGCCATGAAGCTCACTGAGTGACTTGGACCAGTTATGGACTCTCAGCCTAACCTACTTCAAGGGATTGTTGGGACAATAGAGACAAGGAGAATCTTGTAAGTTACTTTGCAAAAGGGAAAAACAGAATATCAATGGAGTAACACATGAAATATTATACAAATTCTGTTTCAGGCCTTGTATCTATATGATGTATTGTCAAAGAAGACTCTGCCTTCTGACCTCTTAAGGTAGGGATGTTAATTTCATGCTCAATCCTATATGTTTTAATCCTTGTTACCAGGATGGTAGCTAACTGTGCAGTCTTACAGCTGCATTCCTAAATATACTTAGGGTGCAATCCCGCACTATTTTAGACAGCAGAAAGGGAAGTCCATGGGGTGAGCTACTGAGTAGCCGTGCCTGGGATTGTATTGGCCACTGGCCAGTGTAGGATCTGTTTCAAGAAAGATTATACAAATGTTTACTGTTTGTCTTTTCCCCCCTTCAAATCAGCATCCCCCAGCTACTGAAAGGAGTAACCTGTTTGCAGATTGAAAATATGAATGCGATCTCTTTTTTAAATACTTTCAGCATTTTTGAAAAGAATCTTCACTTGCTTTCACCTTATCAGGTAAAACGTTTGGTATAGCAGCTGTGTTAGGAAGCTACAGTATCTCTAGAATCCTGATTCTAACACTGATCTAAGTTGACCTGGGTGACCTGGGTGGGTGTTGACCTGGGCGGTTTCTGGTCATTGCCCCTTTTGTGTGTGTGTTTGTCCATAATTCTATTCTAGTTCTGCATTAATCTACAATTTTAAAGTAAATCCCCTTGAAACGTATTTAACTGCATATATGGATATGTTTGAACTATCAGAAATTATGTTTTAGCATTTGATCAGATGTGAAATACAGAAGGCAGGTAAATTTTCACTTTTCATTTTGTTCAAGAGGCCAAGTGAATCGTGCAGGAACTGATAAAGAGCAAATTCTTCAATATTTGTTATGTCAATCACTAAAGGACACTGTTCCCACTGTACCTACCAAATGCCAGGAAGCATTTCTCTTTCTGTTAAAGTGAGCTATTTCTCCATGTAGTCAACCAGATTTCTGCACCAAAGAATATGATGCAGTGGCTGAAGTACCAGGACTCTGAAAGTACCAGGCCTCTGGTGCCGAGTCCTCTACTCAACCACAAAGCTCATGGCCTAACCAACCCCACAGGGTTGTTGTGTGGATAAAATGGAAAGGAAACAGACAATTTATGCTGCTTTGGGGTCAGCAGGGATAGAAATGTAACAGGTACATTGGTTAATAAATGACTAACTTATGAAAGCATCTGTCACTTCTACGTACAGCCTCATAGCCTGGGGAAGTCTCCATTAAGGAAAAAGAAGTTCTACCAAGTAGAAATGTGCTATTTTACAACCTCCACCAGTCAGAACGGTGGATGCTTTGTCACCCTGTTGAGAAAGAACGAGTGACCAAAGCACTAAATTTACAATTATTTTACAGTAGCAATTTAGACGAGGGTGTCGTATTTCAGACTCATGGGCCAAATGTGGTCAGATAAGTCATCCTCTCACTTGACTGCAGAATGTTTGGTGGTTTCCTGGCTTTTGCATAACTTTTTCCCATGTAAAAGGTTGAAATCTTAATTACTTGCTGGAAGAGCTTTATGCATCGACAGGGCAGTATTTCTAGCTTTCCCTCCTCGTCTCACCCACCATGGGAATTTGGTTCCCAAGAGCTTCCTTGGACTGACAGAAGAGTCCACATGCTTAGAGTGAAGCTGAGAATGGAGTAGACTGAGACGATATCGAGACTGGTGTGTGTGTGTTATGTGTTGTGAAGTCGTCTACTACTTATGGTGACCCTATGAATGCAAACCCCCTAAAATGGTCCTGCTCATGAAAGCCCTCTTCAGCTCTCTACATTCAAGGTTGTGACTTCCTTTTTGGATTCGATCCATTTCATTGTCTTCCCTTTCATCTTCTGCCTTGGACTTTCTCCAGGGAGTCTTGTCTTCTCTTGATGTGCCCAAAGTAGGATAGCCTGACATTTGCTCTTAGGGAAAGCTCTGGGTTGAATTGATTGCGGAAGCCACTTGCTTGTCTTTCTATGGGTCCAATGTATTCAAAAGTTCTCCTCCAGTACCATGTTCTCCTCCAGTATATGTTCTTCTTTGTCAGCTTTCTTCACTGTCCAATTTTCACACCCGTATGTTATTAATTGGGAATACAATCGTTTGGATGACCTTGTTATTTTTACACTTCATGATCTTTCCTAGTTCCTCCATTGCCTCCTTTCCAAGTTTCAGTCTTCTTCAAATTTATTGGCTTCCTTTGAATTGAAATGATACTGGTGCTGTTTTAGCATTTTCAGACAAATGAATGGTTTAAGATTATAGTTTTTATTTGCATTGTTCATATACATTCCACAAATGCCAAAGATTGTTTTAAAGTGTCTTCCTTCTTTGGCTTGGAAATTTTGCAGATTAATTGTTTGGCCTGGAAATTTTGGACTGTCTCCAATGAATCGGTACCTCCCTATCTCTTAACAGCGCTGCCGTAAGCTATTCCTTTTAATTTCTTTTTGTGTTCAGTGTGCTTCTTATATTGTAATAGCATGGAATTAACAGAAAAAAACAATGATAGACGTTTACAGTACCGCTGGTATTATCTTTCAGGGTTTTTTTATTCTAGCCAAGTTTTATACATTTGTTCAGAACTGTTCCATAATTTCAAGATAAAGTTTAGTGAAGCTGTCTTCAAAGAATAAAAGAGCCATGGGCTTGAATTTAATAATAATGCTTAGCATCTGCACAGAGTATACTTCTCTAACTCGGTGCCCTCAGTTGTTGTAGACTTTAGTTCCCATCAGCCCCGGTTGTCACAATCAGGAATCAGGAATGCTGGGCATTGTAGTACAAAACGTCATGCAGGCACCAGGCTGAGGAAGGCTGACACAGAGAGTGCTTCAAGTGTTCAAAGCAATTCTCATATTATTTGAATACAATCCTTTCAAGAAACTTTGTGAAGGTTTGCCAATATTATTATCCCTAGCCTGCAGATCTGGGTGGAGGCCAGGTAGCTTCCATTCTGAGAATTCATGGAAGAGGTGAGATCCTGGTCACCTGGAAGTAAGTTCCACCACAGTCAATGAGGATTGCTTCTGAGTAGACTTCTATGGGATTCCTCTGTTGGCTTCCATTCTGTACTAGCATGCAGTGAGCACCCTTTTTAGTATGTGTGGGTGCTTTCCTACAGTGAAATTGGCCATGGGCTTCTCCAGTAAGGGGGAGACTGGAACCAAATCTGTACCTTATAAACCTTCTGGAAGAGTCAGATTAGGGTTGCATGGAAGGATACAAGTAAACATGTATAGGACCAGTGCTCTTCTTGTAAAAAAAAAAAAAAAAGTGCTGGAACTCATGTCTTGGGGTCACACTTTTACACTAAAAAGGATTTTCAATTCACCAACTTTTTTTGAAATAAAGAACTTATTTACCTTTTGCACGTAGCCAGTCACTCTACACACACATAAACATAATGGTTGCTGCCGCTGGCAGTAAGCACTCAGTGCGCGACCACACGACCGATCCCAAGGTGAGCAGCGTCCCAAGCCGAGCAGCACCCTCACAATCAGTGCGGACACACACGCAGCCCGCATGCACTATTTTAATGATTTTTGCCACCGACCTGCTATGCCCAACAGAACGATTCACAATCACTTGGAAAAATCCCTTGGAAAAATCTGTCAAAAAATGGTGCCAGAACACTGTTCCGGTGCGTTCTATGACAAAAAAAAAGCCCTGCATAGGCCTGTGTGGCTACTTTATTGTCACACACACACACACAGAGAGGGGGGGGGGGGAGAGAGAGAGAGAGAGAGAGAGAGAGAGAGAGAGAGAGAGAGAGAGAGAGAGAGAGAGAGAGACCAAAATTGGGCCAATTCAAGCCCCTGGCTTAAAATTATTTAACGCGGAGGCATTGATTTGATTTCTTGCTTGATTTCTATGCTGCCTTTCCAGGTGATGGCAAAGCATCTTGTAGAAGCTTCCTGCATGTAAAATCACCCCATGTATACCAAACTGCAGGGCATCCCAGGCCTGAGGACCCGCTCCATCCCCTAGGGATCCCCCTGAGTGTCACACCCCTTTCCCTTGGCTCCACCTGCTTCCTCCTGACCATCAATCATTCAATGGTTTCCTGGCCTTTGTGCATTTTTGCCCCATACTAAAAAGTTTAAATGCTTCTCTCAAGGGTCAGTGAGTGCCAGTAAGAGCTTTAAGCTAAAATAGGCTGCTAACTTTTGGCATTTTGTCTCCCACCCCACCCCATTGCCTTCAGCCACATCCATCACTGAAACGGAGCCCCTGAGAGCGGTCCCAAAGTTAAATTTAGCTCCTTTCTATCCACTCAGCAATATAACCTACATTCTTCACAGGAAGGATAGGATATGGTGATAAATAAATTTGTTTCCATCCCTGTACATTTGTTTCCATCTCATACGCAGTCCTGTGGACAAATACTTTCCTCTTCACACAACTGTCTTTGTAAATTCCTCTTCTAGTGTGGAGCATCTGGAATCCATAATAGGATCTCTCTGTGTCCCTTTTGTGGCCAGCCTGGGAAAAGTTGAACTAGATCATCTCATTAAAAATAGGCAGAAGAAAAAAGCAATTCTGCAAAAAGTACAGGACTGCTTGGTAAGAGGGCTGTTATTTTTACTTTATCAAAAGGTGTCTCTCTCACTTTTGGGATCAAGCAGGCTTTACAAAGCTTCCCAGAGCGACCTGGTACTGAACAAAACTTTAAAATTTTAACATGCATAGTAGGTCCATGTAGCCTATACTTACATTTAAAATGATATTAATACTATATTGCACTGAATCTCACAGTTATATTGTTAGTTGTCTTGGCTGGATAGAATCCAGCAAGGTGGATTATTAAATTAAATGAACTAAATTATGAGTACAAACAGTGAAGATACCAAAGATTTTAAAACTTATGTCAGTTCATACAGGAGAAATTGCTCCCTATGGCTTCCTACGTAAACACACGAATATCCCACAAATTTGCAAAATTTGTGTCAAGGAGAAAGGAAGAACATATCGCAATAATGTATAATACAGGTCAGACATATGCTTGCTTCCAGAATCCTCTTTAGCAGGAGGCACTGCATTTGCCGTAGCTACCTATATGTGAATCTCTGTCACCCTGTAGCGAAAGAGAATAGGAATGCCCTTTCTGACTGGAGGAATATAGATATAAATATGACAAGTGTTTCATGCTGAGGAGCCTCTGGAAGGAAACAGAGAGGGAATGGCATTCTCAAAACTTGGTTGCATTCAAAAAGATGTAGGGAGAGACACTTGTGGTGTCTCTTGGCTTGATCCTACAGACACTGTCCATTCCAGGCGTTCCTGACTGCACCACGACCATCATTCCTATGCCACAGTCTCTTGTGCACTCACACGTGTCCCTGCCTGATGGTGAAGATCTGGCTTAGAGGCCCTTCTTGAAGTGCCATGCCCAAAGGAGATGAAGGGGATGGCGAATAGAAGCGGGGTCTTCTTCGTGGTTGCACCCTATTCCCGAAACCAGCTTCCCAGAGAACTTCCCTCATGACAATCCTTTTGGCACCAGGCAAAAACAATTTTATTCTCCAGGCCCTTTAATACTTAACTGAAATGTATTGCATGAATACAATAATTAATAATAATTAATACAAACCAACCTTAAGTTGGATTGATTATAAATCAAGTGATGCTCATCCACTCTCCTGGCTTAGGATAAATCTGGTTAAACTTTTATGCTATTGTCGCAGCTTATGTTTTTTAATCGATTTTAATTTTTAAAAATAGTATCTATTGTAGAATTTGTACGCTATTGCCCTGTTGGTTGTGCACTGCTCAGGGAGCCCTGTTTGGGACAGTTGGGTACAGTTTTATAAATCCAATGAATGAATAACATACTGTTGCACCAGGACCAAAAGCCAACCAGCTTGCATATGCTGCCAGGCAGCCATTGTCCTCTTTCTGGACGTGCCGCCTGAAGCACGGAAGTTTGGCATGGGATGGCCACAGTGGCCCAATTCTTTTCGCTCAGACTGCAAAGTCCACAACACCCTGTGGCCTGATCCTGGGCCTGCACACCTCCGTCTGGTGTCTTTGTTTCAGAACGGCTCAGTCGTCGATGAATACGACATTGACTTGCTCGGAAGCCTCATTTGCCATCTGCCCGCAGCATTCGTCTGTGAGGGGATATCCCTGGAAGCTGGGGCAACAGCCCTCGACCGCTTTCGATCCTGCCAGCATCTCGGCTACGATCATAAGATGGAGATTAAACACAGACTGATGGAATTGCACGGGTAAGAAATACTCTGCGTAGGTCTAGCCTTGAATCTTGGTGTAGGGGCATGAAATGCAGTCGGACACCTTCTTCAAGGCAATTTCCCATCTAATTAGCAATAAAACTCTCAAGCTGGTGCACCACCTGTCTTTCCATGTCACGGAAGAATCCTATGCTACGGACACACCTGCCTCCCACTTGTGGAAGAATAGCATCCATCTGCTGTCTGGCCAGGTGTGGAGCTGGTGTGAACTGAACTGGAGATGCAGACTCCAGATTTCTCTCCCCTCCAAAGGAGAACCCCATAGCAAAGTTCCTTTACCATTTTCTGCAATTTTAGCATTCTGACAAGCAGATTTACCACCAGCTGCCAGAGTTTTTTCTACCCACATCGCAAAAAGTAGAGTACTTTCACCAGATGTAAAAGCTTTGCTGCAGAGCTGGCTATGAACCGTACGGGTGGGTTGGCAGTAGCATCTCCCCCATTTTGGGGGTCTTTTAAATAGATAGTGCCTTTTAAAACTAAATTAAAAATCATGTGCCAATGAACATTTTGCAGTTTCTCTCCCTAATTGATTGAGGAATAATCCATAGTGCATGCTACAAGGCTTACTTCTGAGTAGGCATGGACAAGACTTGTGCTGAATGTTTATTGAGACTTTTTCTTAAAAGCAAAACAAAACACCCTAATGTTACAGAGTATTTGGCTCATTTCTTAAATCCAATACACACAATTTTATAGAACTGAAGACTGATTCCAGGAAGTTAGGGAAGGGTCTTAGATGTTAGGAAACTCCAAATTCATCAGAAGTTTGTGACAGACTGTAAAAGAAAACCACGTGACAGGAAGTCGGGTTGTTCCACCCACCCTGTGGAAAGGCTGCTTAAACGTGTTTCTCTTCCATCCTCTTCTTCCTCATATCGAGTCCTTTTAGACTGCAAACCTGTCCTGTTTCACTGACCGCATGCAAACGATTCCTTTCTGGTGGGGGAGCAGGATAAAATGCACACAACAAACAAATAAGTTGGTTTCTTCTACATGCTTGCTTGCTGGTGCTTGGAAAATAGATTGTACATATGAATAAAACATTGTGTACTCATTTCCACAGCCACAGCACTGTTCAAAGTATATACTTTTGGATGCATTTTAAGCCAAATCCATATATTCGCATGCTATTTTCATCCAAGCACTCAAATTTAGCTGTTTTATGAAGTAGCCTGTAGGTAACTCTAATTAATAGTTCTATGCACTGGGAAAAGAAAACCATACAACGATATGTTACAAAGCTAGGGCCTTTCTTATTCCAGTTTGTGAAATCTACCTGTGCATTTATTTCCTAAATGATTACTGCAAAACACATTTTTAGATCCCCAAGAAACTGGACAGCTGAAACAACGCAAGATAGTGGACAATTTTTGGCTCTTTTGCCAATAGCTGAACTAAACATCCTTGTTGAAAAGGTATGACCACAAGTTTGATGAAGTGAGTGAGTTTCTACTTAAAATGGGTGTGACTAGAAGTGCCTGTTGGGTACTTTGTTCATTATAAATTGTAGCTTCGACAAAATGTTGTCGTTTTGCTGGAGTGCTTCAGTTCGGAGCTCCGGCCAGAGTTGTGCAGTTAATAAAGGAGGAGGTGGTGGAGAAGCACATGTGCCATCTTGAGCTCCGGGAAGGAGGGAAGGGGAAGGGGCGGGGGGAACGGAGAATGACAGAAAGCAAGAGTTACTTATTAAATCAAGATCGTGATATCCCAGTTGCATGTCAGTCCCTCCTGGTTGTTGATTGATACCGGACAAGCAACCGGAAAGGGCATTGCCAGTCACTCCTCCCCAGTATTTTTGGGCTCCCAGTGCACAGCTTACCCAACATGGGCAGCAGCCATCATCAAAGGCTTTAGGAGAGCCTTCCCTTACCTGGCAGCCTCCCAGTATTTGGGGCTATAACTTCAGCCAAGCACCAGCCAAGACAGCTAGGGGTTGGGATGATGAGAGTTGTATTCCCAAACATCTGGAGGGCACACAGCTGGGGAAGGCCACCTTAGAGTCTTCTGGGGAAAAGCTTGCACTGTTCTTCCAAGTTTATCTTCCTACATCATTTTCCTTCTTAAGTCTCTTCTTTCGAAGGAACCAAGACCTGAAGTAATCATTTTATCCCTCCCTCCACCCCATCAAAGTTTCCTGATATAATCTCAGAAGTGGCATCAACGACATCAGGGCCAGTCCCTCCTTCTGAAGAGCTCCTATTGGCCCATTTTGAATTTGTTCGCAATGCCAGTCTCCTGGTGAGAACACCTGATTCAGCTCCAGGTGAGTAAATTTTGGGCTGCCTTCACACAGCAGATTTGTCTGGTTTAATGAGACCAGTGTACTTTGTGATAGACAGAAAAATGAAATGTAGCAGTAAAATTGGTGGAGACTTTGCTCCTGTAACACAAGATCTGACAAGCATCTGCTGAATTATATTAAAAACAACCCAATGCAGTAGCGGCTGAGGGTTCCAGTGCCAGTGGGACTGTGTAGCCACTCCAGATTTTAGTCTGAAAGTTTAAGGAGCTATTTGTGGTGCTGAACACTGTCCCCTAAATAACTTCTTTAAAGTTCAGTTCCACACCCCTAAGCAGAAAACAAAGCACATAAACCTGAGCCAGTGAATTATTTCCATGTAATTATTTGTTACGCATCAGCACATGTCAGCTCATCAGTTTTCAGTGCCATCATACATAAATTGCATGTGTTATTCCTCAATTCTTAAAATTTATGAGTATTGTCATAAAACCATTGCCTCTATTTCTGATCGGCAGGTCTGGAAGAACCACAAAGTTTTTAGAAGTAAAAACTGAAAAATCAAAAGCTGCCATGTGAGTGGGAGAAACCTCAGAATAGCTTGGTGGGAACAGGGCATGTTCAGTGTTCAGTCTGAACTGCAGCATTGAATGACCACATTTTGTCTTTCTTGCCTGTTATGTTCACGAATCCGCCAAGCATTTACTGAGCCATATTTGGGACAACTCGGATGCATGTGACAGCTTTCAATTCTTGCTATGTTTGGGGCAAAAGCACGACAGAATCTGTACTTTCCCTGGACTCAACAGAGTATTTCTGCTTACTCCACAATCACAAATTTCCTATGTGTTGACTCAGCCATTCTTGGTGTGACAAGATACCCTACTTAAACTCCACATGCAATTCCATATTGTTATACAATGGTTGGCTGCAAAGAGTGGCTTTTATTTACATTGTGGGATGCCAGATAATTGATTCCTGTCCCTCAATATTATCTGTTGGGCTTGGCATATTTTTCTGTCTCTCTACCTTAGGCTGCAGCAGGTCCACCTGTGCTCCTTGTTTTCTACACAGCTTGTTTCAGAAATCTTTTTGTATAATCCTTGCTCTCCGACCGCCCAGTTAAAAGGTCGGCATGTCTGCAGAAATCATTCAGCACTGTAGTTCCTTCTCAGCCTCACCATTCCAGAACAGGACAACAGCCAAAGTTCCACTTGGATGCCAGGAAGCATTTCCTGACCGTTAGGACCCCGAGGGTGTGGAATGGGCTTCCACGGGAGGTGGTTGAGGCCCCATCGGTGAGGGTGTTCAAGGACAGGCTGGACGTGCACATGGTGGGCATGTCGTGAGCGGAGCCGGCTGGTGCCGGAGGTCAGACTAGATGGCCCGGGAGACCCCTTCTGACTCACTCTGTTTCTATGTTCCTATGTTTATTTTCATGATGTGACTTGGATGGAAGCAATTGTCCATTTTATGTTAAACTTTCTTTTAAAGGAACAGGGAGTGAAGACCATCAAGGATGGAGCACTGGGGACCCCTGTTTCTAGCCCATGGTCCCCAGTTCAGGGATCTGATAAGAAGTCCTTAAGGTTCAAGCCGATTCCGCACTTCTAGTTTGTATCTGCAGCCAGCTCTGAGTCCTAAAACACTGTTTAACATCTGCTGCATTCTCGCTTGAGTAAATAGACTAATCTATATAAGATAAAGGAGATTAGGCTTAGCTGTGGTATTTTAAAACATTAATTGCTCCAGAGGGACCAATTAATCCAGGTTTCAGATTGGGACCACGGCAGCCCTGAGAAACCGTCTTCAACTTTTTTCTCCTGGGTCACTTTCCAATTAACCCCCTTCCCACCCTCCCCAAAAGGTCTCTGCTTTATCCCTGAATCTTCCACCTTACAGAGCATATAGCCAGAGGGCTGGAGACCTCTATCTTGTATTTGGTTCTGTAGGAAGTCATTTGCCCCAACATCCTGCTGTCCCTGAGCTGCGAAGGTACAGGGGCTGCGAAAATCTGTTGCTTTGATGCCTCGAATAAGCTGCTTTTTGCCCACAACAGCTTCACCTAGTCCTGCCCCCACCCAAATCTTCCTGCCAGTGTTCTTGTTTTCCTGAAAGCAAATGCTCTCTTCTCCCCTTTCTATTTTTAAAAATAGGAGTATCCTTAGAGGAAAGGAACCCTAACCACACATAGACAGAGGCTTTAGAGTACATGTATAGAAACATAGAAACAGAGCGAGTCAGAAGGGGTCTCCTGGGCCATCTAGTCTGACCTCCGGCACTAGCCGGCTCCTCTCACGACATGTGCATGTCCAGCCTGTCCTTGAACACCCTCACCGACCTCCCGTGGAAGCCCATTCCACACCCTCGGGGTCCTGACTGGCAGGAAGTGCTTCCTGGCATCCAAATGGAACCTTGGCTCCCTGAGCTTGGCTCTGTTGGGGCGCGTCCTGCCTTCCTCTGCAGGGGAGAACAGGTCTCTACCCACCTCCGTGTGACATCCGCTCACATACCTGCATGTCGCCAACAGATCCCCTCTGAGTCTCCTCTTCTCCAGGCTGAAGAGACCCAATTCCCTCAGTCTTGCCTCATACGGCATCCCCTGCAAACCGGCCACCATCCTTGTGACCCTACACTGCACTGACTCCAACTTGGCCATATCCTTTCTGTAATGAGGGGCCCAAAACTGAGCAGAATACTCCAGTTGCGGGCACACCAGAGTCGTATAGAGTGGTAGTAATACTTCTCTTGATCTAGAAGCCACATTTCACACTTAATACATGTTTATTAGCCTATGCAAATTTGTGCCTTTCTTTTTAAAATCCTGATCTGTTTGGTACCTTTTATTTATTTATTTATTTATTTATTTATTAACAGATTTATATGCTGCCCCTTGCCACAAGCCTCGGGGCGGCTTACAACTTCAAAAAAACATTAAAAGCATACACATACCTTGTTCTGCAAACAGCAGTCCCCTCATCACGTCTAATTTGAACTGAATTCAACCTGTTGCGATAAGCAGAAAGCATCAGAAGCTGGAAATGGAACCAGACTTTTAATCATTCCACTTGCCTTGGATTTATTTATTTATTTGTTTGTTTATTTAAAACATTTCTATGCCGCCCCATTCGCAAAGAGCCTCAGGGCAGCTTACAAAACAAATACCATTTGCACAATTAACCTTAAAAATTTTGGAGACATTTCGGCACAATCTAAAACCCAATCTAAAACCCAATAAATAATCAATTAACAATTAAAATAACTTTGAAATAAAAAGGTCTTGGCCTGGCACCAAACAACAAATAACGACGGCGCCAGGAGGACCTCTCTGGGGAGTGCAGAGAGAATTTGCCTGCAGACCTGCCCAGGTGCTCTGGGGAATTTAAAAGGCTCGCTTTTTCCAGGCTGAGCTGAATTTAAGTTTCTGTAGAGGTGGGCATTCCATTGTACAGACTTGCAGGAATGCTGTTTACATTGTATAACTGTGAAGCTCTTTTGTTTTGATGGCGTTCGGATGGGTACCCACTGCAAGGTTTAATGAGACTTTCAGGACCCTCCTTCCATTGGCCCAACAGATGCAATCTTGTTAGCATGTTTTCTGGCGTCTGCAGTTTTATTTGATTGAAGTAAATCCATCCTTTTGCGTCCGTTCCAAGTACAAATCTGTCTGGTACATCCTTGCTGTAATTTGTTTAGCACGGGGAGCTCATCTCCTCAGCAGCATCTGTGATACTCTGCTTTCCTTCAAGTGATGGAGGAATCTAAAGAGGGTTTCTTCCCCTTTATTTATTTATTTAGACAAATTTCTATGCCGCCCCTTGCCAGATAGCCTCGGGGCGGCTCACAACATATCAGAAAACCAAAAAACAAAGCAACCCAACAATACAGACAATACACAATCTAAAAGCAGTTGGAAAGCGGCATTCTTGAAAGGGACTGGACAAACCTTTTTCTTTCAGGATTGATGGTCTCCCAAACTAGTAAGTGTGGCATGCTAAGCCCATGTTGCAGGCCAGAATTCTTGGTGGCCCTGGCACGCAGAAGCTTCGTTGTGGTGGGCCCCCTTCAAAGGAGCTCCCTCCCTGCCTGTGGAAGTCAGGCAGGCACCCAAATTGTGTTGCTTTGGGAATCTGTTGAGAACATTGGTATTCCAGGAACCTTATTTCCTGCACAAATCTGCTATGCCTTTATTGATTCTAATACATGGTTTTGTTCCTTTTATCTGTTTTATCTTTTTATTGGTCACCGCTCCAGAATCTCCATGCTGAAATACGGAAAGGCATCTCAATGTTGCGAATAACATCTCTCCCTGATCCTTCTTCCCCATCAGCTATCACCACAGCAGCCATTCCAGCAGAGAGCTGTGAAGGAAAGCAGGGCCATTCCACCTGTCCTGCTAAAAAATTTTCCTCTTCCCACCCCACTCTCTTTTTGTGTGTGTCGTATTCTCTCAGATTGTAAGTTTTCCTTTTGCAACAAAGGTACTTTTTATGGACTTCAGTCTTGGGACAGTTTGAAGTCTGCTGGTTCACTTTTAATTCATGTTTTTGTCTAAGTGCTAAAGGAGTGCTCCAGAAATATGGTACATAAGTAAATAATGTTTTCTTCTGTTCCAGAGTGTACCGATGTCATGGCCCCTTCTTCAGAGGAGATTATAAAATTATTAGAAGCAAACGTGTTTTGGTCTGTTCAGGAGCTTGTCTGCATGGATACTGATACTTTCACCAAGACGGTGGAACTCCTTGGCTCTGTCGGGCGTTTCAGCCTGCCGCAGCTTGTTGCACTGAAAGAGAAAGCTAAGCAGGTATCTACAAAAGACGGGAAGGGAGAAATAAAGTCCAAATTCCAAAGAAATCTTTTACGTAAGAACAGCCTTCCTGGAGCAGACCAAAGTCCATCCAATCTAGCTTTCTGCTCAGATGGTATCCAACTAGCTGCCCAGGAGAAAGTTGTAAGCAGGGCAAGATAGCAACAGCACCCACGTACCCATGTTCCCCAACTGCTGGACGTAGACTTGCTGCCACTAATATTAGAGGTAGCATGTAACCAACAGAATTAGCAATCATTGACAGCTTTCTCCTCCATTTGTCCTGTCCTCCTTTAAAACCATCCAGATTTTCCTATGGAAAAGAATTCATTTCTAGACTCCATTTCTAGAATGATGAGAGAGGGATTAAAATGTGTGCCTTTCCTCTGGCTCCACAGGATAGATAATTCTGTCCACCTCCGTCATGTTTCCCTTTCCTCACCTGTTTTCTCAGCTGTTCTAACCTTGCTTCATGGGTGAGTTGCTCCAGTCCCTTGATCATTTTAATTACCCTTTTCTGTACTTTTCCCAACCCCACAATATCCCTTTTCAGTGCAGTGACCAGAATTGTCCTCAGTTTCCTGAGTGTGGTCAAACCACCGATTTGTTTAAGGGCTGTGGAAGTAGGATATTGGGGGTTTTATTTTCATTTCTTTTTCTAATTCTGCCTAACAAAGTTTATCTTTATCACAACAGCTGCACACTGCAGTTTGTCATTGACAAGCTGTCAACATCAAACCCAAAATCTGTTTCTCGCCCAGATCCCATCAGCTTATTCAAGGGTGCACACGGGAATCTCCCCGCATCTTTGGAACAACGTCCCTGCTGCAGCCCACCTGGCACCAAATTTGCCACATTTTCGGTGCCCTGTTAAGACATCCCTCTTTGCAGAGACATGTAAAGACCTCTCTGGTCATCCAGGTGCCTGATGGGTTTGTCCAGGTGTCTTTTTCCTTTCTTTTCAGCCAGGTCTTTTTATTGTTCTTTGTTTAGTTGCCAAGTCATGCCCAACCCTGTATTTTAATGTATTTCAATGCTCTTTTAAGTTATTATTTTTTACTTTTTCATGTTGTTTTAGGTACTTTATTGTTTTTATAGCTTGCTGTGAACGGCCCAGAGAGCTTTGGCTGTGGGGATGGAGGTACAGAAATGAAAAATAACAATAACCTGGTTTCATTGGATTACCCCAGCCTGTAGTATTAAGAAAGGCAGAAAAACATCTCCCTGTCCACATCTGTCACACCAGCCTGGAGCTGGCATAGTGTGTCTGGAGAATCCAATGGGTTTAGGTGTGAGGAGCAGTCTAGGGATCGAAAAAGGTCCAGGTGTGACGGCCTAGTCAAATGATTTCCAGTTTTGCTGGCAGAATCCATTATAAGCAGGGGAAAATATGCTGCTTCCTTCCCCCATGAGAAAACTGACGAGGAGTAAAACCAGCTTGGGCCTAGGGACCTTGCTCTGCTCCCATTCCAAGGGGGCTGGAAGGAGGAGAGGGTTGCAGTCTACCCCGGGCCCCTAACCTCAGTTCTCTTGAGGCACAGTGATGCCCCATCCCCATTCCTGAAGTAAGATTCTGCTGCTGTAAATTTTGCATGCAGAGTAGGAGAGGAAATCTTGTTCTTCTTTACTTCGGGCAACAAAGTGTCTTGGGCATGTATTCTGAGGAAGTTCTGTGAAGGGCTGCCTTCCTGACCCAGCTTGCCATACTCCTGAGCGACCTTTCTCACCCTCCGAGGATGGTTAGGCAGGAGAGAATGAGGGAGAGGTTTTCTCTGCACTCTGGAAGCAGCTCCGACCAGGAATGTGTCAGGTTGCCTCTTTGCAGGTCTTCAGGGGAGTGTGGAAAACCCACTTGCTTCCACTGCCCTTTCTGTGCCTGGCTATGTATCTGTGTAGTGGAAGCTTTATTAACATCACCAGATTTTGTAGCCAATTGGATTCTGCATTGCTTTTATCCTGCATGCAAGAGGGTCCCTCCATTAAAGGCAGCCCCCAAAATTATTTAAATTAATGCATATATACCTTTAACATTTTTTAGAACAAAGCTACAGCTTTAGAACAAAATAAGACTGTTTCATCAGTTGATTTGCTTTCAGGAAGCTCCTATGTTATTACCATTCTTATTATCCCTTGGAAAGTTATGTCCAGCCAAGAGAAATTATCAAGAAGATTAAATTTCGCCAGCTGTGCTCAGCTGGGAGATACACACTTGCTTTTGTAATATACTAAACTGCTCATAATCCTTCAGGCAGTAAGTATTTTTAGCAAAACTACACTGCTGTGCTCAAAATGCAAGGCAGCTGTGTACCTGAAATAATTCACATAGGGCTAACTGGTGCCTAATTCTGAAAACAGAGAGGTTGCACTGTCTGCCCTGGCAGAATTCATCCCTAATCCCAGACCTAGTTATTCATCAGGGACAAAAAGCTACTCTGCTCATGATCCAGTGTGCTCTTTTTATGGATTCCTTTCCAGGTTTGAAACTGGCTGTTTTTCTCTAGGTCGTATACCTGATTCCAGGGCTTGATGAGAATCTATATGAGTGAGGATACTCTTATGCATCTCTGTGTTGCACAGGGAGAATCTGACTAAGCGAGAAAGCCGGCCAGGCCAGCAAGCAGCAAGCAGCACCATTGTCAGGGTAGTGGCGCAAGAGGGGCCCTGTGGCCAGCACCCCCAAATCTGCCGCTTGAGGGCTAACCCTGACAGGTGGTGGTGGGAAACAGTTTAGGAAAATACCTAATTGCACATTAGCACCATCTGTTTGCAGTCTAAAAAATCAATACTTCCTGTAAATTTGGGTCCATCATGACACAGAGGGGCTACAGGGCTATCCTGCCCCCAGAACCTGCTGATCCCAGAGTGCAGGGCACAGAATAACCAGGTCAAGTTGCGGCAACCCAGATTCAGGCTGGACATCAGGAAGAGCTTCCTCACTGTCAGAGCAATACGCCAGTGGGACCAGCTGCCTGGAGAGGTGCTGGGCTCTCCCACGCTGGAGACATTCAGAAAGAAACTGCACGGCCATCCTAGAGGGATGGTGTAACTTGGTGTCCTGCACCAGCAGGGACTTGGGCCCCATGGCCTTCTTGGACCCTTCCAACTTGGGCCCCTTCCAACTTCTGTGATTCTATGAAGCCCTCCTCTGATGAGGAACTCTTTGAACTGAAGCTTTTGGGGCTGGTGGTCCCATTGGGGCCCTATGCCAGCCACAGCTGGAGCCCCAACGGCCACTTTCCTGCTGCGGAAATGTGTCTGAGTCCTTCAGATGATGGGTGGCAGGGCCCGATCCACTGCTTTTCCCAATAGGCTGCCTGTGGTCATGGCCACACCCTACCTCCTGGGAGGGCTGGTCCCAAGTCCTCTATTTCTTCTCCATTCCTGATTCATCTCACCCACGTCCCCTGCAAGAGGTTCAACATTACCCTACAAGCCCCACTAGCACCCTACTCCTCATTGGTATGTGGCAGGAGAAAATATTCCAACACAGTATTTCAGTCTGCCCTGATACTTCCTAGATAGCAAAGCTCGTAACTATATGAACTGACATTGTTTTATCAGCAAGGTGGGTTTTATACATAGGTTTGGGGCCCACTGGCAAGCTGGAAGAGTTATCATATTGTTTCCCTCGGACGCATCGCCATGGCTCTCAATGAGACGGAAATCGGAGTGCTGGATCTGAGTTCTGTTGAGAGCATCACTGCTCTTAGTCAGCAAACGGAGTGGAGTCCTGAACAGGTAAGCGAGTCCTGCCAGTCCAATGCAAGGCAGAAAGGTCTCCGCTTGAGTCGTCATTCCCCCTGCCACAGACACACCTTGGGTGACTTTTATTATTGTTTTATATAGTACATGATGCTATCATAATACCTGATACATAACCATGCCAAATACTGCTCTTGGTGATCAAATTCTCACATTAAAAATAGACACCAGTTAAAGGGAAATATTAAATACAAAAAATTAATATCAAAACTGACATGAAGTCCTCCCTACTAAAGAAAAAGGTATTTAATGTTTCCTCAACATTTTAATTTGAAAAAATCATGAAAAGACAAGCAAGCAGAAGTACCACCAGCAGTGCATCCATTTTATAATTTAATACATATAAACTTTTTAAAATTTGTAATTTTAAATCCATAAAATTTATAAACTAGGTGTCCTATTGGTGGTTATTCTGCTTGTTGATTTGGGAGTACTGTATTTTACTCATTACATATCCTGCATATCAGTTAATGAAAATATTGTCAGGTTTTCTCTATCTGTCTGTGCAATGTGACGTTCCAAGGGCCATGGATTCCTCTGGATAAAAGAACTAAAGATGAAAAGCATTTCTTGAATATTTCACTGTATTTATGTTTAATGTTTAATTTATGTTTAATTTAAGTTTAATTTAAACTTGTTATTATTTTTGTTCATGTTTTTATATAATAACCTGAGATGGGCCAGTTTTTAAATTTGCTATATGTTTTTAATAATGTATTGTATTATGCTGTAAGCCGCCCCGAGGCTATTGCAAGGGGCGGCATATAAATTTTTAAATAAATAAATAAATAAATAAATAAATAAATAAACAAATCAAACGTGTGAGCAGAGGCAGAGAGGATGTGCTTCTGTGGGATTGCCATGTACCACCCTGTATCTCCACGGTGGTTTTAACAACAATCAGAGTATACTAGCATTTCCAAATAGAAGGGCTGTATGTCCTTTTTCTGTACTTCCTGCTGGATGGGTTGTGCCATCCAATGCCGTTTTAAAGGTAAAGAATCATAAACACTATTCCCCATCCACAATTAGCGCTTGGATATCAAACGGAGCAGGGACTGCAGGTGGCGCAGTGGTTTAAACCGCTGTGCTGCTGGGCTGGTGGATCGAAAGGTCGCCGGTTCAAATCTGCACACGGTGTGAGCTCCCGTGCTCCGTCCCAGCTCCTGCCAACCTTGCAGTTCGAAAGCATGCAAATGCAAGTAGATAAAAAGGTGCCACTTCGGTGGGCAGGTAACAGCGTTCCGTGCACTTCGGTGTTTAGTCATGCCGGCCACACGACCACGGAGACTGTCTGCGGACAAACGCTGGCTCCCTCGGCCAGGAAACGGAGATGAGCAGCGCCCCCTAGAGTCAGGCATGACTGGACCTTAAAGTCAAGGGGAAACCTTTACCTTTTACCTTTATCAAACGGAGCAGAGATCACAAGCTTCCACACTCCAGTGAGATGGGCTACATTTCTCTTAAATTTATACTAATGATCTTTAAATTTGCATTGATAGCCACAAGCAGATGTGATATATAGAAATTTATGCAGGGGTTTGTTTTTTCCCCCAAATTATCTCCAAAAGGCTTGGGGGAAGCTCAGCAGTCCTTTAACCTCAGGGGTGGATGTTTCACACCCCCAGATTAGAGTAAATATTGGACCATTCCAATTCTGTCCCTCAGTTTTGTAAGAAAATTCATCTACCTCTTTAAGAGCCATTGCACTTGGTCACAAAAGCACCGAGAAACATCTTTGCACATGACATCAACAAAGGCACAATTTATTGATCTGAAACATGTCTATCCAGCCTTTGCAACCCAATAGTCTCCAGGGCAGCAGACAATTACTAATGAAACCAGTATTATTAATTAGCCCATCGTCTCACTGAAGAGAAGTACAAGTTCCGATCTGGGACTACTTTGTCCCTGAAATTGCTGCCAGGGAGACCTGGCAAGGGATGATGGTTACAGCAAGTAGGGCTTCCTTTTCACCGCACCAGAGATCTTGGCTTTCGCCTAAGACACAGTAAGGGCTGGGGAGGTCAAAGTCGCGAAGGTTTTCCTGCTGCTCTGCCCCATCTCTGCACAGACCGGAGCTGATGGAGGGTGTTTGCAGACAGCTCTTGGTGCTCCCAAAGAGAAGGCATCATGCAGCTATTATGAAGCAGGGCAAGGGCATCATCAAAGCTTTGTCTGGAAGCACAATAGAACACGTATTGTGGGTTTAAAAACTACGTGTCCATTTCCAATCTAAAAGTCACCTTTATCATTTCAATTATCTGGGATAGACTCTTGTGTAGTGCTTTTTAATTTAATTCTGTTGCACTGACTTTGTTTTCCAGGCCAAATCTATTTTAGAAGGCTTTCTGGAAGACTCGGGCCAAGCGATAGAAACCCTGAAGAGGTTTGATTTGGTAGGACTAGGTGCTAGTCTTTGTACTCTGAACTCCTCAGAGATTGCATCTATAAACGCAACTGAATTCAGGTATGTTTAGGGATTCCTGGATTTGCTTAGATCTACTCCTTTTGCGTTTTGTGGATTACTAGACCTCTTTTGTTCTGCTATCAGCTCATTGACAAAATCGGATTTTCTTTTAGGGATATATGATGGTTTCATTCTTGTTTGCTCATGTGTATTTGCACATGTGTGCATTTGCACAAATCCTCCCCTCCCTGTTAAAACCCCAATTGCGAGTTCATCAAGTCCTTACTTTATGCAAGGCACACCAATGGTGGAATCCACAAGTGAGATTCAGAAAAATCCAAACTTAACTGAATTTCTTGCAAATTTCTCCAATCTCACTAGGTATTGCATTTTCTTATTTCCATGAACGACTTTTCTGAAAGATGGACACAATGTTTCCTATGAAAGAAATATCAGACTTAAAATCTTTGCTAAATAAACAGCTTAAAACAATATCTAGAATGCTAAAAACCAGCAGCAATAAAAGATACCAGTTTTAATAACCAATTTTAAAAGTACCTGACATAAAAGTCAATTAAGGCAGCAAATAATTAAGCCTACTAAAAGAAAAAAAACCTCTCCCATAGACAAGGAAAAACAGAAGAGGGGGAGCCTAGAAGAACTTCAGCAGAATGGCATTCTCCAGTTTTGCTGGGACTTCTGAAAAGTCTCTGTCTCCTGATTTTGCCACCCAGGAGCCTGTCTACTGGGGCTGGTTCAGTCTGCATGATAACCCACGGGCTGAGTATGGGTTGAGTGCTGGTCATTATTTAACTGGAGGAAACATGGGTTATTGTGTTGACTGAATCAGCTGTGCTAACAAACCTTGGGCAACCCACGAAGAGGTTCGTTTTGGGTTGTGAACTGTGGGTTGCCTGTGGTTAAGCAACCATGGTTTGTTAGTGCGGCTGGACTCAGACAATGCAATAATCCATGGTTCAGCATCCCAGAATTAGTGACAACCCACACTCAACCCTGGAGAGCTGATTATTGTGTTGCCTGAAGCCAGCCAATGTCTCCCATCAATTATTTCCAAGTGCATATTTTGCCAGGCACAGATGTGCTTGGAAACCGTTAGAGGCAAGAGAATAGAGACTTATACAATTATTCATGCCATTGTTTATTTTATTAACTAGCAAATGGAGCGAGCTTACAACATCTGTTCCTCTGTCAGTTCCTACACCGTCAGATCTAGGCATTTGACACTTGTAATGTAATGCAATAATAACAAGAACGATAATGATAACTTGACATGTAATAAGGAAACCATAGGGATGTATATCTCTGGGTTCTTTTGTTTCATGCCTTAATTCAACTTAATTAATTTAAATCTGTCTGTGTAGTCAACTCCTGCAGTAAAATCTTCAACTTCTAGGTGCAGACTTCCCAAACCAGCTCATAGCTTTGTAGCCAGGAGAAATTAGTAGCCCAAGGGAGAAAGCTATATGCCCATCCCTGCCTGCCATTGCTCATTCTAGATTGTGGTGACTGAAAGCTGTAGCACGGACAGATAGACGGACAGCCATCCTCGTTTGCTATTATAGACAACTTTGCAGAAAGCAGCACTAAGATTATTTCAATATTCAGCCTTGGCAAACGTCTTGCAAAATTGCAGGATGTGATATGGTCTCTCTTTTCTTTCTTTGTAGTACTGTTGTTGCAAGACTTGGCTCCTTGCCGTGTAGCACAAACGTTCTGAAAGGATTTAAAAAGAAGGCAGAGTCTGTGTTTGGAATGGCTACAGAGTGGAACAGATCTATTCTGCAGGAGGTTGGTGCCATTGCAGGTAAGAACTAGGGTTAAATAGCCACCACGAGCCAGGTTTTTCTCCGTGGCCTAGATCGCCTCGTTCCACACACCTCTGCAAATGAAGAAGTGGGGGAAAGACGCAGAGGAACTTTCAGTGGTAGCCTTGGCTTCTGCAGGAGGGTCAGGCAAGATGCCCTGAGTGGGTTTCTCTCACCGGCTGTGCCAGCCTTCCTTTTGTGGTACATCTCCTGCCTGAGGTAGCTGCCAGCCCTGCTTGCCAATGATGGCCCACGGCACAGCAGGGCTCTGCTTGCCCTCTCTTTTTCTCTGAGAGGGTTCTCCGAGTGAGACGGAGAGCAGACGGAGGAAGCGCCACCCTCTGGCTTGCTTCGAGACCCTCCCAGAGCAAGCCAGAGGTGGAATGTGCTCTCGGCAGAACCATGCGAGATGCAAAAGCAGCCAGTGCTTCAAAGCAACGCACAGGCTCCAGTGCCTGCTCCACCGAGTGAGGCATTGCCTGGCTAGCAAGAAAATTCCCCGGGTTGCCAAGACACTCCTGGAACAACCATCCTCCATGGCAGCCAGCAAGTGATCTTCCGAGACTTCAGTCATTGCCTGGCTCTGAGGAAGGACCAGGTATTTCTGACATAGTGAATCTCTGAAGGATGAAGCTGGGTGCTTTCACTGGCTGGCACAACTCTTCAAAGAGTCCATCTACCCCCAGAATGCCGCTTGCAAGAGCAGCCGTGCACTAAAGCTTCCCTCCCACTTCTGCAGGTTCTGGTTAGAATTGTGTTTTGCATGTGCAGTGTAGATAAACCAGAGACACTGCTTGGGGCTTGAGAGTCAACATATTATTTTCTGCTGTTTATATTCTGTACAACGTGTGCATGTAATGGGGAATGGGAAATATTTTAATGCTAATATTTTAGATTATCCTTTAATCCCTGCAGCTTTACAGACAAAGTTAAAACCCTGAGCAATTAAATAAACAATCACAACTGAATAATACAATGTAGCCAACAGCACACTGGCATAATTAAGTTTTAAAACCAGATGTGAATGTTAGTAGCAGATTAGCCTCCTAGCAAGAGTTCCAGAGTCAGGACAGTATAAAAATCTCTCTCTGGTCAACATAATATCTTACAGCAGAAGGATGTACCAGTGTTCTACAATACTCTTCTCTACAATAGTCTGGTGCTTTTAAAGTATTTTGGACTATATATCCCAGCATCCTTACCCTTTGCCATGCCGGCTGGGGTTGATGGAACTGGAAGGCCAAAACATTTGGAGGGCACCAGACTGAGTAAGGATCTGGGTAAAAATTCCATTTTTAAGTGGAATTAAGAGCACTTTAAAATGTTCAAATACCCCATCTCCATCTTGGAGTAGATAGATCAGTCTATATCTGGTGCATGTCAGTTTCAAATGTTTCATAAATCTGTCTGTCCTATTTCTGTAATGCATGATGTACATTTTTTAAAAACCTATGTGCATTCTTTACAAACAAGAACTCCCAAACCCCTGCAGTTTAATTATGTATAAGTATGTATGCATATTGTTACAACCCATACATTTGATTCATGAAACATAAGGCATAATTTATCTAAACATCTCTTTCTAACATGGGATCGAATCTAACATGGGATTGATGTTTCAGTATGAAGAAGGTAGGGATTGTTAGAACAGAAATATTGGTGAACCGGGAGCCACAAACAGGGAGAAATGACACCTTTACCTTTAAAGCAAAAACAAAGTAAAATGAAAATTGGATTGTTAAGACACACTTTTACCAGGCTTACCTCACATCAAACATTCATTTAATTGCAGAGAAGCTGCTTGTTGTCTTAGAGGTGTGATTTCCCAGAGGTGTCTGAAAACATGTTCGAATCAAATATTGATCAGCCAAAGCATATGAGGATGTAAAATGCACATCAGCCCCAAGTTCAAGCTTAACATGGGTGGTTCTGTTCTGATCTCTTTCCCTCTCTAGCTGGTTTTAATGAGAAAGAATTAAAAACTCTCAATAAAGAATTGATGCCTTATTTCCATCCAGAAGCAATAAAACGAATCCCCAGTGAAATATTCAAAGTAAGTAGAAAGATGTTTCAGTTCCTTGTTTCACCACTTCTGCCTTATTTTAAACAAACAGTTGCCTTCTTTCGAGCATACTATGAAGGACTTTTCATATGCCTCTTTTAATAACCAGTTATGGTGCAGTTTTGGTGTTTGGCTAAGAGTTTCAAGCCAGGAGCCAGATTCAAATCAGCCATGAAACTCACCAGGTGATCTTGGGCCACACAAAATGCTTTATGCGTTCTTGAAGGGTAGGGTATGATAATTATAAATACCCGTGGCACAACTGCAATCTAAGGTCGAAAAAGAGAGTATTATTTATTTATATATTATTTAATTTCTATAGCACCCTGCAGCCAAAGCTCTCTGGGTGTTTCACAACAGGTGTGTTCACAGGTGTACACCTGTGTGTGGGATCTAACATAGGAGTGGATTCAGATTTAGTGCTACTTAGACAAGGCCCCTTGAAATCAATGAGCTTAATTCACAACCGAGTCAAGTCCATTGATTTCAGTGGGTCTGTTCTAAGTATTACAAAATCCAGATCAGATCCACAGTTTCTATCTGAAATCCATGTAAAAATTTTAGTCTCAGTCAATGCTATCAATTTGTTATGCACATTCATAGAATAGTATGTATTTCACAGAGCCATTACACAGCTGCAAAACGCTGGGTTTGGTTTTTGTTTTAGCTAGGGAAAATAGTTTCCTATTTTTCGTCTGATACATACACTGATTAAAAAGCTCTCAGTTAGGAAAGTCCAGAGAAAAGACCTGATATATGGATAAATCTCACTGTGGGCTTCTTAGGAAAAGAGTCAATATTTTAACTGTATCATCTATGTCTGTAAATTCTAAAAAGAGAAAGATTCATAATCCATGCAAAATCAGAAAACACTACTATATGGTTGGTGCTCACCTGGCAGCTCTCTTTATGCAAATTAAACCTTGGATATCATTGTGTCAAGAACAAAGCAACCTTTTGCAAGAGTTCAGACATACATGTGATTAATTTATACAGCGAAAAGAGCTTGTGGGTGAGAATGTCTTTTGTAAGATTTAAAATGTTATGCTAAGTCAAGGGCAACTCAGAGGCTCTGTTCTAAGTGTCAGTTGTACAAATTGCTGTCATTGTTTTACATGGAAAGATAATTACGGTGCAATTATAATAACGGTGTAGGGTTTTAAAAGAAAGCTTAATCATATGGACCACACTTAGCACATTATTTTGCACTGGAAGGAATTATCTGACAGTGAGCTGGTACGTGAGAGCCCTTCATTTTGTGTCTCACATCAAGAGCAGTGATGTTAGCATGTTTACCGTGAGCACGAATGCAGACAGACAAATTCTGAAGCAGCCAATGCAAAGCGATGGGGCAGAAATTGCTAGGAGGATTAATTTCAATTTGTGAGGATCTGCTGGGTGCGAGTCATGTCTCATTCTAACCTTTGCTAACTGCCCGGAGAGCCTCAGCGGTATCAAAATGAAATAAAAAAATAAATATATTTGAGGTAGAAGTAAGTCACCCCGTACCTTTCGTCCTGGCCAAACACCAAATATATTTGGATGGCTTTTCTTCCATGTTCTCTTCCTACATCAGTACCTAATCAGGCCTAACAGGATGTGCCATAATGTTTATGGGAAACTGAATTTTATAGGAATGGGTGAGACTTGCATTTCATTTGTGAATTTGCCCAAGATAGTGGAGCTGCAATTTTTTTTTTTTTACAAAACTCCAGCAAAGTTAAACTCCGTGGGAAATCTGTAGCTTGGAAGAAGCTGGTCCCTTTTGGCATCTGCAGGTTGGATTCAGAGAAATCTTCACTTATGCATGCAGTTCTGTATATTTTAAAAAATACCACTGGAGTGCAAAACAGCAGGTTGGTGTGCAAGCATGCTTGTGTGTAGCTGTGGGTGCCTTACAGCTGCTGGTTGTGTCTCTTTCTCTGTCCAGGAACTGTCTCCGGAGCAAATAGCACATTTAGGCCCTGAAAATGCAGCCGTGGTAAGAGCCTCACAGCGCCAGCACCTAAACGAACTGCAGCTTCAGAGCCTTGAGCTGGCACTAGATGGAGCCAAAATGAGCATCCAGGAAGTACCACTTGGGGAAAGTACAATCAGACCAACTTACACGTCTAGCCTGAACCGTGAGTACTGAATTACTCCTTGGCCATATTTATGTGTTACACCTTTTGTCCAGTGTGATGGGCTATTTATCCAGGATCATTTGTCCAAATGGCCAACAAAATGCCTTCTAGGAAGCCCGCAAATAGGGCAAGAGAACAACAATATATTCCATTGCTATTTCCCAGTGATTAGGATTCAGACATATGTGATCTGAAATCCCGGAGGTAGCATACAGCTTGCTAACAGATAATGGCCTCCTTCCACTTTATGTAATTTCTGCCCGGTGTCATATCCCAACAATCACAGCCTTAATTAGAAGGCGAACAGCCACAGCCTATTCTCAGCAACGCAGCTAGTTCGTTTGAGACCTTGGACATAATCGTCTTACAGCATCTGTGCTTTAAATGACGTCTGTTGTATGGCTTCAATTTTGATGCACAAACTAGCATTTCTATTCCTCCTTTCCGTGTTTTACATCTATTTATACATTTGTAGAAAATAACTCTTTGCTAACCTTGTTTTATAAGAAAAGGAAAAAGGGAAGCACATTCAGTTTTGCATTTTAAGCTCGCTTGAACCAAAGCATCTTTATGAGCTGTGGAGGTGATCTTTGCCTCCCGGTCCTTGTGCCCTGCATATTTCACTCAATTTGCTCTTTAGCTGATCTAGCAACAATGCATCAGAAGGGGAGGGGAGAAGAGGCTCAGAAAAGCTTGTATTTCATATCCCAGCCTCTCCAGTTTCTACTCCTGTCTGCCCACTCGAACGTCCCCTTTTACTCCTCTCCCTGCTGGCTGCAAGGATGTGGAGCAGTCTAACTCTGTTTTCCAAGGATGAAGTGCTGTCCTCAGCCTCGGGAGGTGGAATCCCCAGTATCCTGTGGTCCCTCAATGTCCAGGGGGATTGTGCCCTCAAATGCACAGGAGGAGAGAAAGATCTGTACTCTTGGCCATGCTTTAGTCCTGAATTCTTCCTCAGTCCTGCCTCCTAGTTTACCCGTTAACACAGACTCATTTTTTGATGCTGACCACCACTGACTTGGCTCATGGCTTGGCTTCTGTTACTGAGCTGCCCTTTGGTCTTGACTATTTGCTCTTGGATCACCCGCAGCTGCTGCCCACAGCCCAGCTGTGGCATCCTGATTCAAGCAGTCTGTTTCCTCTTTTAAGCAAGGGTCCAGAACTACTTTCAGAGGGACGGTCAAATTCCATTTTGGGGACGCTGTGCCCCACCCACATTGCAATAGTGGGTGGAGCCAAAACCATCAGAGATGGAGCCAAGCGAATGAAAACTGCCAGCAAATTTCAGCTAAAAGCTCTTCCGGTAACAGAACCATTCAAGAGGCATTTCTGACTTAAGCACGTGGGTGGGAAAACTGCATAAAAGCCAGAAAACTACCAGACAAGTGATGGTTTGGGGAAAAGGGATGGGCAAGACGAAGGGCAGATTTGGCTCTTGGGCTGAAGTTCTGCGCCCCTGCTTTGAACAGCTGCATCAAAAATGCAAAATGTACTTAAAGAAAATCGCTAATTCTGTTTAAGAGATTTGTCCAGTGTTTGGATAGTGGCCAAAGATACCCAGGGTTCAAGAGATGCTCAAGAACATTTGGGCCACTTTCTGCCTGTCCAGGCAGCTGCCTGAGCTGTTGTGTTGCCACAGGTAACTATTCCCCAGGTTGGTACAAAGAGGAGTAAACCACACTTTCCTTGTGCGTGCCGGTCCATCCACTCAGCAGGGACTTTCTCTCAGGAGGACCCAGGTGCTGCTATTCACAGTCTCCCGCTGGATTTCCGTCAAGCAAAAAACAGCTACCAGCAAGCACTGTGACAGCATTATCTCTTCTTCCGCAAGGCACTGACCTGGCATTGCTCACTTTATGCCTGCCATTTCTTTTCAAAAGGACCACAGACGTGTTCGGCTTGTTCAACCACACGCTCACATTAATTTGGCCTCTTTGCATTTAAGGGCAGTGGTGAATCCTGCACGTATTCACTTGGCATCTTTCAGTGTCTGCAAGAGAGAGGGGTGGCACAAGGAGGGCCAGGGCTCAGGAACAAGCTGCAGGGCTCCTGTGGCCGAGCCCCCCCAGCGACCCTCCAGAGAGCAGCAGGTGATGGGGGCCCTGGTAGACAGGTGAGCCAACACCTGGTCTGGCACAGGCATGCTGGGGCGCACCAGGGTTAGTGCTGCTCACCTCAGCAACCTTTCTTCTTATTGTTAACTATTTTAGAGTTAGGGGAAGCCATCTGCATGCACATGGTTATCGGGGGACATTGTATTATTTTAACAAGTAGACGCCTGCGAGTCCCTTGGACCGCAAGGCGATCAAACCGGTCAGTCCTAGAGGAGATCAACCCTGACTGCTCTTTAGAAGGCCAGATCCTGAAGCTGAAACTCAAATGCTTTGGCCACCTAATGAGAAGGAAGGACTCCCTGGAGAAGATCCTGATGCTGGGAACGGTTGACGTGAAAAGGAGAAGGGGACAGCAGAGAATGAGGTGGATAGTTGGAGTCACTGAAGCAGTGGCGTGAGCTTAGGTGGAGTCTGGGGGATGGTGGAGGACAGGAAGGCCTGGAGGAATGTTGTCCATGGGGTCGCAATGAGTCGGACGTGACTTCGCAACTGACGACAACATCAACAAAGTTATGCTTCCTTCCCCCCACTCCCAAGATAAATGTATCTGGATCAGGGCAGCAGAAGCAAACTCCAATTTTATTCCTGTAGTCCTGATAGTTCTTTAATTTGAGTGATTTTAAAATGCAAAATTGTACGTGCTAAAAGGATTTCTTCCCTTCATCAAAGCTGTTTGTTTTGTTGCTCGCAGGAGTGTAGAAAGCAGTTGTGAAGCATGGAAAGGCAGCGAAGGGAAATGATACGCGTTGTGTAGATGAAGCGATGTGCATGGTCTTTGCAAAGATCCATTAAATCCGGGGTGTAAGTGCACTTCGCTGCACCACTGAGCTATGCTTTCTGTAAGTAAAATAACGGTGAAAAAGATGCCAAGGCTTACTTGGCAGGCAGGACACCTGCACGCGGGAAAGGTGGCTATTTACACACAGAGGGCAAGGATGGTGGAAGGCCCAACTTGAGAGTAAAGTTGGATGCTTGACATGATGGAGCAAAGGCCTTGGCTGCAGTGCATAAGCAGAATAACAGGACATCCAGGTAATTTAGCAGGCGTATCTTTGAAGCCATACCTAGAGTTATTGTAGGCCTGCTGTTCTTCTCTGTTACTTCAAAGGGGCTTTGTTTTGTTTCTCTCTCTTACTGGACTTGAGAGAGAGGAAGGATGGGTGTCTGGATATTTTTGCTGTCTGTGCAACTCTACTGACGGGGAATTTTATTTGTGAGCTCTATGCAGCAGCACTGCTAAACCTGGGCTCCAGATCTATTTCCCAAGACCTGGATCTGGCCCATCAACATGTGTGTGTGTGTGTGTGAGAGAGTGAATGTTTCCATTTCATTGCTATGCAGGAGCAACCAGCAGGAACAAATACTGCTAGGAAAGTGTTAAGTGCTGATCTCTTGCTGCAACATCGCCCCCCCAAACCCCCCCCCCCAAAACCCGTATGTGGCAATTAAGCTTAGAAAAAAAAATTCATTCATTTGGGCTGGACTGGATCAGGGTGTAAACTGACAGAATTCAGTTGAGTGGATTTGCATGAGAAATTGGCCAGCTCAGCCTCCTGTAAGGTAAATTTAAATAAATAATTGTTTTCGGGTTTGCACATGCGGATATAAATTAGAATGTGAATATTTTACATAGATGTGTACCCCACGGGCCTAGATCCTGCCTGGCTACTTTAGGGGCTGCCTGCATCCCCATCTAAAATAGCAGATGGATTCTCCCTGTTCACTAGTTTTGGCGGCTGGGAAAAACACACCAGGTTCCGGATAGCAGGTGCAGAGTTCATCCAAGAAACCACCCACCCCAAAGCCTTCTCAAATGGCCGCAGTCATGAGCTCATTTATGTGCAAGGCGGGGGCACTTCTAGTTCAATCCATTGTGCCTTTCAGGTGCATCTTTCCCCTGTAATTCAAGACTTTGGTGGCTTGCTGTATTCCTCATCCATCGCGCATCCTGAATCAGTAACCACCGTTAGAGGTTATGGTGAGCATGGACTCTTCCTTTAATTTTAAATACTTTGTACATTAAAGATGTTTAGTGTCCTATTTACAAGGTACATTTAAGAATGCTCTCTTTGTGCTTTTCAATTATATTTTGAAATATTTGTATGCAGTTAAAGCCTTGGGTAATTTGTTTTGCTACATATGCCAACGCTTTTTTAAAAATCTAGTAAAACTGATTTTATTTTATTCTTTCATATAATTGCTATAATATTTATAAGCTGCTGGATAAGATTTTTTTTTTTTTTGGCTAAAAAGCATAATAATAAAAAGCCCCAATTGCCTTCTTGACTCTGTAGAATGTGCAGGCTAATCCTTCGCATGTCTATGCAGGAGTAAGTCCCATTAAGTTAAACGGGATTTACTCCCAAGTAAGTGTGCAAAGGGACTTGTGTACACTGCACATGTACACTGGTTTTAGAGGGCTTTTAACTGGCATTGCTTCCCCCAGGGAATCCTGCGAACTGCTATTTATTGAGAGTGCTGAGAATTCTCTGCTGATTGTTAACCAGTTTATGTCTGCAGGGTGCATGAGCCCAAGAGCAAATGTTGAACTGCTTTCACCCAAAGCCATTTTGATCTTTTAAACTGGGGGGATATTTACAAGGGGCAGGAAACCACCGAATGAGCCGTGGTCATGAGAAAGCTGTGAGGCCGGAGGAAGCAGGCAGGGCCACGGGGGAGACCCTGGGCAGGCCAGATGTGGCCCAGGGAGCTGCGGTCCAACACCCGTATCCTAGGAAAAAGTGGAAATTCCTTTGGGCACTAATGCTGCTGTATATGTTCTTCCTTCTCAACTTCCCCCACCTTAATCTGTTTTCCAGAGGTCTGCAGCTCAAATGGGAAGATAAAAGAACATTCTTTTGGAAGTCCCTGCTGATGGTAAAAGAGTAATATTTTGCCTTCTCCAAGAACTGCAGGCATTTTGAGTCCCAAGAATGCATTTGAGTTATATTTTCTAGCTTTCTATAACTGTTGCTACAATGCATTTTATGGCTGTTGATTGCTCTTGAGGCAGTACAAAACCAGACTAAAAAGATGTAGAAGAATATCCTTAGCTTTCAGGTGCAAGCATTAGGAGAATGTATATGTATGTGTTTAAATTCTTAAATTGCTAGATCATGGGATGTGACCCACCCAGGGGCAAAGTGCATGTTTAAAGAACTTTGGGTGTTGTGCAGTACAGAAATGAGGATTCTACATTTCAGATGGAGGTGATGCTACAGATGTAAAGATACAAGCTGCACAGGGTACTGCTTCTGCTGGTGTCCCTTAGTAGAACCTGTCCCATGATATGTCACACAGAATCTGCAAGTCACTTGCTGACACTGGGCTCAATCCTGTGCACATTTCCTCAGAAACAATCCTATGACTTCAAACATTTTCCAGTCAGCTGCAAAAAGCCACCCTCTTCGAAAGTGGTCTCTTACACACACACTTGCATACGAAAAAGCTCCATTGAAAGCCACAAGACTTATTCCTGAACAGACATGTGTAAGATTGCATTGTTCATGAGATACTTGTAAATAAAAATTTCCTAATTAAAATATGATTCACAGCTAGTACTGAAGCTTTATCCCCATTTCACCCTCCATCTGCTCCTGCCCCCACTTCAGCCTGCATGCTCTCTCCTCCTTCCCACACTAATATTCCTAGGTCTCCTTTCTGCACCTCTTGATCTCAAGTCTCCTCTCCAATCACCCCTCCCCTCACTGCAACTTGTCCCCCATTTTGCCCACCCTGGCCTTGATCCAGAAGCACGCAGGCATAGCAATGGGCTATGGCGTATGCGCCATGCGCCTTCCCCACAGCAGTGAAAATGAACCTGAAATCAGGTTTTCAATTCTCTCTTAAGACTTTCAGTCAGTGCTGCTGAAGCGGATGGTGCTGCAAGGTGTACATGTCCTCTATGCGCCAAACACATGATTCGCAATGTGCCACAGGTTCCATCCTCCAGCATCACCAGGTAGGGCTGGGAGAGACCTCTTTCTGCAACCTTGGAGAAGCCTCGTCGTCAGGTGTAGAAACTACTGAAGTAAATGAGCCAAAGGTTTGTTGCATTAAGGCAGTTTTGTATGTTTCAGCCTAGGAACTGAGCCTAATCCAGCTTGTTTGCAGATTTTGGGAATAGGGTGTATAGTACCTTTTTGCATATTTAATTTCAAGTCTAGTTGGGGATGCACTGCTTCGAAAGCCTGCTTCCATCTTGGTGAATTGGGACACCTAGTGCACAACAGAAAAAGCACCTACTGGAAAGTGTAGGTCTAAACTTGCATAGGACTGCGTCTCCAATTAGATGAGAAGACCTCTAAATACATAGCATATCATGTCTGCATTCCATACAGTGCCTGACTCACAGTTGCTACTAAATAAATGTTTGATAATAATTTCATTTGCTGTTATAATTGCATGCTTTTTAAAAAAATTTGCGAACCAATTTTTAACAGGCAGAAAACAGTGTGAAGTACAGTCTCTTTTGGACTCTGGACTGCAGGCGATGTGTTTTCTTACATCAGTAACTCCTTGCATATGGAAAGCTAGCATTTTGGGCTGAACAGTTCTATGCTGACTTGCTAAGTTTTCACATACATGGAGATATTTTTTTTAAACTTGGGGGACATGCTTATGTTTACATGCTTATGTTTATGCCTAAGTGCAAATGCAGCAAATATTAGAAATGTTGCCAAACAGTCCTGCCTA
Organism: Varanus salvator macromaculatus; assembly: GCA_023646645.1. NCBI lineage: Eukaryota > Metazoa > Chordata > Lepidosauria > Squamata > Varanidae > Varanus > Varanus salvator. Next base: position 8,420,079 of record JAIXND010000852.1, on the reverse strand, counting down.
CGTTTCTGATGACAAACGTTCTTACTTGTGGAACTGAAATTAATGAGTATGTTTATAAGGGGCATTTTTCAAATGTAGTTTTTCAATACCATGTGGGGATAAAGTTGTTTTAGGCTGTCCTAAAATCAATGCTTCTAGGCTTCCTTTCTCCCCCCCCCCCCCCGCCACTTTTCTCTGTTCCTCTTTTCTGTATAACGGGGGAAAGTAGATTTTTTAAAAAAGTTTTTTTTTTTGTCATCCCTCTTTTGCATTTGTTTTTTAAATGAACAAAAGAACTCAAATTGCTGAAGTATCTCACAGTCTCTCTTCTGTTATGGTAGATAATAAAACTTCTTTTTTCTGTTCCAGAAAAAAAGGTGCAGAAAATCACTTCTTAATTTATTTACCTGTATATAATCTGCCATTTTACCTTAGAACTGAGTTCCTTTTGATCCTAGGTATTATTCTTTTGAATTCGGGATCTGCAATTCATAAGTGCTGGTGAAACTGATTGTTAAAGACTCAGCTTTTCCCTGACTGTAGTACAGTCATTTTTCATGTTCCTTTCTCTAAACCCACACAGTGTTATCTTTCCAGCCTAAAAGGAAAGCTAAGTCACGTGCTGTATAATGCACAACATCCTAACAGTTTCTAAAGGCAGGGAAGTCCAAAATGATGCACCTCCTCTTCTTTTGCACAAAAGGATACGGATAAAAAGTTCAATACCACACCTGTAGGATGTGCAATAGGATTGCAAAGAGCAAGTGGGACCTCAGATGACATACGCAGTTTGGAGTGCCAACCAGGCCCTTTTCCTTCCCACTTGTTTCCTCCCACCTTAACAATCAGTTCCCAGTTCTGTGGAACGTGGGCATGATGCGTCTTCCTGAATACTGCTGATGCTTGTGTGGAAACGGTACCATTTTGGCTTCACACACAGAGTGGGGCGACAGCTGTGTTACCTATAGCCCAGGCATGCTTTTGGACAAGCCAAACCCCAAATGTGAGATAGTATTGAGAAACGGATTGACTTAAGAACACAGACGTGGTGGTGGGAGTCCAAGTGGGTATAGACAGACAAAACTGAGGCTTGAGCGCTGCCTGTCTTTGGTTAAGACAACAGGATAGTCCACACAGAGATTGATTATGGGTTGAATATAGGTTGCCATTGAAATGTTTTCTGAACCCTATTGTACTAATGAACCATGTTTTGTTAGCCATGAACAACCCATGAGGAGAACTCATGGTTTGTAGTTGGATTGTGAACTGTAGGTTCTTTGTGGTGAACAAACCTTGGTTTGCTAGCATCATTGGGTTCAGACAACAATGGTAATTAGCAACAATGTTACTCTGAACAAGCCATGGGCCCTGCTACTTGTTGTGGCTTAAATAAGCCACGTTAGGCAGTGGTGATTGTGCAAAGCAGGTGAACGTAACCTGGTGACAGCTGTAACACAGTTCTATAGATATCCACTCAGAAGAAGGTCCACTATGTTCAATGGGACAAACTCCATGGAATGCAGATGTTACTGTAGCCTAACTCTACTTCTGTTCCATGTGCTTGTCTGTTTAGTAAAATGGGTCACTTTGGGCTGTTGTTTTTTTTAAGAATATGATGCTTTTTGACTTATTTCATCTCTCCCTGTGACCCTGCCCAAGTCAGAATATAAGAAATTGGATTGTGCCATGACAACTAATTTTGCTGATCTCCTTATGTGGTTTTCATCTGCCATTGCCACTTGGGCTTGTTGCTAGGAGCTGCAACATAGCTGCAGAATATGCATCGAGCAGCTGAAAATAGGCAGAGGGGAGAGATGGTTGGATTGTTTTCATGTCACTAGAGATCTGTGCTACACTGCCATCTCAAAGGCGGTGGATTTATATGGTCGTATGACCGAGGTTCTGGAAATGAAGCACTGGGAAGAGAAACATTTCTTCCTTCCTTGTAATAAATAGTTGGGCTAATAAAACTCATGGTCACAGCACAAGAACTGAGTGACAGCAGATTGGGACAGATAAAAGGAAGTACTTCTTCACTTAATGCTTCATTAATTTGTGGAATTTGCTGCTCCAAGGCATGGTGAGGGCAACTAGTTTAGCTAGCCTTGGACTAATAAACGAAGAGAGCTACCAGTGGCTATTAGCAATAAATAAGCATGAGGATGATAAATTTCTATCTCACACATCAACTTTGGTACCTAGAGCAGCTTACAGCAAATGCATAAAGTGACCAATTAGTTGTTGTTTTGTGCCATTACATCATCTCTGAGTTCTGCCTTGATTTGATCTAGGACTTATTTGTTCATAATGACAAAGGTAAAATAAAATGACCTGTTCAAAAGGTATTTTGTGTGAAAACTTGCACCTTAGATATTCCAGGAACTAGAGTAATCTCTGCAATATTTTCCTATATAGATTTTTTCAGGAATTATTGTTTTTATTTTAAAGCCCATGTTTTCTACTTTATTCCCTAGCTGGACTGGGGTAAGACAAAAGGTGCATTCATTCATCACGCTAACCCATTTGGGCAATAAGCTATGATGGGTTAGTAGCCATGCAAACAACCCACTGTGAATCTAACAAATGATCAGGTTAACCATGGCTTGCTGGCCTGCTCCATGCCTCCTCCTCCTGCAGTTCTCTCATGGTATCACAGGGTAAATTGTGGGAGGACTGAATTGTCTCCCCTGCTCTCTGCTGTGATCCTGCTTGGCTCATGAAGACTTTTTGCCTTTTACGTTTTTCCTGCAGATTTATTTATTTATTTATTTAAATATTTATATGCCGCCCCTTGCAACAGCCTCGGGGCGGCTCACAATACAAATACAATATTAAAAACATATACAATATTTAAAAACTGGCCCATCTCAGGTTAAATATAAAAAAAAACATACAGCAAAATTAAATAACAAATTTAAATTAATCTTAAATTAAACATTAATGATTGCAAAACGCAGCTGAGTTTTGACAACCACCAAGAGCCTCTGAAATGTGCCTGATCAGCATCTTGGAGAGGTTATATGTGGCTGTCGAACCCTTTAAAAAGGTGCAAAAAATCTTTTAAAATGCTTGTTGCTGTACTTGCACAAGACTTTGTAAGGATTTGAAGAATCTGCAAGGGTGATGACTGGAGTGGTGTCAACCCTGGATATTTCTCAGGAGAAGAGTAAAAAAGCTGTGTGGGATCTTTGCACAGGAAAAGGGTGTTTGTAGGAGAGGGTTGCACCCATCGTATAAGAAAATGCCAAGACAAGGCAATTAAAACTGTGAGTAAGAGTGCCAGCGGCTTAAGAATCCTGAACTGGGACTCTGTCATGGAGCCAACTGGATGACTTTGAGCCAGTCACAGTCTACTTCACAGGGTTATTGTGAGGGTATGCCTGTGAGCAGGAGGAGGAAATTTACGCAAACTGCCTTGACTCCCTTGAAAGGAAGAAAAGCGGGATATAAATACAATTAATTAATGCGCATGGCCAGTCCATCGAATTCAACGCTGCTACTGCCCCTCAAAAATGACCGAAAAGAACCCCAGAAAGGGGAAATAAACCGACGCGCACGCCCACACATGAAGCAATCCTAACAGACGCTGGATTCCCAGCCCCACAAAACGCTTGCTTCACAACGCGCAGGCGCAGCAGCTGCAGCAGCACCGCGTTTCTAACTCCCGGCACCCAGGCGAGGAAGGGCAGAAGCTTGTGCGCACGCGCAGAAAAGACACGCGCGCTTTGGCTTTCCCTGTTCCCCGCCCCTCCTCCGAGGGAGGCGGAAAGGGGGCGTGGCCTCCCCTCTCCCCGCTCTCGGCTTTCTCAGAGCGGGCTGCCTTGCCCCGCCCCGCGCCCGCTTTTCCCTCCCGGCGTGCACCGCGCGCGCGCTGGCTGTCTCTAGCCACGTCCCCGGGCCACGTCGCTCGGTGCCCGCTGAGCTCTCGCCATTTTCGGTTCGGTCCCCGGCCCCGCTCCGCTCCGCTCTCCTCCTCCGGCGCCATGAACATCTTCCGCCTCACCGGGGACCTCTCCCACCTGGCGGCCATCATCATCCTGCTGCTCAAGATCTGGAAGACCCGCTCGTGCGCCGGTGCGTCGGGCTGGAGGGCGAGGCGAGGGGCGCCCGTGAGGGGACCGGCCGGCCTCCTCCTCCTCCCGGGAAGCGGCCCCTGGGCCGGGCTCAGCCTGGGCTGCCCCGCGCCGGCCCCCGCGCCTTTTACTTGCCCCAGGCCACCCGCTATTTTATTGTGAGGGCCTCTTCCCGGAGGAGCGAGGTGCTTCCCCCGCGGTGTCTGTCCGCCGGGGGGATTTGGGGGGTGAATCCCCGGCCACCTTCTGCGGGGCGGAGGCTTTGTTATGGGCACTTTGAAGGTGTGGGCAGGGGGAGGGTCCTCATCTGCCGTGGGGCTTGTTTTGCTTTCTGTCTCGAGGAAGTTGGGGGAGAGAAAGGGGGGTTGGGGGGAGCTCCTGCTTTTGAGATAATTTCCCTCCTTCGGTGCAGAACGGGGCTTTGCATTCAGCTTGGGGACAGTTTTGGGATGATAATTTCTCCAGAGATGGGATGATGATTCCCCATTTATTGCAGGTGTGGAGTTTGCCTTCTATAGCTTCATTGGGAGGTGAGGATTTGGCTTGGGGGGCTTATTGATTTGTAAAGTGATGTGATGGCTCCCATCAATTTTCATGTGTTGGAGTCTTCACTTCTTATTTATTTATATCTCTTTCCTGCAAAGAACTCAAGGTATCTTTCTTTTCTCTGTATTTTCACAACAGCCCTGTGAGGTAGGTTAGACTGAGAGGCTGTGCCTGATCTAAAATGACTAACAGCTTCATGGCTGAGTGGGGACTTGAATCCCGGTCTCTGAAGTCCTAGTCCAATGTTCTAATAGCTGCATCACTGAGAGTGGGCAAATCCGTTGAACACTGGAATTGTGGGGGGGGGGGGGGGTGACGGAGGTGGAGGGTTCTCCTCTCCAGCCACCATATCTCTGGTGGTTTGGTGGCTTTTCATTCAGCTGTGGGAGAGGTTCTTTGTGGTGGTGATGGATTTGTTTAGATTGACCAGTGGGAAGCCCTTAGAATGCCTTGAGGAATTGGAAGCTTGTGAGAGAAGGAATTCTGGGGTGCTAATCTAAGAAGGGTAATCCCACTGTACCCCTTCTTCTAAAGTGTTGGGAGATGACTCACTTGGATCCTATGGGATTTTTCAGGAAGTAAGGGGCCTCTGTTAAGGGGAGCGTTGGGGCTATGTGGGGGTTCAGTATGGTTGTAGAGTGTTAGCTTCAGACATGGGTTCAAGTTTCTTCTCAGTTGATCAGGTGGCTGTGAACCTCTCTTAACTGGGTCCTTCTCAGCTTAATGCTCCTTTTCAGGATTATTGTGAAGAGAAAAGGGTAGGCACCAGGTGTGCTGCTCTATGTTGAATTAAATAATTCAATTATTAAATAAATAATTGAATAAAAGAAATAGTTTCTCTGTGCCCTCTTATTTTTAAAATGTGTGGTGGTATTGCATTTGAAATCTGCAATATTGGAAGAGACAGAAGCTGGTTGGGGATTAGGGTTCATGCCCTTAAAAGTAGGGGAGAATAGGTCAGTCTTATAAATAACTGAGACTCTTTCTAACGTTGACTTGTACTCCTTTAAAAGATAAGGAACTGCCAGCTCTTGAAAGATGGTATTGAAAGGATTGTTTTGCACTCATGCATAAAGAGGGGTGGGATAGGGCTTGGAAGCTCCAGTAGAATTTTGGTCCCCAAGTACTGCAAGGAATGATCTAAGTGAAGGAATTTGTTTTAAGGATTTGTGATAATAGTATCCTACATACAGAGATCTGACAGTGCAGATGAAATTGAAGGGGACTGGGAAGTGGTCAAAATTTAGGCAATCTTACTTGATAATTCCTTAATAACTAGGAATATCCAGGTCAAATAATGGTGTCCCTTTATTCTAAAAGAATGCAGGAATATAAGTGAACTGACAAATCCGGTAGGCAGATAGTCTTGGGGTAGTCCCAGCAAAACCTGTCTGCAGTAAGGGAACTGCAGTAACCATGAATGTTTTACCTCTTCATCCTACAATGCATGCATCTTTTTCTTTTCGGAACGAATGTGCATAAATAGAACGAATGGACTTTGCTGTTTGAGCAGAAATGTCAGTGAGGTCAGGTTTTCATGCAGACTTTGTAAGCCCCAAAGCTGTGCTTCTGAGTTGTTTGATCATCTGTTTTTAAATGTTAATGATAGACTCTCTTATTTGTTTTTCTCTGAAAGGCTTAAACTACAATCCCACTTGATATCAGTACTGTGCAAGCTCTTTTACTTGCATTGCCAACTGCTGCTGAAAATTGGAAGCAAATGACTGAATCAAGGCTGAGGAGAATAGGCTCTCAATTGGGATTCCTGGCCTAGTCTGACGTGGCAGCTAGCAGTAGGTGTGGTGAATAAAGCTGCCCGAAGAGAAATGTATTCTTGCTGCATTGTTGAGCCACTTTCTCAACAGAAAAATACATTTCTCATTGTTCACCTGAAGAAATACTCGTTACATGCTGCAAAGCAACATTTTAATGCCATCAGGGCTGTTATTTAATACCTTACTTTGAGACTGGTTTTATTGTTAGCAATTTCTTGCAGAAATGAGAACTTGTTTCCTATTGTGCTTTTGAGCCCCCATTTATTTTCTCTTTCCAATACAGCTGCTCAATACATTTATTTAGATATTTATTTCTTGTCTGTCCTGTGCCAATGTCACTTTGGATGGAGTGTTTGTGTCTAAACATTATCCTAGACTGATGTGCTAGCAGTTCTATCTGTACTCCTGTGATCAAGCAAAACAGCTTTTGAACAGGGAACTGGATGAGGAAGAGAGAATGCTGTCGGCGTATTTTACCAAAGCTGATTTTAAAGCTACAGGATTTGAGTTATTGTCGATAAGTAACCAGAATTGGAAGACTCAATGGCTCCTCTCACTATGTCAAACTATAATTATCTTTGAGTATGTAAATTCAGATAGGCTGTATGTTTGCAAAAATTAGTGCTTATCCCTAGAATTTGATCCTTTGTCAGTTATATGCAGAAGCAAGGCCTGTAGATTTTACTGGGCTTTACTTAGGAAGTGCACATGGAATTGTAATCTGGCTGCCATCATACAAATGCATACTGAGAAGCAAACACAGCAATCTCAGTGGGACTTAATTCCTGAATAAGCACACGTAGAATCAAGGCGCTGCTATCATGGCACCCACTTTAATGGCATTTCATACGTCCATGTTACCCAGTAACTTTGCTTCATTTGCTTTTCTTATCTTCATGCATACAGCATAATCTATACTTTGTTTATCTGTTAATTCTCAAAAGCCCCATTAGGAATGAGTGATACCTGGACACTTGTGAATGGCTTATTGCACTAGCTCCTTGTGCCCTCAGGCAAGAGAATAATCTGAAGCCTTCCAGATTATGTTGGACTGAAGCTTCCATACTTCAGCATTGGCTGAGCTGACAGTGGCTGATGGGAGATGCAGGCCAACACCATCTGGTTTCTAATTTAGAGGTGACTACCCTAAAATAACAGACACAGCAGGGTCATCAGAGGGGAACTTTTTTTGACTACTATTGTACCTTAGGAGGGTGGTGACTGCATTGGATGAACACTATTAGGAGAGTGACAAAGAGGTTACTAAGGTTCAACAGGTGATACGAATTTTCCCAGGATAGTTTCTTGAAGCTGTGACAAGGCCTTGTGACTTTTAACTTCTCACAAAAAACACCAGAAATAATTGTGGTGAAGCTGCTTCTCCAGACATTCTGTAAATAAGGGCAGCTTTTACTGTGAGAAGGAGAGTATTTGTCTTACTGAAGCAGCTTTGTTTTGAGGAAGAGGGGGGGAAGCTTGCATGCTTACTGAAAGACTCTGCAGTAGTAGGAGAGAGGAACAAGAGGCATGGTCTTTGTTTTTGTTTTGCCTGGGGAAAAAAAATGATCTGTCCCAGCCAATTTTGGAGGCTCATGGAGCATCCCTTGGCCTATTCAGGAGACCCATACAGCAATAGATAAGGTAGGGTAAGCTTTCGTTAGAATGTTTGTGTTCTACATAGTTTTTCATCACTGTATTCAATAGGCATCTTTGATACAGTTGCTTTGTTTCTTCCCAAGTACTACCAAATTTAAAGTGAGGTCCCTTGGCTGGGGTAAAAATAGTAACAGAGATGGAAGGTTAGTGGGAGTTGGCAGGGTGTGTGTGGCAATGTGTTTAGAGGCGGGGAAGATACCCTTTTTATTTCATAAATTGATGCAAATATCTTAAGTTAATTGTGTTAATTGCTTAAGAACATTGCTGGCTAGAAAAATGGCTCTTTTGGGGTTATTCTTAACACTATTGGCCACCTCAAAATTGGGTGTATTAAGCCTAGTTTGTAGTTCAGTACCAGTGTGGTCAGTATGGCAAATATGAAACAGTTGCATTGCTTATAGACCGAATTATGGAGAACTTAAAGCTGCTGCAACTAGCAGAGTTTGAATTGAAAAATGCATGATCAAAACTGAGACATTCTCTTAGTCTTAGTTATGCAGTCTTCAAAACTTTTAATGCAAATTGCCTTTTTGAAGTAGGAAGCATTAACTTAATGAACATAATTGCTGCTGGATGAGACGGGGGCAATATATGACACTGACATTTTGTAGGAAAGTGGTTAAGAGAGAAATATATTTTAATTGAACATAATTATAGTCTAGTTTCCTTTAATTTACTGTTTCTACTTTGAATAGAAGACTTGTAATGAGGGAACACATAAAAGCAGATCATACAAAAAATTAAAAAATACAAGTATGAATTGCCAGGCATCTTGTGGAATAAAAGATCGATATGAAGGAGCATGATAAGCAAGGTGGCAGTATGGATAATTTCAAGATATAAAGGGATCTTGGCATAAATCTTTTGCTGCTGTCATCAAACATGCTTGCATGTCTTTCTTGATACTGGACAGTCAATCTTTCAGGTCTCCATTGCCTGGCATTCCTCAGGCTGCCTTACAGTAGCTTGGACAGAAGGTGGGCCTCAAGATGTTTTGAACTAAAATGCTCAGCATTTCTGACCATTGACCTTGTTGGCAAACGCTTCTGGATGTCAAAGTTCAAAGTATCTGAAGATCTCCCAGAGAGGTTTGCCTGGCGCCGTCATTATTTGTTTTTTGGTGCCAGGCGACCTTTTTATTTAAAAGTTATTTTAATTGCTAATTTATTTATGTTATTTATTGTATTTTTATCTTTACCTCGAGATGGGCCAGTTTTTAACGTTAGTTTTGAATGGTGTGATCGCCTGTTGTTTTATTTATTGTTGTGAGCTGCCCCGAGTCTTGGTCACAAGGGGTCGGCATACAAATTTGTAAATAAATAAATAAATCTCTCTTCTACACCCTCCTGCATTAGGGGAAGGGATGAAATGGAAAAGTCTGCTCCTGTCAGCTTAGGATCACTTGCCGTTTGATGTCTGCCATCTTTGAACCGTCTCCCACTGGCTTTGTTCACATGTAAAAACAACCCTATGTGTTCTTGTTGAATGACATGTAAGCCCTGTGCTAAAGCTTAGCTATATGGGTTGTTAACCATCAACAACTCAAGAAAACAACCTGTAATCTGCTGTTGGCTCTTGAACTATTTAAACCATGTGTTGGCATTAAGTTTGAATTCAGATGCTTTGCTAGCCTACGGTACCTGCTGACAAGAGTGGTAAAAAATAAAAACTGGTCATTCTGCATGCCAGTACTATAATGCTGTAGAGGCTTTTGGAATACTGAGAGGTAAAGAGTGGGGAAGGAGGGAAACAAGGTATTGGTAAAAACAAACCATAAAGCTTGGATTGGGCAAGTGAAATAAACTGGAATAATAGTATGTGTGAACCAGGTCTATATAAAAAGTGGCACCTGTAATTTGTTTGTTCTTCCTTTTCCCCTTTCATCCCTTTTCCCCTTTGTGTCATGCCTGTTATGTTATATGATATTATTTTAAACTCTAATCTACATTGAGTGCATTAGCAGAAAGGTGATATATAAATAGTCCTTTCCTTCAAACTGATACTATGAAAAAATAGGTTTAGTCATATGAGTACGTGCTTTTAGTTTTATGCTGAAACACGCAACATCTATTACTTGAGTGCTTTGTTCACACTGAGCTGTATGAATTGGGCACATGACAACATTATAATAACGTAATGAAGCATGTATTGTAATCAACTCCTATTTTGCACGCAGTGAGGCGTACTCTTTACAAAAATGTGACCTGCGAACTTCCTGTAGTGGGAAGGTCATTTTTAATGGTTTGCCTGTCAAAAGCTTCAGTTGTAAAGTGGGAAATGGATGTATGTAAATGTGCTCAAAATTGAGGTCTGATGTTTTCTCATTGTTCATTGAGTCCTGCTGGAGGCCCTCCCAGTGTAGATGAGTCCTTGGAAGTCAGTGAACTGTTAGTGACTTAAAGTTTAGAGGCTGTCTCTACTGTCATTTCTCACAGGGTTACTGGGCCTTGCCCAGACTAGATAACTCCTTATGGAAGTCTGATGGAGGAAAGGGCTGGGATGGAAATAAGCTGCATGTTTATTGAATATTGGAACAGTTTTCCTAGAAGATCAAAGCCATAGCTTTGCCTGCCAAGTAGGGAATTTAATGGAAGGGAATAACAGAGGCAGACATAGATCTATCTACTACCATTAACCACACTCCTGAAAGAGAAGATTTCAACCTTTTCCAAACATAGGACTTGTTTAGGTGGCTAAAACTTATCTCTGCAAAAAGTACTGGCTGAAACAGCATTTGGGTCATCTGAAACCTGGCAAAACACTAATTTTGAGGTGAGCAAAACTCCCACAGCCTGTAGTAGGGAAGAAGATCCTTCCTGAACCTTTTGGCTGGTGACCAGCCTTGATCGACTGTGGTCCCTTTGCAGCACACCTATTTGTGCAACAGGTGCAATCTGCAAGGCAGTCTGTGAGTTAGTGGTCCTTGGACTATCAGTCGGACAAGACTGCGAGGTTGTTATCATTCAGGCCTATTTTGAATTTGGCAGACTGCACAGCATAATGTCTTCCTAGGCTTGGCTGATGACTAGAAATGCCAGCCCATCTACCTTGGCCTCTTTCCATTCCTTTCTCTTTTTACCAAAATAAAAAAGTGGGGGAGATGGGAAGAGCTTTAATTTATTGGTGGAAGTAGTTCTTTTTCCTGCCATGTATTAGCAGACCTGATAGACAATTCCTTCTCTGTCTGGCTTATTCTGGGGACCAGCAATGATTCCAGTAATGAAAGTGAAAATAAAACATGGATATAACAAACCCAGAAGTTTTCCAGAGAAAACTTACCACATGATAAAGAGGCAACCCACTTTTTAAAAATATTAAACAGAAAAGCAGTTAAGCTGTAGTAACACTTGAGATAAAAAAATCCTCAGCTGTGTTCATTGTTCTCTTGCACTTGTCTGTGCTTTTGTTGACTAGTGCAACTAATGACAAATACAGAAGTTGAGGTCATAATTGTGAAGCCTTTCACATATTGTCCCATGTGTTGGCTGTTACGAAGACAATGGAGTCAACCGGTGGTCCTGAGTACAACTGTTAGTCTGGCTTATTGAGAATGCCTGTAAAAAAGATTGTGTGTGAACACATCCTCATGCACAGGGGTGTTCTGCAAACATTGTAGTTGTGGTGGTGAGATGCTTTTGAGTTTGATTATTGTGCTGTGCAAGCCCTTTGGCATAGGGACAACCAGTGACTCCGGGCATCTATGCGTTTTGGATTAAGGGGGTTTATACACTTCTGAGTTTTAAAGGCCTTTCTTCATATTGCTTTCTTTATTGCTTTAGGTATATCTGGGAAAAGCCAGCTTCTGTTTGGACTGGTCTTCACTACTCGTTACCTGGATCTCTTCACTTCATTCATTTCATTGTATAACACTTCTATGAAGGTATGGCGTAATGAATAAGACGAGCAATTATTTTTCTCCCCTCATGTTCATTTTAAGGAATTAGCTTCCATGGTAACTGGAGTAAAGGTTCAAAAATACATCTACCAATAGACTGCCTCCTCCATTTGTTAAAATTTGTGCTGATTAAAGAGAATCAGTGTCTTACAGCTCTGTTTCTTTTTTATACAACCCAGTAGCCAAGGCTCTCTGGGCAGTTGACAGAAGTTAAACGCTACAAAAACGAAAGAACAAGACAATAAAACCACAACAATTACAACTGAATCCGCACAGAGGTATAAGCAGCGGTATAGAATAAAATGCAATATTAGGGAACAAGGTTAAAAATGTGGCGGTAAATGGCTTTTCTACTGTTAGTCATCAGTAGTGTTTTGAGCCTGTATTTTGAGTTTCACTGCTAGAATATTGTTTTCTCCATTTTACACATGGATGAACTGTTTGGCAGGAAAGGTTGAAGTCATTTGGAGAAGGCTCCTGAGACACTTTGTTTTTATTGCCCTGGTAGTTGCAACACTGGTGTTCTGACGCTCTGCTGTTCCCAGTTTTGCTGCTGCCATGAATATGTTCTTGAATATCCCTGCTTGCTCTGCTGCTCTTCTACAGGCTAGCTGCCTATACAAAGTCTTTGGTGTCTCTTCTTTCTGAGGACACCCTTCCTCACGTGAGGCTTTCCTCAGATCTCATTTTGTGGGTGCCAATAAGAAAAATCCACATTCTGCGTTTGGGTTCTTACTAGGTTGCAAATGTTGCTCTGTGTTTCCTAGACTTTTGCAAGAACTGGAGGAAGTATTGTGGTGAGAGGGGGAGGATAAAGTCTGAGGGAAGTGCAAGGAGGGCTGTAGGAGGGGAGAAAGCTCAAGTTGTCAGAAGCTGTATTGCAGTTCTGCATTCTGACTTTCGGAGCTTGCTTCTGAGCTCCCTCCTCTCCAAATTCATAGAGGCTATAACCAACTTTTAAAATGGAATTGGGGTTCCTTCTTGCAGTGGAATCTGTACTTCTGTAATACGGATGCCTGGTATGCTGAAATAGCACTACCTTCATTGGATTCACATAACCGTTCATGGCTCCTTATCAAGTCCGATGTGAAATCAAGCCAACCTGGAGTCACACCCTTTCTCAATACTGGGTTCCAGGCGGTCTTCTGTTTTGAGGATTGAAAGGCAGTTTTACACCTGTAGGCAGTCAAATGAGAGAGCTGAAAGTTCGTTGGACTAGAACAGGGGTGCAGGGCCATTTTAGAGTGGGAGGGCAAGATTGCTCCCCACCAGGCCTTCCACAGGTCAGACAGAGTCAGTGGGTTATGCCCTCTTCCCTGGACCATTTGCCTTTCTTTGTGTTTGCTAGGTTAGTGCTAAGGAGAACTGGAGTGCTTGAGACGGTTCCAAGCTATTAAATGTTAGTGGGTCTAAGTGTGCGTTGATAGTACTATAACACATTTATCTATATATAATTTGGGGGCTGGGTGTAATGAGGATGTTGACTGTTTTGTCTAGTGCTTTACTAATATTAGGGCCTGGTAAAAAGCAGTCCCAGTGCCTCATTCTGCAGAGGCGCTAGACCTATGCAGCTATAGACTTGAGCCACCCTCTGTTTGGGAAACTACTGGAGGCCCCACAAAACAGCAGGATTAATTAACAACAGCAGTAGCAAGTCATTTATACTTACAAAACTCAATGTTCCCTGTCTAGTCATTGAAACCTAATGGTCATAGTTCAGAGAAAATTCAGAAGGAAAATGGCTCCCCAGAGTTTTGTCAACCCTTGGATAAGAGATGGTCTTTTGACTTGATTCTAGGTTTAATTTGGTCCACCAAAAGACTGGCTTAGTTTAGTTCTCTTAAAAAAAAAAAATAACAATAAGATAACACTCTTCAAAATGAAATGCATTTATTGGAAGTTAATTCTGTGAAACCTATGTAGCTATGTTTAAGTCACAAAGAACTTAACCACCTGCCAGTTGTATAATCCGTATAATTAGGGAAATATGGTCCTACAGTTTCTCTGAAAAGAATGAGTCTTTTGGTAAAGTAGGATCACCATTCAGACAGCAAGAGGTAAAGATGCTGTGGAGCTGCACAGCACCCTCTTACTAGAACCTTCCTCCTCCTGATGGGGACCGACACTTGTGTCTGTGTATGTGTTTTGCATGTTTTTGCAGGCATGTGCAAACAAGAGAGAGATGCAGGTTGGGAAGTAAAAGTGATGAACAAAGTGGATAGTCACACCTGCACAGTGTGTGTGTGGTGGGGGTGCGGCATTTTGTGTTCTTTCACTTGAGCTATCGCTATGGAAATTCCCAGGGAGAGGGAGAGGCAGTTTATGTGGAGTTTTCTCCACCTGCTGCTGTTCTTGGTGACATTTCCTGTTGCCAGATTCCCTAAAGTAGATTGCAATAACTTTGTTGTTTCCACGTGTGCCTTTCAGGAGTATAGCCCCCCGATAGGCCAACCTAAATTTTTCTAAACTTCAGATTGAGCACTGGAATTCTGGGGTGAATGAAGCCTCCTGACTTGACTCTGAAAGCTGGAAAATCTATAGGAGCTCCATCGATTAATCAGTTAGTAGGAATATTTTGACGCCCACTTACCCAAAACTTTACTCAACTTGTATCCCTTTACCCCAATAATCAACATGTTACAATATGTTAGATATATCTTTTTCTTCATCTTTTTTTTATTCACTATTGAACTAGTCTGATAGTATTTTAGCAGCAGAATTTCACTTTCATATGAAAAGCGCAGTGCAGAATTCTGAGATGGGAGGTTTTTATCTTGCAGTCCATCTGGTTGCTTCCCACTGTTTGTCACTGCTGTTATTGTTGGCACCCTGAGCACTACTTTCTAGGGAATTTTCTGTGTCTGGCTAGCTACTTCTGTGCCAGTCCAGAGATGGTGATTCATGTTGCCCAGTCTGTCTGCTTGGTAAAGCACTTAACTTTCCTGAGAGCGCACTTCAAGAGGTGAGCTGAGAGCCACAGGCTGAGGTTACTGTAGTTTAACAGGCTAGGCAGTGACCTGGATTCTGACTCTGGCATTGTATATGACCCTGAGCAGATCATTCCGCCTTTCTCCACTCTCCTCCCATTTAAGTTGGTGTCATGAATTCAAGGAAAGACAGTTTCCTTAAGGTAACCTTTTTTTTCCAAAGTTTGATGCAGACCGTAAAATAGTCTGGAAACTCATTTCTTGAATTATCTTGCATGGCCACTGTCTAGCAACTCCACTATCAGTGCTCTATTTGAATGCACTGAAGCAGAATTGCCTGCATGATTCAGATTGTGATTTAAACACACTTGCAACCTTGTGCCACCAGGAGCTGAGGACCATCTTGCTGCGTGTCCCCTGGGCTCAAGATACCTGGGGCTCCTGGGATCTCATTGCCAGATAGTGATAGGGTTGCTGTTCCTTCCTGTGGTCAGAAAGAGCAGCAGTCAGAAGAGCTACCCACAACCATTGAAGTCTTATCCCTGGAGAGTGGGCATTTAATATCATTGTCATGCTTGACTCATTGTCAGGCACCACTGCCATTCTTCTTCATCTCTTTTATATTTTAGATATTAGGTCGTGTAACTATTGATGCACACTGTGGATTGGACCCAGATTTAGTTATATTTCTGGTAGACCCACTGTAATCAATGGGATATAAGTTAGCCTTCTATGACTAAATCTTGGATCCATAAGGACTTTGTTATTTGTCTTACTTGAGAGCAAGCCATGGTGCGGCCAGGATGCAGGGGTCTGTGCGAAAGGTGCCCAGCTGAAGGCATAAGGTTTTGGAGACAAAACCTTACATGTAGCAAACTGCCTAACAGTGATCATGAAGTTCCCGATTTGCATTATTCCTCAGTCTTCTATCTGCAGTATGGGGATGACAATACTTATGTACCTTATAAAATGGGTTTAAGGATTATGATCCTTTGCACTTTGAAAACTTCAAACTGCTACTGTAAATGCTTATTAGGGCTGCAGTTTAACAAATTATTAAAGAAAATTCTGATAGTTAAATTAAAATTTGAGTTGTTGGAAGATGCAGCAGCTCCTTTCTGGCAGTCATCTAAGGCTACTGCAGTGATGTCTGCACTGGCACCAAGGCTCAGTGGGGTGTTTACAACTAAGTCTGTCTATTTGCAATTGCAGCATTAGAATCCGAAAGATTGTGTTGATTTCAGAGCATGGAATTTTGCAATTGATTTCTTCTTTAATCTTCTGAAAAAACCTTAAATCGATCAGTAAACTGGTTTTGAAGTCTTAAAACACTGCCTCTTTATACTGCAGATAACATAAGAACAAAATGAGTACAGTAGACTCCCAACTATCCAGCCTAATGTGGCAGAAGGGCGGGCCAGATAACAAAAAAGCCGGATAGGCCAGAGTTCTATAAATGATCACTTTCTACCCCACCCATCCCATTAAAAACACCCTTTTTATACCAAAACCCACTCTTATTCATATTTTCTGACCTCTTAGTACAGGCTAGTACTTTATAAATGTTTGTAATGTACTGTACGTTTTAAAAATTTATTACAGAAAAAGGAAGTCCAAGGATAAAAATATTGTACACATTTTAAGATACATTTTATAATGTCTAACTTAATTGCAGGAAACATAAAATCATGTACACTGTACAGTATGAATACATACACTTTTAAAATAAACAAAACATTAATGTGAAACACAGGCTTAATTCTTGCAAAAATTATTTAAACTTATTTTACTGTTCATTGAGAGTTATTTGTTAACTAGGCTGGATAGTACGGAGCCCGGATAGTCACGAGCCAGATAGTCCAGAGTCTAATGTATTCAGTTTATAAGTCTTAAGTGGACAGTGCAGCAAGCTGATGAATGTAACTGAGCGAATGGGAACAAGAAACTTGTTTGAAAAATCAACTAATCAGATAGATAGATAGATAGATAGATAGATAGATAGATAGCAAGCAAGCAAGCAAGCAAGCAAGCAAGCAAGCAAGCAAGCTTCTATGCCGTCCCATTTGCCGAAGCCTCGAGGCAGCTCACAACAATAAATAACAGCATAATAACAATATAAAAATAATATAATTGGAGATGTCCTGGTCAAAGATGTAAAATCAATAAATAATATTAACAATTAAAATGATGTTTAAATAAAAAGGTCTTTTGTCTCGTATATGCACAGTGTTTTTAGGATGGAAACACAGATTAAAAGCTTTAACGCACCTGAGAGAATGTCTCTTCCTTTCAGCTTATCTACATCGCTTGCTCGTATGCTACAGTCTACCTAATCTACATGAAATTTAAGGCTACCTATGATGGCAACCACGATACATTCAGAGTGGAGTTCCTCGTGGTTCCAGTTGGCGGGCTGTCTTTTCTGGTTAATCATGACTTCTCTCCTCTAGAGGTTAGTATCTTCGTGAGGCTTGTGTGTTCTGAATTACATGAAAAGAATGTGTTTCATTCAAGGCAAAATGTTTGTGTTTAAAGAGTTGTACGGAGTTATGTGGAGCGGGTGGACAACTTTTTTTTTTACATTGGCGGTGGGCAGATTCAGCACTTGTATCTTCCCCTTCCCTATATCATTATTTTAAAGAGGTGCAGGGATTAGAGCTAGTGATGACAGCCCTAGTTCAAAGAATATGTTGGTGGGTCTGCGTTATAATTATGTCTCTGCATTTTCCAGAGACACTGATAACTATTTGTAGCAGACATACATTGCATTTCTATGTCTACTCAGAAATAAGACCTCTTGAACTAGTGAAACTTACTCCCAGGTAAATTTTACAGGATTGTGGTTTTCAAATGATCAGAACATTTAATTCATGGAGGGAGGGAGGCAGGGAAGCTTGCTCCAAGGAGACAGGGATCTGGTGCTTGTGCCTTCATTTTCTGTAATTTAGGATCCTTAAAAGAGCAGCTAGGAAGTGTTTGGTGCCATCTAGAGTATTTATGAAGAACTACAATTCTTAATATTGTGCTTTCTTTAAAAAGATAGTAGGGGAAATGGAAAATTCAGGCAGTAATATGCATCTTATATTTGATCCATGATATGCATAAGATCTATCATGCATGGTACATGCCACTCTTGTTGGTTCATTTTATCTTTAAGGGCTCAGGTTGATGTATGGGATTTTCTCCCACTTGTTTCATTTATTTATATAAAAAATGGAAAAAAACCAGTGTAAGTCATTGTGTAAAAAGTCTTAACCATCACTAAACAAAAATACTATGTAAAAACTATAAATGCTAAGCATTTTTAACATTTCTTTTAATGGTGAGGTGGGATAAAAATACTTATAATAAAATAGATCATGTACAAATTATTTCAGGATATCATACTTACAACATGGACAAAAATTCTATACAGGTACTTCCCCTGTGGAAATTACTGCTCTAAAACACCATAAATTTCTCCCCTTGATTAAAATTACGGCACCAACATGATTTCATTGTAACTTCATAACTGAAGATAGTTTGACATAATCATTACATACAAGATGGTTCTGAACAAGTTACCAGACTGAAGGTGGTTTTGGATTTTTTCATTTGTTAGCAAATATTGACAGATATCGATTGCTAAAAAGTTAGCCTGCAGGTTTTTATCCTTCACTGGTTTCTCCACAAAGTTTATTAACAAACCCAAGAGGACACTGTAGGTTCTTGCTATTTCCAGCATCTTAAAACTATGAGTTACCTTACAGTGCTACTAAACATGATAACCAGCATTGATCTGAGACAGTATTGTCCATCCTCCTGTATTTGGCATGTTTAGTACTCAGTGGTGTAATGTACTACTGGTACGCAGTACTATTGACATGATACATCATAAACATAACTGCTGCATTGCACAAAACTGTGTACTTCTGCAAATTCCTTGCCTCACACTCTCTCTCTTGCTTAGTTTCTCAGATATCTGGTGTGTTCATGCAACAGCATAAAACTGCTAAATCATGTTTTTCAAATGCATGTGGCTACCTGTTAGTGATGGTATCACTCAGTCACGTCTTCTTGGTTTTTGCAGATCTTGTGGACCTTCTCCATCTACTTGGAGTCAGTTGCTATTCTTCCCCAACTTTTTATGATTAGTAAAACTGGGGAAGCAGAGACCATCACAACTCACTATCTTTTCTTCTTGGGCCTGTACCGTGCCTTGTACCTTATCAATTGGATTTGGCGCTACTACTTCGAGGGATTCTTTGACCTTATAGCTGTTGTTGCTGGCGTGGTCCAGACTATCCTCTACTGTGACTTCTTTTATTTGTATGTTACAAAAGGTAAGACACAATTATGTGTGTTTTTCTAGATCCTTTTCATGTGCCTCAGGACTACAAACCATCAGCCTCAAAGCAAAAGTTGGCAGAGGCATTTCCTGTATTCTTTCCTGCCTCTTCTTGTTTTTCTTAGCTGACATTAAGCCACAGGTGTTTCCTAACAGAAGCATGCGTCATACTCCGTTGGATGTAGTGCAGTCCTTGCATGTCATGACAAATCAGTTATCTTCGTGGACTTTGGGGTATCAAAACCATTCCTGAGACATTTTCCTGACTCCGTTATTTCATTGGCTTCCCCCTATGTATTTCTGTGGGGGGGGGGTATGTGCACTGCAGAGAATTTTTAAACACACGTGCATCATGTTACACTGAGACCAAGAAATAGTTAAGGAGGATACTGCGGCAAGGATTTGACACTGTACCTCTAATCTTCTCGAGAAGTTGATAAATTCGTCATTTAGCGACTTCTGGCATTCTGGATATATACCAGACTTACACAGTTTTATGTTGGGGTGTTTGTGCCTATGATCATAGGCCACCTAATTATGTGTAAATGTAGGTGCGCTGTAATAGGTGGTATTTAGTTTTTGTCAGATAATTTTATGGAATCCTGAGAATCTTCATTATTAGTGTGGGGGAGTTTTTTTGTTTTTTGTTTTTAAGAAGGAAGTTTCTGGCTGTCACAATTGTTCAGAAATATATACAACTTGTTTCAAGCACTTACACATTGTATTGTCCCTTAACTTTGTGCTCCTGATGCATCCAGGTATGTTGAAGCCCTTTCTTACCCCCTCCAGTTCGTTATTAAATAGCAAAATTTACATCATATATAAAGTGGGCATTCAAAACAAAATTTGCATTTTAAGCAAATGCTGAAAAGCCTTAAGTGTCCTTGACTTGGTTTCTTCATGTTGGATTTTTATTTTGCTCAAGATTTCAGCCCTGTGATATTTGTATAAACATGGCAAAAATTCTAACACCTGGAGTACAAGTGGGTGGAGTAATACGCAGCTTGTCATTTGCCTGTTTCCTGTGGAAAGGAATGGAGTAGGCACAGTGATTGCTTGAAGCACCCGAGTACAAATTACCTGCTATAGCAAATGATTATGCTTTGGAATGTCTTCCTGTACAGAAAACTTGGGAAAGTGTGACTGGTTAGCCCAGTATGATTGCTTCCTAGGATGCAATTCTCATGTAGAGTTAGTCCATGGATATAGTCTGTGGATATAGTTTAAAAATTGAGGATGTAATATTTTATAGCATAAATGTTTCATTATTGGTCTCAAGCAGCTGTGTTGGACTGAGACTCAGACAGGTCCAGACAATTAAAGTCTTTTGAATATTAACCAATTACTGGGCTTGAAATTCCTCAGACTGACATCTAGTATAACAATAGAGCAGATAAACCCTTTGAATTAACTCCAAGGGACACTGAGGATAGTTCCTGCCCTCCCAAAATTATCATTACAACAATTCTGTTAGGTAGATTAGACTGAACTTTATGGCTCAGTGGAGCTTTATATCTGGCTCTCTCCCAGTCCTAGTCACATGACATCTGGTTCACTAACTCACAATCTGGTTGTGTATGAGAACTGCAAATCTTTGACATTAGTGCCGTCTTAACTTTTCGCAAGCCTTGAAATGCTCATGGGTTGCTTCCTACCTGCTCTTCCTCCCTGAATTAGGCCAGAGATGGCTTGTGCTTGATTTTCTTTTCTGGTTTGCAACACGCGCTTGCAGCATAATAATACTGCAAACGGGGCACCCAGCAAAAGCAAGGGAATTGTGACCCAGGAGGAGAGCCAGCATAGGAGCCCAGGGTCGCCAGGCTTGATTGATATGGGGCTGGGTTCCGACGCCAAGTATATTTGTCCCTACTGCCACTAGCTGTTTTTAAATAACCTCATTGCTCTTACAAGCACCTTAATTTGCACAGTATGTTCCTTTTCGGGTGGATGAATTCAAATCAAGGACATTTGAATTATTGACTTGTGTCATAGTTTAAATAGCCAAGAGCCTGATTTAAACCATTCATTGAAACCAAGTGTGTCATTGTTCGTTCTTCGCCTATATTTTTAAACAATGGTGCAAATCTCATCACTTAAAGCATGTTAATTTACAGCATAGTGCAATATTTTATAACACAAGAGGGTGCGCCTGATGCAACTTCTTAATAACTTGATTGTATGAATTTAGGGAACAGTAGATAGTACTCATTACCTATGTCAAGCTGCCACTGTCATGGCAGTACATTACAAATGAATGCCCAGATTTGATTGGCAGGTTACTTCATTTTTATGAGACCATAAGTATAGGTTTACTATGTTTGTAATGAGCTTTCATGTAACTGTATTGCTCTTTAAACAAGAAAGAATGAAAATAATCTATGTTTACCCATCTTTATCCTTCCATTTTATCTTCTTGGTGCCACTCTCAGAACAGTGCTCCTTCTTCATGTTTTTCATCTGCCATGAATAATATCAAACCCTTTTGTTTACAAATTGACACACACACGCACACGTGTGTGTGTGTGACTATCAGTGGCTGCTGGCCATGTGCTACCTCCTTCACCAGAGGTGTGCATGTCTGCACACGCCAGTTGCTGAGGAGCTGGGCAGGGGGAGGTCTGGCACCCGTCCTGCTCGAGGGACCCTGTGGGCAGCTGGTTTGCCACTGTGTACGGAGTGCTAGACTAGATGGACCTTAGGTCTGATCCAGCAGGGCTTTTCTTGTGTTCCTATTTGTACTATTTACACTGTAACAGCCATCATGCTTTTGGATGCATGTGTAGGTATAACAACACCTTATTTTTTATCTCTTAGTACTCAAAGGAAAGAAGCTCAGTTTGCCTGCGTAAGTGCCAAAACCATTCGCCAGCATCTGTCATCCTGGATGCTTAGACAGAACAATCCTTACCACAAGCAAAAGGTGAAGATGTTTGAGACAGACAGTCTCCCACTCTTCTTGCAGAGAATCCTTGGCAGATTCTGTAGGATCAGAGAACAACCAGCTGACTTCTGTTTGATGCATCTTGCCTCTATCTTTTTTTATTACTATGTATAAAGATTTTTTACATAAAGAAACTTAATACTGTGTGAATTTAATTCAGTGTGTAGTTTCAATTGGAACAGTTCCAAAAAGTAAGGTTTTGTGGGGTTGTTTATGACTAGGAATAAGTGCAAAACACTTCTTATTTTCAAAGGGTTCTTTTTAAATTACTGACTTATTTTGGTGCACACAGCTGTGTGCTTACTGATGGATGGTAACAGTCTTCTCTTTGATTCCAAATTTCATTCCACTGTATTTATTTTTTCCTCCCAGAAGTTGAAAGTTGGAGATCAGCCGAAATCACACTACAAATAGCGGAAAATTTTCTTGGGTAGGATGTTGCCATTTCATGACTATCCTTGGTTATAATTTTTCTTTTCATTTTAAAATAGGGATGTCCCTATAGAGTCTGCTAATGTATATTGTCCTCTACCTCTGTTAACCTCCTGAAGACATGAGCTTGAGAGTATCTGGTGCCAATGCAGGTTTTTCTGAACTTAAGAGTCCATTGCTTTTGTGATTTAGTAGCAGACCTTTCTGTTTTTTCCATTCAGAACAAAATTGTTCCATACCTTTTGGGGGTGCTTAAAGCTCGACTTCTATTTAACAGCAACCTTTGTGTTGCAGCTGTAAGGAAGAACTTGTGATAGTTGTCCAATTGAAGTAAACTGTAGGTGGCGATTTTTAACAATGTCTACAACTTTTTTTAATACAGATACTTTTTTCAAGTAATCTCCATGTTCAGCTTTCAAGCAGTTTTAAATGTGCCAGTTTGGGACAATTAGTGTCATTTTTATAAACTTCCACAATCAGCAGCACCAAGTACTATCTATCATCTTTACATGATTCCCTTTTTTATTGTTGCATGACTTCTCCTGTGTTACCATCCTAATAAACATCTTATGAAGTGGTATACATTGTGGTGGTGTCCTCGAACTATGCCTCTTCTACAAACCTATCATAAGGAGCAGCTGTGACATAGTTGTTCAAAAAAATGCGTTTGGTCACATCTGAAAAAGATGTCGCTGCAAAATTGACATAGTTCAGGAAACAAGAATGCTAAAGAATGTTAGTGTATTAGTAAGTGCCGAACGGGGAAAATGTAACAAATGTTGTGAGAATAACAACCTGGCAATTGGAAGGCTGGAAAAGGTGATATGCTGTACAAGCCACTTAATCTACATCCTGTAACTAGCTGCGTATTCGCCTCGCAGATAATCATCCTGTTTTAAAGGCACACCATCCCCTAATTAGTGAGGCAGTTGGATAATTGTCATAGTTACCAAATTGGATTTGCTATTCCTATGTTGGAGAAGTATAAACAAAGTGCTTCCCAAGACCTTTATTTTCTTTCTCCCACTTGGCTTACTAAATTCTCAGTATCTCCCCAAAGCAGCAGAGGTGATAAGAGTGGGAGGAAATGGTAAGCAAATGAGGGCGAAGAGAGCAAATGCTGGAGAAATTATCCAGAATGGTGGAAGGGCCAATCTAGAATAAAAGCAACACTGTGCCTCGAACCTTGCTTTATTGCTCACCTGTATGTGTAATTTCTGTTACAAATATATTTTCTCACTGTATTGCTGTGTCTTATTCATTAAATGGATGGTTGGGGGAGAAACTCCTGGCAACAGATTGGAACATCGACCTTTGCATAAAGCAAAGAGGCATTAAGCCCGAACTGCAACTTACCCATGTTGCTGAGCAGCCATCTGGCAGCATCAGCTACAACCAAAGCTCGTTCGCTCCTTTTCAAAGCAGCAGTTCATGATCTTTCCCTTGATCCATGTTGGTTGTGGGCTCTAATGTGGCTTCGATAAATATGCATTAGCAGTAAACCCTAAAGCATCCCTTTTCACAAGGCTGTTTCTGTGGTTGGTTATAAAATGAAAATAATTTGCACTAAAACTCTGCCAATCTGGATTTAATTGTCATGACAAGATTTATGCAAGGCTAACCATACTGTCGCCCTGCCTATTTAACTTATACACAGAGCACATCATGAGAAAGGCAGGGCTAGATGAATCACCAGTTGGAATCAAGATTGCTGGGAGAAATATCAACAACCTCAGATATGCAGATGATACCACTCTCATGGCAGAAAGTGAAGAGGAACTAAAGAGCCTCTTGATGCGGGTGAAGGAGGAGAGCGCAAAAGCTGGCTTGAAACTCAACATTAAGAAAACTAAGCTCATGGCATCCGGTCCTCTCACTTCCTGGCAAATAGATGGGGAAGAAATGGAGGTAGTGACAGATTTTATTTTCCTGGGCTCCAAGATCACAGCAGACGGGGACTGCAGCCAAGAAATTAAAAGACGCTTGCTCCTGGGGAGGAAAGCTATGGCAAATCTAGACAGCATACTAAAAAGCAGAGACATCACCCTGCCAACAAAAGTGCGTATAGTCAAGGCTATGGTTTTCCCAGTTGCAATGTATGGCTGTGAAAGCTGGACAATAAGGAAGGCCGAGCGCAAAAGGATTGAGGCCTTTGAGTTGTGGTGCTGGAGAAGACTCCTGCGAGTCCCTTGGACCGCAAGGCGATCAAACCGGTCAGTCCTAGAGGAGATCAACCCTGACTGCTCTTTAGAAGGCCAGATCCTGCAGATGAAACTCAAAGACTGGCCACCTAATGAAAAGGAAGGACTCCCTGGAGAAGAGCCTAATGCTGGGAACAATAGATGGCAAAAGAAGAAGGGGACGGCAGAGGATGAGGTGGCTGGATGGAGTCACAGAGGCGGTTGGTGTGAGCTTGAGTGGACTCTGGGGGATGGTGGAGGACAGGAGGGCCTGGAGGAATGTTGTCCATGGGGTCGCGATGGGTCGGACACGACTTCGCGACTAACAACAACAACAACCAAGATCTAAGTACCCAGGACTTGCTTGGGTCTAGAGGCTATTGAGATGGATGATGGAGTACTGCTTGAATTAGGAGGGGGAAAGGCAGAACTGCTTCCACCCCTTGAGTCCTACCCAGCTAAATGGTAAGCAACTTAGAGTGGTGCCCCCTTTTTTCTTTGCCTGGATTTAACTCAGAATTCCTTCCTATGTCGTTTCCAGAGGCACAAAAGACACCATGTAACACATTCATATGCCAACCATATCATCATATGTGGCCCTACAAAAAGTTATTTAAATTCACTTCCTATCATCCTTCACTATTGGCTATTGCAGGGTAGAGTTGATGGGAATTGTCTGATGGTATCTGGAGCTCTACAGTTTGTCAACTCTTATGCAAAACTACTTAGGTAATGTAATACCTAATAAAGTATAACGAACGCCTGTTTACATGCTCATCTTTCCATGCCGCTATCACTGAGCAATGCTTTTTGACACGGAACAAATCAGTCTATGCAAAAATAATAAAAGGATACATTAACATTAGCAACTGCAACGTTCAAAAGGCAACGGGAGAATATTTCAGCTGCAGCGCAATTACGCTATGGACAGGCTAATTTAGGTAAGCCGCTTTCGTTTCTTTGCAGCGGAAAAGGTTAGGATAAAATAAATCGGGGGGAAATTATGCATGTTTAGGGATAAGCCCTTTAGTATTCAGTACTATTTGAGTAAACACTACTCTAGAAGTATGCGGAGGAGTGCAATCTGGTTGCAAGGGGATTAAGCAAGGCGCTAATCCTTATGAGTTTCTCAGAACAAAGTTTGAAGAGGCGTATTGAATATGGGTTGCGTTTCCTCGCTGCGTTATGCACGTGTCTGGGAAATGGAGGGCGTAAAGGGAAAAGTGCAGCTCTCGTCAGGGCTGTCTAGTACAGCTTTCGGTTCCTGGTTGCAGTTGGCAAATCTCCGTGGGCTGAAAGCAAAGGCTGGAAGCGCTCCACAATTCACGCAGAAACCCAAAAACAAAGCAGGCAGGATTTAAAGCCTCTTTCATTGCAATTTTTGCATCGCAATTCATTTGCAATGGGCGTCCGTACGAGACCATTTGGCAACGGGTTTCGGAAACTGGCAACCCAAAACGCAAAGGTTTTATGCTGACCATAAAGGAATAATTCCAAAAATCTAAGCCAATTTAAAAACTAAGCTCAAATGGAGCAGCTTTCGAGATATTGGTAACATCTTACCCGAGGATGACATTTGAAGAGCTTGAAAGCTTGCACCTTTTCGTGTTATTTGAATAAACCAAATAAGGTATTATGCTAGCATTTTAAAAAATCTTGACATATTTCAGATTCACAAATCTGAAAATATGACACATTTCGGGGCAAGAGGCTCCCAAAACAACCTCCACAAAATTTCATCAAATGCAAACAAGGATGTCGGGGCGTGAAAGCCATCCTTTCGCTCTTCTTTCGCTTCTTTTGTGGAGAGCAGGCAGTATTATTGCTATCCCACTGCATTTCTGTCCCGCCTGTCTTCCTTCTGCGAGGGACCCAAGGCGGGGAGGGCACATAACCCCAACCCCTGCAAAGTAGGCTAAGCTCAGAGTGAGTGGCCAGCCCAAAGTCACCCAGGGAGCTTCACGGCTGGGTGGGGAACAGATCCCGGATCTCCCAGCTCCTCTAGCCGCCACAACACACTTATTCCAAAACACTACGGCTAAAAATACCCTCTTTCCGCTCAACACTTCCCTGCTTTCTTTTACCATTCTCACACGATCATTGCGACACTTTCGCCCGCGCGGAGTCTAACAACAACCGGAAGTTTGCTTTGACACGAAGTGCCCCGTCCTTGCCCCCGTTTCTTTCCTCTGCGCATGCTCTCCTTTCCATCCCGGCCTCCAGCGAAGGCTATAAGAATTCCACAGAGGCGCGCCGGAGTAGTGCGCAGGCGCACAGCAAGGTGGCTCGTTGGAGGAGGCGCCCGTGGCGGTGTTGGGAGGTAGAACCAAGGGCTGGACGTCGGTGCGTCATCACGCCGAGTGTTTAGTAGGCGACTAGCAGCTGCGGGAAGCGGAGGTCTCGTGCCGAGCAGGTAGGGCGGGCTGGCAATTCCGCAGCTGCCGAGAGGGGGCGCTGTGGCATGGGGGGTCCTTGGGTGGGGAGGGTATCGTGGTGGCTGGAAGAAAAGCCTTGGAAGATATTTGGGGGGAAGGGGTTGCTCCTTAGGCACGCGCCGGGGAAGGGGAAGGGGCTTTGCTTTTGCAAAGAGGAAATGTGTGTCATGGGGGGGGGTCTCCAAATTTCCAGAGGGGTGTCGGTGACAGGAGAAGTGGGCCCAGCGAAGAAAGAGGGTTCTTGTTAACCGTGTTTTTAAACATTCGCATGTAAATTGTACATTTACCTCTTAGGTTGATTTAAGATACTGAAGGCTGCGGCTTCAGGGTGTGTGTTCAGTTCTACCAGGGTCCCTGCGTTTCTCTGTGACAGCAAATAGCACAGAAGAGTTTGCTTTCACAGACTTGGCGCAGAGGAATTTGACATGTGCTGGGCACAACTTGTGGTGTAGAATAACCTTTGAAACTTCTAGTGTAACCTGTCTTAAGGATGAAAGACTATATTGTGGTGGAAGAAGCTGTTGGGGAGTTATGGAGGCAGGCTGTAGCCTATGCTGCAGGCTGTATTCTCTGGACCTGTTGGATGTTCCCTTGGAAGCAAGTCTTGCTCAGCTCCCTTGGCATACTAGCTGTGTGACTGTTGCTGCAAACCCAACAAAAGAGGCTTTTGGCACCTTAAAGATTAAAAGGCGCAAAAAGCTCTCCAGGGCCATGAAAGCCAGTAGGTAAAATTTGCTAGTCTTTAAGGTGTGAAAAGACTTTTTGCTGTGTTCACTGTGATAATTAGACTGGCATAAGCTTTCTTAGGCTAGAAAGGGCTCCAGCAACCCAGAATTTTTTTTGCCATGATACATCCTTGATCTTTTAAGGTTCTGCATGACTCTCTGGATTGGAGTATGTCCAGGTGCAAGCTGCACTCAGTGAAGATGAATAGCTTGGATGGGGATTTGGGCAGATGGTGATTGCAGAAAAGTTACCTGGAAGAGTTTAGGATGACAAATGGGAGGATATTGAAGGGTCTTTATTGAAGGAAATAGATCTGGTCTCTGGAAAATGTGTGTAAGAAGTGTTGTGACGTGGAAATAACTAAAGGATTTACAAGGACTTGGATGAGGACAAATAATGCACACGCATTGCAAATTACCTGTAGACTTATGTGCCAGCTGGTAGCGTTATTTTGGGGACAGGAGAAGAGAGAGTGGCTCAGCCAGAACTTAAATAAAATTGGAATAAGCACGTTTGGGTAAAAAACAGGTTTTTCTTTAGGCAAGTAAGTGTACTGGGGACAATCTACAAGTGGTGTTATTTTTTCTGCAGGTGCTGAGGAGCAGCAGCTGCAGCAAGGTCTCCACTATGCCTGGAATGGTGATGTTTGGAAGGCGCTGGGCAATAGGCAGTGATGACTTTGTCTTCCCGGGAGCCTTTGAGCTTTTCATCAGGGTAATCTGGTAAGTTCTACTGCTTTTAACATGGTTCCATTTTCAGCAGACAGCTAGGTATTACTGAAAAATAATAAGCAGTGCTTAATCTCTTAAATGGGGATGTTATCAATGATCAATGTGGCTTATGCAATGTTCACATTCTGATTTGGAAAATCTGATCTTTTGGGTGTGAAGCACAAAGGAGTAGGAGAAAGTCTTCTGTGCACAGTCAGACAGAGGCACTTCTTTGAACTCTGCATGTCCCATTTGAATGTAAATGTTGGAGTGAAGCATTAGGAAGCCATTATTCAAATTAGCTCTGTAAGACAGTTTCTGTGTGTTGAAAGGTTTCAATCCTGTTTAAAGGGAAGAGCAGCTTAACACTGTTCATCGTTTAATTTGCTACTGCAAGATTCCATGGCAGTTGTCAACTTTGATGGCTTCAAAAGAGAATTAGACAAATTAATGAAGGACGTTGGTTGTCAATTGTTGCTAGCAATGATGGTTATATATATTGAACACTGAAGGCAGTATACTTTTCAGTATCAGTGGCAGAGAAACACAGGTGAGGAGCACTGCTTTGGGGACTCCCCGAAATGTCTTGTTTGGCACTGGGGAAACATAATGTTAGACTAGGTACATCTTTAGTCTGTTCTGGTGGGCTGCTGCATTTAAGATGACTCGTGTTGGGGGGAAACCAGGGGCTAACTTTTGCTTGGAAGGAATTGGAATTTGGTTCTGGTGCTTTCAGACAAGCTCCTAGGGTGACCCTGTGTTCAAAACCACCTTGCTCTGTCATTCTAGGAGTTGTGACCCCTCCAGCTACTCGTTTGTATCTGGATCCACTTGGACCTTGGCAGTTGTATGGTAAAAGAAAAAAAGCAGAGTAGATTCTGTAAGCCTGAAGTCTGCCCACTCCTATCATGTAGTCATCATGGCTAGTATTCATTATAGCTTGACCCAAGAATTTTAATATTGTGTAGGCTTTTTAATTATTGTGTAGGCCTTTAATGTTTTTTGAGGTTGTGAGCCGCCCCGAGGCTTGTGGCAATCTGTTAATAAATAATAATAATAAATAATTGGTCTGATCTCTTTGTAAAGCCTTTTAAGATGGTGGTTGGTTCTGGAGTTTGTGATTGTGGAATCTATAAGAGACCCATGTATTCCTGTCCAACTCCTGCTGAAGTTTAATCACTTTGTTTGGTGGAAGTCTGCTCCCATGTGCCAGCTGATCTGAGGATGTTGATTTGAACCAGAGAATCAGTACTTTAAAAAATTCTGGTATATGTTTTCTTGAAGTGCAACCTACTTACCTGCACTTTCTCTATGGCTGCTGCTGTTAAAATTATTGTCATTTTCTGCATGTAATGCCCTTCTGATGGCACTCTGAGAAATATGAAGGCCCAGAAGGCCACACAAATATTTGGAAAGGAAAGAGTATTTCCCATTTTTTTCCTGAAGATTGTTGTTGTTTCTGAAAAAATGGACGGGAAATATCTTCTTTCAGGATGACAGATAAAAGGTATTCATAGATTTACTTCCCCAAAATGTTTTCTACAGACTGTGCAGTAGATGTTTGTTTAAGATTCTGTGCAGTGTTGGATCATTGCAGGTCTTTTGCACTGAAGACAATTTTGAAAGTTTACTATAAAACAAAGAAGCCATTAGAAACAGTAATAGCTGAGGATATTCAAGGATATTTATTTCTATTTATTAGATGCACTTTGATAAAGAACTCAGAGTGGCTTTCATCATTCTCCTCCTCCTGCTCTCAGTCTTATCCCCACAACAACAACCCTGTGAGGTAGGTTGGGCTGAGAGTCTGTGACTAGCCCAAAGTCACCCAGTTGTTTCTGTGGCTGAGTGGGACTAGAACCCAAATCGTATGAGTCCCAGTCCCATGCTCTTAACCACTAGGCTGCACTGGCTTCAGCTACGGAGTTTCCTGTAGATTTCGAAGCCAATTTCTTCAGCAGTTCCAGCTTCCAAATCAGACCATGTGCTTTGATGATAAATTCCTTAGCAAATGGTCAAGCTAAAGCCAATTTAAATGGTCAAAAGCCACTTGCAAGAACAGATGAAGCAGCAGATTTTATTTAGAAATTGATAACATTTTGTTGCCCTCCAATTCATGCTGCTATAAATCTGTTGCATCCAAGATTCAAAGTAATATAAACACTGATAAGTTGTTGCTGCATTTGACTGGGTTACAAAACAAGCAGCATATTAAAGGACTTAATGTTGGAAAGGTACTTGCCAAAGCACAGAACATCCTCAGTCATTTGATTCAGGTATCCATCTTGTGACTCTAGCCTTCCTGCAAGAGCCCGGAAGGCCCCTTGTGCAACGCAGCTTCTGACTTGGTGTGTGTTCCATCTACTTTGAGTTGCTCCATCTTTTGCAGCGTGTGGGGACAAAAACTGGTCAGTGCTTAGAAATACTCGCACTGAATCAAGACGCAAACTGGTATATGTGAGAGCTGAGTCTCATATCTGGACAAGCCTTCTGTCCATGATAATTCGGAAGAAAACAAAGATCAAGAAGTAGAAGAAATAGAAATTGAGGCGGATAGCAATAGCTCAGAAATGAGACACGTTACATTTCATAAATATTCATTCAGTCTTGTTTCAATCTCTTCTTTTTTCCCTTTTTTATAGGAATAAATACTTTATGTCAGCTTGACACTAGAGGAAAGGTCTAGCGGAAACATAATTTTCTCTGTTTTACTAATATGAATGGTTTTCTGCTTTTGGTGTGTGTGTGTGTGTTTGTGCTTTTTCTCTCCTCATAAACTGCCAAACCAAAAAGGATCTCTATAGTTCAGGGCACAACAATTTTAAAAAGTAAAATCAGTTTGTAAGCATTGTTTGAATCAATTGTTTGGCCATGGGGCAGTATAGCAATGTAACAAAAAAGCCACCATCTTTACTGTAACATGCCAAACATGATATTGTTAAGCACAGTCAAGTTATACATAATACCCGTTAAGTTCCTAAAGTAACACCTTGATTTTCAATCCGTAACATGTACTAATATAGCTTTTCCCCCAGTTTTTCCAAAAATCTCTGATTTTTTCCAGGACCATTTTTTTCCAGGACCAGAAAAAGATCCCCCCCTCACCCCCCCCATGGCTTTGACATTTCCAGAAGCTGTACATCTGTAGTCAAGCCAGCCACTATATGTACTATGTAAAAACTTGAAACTCTCCATAATTCTTTGTGCATCTGCTACCTCTGCTTTCATCCAGAAAAACTTATTCCAGAATACGTTTGTTAGTTTCTAAGTTGTCACAAGACTCTTTGTTACTGAGGTTTATAGTCATTTTGGGAACAAAGAAGAACAGCCATTACTCTGTGTGTGTGTGTGTGTGTGTGTGCGCGCGCGCACGTGTGTTTTAGCCTTTGGTAGTCTTCCCTGATGGTTGAAGATGTTTCACTAGGTCAGTATTAGGTGGCAGGTAATCTCACCACCAGCCAACTCTGAGCTTCTGTCCACAGGTCTTCTGAGGTGAGGTAGAGCTGACAATCAACTTTTAATGCCAACTTGAAGCTGAGAGCAAAGCTGCTTATGCTTCAGTTTTCAGTAGCCAATGGGCTCTCAAGTTCTTGCTCTTTTTGAAAAATGTGAATATCTGTGCTTGATGTGTCACCCCATTTTTGCAACATGCTCATCTCTGCAGGAGCTGAGCTTATCAATTCTCATTTTCTTCAGACGCATCTGAAGAAAAAGGCAGCTGAAAAAGAATTCAAGAGAGATCCAGTAGATTATCAAGGGTAGCCTTCCTTCCCTGCTGTCCTGCAGTCATTCTGGGCTAAAACTCTCAATCCCTTCCCATTGGTCACGCTTTCTAGGACTGAAGGAAGCTCTAGTCCACATTACCTGGAGGGCAACACATTGCGCCAAAACCAATTCAGGGACCAAGAGATAAGTATACTTCAAGATGATTTTTCTCACTGTCAGAGCAATATGACAGTGGAACCAGTTGCCTGGAGAGGTGCTGGGCTCTCCCACACTATAGAGGCATTCAAGGAGAAACCGGACAGCCACCTGAGTGGGATGGTGTAACATGGTGTCAGAGAAGTGACAGAGAAGGAGAAGGAGAACTGGGCATGTTCAGCCTTGAGAAGAGAAGACTGAGGGGGGACATGATAGCCTTCTGTAGGTACCTCAAAGGCTCAAAGAGGAAGGACAAGATCTCTTCTTGCTGATACCAGAGTGCAGGGCACGGAATAATCAAGTCAAGCTGTGACAACCCAGATTCAGGCTAGATATCAGGAAAAGCTTCCTCACTGCCAGAGCAATACGGCAGTGGAACCAGCTGCCTTGGAGAGGTGGTGGGCTCCCCCACACTGGAGACATTCAGAAAGAAACCGGACAGCCATCTGAGTGGGATGGTATAAATTGAAGATTGGACCCAGTGGCCTTCATGGCCCCTTCCAACTCTACCATTCTATGATTTTAAATGAATATTTAAAAAAGGCCAAATCTGAAGAGAAATGAGCTGGATGTGCATTTTACAAAAGTTGGGTGCATTAATCTTTTGTATTAAAACAATTCTGCAGCATTTCATCAAGAAGGCTTACGAGGTAAAGTTGTAATATAGATCTTTTGCTTGAGTATTTTATTGTCTGAAAATGCGAGTTATAAAAGACAGAGCTCATTGCCACAATATCTGCTCTCCATATATGCTGTTCAGAGTTCTTGCCATTAATGTCGGTTACAGTGATACAGGGAGGTAGAATTACCTGCTGGTTTCAGTGTCTGATTTCTTCTGTGTTATTGTTGTACACACGGAGATCCATAAAGCAGTCTGGTTAGACTGTTTCCCAGCCTGGTGCTCTACAGCTCCCATCCTCAGATTAGCCCCACTTATAGAAGATTGTTCTTTCTGTGTGCCCTGATGAATTCTTAAAGATGAATTTATTAATTATTATTATTATTATTATTCAATTTATATCCTGCCTTTTTCCTACAAAGGGCTCAAGGCAGCTTACATCATTCTCCTCCTCCATCTTATCCCCACAACAACCACCCTGTGAGGCAGGTTGGGCTGAGAGTCTGTGACTGGCCCAAGGTCACCCAGTTGGCTCCATGGCCGAGCGGGGACTAGAACCCAGATCCTCTGAGTCCCAGTCCCACGCTCTTAACCACTACACCACACTGGCTCTCTCTCTTTATTTATTTACAAATTTGTATGCCGCCCCCTTGCGACCAAGCCTCGGGGCGGCTCACAACAATAAATAAAACAGCAACAATTACATTATTTAAAGCTAACATTAAAAAACTAACATTAAAAACTGGCCCATCTCGAGGTAAAGATAAAAATACAATAAATAACATAAATAGACAAATAGAAATTAACAATTAAAATAACTTTTAAATAAAAAGGTCTTCGCCTGGCGCCGAAAAACAAATAGCTACGGCGCCAGGCGAACCTCTCTGGGGAATAAGGCCGCAATTCTAATTCTGAGTAGGCACATGTAGGATTGTGTTGTGTGCGCGCCAAGGTTTCTTTCTAAATTATGCTTTGTGTCTTTTTCTTTTTATTCCCAAGGTGGATTGCAATTCTGATTTTGTATTTGATCCACAAAGGACGCTTTAATTGTGCTGGAGGAGATTTGCTGCACAACTACGTCCTTGTTCTGCTTATTCTCCTGGTGGCGATCATATGTGTGTTAGCCTCCATTGTGTATTTAAGCATGCAAGGTAAATGGTTGCCTGCATTATACTATTTTTCAAAGTGCTTTCCAATTGCCAGTAACTTGACTCAGTGTTCAGTGGTATAGTGGCAAATATGGAAATACAAAGTTGGTATCGTATTTCCCCCAAAATTAGACAGGGTCTTGTATTAATTTTTGCTCCAAAAGACACATTCGGGCTTATTTCCAGGTGATGTCTTATTTTTTCATGTACAACAATCTGCATTTGTTCAAATACAGTCATCTCATCCTCTGGAACATCGTCATAACTCTCCAAACCCTGAATTGTGTTGCAACAGATGTCCTAAATGCGTCCCTCTGGCTGACCATCTTAACTGGGGCTTATTTTTGGGGTAGGGCTTATATTACGAGCATCTTGAAAAATCATGCTGGGGCTTATTTTCCAGTTAGGCCTCATTTTCGGGGAAACAAGGTATTATACCCCATGTTCTAATTTGCATCCTGTTTATTTCAGTAGGTCTGCTCTAAGTAGTCAAATACGTGTAGCCAGTCTTGGCTGAGCTCAGCACATAACTGGTAGTGGTTGGATTTTATGAGTTTTACATTATCATGATCCGACAGAAAGTAATTCTGGGCTGGCCAAAACTTGCATGTACCATGGGTTCGTGGGTGGGATCCGGAGTTTGGAAACATTTCCCTAGAGGAGAGAACTGGGCATGTTCAGCCTTGAGAAGAGAAGACTGAGAGGGGACGCGATATCTCTCTGTCAGTACCTCAAAGGTTGTCATAAAGAGGAAGGTCAAGATCTCATTGGTACCTGAGTACAGGGCACGGAATAATCAACTCAGGTTGTGACCACTCTGATTCAGGCTAGATATCAAGAAAAGCTTCCTCACTGTCAGAGCAATATGACAGTGGGACCAGCTGCCTGGAGAGGTGGTGGGCTCCCCCACACTGGAGACATTCAGAAAGCAACTGGACAGCCATCTGAGTGGGATGGTGTAACATGGT
This sequence comes from Varanus salvator macromaculatus, assembly GCA_023646645.1. Lineage (NCBI taxonomy): Eukaryota > Metazoa > Chordata > Lepidosauria > Squamata > Varanidae > Varanus > Varanus salvator. The sequence goes on along the minus strand of JAIXND010000852.1, from coordinate 8,384,821 downwards.
GTCCTGCAACTGCAGGGGGTTGGACTAGATGGTCTCTATGGCCCCTTCCAGCTATGATTCTAAGTAGGACTAACAGTGGCTACAAACCAGAGTGATGAGCCACTGTTGGGCAATTGTTCCGGGTTGAATACATTGTACCACACCTAGCAAATAATCGGCCCATCAATTTAATACAGTCAATAGTAAAAAGAAATAAAATATATGGTACATGAGAATCTAAAAGCAAGCAGCAATAGATAAAATGAGCATAATTGTATAGCACTCCAGTAACCACAAATATGATCCTTCCAGTTGCAAATAGTAAATCCTTTATTGTTAAGCCCAGTAATTCATAATCTAAGGTGTTCAATGGATAGAATATCAGCAGTTAATGACCTGTTGACAGGTGAATTTTTAGGTATTAATAATGTTATTTTATGCTGCTGACAATGGGACATGAAAGGAAAGATTTATTTCTAATTTTAATGATTTATGCTTTTGGGGGGTTATATATATATATATAGTATTTTGTATTTATTCTGTTTTTCTATTTTGGTTTTCTTTTTTTTTTCTATTTTGTTAATTTATTTACTGATTTTATTGCTATTGGTTTTTGTAGTAAATGTTTGTTTTTTTATTAAATGTTTTTGTATTGTTTTGTGTTTGTATGTTTTGGTATTGTTTGTATTGTAGTATTTGTATTTTATATCATTGAATTTTAATATGTTGTAAGCCACCCACAGAGCCTCTGGCAAGTGGGACAGCATTTAAATTGAATAAATGAACAAATAAATATATAAACAAAATTTGCCCCAGTGAAACTAAACATTTACTCCGCATGTGATTCATGCTGCTGCCATTGTCCAAGTTCCTATCAAGTCCCTTTTTATAAAATTAATAAAATATCCTTGATACATTATAACAATGTAGCAATCCTTATTTTTATACCTATATGGGAGGATCTATTCTGTGCTTCCTGGGACAGTGTTCCAAGGTCCATGGGAAAGATCGGAAATCTGCCTCCAGGGTTAGAAACTGCTCTCCGATCTCAGATCTGATCTTGGGCAAACCCTTACCTGCCCTTGTGGAAAGAGTCGCGCCCCATGTTGCCATGCGCCCAGAGTGTGCACAGATGTGGGGCTGGCACCTTTTATGGGCAGGACTACCTGCATCATCCACTTCTACCCTAAATCAATTTTCACAGCAAAATTACATTGTTCTCAGGTATAAAGATCTTCACTAGCATGCAGTGCTTCGGGGCTATCTGTGAAATAAGACCCTGTATACATTTATTTATGTATTTATTTTACAAATGTATATGCCGCCCCCTTGCAAACAAGCCTCGGGGCAGCTAACCTCCTTCTACATAACCTTCCTTCATTTTTCTTTGCATGTGTTAACAATATGAAAACCTACATCATGATTTTATGCTGTGATGTCTTTTTTTAAACAGATTTATTTTGTGTAATTGCTGTTGTCTTCTCCACCTGTGCCTTTCAGGAACCATTTCCAATCCGGGGCCAAGAAAATCTCTTCCTAAATTGCTCTACTTGCGTTTGGCCCTTTACTTGCCTGAGCTCATTTGGGCGGTTGTGGGAATAATATGGGTATCAGACCATGGAGTAAATTGCGAAAGGACTATGATAAATGCCATTTATGGAACAGTCATTGCCAGGTAAGGCTCTTTTTAATTATTTCGTTCCCATCCAATTGCCAATTTTTTCTGGCAAGTTAACAGAAAATCCTTCTCTAAAATGCATCGTAAAAGAACAGCAAACTCTTTAAAAGCTTAAAACAGACTAAAACCCAAGTAAAAGCCAGCAGCAGTTTGAAGCTCTAAAACAGAGTAAAGCTAAACTTGAAGAACTAAAAAGCATGGGAAAATAAAAAGGCGGTTTTATGTGGCACCAAGTAGCCTTCAGGTGAGAATCCCTGGGAAGAGAATCTCTGACAACTGAGATTCCACCATGAAAAAGACCCTGCTAAGAGGCACCCACCTCACCTATTTTGGCGCTCAGAGAGGACAGTGTTGCCTCAAACTTCTCTTAAGTCTTTAAAAAGTTGATAACAATACTTTGCATTGGGCATGAAAACAGTTTAGAAGCTTGGATTCATCATCCTTACTTGATATGACTGTTTTAAACCGCCCAATATTTAGAGAGTGTGTTTCTGGAGTAACTGGTTGTTTCTCTTAACTACTTAACTGGTTGTTTCTCTTAACTACTATTACAGAGTCCTGGATTATGGATTATGTTGAAATGCCTTCCATCTTGAATCTTGCAGAAGGAACTCGTTCATTTTTTTATTCATATTCGTATCTTTTTTTCCCTTCCAAAGAACTCATGGTGGCTCACGTAATTGTCCTCCTTTCGGTCTTATCCTCACAACAACCCTGTGGGGTAGGTTGGGCTGAGTCTGTGACTGGCCCAAAGTCACCCAGTGATTTCCCTGGCTGAGTGGGGATTAGAACCCAGGTCGCCTGCGTCCCAGTCCCGTGCTCTTAACCACTGCATCACATTTTGATCTGGCAATGTTATAATTTGTAGGAATTAATTATGTGCGTGTTCACTCAGTACAAGAAGAAATTCCCAGGTTCATGTGTTGTATTTCTGATTCCCTCACTCCCCAGGTAAAAACTCCCTAAAAATCAAGTGCGTTTTCTGATGGCAACTTCCTCATTAATGGTAGCATTGAAATGCAAATTTCAATTTCTTTTCTTCCTCTTGGCAGCTGGATTATCATTATCTTCACTGTTGTGGCCGTTGTTATTGTCTTTGATCCGCTGGGTGGGAGGCAGAGAGTGTACGTGGTTGACACTGCCTGTCGCAACCTAGAGAGCAGCCAGTCGGAGCAGCTGTTCTATAACGTCAAGAAGACGGCAACCCGGGTGTGGGAGAAGCGAATCCGCTTGCTTTGCTGCTGCATCGTGCAAAACGATGACCACCGGGTGGCTTTTACTAGCATTGCAGAGCTTTTCCAGGCCTACTTCTCGGTAAGAAACATAGAAACAGAGCGAGTCAGGAGAGGCCTCCCGGGCCATCTAGTCTGACCCCTGGCTCCAGCCGGCTCCGCTCATGACATGCCTACCATGTGCATGTCCAGCCTATGCTTGAACACCCTCACCGATGGGGCCTCAACCACCTCCCATGGAAGCCCATTCCATACCCTCGGGGTCCTAACTGTCAGGAAGTGCTTCCTGGCATCCAAATTCAACCTCGGTTCCCTGAGCTTTGCTCCATTGGAGCACATCCTGCCCTCCTCTGCTGGGGAGAACAGGTCTCTACCCACCAAACAGGTCTCAACCCTCCAAGAAGTGCCTGTGTTTTTTCTCTGCTTTTCATAGACCCTCTGGTTCTCCTCTTGCTGGATAGTTATTAATTCTGGAAAATCTAAAATTAATACAGTTAAGGGAGGATCCTATGCATAGAAACAAAGGGCATGCTGGGAATTGTAGGGAGTTTTTCTGTCTCAACACATATAGGATGCACTTTTGAGTATCCTCTTTCCTCTGTTCCTGAATAGTGTATCTCTCATATAAAAATTCTGTAGCTTTATTTTAAAAGAGCAAGAAAAGGAAGATAAAAGAAAGTTGTGTTGCTTTGCTTTGCTTTGGTTTCTCCTTATTTCCTTCCCTTTGTTTTCTTTCTTCTTTCAAACAAACAAACAAGCACTTTAATACCAAAATAACCGAATAAGCAGATGTGAAAGTGGAAACTGTCAGTCATTTAATATGTAAGATGGAGAACTGAAGTCATGTCAGCCAACAGAAGATGAGGAATGCATGAGAACGGGAGCTTGTTGTATGTTTATTTCTACAGGACACCGATTTAGTGCCTAGCGATGTTGCTGCAGGCCTGATTCTGCTACACCAGGAGCAAGATATCGTGGAAAATTGTCCCAAAGATCCAGAAGAAGTTGTCACTGAGTCGCAGTTATCTCCTATGGTAAGTCCCTTTGGATTTATTTATTGTATATTTAGACTGCCCAATAGCTGAATTTCTCTGGGCAGTTTACAATAGCTGAAACAAGAAAATATTGCAACTTGATAATGCGTAATAGAGAACTTCTTTGAAAGTTTTAAACTGCAGTATAAAAGCAGAATAACACTCAGCAACTGTTTAAAATCTAAACATTCAAGAACAGAATTAAAAGAATAGACACGGAAGAACTAATGTTTGGAGAATCAGTGCCTTGAGCTAGAAGAACCAGAGTGTACGTTCCAGGCAAGCCTTTCTGGGGAGGGCATTCTGCTACTGGAGTGCTAGCTTGCAAGAGGACGTCTCCTTAGTGGACACCCGCTCACTTCAAAAGTCCTCCTCGTTGGGGACACTTGACTCTTTTTGACTTTCTACTTAATACCAGAATTGACTAGCAGATACAAACTGTGCTGAGTTTCTCTCTTGCCTTTCCCAGACAAATGATTTGGATGAAGAATTAGAAAATGCTGCTCATTATATGAAGTTTGCTGCAGCAGCATATGGCTGGCCCTACTACGTATTAGCAAACCCTTTTACAGCCCTCTGTAAGATCAATGGGGACTGGTAAGTTGGCCCACCATCTAAAACAAACTGTCAGCTAGATTTTTACATTCTGGACAGCAGCCAATTGTTTGAGAAAGTTGCTGCATGAGATACAACATTTGAGATTGTTCTACTTGTGGATTAGCCTGTTGAAAACTATTTTTCCATAATTCAGTGCAGAAAACATTTCAGAGAGCCATTGTGGTTAGAGTTTTGTAGGTGAATTCGGGAGACCTGGATTGTAATTTCCACTTGGCTATGAGGGGACTGTGGACAGTCACAGACTCCCAACCTAGCCTACTTTGCAGGGTGGTTTGAGGATAAAATGGAGAGGGGGAAGATCACGTGAGCCGCCTTGGCTTTTCACAAGAGTAGAAAAGGTAGAAAATGAATGTAGCAATAAATATTTGTTAACATTAATAGCCAGCTTTTTCTGCTTTAGAAAGCTTGGGTATAAATGATAGTCATTCATCTTAAACTGCATAGTTAATACTAAACAGTCATGTAAAATACACTCACTGAATAATTTCCTAGTTTATCGCCAGAGGAGATTATTTGTTTTAAAAATTAGGATTTTGGATGTCAGAACCAGATGGAAGGAATCTTTACAACTTGTTCACTGATCGCTTCCAGCAGCAAAAAATGCCACTGTTATTGTAAAATGTACTGCTTGGCTGTTGTCTGCTAAAAGGAAATACGCTCGTACTTTGGTGAAAATATTGTGGCTAAGGCTGCAATCTTGTGCACGCTTACCTGCGAGCAAGTTATGTGGGAACCCCTTTTCAGAAAGAACGCCTTTTGAAAAGATATGTACAGGATTGCACTGTAATTATTACTTCCCAAGCATCATTTCCTACCCTGCATTACAAGATGATAATGGCAGGAATCCTTTGTAGGTCAGCCCTGTGTCTGAGAAAGTAATGTGAGAAGCATGAATACATATTAAACTAGTTCATCAGGTTTGTGGTTATTATCTTGTCTTTTATTTCATTTTTTAAAACAATATTGGGTTGGATCCAGATTTAGCTGTACTTACAGGTGGCCTGTTGACTAGAGTGCCCCTCTGATTTTCATGACCCATTATCCCCGTTACATCATGCCCTAAATCTGGGACCAAACCATTTTGCAGCTAACTTGCCTGCATCCTTCACCAGGGTCGATTTCAGCAAAACAAATAGATGCAAAAGTTTATCCAGGGACTATGCACAGTCGGACTGATACAGGCGATATCTTTGGGCTGGTCCAGACTTTGGCCATCCTTCGATATTAACTTGTTGCAGATGAAATGCACCAAAATGTACGTCCATTTGCACAGAATGAACCGCTAGATGCTGATTTCCTAGGTCAATGTCATATTGTATGTGCTTATGAGAAGGTTTTACCTCTTGGGAGTTTAGCTGGTGTGAAGTTTGCATGTCTCATTGTCGTCTTCTGATTTCTAAGTTGTAGAAGGACCCCAACAGAGACAGACATAGTTGGAGGTGACCATCTGAACATGCATTTGGGAACCATCTTAAAAATAACGGGGCTACAGTACAGAGACATCATTCACATCAGCTTTCACAATAAAGTAAGTAGTTGGAACAAGATAGCTACCATATTTTTTGCTCTATAAGACTCACTTTTTTCCCCCCTCAAAAGTAAGGGGAAATGTCTGTGCGTCTTATAGAGCGAATATGTGTGTGCAGTAAGTCTGTCAGATGTGCAGCCCATGGGGAAGTGATGGGGAATGTGCCTGTGATTATGTGCCTATTTGATTCAGAATATTTTTTTCTTGTTTTCCTCCTCTAAAAACTAGGTGCGTCTTATGGTCAGGTGCGTCTTATAGAGCGAAAAATACGGTAATTCTTGCCTCCTTAAGCTCTGGAGACCAAAGGGAGGCTTCATATGAGTCACTTGGCCAGACTATAACTTCTGCAAAATGTTCCAAATTAGGAAGTGTAGTCATATGATACTGCTTTTGTAGTGAGAATCTGTCTGTGCTTTGACATTGCAACATACCGAGTAGGAAACAATTTTTAAAAAATATAAAATCTCAGCATGATCATCCATCAAAACTGGATACAAGACACAATATTTTATTTATTTATTAAAACATTTCTACGGTTCAGAGAACAAGGGTTGAATTTGGGTGGTTGTCGTAACATGCTGCCTGAATTCAGCTGAGGTAACAAACCGTGGTGAACTATGCACAGTTCACAACCTAGCAACAAACCACGGGATCCTTTCATGGTTGTTTGAGGTTAACAAGCCATGGGTTGTTAGCTCAGCTGGGCTTGGGCTAGCTAACCTTTGGTTCAACAACAACCCAGACTCAGCATTTGAGTGAAGGTTAATATGTTGTCTGAATCCAGTCATTATCCTTATTATGGAAGTGGCTGGATAATGTGATCATCACTGGGGTGTGTGTGCATGTGTGTGTTTATATATTTAAGGGCACTATAATTAAGTGTAAGTTGGGTGCAACATGATAGACTAAAGTGCAGCCTCTATAGAGGGAGGAAATCTCCATCACTTGGTAGCTCAAGGGATTCTAACAAGAAAGCGGGGTGCAATTCACAGAATGCAGGCTGCGCCCCTCCCCTTGTGTGACCTCTGCTGAAATCCGCACCAGTGATAAAACACTTGGCAGATTGCCAGTGAATTTCAGCAAACAGGTACAGAAGGGTAAAAAGGGGACATTTAGCTTGAGAATAAACATATTTCCACTATACCTTTTCATAGCAATTTATTGCTGAACAGACAGCCAATTTTTTTGTTTGTTTGTTTTGCTGCTGCCGCCGACAAGAATGTGACCTGTGACCTATGGGAAGGTCTGGGAGTTTGAAAATGACCTCCAGTCCCCACCCCAAAATTTGCCCTTTCCCTTCGCTGTAACATCTCCCTCTCTCCCTTCTAGAGACTTTTGGATAACTCTGGTCAGATGCCCCAGTTCTTGTCTGAATGGACCATCCGTATGATCCAGCATGGAACATCTCGTGCTTTTTGTCTTTTCAGATTTTTGAAATACCATTCTTTGTCGCCCTGGATCACAAAAAAGAAGCTATCGTCGTAGCTGTGAGGGGAACCTTGTCGTTTGAGGTAGAACCTTGCGTGACTCGTTACGTTTTGCCACTTACTGCTCAGCAAAAATATTTGCTGGGAAGGCACCGTAAACACATTGAATTTGAAATACTGAATGGCCAATATCGACTCCGCGATGTAGACAGAACTTTAGCACAGCCTTTCCTAACTAGCATTTTCCAATTTTGCAAGATTACAATTCCCATCACCCCAGCTTATTAGTAGATGCCGGTTTGCCGCCTTGGGCCCACATACTTGGCAACTAAGCCTCATGGAAATTGGCATGAGTTACTTCGGAGTCAATGTGTGTAGGATTGTTGTTTTCATATTTGGGCTTTCTAGAATGCTTGTTATTCATTTTATTTATTTAAAACTTTTATATGCTGTCCCTTATGCATAGCACCTCAGGACGGCTTACAGTCATTAAAACAAAAACACAATAAAACAACCACATCAATATAATAAACAACAAATAACCAGGAAATAGAAGTTAAATAAAAAGCGACTGTTGAACGTTAAAATATTAGTGTTTGAAATAGCATTTCTATTATAAAATACGCATATGTGGTGCGTACACATGCACCCTTTTTGTCTATCGTATTTTATTTCAGTTGGTTCGGCAGCTTTTTCAGGCAGTGTCTTGAGGGAAACTAGAGGTGATGTTAGGATTTTTATTGACAGCATATTAGAAGGCGCCATTCCTTGCTTTGTAGTGGCTCCATTCACGCAGCATGCGAGCAGGGCCAGCCTTTCCATAAAGCAGACTGAGGCACCCACATCAGGAGGTGCAGTGGAAGAAGCAGAAGATTGCTTGCGACAGGAAGGAAGTGTTTAGGGCAGCTTTTGGGCTGTCTGTATTTGCCCCCGTGTGCAGGGAACGGCAGAGGGCTGGGAGCTGTCTCTGCTGTCTGGTATCATTCCCCCAATCTTGCACTTTCCCACTCGCTTCAGGGTTGGTGCTTCAGCGTAGGAGCAGGAAGGGCTGTAGAAACATCCAAGGTGAGAACTCTGGCTCCAATCTCGCAGGAGATCTCAGGGCACTACATGAGACGTTCTGTGCCTTCATAATTCTGAAACGAATTCCAAGAATATCTTGAATTTATGACCCTCTGTCCTCTAACAGCAGAGGCTGTTGACGGTGAGAAGATGTTCCTCGTCCTGGCAGTGATTAGTCCTGGCGGGTGGTAAAAATGCTCAACCTGTATTTTACTTGTTTTGCTTGCAGGATATTCTCACAGATCTCTCGGCAGATTGCGAGCACTTAACTCTAGAAGACGTCCTTGAAAATGGTCTTGTGCATAAGGTTGGCAAATGTTTCTACGAGTTTTGCTGGCAGGCTTTCCTTGCAAAACAGTCTTTATTGTTTCCCAGTACAAATTTGCCCTCTGAAGCACGCACAGAGCAGTTTGTTGAACCCAGTCTCATGTTCACCTCCAAGAACTCTCCTTAGGAGCTCCTCCACTCCTTTGGGAGGAGCTCTCTGAAAGCGAGCCCACCTCCTCTCTGCGCACCAATCATGTAATTGGGCCGCCCGCCTCTGCTGACGCCTCATTGTGGGGTCAGGAGCTGGGGCCACCTGCTCTCTATCCAAGAACTCCTCATTTCCAGAGTCCTCCTCCCACAGGCTGCACATCTTTGTTATTCCTAGGAATTGCCTGCTCTGCCAGATACTCTGGCCTTGAGATAAGCATGTCCCTCCTTCACCTCAGTGTCCCAGCATGTCCCTTCCTCCCCAGTTCCTCTTTGATGTGCTTCCCATTCTGATTTGTATCCTCTGAGCTGCAGCCAGCAGCCCGAGAATGTGTCCAAAGCAGCCTTCCTTCTCACTCCCAACACACAGGGTTAATGTGAGGATAAGATGGAGGGTGGCAATGAATTATGTAAGCTGCCTGGAGTTCCCTGGAAGAAAAAAAGGCAGGATATGAATATAAAAAAAAATTATAAGTGCACTTTTCTTAACATAGGACCCTCAAGCCAGTTGACAAGTATAAAAAAAAAATAATTAGTATAAATAGTGGCAGAATAAATGAGCAATTCTGAATACAACTTTGCAAATATTGAATTGTGTAAGAGTGCCCAGTGAAAAAGGACATCTAGAGAAGACTGACTTAGCTGGTACACAGAGTAAGAAAACCAACCCAATTTCAAGTGGCAGGGAGTTCCTCAGCTAGGGTGCCACAACCAAGAAGACACCTTCTCGCCAAGCTCAAGACAGCTCAGATGGCATTGAACGCCAGAAGGGGGCTCCCCTAAACACCAAACAGTTCAGGCAGGATCATAAGAGCGGAGAGTATCATTCTGATAGCCCAGTCCCAGATGTGTGCTCTGGGCAGCTGTTCCCTGGCGAACAGTTGCAGACAGCTTACGAGTGACTTTAGAGAATGAAATGAAGCAAGGTGCCTGACGGGGGGAAAGCGTGTCTTTAAGTCAGAGACAGGCAAAACCCAGCAGGTTCCAAATGCTTTGGGCTACAACTCACATCAACCCAGCTAGTATGACTTACGGGACTGTGGGAGGGCGCTGGGTTTTGCCTTCCCTTCCCCAGTCTAAGCAATAATTTACAAAGCTGCATTATAGGTACTGCAAACAGTTTTCAAATGGAGATACTATTTGTGCCAACTTTAAATCCTGTCTTTCAGGGTATAACTCAGGCTGCTAACTATATTTACCGACGCCTAACCAACGGTGGGATTTTGAGCCAAGCCTTCACCATCGCTCCGGTAAGTTGTGACTTCCAGGCCCTGGATACGCCTTTCGGCCTGGCACATTCTGATCGGTCAGCTGGTCATTTTCCAGAGCGTCTGTCTCTTCTACTTTTCATTTTTCTCCCCTAGGAATATAAACTGGTTGTTGTGGGACACAGCTTAGGTGGGGGAACAGCCTCCATATTGGCCATCATGCTAAGAAATGCCTTCCCAACCCTAAGATGCTATGCCTTCTCTCCGCCAGGGGGATTATTAAGGTAAATGTAAGCAATTCTACATCTGAGAGATCGGTTGAGAAATAGAGCTGCAGCCCTTATTTATTTATTAAATTTCTAACCCACCCCATTGGCCATATGGCTCCCTGGGTGGGTTACAGCAATAAAATACATTATCTGGAAGCTGTGTCAAGTTCTTTAAAGCCGAAGTGGGGAACCTTGAGCCCGGGGGCCACATCGGGCCCCTGGATATTCCTGCCTAGCCCTCCAAGGTTCCCAGGAGGTCTTGCACCCTTCCTCTGGCCCTGCCCCTTTTCTTCAAGCACAAATTGTTCTGGGCCTTCCTGCTGTTTGTGCAACATTTCCCTCATTCAAGGTCAAAATGCTTCTTTTAAGACTTAGAAGCTGGCAGTTTCAAGCGGTGACATTTTGGTATTTTTTGAGTCTTTGGCTCTGTCCTGCCCCATCCCTGAGAGCCTCTCCAAAATTGAAGTTTGTCTGACCAAGGTTTCCTGCATCTGATTTGAAGTCTTCTGCTTCTGGATAGTGGTCCAATCAGGCCTATGTATATGCATAGAAGTATACTCTGAAAAGTGAAATTCTAGTAGTGCAAATAGCAGGCACATCATGTCTTATCTCTCTGTGAGCATCTTGTGTAACTATGCTCAGTGTAATTAACTCTGGTTTACATTTAAGTACCATATTTTTTGCTCTATAAGACTCACTTCCCCCCCCCCAAAAGTAAGGGGAAATGTCTGTGCGTCTTATAGAGCGAATATGTGTGTGCAGTAAGTCTGTCAGACGTGCAGCCCATGGGGAAGTGATGGGGAATGTGCCTGTGATGATGTGCCCATTTGATTCAGAATATTTTTTTTTCTTGTTTTCCTCCTCTAAAAACTAGTTGTGTCTTATGGTCAGGTGCGTCTTATAGAGCAAAAAATATGGTAAATAACTTTTAGAAGGACTTTATTGTCCATATCTATTCACCTGCTTTTTGTTTTTGTCTTTCCTTCCTTTTAAGTAAATCACTCGCCGAATATACTAAGCAGTTTATCGTGTCTGTCATTGTTGGCAAGGATTTTGTTGCAAGGTAAGGTAACGAACGACCCATGTTGCAGTTCTTGTAATTTGTAACCCCGTTAACTTGCTGGATGTCATAAATATTGTTCCCCTCCATTTTCTGTATCCAACAGGTTAAGTATGCCCAACATGGAAGATTTGAAGAGAAGGATCATCAGAATAGTTGCCAACTGTAATAAACCCAAGGTAAAAAAACAAAAACCAAGATGACCCTATTTACTGTGGCCATTGATGTTTTTACGTACAGCTGGTTAGCTGCTCATTTCTTGCACTTCCCAAATGCTGAAGCCACTCCCTGACGACTTCTCCCTCGTGTTTCTTCCCAATAAACCCTTCCTTCCTATTCCTGTACGTGTCTGTCCTGCCTTTTCCTCCTGGCATTCATGGTCTTGCACTTCTTCTTTTTACCCTCACAGCACTAACCCTGTGAGTAGATTAGGCTTGGTCTCAGTGTCTGGCCCAAAGTCACCCAGTTAACTTCATGGTCAGGGAGTGGGGGGCACTCAGGTTTCAAGGCGTGACGAAGGGGCAGTCGATCCATGTGCTTCCGTGGCTTGATGCTGTGATGCTCAAGCAACGATCCTCTTATGATCCGCTTCTGCGCAGGTACAGCTCCATGGTTATGGGACGGTACTGGTACGGTAAGAGGGCCCTAAGTGGAAACGGGGCAGTCAGAGCATTTCGATCACTGAGAGCACAACAGATTGAAGGTGCAGCGTTCAGCTCCGGGTCATCCTGGGGATTGGCAGACCCAGGGGTCTTGGATAGCAGGCTTAGGAAAGTTCTTGGACAGCCGCTGCTCCTGAATAGAACAGACTCTGTTGGGTTTCAGGAACGAACCGTCTAATGGTGCTGTTATATCCTATTCTCCAGTAATGGCCATTCTAGAAGGAGCATTAAGCTCCATTAAGCAGAATCATAGAATGGAAGAGTTGGAAGGGGCCATGAAGGCCATCGAGTTCAACCTCCTGCTGTTGCAAGACAATCCCACTCGGATGGCTGTCAGGTTTCTTTTTGAATGTCTAGTGTGGGAAACCTCTCTAGGCAGCTGGTTCCACAGAAAATAGTAGCCAGGATCCAGTCATCCCACTGTGCTATGTGGGGGATTTTTTAACACTCTTATGATATGGTATTCAGGTTGCATATTCCAAGTTATATTCCACTGAGTTAGTGCCAGAATCTTTTTTAAGCCCAGGCCACTAGCTTCATGATGGAATTCATCAAAGATGATGTTGTTAGTCGCGAAGTCGTGTCTGCCCCATCGCGACCCCATGGACGCTTGCAGTTTCTCTTCTTGATCTATTTCCATTCTAGGATTCTGGAAGCAAGAACAGTACTACAACTTAAGAATTGCACAATCATAATTTGGGGATAGCTCAGCATTAAATGGGGTGTAGACATTCGTTATAATTTGTTGCAAGCAGAAAACAAGGCTGCTTATCCAGATGGCTTCACAATTGCTCTTGCCTCCTTTGTGTCCTTCTGTTTCTCACCCTGTAGTACCAGATCCTCTTGCACGGATGCTGGTATGAAGTGTTTGGAGGAGAACCTGATAATTTCCCTACAGAGCTGGATGGCAGAAACCAAGATGCTTTAGCTCAGCCTCTCCTCGCTGAAGAGAACTTAATGGTGCATCGGTCACCTTCTTATAATACTCTAGATGACAACTCACCTTTAAGTTCTCCTCCTCAGTATCCTCATCTCTTTCTTCCTGGGAAAATCATCCATATTGTAGAAGAAAAGAGCACAAGCAGGTAAATTACTGATTTGTATCCTCAGTCTCCATGCTGTCCCTGCTGCTTTTTGCCCCCAAACCATAATTTGCATTTAGGAAATTAATGCTTATAGCAAGAATTAGAAGGTTGCAAGGAATGAAGTACAGCAGCACAGAGTTACTGCATCAGCTGATGCAGAAAATGCCAGGGAAGGGATGATGCATGAGAGATTTGTTCTGTGAACAAACTCTGGCCACAAAGAAGGGCCCCATCATAGTGGGGATCTGAGGTGGTTCATTTCAACAATGTGGTCTAGAAGCTTGGGAGGGTGCGGGGAATCAAAGACAGGATTCCAAATCCTGCAGACGATGCAAGAAGTACACAGCGCAGCCTTGTTCTCCACTGAGCTCACCCGTTTCAATTCTCTTTCTTTCTTTGCCTTTCTTTCTGTCTTTATGCTCTGGGGATGTCAGGCCTTGGAGCACCTACTCAGATCTGGTGGCCCAAGAAGTTTAGTTGTTGTGATTACTCTGAATGCTAAGCTAGTTGGAACAGACATGCCATGCCTATATGGCCAGCCTCCTGTTCAAACACGAATCACCCAAGCATTTTATTCCCAGTATTTTGGTGTTTTAAATATTTTTCAGCATTTCCCAAGGTGATCCACCAAAAATATTTAAGTAATTGCAAACAGCATTGCTAAGAACAGGACAGAACAGGGCTAAGAACCAAGAGCAGAATCACCCCACTCCTTATTTCAAAACTTAATGGAATAAAAATGTTGCCAGAAACTGAAGAGATGGGCCCAGTGCCACCACACTTGGGACGGGATTCTGTGTATGAGGTGCTGCAGAAATGTTTTGCAGCCCCACATTCCCACCAGCCTAGACTTTTCTGGTGATTGGTCTCAGATGAAAGTTGTAGCTCCACATGGGAGGAGGTGGTCTTTCAGATATAGTCTCCACTAGCTCCTGAAGGCTTTATAGGTAAGCAGCAGCTCCTTGACTTGAGCCCAGAAGTGAACTGAAGCCTTGCATCATTGATGCAAGGCTGTATCGGTAACAACTTTCTGTAGCTAGTTCTAACATGCTTCAAGGGCAGCTCCATGTTGCAATAACTGGAGCTCTCGATCAAGCACTTTTCTCCAGAAGAGGGTGCAATTGGAGCACTAGTCAGAGGTGCTCTGGCTGTAGCCATTGGCACATCCAGTAGCAACACTGAATTCTCTCTCTGAAACTAAAGAGCTGGACAAGGAGAGGCAGAGTGCAGTAATACAGGTTGTGTAGCAATACTTTTATTCCAGTAATACTGGGTTTTATATGCCAACTGTGCATACGGTTTAGAAGCTTAAATGTTTAACTTGTCATCTTTTTGACTCAGAGCAGAAAAGGAACTTTTGCATTGAAACCAAGCCTAACCTGCCAACAAGATTGATCCTAAGAGTTGGTGTTTTTTTTAAACTGGCCCCTTCCTTGCTTTATGATTTGCACGCTGGGCTTTCCGTGTCCCTGAACAGCATGCAAAAAGGCAACACTGCAAAGCCAGAACAAATTGCTTTTAGAGCAACATCTTAAGCACAAAGCAAAGCCAGCAGCATGATTATTTTTTTCCCTCAAGAACTTAAACTTGACATGTGTGTGTGCAAGTTTGCACTTAGCACTAGAATGGCCGCAAAGCATGTGCTGGATAAATTTCCCTGGAGAGGGTATTCCACAGGTGGAATGCACCAGCACTGCGAAGGTTCTGTCCCTGGCTGCCCCCCTTGAACACAGTTGGCGGCCATTCCTGGAGGAAGCTGTCAGATTACTCTTAATGCAGAGATGGAGGCCCATGAATGAGCACCCCTGAGAACGCCCTGCACTAGAGAGCTCTGTCCTCCTGATTAACATTTTCATTCCGAATATGCCATGTCATGTATCTGATGAAATGGACTCGAATCTGTTGGTAGCCTTGAAGGTAGTATAAGACTATTTTTGGGATTTGTTCGATTGTCCTGCAAGGACCTTTGAAGTGGAAGACAAAGATGCTGGGGACGATTGGTCAGGGTCATTGAGAGCAAATTGGTGGGAAAGGAGCATAGGATTGAGTGGAGTTCTCCTCCTGACAGCATAGACCGTGTTGCCACCTTGGGAGGGAAGGCTGGGTTCTGCTTTCATGTTCCCCAACGCTCTTTGGACATAAGCGCCCATCTAGAGCGGGGAAACATTTAAAAGAGGGATGGAGCGGCATACATTGCGACTGGTGCTCATTTCATCTAGTGGGCTACAGGCCTGAAGAGCACTGGATAGTCAGAATCTTCTGAAATCCAAGGTTTCCTTCTAAGAAGAGCCAAAGAATAAAAGATAAATGTTTATTTTCCTGTCCAAGGCAGGAAAGTCTGGAAACTGGAACCCCTAAAAATAGCTTTGAGCTCAAGCTTATGGCTTCCTGACACTGTCTTGTGTGGCTGGGTGTATAGGATTAATCATACTTTAACTCTAGAACTTCACCTGTAGAGGCTCTGCCCTCTCAGACAACACAGAAAGAACCAAGAAGGTTGGAGAGGTGTGAAGGGTTTTCCAGAGGAGTGGAGCATGGAGGTGACAGAGGTTGACAGCTTGCAGCCTATCCAAATGGCACCCCGGTCTACTTTCCTTTTCCTCCATGGCATTTCTTAAATGCAGGGTGCAAGCCGCAACCATGTGGGAGTCCTGCCTCGTGCCCTGCATTGGATGCAAGAATGCCTCTTTGGAGGCTTAGCAAGCATCAGACATGGATAACGTTGGATTGTGCCCTTGGAAACTGCTGGTTTAAGACCTGTGATAAACATATTGCCCTTGAACACGTAGAAAAAGTACTTTCCACTTTAATCGTTATCTACTACAAAACACCAGCAGGCTAGAGATTCAACTTTTCCCCCCTCAATTCTTGCCTCGTTTACATATACTTTTGTAAATTCAGGTATGAATGAGAAACTGTGTTGGGAGAACTGGTCGCTGCAATCTCTAAAGATTTAAGTTCCTTTTCCTCCCTGTCATATAAAAGAGAATATACCTGCTAACAGAAAACCCAGAAACAATGTGCCAGCCAAACTGAGTGCAAGAATTAGAACACAGAGGACTTTGACTTTTATAAAACGCAAGCATTTCATTGAGATGTTGTCCTTTTCTAGGTGGTGCTCGTCAGATGTCCAGTATACTGCAGGCTGGTCAAAAGAAACTGCCTTTGGTAATATTTTAATAAGCCCCAAGATGATAACAGATCATTTGCCAGAAATGGTCCTAACAGCTCTGAACAACGTGGTCCAAGCAAATGCACCTTGCCTTTCCTGTGGAGCACCTGGAGACTCTTCCACAAATATCGTGTAGTCACCACCCTGGAAAGAGCAGAGTAGCTTCCCTTCTCGAATGTTCAGGAGAGAAGCCCTTTTGCCTGCAGCAGAAACTGGGGCGTGGTCATTGTAATTTCCTGGATGAACACGCACTTCGGACTGCGATGATCCTTCTGGACTTGATTTACTGGGCCATTGTTTTAAAGGTGAGCAGCAGAAGCCAAGTCAACCAGTAATGGATTTTAACCAATTATTTTAAAGGCTCTGCAAATGCAGCTGGAACTGAGAACTTGACTGAGGAGAACATTGGCTAGAGAGCAACCATAAAAGTACACATTACTTGTAGCTCTGCCACTTACATGCCCTCACATCTACGTTTCTCATAGCTGGGCATACCTTCTGCAGGTTTATCAGTGTTTATGGAATTTCAGAAGCAAAAAAAGAAAACAGAACAATGGAAATTACGTTTAAAACCTCCACAACATCTATTTGGATATACAAAGATGGTACCCAAGAGGTGAGCTGGACTTCACATCTTATTGTTGCACTACTGATTATCATTGGGTATGTCTTGGTTTTCTTTCCTATTGAAGGTAGCATGTGTTTTAGATAACTTTTGTAGGCATAAATGCAACTTGGATACATGTGCAATACTTACCTACTGTTGTTTACAATTCTTCAACCCTGCTGAATGTGTATTTACAGAAGGGTTAAAGTTACCCTTTAAGATTGCAGTATGAATTTACTCTGCCCTTTCTACATTAAGAGACCGCTGAAGCATCACATGGAAATGGCTGCATATCAGAAGCTTCTAAAAAAACCTTTCTGTAATTTTGTAAAGTTAAATTAATTGAGCAGCAACTAGCACCAGAATGTATGTTTACTGAACACAAGTCCTTGTAATACCATTTTCTGATGGTAGTGCTTGTACAGTACTGTTTTGTGTCTGTTCATAGGACTTAGAAAGGGAGACAAAGTGTTTTCAATGCATTATATTCTGTTTTACCAGTGTTGACACAGGCCAGAGTCAATTCGGATGTTATAAAAAACAAACCTAGTCTTTTGTTCTGGAAATAATTGGCTCCCTCCCACCTGGCCACTCCTTTCTGCCCTTGTTAGAAACCTCTTAGTCACACAAGGAAGGGTTTGCGATGTCCCAGTTTCAGAAAGGCCAATTGTTAACAATTTTCAACCTGTCAGCATGAGGTGTGATTCTAAAAAGACATGAATCACAGGGTGGGAGAGTGCTTTCCCTTAAAAAGATGTATTTATGTAAGATTAAGCACTTTCCTGTTATATCACTAGCAAAACATCTGTTCTGCCTTCCCATCTCCCAGTCAATCAGTGTTGCAGTGAGCACACGGATTGCCCAGTGCTGGGGCGCACTGAAGTGTGAGGTTTCTTTATTGATTTCAACACTTTTCCTTCCCATGAGAGCCAGTGTCACAGTGGTTGGAGTGGGGATTTGGGGGCGTCAGGTTTCTGTTCCCTCTCTGTTACGGAGCTTGGTGGGTCACTTTGGGTCAGTTGTGGGGCTGTTGTTGTGAGGATAAAATGGAGAGGCAGACATGTCACCTGCCTTGACTTCCTTGAATGGAAAAAAGTGGGATATAATTAGAACAAGTAAGTTTTGAGAGCAGTATACAAACTGGTAGTAAACAAATTACACTACACAAAGGACCCAGTACAATTGTGCATGTGCACAAGAGCCAGAATGAAGAGTGTGCGTTCTTAAACAATTGTCAATTGAGGTGAATAATCAAGGATGCTTCTGCTACATTATCACTGAAGTGCGTCATCATCATTTGCCCAGAGCATAGTTAATATGTAAATACAGGCCAGAAATTGAAGCTCCACCACCACCACCACCACCAGTGTGATTCAAGAAATTTATTAAGTCATACATGCAAAACATACTGCTAAATTGCATTACCAAAAAGATCAATGTAAAAACTTCACAATCTTGCAAACTCCATTTATATTTTTGTTCTAGTAGTTGAAAGGTTGTAGTTCAGTTGTGTTCTTGCCAGTGTCTGGGATGTAGGGAACATTGTTAGGACTAGGTTACAGAACCTCACAGACCCAGTTACCATTACTAAATCAACCAACAGGAGGTACGTGTTCACGGTGAGGTTAAAAGGGAAACGTCAGCATTAGTAAGGTTACAGCATCAGGATACTGGCAAATGGTGACATTAGAGAAAGGTCATTCAGGTGGTGTGAAATAGAGACAAAAAATACTAGAACTGGTTTATCTGCTGCACATGATTTTTACACCAAGTCACCTGAGGACTAAAGGAAACTTCTCAAAAGCATGTATAGTATTAGGGCAGAAGGAAAAACAAAGACAGAAACAAGGCTATGTTTGAATATTCTAGTCTACAAAAATGCAAATATAATTAGGAAGGTTTTTAAAATACAAGTTATATTGCTCAGGAGGAAGAGATTCTACAAGAAAAGCATCTAGCGAGAACATGTGAGGGAACGACCAGTTCAAAATGTAGTAAAATAAATGCCCTATTGAAAAATGCAAACAAGTGATCTATAAAAACACCAACCTCCCCTTCAGCTACTGTTTAGTTGCAACAGAAGGTATCATTTTACTGTATTTTTTAATTAAACAAAAGAAAATCCATTCAGGTTTAACTAGCTGGTTCACAATGTAGTGTAAATTGATCTTTACAGTGTCAAAATACTGTTGGGCAGTTTCCCTTGACCAACCCACTTATCTTTCACCAATATAATACACGCCTGTCAAGGAAGACAATACACTTCAAGGAAAATAGGTTAATCACAGTTCTTAATAGGCAGGAAAGTACTTAAAAAGGGGGATCTGTATATTGTCAATTATTGCATTTATTCAGGTATGAGGAAGAATGCTATGACCATCAGTTGGATGAATGCATTAAACAGCAGCGTTTTCCTACTGATACGATATCTGGAAAAAAAACTATAAAGTTCTGCAATTCCTAATAAACATTAGTATCTTTAAAGACACCTGTTTGACTTAAAAACAGGTTTTGTGCTCCATATAACAAAGCACAACAATGCAACATAGTAATGAGCAGATAATTTGGCAACACTTGATTAATCTGAGCGAAAGGAATTGGAAAAAATAAGGCTTTTATATAGGTTTGTCTTTTTTTAAGGATCTCTTTAGTAGAAGAAAGAAGAATCTAACCTTTTAAACAAAGGGGAACATGAAATTGATGATTGGTTCAAAAAAATTGATGGAAGAAAACTAATTTTTAAACAGAAGAACTTGGCATTGATGTGAATGCTCCATTGTTCCAAGCAAAGCACAGAAGGTTCCAAGAGGGGGACGGGGCAACATTACAGCAGCAGGCATTTTCTCTTCCTCTTCTTGACAGGAGGGGGGCAGAGAACTGCTCGAATAGCCTCATCGAAGACTGTCTTGAGACCTCGCTGTGTAAGTGCTGAGCATTCTAGGTATTTTACTGCACCTACAAAAAATAAATGCGTTTTTGGTATTACAAATTCTAACTTCAAGGAACACAAAACATGTCCAAACAGTAAGGACGCTTGCTCAAGTCTTACGGTTAAACAAATTCTACAATCTTTTGGCTGAATACTGAATTTGAGTCATGCAAGAACATCAACGTAACGCTTACAGAAAGCCAAAGTCCTACCTATCTCTTTTGCCATAGCGAGGCCTTGTGGGTAGGTGATGGGAGTCAGCTTCTTCTCCTTGAGTTTTTCAATAGTATCTTTGTCATCTCTGAGATCAAGTTTGGTTCCCACTAGTATGATGGGGGTATTGGGGCAATGATGTCGCACCTCGGGATACCACTGGGGAAAAGGGAAAAAAGTTCTCTGAAGTGTGCCAACAAGTGTGCACTGCACACACACACCTCTCTCACTCTTCAAACAAACATTAGGAATAAACATTAAAAGCTGATTTACAATTGATTAATTTCTAATGCATAAAAGTCAAAAAGTAATTTGGTTCCATTAGAACTGCCTCCCCAGCCCACCAAAAACGAAGGAAACAGAACTAAAAGCTGAAACAGAATCCTTTCCAGGGCCCAGACATTCAGCTGAAACAGACTTACCCCTCTTAGAACTGCTTGAGACGGCAGAGCCAGTAGGAATGGTTCCTCTCGCCTAGAATAGCTTTGGGACCCAATCTAGAAATGCAGCTGTTTCTAACTGCTAACATTTTCTAGACAGTATACAAGCCCAACAGTCCTCGCCTGCCATTTATGAAGTCAAAAGGGGTGGGGACGGAAGAAGAAGACAAGCATACACTGGCATTATGTCTTCACAAAGTTGCCTAATTAATCCATACTAATCACTGCGGAATGGCCAGAGTTGCAGGTCTAAAAAACCAATTGCGATTGTTCCCGGTCAAGGAACATGGTGTGTGTTGACCTATCCTACCTCTCCCCCTGCTACAGCACGATGGAACAGTGGCTAATAGACAGCCAGAAGATCAAAGCTTCAGAAGCTTCTGTTTGGCACAACGCAAGTGGTGTTGGTGAGGAAGAGCCCTAAATTTCCCCATCCCAATTCTGCAAACTCTTAACAGAGGAAGCAATTGTGACAACTACTGTAAAGGAAACCTAAGCCTGGCCAAGGAGTAAGAGGAAAACTCCAATTTCTAATATCTTTTGAGGATCCAACATCCCTCCCAAATGGCCTAAGTTGAAAAAATAATTCTCTTGCTCTTTTGACTAGTAACAAATAGTATTTATCTTTCAACTTAGTTATCACAGAAGAAAAATACTGTCATATACCAGTTGCGTTTTAACTTACAGAGCAGCCTAAAATTATCAGCATTTGCTGCGACATTGAACTTGTCTAAAAACATTATTTTTCAAGGGACACAAAACTTTAACAAGCAAATCCAAATTACTTATATGTAAAATAGCAGTCCTGAGTAGTTCTTTAAGAATTATTTTACAAGAATTTAATGCTAACAATAACTATTGTCTTCATATGTGTATTTCAGAACACCAGCTTATTCTCCAATTGTAAAAATACAGGTCAAAACTTCTGAAATATTGCCAAGGAAAAAGGGCAACTGCTTTTCTACTCACCTTTGCACGAACATTTTCAAAGGATGCAGGACTCACAAGGGAAAAGCAAATTAAGAACACATCCTGCAAAACAGTATTTTAAGAATCTTAGTCCCAGTGGTTATTTTTCTTGGTTTAATGATTTTTCCACATCATCAGATGTCTAGTTCCAGTCATGGACATTTCCAGTTGTTAATGGATAGGCTGGAATGGCAGCACAAGAACACTTTAAAACCTTGTTTATTTGTAGTTTTAAGATGTGATAGTTTTAACATGCAACATTGGAAGACTGGAGAAACCCACCAGTCTGAATCTTAGTGCTGTAGCCTGATCTTCACCAATTAATTTCTGTGACACACACAGTACTGTGTTTGCTGAGTGACTGCACTAAAAACCATCACCTAGGAAAACTGGAATCAATTCATGGTTTCCAACATAAGGTTCTTCTGATTCCAATATAACTGCTCATTTGGATATACACTGTCCATAAAGGTAACAAGATTGTACATACTGCCTCATGAAACATGAGGAAAACCACCAACCAGAATGTAACACAATTCAATAGAAATTATTTCCTAGCAAATATATCAAGGATTACATCCTGACTCTCAGAACATGCCCAGTAGTTGATCAATTCAAAGCACAAGTGAGTTTATAGTAAATATGAATATGAAATATTACAGTTTCCTATTGTCCAAAAGAATCAGATTTCAATTGCAGCATCGCCAATGGTATTCCCTTATCTTCATCTCTCTCACAGACAAGAATAAAATTGGAGGGGGAGGGGTACTTAGAACACAAACACTGCTGATTTCAAGGAAGGGATGAGAGCAGCCACCAGCCCCCCCCCCCCCGCATTCCCAGATTGTGGAATTGTTGTGAAGATTCATTTAACTCACAGAATGTATCGAATACTCTCTATCACTCTCCCCTGCAGCAAATCATAGACTGTTAGTGTCTATACGAGAGCAGGTGAGATTCTAAACTTTTCTTACAGCGCAAAGTAAGCTAACATGAAAAGGAGATCTCTTCCCTGAATTGGTGTGAGCTCCACTTTTACAGGGTTCTACCACCATTGCCTAAACACTGTACAGACCACGATCAGTGTTACTGTCTCATCTCTGTGTGTGGAGACCAGCACTAACTCGTTGCTTTATGTTTTCTGAAAGTCCCAGCAGTCCAATCCAGCATAATGTTGTGACTGGAGGAACAGCAGTTTTATACTTTGTTCTTAAGCATAAGAGTAAAAAAGGAGAGATGGGGGGGGGGGTGTTACAGAAGCCAAAAGGGGCCCAACAGCCATTCCTCCTCGAAGCATCTCAACTGCTCCTTTCCTCTTCTGATAGGGTCTGCTTAGCTGTAATTGCTGGGAAAATGCATCTCCTGCTCTGGCATCCTCTGGCCCCAAGACAGATACCAGCTCAACCACTAAAGAATCAAAAGTATGTTGGAGTGTTAGTTGATTGGGCTGCAGCTCTAAGGCTTATGTTAGGTCAGCACTTTGCCACCTCCACTGTTCCGAATTTAAAACTGCAATTATCCATGCAAGAGGACCACCAGTGAAGAGCAACACTGAAGTTTACGTGCTCCCATTGCCCCCCTGCAGCTCCTCCAGCTTGCCAGTTTTGAAGTGCCTCTTGAGCATGTCTTTGCATCCTTCTACCAGTTCCAAATACTCCACTGTTTCCCATTCAGAAAAATCAAGAATTACTTGAAGCTCTTCAAGTAAGTGGCTTTTGTACAATGAAAGTCTGATCTGACATATTAACAGTTTCTTAAAGACAACATTTGGTTTTTAAAGAAAAACAAGCCCAGAACTTTCTTGAATCCATATGGTGATATGAGGGCACTAGAGTGTGGGAAGCCAGTTTCATGGCTGCAGGAACAGAAGCAAAAAGAGAGAGAGAGGGAGAGAGAGAGGGAGAGAGAGAGAGGGAGGAAAAAGCTTGGCGCTTAGTGGTTGAAAATTTTACATACGCAGAATGGCTGACGTTTCACCCTGGGAGTTAAATCCTTACCATTCGTTCCTTCATCCTAATAACAGCATAAAACAACTTTAATTAAGGTTAGGAGAGACTTAATGGAAAAATAAGCTCTCTTTCCATCACTTTCTACACCTATATGATCATCTGAACTACTATGACCTTCTGAGATCAGAATTGCAGATGGATAAACTGCAGGACTGAATGCTCACCTGTGTAAAAAGGAACACCTTGTAGAAAACTAGTCTTACCACAGTGAAGGGTTCTAGCAGAACCCTTTCCTGGTTTGGTGGCTTTCTGCATGGGATTTTTAAAAATGCAGACATGCCTTTAGGTATGCCACTGCTGCCCTTGCCGCAATGTTTCTGAAGTGATGTAGTCCTAGAAGTACTCTTTGTGATTCACCTGAGTATCTAATGCAAGCTTCAAGATAGTAATGCTAAACACAGCCAATCAGAAGTGAGCACCACTGAAATTATGGGAATTTCCCGCAATAAATGCACACACACTTTCTTTTGAGGGGCAGAGCTTTTTACTGAATCCATTTAAGACGAGGTAGTATATAAAAACAGCCTAAAACCTTGTCCAGAGCACACAGTGGACTTGCTCCATCTCTGGGGAGCATAGCAATGGTGGAATGCTATCGAATGGATTACATAAAGAGGGATGAACTTCACTTTATGTGTAATCCATACACTCACAGACACTTAACTCATCTTTGATTTGGTCAAGATCTACCTCTTAGTAGATGCAAACAGGCCAGCAATCGGAACAAGAGTGACACTACAGCAGCTGCTGATCTCTTTTCATCAAGGCTTAACACAGCCACTCAGCGGCACGTTTGAGGTGTGCTTTTTCCTCATCACTTTCTGGTTAACCCAAATGAGTCACTCTGTGCTCTGGAGTCTCCCTTGGAACAAAGAACCCTTTTCTGCTTTCTTTCTGGCTTTTCCAGCAGTTCTCTCAGAAACAGTAATATAGCCAACAACGGGGCACTGCCAGCCCCTAACTCTCAGGCCGGAGATGAAAAAGGCCCATTTGGCTATTTCACAGGGTATATAAACAAGCAGAAGACGTAGGAACTGATTTCCCAGAACTGTAAATGAAAAATAGTTTATGCACAAGCCAAGAAAGTCCACACTAATAGAACAGGTTGACTTTTTACATTTCTTAGAGGGCAAGAATTTTGTTTTGGCTTTGCTACTTTTTATACCATCTAGGAAAGCTTTGTTTTCTTTTCTGAAGCATATTGCATTTTGTTCTCAGAGTAGATATTAAACATGAGAGATCTGTTTTAATTTCACTTCTGCCTTGTCCCCTGTCTAAGTTCTGTCTAAATCCCCTTTCCTTATCACACACACAGTTTCCTGATCTATGCTAAGGAAATAAAGTGACCTGTAAAATCCAGATGATTGTTTTGAGCATCAGTAAGATGAAGAAAGCTAGCCTTTTCTGAATCCTAAGTTCAGGGCAGCCACAAGAACCAAACAAAAATTCAAAATGAATGAAATGAAACACTGTTATGTATTTCGGCTTGGACAATTTGCATAGGAAGAAATATATTTACCCAACAAAGAATACATTGTATTCAGAGTTGCAAGATCTGTTGCAGCTGCACAAATCTTGAGAACAATATTTATTACAGCAAATGGTGTTAAGGAATTTCTATGCATTGGGAGGTAATTTCAAATATATGAACTATTAATACGCATCCCCGTTTTTGTTGCCTTCCCTTATTAGGGAGCAATTTTATTTAATTCTTGATTTTATATATTTTTGACAAAGTCTCACAATTCATTGAATAATAGTTTACTTGAGACAAAACTCATGTAGGGTACAATCCTGACTGAGGCATGCTGGGAGCTGCAGGACCTTTCTCAACTCAAACATGCATAGGATGGCATCCTTAACCTATCAAACAGGAGTGTGCTAACTCAAGACAAGGTATTCATTCACCTAAGGAATTCTTCTCAGTTCCATCCTCCCTGCCCACTGCTGCCGTCAAGAATGGCCAAAGAGTAGCACGTGGCAGTTCAATCAGTAGCTTGCGAGGGGGCTGCCAATATCGTGCATCACAAGTGACACCACACAGTGATTCAAATCAGCTATGGCTTTGCCCACATTTTCATTTAAATGAGCCCCTGTCACAATTCATCCCGCGCACCGCACTGAAAAGCCAAGCATCATTAGTGCTTAGCAATGATGGTATCAGACTGTGCCTGTCCAGCAGGCGTGAACAAAGGCTGCTTCTTAGCAGGGCTGCTGACCTCCAATCAAGGGTAAAAATATTCTGCACCCCAGATTTATGATTTAAGGGTAACTTTTTCTGGTTGAATCTGAGTGAAGGACTTAGGGGTTGTAGTTATTCGGCAGTGCAGTTTATTCTGTCCAACGGACCCTCCAGAAAATCAAACCTTAAAAAAAAATTACTGAACTCAGCCATGAACCCCCTGGATAGCACTGCAAACAGCAACCACTACCACCTCAGCTTCTGTTCTTTAAAAAAAGGGGAGGACAACATAGGAATGACACTATAAAATGAACGTGCAAATGGTTTAGAGAATTTTTGCATGTTTAATACATTATGTTAGCAGCAATGATTAATTGTCAGCAAAAAGCCAGAGCGCTGTCACATTAAGGGAAGCTTGCAATTACGGATGCTATATATTATGGGTTAATGATTTCAACTGAAGCTATTGGAACCTTCCACTCTACGATGTCTGACAAACAAATCAGGCCAAAGTTCAGGCCTGCTTCTGTACATCATGAAGTTACTTATATCCTGGTGGCTTCAGACTTGGCAATCCTGCACAGCCAAGGTAATATGCAGAATTCTGGGGGGAAAGGATCATGTCTTCATGTTTGTGAAGAAAACTTGGTTTAGACATGGCAATTTTGCACAACCTGCTAAACCCACACACTAGACTGAATGCATGGAATTGTTACATCGTGATATGGGGCTTACACACTACAAATTCTCAGTTGATCAAGTTTCCGAGATTTCTCCAACATGGCAGTTACCAAAACAGATGCTATGGTACTGTAGGGGTGAAGCAGAACTGGTGGGAGAAGTTCTGAAGCAAATAGCAACCGATTAATGTGGAAAGTTTGTTCAACAATTTTTTAAACACTGTCTTCCATACTGGTTCCAGGCTGTTACTAGCCGCCATCTGCACTGCCTGGAGTAAGAAAGGGTAGTACAGAAATCAGCAGCAGTTCTGTGTACACAAGGTGTTTGGCATGCTGTATTGGCATATTTTATACTCAACTGGAAGCACTCTTAGTCTTAATCAAACCTGCAATTAAAAGCCATATAAGCAAAATGGTCAAATCTTTCATTATAAAAACTTACTGTTTGTGGATAAGATAACGGGCGTAATCTGTCATAGTCCTCCTGTCCAGCTGTATCCCACAATCCCAGATTGACTGGCTTTCCATCAACCATCACATTGGCCGAATAGTTGTCGAAACTATGAGGTATCAAGGAAACATTAGTGTATTTCCCTTAAAGCCCAGTTAGTTTCTATGCAGCAAAATGTACAAAATTAGAAGCTAGCAAAATGTCCAAATCTATAACGTTTTAGATAACTGGTCAAGACTGTTTGTATTTGCCCAAACCTTTAATGAATAGTGATGCACATTTTTCACTGCTCCTTTTACAGATTATGCACTTCAGTAATTTGATATTGCGAGAATCAGATTACAAAAAGTGCTTGAGGAGAGGCATCCCTGGTAGAATCAAGACGGGGGGGGGGGGGGCTTCTGCTGTCTCCTCCAAACAGCAGTTTGGCGAGTGCCTTATTTTGTTGGGAGACAGGCATGCAGCAATGATACTAATTATGAACATCATTTCATAGCACATCCAAGAGCACTGAGAAAGTGGGAGCATGTGAGGGGAATCATCCCAACAGGATCACTAGAACATAAGTGAAGTTAAAACCACCCCACAACTCCAGCAATTACTAATAGGAGCTCTGGGACAAGGGGGAGTTTTTATCCTTGACTCTGTCCAAGCAAGCTGAATTAAAATCACTGGGAGGATGGTGAGGTTAAAGTTTGTCATCCTCCCAGCCACCCAAATTAATCAAGGGGTGCGTGCGTATGTGTGTCGCCTCTGGGCACCCCTGTGCCACATGCGGTCCACCTCAATTCGAAGGAACCAAAACATCTTTCACCCTCTCCTGTGACATGTATTCCTTTCCAACAAGGAATTGAGAAACAAAGATATGTATCACATAAGTATGTTTTAGACAGAAATATAAGGTATAAATCTAAAACATTTAACAGATGGAAAAGAACATGTCTCAGACTTGTGTTTCTTGAGCATCAGCCCCAAATTCTCATAGCAAATCACTTTTAAAATATATTCATATCCATGGGTATACCCAAGTGGGTCCCTGGAATACTGACCACTGTTTAAGACAGCCATAAAAGGAAAACTGTTAAATTTTAATGCCACCCACTATGCCAATTCAACTACCTCTCTGCTGGAGTCTTTAAAAAGTTACTCACATTTATGGCTAAGAACCTGTGGCCAGATATCCACATTTCTGTTCAGCCACTAAATTATCTGAGTAGCCATATTCTCTTAGCTCAATCTGCCTCACACTTTTGCAGAGATATACAAGTGTTGCCCCCCGCAAAAAAAAGATGGTAGGGACAGATTAAAAAAAATACTCACACAGTGGGTATATATTCTCCAGGAAATGCATTGGTTGTATAACTGATGAGTAGGCATGTTTTACCTACAGCACTGTTAAGAGGGGAAAAAAACCAATGAGAACACATTCATATTATCAGTATAGTAAGCAAGCGATTCAGCAGAACATGGTGAAGCATCAGTATTTGATAGTGCTTGAGGAAACTTAATTTCAAACAAGATAAATTAAATCCTGTAAGTGCTAAATTGTACTTAGTTGTTCTAACTATAGTTTCCCAGTTTGGACATAACGGAAGATAGTTAACTGAGGGTAAAATGCAGCAGACTAAGAGGGGGGAAAACGATGGTGACTGCACACACAGAAGGGCAGATACCAGCTTATTAAGCCAAGATACAGTCATCCAAATTAGACCAGGAGATCACTGAATTCTCATTGCCAGAGGTGGGGTGTGGAGAGCTGCTTGTAGATTTGTAGAAGCCTCTGACTGGCCACTGCGATAAACAAGGATGCCATACCAGATGGACTTTTGGACTGATTAAGCAGGAACATTGCATTCATCCTTTTGAGAAGCCTTTGACATTTTTAGCAGTGCCAGCATAAGCTGGAGGAAGCAGCCGCTGTGGATTTCAGATGACTGTTTAGCAATGTAACTGGAAAACCAGAAGTCAATTTCCAGCACTGTAATCCCAGCTCCAGGTCACAGGCTCTTCAGTTTTCCTATCCTGAGCAATGAAGTACGTAATTGCCTTGCCAGAGTGCAGTGATTACTGGTGATTGCAGAGTACTTTGAAGATAAAAGCCAGTGTGTAAGCATTAAACATAATGAATGGACTTTTTGCAGGGAGATCAGGTATTGCTGAGGTGTGGCTGTGTAACTTAGCATTCCTTGAAAAGCCTGTTATAGCAGTTCCATGCATTCAAAGACTTGGAGCATAACATATTTGTCCAGGCAATACTTCCTCCCCAGAATTGTATCCAGGAAATATAGAAATGAAACAGTGAAATTATCCATTTAATGTGAACACAAATCTCAGGTTTAATCCTTGAAAATTAGAAAAATGCCATTCAGGTAGCCTCTGCTTCATTTGTTCATTTCTCTATATTACAGCGAAAGAAAATAAGAATGGGAACCCAATAAAGACCATGTAAGAGAAAAATCCTTCCCTCCGTGTACAATGCTGAAAGCACAGGTGTTTGAACAGCCCACATCCTGGGAACAACTGCCAGTAAGGCAGCATATAGCCATGCCACAGAGGAATGTGCAAATCTAAATTTAGTCGAGGTAGTCCTATACATTATGAACCCAACTGGAGTCCAAACTCTGCATCAAGAAAACTCAGAACTGGTACCATAATTATGCAATTTCGCATAGCATTTTAAATTACAAGATTATTCTGTGGTTTTCTACTGAATTGACAGGAGGTACATTTATTTTCCTGTGTCAAAGAAATACAAACAAGTAGGTATGAATTCAGAGACATCTGATCTCTGCTGAGCAGAATGACTGAAACTGTTAAGGAAGCTTGTTTTAGTTCAATTGATTTCCCAACCTACCTTTTACCTAGTGAAAACTGAACCTTACAAGTGCCTTGCAAAATTCCATCACCCTATAAAACTGTCAAATACTTTATTTGATGCAAATAAGGAAATCTGAGGAGTGCAGGGCAAGGTACCATGAGATTTTACTTCCAAATGTCTAGGGCAAGAAATCAGAGATGTAACATTTCCGGAAATGTTGAAGACACTCCATTTTGGGGGTGGGGAAAATGAAAATACATGCAATGCTTAATTGAATCTAAACTTACTTTACTCTTTAATACAAATGCATCATTTATAACTCTGCATATAAGTGTACTATTTTGAGCACGTATGTTTACATGCCAATCTTACGTGCATTTTCTCCAAAGTTAATACCCACTTTACATATCGGCATTTATTTCCAGGTAACTCTGCAGAGGACTGCAACCTGGTAAGTATAAATGCCTCAGTTTTATACATGCAAAATTTGATGGGATCAGAGCTAGAGGTGGCTCACCCAGAAAGAGACAGTGGGAGCTGTGATGGACGTAATTGGGTTGGTAAAAAAGGCAACCCAGTGCTGTTCTAACAAAGCTAATTTCCTATGCATAGTTAGAAAAGGAACTGAAAATAAAGCTTCCAATATTGTAGACTCCTTATACAAATGTATGGTGCAACCACACTTAAGAATACTGTGTACAGTTCTGATAACTGTACATAGAAAATAATATTGTAGAGTTGGAAAAAGGAAACTAAAATCATCAAAGTGCTGCAGCAACTCTGTGAGGAAAAATTAAAACAACCAGGATGATTAAACTTAGGGAAAAGGTCAGTAAGAGAAGACATGATAGAGGTATGCAAAATAATGCATGGTGTTCAGAAAGTCATGGCGAGATGTTTTTCTCCCTCTCTCATAATACTAGACCTAGTGGAAGATTCAGAACAGATACAAGGAAATACCTTTTCACATAGAACATAGCTCAACTATGGAATTCACTGCCATGTAGTGATGGCCACTTCTCTGAAAGGGATACTGAACAAGCTCATGGAGGAGTAGGCTTTCAGTGGCTACTAGTACTGACAGCTAAATGATACCTGCAGTATCAGGCAGAATGCCAACATACACCTGTGGCTGGAAGCTTGGACAGAAGGTGCTGCTGCAGTCATGTCCTGCTTGTGGGTTTCCCATGGCAGCTGAAGAGTCTAGAGCAAGGTGGTGAACCTGTGGCAGGTGTGCCACAGCGGGCACGCAGAGCCCTCTCTGTCAGCACACGATCCAAGTCGCCCCAGCAGCCCAGCATTGGATAACAGCGCACATAGGGGCCATGCGCATGCTCAGAAAGGAGTAGGGGCGCCAGGCGATGACATCACAAGCTGCGACTCATTAGCCGCGACTCATCCAAGCTTTCACATGGCTGGTCAGTGTGCTCCCATGGATATATATTGCTTGGACTGACTGTGAGTTGTTTTTTCTAAACTAAAACCTCAGTTTTCAGGTTTTATTGCAGTGTTGGCACTTTGTGATAAATACGTGGGTTTTGGGTTGCAGTTTGGGCACTCATTTGCTAAAAGGTTCGCCATCACCGGTGTAGATGGATCCTTGGTCTAATCCAACATGGTTCTTAAGTAAAACTTTGTCTTAAAACTCATTCCACATGTTCCAAAATAGATATTCCACAAGGGTTTTTTTGGTATTCTCCCAAATTTCCAATTTTTCTTTTGGAAAATTGAAAAGGCTATGAAGGTTGGGAAGGAGAAAATACAACCCTGAATCTTTACTTCTGTAGACTGAATTTCCTCCACATTCTGTTCTGGTACAGTTATAACATTACAATCTCCATAGAAACCAGCTTAACATTGGCAAAGTATTTAATAACTGATTTTTAAATGATGAATAAGCATAGGATTGGAGCATCAGTCACAGCACAAGTTACACTTCATGAAAATAACCAGCTCTACAAAATCATATGCAGAAAAACTATAAGGTTCTATATCATAATCCCTAATATATATTTTAATCTTCAGTGCATCCAAATGTTTCATTATTTTAAAAAACAATATCCTGATTATAATGGTGCCTTCTGGTTAAAATGTATTGAAAGTTAAACAATCAGGATGAAAGCTCTTCTGCCTTTTAAGAGCCTCACAGAAGCCCTGCTTTGAGTTCCATCAATATAATCCATGAAATCATGCAGGCATTCTATATGATGGCCCTTGTAATATGGAATTTTCTCACTCCCAAGTAGTTTTTTTAAAAAAATTTTAAGCTCTGGACTACATCTTGTTTCGGAGCAACTTTCAGTGACTTGTTATCACTTCCCAGAAATTACATGAGTTTCTCAAAATGTTTTATTTTTACAAGTTCCTACTGTATACTTACATTATTAATTTCTTTAATTTTACAAAGATACAACACAACATTTTGAAATAAACAAAGTGTTACCCAGCGAATACTGTTCGGATTTGGGTATCAGAGAAGTTTAAATCTTTTCGTTATCTATGAAGTTCAGCAAATTGCCTCAAGCCCATCAACATTACAGCCTGCTGCATCCTATTTTCTCAAACCTGCTCAAAATTCTACACATCAGGTTTGACTCTTTCCATCCTATTCCAGTCCTTGAAAAACCCTTTTCTAATTTCCCATATTGGGAGGAAAGTTTACCAAAACCACTCCAAACTGTTCTGGAAAAAAGGAGTGAAATTTTTTCAAACCAAGTACAGCAGGCTCAAGAGAACTGGCTCAAGAATGGCTGTGTACCGCACACCAGGCAAGTCCACTAAGACAAGGAAATGCAAACAAGAACAAACAAGTTCCACACGCCTCCACTGCAGAAAGCTCCTATTCTAGGCTTCCTGCCTTCTCAGCTTGTTGGCCTCCTGCCCTATGAATCAGTTATGTACTCCAAAATGAAGGTTTCATCTTCCCAGACTTTGTAATGATTCACTCAAGTCAAATATATGGAAAGCTTTCTTAATGTGGCCAATTCCTGGTCTAAAATGCAAGACATGTAGCTATTTAAACCACAGAAGCCAAAAAATTGTTAAGATAGGTGAGCTGTTGGCTTAATTATACTGAGCCTGATCTTTCCTATTTGTAGTAGCAAATTTGCTGATTTTCAAAGTGTGCCTGGAAATAGCTTAAATTTTAAAAAAGCATCTCCCTCCTTACAGCCCTATTCAGCCAAGTGAAATGCGTACAGATTAGATGCACAGGGCATAGAAGCGCATTAGCCACACTCTCTCTTTCTACTCATATCTGTCACCTTGTACACTTTCTTAAATTAAGACATTCTTCTCTCTCTGCTTCAGAAGCCAGTCTCCACACATGGAGATAGAAGTGAGTGACAGTATAGGGTAGTGACATGCTCACTACCTCACATGTTTAGTTTACAAATATTCCAAACAACTGAATAGATTTTGCATTTCAGTAAAATATTCAATTAGGCTTATAATAAAAGAAAGGAATATTAGCATCCTGAAACTACCACACCACCAAGTTTCTTCATGTATTAAATATAGAGAGCAAACTTCCAAAACAGATGCACCTACCATACAAGGATGGTTTCCCCAAGATTCCCCAAAATTGCAGGTGTTAAACTAAATTAATTGTTAGATTTAATTTTGGTGATCAAAGTATAAGAACTGGAAAATTAGAAATGGATTTTCTGTGTCAGCATCCCTTTGACAGCCTGCCCGTCTCAATCTATCCTTCTACACCACCCCAATTCTTGCCAAAAAATGTGTAATATGCCTAGATTACATATGAGGAAAATTAAGCATCTAGAGATAAACTCCACTACTATATTCCAATTGCCACATTTGGGTCATCCAGACTGAAGAACTCAAAAGAGCAGAATTAATTTCTATTTATCACAGACCTACATACAAAATAGCACACAGATTTTTATTTTAAACTCAGCACTACATCGGTATTAGTGGCAAAGACAACGCATGTGAGGTTTGTTTTTGTAATATAGCAGCGGGTTTTCAAAAAGTGGTGCTTATCTATCTATCTATCTATCTATCTATCTATCTATCTATCTATCTATCTATCTTAAAATCAAACATACATATGGACATTGTTCTAGTAACCATGCATTATAAACTAGGCATTTGTTAATCTTCCAAGTAGCCACTGCAGCCTATCAAAACTATTCACCAGTTTTAACACCAGCAGTGTAGTCTATGTGATGTGCCTATTAACTGTTCCATGCAGGTAAGACCAACAGACCTGTGAAAATCAGAATTACAGAATTAAGCAATAATCACAATGAATGGGTTAGGAATGCACCATTGCATGGATTATGATGCACTGCATGGGGCAGTACACAGTCTTACTGGACTGGATTTGAAGACTGGGGGAGTTAACATGAGACCTTACAAGAGTGACTGGATGAATATGCAACTTTCATTGTTACCCAGTGAGGCCATTTTGGATTTTATCTGTAGAACCTTATTCCACTATAAGGAACAAAAAAGTGTTTGTTTGCAAACCTCAGGAATGTACAATTGCACAATTCATACTATCAGATTATCTGTCTAAAAAAGGCAGCCAGCTCATTCAGTAAACCCCTTTGTTTTGGGTAGGGCCAGAGCCCATCTTGGTACATTATTTTAAATGTGCTGTCAATCTCCTGGAACATCACAGAATCATAGAATAGTAGAGTTGGAAATGGCCTATAAAGGCACTGAGTCCAACTCCTTGCGCAATACAGAATCGCAAGTTAAAGCATCCCTGTGAAATGGCTTATCCTTTTGAATGCCTCTGGTGCGCCTATGACCTCCCTTGACAATTGGTTCCATTGCCATATTGAAGAAAACTGCTTCTTCAAGAAGACTGAGCACTTTGGCTCCTAAAGCTCTATAAGACTTCTCAGTAACCAGCTATACATGAAGGTACATTTCTAAAATATTAATCCTTTTTCAATGTAGGGTTAGGGGTTGCTCTCAGCTTAACACAAGGGATGCTTGTGAGGACAAAATAGCAGAGTAAGGGGAATATGCTAGCCTTCCCAATCTGATGCTCTCTCTAGATTGGAGTTTCTGCACAGCCTATCATTCCTTTCTTTGGAGGAAGGCTGGGACAAAAATGTAAAGAGTGACTGAATAAATACATTTATCATTTTCTGAACTTTAAATGCTGCTTTCATCAAATCAAGTTATTTAATGTTAGACTGTTCCATTTCGTTTCACTTACCCTCAGGGCAAGGTTATTAAACCCCACAACTCCACCAAGGTAACTCCACAGCATGTTTGCCTTTTCAAGTTTTTAAAGTTTTAACATACAGTCTTGTAGCATTATAGAAGGTATCCATAATTTTGACATACAAGTCAGCTCAACTTTCACTAGAAAACTGGAGCTTTATTGTTCTCATGTATTGTACAGATTGCAGAAGCATTAGATTTAGATGGCTCTAAATCTTCATCCATATATTGCAAACAATAATTAATCTGTTATTTTCTGGTTCTATAAGATGAGAACTAATTTCATTCAAAAGAATATTCAGATATCTTCAAATTCTCTAAAATGAAGGCTGAACTACACTAATTTATATAGTTGATTTTAAAGCTGCTATCTGTACTTCTTACAGAAGATTACAAATTTGTCATGATCCCTAGCTGCAGTTAGATAACACAGGATTTTTGTTCTGTTATGGAAAAAAAAAAACCCACTAACTGCACAGAAAGAGTTTTGTTTTCTAGCTGTCCTCCAATGCTTCTCTGAGATCTGACATCCAGAAAAAAAAGGAGGGCAAACACTCAGAATAGCCATTCTTCAAGAACTGAAGAACAGGGGGACATGCACACCTCTACCTTTCAGCATTCTTAACAAAGTCACATGCCCTGTTGCAAAGGACTAAAAAGTGCATCTGAAAGTTTTTGTGTGAATTAAGTCTGTCTACTGATGGTGCTCCACAAAGATTAATTTACAGAATAGTTACATGATGGGAAGGGGAAGCACAATTATATTAAAGTAGTTGATATTAACTTCCAAACATTTAAGCTGATTCAGGACCCTGTGGTACTTCACTACTAGGCTGTTCACAAGCAGCACTGGCATTTAGTAGCACATCATTAAATAATTTACAATTTGCAGGACTGCACACTGCATGCAAGCTGCTTCCACTCTGCAGCAACAACCTAGAAATACTACATTCATAGGTTAATTTGATGTCTGAACCAAAACACTAATTTGTGGGTTAAACAACCCAAAGTTGGGAACAAATCACAGGTTAACTTTGAGTTGTTTAATCTCTGAACAGGTTGGTGACTAAGGGAAGTCAGGATGATGCTGGACTACGCATGGAAGTGGTGTCTTGCAGTCAGATCCCCACCTTCTATCAGCCACCTACCTCAGAGGGTTCCTGCAAGAATACAATGGGATGGGACAGACCTACAGAGTGACTTCAGCTCCACAGAGGATGGGTGAAATATATGTAATAAATATGTCAAATAGCGTAACCCTGAATTTTAGTGGTTCAGACCAATAAAATCCATGGTCATTCAAGACAGCTAAATGAGAGGAGATTCAGAGCAAACAGAAGGTACTTTCTCACTCAGTACACAAATAAAATGTAGAAGTTAATATAACAATATTTATTACAT
This sequence comes from Varanus salvator macromaculatus, assembly GCA_023646645.1. NCBI lineage: Eukaryota > Metazoa > Chordata > Lepidosauria > Squamata > Varanidae > Varanus > Varanus salvator. Next base: position 8,348,429 of record JAIXND010000852.1, on the reverse strand, counting down.
GTATATTCCAACATTTTCCCATCATGGAACCTGAAAAGGTATATGCAGTTCCCAACAGATCTATTCTCCAAGAACTGACCAGACCAAACCTGCTTAGCTTCAGCAAGGCGGCTGCCTCATGTGCCTTCAGACCATACTGCTTCCATCGCAGACAGCTTTAAAGCACATTTATGGAAGATAATACATTAGCTCATTGTTGTTGTTATATGCTATTTCTAGAACCACAAGCACCATGCCTCTGAATACCAGTTGTGGGGAATGCAGAATATAATATTGCCCTTTTGTCTTGTGAGTTTTCCATAGGCAGCTGTTAGTCCACTGTGAGGACTGGTAAGCCTTTGGTCTCATTCTGCTGAGCTCTCCTTACTTCTTTAAGACTGGGGACTAGAGTTCTCTCCTTATTTCAGTAGTGTCTTCAAGTACACCTCTTTATTTTCTGTCACATAGCTAGACAATTGCTATTCTGTGTACCTCCAGGGGTGGGGCAGGGCATAGCTGCAATAAAAGCAAAAGCAATTCTGACACAAGATCACTTGATCCATGGTCTATGCAGCATACAAAGACTCTGCACACACTCATAATCTCATTAGCAATGAACCCCAACTTTTTTGAAGTTTATCCATCTGCCACAATCTTGAGGGCTCCTTTCCACTGATCAGCATGTGTGTATGTATACTCATGTTTCTTTAACAGTATGCCCTACAGAAAGCTTTTACATGAGAATCCATGGGTGCTGTTAACAGTAGGATAAGAAAGCACAGAGAGAAGCTCTGTATGGATATTTTTTCTTCTTCTCCCAAGCTAGACTCAGGGAGAAGTTCCTGTAGTCCCACTGTACATTAAAATCAAATCAAGAGCTAATAAAGGGTTGGAAAATATTTTAAATACCTGGGTAGTAGAATCACATTTAACATGTTGTCCAGAGCTAGGAAAAACACAAATTTCTAGGCAGTATCACCACATTTTTAAGTGCCTAAATGACCAGGTGCCTGGGAACTTTCAAACATTAGATAAATCTGGATTTCCTGTGATAGGAGAAAGTTACCAATTTAGGGTATATACATCATGGTAGAATTTTCCAGCTCTTAAAATCAACTATCCTTGAAAAACCAAAACTTGTCAGTCACTTACTACCCACATGGGAAAGCCTTTAAGGAGCATTCAGAAACAAAGTAAACCATCTTGTTTGCTTCATTGCTAATTAAATGTTTCAACTGAAGGTATCTTCCTTTATTGATAAGACAGTGCCCACGACTAATCTAACAGGCCAAAGAAATCAGGAATAAAAGCTCCTCTCACTACCATTCCTTTATTTTCATTTTTATTCCACAGTCTAAACACAACTTACACAACTTACTTCTGAGTAAGCATCTCTAGGATCAAGTCAGTGAGTTCAATGAAACTGGCTCCCTAATAAATTTCTTTAAAGAACCTTAAGAAGATTTCAGGAAGTGGATTTCCTTTGTTAACCTCTAAATAGAGCAGAGGTTTTGGATATGACAGGAAATCAAAGCCCAGTAATTAAATCCCCTAACGCCAGCCACTGAATTTTGGAATTATAGTTCATTTCCTGATAGCTCTTAGGGAATTACCAGACTTTATATGGATACCTTTATTTCCTCAGTTTGACACTTGAAAAGTTAAATGTTTCATTGTCTTTTCAGAGATTCCTTCCACAATACAAAAGCAATGCAAGTATCAGGGTGTATTGCTGTTGCAAACATACCCACCAGGCTTGCTTCCCATGGAAGAAAATCCTTCCCTTTTATCAGCACCTCCAGAACTACTGCTGAATCTATACAGCCATTTCTTCACATGCCCATCCCGTTGTCAATGCGGGTGTTATTGAACCAAGTTCTGTAGCACAGCTAGAGAATCTGCTCATGAACAGAAGACTACAGTTGCTCTTACACTTTGGTTACCCTAACATCAACAAGCTTTCCCTGCAGAATGTTTTAAAATTCCCGAGGACTGACCATTGGCTACACAGAAGGCATTATTAGGAGCAACTAAGAAACAGGAGAGGTAACTAGATAGAAAAAGGAAAAAACGATCAGGTGGGAGAGATGACATTGATGACATTTCTATGCACGCTTAATTGGGAGCAAGCCCCACTAAAAGTGCAGCAAGCCTTCTAATATCAGCCATATCTATGCTTATTTTGGCAGACAGTGGGTTTATTGAACCCACCTTCAAGAAATATTTATCCCCACTGATAGACGTGCTTGCTGAAGCCTTATAAGTTATCCATCTGAATGTTTCCCTTTGTACGAACAAGTAAATACAATGAACAAATGGGAGATACTTGGGCTGCAGCCCTAAACAGATTAGGCCTGACTCAGACTCCGCATTAGCCTCTCCAAAATGGCTCAACAGATTGGAAAAACTACAGGCACTGCTCTATAAAACCAAATCCAAGATCCGAATATGGGAAGAGGCTCATCCCCAAAACGCAACAGGAATTTAGGTTTGGCAAGGATAAGTGACAGAAAGGCGACCAGACTGATAACTGACAGAAAAACGACCAAATCGCTCTTACATCAAATCATGCCAGAAACAACAGAGAAAAGTGTCCCCTTCTCTCTCCCACTACCCATGCAATGGGAGCACCAAGAAAAATATACGAGGGGACACAGAAATACATTCTGTGAGGTGAGCAGTACAACCGGGGGGACCAACAATGGAGAAAGCCAAACTAGTGGGGGGGATCCCCGGCCACCCCCACCCCCCCACCGGCGCCTCCTAAACTTCCGGCAAAGTCGCCATAGCGGGCGCCAGGCCGTTGGCGGTGCAGGCTGGGACGGACGCGAGGGCCAGAAAAGCAAAGCCAGTCCGGGTGCGCCTGGGACTCCCAAGTCCCTGGTCCTATTCCCCGCTCGGCCGTGAAGCTCACTTCGGGCCGGTCCCAGCGTCTCAGCCAACCCTACCTCGCAGGGTTGTTGTGAGCATAAAATGCGAGGAGCCTAACCAACCATCTTGGGCAGCTTGCAGTAAAAAAGGTGGGCTATAAGCATAAGGTTAATACAAGATCACCGTCCGGAGCACCGCGTTGGAGAAGGCCGGCGGTTGGCGGCGCAGGCCCACCGCAGGCAGGACGCGAAGGATTCGTGCGCGGAGGCGCAGTGGCGGCCGTTCCTGTCAGCCCCCGGAGGAAGACCGCGAGGGCCCACCCGCAGGAAGAGAGCCGCGGAGCGGGCTCGGGCACTTACCCGTCTCCCACCACCACACACTTGATGGCCTGCATCGGGGCAGCTGCTTCGTCGCCGGCTCCTGAGGCTCTCCGGGCTGGGCGCCGAGGAATCCGCGAAGCTTCGTGGCGTGTGGCGTGCGGCGAGCGCAGGAGCAGGAGCAGGAGGCGTGAGGCGCAAGTCCCCGCTGCCGCCGCCGCCGCCGCCTTTCCTTGCCTTGCCTTTCCCTTTTCCGAAGGGACGGAGTTGGGCGCAGTCAGTCCCCGGAGAGCGGCTGGGGGAGCGCTGAGGTAACGGCCACCACCCAAAACGCGGGGCGGTCGAGCGAGGCTGCAAGGAAACAGGAAGCGGCCGCTCCGCTCATATCCGGCCGCGCGCTCCCTCACGAGCCGCGGGCCAGCCTGGACCCGCCTTCGGGATTTCTTTCGGCCTAGCCTGGCCTAACTCCCGAGCCTGGCGAAGTGGGAAAGGGAGAGGGGGCGGGGAAGGCGTCGCGCTTCGGAAGCATTCGGCTCCGCTTCGTTCAAGCTCCGCCCCCTCCCCAAACGAAGAGGCTCGGCCCCTTTCGGATACGCTTGCCCCGCCCAGCCAAGCTCGGCCAGCCCTCGGAATCGCTCGGCGGTCTCCCCCCACTTTTTTCTTTGGCTCCGTCCAAAGCGAAAAAGGCTTTCGGAAATGTTCGGAGCGCATCGGGGCTACGTTGCGTGAAGAAGAGGCGAAGGGAGGGGGGTTCGGGCGGGAATCCCCTCGCCCGGCATTCGGTTCTTCGGGAATGTTCGGAAATCCTCGAGCCTCCTCCTTTGCCAGTGTTTTCCTTTCTCTTCCCGCCATTGTTCTTCTCGGACGTTTTCGCGCTCGACCGATTCGGACTCTGGCAGGGGTCGCCATCTTTGTGCTATTAACCTAGTTGGAAGTTCTGAGGGAATACCATGAGCTTCGGTTTTCGCTTCCACTGTGTCAGGAGCACTTTCTCCCCAGTCCTTTCAAAACGACAGCCATATATTCCATTATTGGCTAATATTTTAATTCTCTATATAAGTTAATAAAGAGGTTGCCTTCCGTACACAGGAGAACATATACATCCATGTATTCTCGAAATCTGGTGTTTCTTATCTATTACAAATAATGTTCAATTAAAAAAAAAAGTCAAGCGTTTAATGTCCCAAAGTCCCACAATGCCCAGCATTCCTAGGTCAGCATGGCTGCTTTGGGCATTCCGGGAATTTCAGGTCTCTTCTGTCCAAAGGTGCACAGGACTGATAAATTCTGTCATCTCCATTATACATTGAGTTGGCAACCTGTGATATCTTGATAAGAATTGCACCCTGAACAGTATGAGAAGGTCAAAATAGAACAGAGTAAATGGGATACAGTGCTTTAAGACACAGTGCTATGCACAGACCTCTCAGTGGCTTTTGATACCATCAACCATGATATCCTCCTGGTTAGCTGGGCTGGGAGTTGGTGCCACCACATTGCAGTGGCTCTGCTCCTACCTGGCTGACCATCTCCAGTTGTGGAGCAGACTGTTGCTCTGTGCCATGGCACCTGTGTCATGGAGTCCCACGGGGATCTATTCTGTCCTCCCTGCTATTTAACATCTTCGTGAAACCACTGGAGAGGTCATTCCAGAGATTTGGGCTGAAATGTCACCAGTGTGCTCATGCCATCCAGCTCTACTTCCAGTGTGCTGGTTTTATTCTTGTTTATATTATCCTCCTGTTTCAGCTGGATTTTATGTATTTTTAGATGTTAAAGTTTTGTTTTACTATAGCTATGTTGTTGTTTTCGTTTCTTGTGAGCCACGCAGAGAGCTCCCAGGTTATGGAGCAGCATACAAATACAATAAATAAATGAAATAGAAACAATTCCAGCATCCTTCAATGAGCATGATACAGAGAATTTAGGATGTGGGAATTTTTTCAGTTCTGAAACTATTTGAAACTGAGGTGTATTTTTGGAGGCGATGATATGGCACAGATGTCTGATCTTCAAAGAAAAATGTAAAAAGCCAGATTACATAAGAACAAAAAAACGAAAACAAAAAGAGTGACTGTTCAACGATAAAATATTAGTTTTTAAAATAGTGATTAAAAGGTTTAACCTGGCGCCAAAAAGAATATAAACTCATCACCAGGCGCACCTCTCCAGAGAGCGCATTGCATAATCATAGTGTATGAAGCTATGAAACATCTTTTCACTGCTCACCTTCTGGTGGGCAGCAAAAATGTGGTTATTCCAACACTTTTCAGATACATGTGTGGATTTCAAACTTGAACTGCATGATTACCATGGCTAATCATTACTTATTTTAGTCATAACAATCCAAGGCTTCTCGCTTTGGGAAAATTTGTGTAGTGCATTTTTTATTCCCTTTTCCACCCCTCTGGCAAGTGGAAAATAACTCATAGACCTTGCCTATTGAAAAGAAGCTCCTGACGTCTGTTTTCTATTAATGTTTTACTTCAGAAGTTAGGGTGGTAACCCAAGCACAGCCAGCAATTGCGTAAATGATACTGAATTGTTCTTTTCCTTGATTAAAAATCCCCCTTCACCTGCAGAATTAGGATCTCATTGTGATGCCTTTTAAATCTGATCAGAGTTCCTTTTCTCATTTCAGACTTATCTGAAAGGCAAGCAAACAGTTCTTTCTTTATATATAAAGAGGAAGTGCATTCAAAAACAAAGTTTCAGAAGTTGTGTATGGAGGTTTTTATGTGTATCTTGGCAGGCAGGCAGCAGTATTACTGTACATGGGTGTGGACTGCCAGAATAATCTTGCTGATGTAATACTGGAAAATTTGACACACCAGGAATATAAGGGATTGTTTTGTAACATCTCTTTTCAGGGAACGATTTTTTTATTATTAAATGTATCTATTCAGAAGAACGCCCAATTGACATCAATGGGAATTACCCCCAGGTAGGTGTCTCTGTATAGGATTTCAGACTTGGGCTGCAGAGAGATGGCCACTGAGTGCTGTCTAGATGGTTAATGGATAGGTTGGAGTCTGAGCTCAGGCCTGGGAAATTCATTCCGAGTTCGAAGATGAGACTTCATCCATGCAGCACTTTCCTTCTGTTCTTGCAGCTGTCAGTTCTTTAGGTTCCAGAATGGGAGTTGTCTGAAGGAGGAGAGGACTGAGGATGCACCAGGATGCAAAGCAACTTGGTGCTTCCGTCTCTCTTCCTCACAAGCAGGGGCAAAAGACACGGACCACTGGAATTGGCCACTTATGTCTTTGGCAGGGCAGGAGAGTATCTTCTGCGCTGGACTGAATGGCCATAGTCCTCTGAGTTCAGAGGGTTATGGAGAGTTCCACTGATGGGACCCTAAATGCAATCCATATTCACCATCCAGACCTGGTTGCCCTGCATGTGCGCTGTAACACGTATCACATTGTTTTCCTCTTCTTGAATCTCAAATCCATACTTCCCTACCAGATATCTGAGGCAAGAAACAGATCAACTCAGGTTGTTGAGAGACTGGAGTGCCTCATTTATCCCAAGTCCTGCTGGGCAAGAGCAAGACAGGACAGGAGAAACAATCGTGGACAGTTTGCCTTCCATTTCTCCTTAACACATAAAAAATCAGCCTCCAAGCCTATCTAGCTGATTTACCAGCAGTGGGGGAGAGACAGAGAAGCAGCAGAATCCTGCCAAACCTGACCTTCCCTCCCTCCCTCCATTTCCCCTCCCTTATTTCCCCTGAGGAATAGTCATGTCAGTGTTTTCTCTGGCAATTGCATGAAGTTAGGGAAGGGCTTATATTCCTGGCCTCATATTCCTCATATCCCAAAGTTACAGAAGTGTTTATTTAATTTTTATTTATTTATTAAAACATTTATAGGCCGCCCCATCGCAACAAAGCCTTGGGGCGGCTTACAACAGTTTAAAATACAATAGAATAAAATACAATAAAACCATAAACAATATATCCCTCCCCCCCTCGGTGCATCTCAGCAACTGAAGAAAAAAAAAAGGCCTCAGGAGGGGGAATCCAATATATCCTAGGGTCTTGAAGATGCTTTCCTAGAGCTCATGATTATGTGAATTTTTACTTGGTCTTAATAGATTGTTTAGTTCATCAAGGGTGCAATCCGACAGAAATTTGCCTGGGAGTAAGCTCCATTGCATCTGAGTTGATGTGTATAGGATTGCATGGTGACTTTCTTCAGCCTTTGTTATAGCAGTGATGCTATGAAGTGCCTTTTCAGAGTCTATTTCTGCTTCATCTCCAGTGGGCAGTGAAAATGTGGGTGTGCTAACATTTTCCAGACACATATGTGCAAATTTGAAACTTGGAGTGTACAATTACCATGGTTAGTCATTGCTTATTTAAATTACTGTGGCCAATGACTTCCATGGGTGCCACTCTGGATGTACAACATGTTATGTCATTCAACCCCTGGGTTCATGGATTACATGAGTGTTCAACAACTGTCGCAGAATGGTTTGTTTTAGGGGTTATCCAAGGGTTATTTAACCAGAGTTCAGAAACACAAGCTGTGGCTATAGTTTTAATATTCAAAATGTCACAGCACACTATGGCTTAAATTAACCAGGATGGATTGTTTGATTGTATGAACCAACCTAGGGGATTTAATAAAATTACTCCAAAGTAAGTAATCGTATAATATTGTAGCTGAATAGAGCAATCCTTTACTCAGATGGGTCTAGATAATTTCTTTGTAGATTATATCATTCCTTCTAAAAGCAAATTTGAGTAATGAGTGCTACGTGATTGCAGCCAAGATGGAGCCACTGAGAAACATGACGAAGGCATCAGCACGTTCAGGCAGGAATACAACAAACTTTGGGGTGTGGAGGGAGAATCCTTGGAGGGCGACCCTCCTGAAAAAGTAATCCATTGAAGACTGAGAATGTTCAGGATTCATGGAGTATAGAATGATATTCGGGGGGGGGGGGAGAGCAGAGCATGGTAGAAAAGGGAGAGGAGAAATGCAATGCATGGCTTGGAAGAAACGACTGTCTGGAATTCTGAACAGGAATGAAGACAAAGTGAAACATCTTATTGCACTTCCCACTGATCTCATCTAGAAAACAAGCATGTTTGTTATTACTGCAAGTTCAAACACGGCCACTCCACCCTCTTCTGCTACCTCTCACTATGCTGCTGTCTGCTCAGTTTGGAGCTTTGCAGCTGGAAATGCGGCTTGACCCCCTGCAGAGCATCCCGAGGTAAAATGCTTTGTACATGTATGGTATTTTGTTAAAAAATAATTGTTTTTATATTGTTTATTTATTTATTATGTGAGCTGCCCCGAGGCTTCGGCGAATGGGGCGGCATAGAAGTTTCCTAAATAAATAAATAAAGCAAGCTCTTAGTGTCCTCATCTGGAAGACGAAGCTCTTTTCAGAAGTTCTCTGAAAGCCTTAAGGTGCTTGTAAATTCGAGTGTCTCTGCTGTGGAAATTTAGTCAGGAGGCTCAAGTTCAGATTCCTTTCTTGCTTTGCCCCACCCTTTACAAGATGACAGTAATTAACAGGGCAAAACTTAGCTAATGAGCTTTTCCTTTCACATATGGTTAATCATAGCCCAGTTTTATTACTCAGAGGACTTCAGAGGAACTTAACTTCCAGTTTTGTCCTCAGGGCTGGTGTCATGGTTCTATATGGTTGGGTTCCTCCCAAGGTACAGCACCCCAGTGGGGGGCCCAGGATTTGTTCTCCTCTTCAGCTTTTCAACCTGCTTCTTTACCGCCTCTTGCTCTGGTCCAGACAACAGAGGTGGTGGTGGTGAGGAGTTAGAGGAGATGCCACTGCCTACTTGCTTCCTGGCATGCTGTCAGTTCCAACAAGGAATTGAGGAGAAAGGAGGGGAAACAACATCAACTGCTAACAATGGCAGTGAGGTGACCCTCTAACAGAAGGAAGGGACTGATTGAGGGTGCCTTGCCCAAAGTTGCTAGTCCTCTTGATTTATAGACTAAGGAATCTCCTACTTAACACCAGGTCCAGAAATAGTTTCTGATCTTCTCTTTGGCCCGGATATTGTCCCTAAGAGGACATCGAGTTAACACTTGCAGCGATTTAAAAGCATTACTTTACTTTAAAAAATCCTTTAAAACAACCATAAACTTTAATTCATGCAATCCTATTGTATGTCTCTGAAGAGCTGACCCACCGATTTTCAGTGACGCTTATTCCCGTGGAAGTGCGCATAGGACTGCAGTCTTTACCACTTTTCAAACAGCATAAAAACGACCCCCTGCCGGATCCCCTGCTGCTTTGAACGCCTGGAAACTCATATGGGACTTCTCCAAGCTGATGCGTTTCCCGGAATGGGCCGGACGGCAGCTCCCGTTACACTCAGCCGGACCGTTATTCTTCTTCAGGTAGGTCAGACTGCAGCTCCCATGATTAGCAGCTCCCACCTGGTGCTCTCCTCCAAATGCATCGGACTGCTACCTCCATCATCCCCAGCAAGGCTGGGGAAACGCTGCGAGGAGCGGCTTGCACGCTCAACGGTGCAAGGAAGCGGCTGCGGCGGGCGCACACTGAACGTGTGCGTCATGACGCAGCACGCGCTGACGTCAGCGGCGGGCCTATTTCCCTCCCGCGTAGCGCAGCGCCCTTCCTTTCCGCCTTGCTTCCGCCGCCGCCGCCGCATCCGGGCCCTTCCGGGCGGAGCTTCTCAGGCCTGGCTCGGTAGGTGGGCGCACGCCGGGCGTTTATGGCGGCGGCCGCGCTGCTGTCCGCCCTGGCTGCCAGGCTCTCGCAATCGGCGGCCGCCCGCTCGTACGGGCTCTTCTGCAAGGGGCTGACCCGCACGCTGCTCATCTTCTTCGACTTGGCCTGGAAGCTCCGCATCAACTTCCCCTACCTGTACATCGTGGCGTCCATGATGCTCAACGTCAGGCTACAGGTGACCTTTCCTGCGGGGGCGAGCGGGGAAAGTGGGGCGGCGGGGCGGGTTTCCGTCGAGGACGACCGCCAAGGGGTCACTGTGCTCCAAGCTGGCAGGGGATTGTAGGAGTCAAGTTGTAGGTGCGTCAGTTTTGTAAGATAGGTTACATGGACAGAAAAATAGGTAAAAATCGCTGGTCTGTGCTAGGCACAGAGACACCGAACCTTACGTCCGAACCAGGTCGTTGCCTTGCGTTTGGAAGAAAGGCAGCGTATTAAAGCATGGTGAAAAGATATAACATATGCACTTTTTGTTTATTTTACGTATAGATGTTACATGTATTACAATAGGTGGTGTATCATAGTATCAGTTCTGTTAGCATCTTCAGAGACAGAAAATGGATCAAATAGTTTTGGGAGGGGAGTTGTCATCCTATTTTGTAGGAGATGTGCAATGGAGCTTCAGAGTAAAATAATGCAAAATGGATCATAAAAGATCATTCATTATTCGTAATAGCCATTCTAGTAGTCTGTTTCAAGGAAGATAAGAGAGAAAGTGGGACCATTCCACCAACCCTAGTGAAAAACTAACTTGTTCCATTCTCCCCCACACACACTTTTCCTTGTGGGTCATTAAAAAAAAACAACAAAAAAACTGAAAGCCTGCGGATACCTGCTTTGTTTTGTTTTACTTACTGGATGTAAACTGCTCCAGCAGGCTTTTTTTCTAACGAGCAGGATAAAAATACTACAAATAAATAATTAAATAGCTGTATTCAAAAATAGATCATGAATCATGGTAGACACCTTGTACATATGTGGCAGTGCTTTGCAAAACAACACAACCCTGTATTTTTTCATCCCAATCCTAAATAGAGTTTGGTTTGGGCACATGCAGCAGTGTGATCTTTGCAGAGCTCGTAACCAAACCAGGTAAGTGTAGATTCTGGGAATGATGCATGATGTGAACCATGCAATTATTCTCTGCACTTAGAGAGAAAAATACTACTCTTACCTGGTATAAGGTACCTTCTTCTGTTTTGCAAATCTTCCCAGTGTTCTCCGAGTTTTCCTATTTGGCCATCTTACAAATGTTTTGCGGTTTGTTGTTGGCAAGACTTTGAGTTATTTTCAGTGTTAGGTTGTTGCTCGCCCTTGGCCTTGATTGTAATTGGAAACTTCAGGGTCAGGGCTCTTCAAATCTTCCTCAATAGCTAGCTATTTCTCTTTGCTATGTATTAGGATAGGTTAGCATATAGGAGCTCAGCTTGGTACCTTTGATAAGCATGTCAAGGGACTGAACACCCAAAATGCTTTGTATGACACTTTTATATCATATCCCACAGCGTGCTCAACACAGCAGTACCCAAAATTCTCAGTGATCAGGTAGTATATGATGCAGTGCTTTTCAAAACGATATGCTGTAACAAAGTAAACACAAGGGGGTGTGATTTGGATAGGAATCAGTTTGGTAAAATGTAGGCTTGGAGAAGATGGTTTAGACTGTTTGCCGAAATAGCTGAAAAGAAATTGAACTCCCAAGGCACTTATCCCTGGACATCATCTGAAGGCGTCTGGTTGGTCAATCTTACAGTGTATTTATTTTTATATATATATTGTGGGCTTATATGAACCTCTTCCTCTACATTTAACCCCCACAGTATCCTGAGATAAGTTAGAGATGCCTCAAAAGTTATCTATGGCACCAAGTGGAGATTGGAACCCGGGTCTTCCAGCATTCCAGTCACCACACTGGCTTGAGTTCAAAAAGATCTACATCTGATCAGTGCCTGTACGGTAGACTTATGCAAGAACCCCTGTGTTCTGTGGGAATAAGGCAAAATATAAATGTAATTATTATTGTCATTTGAGTATTAGGTGACATAAAACATTTGCCATCTGTCCTTCATTTAAAATTGTGTACTCTTTATCCATGTGTTTGGTATGGCATGAATGAATTGGCCTTCCAGCTCAGAAATAGTTTGTTGCTATTTAATGCTTGTACATAAAATACGACATTCCGCTTTGGGATTCCCGTTATATTGCGGAGCTGGAATGCCTGTGACATCTTAAGGATGTTCTCTATTTTTCTGCTGCTTAGGAGAGAACAAACTGTTCTTTGGTTGACTTGTGGAAAGTGTTCTTTCAGGTAGCTACTGCATCATAGTACATTTCTGTGCTGCCCATAGCCAAAGCTCTCTGAGTAGTTCACAACATTTAAGTCTCACATTCAAATTTCAATCAGGCCCAACCAAGATTAAGCAGGATCAGGCACTTTGGGCTATATGGAAGCTCAGTTATTATCTCAGTAGAAACTTTATTTATTTATTTATTTATTTTTCGGTGTATATCCTGCCTTTTTCCTACAAAGGGCTCAAGGCAGCTTACATCATTCTCCTCCTCCATCTTATCCCCACAACAACAACCCTGTGAGGTAGGTTGGGCTGAGAGTCTGTGACTGGCCCAGAGTCACCCAGTTGGCTCCGTGGCCGAGCGGGGACATGAACACAGATCGCCTGAGTCCCAGTCCCAGGCTCTTAACCACTACACCACACTGGCTCTCTACTTGATCTTAACAAATCTTGAAAGTGCTCCAGTTTGCATTTAATATCTTTGAAAATAATGATGCTCTGTCTAGAATAGTTCCTGATTATGACATCATTAGTTACCGCAAGATGTCTACTTAGATCTGATTGGTTGAAATAAACTATTGTTGCATAATAAACATTCCAGTGTTGGATAATGATGGGTGCTTTACATCAGCTACCTAAGGGGCGAAACAGAGTCACAGCAATCCGGTTGTAAAAGGAAAGAGAAGGTAATGTCTACTAGAACAAAGGAATGTAAGTTTTTGAGTTGTCTGGAATGACCTTTCTTATTTCTAAAATTGAGGCGGTAATTAGGTACTCTTTGGAGGAGTTGTATTCACTTTCTGCTCCTCCTTTTCAGTCACAACACTTTGCATCCTAAAAAATAAGTGTTTTACTTCCTTGAGTGGTGAAGATTAAAAATGCCTTGCAGTTCTTATTTAAGGGTGAAACTACCTTAAAACCTTAAACCTTTAACCTTAAAAAATTCCTTGAATCTGAAATGGTAGTTAGGACTGTATCTCTATCTGTTTAATCAACAGATTAATGGATTGATTTGTTTGTAGTAAATTGTATATTTAGCTTCCCCTCTAGGGATGTCCTTAGCAGCTAACCAATTAAGACATTCTAAAAAGACAAAACAAATAGGAAAACATTAGCATGCATCAAAACAGAACTCAGAAGCAGCAATAAACTATATAGTGTAACTGATAGCCAACAGAGATTAAGTTTGAGTCAAGTATCTATTGTAAAATCTTACATGGGCCCATTTTAATTGCAATCAAGGCTTATGCGAATAGGATGACATACAAAAATTCCAAATAAATAAATACATACATACTAAACTTTGGCTTAACATCAGGCAGCTATTGCATCTTATAGTGGTCCGTTTGGGATGTAGCACTAAAGTATGTCCTAGCTTGCTTTGGGAAGACTTATTCACATTTCTATTAACCCATAATTTGCTGGGTTGTGTAGTGCATGTGTGTTGCCATCTCTTTAAATATGCAGCCTCTAGTCATAGATAACTTCAGGTTGTTTTGTTCATGAATTGTTTGGGTTTGCATTTCATGCAGCAACGTACAATCATTATGGATAGTAGGTTGCATATTTAAAGAAATAGCAAAACAGGCATGGCACTCTACTGCACAAAACAAGAATTAATTAACCCACATTTTCCCACCATTACTTATTAATTGTATTACTGGTACATAAAACATGGCATGATCTTGACATGTTTCACAGACACAATAATAAACTCTGGTTAGCTTCAATGAGGAAATGTGTTTCTAACTGCCTCATGACCACACCAATAATGGGATAAGAGGTGGTGTATAAGAATTACTTATGCTCTTTCATATAGTGGGGAATTGTTTAGCTTTACATCTAAAATTAGCCATTTCTTCAGTACTTCAGAAAGTCTACACAGAGGTTTTGAATATGAAAATTACTTTAAATGGCTAATCAGCCCAGTTACTTCTATTAAAAGGCAGAATAATCCATTTTAAATTATTTGCTGTATAGCCCTCCTGACAATGAGGATGTTAACTTCTTGTGCCTTTGATGTATTTCAGGTTCATATTGAGATTCATTAACTCATGACCTATGCTGCAACTAAAGGGAATTCCACCATATACTGCGGCTCGGTACAGTGCAGGGCTGGAAGACAGACGAGTGATGCATTTATCTTGTATTGATACGGAACAGGAAGGTGATTTAGGACATGAGCAATTGCGTAAAAATGCCCTAAATCAGAAGAATGAGGATTTTCATCTTCCAAATATCCATTCATTAGACAACAGCACTCATGTGGATGATAATGATTTGCAAAAGGAGTTCTTCTCTCTCAAGATCAGGAATTGTACTCTGTTTAAAGCTGTCCCACTGCCTCATATTGGCAAAAGAATGCCACCATATCTGAGCGATACAGCAAATGGAGCGGCATTCTCCAAGGAATCTCTCGGTCTGCTTTTTTCCCCAGAAAGTGATCCTTTTGAGAAGATCTTTAATAGCTTTGATAGCACCGTGGTAACTGGCTGGCTGCAGAGAGCCCACAGCTTCATTAGCAAAATGGGTTTCTGGAGTCTCTCTGGTGATAACTTTGTACGCTTTGCACATTTCTGGCTGTCTGAACTCCAGGACAATCAAAAACAGCAACTGTTGGAACTGGAAATGGGGGTTATCGAAGATGAAGTCCGCCTTGCTTTCCTTGGGGGGTCAGACTCCAAGAAATTCCAGCCTTCTGACTTGAATTGCGTTCTTGCGGCTGCACTGAGTGAATATCCCATGGGACTAGTAAACAACCAGAACCCATTCATTTTTCTTGACTGCTTAAACCTCATGTCTTCAGCAAACACACCTGAGTATAAGGAAATGCTTTCAAGTATACGGTGCGCAACCAAGAATCCTCAGATAGCCCAGTGGTTACTAGCTATGCGAGCATTTGCACTTGCAAGTCTCTGGCTTGCAATAGTGAAGGTAAAAACACAATAGTTGTGAAATGCTGTTGTTGGTTGTTGGAAAGTACTTTAAAGATGCATTGTATACTGAGAGAGGAAATAGAGGCAGTGTTTTAATAAAACTCAGGGCAACCAACATTAAATAGCATTAGAGAGTCACAATTAGAGTGAAATGAAATAGATATGTTATGGTGTATAAGTTAATGGAAGTAAATGCTAATATTTTCAGGTCTGTAAGTAAAACGAAGGCTGCAGGGCTGAGATTAAAAACCTTTTCACTTCTGAGTTAGTGCAGCAGCTTCTCAGATTATGTTTTGGACTACGCTTCTCAGCATCCTCCACCCAGCATGGGAATGGTGGGGGTTATCGTCCAATACATCAGAGGAAGGCTGCAGTAGAGTATAATTACTGATAGTGATGTGCTTGAATGTTGCACTCCATTGACCTCCTGCACATATGTCATGCAGACAAATATATATTTTCCACTGTGTGTACATATGGCAAGAAAAGCCAACAATGCTAGCTTTATGCTGTCTGCATCTCCATATCTCCATGCATGTGGCTAAACACAGGTGGTTTCTGTGTGCATTCCTTATCTTTTTGAAGCATTTCAGGCGTGCCCCTTAAACATGTAAAGGATCCCTGACTTTTGACTACTGTTTTAGGGCCAGCTTTGTTTGGTCTGACCTGTAACACCAACATCAACACCATCCAGCAAAACATGCTATGAAGGATGTTTTGAACCTGTTTTGCAAATGGCAGTTCAGGCAAATTGGTTCAGCCTTGCATCAGACCCAAAATAAATGAAAAGATGTGTTCTTGGACCACAGTATTTGGGAATTTCTGGAAGCTCCTCAAGTGAAGGAGGCACATGAGGAAGCCTGTACAACCCATGGTTTGCTCGAATGTCTGCAACTCCAATCTCAGTTTGGTAGTACAACTGGACCAGCCTTATAAGATGAATGTGCAGCAGCAGTAATAAGAACTTTTTATTCTGAGCATTTTTCTGATACTGAATACATTTATGACATACTTCTAAAAGAGCTTCTTGTTCTAAAGCTGTGAATTTTATTTTTATTTTTGGTAAGCATGTACTTTCTTGAAGAATATGTCCAGAAGGCAGTACAAATGTCTGTTTCCAGTCTCTGTTACAGTTCCCTCCATGCCGTTATCACTCTGCACTTGCAGATATTTGCTTGGGAATAGACTCACTTCCCAGTAAGTGTAAGTTCAGAATGATAGGCTTATTACAGTGTTGTCTGCAACTAGCCATATAAAAATCCCCTGCTAATTATGTATATTATATTTGCATTCTGTCCATGACTGCTACTAATATCAGAAAAAATGGTGGCTGCTTGTTACCAGTAATTGTCTTTGGGGCACTTCCAATATTGCATTTCTGTGTGCTTGTATGCACCTAATGTTGAATCAGTCCAGTACTGTCAATTCCAGCCTTCACCAACCTAGTATTCTACATGTTGGTTGAGGATTATAACAGATAAAATCCAATGCATCTGCAGGGTACCACTTGGGGAAAGGCTGATCTGCTCTCACTGGCAGCGATGCTCCCAAATTTTGAGCAGATCTGTCTTAAGAGAGAATGCCAGGGATTGATCCTGCACTAAAGTATGATCTCACTAAACTGTTGGTTAGATGCAGGCTTAGTCATATTTACAGCAGACATATTAGAAATAAGGTTTCAAGGTGACTATATTTCAATCGAACAATATGTGTTTAAAGGTGAGTGTACTATTGAGTAAAAAGTTGTCAGAGATATAAGCTCCATATCTCATTGGAAGTAAAAATCAGATAAGCACTTGACTTCTTTTGAGATTTCTACAGGAATTATGGGTCAAAAGTATATTTATTCATTCTCCAAAAGGAACAACAGCAAGCAAAAGCCGTGTGGCACATGAAAGATCGAGAAATTTCTTAATGGCCTAAGCTTTAATGGCCAGAGTCTACTTCATCAAGGAACACAAAATGCCATTTTTACTTAAAAGGCCCATTTGATCTCTTTGCATATATTTGATAAAGCGGACTGTGGTTCAGGAAAGCTTACGCTGCAATAAAACTGGCAGTCCTTAAAGCATTCTGGCTCTTGTGTAGTATGTTGAGTTTTTTCAAGAATAATTAAAGTTTGTTTTTCTTTGAAGTTTTGTAGGGGGATTGGGGTTTTGGGGAGTTGCTTTGTTTTTGTTAATTCAAAAACATCAGTACACACAATGTAACAGTGCCCACTACTGTTTCCTCGCCATAGCTCTTTAACAATGACCTTTTCTGACCTGGAAGTCTGATCAGTGCTGAGCAGTAAAATCTAACTCTCATTTTAATTTCCCAGGATGCTCCAGAGTATTGCTATGTCAGATGCATTGTGGGCAATCAAGATGGCCTCTGCACCAGATGTTCAGTACTGCCAAAACTGCTGCTGTGTAAACTTGTTAGGGCTGGTGCATGGGGAGCCTGTGCCCATGGCCCCCTCAAACGAGGAGCTTCCCTGTAAGCCTTTCTTTGTGGCTTTGTTTTTAAATGCAAAGATTGCCCAAGAATTCTGGTTTCTGCCACAATAATGTTTTTGTGGATGGAAAGGAGGGGAACGAGCAGCTGTGCTCTCCTAGGATGTCTTGTACCAGATATGAGGGTGGCCCATAATCATGCTAGATAAGATAGATGGTGATGGCATATTTTGCTTTTTTTACACTATGATACCTAGTATTCAGTCTGAACTTATGTAGACCTCTGAAGGCAGAAACACATTTATCATAAATATGTTAAAAGGTCTAGCCATCTTAAGAACGCTAAAGAAAACCTGTATTGTTCTAGTAATTCTTCATTCAGACTCTATGCTCCTGGTATTTTTGTGCAGGGAATAGGTATAACAATACATACATTAATTAACATGATTAGGAGTCATTAATTCTCCTCTTCCCACAAACTGCAACACTTTCCCCAAATGACTTTCTTTGCATGACAATTAAGCTTAGGAAAACATTTTCCATTTATTGGGATGTTCTGGGTCAGGGTACAAAGTGAGGAATTTGTTTGAGATAATTTTCCTCCTGAGAAATTCAAATAGTAATTAACAGCTTCATATATAAATTAGCACGTGCAGATTTGTGTCCTATAAGTCTGGGGCCAGAATCCCTTAAATGCCTAGTGATGCCAGGGCAGGACCATGACCTGGGCCAGCAGTACAACCCCACTTGTGCTTATTCACTTGTTAGGCGCTCTCATAAAACTTTGGAAAATTAATACACTAGAATGCCTTCCAAAAAGAACAATGGCAAGTATTTCGTTGTGTATTCATGCTCTCCCAGGATTGTCCTTGTGGCTTTTTCAAAAGCATGGGCTCCTTGAGCTCTTGCAGATCTACATTTTACCATTCCTTTACACTGCGTAATGGATTGGCAATGGGCCACAGGATTGCATGCTTCCGCCTCTTCTGGATGTTAAATTCTTCCCCTTTCTTCTGTCCACTGTAATCCAGCTGCTTCATCATCATCATCATGAATGTAAAGCATGATCGGTGCTGACCACACTTTGCTCCAGATACTCTATTTGAAACCCTGGTTTGATTGTTGTTTCTGAATCCTGGATTAGGACCAGACCCTGTTTAGTATTAATTGTGACTAGTGTTAATGCATAACATCATACTATGAATAACAGGTGACAATAATATGCCTCTGCTTTCTTTTCACAGCAGTTTTGGCAAGGGAATATTTATTTTCTTGCAGTCTTGGACTGTGGCTGGCTTTTACTGTTTAAAAAACTTGCATTTTGTACTTGAATATTCATATAGCATAGCATCAATGTTTGCCTGTTTATAAATAAATGTTTTTATGTTGATGTGTAAGAACAACTCCCATAGGTCTCAAAGCTCTTCTGAGGAAAGGGAGAACAAAGCTTAACCCTTATTTTACTATGCTTACCATTTATACCAGTTTTCTCCAGCCTGGCACCCTCCCAATGTCTTCAACTACAACTCCCACCATCCCCATCCACTGCTTATGCTGGCTTGGGATAATGGAGGCTGTAGTCCTATACATCTGGAAGGCACCAGCTTGGTGAAGACTGGTTTAGATACCAGTAGCTTTATTGTGTGCCCTCCACGGTGCAGCAGAATATATTCTTTGTAAGTGGACCCTCCGCAGTGCTTATGATAATGTACCATAGTCTCCTTCTGGGGACAGTATCATTTGGCTTTACCCAGAGCTCAACATGATGCTTTTTGATGACTCAAATCTAGATATCTACTGATGATGCATTTAGTTTTCCATATTGGGACACCATTATAGGTTTTGACAGGGCTGTGGAGCAAAGACTGCAGAGGAGGGGGTTGAAGGCCAGCTTTTTCAGTCCTGTTTTGCAGAAAAGTGCAAAGTGCTGCCAGAAGCCAGCCTTTACACAGATACACACTCTCTCCATCCAATCAGATCAGGGCAAGAGGCTTCTAACTACAGTCTTTATTACGTTACAACTATCCAGCTAGCTTGCCTTTGTGATACAAAAAGAGGAGTATTGCAGAAGGCATTGACAATAAACACCCACCCACCCACCAGTTAGGATACCAGTAGTCAGAGAAATGGCCTTCAGCTAAGAAGCTGGTTCCACACCAGATCCCTATTCTGCTTCGTAACCAAACAGAGTTAGCTCCACACTCAGAGTGGTTCATCAGATGCTACTTAGCTGGCCTGCCATTTTGCTCTGACACCAAACTATAGGATTGATCGTGTTATACCTGCCCCTGCTAACTCTAGTTGTTCATAGAGTTCAAAGGGATCTGGTTCTCACTGGCCTCTTGGCTTATTAACTGGGCCTGCTGGCCTTGGCATTTCCATTGAGAATCCTGACCCTGTTTCTTCTGATTTGGATTCTGAGGGAATGCCAAGGCCAGCAGGTCCAGTTAATAAGCCAAGAGGCCAGTGAGAACACCCTTTGGAAGTCTGTGTTTTGGGACAAGTGGGCCTCATCCCTACAAATTAGGGATTTCATAGTCATGTTATCCTCATATAGATGCTCTTGAGGAATATCACTTGTAATCTACAGTACTTATGGGTTGGGAGGAAATGGAGATTTCTTTGCCCCTCCCTGAATGCCATCTCTTCCTGTGTTGAAATACAAAATATGTACTTGGCAGCACCTCAGAGATAGGTAGATATGAATTGAAGGGGAAAAATACACATGCTTGCATCTTAAAGAGGGGAGGGCTGTAAAAACTGGAGTTGCTTCATAATGTGCTTTAAACATACAATTGATCGAAACTGCAATCGTCATTAAGTGGTATGGGATTAACAATAGAGGCTGAAATTCAGAGAATGACACCACTGGTTCTGCAAGTCCAAGTGCACTTCTTTGGCTTGTGTTTTGTGAACAGCAAAGCCCCATGGTGTATCTTTTTTCAAACCAAAGGGGGTTTTAGAAGCCTAGTGGGTATGTCTCGAGTAGCTCTTTGTATCCTGCCTAAAATGTATGTGTATGTAACTTTCTAGTATATCTTTTTGAAGTGTCTTGAATTTACTGCACTTGTATTTTAATGCAACATGTATACTTGCCTTGAATTTGACTATGACAAAACCTGAAACATTCCAGCAGAACTGAAAGGAAAGTGGATTTATTGAAGTTATTGACAGTGATCCACAGCTCTGTTAAGCTGAAGAATTAATTAGGCAGATATTCAGCCTGGTTCTTTGTAGACTGTCCCATTATGTACAAGCAGGTGTATTCCCACTATTTAGGATTGTGACTTTACTCTGATTTTAGTGGGACAGGCATCCCAATCCCAAATGAATACGTAATCCATGTTTTCTTATGCAGAAGTCCCATGCAGTCTTGAAGCTTACTTTCCAAGTTGCATATATTTAGCAGCAAAGCCAATATTGCCCCAGATGCAAGCACTTCAGCTTCATTGGGTTGTGGATTAGATAATAACATCCAATTTCTAAAGTCTGCACTTTATATTGGGTGGGGCAGGGGTCTATTTTTAAAGAACCTTTCTTGCACTAGTAGGATTATTTTTAACTGAAAAGGAAAACTTGTGTAAAATGCTTTCTTGTTGATGAAGAGAAGATGTATATAAATTCAAGAGGGGCTTGCTTAATATCAAGCTACACACAAGCTGACAATGCTGTCTGTGACTGCTACTGTTCATGGCTTCTTGGTACCTCTTTGTAGAAAAGGGACATTAAAACTGAAGAAAATACCAAGCTTCTGCACAGCCAAGACAGAGGCAGCCTGAGGCAAAGGTCCACTGATCATTTTAAACTCTGCACTTCCACCTGAGTAAGCTTTGCCCTTTCCAAAACGGAGGTACAGGCAGCTTAAATGGCCTATGAATTCTTCTGTCGAAATGTCCTTGAGATTTTACTATAGTAGTAAAATACCATTTGTAGGTCAGGGAACCAAATGGCCTAATACCCAAACTGCAGGTGGATTTGCCTTGTTTATGACATGACATGTTTTCTAGAAGAGTTTTTTTTTTTTCCAAAGAATTGACAGAACTGGAGTTAAGTTATAAGATTGCTCACTAAACCATGTCATGCTTTTAAAATTCAGTTCTATGAGACATTGGTCAAAACCCAGCTCTCTTCTGAAGAACCTATCAAGAGTTCTGTTTCTGCTGCTAGAAAGCAATCCAGTGAAGTGGTTAAAGAAAGGTAAGAATACGTGCATTGAGAGGAGAGATACTCTTCTGTAGTATATTTTCAGACAGCTATTGTATACTAAAACTAGAATTGATGCAAACACTGCACTGCTTTATGAATTCATTGGGTACAGGCCACCTGGGTGCATCAGAACTTGTATGGGAAAGATGTTCTTGGGTGATTGTGGCCATTTGTCTTCAAGTTTGTTAATGCTTTTATATAACCTTGAACTGAATATGTGCCTGTACTGAGTTTTGTATGTAATGCCAAAAAAAAAAAATCACAGCATACTAATGATGCTTTAATGTGTACGTCAGTAGTAACACTTGTTAGGTTCTTGCCTTTAAAAATGCAGGTGCGAGCATACAAGGATGTAAAAAAGCGCTAAAGAATTATTTTTAACACAGTGAGTAGGCGATCACATATCTAAATTGTAGAGAAGTCCTATAAGGCTGAAATACTTGCTGTATGTGACTGAGAATTGTCTTCTTGCTTTGCTTGCTTCTTAAAAGCACTGTAGAAGTGGCATTGACTAAATATTCTATGGTGTAGAACTGTGTGTGTTCGCTCCCCCCACCCCATCTGTTTGTGCAACTCCTCAGATACTTCAGTGTTCACATCTTTACTTCACTTCAATGGGTTTTGTGTAAGGACCCTCTCTGAAATCAATTTAAGTTCTTTGGCAGCAATTATACCTTGTGTTCCTAGGTTTCAGTACCTATACACAGTGGGGAACTAGATAGCAACACTAGATTTTCAAGGGTCTTGATTCAACCAATCGTGAGCACAGTACCAATATAAGAAGAAGAGTTCCACTGGGTTTGTTTTTCCCCAGTCCCTTAGCACAAACACAAATATCAACAATGCATGCTGCTGTTGAACATGGAGACTTCATATGGTCCTCTGACTCCATTCTTTTTCAGTTTGTCTCTTTCCTACCTCATCTGCCTAAACATTTTGTGGCAGTAAATTCTTTCAATCGGGGGTTGAATTTAGGTTCATGGGTCAAATCTGGCCTGATTAGGGTCCTAGTCCAGCCTTCTGGGGTCCCCCAGTAGGCCTTGCCCCTTCTTTATCCCATCTCCTAATTTGTGTAGAGCAGTTGTCCCCAAAGTTTTGGGCTGCCCCCTCTTTCCTCTTGGGCAACAATCCTAATGGCCCCACAGCTCTCTCTTTGGATTAGAATCAATAATTTGTATTCAAATCTACTGCAGATTTGAAACAACCAACCACCACCCCCTGGATCTTTCCACTGCCCCAGAGGAATTACTGATGTAGCGGTTTCCCTGTTTTATCACATTCCTCTCATTCACAGAGGGTGAAATGTCTCTTTTAAGGCTTTGTTGTTGACATTAAGAGTCTTGAGCTAAAATACACTTTTTTCCTTTGTGTTTTGATCTTGTCCTCCAATGGAATACTCTTGAGAGCGTCTCTAAAATTTATCTGGCTCTCAGGCTGGAGCAGGTTCAACACCACTGTCTTACATTAACTGTTATGTGAAGAGGTGCTTTCATTGGTGTGGGTGGGGGGGCATGATAAGGACAGTAATGCTCTGTTGTAGGACTTCTCCATGATGCTGAGCCCAGGTGTACTGGATCAAGACCATTGCTTTCCTATGAAAGAAATATTTAACTTACTTTCATAATGTTTCTCTAATATTTCTTCCAGATGCCTGCTCAACCTTTTAGATTTGATGTGCCCCCCCCACATTAAATTAAGCATTCTAGGCCTCACCATTTTATTAGAAAAGAGTTGATTTGAAAGGGTCTTCCATAGTACATTGAAATTCTTTTTTAAAAGGAGCAAAGCAGGAGTGTATCAGTCTTTGTACAAATGTATGGATTTCTAGAAGCTGACGATAGAACACTTGTGTTTACACCACTGGAGGGAGTTAGAGGTCAAATGTTTTAACATGATTCTATGTACGTGTGTATTTATGCGTGTGCATAAATGTGTGTATATATGCACACATATACACTATTTCTCAGCATGCAGATGTCATCTGTAAGTGTGCTGATTATAAACTTTTCCCCTCACCGTTGTTATAGCAAATAAAGTAATGCATCAGATCTGAAAACAATATATTGTGGTAGTGATTTTAAATTTGGAAGTGAAATGCTGCTTGATGGTTTTTATTTGAGCTGTGTGGAAAAGGAGAAATAAAAAAAGTTTTGTTGGTAAACTCTGAATAAGCTTGCTCCTTCTGTTTTGCCTCCCAACTTTGTCATTCTCCAATTTGATCTGATATGGCTGGATGCAAGTGGCCGGTTGGCATCTCCTTTTTATCCTTTTATTTTACTGACTCAATGTAAAATAAGGTGGACAACTGCTGACAGTGGCCAGGGCTAAACTCTGGAATCCACAACCATGAGATGGCCATAAGTTTATGGCTTCAAAGGAGGATTAGTCAGTTGGTGGAGGACAATGGCTATTAGTTGTGATGTCTATAGATTTCCTTCATTGTCTGAGGCCACTGTGGCCGGGGAATACAAACAAGAGAGTATTGTTTCATTTCTGTCTTACTTGGGGGCTTCTTCTAGGCAGCTGGTTGGCTGCTGTAAGCAGAATGCAGACTAGATAGTCCTAATCCAGCATGGCAGTTGTATTGTTTGTCCAAATGACTATGTTAGGCATTCTCTCAAGCCAAAAGGTCTTTTGCTTGAGCCAAACAAACAGCCGAGGGGGTTGTTTTAAAATCAACTTTTCCCACTTGGCAAACTCTTTTTGACACCCTCGGGCACCCTTCCCAGCCTGGTATCATCCAGATGGTTTGGACTGTCCCCCGGCTTTCCTGGCTGCTGGAATTCTGGAATGAAAGGTTAAAACATCTGAGCATACTAGGTTGGGGAAGATGGCCCTAGGATTTAACTCCCAACAATCAGTTTTTCTAGGCTTCTTTTTTGAACTTGTTAGATGGCTAACAAATTCAAAATCATAAAATACAAAAGAATCTTGTACCACAGGAGAAAAACATACATTCTCACTAAAATCAGCAGCCAAAAAAATAATAAAAACTAGGGTGCCATGAGCAAGATAACCCCATGTGTGTAATATATACAAACAGTGAGAGGGAGAGCTAGGGTTCAAGAGGCTGAATCACTGCAGTAATTACTATTATTATACTTTTGTTCTTTTAAATTAAAAGAAATTTTGTGTGCATCTTAAAACTTTTGTTAACCACCCAGAGAGTCTTGGCTATTGGACAGTATAAAAATGAATTGGATGAGGATGATGGGAAAATTGCACAAAACCCAGGAATCAATTGGTTTTTCTCACCCCTCTTCTATCCTGAGACTTGTGCTCTGCTGACTGACAGTGACAAAGACCAGTGTCCCTTACAGAGCTTCAGTTTTTGCATCTTGCTAAAACAAAACCAATCCAGAGTATTTGTTTTGCTCTGTGTCTTCTGCCTGTGGTCTTGCTCCCTTTGTCTTTGGCCCCAGCTACCCATCTGCCCCCAGAATGTGGCCCTGGGAGCTTCTCTTAAATTGAATTTGACCTTTCAGACTAAAATAGGTTCGCCATGGTAGAGAGAGAGAGCAGATACAAATGCCCTCTGCTATTTAGGTTAATAATACAAATAAAAATGAGGTGCAAAGGCTTGTGCTAGTTAAAGCACTACATCAAATTAGCTTTTAAAGTCTGGGGAAGAGCACAAGATTCAGGGACAAATAGTGTTGACCACGGGTCCTCCAACGAAGGCCCACGGACCGGATCCACCCCGCCATGCCCATTTAACCAGCCTGCCCCAGAGGTTTTGCACTTGCTGTGCTCGCACACGCGGCTTGCTCATGAGGAGGTCATTTTGGACTCACTCAGAGAAAATGATCTCCTTGCGAGCAAGCTGGCCCCTCATGTGCACACACATGTGCACATGCCCCGCCCCCAGCCCATGTGCCCCCCCCCCACTGGCACTGCCTTGGCGGCCCGCATGCACAGCTGGCAACTGGCCCCATGCTGAAAAAGTTTGAGGACCCCTGGTGTTGACAAAAGATGAAATTCTCAATTTTACTGACAAGATTGAGCCCAGATGGTATCCATCCTAGTGTTATTAACTCAAATGCAGAATTGAGTCAGTCCGTCTCTCTGTCTCTGTGATTTTTATATATAAAATATAAATTTAAAAACTGTCCCGAAGAACAGCCTCTGTAGCAGAAGACTGCAGAATGGCCAATGTAACACCAACTTTTCAAAAGGGATCCAATTAGAGGTAAGTTGGTTGAAAGCATAATTAAAGATAAAATGTGTAAACATATATAAGGACAAGACCTGCTGAAAAAGAATCAACATAGTGTCTGCAAAGGTAAGTCCTGCCTTACTAATCCATTAAAGTTCTTTGAGACTGTCAATAAACATGTGGATGGGGTAGGCTAGTAGTCATTTACTTCCAAAGGGCTTTCTAAAAAGTCCCTCACTGAAGAACCCTGAACAAATTTAAAAGGCCCTGTTAAGTGCAGAGGCCCTGTTGTGGATCAGTTCCAGGCAGGGATCCCCAACCCCGGGAACCCCGTCAGGAACCGGGCTGCACGGCAGGAGGGGAGTGGCAGACAGCATCACCGTTGGGAAGCAGCTGCAAGTACAGGTTGTCATTCGGGCCCTTTTGGGTCTTGGGCCTTGAAAGGAGGAGGGGGCAGCAGAGTGTCTCGTGGCCGGGGAGGGCGCATGCAAGCGGCAGGGGAACTGGGAAGCCGGTAAGGGCCGGGCTGCACAGCTGCAGGTCGGGGGGAGGCTCCCACTGATTCTGCATTATGGTGAGTTGTATAATTATTTCATTATATATTGCAGTGTTGTAATAATAATAATAATAATAATAATAATAATAATAATAATAGAAATAAAGTGCACAATAAATGTAATGTCATCCCAAAACTATCCCCCCCCCCACTCCCTGGTCGGTGGAAAAATTGTCTTCCACAAAACCGGTCCCTGGTGCCAAAAAGGTTGGGGACCACTGGGCTAAGGAACAGAAAGCAGAGGGTGGGAATTAATGGTAAATTTTCCCAATGGAGGGATGGAAATGGCTCTTTTGTTCTTCACTGCAAAAGGCAGGCATGGCTCTTTTGTTCTTCACTGCTGCTTTTTGAGGCAAGCTTTAAGAAAATGCACTAGAGGGAGCTCCATTATGTGACATATCGGAACTTATCTGCCAGTACCAGACTTTCACCAAGGCTGTAATGCAATCCTGGGCCAAAAAGCCCACTTCAGACATCATACAGTAGCAGTTCCTTGATCCAAGTGTATTTATTCTAAAATGAAATTCCATTGGGTAGCCAAAAAATATCCCAATGATGCACATGGCTGAAAGTACAAACCTCCAAAGAGCCTGATTTCCCAAGTCTCATTTTTTCTGCAACAGAGTAACACAACCAACCCTGGAAATTTACTGTTTGCCATAATTTTTAACTTCACACCTTGAAATGGAACAGCCTATAGACTGATCTGCAAAGGAACCTGCTTTAATTTGTACTTCATGGGGATGGTTAAATCCCTAAGTTAATTTCATTTTTGAAACTGAAATGAAAGAGTTGCTGCACCCCTCTTGGTGAAACACTTCAAAAGGTTGATCTACCAAAATAATTGGATACAGAGGTAGTTTGTTCAACTACCTAGTTCTCTCCCAAGCTCAGTAATCCCATAGTAGAAAAAAATATATTAGAGTAGTTAGGTCTTGGACTGCAAGTACATGTGAAGCAGCAGGGTGTAAGATAAGTTATGTATATTCCTATAGAGTCGAGAACTGGAAGGAGGATTTGAAGCACAGTATGAAAGGCTGAGCAGGAAAAGCGAACCCACTTAAAACCAATTTTGAAAAATTCATTCTTTGTATGAGTTGGGGGTAGGGAACTGCTTCTCTGCATTCAACAGAAGGGCTGCTTCTGTAACTTAGCAACTTTATATCAGCCAGCCCCTCAATCTATCCGCAGTTCTATTTGCCTTCTCCTTGTGGAGGAAAACGCTTGGCACATCAAGTATATTGAAATCTATTCATGTATTCCTAATCTATTGCACGTCTGCAGTGGATGGTCATAAGCCACGTTGACAGATTTTTGCTGTAAATCAGGAGAGTTGTGTCTCTTTCATTCCGAGGACTGAATTCAGTTTTGGAGAAGCTTTCAGCTGGCCACATTCCAGTGGTGGACAGGGACCAAACATAAAACAGGACTGAATCAAAATACCCCAAATACGGCGTATTTTAGCTTAAAGTTCTCAGCGCCAATAAATAAGCCTTGGGAAAGGCATTTCAGCTTTTTCAAATGGAAAAAGGGGAAGCTGGTGACTCTTAAGTCAGCGGTGCTGTTTATCCATTTGCTGCCTCTATTCCGAGCTGTATAGGAACTATTCATGGTGTTAAGCTCCATCCCCAAAGTAGGTTCGTCATAGGATAGCTTCTATGAAACTGTGGGGAGGGATACAAAAGTAGAAACCAACAAATATTGAAGAAGGGTCTGAGGCTGGAGGCAGCCCCATCTAGACAAACTAGAAAGCCCAGCTTTCTGCCAAAGACTTGGGGTGCTGCACCCCTGCTGTAACATAAATGGGGGGACCCAAAATGTTTATGTCTTGGAACCCTGATCTGGACTTGGGTTTGTGGTCTTCATGTCCACAAGTGAGCAGATGCCTAAACCTTGAGGACATCTGCTCCACCTTGATTGTAGAAGACTATTTTCTTGACCACCTTTTAACGAGGGGGCAGACCCACTGGGGGATGGGGTCGTTTGTACTTGCATGTATCCTTAGAGCTTCAAAAAAGTATAAACCATAATTTGATCAGTACTGGGGAAAGTGCAGGCACTATTGACCAAATTTTGAACTGAAGGCTATGCATGATACCAGATCTCTAATTATGAAAGTGGATTCACAAAATCAGGTCAGCTAATGATTTCTCCATTCTTCCCCATCCACCGCTCTCTCTCTCGCTCTCTATCTATCTATCTATCTATCTATCTATCTATCTATCTATCTATCTAAACAACTTATATGCCGCCCCATCGCATGAGCCTCAGGGCAGCTTACAATCATAAAATCCTGCATAAAATACCAAAAAAAAAAAAAAAAAAAAAAAAAAAATCAAATAATTAAAATACATAAAATAAAATAGTGGACACAGCCTGGTTAATTTAAAATAAACCATTAGTAGTTAAAATAGTGTTTAAATAAAAATTTAGGCTATTTATAGCTTCCAAAATAGTGTGGGTGCTATCATAAAGGGTAAGAAACAAAGGCAAAGGTAAGCATATGGGTTGTGTTATGTGAATTCAGTTGCACTAATTGCAGAATGCAGCTGCTAGAATATTAAGGAAAGAGGTCAGACAGGATTGCTTTAAACTAATTCTAAGGAAACTTTAATGGATCTCTTACTTGCTTCAGGACTCAATTCAGGATGCTGGTGCTTATCTCTTAAAGGGCTTGGGAGCTAAATACTGTTCCCTATACCAGTCTGCCCCAAGAGGGCAGGCTCTTGTTTAAGTACCTGCTCCTCATTATGTGACAATTAGGACAGCTACTCTGCATTTGGAATGTATACCTGTGTCTTTGCTCACCCTTCACGCTTCGTTTCCCCAGACATCGGGCAATTTGCTATACTGTTTTAACATGGCCTTTTAACAGTCATTCTTGGTTGTGTTTTGTTTCTATCGCTCTTTGCATTGTACAAACATCTTTGGTTACATTTATTATTCAGGAATAAATACACAGTTCTTTGATTGTGGCTGTTGATAGTAAATAACAATTGTCAGTTAGTTTCCTTAGAAACAAAAATGGCTTTTTTGGGCACCCTTTCCCAAGCAGTGTTAACTATTCACATATTTCCTTTTCTCCTCCTCAGGGCTCTACAGGCTGTCCAACTGGGATATACAGATGTCTTGGATTATCTTTTTAGAAACCAGAAGCTTGATTTTGGTGTTGTGGATGAAAAGAACAGAAATCTTCTATTTTTAGCCATTATATATGATCAGTCTAAGATTTTGGACTATTTTCTTGAACTGGTCAGTTGGGTAGAAGATTTTTTGCATTGATTCTTCTATATATTTAAAATATTATGAATTAGAAGATACGAAAAATGCTGAGGCCGCAATCCTATGCACATTTACCTGGGTGTATGCCCCACAGAACATCAAATTCTAAGTAAACATGCGTAAGATCACAGTATAAATGTGCTCGATTACTCAGTATAATCTGGATTCTGATTCTATCATACTTCTAGAATTAATTTTTGGTTGTACTTATATCCCATCCTTTTGTCACGAGTTCAGGACTGTGTATTTGTCCTCATCCCCCATTTTAACCTTACGACAACCCTCTGGGACTGCTTGATCGAAAGGATAATACATGATTCAAGATTATACAGCAAGCATTAGATCTACACAGAGTTTGAATTCAAGTGTCCCTAAAGCCTAGACTCTATTGGCTCTCAGTTATATTTTTGCTTATTCAAGTTAGACAGTGTGCAATTAGAACTGTCATTGACCTGCTTTGCATAACACAACAGTCTACCAAACTTTAGTTTACTTATGGAGCTGCACTGTCACATCATTCCTGGCACCTGCGGGTGCCGTTTTGTGTGTAGTGCCTATGAATGCCAGTCCCTCCGTGATTTGTTGTGGCATGTGACTCCAAGAGGCAGGGATTGTTGGAGGGTTAGACAACTCACAAATAACCCATGACTTATTTTAGGGTTTTTGAGCATTGCTGTTGGGTTGCATGACATGGCAAGTCACAGCAAGACGGGTGTCCATGGGTACCTGGCATAATACAACAGCCCCATTGGTAAATTAAGCCAAGGTGGGTCATCATGACCTGTGAACAGGTTCCTTGCCTAAATGTAATGTACTCCAAATTGTTTGTCAGTTTTCAGAGTTGATGTATGGCCATCTTTTAAGTCAGCACCGACACTTAGATGATCTTTTACATGAGTGCTACCGGGTAGAAGGGCTACCAATTTTTTTTCTGGTGTGTTTGGGAAACATTCAGCCAGTAAATGCATGGAATCAGCATATAACCCTCCTCTGAAATGTAAACAACTGTCTTGTGGCAGTTAAAGATGAATGGTTTGACGAGGTATTTTCCTGAACTGATGCACACACAAGCACAAATGGCTTTTCTACATGAGGGGTTTAAATTGCTGCTTTACTGAAGTTTCTTCTGTTTTCATTGTGGGAGGAAAAATGAGTCTGCCATGTTGTTTGTTTGGGGTTCTTTTCCCCAGGGATATGTATCCCTCTGTTTTCTGTATAGTCAGTGAACCAACCACAAGTTGGTGCTGTGGTACAGCTATTCTAAACAGATGTGTGACTTCTCACCAGACTTCTTTCTGGTACGCTGCAGTTTAAAATTTAATACCAGACTTTCCTCACTCTTAAAAAAATTGTTAAAAGGTCTGGGAAACATGGGAGAGGCTCTAGAGGACAACCATGTTGTGAAAAGGCCCCTCAGACTTCTGTGAATGCGCAATTGTGAGAAAACAATACAGGTCTCATGTAGAGAAGCCCAACATTCTGTAAAGAATACAAATGCAAGTGGGTACCTTTGGGGACAATTATGTTGTGCAACTGAAAATAATATAAGCTGAGTACAGGGACCATTCACAACAGCATCCAGAGGGACCCTTCCCTCAGAGTGAGATTCGGATGAGGGAAACAAGGGAGAAGGCCTAGCAAAGGCTTTTTCATGGTTCTGAGGGTTTTATTGTTGATTGATTAAAACCAACTTTTATTAGCTTTTATTTTTTGCTAATATGTTACGCTGTTACATTGCATTTTTATGGTTTTAATTTTTTTCCAAGTACTGAGAGAATGATATGTAATAAAGGAAAGGAAGACAGGGCTAGCCTATATAATGCTGCTTTGTTGATGTTTTTGTAGCTTAATACGAATCTGCTTTGGAAGGTGAATATTTCTCTTACTTTCTTCCACCAGGCACTTCCAGTACCTGATGTGAACCAAGCAGCAGAAAATGGAAACACACCACTTCACGCTGCTGTAAACACGGGGAAGATGCATCTTGTCTCTTTGCTCTTGCATTACCCTGGAATTAATGTGAATGTCCCAAATCCACAGTGTGATGGAGCAACGGCTCTACATCTTGCTATTGCTTATGGTAATGTTTTGAAACTTTTTGTCTCTGATAATTCTATATCTAGAACTGGGGAGTGGACATTTCCTGTCACTGTCCCCAGTACTTGGCAGATGACCATGGGCTTGTAAAAGATGTGCCTTTTGTTATACATTCATACTCATTTACCAGCAGCTACTTGGAAGCTTGTTGCTAGGCAGAAAGCTGAAGTAGAAATATTTTGAATAAATACAATAGAATCAGTACTTTGTCTAGAGGAGATATGGGTTCTTTGCTACTCTCCTTTAGGGCCAAATATAAAAATGTTAGTGATGATCTGTGACAGGATAAAAGAAACCCTATATTTGGGGCAGGGGCTATGTAATTCCGATTGGGACCGTGGTGTTGGAATATGGGGATTTTTTCCTTTCTGTCTCGAATGAATGAATGAATGAATGAATGGTGCAAAAGCCTGTGGGCTCAATCCAGCCCCCCGGGAGTCCCCAGAGCTGCATCCACTTCCCTGAGTCCAGCCCACCATGGCCCAAACATGGACCATTTGATGGCTGCCTGCATTTTGTGGAGGTCTTCCCATTATAAGAGACTGAAATGGCTCTCCTAAACCTTACTTACTGGTAGAAAGAGTTTTAAACTAAAATACCTTGGTCTTCTGGAACACTTTTTTGTGTTGCCCCTTTATCCCACTCAACTCTGGAATTTGGCCTCTGAGAGCTTTTCCAGAATGCAATTTGGCCCACAGATTGAGAAAGGTTGTTCACCCTGCATTATTCCATTTTACCGATCAGAATCATGCTCCCCCACACTCCTTTCACCCCAGTGGGGCAGCCAGTTTTAGACTGGGGGATGCTGGTTTTCCTTCAGAAAATTGAACAAGGAGGCAGAGATACTAAATGCTAAATATACTCTGTGACGTACAGATATACCGTATTTTTCGCTCTATAAGACGCACCTGACCATAAGACGCACCTAGTTTTTAGAGGAGGAAGACAAGAAAAAAAAATATTCTGAATCAGATGGGCATATCATCACAGGCACATTCTCCATCACTTCCTCATGGGCTGCACATCTGACAGACTTACTGCACACACATATTCGCTCTATAAGACGCACAGACATTTCCCCTTACTTTTGAGGGGGGGAAAAGTGAGTCTTATAGAGCAAAAAATACGGTAGTTATTTTGAGATCTCCACTGTAGTGAAACAAACTTCAGAGGGATTTCATATTTATCTGCTCTCTGAGGTGGGTTCCTTTATCCTTCAGCTGCGAGGTAAAAGCAAGGTCAAGTATGTTGATAGTTAAATAAATCCAAAATACCTGTAGGCTGACCTGTTTTGATACACATGTATGCCTACCTGCCAGGTTTTTGAAAATCCAGACTAACTTGTCTTTTTCTTGCTATGATTCAGAAGTCCTTATATTTAACCTGTAATGACAAAAAAGCCAAAACAGGTTTTAAAGAGCTGAATCAATATTCTTAAATATGTGCTAAAATACATAAAAAATAAACACACTCTTTTAAGTGTGGATGGTCCATTTGAAATATTCTGTTCAGTAAATGCCAATCTATGCAGCTGTTACCAAATGAGTTAAAAGGTCATTAAGACATTTTGCTAAACCAATTAAGGACCTAAGTCCTGAGCCAAGTAGCAAATGCTCCTGATGAAATGTATATGAAGAGCAACATTGCTTGTTTTCATAAAATGATATGTTTATTTTTCTAGATAGGGAAGGCTTCATTGCAAAGCATGTACTTTAGAAGCAGAAGATACTAGATCCAGTCCTTAATATCTCCAGTTAAACACACACATAAAACCCAGGGAGCAGTTAGCTGGATTAAGTGCTCAACCTTAGAGCAGTGGTAGACAGAAGGCTGATGAGGATTTGCTAGATCTATTATCAATTTGAAGCAAAATGGCAGGAGTTTCTCTTTTCCAACATTTTTAGCAATAGCAAGAAACAGGCAAAAAAAAAAAATCTTGTTAGCCCCCGAATTAATTGCTTATCACTGAGCCTTAAAGTTCCTCACTTGCAAAATGTGAACATAACTTGGTTGACATTGTCTAAGTCTTTGCAGGCTGACTGTAAAAGTTTGTACTTAATCTGTTCCCTATAGTTATGCAGATGTAGTTGGATTTGTTTAAACAGTTTATTTGAATATATACCTCATGGAATCTGAAAGATACCCACTCTTCCTGCTACTATTTTGCACCTGGTTTTAGCTGGTGGACCACTGCATTATAGAAGGTGTGCCTGGCCATCTGTCTGTCAGTGTCAAGGCTGTGAAACCTACACACCTGAAACTTGGCATGCATACTAAGGGGACCCTACTGTATGCACCTCAATGTTTTTAATGTCTAACATACATTAATTTAACTTAATTAAATATTTCTGTGGAATCAAAAATTGGAATAACAAGGGTCAGACCTCCCTAGACAGCACCTATCTTTAGTCCCCGTGAAGTGAGCCAGGCGAGATTAGCAGGGTAAAGGACAGAGATATATTCTTGCTTCTTGCACCCTGTTTATTTATTTCATTTGAATACTGGCCCACAGGCAAAGCTCTCTAGGCATCTTATGTAGTCCATAAAAACAGATGGTAAGAAAATCATAACATCAGGAAAAATATTAATAAAACCGCTATAGACAGATAATAAAGAACCACCAAAAAGAGCGATTCTGCAAAACACCTGGTGACTCCTGACTGGCTGAGTCAGTCTTTAATAGCCTCGGAAGAGAGGGTTGTCTTAACCTGGCACCGAAGATGAGAGATGCAGCACCAGCCAGGCCTGGAGGTTATTTTTGGGGAGGTTATTTTGTAAATGGCGGCCTCCCCCATTGGAGTTGAATGGACAGACCTTTCCTCAGCAAGCCGTAGGGACAGACTATGGGTACCAGTGGGCATGACTTCACTTGAATGGGGAAGGTACACTGTGTCCAACCCTGTCAGCTGTGTAAGCTCACTTGATCAAACCAAGAACTATTCCAAGAGTAGTTCTTAGCTAAGACTGGTCTGTTCAATAGGGGATGGATGGATGGTGATTCCCCAGCCTGACATCTGTCCACTCTGACCTAGAGATTCACTTCCAGCTAATAGTGGGATAGATGGATCCATGGTCTTAGTCAGTGATAAGGTAACTTCATGTGAGAGTAAATAAATATATTTTGTATCAACACAAAACCATGCCTCTTTTTTAATCTATTCAGGGCATATGGGAATTTGTTATTTATTGCTGAATGCCTCCGCTGATGTAGAAAGTCCCATGGGAAGGCTAACACCTTTGCAACTCTCCGAAATGTCTGGGAATGAAACCATAACTAGTCTTATACAAATGTATGTAAAAAAAAATAAGCTTGAAAATAAAATGTTAAATTCCTGATTTAATTGAAGAAGATTCTCTGCACATTTTGAAATAAATGTATTCTAATTTTTGTATTAAAACTTATACCCATCCAAACACAAATGTAGGCTGTTCTGTGCTTTCTTCTCTAGAAGTGTGGCATTATTTTTCAGTGGCACTCCTTGACTCTAAAATGGTTATTTATTTAGGTCTGAAGCTGCTTGCTGACATTATCAGCTTCCATGTTTTATGACTGAGTTTCACTGTAACAGAAGAGACAAACTGGTGGAGTGGGAACATTTTGTTAAGGAGGAAAAAGATTGGTGGGGCTTTAAAGATAGGAGCAGAATAGGAAGTAAGTATGAGAAGGGAGCTACGATGCTCAGTGTGGAAAAAGAGATGTAATGGGCATTTAAGTCATTTCTGACTTAATGAGTAATATCTAATATTAGCCCTATGGCAACTAGATACATTGATATGGAATGTCAGCAGGTCTACTCTACATAGGATTAGCACTGGATTTACCCAATGGTCTTATGGAAACTGCCTTTAGGCAGCCATGGAATCTGTTTTAGTTGTGAAGCACAGGAAAATATTTCGCTTCTCCCCCGCCACCCCATTCCATACTTCACAACTAGTTTTGTATTTCTGTTGTTTGGGGTAGGCAAAAGGTAGATCACCAGGCGTCTGGGCTTCAGAAGCTTCTGCCTAGTTGTCAGGAATGCTGGGATCTTCAAAGTGTATGGAGATCTACTTTCTGTGCACCCTCATAACAGAGCGAACAAAACAAAAGGAAAGAAAAACCTGTTTGCCAGCCTTGATAAGGAAGAAATACTTGAGGATGAGCCATTTGCCTCCCAAATCCATTTAAAGCCAAGCCCCATCATGACTACAAGTATAAAATGAACTACCTGATCCTAAATGCAGTAACTTGTAAACAAGCTCAGTTCGGCTGTAGAAATGGATAATTAATTAATTAATTTATAAAATTTGTATGCTGTCCAATTACTTGCATCTTTGGAGGGCTTACAACATAGATAAATTGACAATCCACACTGGCTGCAAATTAATAAAATACAACAATAAAAGTCAATATTAAAACATATTAAAATATTGATTAAATAAAAAGGTCTTGACCTGGTGCCGAAAAAAGATATAATGACGGCACCAGGCGGACCTCTCTGGGGAGCACATTCCATAATTAAGATCATAAAACAGTAAAATGAACATCTGTAACAATGTATGTGCACAGTTGGCCGCTCCTTAACTCAAAAATGTTTCAAAATAAGAGGGATGCCGCAGCAACGTACTTCAGCCCAGGTGACCATGCCATGCCAATTTCAGTCCAAAGGCAGAGATGCGACCTGTTTTCCTCTGCCCCAATTACCCCACTGCTTTCTGAATGATCATTTGGAATAGCAGGCAGGGCTTCAGCTACCTTAGAGGTCGGCCCTGTGGTCCAGCCCAAGCTGACCTATTGCTGAGAGGCACTTAGACAATTTCCGGATAATTTTTTAAAAAATACTTGTTTGAAGGGGATAGAAATAGTTGAACTGTATCAGAATCAACACAGAAGATCTGTGTGCTTTAATTAGTGATAGTTAACATAATTTGAGTAGTGTTTACAGGAAGAGAGAGCCTGTGAAACCACAATAAGTAGATAATATGCTAGTATTGTATAATGGGGACTGCAGGTGGCGCAGTGGTTTAAACCGCTGTGCTGCTAGGCTGTTTGATCGAAAGGCTGCCGGTTCGAATCTGCACAATGGGGTGAGTTCCCATTGCTCCATCCCAGCTCCTGCTGACCTAGCAATTCGAAAGCACGCAAATGCAAGTAGATGAAAAGGTACCACTTCGGTGGGCAGGTAACAGCATTCCGTGTAGTTCGGTGTTTAGTCATGCCGGCCACACGACCACGGAGACTGTCTGCGGACAAACGCTGGCTCCCTCGGCCAGGAAACGGAGATGAGCACCGTCCCCCGGAGTGTCAGGCATGACTGGACTTAATGTCAAGGGGAAACCTTTACCCCTGAACAAAAAGATTATAAATTGGCATTTTTGTCACAGACTAATCAGAGTTTTGATACACACACAAATACAAGTGCTGGGTTATTTTATTTATTTAGTAATGTTTATACACTGCCTTATTTGCTAAAAAGCCATCCAGGCATTGCACAATTGAAATAAATAAAACTTGCAACAGTAAAAAGGAAACATTAATAAAGATTAGAACTACAGGTTTTACAATTTTACTTTGAGAGGATACATCTGTACACCCTTTTATTGGTCAATGGGGCAGTCTATTGTAGTGCTTGAGAGAGTATCAGGCCAACACGACGGAAAACCATGTGTGTCCAAGAGAAGGGTCTCTGTGAGGAATGGCCCCCTTCACAGGGTTTCTCTTGCCATTCTTAATACTGTGGCAAATTTAGACAAACTTTCCCTTAGATAACTAAGCCCTAAGCTGTTTAGGGCTTTAAAAGGTAATACCAATATTAGTACTACAAGTGCGTTTTTTGTAAAAAAAAAAAAAAGTGCCGGAACTCACGTCTTGGAGTCACACTTTTACACAATGGTCGCCGCCGGCAGTAAGCGCTCAGCGCATGACCACACAACCGATTCCAAGTCGAGCAGCATCCCAAGCCGAGCAGCACCCTCACAATCAGCGCCAACAATCAGCGCCGACACACAAGCAGCCCACAGGCACTATGTTAATGATTTTCGCCACTGACCTGCTATGCCCAACAGGGCGATTCACAATCACTTGGAAAAATCCGTCAAAAAAAGGTGCCGGAACACTGTTCCAGTGCGTTCTATGACAAAAAAAGCCCTGATTATTACTATTATTACAGTAAATATATACTCCAGCTTTCTTCTTGCAACATGGCTTACAATTTTCTCCCTTTTCTCATTTTATCCTCACAATTACCACAGTGTGAGTTAAGCAAGGCTGAGAGTCCGTGGCTGGTCCAAAGTCATCCAGCCAGCCAGCCTCATGGCAGACGGGGAGCTAGAGCCTGGATCTTTCAGATCCCCAGCCCAACATTTAAACCATCATGCCAGACATGCAACCAGGACAGATGTACCGTATTTTTCGCTCTATAAGACGCGCCTGACCATAAGACGCACCTAGTTTTTAGAGGAGGAAAACAAGAAAAAAAAATTCTGAATCAAATGGGCACATAATCACAGGCACATTACCCATCACTTCTCCATGGGCTGCACATCTGACAGACTTACTGCACACACATATTCGCTCTATAAGACGCACAGACATTTCCCCTTGCTTTTGCGGGGGGAAAAAGTGCGTCTTATAGAGCAAAAAATACGGTAATCAGGTCCCAGACTCATTAGCAGTCTAGCTGCCACATTTTGCACCTGTTGCAGTTCCTGGACACTTTTAAGAGATAGGACCAAATAGAGTGTATTGCAATATTCTAAATCCAATGAAACCAAACAGTGGATAACCGTTGCCCAGTCAACTTCTGGAAAGGCTGTGAGCTGCTTGTGCAACAAACAATTTTGTAAATACATTTGCCACCGCCACCACCTACAGTTCCAGGAATACACTGGAACCTGATTCTTCAAGGAAGATGTCAACACCTAGAGCAGTTTGAAATCTCAACCTTGGGTCAGGCTTTCTACTGACCCACAGCATCTCTCTCTTGTTTGGGTTTAGCCTCATTCAGACTAAAATCAGACACAACCTAGGCTATTTTACTGATTTCCTCATATGCAAATATCTGCAGATTTAATGGATTAATCAGTAATTTACTCAAATTTATGATGATTCAACCATTATTTCTTTAATGGGTGATCACTCACTGGAAATACAGATTTCCTTTCAAATGAATCCACCATCTACGCCAGGGGTCCTCAAAACTTTTTCAACAGGGGGCCAGTTGAAAGGCGGCTGGCATGGGCGTGCTGCCGGGGGAGATGGGCACGATCGCGGGTACGCTCACGAGGGAGACTGGTGTGATCGTGGGCATGAGCAAGTTCAAAACCTCTGAGGCGGGCTGGATTCAGCCCACGGGCCATAGTTTGAGGACCCATGATCCACGCTAAAGAGCCTCAAGACCACAATGCAGCCTGTAGGGCACATACTGACCCCTCATTATAGCAGCCTTTCAAAACAAATACGCTCCCTCAGACACCATGCCAAACCATTGATAAGAACACTTTTTGGTAATGTAATATCTGAACCAGCCAGCAAACCAGTCAGAAACCTAGTCTGAAATATTAGCACCCATGGTTTGCCAAGCTAAGTATTATTTCACATGATATCTGATGTGCCCTTCTGTAGCGGGAGTCATCCCTCCACTTCTGGTGGAAGTAGCACTGAGTAGAGGAAAATGAAAGCAGACAAGCCATGGGAAACCATGGCTTGCTTGTTTGCTTCGAAGTTCTCAACCCATGGTTTGGGCTGTAAAATTTGATTTATGACAACCATGGTTTGGCATGATGTCTGCCTGAATGAAGACAATGTTTTGTCCATCACAGCAATCGATATGTTCAGAGATTTTCAAGAAATAACCCTAGTTACAAGGTCAGCTGCTTATAAACATCACAAAAGATAATGGGGGGGGGGGAGGGTACACACGGGACAGACTTTTTTTAACATTAGCACTGCAAGATGGTTATTTTCCTTCACTTAAGAGATATTGTTTGTTAATGTTGTTACAACATGTGTATCTGGCCCTCTTATCTTCCAGCACTTCCATATTAGGGGAGTATCTTTCACAAATATGGAAAGAACCAAACCTTATTTTGTTTTGTATCATTTGGAAGTGGGGGAAGCCGCATGGAAGGTGGAAATTCATGGTGAAGTATATAGTACCTTCACGTAGGGTTTAATTTGCAGGACTGGAAACATACCTATTTGGACTGAATGTGGTATCACAGTAGGGAAACAGATGATTTTCTCATGGTTTGGTTAACGGTGCAGCATCCATGTCCCCCATGCTAAATAAGAGATATCGCTGCTGTGTAGTGGATTGTTTTTCTGCACCAGCGGTTGTATAAATCCTGTTCTGGCCACAAAGGAATGGTAAAGTGCCAAACCCATCCCAGCTCTAGCACCATAAACCACAGTGGAATTTCATCAGGTATTTATTTGATTCCTGTATAGCCACCACTTCCTGGGAAAAATTCCTCTCTCTAGTTACTTTCCACTGCAAAATTCTTTGTCTTCTGAAATGCCAAGATACTTAAGCAAGACTTTCTCTTATAAAACAAAATTTAGAAATAGAAAAACAAGGAGGCTGTTTCCCATTTTCTTATTTAGTATTTCAGTTTAGGACATAATAACCCAGCACTGCCCCTACTGAGTGTATGTTGAGCAATTAATCAGTGCTATGAAATGTTTTATTTATGGATCCTTAATGATCTTTCAGCATTTCAAATGTTTACTGGAAACTGGATTCACATCACATTACAAAGCAATAGCTCAACAACATATACATTTTAATACTTCAATATTGCTTAGAAAATTCATTCTAAAAAGTTGCATTTGTTCTCCACAACAGTGAACAAAGGAAGGCTTGTTAAATTGTCAATATCCCTCCTCTTAACGGGGAGACATCTGGCTAATTAATGAACGCTAGTTCTTTTATGGTATTATGAGTTTGACTGTCTCAATCAGCATTAATGAGACTATTGCTAGTGTTTTGCTTGACAGACTTGATGGGTGTTTGGAGACATTACAAAAGGGCTTTAATAGTCCTTAATGGCCTAGAATCACTATCCAGCCTTTGGGATGTGACACCTGTGAGCATTTGCAGGGGTGGAACAGAAAAGCAGCAGTAGTTTTACATTTGAACAGAGCTAGAGTTAGCTAGAAGTAGCTTGGTAGGGGGCTGCAAAAAAATTATGTTGTTCTTTTAAAGTCCTAATTGTTTTGGGATCACATTATTTGATGGACTGCCTATACTTGTAGGAATTTGTACAAGCATTAAGGTCATTGTCAGGGGCCCTATTACCTGGCCCAGCAGCAAATGCTATTAGGCTCCCAGGAACTAGGGAAAAGGTTTCCCAAGTGATGCTCCACATCTTTAGATCTCTGTCTCCAGAAAGACATGCATGATCTCATCACTGCTGACTTTTTAAAATATAAACTTGAATATGCATTTATTCTAGTTTGTATTTAGTACACAAAAAATATTTGCTACTGTCTCTTCCTGCCACCTTCTGTGTTTAAATATAATTTGTATATTTGTAATATTGTAAGCTGCCTTAGTGACAGATTTATTTTCCTGGGCTTCAAGATCACCGCAGACGGGGACTGCAGCCAAGAAATTAAAAGACGCTTGCTCCTTGGGAGGAAAGCTATGGCAAATCTAGACAGCATACTGAAAAGCAGATACATCACCCTGCTGACAAAAGTGTGTATAGTCAAGGCTATGGTTTTCCCAGTTGCAATGTATGGCTGTGAAAGTTGGACTATAAGGAGCTATAAGGCCTTTGAATTGTGGTGCTGGCGGAGACTCCTGTGAGTCCCTTGGACCGCAAGGCGATCAAACCGGTCAGTCCTAGAGGAGATCACCTCTGACTGCTCTTTAGAAGGCCAGATATTGAAGATGAAACTCAAATATTTTGGACACCTAATGAGAAGGAAGGACTCCCTGGAGAAGAGCCTGATGCTGGGAACAATTGATGGCAAAAGAAGAAGGGGACGACAGAGGATGAGGTGGCTGGATGGGGTCACTGAAGCACTCGGTGTGAGCTTAGGTGGACTCTGGGGGATGGTGGAGGACAGGGGGGCCTGGAGGAATGTCGTCCATGGGGTTGCAATGGGTCAGACGCAACTTTGTGACTAGCAACAACAACAAGCTGCCTTATCAGGGCAGTGCTCCCTCAAAGACACGTTAAAATATTTTAAATTAAAATTGTCAATGTAGAGTGTCTGAAGCACTTGCATTTGCTCTGATACGGTATTCATAAACAAAACACATTACAACACGTCTTTAGTCACCAGTGCTTTCTCATCCAGCAGAAACTAAACTCTAGAACGTCCTTAGACTTTTCATTGTTAGATGAAGTAGTTTATTCACCGCCAAGTTAGCTCAATGTTTCATCTTGTGGATATACCTGGATATCTCGCTCAGGCAAGAGGGAAACATGTGCTTTGTAGGCCTCAATCCACAAGGTGAGGTTACTGGCATCCCCCAACTCACATTCTGTACTGTAATATAGACATGAGTAGCCCTACAGGCTTCTAAGACCTTGTCACAAAGTGCATAGTCTAAGATATCCCCAAATTTTTTTTTATTTAAATATTTTTATGCCGCCCCTTGCAGCAGCCTCTTGCTTATCACAAGTTTTTTTTTACCGCCTATAAACCAAAGCATGCCTGAGGCACAAAAGCACCCTATAATCTCCATAGTAATATGGGATATTTAGTAGTATGGGGTACTTTTATACCCCAAATAATCAGCCCCAAACAAAGGAACGAAGGAAAGTTCAATACAGATCTCCTTGGTCCCTTTTTAAAGCTAAGGTTCTTAACTAAGACCTTCAGCAAACAGAATTGAAATCCACTGAGGAAAAGCTATGATTTTTTTAAGTTGGCAGGGCAAAGTATTGTTAGGCAGATAAAAGGTCAATGTGCCAAACACTGTTATAATTTCCACATTACGCATCACCTCAGGAAAGACTAAACCTTAAATTACCTGTACTCCCTGAGAACCAAAAAAACCATTCATATTTTGACTGAAAGCTCCTGGAGGAAAATTTCAGCCAAAACAAAGGCTTTTCATATGCAGCATTTTTGTTGCCTGTGGTACTCTCATCTGGGGTGAGCGTTGACCCCAAATGCAACTAAATGCTACTTTTTAGAAGCACAGGATGTTATTAATGCTTAAGTGAAAATTGTTCATTTTTTATTTTGTGCACTTTTTGTGTTAGTGAACAATCATGTACTTTTTCAGAAAACCATCAAATTTACACCATATACCAACATTTAATGGTAATTTCTACATATTGGGGCATGCATCACTGCACATGTAAATGCATGAAAACTGATTTAGCATGCGTTACCCAAATTTATGCATAGCAATTGCACACTTTTTTCATAAAAACATGCCAAATTCTTCAAGCACAGGCTCTTATAAACACTGAAGTTTCAAATACAAAGGGATGGATGGAAACATAAACTGTAAAGTCCCATCTATTCAATAATAATAGTTGACAGAATTGATTCAGTCACAGGGTTACTGTTTAAACATTTAGAATAAATATGGTGCAAGTTTATGCAGAAGAATGGGATAAGCCATCTATTTAAACCCATCTGCTAGGAAGAGGAAATGACCCATCTTGCCTCTGGGGATTCATAAATTCCACACAGTATTGAAAAATCAAATCCTGATGAAAAAAACAGACAAAAGAGATTAGAATCTACTATGAATATGCAAAGTTCAGAATTTCTGGTTTGATCTGATTGCAGAAGTTCCTTTCATATTATGGAAAACGTTTTGAAACAATGAT
Organism: Varanus salvator macromaculatus; assembly: GCA_023646645.1. Lineage (NCBI taxonomy): Eukaryota > Metazoa > Chordata > Lepidosauria > Squamata > Varanidae > Varanus > Varanus salvator. The sequence goes on along the minus strand of JAIXND010000852.1, from coordinate 8,304,790 downwards.
TTTAAATGCTTTGATACATAATGCATCATTAATATTCTTTGTAATTATGTTTGCATAATACATCAGAGTAGATGAATAATATGTGATTTAAAATGGAAAACTGACATGAATATTCAGCCAAGCTTTTATTAGGTCATCAACACATCCCAGATTCACAGTAATTTGGAAGAATTTAAACAAATTTGCATGGTGGAATGCTGACTAATGATTGGGGTAGGATATAGAAAAGTGGAAGCAAGATCAGGAAGCAGGAAAGAAGAGAGTGGCTGGGACCCTAAACAAATACAACTCCATAGCAGAACATTTTTTGCAAGCCCTACTGATAACTCCTAAGAAGATAAGCAGGCTGCTGGATGTATGGGGGGAGGAGGTCAGAATTTTTGTGATGTGGGATGAACTTTGATGTTTGCTGCAATGATAAAACAGTCTCTGTAACTTGTAGCCTCTTACAAAAATGTTGTTGAAACTCTTATTTCTAACCTTTGGTCAGTAGTAATGTTCTTGTTTGTTAAACCAAAGGATTCCTTAGGGAGAGGCTGGGTCTATGTTGATTTAGCCTACACAGCTGGCAGCATGGGGAAGGGAAGAGAATGAGCAATTTTACTGAGTTAAATTAATTATGCAATAATGTTCTTGATCTTTTATTGTTGTGTTTCTAATTGTGCTTAATTATTGTTTTAATCAGTTTTTAAGTATGATAGTAAGCCACAAGGGAAGAAAGGCAGTGTACGAAACAATTTTTGGAAGAAGGACAACGTACAACATACAATGTAAATAAATGTACCAAGTATGGGAATACAATTTTTTTTAACCTGCCATTGAATTATAATGTAGGCACCAGGTGAACCTCTTTAAAAAGAATATTTCATAAATAAGGCACCAAAAGAATCCCCCTTACTTGCATTGTTACAAGGAATGCATTTGGAGAAGAGCTTCAACAGATGCTCTCAAAGCATGGGTATTGTCTCCCTCTCTGTGTCCAAACTCACTCAGTACATGGGCACTGTCTCCCTCTTACCCATCATTCCATGCAATTGGCAATGGTGTCACTCCCCAGACTGATTGGGGGGAAAAAACACAAAAACTGGGAAATCAATGAAGAATTGGCAGATGATGGGTGGTATAGGATGATGTGTGTGGCCATCTGGTGATGGCCTGAGCTTCTTCACCCTTGCTTTAGTGAATCTGAATTGGTTGGAAAAATGGAGCTTGGGGCTAGCATAGAAAATCTTCGAGCCCCTGAGAAGCAAAATTTGATCTGTGATATTTGAAGAACACTTTGAACTTAAACAAAGCATTAACATGGAGCTCGTATTTGTGGAAAAAGCAATATAAAAGATACTGAATAACTCTCCACAGGGATGAATAAAATGACAGCAGGAACTAGCAATAATGGTATTCTCAGGAAAATCAGAGTGCAGAAGCATATGAGGTATGGACAAGGATATATAATTTTTCACACTTGCAAAGTTCTCTGATATTTCAAACTAGAATCCTGGACACAGCAAGAAGGTGAAAAGAAATATTAAAAATTCAGCTGGATTAATACCATGGACATATTTAACCCTGATTACTACCATTTTTAAAAAATTTCTATGACATCCCTTACTTTTGTCAGTCACTTAAAGGATAGAAAAATGGGAAATAAATTGATATAGCCTTAACTTTTCAATTATTTTCTAAAGCTGCAATTCTGTGTACACCTACTCCAGAATAAGTTCTATGAAACACAGTGGGAACTTGTCTCACTATAGTGTTGTGCTGCTCGTGGGAAAAATTAGACATGTACATTTCTGTGATGTAAGTTGCAGATGAGGGGAGCAGTCTTGGGACTGTGGGGATGGGGTGAGCTGGAGAATTTAACACTTTCTCTCTTTGCCGTGGTCTTCACAAACCTGCTGGGTGCACAGCTTTTCTGTCTACTTGCTTGGCTGCCTGGTGAGCTAGCACCTCTCTCCCTTGCTCAGCCAGGTGGTCCAGCTGGCAACTCACTCAATCAATAGCTCCTATCTTGTGTCTTAGCACTTGGGTGCCTGCAAGAGGTTGGCTAACCCCTTGAGAACTGCACTGCTGGGACGCGAGGCAGGAACAAGTGAGTGAATGGCTAGCAAGGCAGAAGCAAGTGAGGGACTGCTCACAGCCAAGCGAGTGGGTGGGCGGGCGGTGGGAACAAGTGTGGTTGGTCTGCAGCCGTCCTGCTGTCCTGCTGTAGGCAGCAAAATATGTTCAGATGAGCCTACCGGAGGCTCATTCTTCTTTGGGGTCACTGCACAGAGATCCATTTTGGAAACTTCTCCAGCTAGGCTAGAGTTCTGGCAAGAGTCCTAGCCTCCAAGTGCATGTTCATTCCACCTTCCAACTCATCTCTCTTCCAACTGACCACCATACCAGTAGCTCCCAAGAGTGTTGCTCTAACAGAGAAAAACACAAATCGGTTGTTTTCCTGCCATGTTTGTTTATACTGCCTACTTATTCTTTGACACTGTTGGTTTGTGTATTGTTATTGGTGCTTCTCCAGTTCACCTTTGCTGGTGGGCCTCTCAGAGTCTGCTGTTTACCTGTGAGTGCTCTTCTTGTAGAAGCAAGTTACTGTCTTCAGGCATTCATGACGGAGGCTCCTGTAGTGTGCTCCTCAACCCAGACCATGATACATCATTTGTCACCATGACCAAAAGAGTCATAAGGAGCAGTGGATTCATCAAATCAATTTGTGAGGATTCATTCGCCACTTTGGTGACTGCACAATTCCTGGAAGTAAAGTTAACAGCTCAGACTAGGGTTTCAGAAGGTTGTGGAGAACTTCTACACAAATCAGTGGTCCATCGGTCTCATGTGCAGGTATGCAAGCGGGTTGATCAGAGCACTGGCTGCCAAACTTCTCTGAGCATAATGCCATTTGCTTTTCAAGGGGAACCTGCATTGATTCCAATAGCTTCCCCTGAAATGGAAACAGCAGCCCAGGAGAGAGATTGTTGTCAGCATTTCCTCAGCCTGCTCAGACTTCCCCTGGTGCTATTTAGGTCACAAAAATATGCAAGTGAAGTGCATGCATACAATCACTCTTATTTTCATTGAGCCACAGTCTCATTCAGCCCATATGATGCTTTCCCTCCAAGTTCCCTCACCTTTTTGTTATGTTATGTACAAATGAGGATCGGAATCACCCCGTCCTGTTCCTTAAAAACAAGAACCCCCCCATTCTGTTCAGTGCATGCTGTATTAGGGGAATGTTTGGAATAATGATTATTTCCAGAAGGCAGCTGTTTTATGTTGCTGCAAAAAACCCCCAACTTTTGTGAAACTTTAAAGATTACTTAAAGCACAATCGGATGCATTTAGATGTGTGTGGGATCACAACTCTCTGCATGCCCCCAGACACCATCAGGTGCACCAAATTGAAGATCGTTATATAACAATATGTTATATTGTTATAAGTTTTCATCAGGCTTCAGAATGTGCAGTGGATGTTAGGCCAGGAGGTGTGGCTGGATTGTTTAGAGTGTTGGACAGAGACTAGGGAGATGCGGGTTCTAATCCTGACTTTGCCATTAAGCTCACTTTGTGACTTGGGGTAAGCCACTGATTCTCAGCTAACCTCCCTCACAGGGTTCTGAGAAGCATGTAAGCCACCTGGGATCCTTGCAAGAGGAAAAGCATAATTATATGTTTATGCCACCTTTCTGTGACCAACTTAGCTCATTTACCAAAAGTTCAGAACATAGAAATCTTAGCCCAATACATGACAATGTGTGGTGCTTCTTTTACACAGGTGAAATAGCAGGATAAACATGGAATATTATCTATTATTATTATTATTATTTCTGGAACCAACCAACCCATTATTTGTATAATTGTTTCTGGAACCAACCTTGGCTGATCACAAGAGATCCAGGACACACAGATTAGTCCAATACGTCCTTGTTTCACGCAAGTCGAATGACAGTAAGAACGACAACAGCAGGATACAAATGTGGTGATTAATAGCCGGCGACTTCTATTTCTAAGCTGACTTTGTGGGACCAGCCCTGCCTGACAAAAACTTCAGGACACGTCCACCCCATCCAGACCGGCGGCAGCGCGCGGGCTCCTTGCCCCTCGCGGGTCTGAGGATACGGAAGACGAGCGTCCAAGGGGGCCGGCTCCGTGGGGCCTGCGCAGCGCCCGCGGCGGGGCCCCTTTCCCGCCGCGGGCCCGCAGCGAGCGGCGATCGCGGGGCGGGCGGGGAAGGCCGGGCCGCGGCCGCCTCGCCGCCCTCCGCTTGGGGCGTGTGCGGGGTGGCGTTTCTTCATGCTGCGCGTGGGTCACATGAGAAGGGGCGGGCGGGCCGCGGCAGGCGGCGGCGGCGGCGGCGCTCGCGGAGGAGAAAGCCCGGCGCCGATCGGGGGCACAGCCGGCTGGCGGGCGCTGCCTCGGCGCGGGAAGCCTCCCCCGGAGTACGCGCGGGCGCCTCGCCCTGCCTCGCGGCATTGCCCACTACCCCGTCCGCAGCCCCGGCATGGATGAAGAAGGCGGCGGCGGAGGAGGCGGCGGCGGCGGCAGCGGTGAGTAGCGGCGGCGGACCCCGGCTCGGGAGCTTCTGAGACGGCGGCGGCCGCCACCATCGCAGCAATGAGACGGATTTCGACCCCCAGCCCTCCCGGGAGAGAGTCTAGGAGCCGCGGGGCTCCAGCCTCCTCCGTCTCACCCCTGCCAGCCGCCTCCGGGAAGGCAGGAAAAGGAAACGAGAGCGGAAAAGTGCCTCTGAGCACCCGCAGAGTGCTTCCCCCTCCCTTCGCCGGGGCGATCCCCCCGTCTCCTGGGCATGATTTCTCCAGCACCCAGGCAAAGGGAAACAAGGAACGGGAGTCTCCCCGAGCATGTGCAAAGTGCTGTTCCTTCTCCCTGTGCAGTGGGCATCAGCCCTTCGGCTCCTAGATACGAGCTCTCTGTTGCACTGTTCTGCCATCGCCTCGCCTATCTTCCCTATTACGTTGTGCCTCCCCACAGGGCTCTCTGCGGGTGGAATATGGTGGGGTTAACTCACTTCCCACAGCAGCCCTGTGAGGTAGGCTCCCTGAAGGGATCTAGTCCAGGGTTCTGAGTTGGTGTATGCCTTTGTAAATGGCACATGCACCTCCACTGGACGTGGGGACGAAGCTCAACCCTTTTCCTTACTCCCCTGGTTAAACACCTGAGGGTTTTTTAAATGGTGTTTTCCATGGAAACACCATTCCCTTGTCAGGCCAATGAAGTGTACTTTGAACTGAAGGAGAATTGAATTGACAGGTCTGGATATGGGGGCATAGTTCTCCCTCTCAGACTCACTGCTTTTGCACTATTGTAGTTTTTTAAAATTCTGCCTTTGCTGGACCTCTTGTCCTTTTCATGAGACTCATCTAACATACAATATTTCGGGGCTTGGCCTGCTCCTGTACTTGTAATAACAAATCCGGACAATACCTCTGCTTTACATCGCAAGTGTAATTACAGAATTGTTGCCGGACCAACCTGATTGGGCTTCAGTGAACCATTTTAATGACGACAATGATGTGTGATCTTTGCTCTCTGAAATGATGTAGATCACTTTGTTGCCGGCTTTTCTGGATGGACTTTCTCTGAGTTTTCATGCACAGGCTGTTGGAATCTGACTTGAGTTGTTTGATGTGGACAACTCAGGATTGTGCTTTTTCAAAGAAAAACTATGGAGGAAAACTCTTTGAACCAGCACCTGTTGTCAGGATTTGGTGCTAGCGAGCAACTTGTTGCAAGTGGCATATAACATTTTCCTCTCATCTTTAAACAATTATTCCATCTTTAGAGGCTCGTTTCTCAGGTATTCCTACATGTGTACAATAATGGGTATGTTAGAGACCAGTGATCAACAATAAAAGAGGTGCCCTTTTGTAACTTCTGAAGCTGTACATAGCTCCATAGTGTGCTGATGCTTTCAGTGTAGAGTTTCTTCTTCTGTTGTTTATTTCGTTGCTGTGATTTCCTCATTATTCTCTCTGGGTTGAGGTGCAGTCCCTGCCACTGCTCGCATCGTGCCCGTCTGCTCATGCATAGCTCCTGACGCGTTTCTCTGCTTTCTGTTTAACTGCACACAATCCCCATTCATATATATTTCTCTCAGCCCCCACACTATCACCCACAGATTGCTTTTTTGCATATTTATCAATGCCTCTCTGGATAGGGTAGGAGACAGAGAGAATTGAACATAATAAGGAGTAGTGAGTAGTTTTCAAACTGCTGCCTTCTATATAAAGAGCTGTGTTGTTACAGGAGGAGCAGGGCTGATCTCCCTGACAAGGCAAACCAAGCGCTGCCTCCTTTTGCTAATTCTAATGTTGGATTTCTGTTCTTGATAGGGCTCTTCCATTCAGCATGGAGGACAATAGAGAACTCTGTGTTGCAGTATACTCTCACTTATGAATCCCCCCTCCCCAGTTTCTCTCTAAAAGGTCAACTGTTTCTGAAGGAGGAAAAATGAATGCTTAGTGTTTTAGGGGTTGTGTCAATGGTTGGAAAAGGCAATTTATTAATACAAAATGAAGCCAGGGTATAAAGATCCTATAGAAAAGGGGGAAAGGCTATCTTCGGGACATTAGAAGCCACATGGAGAGGCAGTGGACAGTTTAAAATGGTCGATTCATGACAGCAACCTTAGCATTGACAACAAATTGTTGGTTCTTGTTTCCCAACACAGTGAAATCATTGTGTGCTTTTTCCTGCTGCCACAGTATCTACTTGCCTGTAATTTGGTGTATACCTTGCTGAAAACACTGTTAAATTGTTTGTACCATTTGGTACAGCAGGAATTGCAGAGAGGTTCATCTAGTTTTAACAGGCAAGCAGTTTCCATAGATATTTGCTTAAATGTTTGTAAACACACCTTTAAAACCCAGGATGTGCATTTTATGGTGTCCTGTGATTCAGTATGTTTGGTCTTGTGGCTGTTGAGTGATACTGTATGGCTCCTTAATTTGAACTTCAAATATGATTGCAGTCAAAAGGAATTGGGTCAGTTTTAGGTTGGCTTAAGATGTGTGGGTTAAACCTTGGTTTGATCAGTGCTTGCTGGTGATTAAGCCACAGACTCTTTTAGCTTAAAGTATGCGATTTCAAGATAAAGCCTGTAATAAATAGATCTTTAGAATAATGTTTGTTCTGGGTTCTTGAATGTGTTTAAAGTCCTAGTTAAATGCGGTATGAGTAATCATTGCCTTCTGATAGCTAGCCCCAAAAGAAGGTAGACTTCTGTAACCAGGTGGGTGTGGTGTGTTTATCTTGACAAGAGGGGAAAAAAACCTAGATGAATCAGTGGCATGTTGCAGGAAGGCATCCTATAAACAAGCAATACCGCCCTTAACATTGCTTAGCAATTATTTCCTCAGCTATGTAGTCAGCAGTAGCTATGAGCTTGTTAATTGTGCAAAAAAAGTCGCTTCTGACCAATTTCATTTTCTGCAAAACTAAGTTGGGGAGTAGGGGTGGATGAGTACTTAATAAGCAGCATTTGACTTTTTTGTATTTCAAATAGTGAACAGGATAGATTTTCAATAATAGGCTCCATGTATAATGTAATGTATCTAGTTCAAACAAAGAACTTGGTACATTGGAGACTGTCTCCTCCTTTATCTCAAGAAGACTTTGTAGGAAGGGTCTCCTGATATTAACTTTTTTGTCAGTTATGAATAAGACAGACAGACAGACAGAAAGGAATATTTTGGGCTATAGCTTTCATCAGGCCTGGCCAGTGCAGCCAATGGTGAGGCACAGTGCGCATTATATGGAAAAACATTTGAAGGGCCACAGGTTGATCATCCCTGGTTTAACTTAACATTAGCCAACCTTGATGGCTTTCAAAAGGGGTTGGACAGATTCATGAAGGAGGAGGCTATCAGTGGCTACTGGCCTTGCTGGCCATATACTTCCTCCTTGACCAGTGGTGGCATGCCTACAGATTCCAGTTGCTGAGGAGCTGGGTGGGAGGAGGTCTGGCACCAATTCCTGCTTGAGGGCAGCTGGTTTGGCACCGTGTGTACAGAGTGCTGGACTAGATGGACCTTGGGACTGATCCAGCATGGCTTTTCTTATGTTCTTATATTCTTGCCTGGCCTGAACTGCTTTCAGCATTTTGAGCTTCTCAATTTATTGATTGCTTATAGTATTGAAAGTGAAACAGAGCTATGCTGTTTTCTGGCTGAAATCTCTCTAGGCATCGATTCACCAGGCATTGATTGTGAATCTCATGTTGGCAGTCCAGCTGGTGGTATTTCTTTGTAATGTTTGAAGGGAAATCCACTGGGGGAAAAGCAAATGCTTCAGATCCAGAGACAGCTTGTGAAAGGGTTCAGAGAAATTTCAATTTATGATAAACAAGCCCTTGTTGAGCAGGTAATGGTTACAGTTGGCAATGTTTCTTGTAACAGGCAGGTATGTTCTTTGGATAACATTCTTCATACTGTTCAGAGTATTGGGTGGTATAGACATGTAATAAATAGAAACTATATAAGAATAAAGGGCTTTTAGGTAACAGTTTAAAACATATCTTTTGTCTCAACTTTCTTAGGTGTTCTGAAATAGCAGTGTTGTTTCCTTTAATATTCACAGCTTATCCAAATTAGAATTCCTGTACACACAGAATTCAGACTATTTTTAGAGTGATCATATTTGTGTTGACTGAGAAGTAAGTCCTGTTTAGTTCAGTAGAAGTTACTTCTAGGAGTACATAGGACTGCAACCATTATCTCCTTTTTATCTATCTGTTGCCTGTCTGTCTATATACAACTTTTGAATGGCAAATCGGCATTCCTACCTCTTAAGTTTTTTAAACGTGCAGTTCCATGCATGTTTAAACAGATCAAATCCTACAATTCCCAGCTATCTTGGAAATGCTGGAAATTGTCACAAGGTGTTCCTTCTAAACATGCAAAGAATTGTGCCTTACGTATAGCCTTTTCTCATTTTGTGGAGCAAAAGTTGTCATACTTTGCTGAAATTGATTTTTATTTTTATTTTTTTGGTATGCAAAGAAAACTGCAGGTAAGCTGTGCCTTTTAATAGGAGGAAAATGTTCTTCCACTTCTCCCCTGTTCAAAGGGGAAAGAAATTGAGGCATTTCATGTTGCTCTTCATTAAGTATAAAGTCAAAGGTATGTGCATGCAAGTGCTATTCTGTTATTAAGGACTCCCCAATTAAGATTAACTCCATGCATGTCCTCTTTCCTGATAACCCAGCAGGTGAATATATACTTCATGGTTTTTATAGTCTTATGTGAACAATTAATAATTTCATAGACTATCACTAATCTCCAGAGAAAGGATGCCAGCTAGTATTATCTCTGACCTCCTCCGTGGTTTTTAATTGGACTGTAGGTTCTCTGGGAAAACACTGATAGTGGCTACATGTCAGTGTGGCTAGTGTGGCTATGCTGTCAGAACTCTTCTGTCAACTGGCATTTTTTGAACACACAGACAACCCCATAGAACTGACCTGGCTTTCAGGGAAGATTTCATGTGTGTTCTGATTGGTCAGTGGAATGGGTGATGGTGGTCTTCACAGAAACCTTCCAGGGCAGTTTCTTGCTTGGTTTAGTGCCCTCACAGTGATTGTCTAAGTATACTGTTTGGGAATGTGTAGCTAGAACTTTTAAAATGTTATTAATATGTACCTTGTAATTGCTATGCTCCCTGGAACGCCTTTAATTTCTGGGTTGGGTTTAAAGTAGATCCACCAGTGGCACCACCACTATTTATTCAGAAAATTAATTAAGCTAGAAATTTTTCAAACCAAAATTCGCTTAGTTTACTGTGGTGAATTGTCATCACCACAAGGTGGGCAGAGAAGGCTTTAGAAATGCAACTTTTCCCTTTCTTCTTCTAAGCTATCATATATAAATATTGGTATTTGTGGACCAATTTGCAAGGCTGAAAGGGCCCATTTAATGCAATCAAGTTTTATCTAAAACTTATTTTTCTGTAAATAGACTATCTGTATAAAATAGCGCTAGATTATGGCACAATGTTATTTCCTCTCAAGTCCTAAAGTAAAAGTATTTAGAAATAATTTCTGCTAATTTCACTGGAACATCCTTTTGCATAATGGTGTTAGGATTGAGATGCCAATGAGTGTTACTCTTTGATTATGTTCTAATTACAAGAGAAATTGCACTGAACAGAATTTGAGAGATGACAGTTTCTCCATTGATTGGCTCCAGTTCTCGCCTCTTTCCTAGCTTCAGTTTACTGTGGCTTCTCATTAATCATAGTCATTTGGTGCTGGCAACTTTGTGTATTCGAGATTCTGGCATTTAGTGTGTTTTCTGATAGGAGCAGGCTTTATGTCCTGTTAAAATTGAGAGAGTTTGTTTCAAGGATAGAATACTATCCTAAAATTAAGTATGAACTCTTCTTGAATGCAAATTCGTTGTATAGGATGGCTTCATTAATCATCTAAACTGTTCATATTTGAGATCGTGTTTTTTCCCTTTGAAACAGCCTAAACTGCAGCTGTGTTGTAATTTCTTTTCTCCCTCTCCAATAAATAGCAATTCTATTTATGAACAGGTTGTGTTATTAGGAACTTTGCATGCTTTTTTCCTTTTTGCTTTTCAGAATAATTTCTGTTCTTGATTAAAAAAAAGATTAGTATTTTGAAAGCAGTGGTGGAAAACTTCAAAAGGCATAAAGAGATGAAATAGTACCTTAAGAAAAATGTGTACATCAACATACATCAACCCTCAATTTTGGGAGTGACTCCTGAGAGTGAGAAAATAATCTCTAGCCATTCCAGTTTTTGGTTTCTCTCTTCCAAACACCTTTAAGAGTCCCTAGTTTGACATTTGATTTCTTTGGCTCAGACACTGCTCCTTTGGAAATGGGAACCACCAGCTCTCTCCCATTGAAAGTATGGGAGAGGGAATGCAATTTTTCACTTCTTCTGGAGATAAAGAAATCACAAAAAACCAAGTTAATACTGTTTAAGTTATAAGAATGCCTGCTTTAAAAAAAAAGGCAAGCCACAGACCTCATAGTGCTTTTATTTGCAATTTCCCTAGCATTCAATGTAAAACGCTATGTAATGTTAGCTAATAGTCATCTCTCTACCCTCACCCAGCCAGCAAACGAGCCGAAAGGAATGAATTTGCAGCATTTGTTTCAGAGTAGGGCCTCCGTGTTGGGCCTGCAGTGTTCTCTCCTTGGTCCTACCCCCTGTGCAACTTCCATTACTAATGCAAGTGGAAGATTTTTGAAAAGGCTGGAGGGGAGCAGTCCTGTGGTCCCTAGCATCCAAAGAATCATAGGACATCTTGGATTCCCAGATCAGAGGTCAGAGCAGTGCTGTTACCTCATAGTAGGGAAGTAGAGTTCCAACTTGTCTGCACCTCCCTGTTGCAGCTGGCAAGGAAAGAATAGCACTGGCTATGAGTTTGGGGGCTTATGGGCAATGAGGGAGATACAGCTGGGGAGACAAGGGTTAAGCAGCTCTGGCCCTAGCTCTAACTTGTTGAGAGAGAGATAGCCAGAGTTCCTGGTTCATACCTCATGGCAAACAAAACCCTGGAGCGAAATGGCCTTGGGTTGTTAATCCTATCCCACTTGTAGCAGAAGTGATGAGCCAGCATGCATGAGTACACAATCCCATGCACACCTGTGCAAGGTTTTAAAAAGCCCTGCCTTGTGATATGAGACATGGAAAATGTTTGCATTATGTTTTAGACTTTTAAACAGCAACAAGAACAACTCCAGCATGTTGCATTCATATCCTGCCTTTTTTCTCTTCTGAGGAACCCAAGGCTGTTGACATAATCTCCCTCCTCCATTTTGTCTTCGCAACAGCCTGTGAAGTAGGTTGGCCTGAGAGTCTGTGACTAGTCCAGACACACCCAGTGAGTTCCATGGCTGAGAAGGGCCCAGAACCCTGAGTCCCAGTCTCAGACTCCTAACCATGACATCAGGCTGACTCTCCCTGTAGCACACGTATTTGTATCATATTTATATGTTTCTATGGCATTTTAGGGTTCTATCCTATCTTTATGTTCATTGGATCCTGAACTCAGAGACTTACAGACATCCTATGGAGACCTGTGGGCATGCCTGCCTCCTTGTCCTCTCCCCATCTTCCTCTAGACTGGCTTTTGTGTCCATCTGTCTTGGATGGGGTGGGAAGGAAGCTGCAGCCATTCCAGAATTCCTGGTACCCAGTCTCCTCCCCTCTGTTCCCCTCAAATTCCCTCTTTTACCTTCTTCCAAGGTTGCTTTCCCGACCTTGGAGAGTAGCTGGAATGGTTCTTTCTCCACTGGCTGCAAGGACTCAGGGATGGAGACAAACCTCCCATTCTAGCTCCAGTGTCCGAACACTGGACAACCTCAGATCTGTCTCCAACCTCAGATCTGTGAATCCAAACTATCCTATGGCCCCTCAGGTGCTGTTAGGAGCCAAAGGATTGTCCCCGCTGCCATTTAACTATAATCCTCACAAAGAACATTAATGACAGGGCAGATTAGAAATGTAATAAGTTAATATTCTTTTTCCTGTGATATTCTGTGTTGAGAACATACAATATAGAGCAAGTTGGTTAAACAATTAAAACAACAGGCATGACCATTTTAAAAAGTGCAAGGATTTGTACACTGTCTAGAGAGCCTTTGCTTTGGGGCAGTTCAGAGTTGATGATGATTGTGGTGGCCATGGAGGCTCCAGTCCCTGAATCCCTGCTCAGTGGGCTATGTTGGAGTAAGTGGTTTGACTCTGTTCTGTTTGACTCTTTGAAAAGTTGTCCCATTGACTTTAGTTGGATAATTGCATAATTCTAGGGAAGAGAAGGGTATGCTGGATAGTTCAGAGGAAGTGTTGATGCCAGCTGATGGGTGCAACCAAGCATCTTGCTAAATTATAGTCACAGTGCAATATTTGGATGTATGGTACAGTACATGCTATACAGCTAAGGAGGGAAAATATTTAACAGCTGCCTCATTCACTGAAAACTATAGATGCATCTTTTGAATGAGGCAGAAGTCCTCCAGTAACAGTCTATGATTATGTAATTGGAGCCTAATGTAAAACACATACATATTCACAGGATAAAAAAAAGTTCATGTTAGCAGTTTTAATTTTGGCATGACTTGTTTCCAAATGTTTCACCTTGTAGCTTGGATATCTTTTGATTTTAAATTTTTATCTGGCAGTCATTACTCATCCTTGTATCATTACTTTATGTTATCCCATTCAAGTTTGAATCCAGCAGATGCTTCATAAAATACAGGCCCCTGAAAACAGTTGTTTTGGACAGCAGTTTTTCCTTTCTCTTGGCGCTAGACACACACAATCACTAGAAAGTTATGTGTTTTTGTTGTCCCCTGAGATTTATCTAAAGAAGGAAATGGCCTGACCTGTTTGGTTGCTATGAAGTAAAAACACTCTTGTTTGTATTTTTGTTGAACATCTGCATTGCATTTATTTAATTCTCTTTTGGAAAGTCTTAAACCCCTTTGGCATGATGTTAAAAGACTGGTGTAGCTAGTCAGTTCAAATGTCTGCTTGTAGACAGGTCTTAATTTGGTGCCTAATCAGATACTGAAACTGCCTTCCCCGGTTAATGCCCTTGAAGGGGTATTCAACACTCTCAAAAAGGGGAGGTGACAGGCAGGGCATTAATTTCATCAGAAAAGTTTGCAGGATATGACGACATCATTAAGTGGGGCAGGGCTAGCAGAGAGAAAGGGTCTAGCTTCCCAAGTTGCAGGTGTGCATAACATTTCACATCTGCATTCATGCATAGGTCAGAGGTATTGTGGATTCTGCTGGATACTCATCCCTTTATCTCCATGGCTACACTCTCGAGTGTTCCTATTCAGAGACAGTTGTGCTCAAATGTGAAGAATATATGTCAGCTACTGAAAGACAGTGCCACAAATCGGAGAGCGACGTCACACACCTATTTCCAACATGCAGTTAATACCTGTGTAGGAAAGGAGTCTGTTTGCAGTGCACAGGCTTGGTAGCAAGAAGTACACTTCAGATGACAGAGAGTACATAGAATATCTAGCTTGGTACCAGTATCCTGTGTTTATGACAATTTTCCCCACCTCTGCAAAGGTCTGGAACCATCGGAAGGTAGCTCCTAAGAATGTTCAAAATATCTGAATTCTTCTAGAGTTGGGAATGGCAATGAAAAAAAAAATCCTGCTTCCTTTTTGTATGTGTGTATGCATTTTTCCTATGTTCTGTATTCCTAACCCTCAGGACTAGAATCCTCTCTCTGTGTTCAATGCTAACATTTTTTTGTTTCTAATATGAATACCTCAGTTATTTCCTGCTGGCTAAATATTATGAACTTTTTCTATACCAGCATTAAAAATGTTTTTATGTTTTTGATCCATGAACTTGGAACTAACTTAACAGTTTTTAGATTGAAAACTGAAAAATGTAGCTGGATAGAATAACTTTTGAAGACCTGAATATAAACTAACTCCTTATTGATTTGAATGAATGAGGAGATGTGTAAGCTTTGAAAATATTTGGAAAGTACGGGTATAGTTATTAATCTTTCCTGAGCTCTGTAAGAGACTATCTGTGATTTATAGACTTGATCCATTACCCAGCACATCATTCATTTTCTGCATAAGTTTTAGTATGAAGCTGAGTATTTCCTGCTCACTTATTAATGATCTGTTGTGCCCTCCAGGTACTTTTTTTTAATACTTTAGTGATGAGTTAATGCATCATATGTCTAGTCAACAAAGATTTCTTTTGTTGTTGTTGCTTTTTGATAATTCTCAGCGCTGCAATTCTACACAAACCATCATAGAGGCTTAAAAAGCTGCACAGGAAACAATGTCAGACTTGTTTCCGTTCAGTCAGGTGTCACATCTGTGATGCTTAAGCTTGCTCAAGGGTCTCATACACATCCCCTTGTCTCCTCTAGAAATTTAACCTGGTGTCAGATGCTGACTGTTAGTATACATGTATGAAAGCTCGCTCTTTCCCAGTCTCCACTCTTCATCTGTAAAGTAGACAACTTTTTAAATAGATCACAACAGATACACAAACTTTGTGGACCCTTGGGCATATTTGGGAATTTGAGAAACTGCCATGTGCCTCACCACAAAATGCTTCCCATGGAGGACGTGGGTATTTGTGCTGATAGCCAGTGTGGTGTAGTGGTTAAGAGCATGGGTCTGGGACTCAGGCGATCTGAGTTCTACTCCCTGCTCAGCCATGCAGCCGACTGGGTGACTTTGGGCCAGCCACAGACTCTCAGCCCAACCTACCTCACAGGGCTGTGGTTGTGGGGATAAGACTGAGAGTCGTAGGAGGAGAATGATGTAAGCTGTGTTCTTCTTTGTAAGAATAAAGGGAGGATATAAAATTAATAAAGAAATAAAGAAAATTCACATAATGGCTGCTATGGGGACGCTCACAAGTCAAAAGTGAGCTGAAGAGGTGGGGTTAGAGACTGGTATGGAGGGGAAACAGCAAGGCAAAGGGACAGAGAGGAAACCAATAATGACACTAGATGCTGGTATGAGGAGGGAACAAGAAAGGAAAGAGCTAGAGAGAGAACAAGGCTACAGGCTAGTAGGCAGAGAAAAAGTGAGCCAAAGAGGACAGGGGAATAGTGAAGCCAAAGACAGGGAGGAGAGAGAAACAAGGCAAAGGAAAACAACAAGGCTAGATGCTACAAGGGAGGGGACCATAGCAAGGCAAAGAACAGCAGGGAGAGAAAGAGTAAGGCTGGAGGTGAGAAAAAAGAAAGAAAGGGGAGTATCCTTAAATAGTTCTTTTGAAGGGGGCAGGGAAGGGAGAGGACGCAATGCAAGTGCCATGACTCCTGGCCCACTGTCTCCTGGCCTCCTTTCTCTTCATTATTCTTTTTGTGTACCTGCCTCGCACTCTGGTGCAGACAGTGATGGTGCGTGCCACAGCTTACTTGTGCCCTGTCCCTCTGCCTGTCAAGCATGCATAGCTATAATGAGAAAGAGGAAGAGGTGGCCATTATAGTGAGAACACAGATTTATTGGGTGAGTTTGCTTGAGAAGCCACCTGAGAATAAGGTGCCCAACAGCTTCTCCCTCAGTTCTCTTGGTATCTCCTACTGGCTCTTGGAACATATCCCTGGCAGCTTGGAGGCAGAACTTCTCATGATACACACATTTCAAGACAGACCAAGCAGAGGATTGGTAATGATGCGAATTTCAAGGTAAATGTAAAAAGATTTCGAGGCAGAATGGTGAAGAGGAATGATAAACACATGTACATTTCAAGGCAATACAGCTGAAGGGAAAAAAAATCAAATTCAATGGCAAAAATCTGGAAATGTTATGGTAAACAATATGCAAATTGCATGGTAGAGCACTAAGGCAGATTGCTAAAACTACACACATTCCATGGTGGAGCAGTAAATCTGAGGAATAATTATGCAGATTGAATGGTATTGAATTTTTGCTTCTGTGCACTTGTGCAAAGCATCTTTTTTTAAAGTTGCTAACATGTTTGGGACAATGTTCTTGGGAACTGGTGTGCCAAATGGATCTGTGGAATCAAATGGACCCTTAGCTTGTGGGTTTAGTACTTTGGTGTGAGCTTGAGTGGATTCCGGGGGATGGTGGAGGACAGGAGGGCCTGGAGGAATGTTGTCCATGGGGTCGCGATGGGTCGGACTCGACTTCGCGACTAACAACAACAAGAGACCAGTAGTTGAAGTATTGGATGGCTGCAGCCATTGAACTTGGCAAGTGTTAGTTTGATACACAGAACATGTGCGTCTGTTGTAAGTTGTATAGAAACTTGGCCACTATCCACCAGCTGGTGACCTAAATGTGACTTCTGCATATAGAGCAATGGTATGTCTTAAAATAGCAATAAAGGATTGTTTATAGATTTAACATTGCAGTACAGATTGCAGATGAGGGAACTGTGGACTGTTAAGATACGGCTTGTGTATTCTCCCACTAATCTTTTCTGATAAGACCTGCTAGTCTGATAACTTTATTCCAGGAGACCCTTGAAACAGAGCTTTCCTAGCAGGATTGCATGTTTTGTCCCAGTTTTCCAAGGTCTACCTGATTAACTACCTGTATAAATTATCCTATTATATTCATAGCTTTTCTCCATCTTGCAAGGGAATATTGGAGATTGTAGCACTATTGCTCTGTTTCGTACACTTAGATTAGCTTGGTTCACATGTAACATCAACCCAGAGTTGCATATGTCATGTAGTTGAATCAGGAGTTGTGATGTATGAACTGGGCCATTGTCCCTTAGACATTTATTAGTCGTTTATTAAATGAACACACAAAAACGAAGAATATATTCTTTGCTATCTTTTATGGTTTCAGAAAAATAGCAGCAATGCAAGTGACACAAACCAGAAATAATTTTGTTTGCTTGTCTGTAAGATATTTCATGACTGAAGCCACAAACTATGGTTAACATAAACCATGCCATAGTGCTGTGTGCAAACACAGCCAGTGAAGTAACCTTGACTTAAAGTAAAAATTAAGTCAAAGTTACTTCACTGACTGTGTTTGCACACAGCACTGTGCAAACACAGACTCAAAGTTAACAAAGGTGAGATTGTGTCCATGCATGTGTGTGTGCATGGCCATTTCACTCTAGGATAAAATTACCTAGTTTCTTAAAGTGAAACAAGAAACCTATTGTGGAAATGAAATTGTATGTGAATAATCAGGTGCATGTGATGTAGCTTCCCTCAGAGGAAGTCCTTGTTGCTGCTTGATTTTTCCATAGCAACACATATGGAGGAAGAGACATTAACAGATGCTAGCAGTGATCAAACAGTGTGTTGCGCAGCTTGGATAGCATGTTTTTCCTGAAGTGTTTTTGTGACTGCTGTGGGAGGGCTTACTTTGAAAAAAAAACTTCATGTTTGAAACATTTGATCACTTTATCTGCAGCTCAGGTGGTTCTGTGCTTATTAGTATGAAAGCAAAATGGCCCTGCCCAAAAAGATAAAGAGGAGGTTTCTATATACTTGGTGGGTGGGGAGGCCCTAGTCACCTTGAGTTCCATTTTTGGAGGAAAAGAAAGTTATGCATTTAAGATAAATTCAAAGAATGCGAAGCCCGAAATGGTTTGATAACAGCCTCTTAGCTGCAGTGATTGAGGGCGCAGAGGTAAGAAAATAAGAGTAACTGGAGATGTGATTTCTAAAACTTCTGCATGTCAAGGTAGCTGAGACAGAGAAACTGAAAGAGGCAGAGTGATTGGTGGCTGAGGCCTTTGGGGAGGTAATACCAGCATTCATCCAGTGCTGACAGCTCCTGCTTCCCCAGAGAATGAGGGACCTGTAGGAGGAGGCCATCTTTCTGAGGAAGAGAGAAATGTTCTTTGAAGGATGAACAAGCTTCTCAAGCTCAGGTTAGGCTTCTGGAGAAGTACAGGCTGGACAACATCTTCTCATACTGGCACAAAGGGCACTGGAAAATGTAACTGTGCATTTAAAGTCAGGACCTCCAACAGGAAGTGCTACCTGTTCCATATACAGGGTCATATAAAAACAGATTATGCTGAAGAGTGTGGATAAAAAGATGGTGTAGAGAGGACAGTTTTAGATTTGCTATGCACCGGGGAACACCTTGGGACAAACCAAGCCACAGGGAAGTCTAATGCGAAGGTATGGCTCTGAATACTAGTTGCTCAATAGTAGCAGTTGGAGAGGGTTCTTACCCACTTGTGAGCTTTCCACTGGTGGCTGGCTGGCTTGCATGGGAAATGGATTCATTCATTCATTCATTCACTCATTCAATTTATATGCTGCCACACTAACCATAGACTCTTTGGGCAGCTTACAGAGTTGCCAAACTAGATCTTCCTTTGATGTGAATGAGCAGGACTCTTTTTTCCAGAAGGCTAGAACCTGGCAGACTGGCTTTTCCACAGGGATGGAACTTCTGTTTGATGGCAGGACAGGGTTTGTCTGATTAAGCTGCTATATGTCAGCTGCTGATGGAGTTACTTTCAGCTAAGGATGCTTCAGGAATTTGTTCTTCATGAATTCTGATGGAATTGACTTCATCTGTGCCCACTGTCTGAATGTGTGGATGAGCACACAATTACCCTTTGGATTCTGTTCTTCTCTGAATTTTGGAATGCAGTTTTTGACCAAAAAAGTATCACAGTGCATAGAAAAAATATACTGTAGGATAAAATGTGTTTAAAATGCATACTTGTGTGATAAAACTCATTAGCAAAATGCATTTTCAAATAGAATACAGTAAAATACATATTGTTGTACAGATTCTAAATCACTGTGCAAAATAAATTAGAAATGGGATTGAACAGCTTTTTGAATGAATATATGTCGAACTGGAATTTTATTGATTTGGACATCCTTTTCTAAGTGTGGGTATAAGAGATAGATGATCCCCTGTCTCACCCACACCTTATCTGTTTGCTTGGTTTGCTAAGCCCCTTTCCCACTAAGTTCATATTTCAAGTTATACATGATTTTATTTGGGCTTCTTTTCTTTTCTTTATTAAAAGTTTTTTAATAAATTATTTTTTTATTAAAATAAAAGTCCACCACTAGCATCTTGGAACAGCTTACCAAAAAAAAAAAAAGGAATAAAAACAGCACAGCATTTGCGGATGGTCAGTATTATAAACACTCTGACTTCTTACAGTAACACGTTAGAGAACGACTGCTCTGAAAGAGAGGCTATATAATTAAGTACACATATGTAAAAAGGAAGACCCCCCAAAGTATGTGATATCACTGCAACTTGTTACCATATTTATGGAATTTGGGAGAATAATGATGCTTTTTAAAAACCTATGTTAGGTGGCTGATACATCAAATTGCCTTTTATGCTTGTGAAAGCCTAGATGAAACTTGTAAACAAAATTAATTATACATGTTTCTCAAAAGTCTCTGGAGTGGGTAGGTGGGTGGACTTGGCACATGCCTTCATTCATAGTGTTATATTTAAGAATCCATATGGAGCTGATTATTTTCTTTTGATTTTCTGTAGTAATTATTCTTATTTCCCTTTTAAAAACTCTTCCAGTGTTTTAAACCTCAAATTCAGAAAAGACACATACACAGAGGTTTATATGGAACAAAACAGAAAGCTGTTGGACGGTGTGCTGGAGAAATTAATTTATCAGAATATGGGAAAAGCTCTCCCACTGCTTCCTTGGCTCTCGTGCATTGTAAATTAAGCTTAGGATCCATTGTGCATCTGGGAATAATGCAGGATCCAGCTGTCAGGGTGGTTTTTGTGAGTATAGTTCAGTGGTGGTCAAGTCTAAGTCATTGTGTAAAAATTCACTAAAGGAAAAGGGTAGGGTGGGAAAAAAATGACACTGTGTAAAAATATTCAAGGAAAACCAACAGGAAATCAGTGCCTCCATTCTGGGCCTGTTCTTCAAACTTCATGTCGAAATAATGAAATGCCAGAACTTACATGTTTCATTGAGTCTTAGAACATGCAAGTTACTTTTCCCTTTAAAAGAAAATTGTATTTGGAAAAAAATGTGAGATGTGAAGGCTTTAGAATGCATGTAGATTAGTATAATAACTGCTATGGCATTTAATGTATTGTTTTTTATAATTAAACCTTAGAATAGTTTGATATAATTCAGGAATGTATGGTTTGACCCATTACTATTATACTCTGATATTTCAAGTTTGTTACTCTTTGTTTTTGCCATTTAACTTCTGAATAACTGCATCATGACAGTAGATAGAATTGTGTTATCTTTTTATCGATTTGTTTACTGCACTTACATCCTATTTTTCTTCTTGCAAGTTGCCTTACACAATCTTCCCTTTCTTTCTCTCTGTTTTACCCTCACAACAGCCCTGTGAGATAGGTGAGGCTGAGAACCAGTGACTGGCCCAAGGTCACCCGGTGAGCTTCATAAGTGCAGATCTCTCAAGTCTGAGTCCAGCACTCTTAACCACTGTGCCACAATGGCTCTCTTGATTTTAAATAGATATTTATATGTTTAAATGGAGTCTTTTAAATAGTCTGCTGTAGCTACATTATCAATTGGGCAGAAGGGAAGAATTGCTTCCGGCATGTCATCTCCAAAACGATGGGCAATGGAAAAGCAAAGAACTCTGCTTTTCCTCCTCCCCTCAACCCCCAATGCATCTTTCCCATACCGCAAACACAGCTCTCAGGGAAGGGGGAAGAATATCCCCTTTAATGTTATCATATGAAGATATGAAGGTGGATAGCGTAAGTATATCCGTATTTTTTATAAAAAGGCTTTCCAGTCTGAAGAAAGGCAATACCTTGGTGAGAAGAGGCATCAGCTTTCTCCTGACTGGAAAATTTTCTTTTCATAAAAGTATGGATATACTTATGCTCTCCTTCATTCACCTGGGAGTTTTTAACAATGAGTAAAGGAATGAATGTTTCAACCACCTTGAGGAAAGTCCCTGGGCAATAAGGGTACCCTTATTTAAACTGGGGAGGAAGTAATGGAAGAAATATCTACATCACCTTTTGCTACTCTAACCTCCCCCCATATGTTTCACTGCCAATCCCATCATCCCCAACAATGCTAGCTTGGAGAATGATGGTTATTAGTGTCTTTCACATCTGCAGGGAACCAGGTTGTGGGAAACTGGTCTGTACCATTTTTTCTTCCCTGTTGGCAGATCACTGTTTCTCTTGCCATCTCTGACTGCATCTTGAGATGTTCCAGATTTGGAAAATGACAGGGATAACATGCGTTAATAGGGAGTGAAGTGATTGTTTTGTGTGGATCTCTGTAAATTGTCACTTTGAATTTCCATTAATTGCTATGGAAACTGTGCCAGCTGTTTTATATGAACCCATTTGGTGTAGCATGGAAAATTACACGGAATAGTTACAGTATCTTGTCAAAACAATTATACCAACACAAGTCCGTAAAGCATCTTGCTTGCTAACTTATTAAAACTAATAAGAACTGGATTTTAATTAAAATTTTGCTTCTTGTTTACACAGCCCACCAAAAATATACATTAGCTTCAATTTTGTTTAGATCATGTGCTAATAGCCATATTCTCAAAATTCCCTTGTGTTCTTGGAAGAAGTCTCTGTTTGGATTCTGCAATGCAATTATTCAGTTTTAAAATGAATGCATCTAGTTTAATAGCCAGATGTAACGACACCTTCTTCAGAAGTAACATGACCAGAGGGCTTCTACAGTTGAAGATTATCTCCTAAAACTCCAATTTACAGTGTGATCAGGTCACCACACTCTTCTTCTCCCAGGTTACTGCTAGTCGCCGCTTTGGGTTCATGTATCCTCAGAAGTGCCAGGATACTGTGTTGTTTCCTATCTTTCCTCCTGCTCTTTGAAGAGATGTTTTACTGGACTGGTCACCCCTCCCCAAGTCTGTCTCGGAGTGTTTCCAGCCCATTGCCCTGAATCTCAACCATTGCACCAATATATCTGGTTTTGATGTTCCAATGTAATTATGTAGTTCTACTTATGCAATGCCATGTTTATGTGATGCTAGGCTACCACACCAATTAATACACTGCACCCTAAAGAGTAATTAGATGTTGCAGTATATTTTGGGATTGGTACCTTACAGGAGTCATTGTGCCATCAAAACTGCTAGCACCAGAGCTCATTTTCTTGATTATGGTTGATAGAGGATTTTTGTCTTCTATTTCTTGCTATATAAATGTTTAAGAATTGAAGTAACTTGTGGATAATGGACAATATTTCTAATTTTTGTGTCAATTTGAGAGAGACTTGATAACTTGGTGTTAAATTCAGGTGGAGAAGACTTTGACATTCCTGATCTTCATGGATAAAAGCACTTAAGAGCTGTAATGTGAATTCAGCAGTAATAAGCTTCCTCAGTCTCTTTAATTTTGGATTATAATCACCCCATACTGATCTGAACAGTATTTCAATATATACTGGGTAGGGTATAAGTTCATCAAGCTTTTCCAGTCTTCTGAAAGTGAACTGTTTGCTTCCAACACATATTATTGTTCTACTCTAAAAATCTGTTTAATTCTTCTGTATAATAAAAATTGCTGAAATTCTGTAGAATATGTACAGATATTCTGTAGCATATCTGCAGCATATCTACACCTTTTCAGAAATATTTCAGAAATATATTCTGCATATATGTATGCAGGCAAAGCCAAATCAATATTGCCAAGTTGAACATATCAGAATGTGGGAATAGGCCACAAGGGTCTGTTTTACTCTAATAACATATATTGGAACAGATAATCACAACAGCTTCCCGGTAGGAGTACTGAGAATGAGAGAAAGTACTCCTCTCATGCACATTTGTGACAAAATATATTTTAATACCAGTGTCTGAAAAACGAACAGGTAGAAAACCCATCAACAACTCTGCAAGGCAGGAATGGACATGTGATCCTCCAGATAGTGTTGGACTGCAGCTACAACAATGTTTCTGTGTTGGACCATCTTTTCAATCCCTTCTGCTGAACCTGATCTGTACACACACACACACACACAATCTTTGTTGCAGTTGCACATAAGCAAGTCCTAATATGTTGATTCCTGAACTATATGCAGTTAGCCTACTATTAGATAGTAAGGTGGCTACCTCAGTCAGCTAATCTTGATTCTTTTGATCACAAAAGATCAGTAAATATGTTGTTATTGTATTTATTCTACTGGAGGGGGTGCTTGTGGGATTTTGTCCCTCAAGTGCTGAAATAACTGGACCATCCCACAGTACTGTGTATCTTGAATTGCAAGGATGTGCAGGTGCGGTAAGGTGCCATTTGCTGTAGCTGATCAGGCATCAAATTGTCTTGGGTTAGCCCTGTTTACATATGCATAAGCTTGTAAGTTTATGGTCAGTCAGTTCTGTTGTATAAACTTTATGTACCGTATTTTTTGCTCTATAAGACGCACCTGACCATAAGACGGACCTAGTTTTTAGAGGAGGAAAACAAGAAAAAAAAATATTCTGAATCCAATGGGCACATAATCACAGGCACATTCCCCATCACTTCCCCATGGGCTGCACATCTGACAGACTTACTGCACACACATATTCGCTCTATAAGACGCACAGACATTTCCCCTTACTTGTGAGGGGGGGGGGGAAGTGAGTCTTATAGAGCAAAAAATACGGTACTTTCTTTTCAGAGGGCTTCAGTTTGAGAATTCTTTCATTTTAAAAGGAGATGCTGACTATTCTGTTGCTAGCTCAAGAGGAGAATAAAATCAACGAACTATCATTTATAGGGTCATATTGTTTTATAGAGGAATACCTGTCATTGTGTTAATATATGAGTAACCAATGATAACAATGCCATTTTCTTTCATTCAAATTAAGGGTGCAATCTTCAATGCCTTTTATTTCTGGATAGCTATATAGAGATATTTGCTGATTAAAATAGGTTTTGGGGGATGTTTAATCAAATGGAACTTGCCTTTGGTAATGGGAGTGTAGAGGGAGTGTAGTCAGGTTTTACATGTGATTATTGAAAAGGATCTGAACTACAGAGGAAAAAACATCTGGGAAAAGGAGCATGCAGAAGAAACAAGATGTCATGGAAAACATGGAGACCTGAGGGAAGCAGATTACAGACAGCTTACTTGAGATAAAAAATAATATGTGCCAGAAGTAACACTGAGTTCTTTAAATGTTGCTGTGAAAAATAAATAAATTCCTTTCTAGCTCTGAGATGAGTTATATATATCAACCATAGACTTAGGAAATTCAGGCCATCCTCTGTCCAATCACTGTTTTTAGCTGAGCTCAAGTTCTGTTTTCTTTTTTGTTTGACTGCTGCTGAAGCTTTTAAAATTTTTGTTTTGATTTTTTTAATGGCATCCCATCCCTTTCTCTAACATGTGGTACTAATATCTTATTGGCCAGTGCTAAAATTATTTTAAGACATTTTCCCTTTTCATGGATGAAAAGTTCTTTCTCTTTTTTCGTTACCCTTTTGCTTTTCTGAAGAAAGGAAGCTCAGCTGGGATACTCTCAGAAGTATTTCACATTGGAATTGGATGAAAAAGAACATTTTATCTCCCCATTTCCTCTTCAGTATGAAAAATTCATTTGGGGTGATCATATCTTACATATTCAGATACAACATCATTTGAATTTTCTTTGTTCTTTTGTCTTCAAGAGGAGAAACTTGGCATAGGATCAAAATGTGCCCTTGTTTTCACTTTTTCTTTTCTTTTCCATATGGACTTGTGTTGTCAACTTCAATATAACTGTAGTTTCTTTTTGGAAGATGCCGGGCTTTTTTCTGATATGCCTCTGTTGAATTTGATGATTTTCCTTATAATAATTTCCAATATTACAGTGGACACTTTGGTATGCTTAAAACAGCATGTAACAGTATATCAGATGGGCATTGTAAAATATCGCAGAAGTATTGATTTTAGTGTCTTCTGCCCTTCATGTTCTATAACTTGGGAAGGAACAAATGAAGTTAACATAGCTCATCTTACATAACATCTTGCACAAATGGAATCTTGAGAACTGCTGTTACTGCTCTGAATTCTTGGGTAGTGCCTTTATAGAACAGCACTGGAGGCTATTTTCCTTGTTGTTATTATTTATTTGATACTCATCCCAATATAGTGAAAGGATCTTTCCACCTTCCCATATTACACAGTGTACTGTGTACTGGTCCACCCCCCCCCCCCCCCGCAAACAGAATTCATTGGTTAGCTGTAGCTTTTGACCTCACACTGGTAAGATGTAACTTCTTGTTCCTTGTGTTATGCCCAAGGCCATCATACAACAAACTTGACAAGCAATGCCTAAGCTAGGAGATCCGAAATCGATCTTTAGAAAGATCCTTTTGTGTGTTTCTCAAATATCTGCCCTTTCATCTCCAGTGTGTGCATTCATTTCTATGATTTAACTTCCACTCTTCAAAATCCATTTCCTTTGAAAGCTTTTGTTACACAGTTGAGCTGTGTTTAGATGTAATGCTAGCCATGGTTTCGCATTATGAGAGTAAGCCTAGCTTTCTCCTGTGCTCCCATATTCCCCATTCTCCAAAGTGAACAGAAGTTGCTTAGAAATGTCTCTTAGTTTCTTCACAGTTTAGCATGCCATCCAAAACCTAAACAGTACTTTATCGTAACAGAAATAAGTCAGCTTCATAAACTTGTATTTGAAGTCAGCTTGTTTCCAATAACCCACAGTATGATTACAGTTCATCTGGTTTGGACAGCCATGCTGAAGGAGAAGGAAGGGTGTCACAGCCATCAGAGGCTAAGTTTATTCTTGTAACACTTAAATGTGGTTTAGTGTTATGCCTGAAACAGGTCTTTGTGTTATAAAATCATTACTTCACTTTTACAGGCAGTATTTTGGTGATCTGAAACTACATTACTAGCTGGAAGGCATTTAATTAAAAATGCTGCAAGCACTCTGAACAGTTAACCACAATATTAAACACATCACTTTTCCTTTTGAATTTCAACATAACAATATGTATGAGAAATGCTGCTTGTGTGTTCAGAATGAAAGGGGAGAGAAGCTATTTACACAAACAGTGCAGCAATCATAACTTTCTAAAAGGTATTTTTTGATGTGGGTGGATTGAGTCCATCATTTCAATTTTTAAATTTTCATAGTCAATCTGTTGCAGCAAAACCAGCAAAGAATCTTGTGGCATCTTGAAGAGCTGACATTGTCCATGAAAGCTTATGCCAGAATAAATGTGTTAATCTTTAAGTTGCTACAAGATTCCCTGTTGTTTTCATTTTAAAGGAGTATTTAGTTTTCTGCTTTGTCTAGCCATTTCAAGACATTTATATTCACAGTATAAAAGCCATTGTGAGAAAATGCAGCAAAACACTCTAATTATAGACTGCCTTGCTTTGCAGATCATGGTATGTGATGGGAAAAAGAGGACAAGAATAGAAAGTATGCATTATACCTTAGCTTAAATACATATTTTCTCTATTTGTGTTACTGAGGTAATTAAGGAGAAGTAAGGAACATTTAGGTAAATGTTCATTTATCTGTGTGTTACAGCTAAGCAAACATTTGCTAGGCAACAGGAAAGCCTGCAATAGTCTTCAGGATAGCTGTGTCCACAGTTAACTCTTCCCTTTCTATTCCAACCCCCTGTCCTCCTTTATTCTTTGTCCCTCTGCCTTGTGGGGGGACCTACATTTGTTAATACTGTGATACTGTTTATTTTTGTATTCTGCCTTAGTGCTGAATAAGTAAAAAGAATGAAAAACAGCAGGGTAATACTGTCCTGGACATTATCTAAATAAGGCATATGAAGTGGCATTGATGGCTGTATGGTTCATCTGCTGTATATGGGTTTGTTTTCTTAAAGACGACCCACATGGCAGATCCTCACTTGAGCCCATAAACTTGCACGATGAACAAGAAGTGTGGCGACATGGCCAGTGGGCATCTCGAAATGTCTGTTGTGCTTTCGTTCCATTTTACTTTAATTCCTGATCTATGGACTGTTTGCCATGTTGGCCCTGTGCTTGCTACTACCTGCAGCCTGGTTGGGCCCATGTGGGAACACACTGGAGGTCATGCCCAGGGTATGCCAGTGGGATGCTTGCAGGTTGTTTAGAACTAGTATAAAAGAATCTTGGATACGTGCACAAACTCATTTCTGCACTGCACAGTAGTTTGATGCAGCCCACGCTATATCTTGGGTGGCTTGACCTTTTCAGCTTCATTTTTAAAAGGGTAAATCCTTTTATTTTTTCTGTACTCTGGTATACTTATCCCCACCCCTCAGTTTGGTGATCACTTTATACATCTGGCAAAGTGGATTCTGGCCCATAAAAGCTCAAGCCACAATAACATTGTTTAGTCTTTTAAAGTCTCAACATAATGTTTATTGTTTTTTCTGGAATAAAACATATACCGCTTATGAGGGCACAAACTGTCCTGTCTAATGCAGCTCAAGTTTTCCAAAGGATCTGATCAAAAGCACAAGGATGAAGTAGATTCCAGTCCAGTGAAATAGGACTGCAAATTAAGGCCAGACATGGGTGGATTTGTTAGGACCCTGGACAGATCTATGCTAGCTGGAGCTCACTGTTGACAACAAATCTGTTGTCTCAGTGTTATGCAAAGGTCTTCTAAAACTTTTTGAAGGTAGCCTTCTGTTAATTCCATGCCCTCTGAGGAACTATCTTCCTCTTAAAGGGGTTTTGCCTGATTATGGAATCATGGGATGGGGAGTGGTGAGGACTGTATTGTGGTGGTATTGTGGAGATTTCCTTTAGGCTGGGGTTTTAGTTCAGTTGTTCTCAGTCTGGTGTCCTTCATATGCTTTGAACTATAATTCCTAACCATCGTCTGGGAGGTAATGGGAGTTGGATTAAAATACCTGAAGGACATTACATTGGAGATGTCTGGTCTAGTTGATCTAGCAGGATGGGTTTGGTGCTGTCCATCATTTCCCCATATTTCCTGCAATGTAAACAGGATTACTTTAAACTACTGGCATATACTAATATATCAATAGTGTATCTGGTTGGTTCAGATGCACCAAACATATTGGAATGAAAATTTATGATAAGACAAACATTTCTTTTTTACACCAAATGTTTCTTCCAGTGATCAGAGTTTTCAACTACCTGCAAGAATTGTTATTTTCCCTAGGATTAAAATGTATACATGGAGTCTCTCATCTGAGGTTATTCAGTTTGAATCTTTCTTCCCCTTGTGTCTCTGTCCCACTCAGTCAGCTACTAGTTTAAGAATTTAAAAAATCATGTCAAATGCTTATGGAATTCAGTGTCCTGTATAATTTGTGGCCTTAACATGTCAGGGAAAAGGCTACATTAGTTTCTTCTCCTCCTGTGCAACAATTATATATGTATGAATTATATTTTTCTAGGATGGGGAAAACCATCCCAGCTAATACATATCAATCTAACCATGACTGGGGAGTGAAGAGTGTGGGAAAAATGTAGAGGAAATTGCAACTGTCTTAAGTAATACTATGAACCAAGCTGAAAGTATTTGAGTGTGTGGGCAGTTGAAACAGAGATGGGGGGACAAAGAATGTCAATAGGATTACTTCAAGGTGGTGGGCTCCCATCCTAAGGAAAAAGGAAGTGCTTTTATAGGGCTGAGCATTTAAAAGATGGAAAATCTGAGGGTTCTTGCTTGAAGGGGATTCCAGAAAACTTCACAAAAATAGCCTGTTTGTCAGATCCTTTGTAACTAATAGCATCTGTACACGGTGGCTGTCATCCAGAGGATCTGTGGAGCTCTTTACACAGATGACTTCCTGCTCTGTGCTGTGAGAAAGACAACAGTGCAGAGGACTGCTGACTCTGCGAAGGATTGTAAATGCACGGTTTGCTTAGAACTCTACAGCAGCCATTAGAAAAGTAGATTGTTGGCGCTGAACTACTGTAAGCTATAGTAAACAGGTCTTGAATGTTAGCTTTGTGTGAATGAGCGGTTGAGGACCAGGCCATAGATTTTAGGATAGCTTAACCTCATGGGGCTGAAATACACAGATGTTACAGTCAGGTGCAGGGAGTAAAGAAGTTTGAGTATTTAATCTCCAGTTGGGGTTGTAGGCATTGAAAAATGATGTGCCATTATGAAAATCTGACTGGACATCTATCAAATCATGAAGTATTTTGTGAAATGTCAAGTTACTTACAAGTGATGCCAGCTTTATTTATAATAGTTATATGGAGGCTGGGGAAGAGTCCCATGATTAACTAGGAAAAAGTGTGTATTGGAATGAAATAGTAAACATGTGAAAATCTGTTTGGAAGAGGGGGCTGGACTAGTCAGTTGTGTTTTATAAGCTGTGTTTACAATAAGTACTAGCTTGCGAATCCCCAGCCATCAAATATGCTGCTAAAGAAATAATATAAAAATTAATTGGACTAAATTGCAGGTACTTTTATAATAGCTGCATGTTTCTTAGAAATAGAATGATTGCAAGAGGAAACTTCAATATCTAATTGAAAATGTCCTACTACAGAGAAGTACCTTAAAATGGCTTTACTGTTAGGGGCTGTGCTGTTAAATCATCACATTTGATCACAAAATAGCCAAGTGTAAGCCCTCTTCTTAATATTAGCCACTAGGGGGAAAAAAGGCTGGTTGCCTTGGCAGCTAAAATTTGATACTGGCACCAAGGAATTTGAAATATTTATTCAGCCACATGAAGGATGTTTTGGGGATTAAATAGCTTTCAAAATGCATGTAGCTCAGTTGTGCAACAAATGACCCTAGTTTCTGATGGGCAGAATGCAAACGTCAAGCAAGCAAGCAAGCATGCAAGCAAGCAAGGTTAGATTGTCTATAATATAAATGCAAACAGGCCCAGACACTGAGTGGGACATGTATCATTCTCCATGACATGCATGTTTCTTGTTAGTTGCTTTTCATGCTGAATGTCCACTTGAAGAAAATGGAGAAGAAGAAAGGGCAACCATCACTACTTCTAAAGCTGATTAGGAACCCTTAAAAAGAGTTTTCAAGCAATTTTCCTTTGAAGCCAGTTTACTGAGTTTAGTCCTTCCTCCTTCATCACATGCTAATCACTATTCTCTGAAACCCAGATAAAAGTGTAGTCCTCACTGTGAATAGTTTTGGTTTACCATTAACAAACCTCAGTTATCCATTTTTTAAAATTCTCTGGCTTAAGTGAGATTGAAACAACTCTATCCCATTTGTCCTAGTAACTTTTTGTGAGTTCTGTCAATAATAGCAATGGAAACTCCTTATGTAACAATGATGATGACATCAAGGTAGCTGTTGGGTCATTTGCGCTGAAAAAGCCTATTGCCTAGTCCAGGGAGTCTCTTGTTTTCTTTCTTTAAAAGGAAATCGTTGACCTTCCCATTCATTTATTTCCTGCTCAAAAGTAGTGGACTACAAAAAACGTTGCCATGAATTTGACAGTTAGAAAATAAGTGTTGGAGGCTGCATTTCTTTGTGGGAATCTGTGTGTGCATTAATCACCATTACTTTAAGGGGAAGATAATGCTGGATTATTCCGGTAGGTTAAGGCATCCCCCTCTGAGCATATCAGTAGCATATCACAAAAAGTCTGCTTGATTTAGACATGTGGAAATGATTTATTAGAAATAGGAATGAGTATTGGAGCTGCTGAAGACTTTTGACTATGTAATTTGGGAGGCTTCATATTTCCAATGCTTTTGTGAAGTCCTACTGTCAGGAAGCTTAATGAGAAGCACTTTAACTGAGTTGCCCAATATTTGTTATTGGAAAAAGTGTGCTTTGCTATGGAGGATAACAGCCCCGCGCCTTGATTACTCCAACTACCACCCCCACTAAGGCAAGAATCTTGCAAAAATCTTGTACAAAATATATCTGGAAGCAAATTTTACTGAATCTCATGGGACCTACATATAAATAGACTTGTATAAGATTGCACATGATATAGCATTGCACAATAAATTGTCATTTTACTTCAGCCTCACTTCCTCTAGCTTGCTTTGCACTTAGGTTTTTAAAACAGCTCCTGAGAAAACTCTGCTCCATAGAATTAGTCAGAGTGCTCAATTCTCTCTGCAGCTTCTGAATTTGGAAACGTTAACATGGTGATTTTGTTATTCTTTTTCTTTTTAATAATGGGTGGGGATATTAGTCAGAGGTGAGTCAGAATTAGATAGTGATCCATTTAGGAAATTAATTTTCTCTTTCCTAAATTGAAGGGAATGTGTCTTTTGCAGAGTTTAAAGTCCAGACTCCTTTTATCATTTTTCAATTAAGTGAACACTTTGCAAATTACTTGGTACTGTAAATGCTCACTCAAAAGTGTTAAAACAGTTTGCTAAGAACTTGACAGTGTTGAATTCTGTATGGAAAAATGAGACTACCTGAAGGTGTTTACTAGTAGATTAGGGAAAAAATCCTCAAAATGACAAGTATTTCTTTTAATATAGAAATGTATAATATAAGCACCATTTGTTTCTATTTTTATCTGACTGTGGCTTGTTGAACCAGAAACAAATAATGGTTGCTTTTAACTGTAGTTGGCCCAAATAACTAACTTCATGCCATGGTTTATGATCCTGGCTTGTTTGAATAAACTGTCCACAGTTCCTGGTTCAGAGAAACTGCAGTTACTTAAATATTAGCAAACGCTTCTCTTCTCCTTAGAGATGCGTGAGGGGAATGAGGAACAGGCTTAGACCTGCAGTGTTGTAGTTTCTTATAGTCCTTGCCCTGATTTGGACAATCACATATTTGCTCAGTGAACTGTGATACATGCAAGCCTTTGCATACCTCACCTTTGCTTATCCCTTTGTGGCATGAACAATCAAACCAGGAAGCATTCCTGTAGAAGGTGCAATGTGTAGAAGTGCCTTAATTTGGAAGGCGGCCATACTTGGTGTAGAAAGCTGGCCAGTCTTCCAGTGAACATTGCAGATTGTTCAGTGGGAGTCATTGGAGGTTCTAAAGAGGAGGAGTGGGGCATGTGAAGCTTTCAAAGCTCCTTCAACCGGGCCTAGTGATGTTTCTCCAGCTGAGTAGGAGACTCAGCTTATTTTGGAAGGAGTGGAGAAGCATTTTCAGGAGGGGAGGGGGAGCAGTTGGAAGACCCAATTTTTGACCTGGTGAGGAGGTGTCAGGACAAATGAGCTCCTCAGTTGGAGGGGCTTTGCTATTCTTGTCCTCTTGCCCTCAAGCGGCAACAACCACTCTGAGGGTCAAACCAGAACCTTTGCTTAATGGGAGGGACCCAGGGGAAGTTTCCAGTTTGGATTCAGTCCTTTACATGAATGGAAGCTTCTTTTTTCAGCCTGGGTTGAAAGCTATTTAGACCTCAAACTGTTCTGTTATCTGTGGAATCTAAATAAAGGAACGGCGTTTTCAAGGGATTGTCTTGAGTTTTGGAACCTGAGGTAAGGGACCAGTCCATGACACTTGGGTTGAGGTATTGACATTAAAACCAGTTCACAAGAGAACCAAGATGAGGGAAAACGTTCATGCTGCCTAGTTATTGGGGTATTCAGTGTAACATGAGCATAGTGCACAATCATGAGTAGGCCTTTTTGTGGGAACCCCGAAATTGGAGAGGTCTGCCTGGTACCTCCTTTGATTACTTTTCAGTGTCAGGAAGGACCATTCCTATTTTCCCAGGCCTTTTAAATGTTTGCCTGTTTCATTTCTAACATGCTTATGTGTGCATTTTAAAATTGTTGTCTTTGCTTTTAAAAGCTGAATTATTGTTCCTGCTTTTAAAATACCTTTTAAGGTCTGGTATTATTGTTTTCTATCATTGCTACTATCATTTTATACTTTTATTTTGAATGTCACCTGGAAAGCTTTCTCTAGAGCAACTCATAATTCTGTTGTTTTTGATGATGATTATTGCCCTTTGTTGACCCAAGCTATTGATACTAGCCTTTTTTAGGTAGAACATAGATTATCAGGGCCTAAATAAATTGTATTTAATTCTGTGTTTTTCTTACCAGTTCCTGATGACCTTTCTGTAGAGGAGAAAGAAGAGCTTTTAAATATTCGTCGTAGAAAAAAAGAATTAATTGATGATATCGAGGTAATACTTTTCCTTAAATATAGAATTGTCATTGTGTACCGAGCTGTATAATGCTGCTATAACTTTCAGGCAGAATTGGCAGATTTTTCCAGTAATTCCTATTAGGTTACAATGTACCAAAAAGAACAAAGTCCTGTGGTGATGTGTGAATAATATGACATCATAGATAAATACACAAGAGCACCTCTTGATGAGAGGACTTCGTTTGTAAATCAAAAGAGAAAAGAATAACTAACCCAATGAAACTGTTTGCTTTTAAATGTTGACTTGCATTCCTCTCTTCTTTTGGCAGCGGTTAAAATTTGAAATAGCAGAGGTAATGACAGAAATTGATAACTTGACAAGCGTGGAAGAAAGGTAGGTTGACTTTGCCACTTGTGTCTTTTATGGAGATATTGCAAATTTTCCCTTCTATTGTCTTTGTTTACCAGCTTGTAGAAAGAGCCTAGATACTGTTTACAGAGCTGATACACTGATCATCTTGTAGTCAACATATAGTCTGTGTTATCTCTTAAATGAAAAAGCAGCCAAAACTGGGGGTATCACCTTGCTTCAGCGTATGTATTCCACTTGCACAAAAGCATAAAAGCCTGTTAATTATTTGCAATTAGAATCTTATGCCTACAATGCTGTTTGGAAACACATTGACAAGATCTACCCCTTAGCATGTAACCCTCTCAACTTCAAATGTTGAACTGGCAGATTTCTGTGGCACCGCATTCTCTACATTTTTGCCACTCCCCCGGGTCTCCCAACTACTCCAGAAAGTGGCGATATTGACCTTTTCAGAGCACTTACTGCTGTGGATTTTGTGGTTCCCTGACAGTTCTTTAAAACATGACAATAACACAGATTCCCTTAAAGGGCCAAATACAGAAAGGTTGTTAGTTTTGCTGGTGCTGGTAACCCAGTCACTCCGTCCTGTTCCACCACTTCAATGGTTTTTGCTTTCTTAACTGTTTCAAAAATGCTTTTTTCTTCTAATAGGAAATGTCCACAAATGTTTAACATGCATATTGGTGCATTTTTAGGTAAATTAGGACA
Source organism: Varanus salvator macromaculatus (assembly GCA_023646645.1). Taxonomy (NCBI): domain Eukaryota; kingdom Metazoa; phylum Chordata; class Lepidosauria; order Squamata; family Varanidae; genus Varanus; species Varanus salvator. The sequence goes on along the minus strand of JAIXND010000852.1, from coordinate 8,270,275 downwards.
GTAATTGAAGAGGAAATACAAGCAGATTTCATGGCTTGAGAGCCAGTGTGGTGTAGTGGTTAAGAGTGTGGGACTGGGATTCAGACGATCTGGGTTCTAGTCCCTGCTCAGCCATGGAGCCAACTGGGTGACTTTGGGTCAGTCACAGACTCTCAGCCCAACCTACCTCACAGGGTTGTTGTTGTGGGGATATGATGGAGGCGGAGAGATGATGTAAGCTGCCTTGAGCCCTTTATAGGAAAAAGGCAGGATATAAATCGCAATATAAATAAATAAATAAATGGCTGGGAAGTAAATGGAGGGGAAATTCATTTCCCCTTTTTGGGGAGGGGAAATTGGGAAATGGAAGGGAAATTTTTGTATTTTCCCTCCATTTGCTTGTAAGCTATATTTACCCTCCATTTATTTCTCAGTCATGAAATTAGTATACATTTCCCTTTCATTTCCCAGTAGTCATGAAATTTGCATATATTTCCCAGGTCTAAAATGAACACATTTTCTGTACAATTTAAAACATAAAACAAACAAAAACCCCCTTGAGGTGAAAGAGGAAATGGACTCACAGCAAATGCAGGACATACTCCAATGTGACTCCACTCACTCTGTCCCATTCAGGTGTTTTCTCAGGATTCTTAAAGAACTCTCAGGGCACTGCAGTAACAGCTGCAGCAAGAGCTATGACAAATCGGATAGGCAGTAAGATCTCCCTTTCTGAAGTAACTGGACTCCTGGGGAAGTGTCAGTAGTGAAACTGAAATTGACAGAATTATGTAACTATCTTGTTGTCAGAGCCTTTTGGTGCCCCTACTGTTCCCTTTTACCAGTGATTTTCAATTGACACCTTGGCAACAATGCACCATATATGCAGTCTCTCTTCGTTGATCTAAAGGAAGCATTTCACAGCTTCCTTTGAGAGTTGGAACAGATGAGGCCATTGACTACGCAGTTATTAAAGACTGACCAAAAAGCAAGCAAGCAAGCAAGCAAATCCCACAACAGCACAGTTTTCTGGCGCTAGAAAAAAATGCACCCTCATTTTTGCATTTTTGAGACTTTGAAAAAACCAGAAAACAACAGTGGCAAATGAACAAGAGTAAGAGTTGGAGTGGGGATGGGAATGGGAATGGGAATGGGAAGACATCCTGAAAGAACGCGTTCTGTCCTGAAAGAAACTGAGATGTCAGCTGGAAGATCAAGGAAGAATCACTGTCCGGTACACTGTGGGTGGTTCTATGAACAACCAGTTCACAGTGGTTTATTTGCAAGATGGATTAGTGTGACATGCAGACATGGCCATTTTATTTCTTATTTAATATATTTTTATCACACTTTTTTCCTGCAAGGAACCCAAGGCAGTGATTATATAATCCTCCTCCTCTAGTCTAATCCTGTGAGGAGGTTATATTGAGAGTCACCCAGTAAGCTTCATGGCCAAGTAGGAACTAGAATACAAATTTCCAGATTACCAGTCCAGCACTCTAACTGCTAGATCACACTGGCCATAATGTCGCATCATGATTTAATTTATTTATTTAATTTATTCTCCTATGGTCACTCTCATTTGCTAGAAAAGGTTTGTATTTTATGCTGATTTTTATGTTTGTTTGTTTAGAATTTTTGTATGCCATCCCATCACTTATAGCCTCGGGACGGCTCACATAAAATAAATAGACATAATACTTAGTAAAATAATACAATTAAAAACCCAGAATCACCCTGGCTGCAAAATTAAAACCTATAGATGTTATTAAGAGTTGTTAAAATACTGTTTAAATAAAAAGGTCTTAGCCTGGCGCTGAAAAACAAATAACGACGGCGCCAGGCGGAGCTCCCTGGGGAGCGCATTCCATAGATGTTTATATTTTGTTATAATGTATGTATATTGATATTTGTATTTTATTTATGTAAGCTGTCCTGAGGCTTTTGCAATAGGACGGCATATAAATATCACAGATAGATAGATGGAACTGAGAGTGTTGCTCTGGTGTACCTGGATTGGTAGTGACTGAAATGCCTTTAAGATGCTGTCCAGTTATTGTCAGTTCAGCTTCACCATTTTTTCTCTTAAAGTCTGAGCTGTAAAACAGCTTTGTGTGATTCTGCTGGCATAGTGAAGACGAGTCCCACAGTTTCTCTGGCACAATGTCCTTGCTTGGCTTATTCAGTCACTGGTTGTGGCATCATGCTAGCACAGCAGCCATGGTCATTCCTTTGCCTATGCTGCGGTTCACAGAATTGCACAGTCAATAGGCTTGGATTGAAATAATCCAGTTTAACTGGTTTGTAAATTGAAACCACACACATTATACTCTTAAATGCCCTGGCTCTGGTATATGTCAGAGCGATTAAGTATAATTTATAAAAACCTGAAATCAAGGAAAAGCTTCTTTGCATTTCTTCTAAAGTAGATACATCCCTTATATTTTGGGAATGAATGGGCCGCATGTATTTCGGCTACACAGGATAATTATGTCGATCATGTAAAAATATTAATATCAAAGATGTTTAACTAGATATTTCTACACGTTTTTCCTTCTTATTCTTCCCCTTTCCAAATAAATAGCAAATCCACACAGAGGAATAAGCAAATAGCAATGGGAAGAAAAAAATTCAACATGGATCCCAAGAAGGTAAGATATTTTTGAATCATGAATTCTTATTAAATACATCTTAATGAAGCACATATAATTTATTTATTTAGATTTATACCCTACTTTTCAGCTACAAGAGACCCCAAAGCAACTTAAAATATAGATTAAAAAATCTACAAAAGATCATAACAAAATACAAAAGGACTGAGGCATGAAAAAGCAGAGCAAAATTATATCATTTGAATTAGCGGGGTGCAAAGACAGATCAGTAGCAAAGGCCAGTGACATAAATATGTCGTGACCATTTGCTTAATGTCTAAAACAAAAGGAGCCAATTGAACTGCTCAAGAAGGGGCATTCCACAGGCTTGATGTCACTATGGAGGAGACCCAGTCCTGTGTCCCAATCAGCTGCTCTCAGAAGATAAAAGAAAGTATTTCTTCGCACATTGCAGAGTTGAAATGTGGAATTCTCTACTGCAAGTTAAAGTGCTAGCCACCAACTTGGACAGCTTTAAAAGAGACATCAATACTGACTGCTCAGGAACATGAGTGTGAAGGAGGTCTTCACAAGTCCTCCTGCTGGGCTTCTCCTAGATATCTGGAAGGCTAGTGACAGAAGTGAATGCTAGACTAGAATAGGCCTTTGATCTGATCCAGCAGGATTTCCTCTTGTTCTTTTGGCTTTGGTGGGGAATGTACAGAAACCTGCGCTAGCATAAAGCATTACAGGTTTGTGCAGCATCCAGGTCTTTAAGCTGATGTTTGTTGTATTCTGTAAGGATGTTCCTAGGAAGGAGCTTTCTGGCTGATGTTACTGTCCTAGTCAGAATGCTTACACATCCCCGTTTCATGTGCAAGTGCCTTAGAATGTTCGGCATTAGGGCTGGCTCTGACTATATGCATTTGCACGATAACTTTCCACCTCAAAAACACAGCAAATGTGGCTGCTTACTATTTACATACACCATCTAAAAATATCAAGCTACTTTATCCTCCATACTATCCTCCATGGTATGGGACTGCAGGCGGCGCAGGGGTTTAAAACTGCTGTGCTGCTGGGCTGGTTGACCAAAAGGTCGCCAGTTCAAATCTGCACAAAGGGGTGAGCTCCCGTTGTTCCGTCCCAGCTCCTGCCAACCTTGCAGTTCGAAAGCATGCAAATGCAAGTAGATAAAAAGGTACCACTTCGGTGGGCAGGTAACAGCGTTCCGTGCACTTCAGTGTTTAGTCATGCCGGCCACATGACCATGGAGACTGTCTGCGGACAAGCGCTGGCTCCCTCGGCCAGGAAAAGGAGATAAGCACCGCCCCCAAGAGTCAGGCATGACTGGACTTGATGTCAAGGGGAAACCTTTACCTTTATTCTCCATACTTAGTTATTGTCAGCTTATTATATCCTGCAAAGACAGCTTTGCCAGTAATATTATCATTTTTGCTTTCTTTTTGCTTTTTTCTATTCTAAAAATGTTGTATACCTGGAGTCTTGCTTTTTCTTAGTGTTTGCTTACTTTATTTCAAAAGATAGTAACTTATTTTCTTGGGACATCTGGATTCCAGAAAGCACTTTTTATTAAAACAGTGTAATTTCAGAATCATAAAGATGAAAAGATGGAATTGATTGGTGAGATTTTGGATTATAACTAGTTACTAAATCCTCAGTTGCCAGTATAGACGGAAATAATTGGCATTCATGACCTCTTTTGCATTGAAATGAGCAACTCCTTTTATCATTTTTAAAAAGAGATGTTGATGGTTGCCATTCATGTTCCAGCTGGATTTTAAGGGAAGTTTTCTGGATGGTATAGCTATTTAAAGAAAATGTGCACGCAATGTGTTGGAGTGGAGGGTGGGGGAATAGAATAAACTGACTAAAAATAGCTTCCCAGACTGGTAGACTGGCACTGGGTTTACCCTGATAAAGTATATTAGAGTTGTTGAGCTGATTGTCCTTACTGGGCAGCAAAGTATTCTGCTGCTGCTGCTGTTGTTTTTCTAAGCTGGTCTCCAAGTGTGTCTGGGTTTGAGGTTTACTGAAGGGGGAGTTGGTCAAAATAGATTTGTTTTTCATTATATCTTGGTCATCTAAAACCTCCTCCATGTACCATTCCTGCAACATGTTACTTAAGGTGCCTTAAAATTAAAAACAGCAGTAAGTGCAAGCTGCACTTCAGTGCCCTGTGAATTCCCATTTATGTCTGGTTCCCTGCACCAGCCTAAATAAACATGGCTCCCAACAAAATATAAAAAGAGAAGGGGTTTAGCTGGACATACTGCATCAGGTCAAACATAGTGGCAAACCATAATTTGGCAATATATGAAGGAGTTTGGAATTACCTTTGGATGTGCTCTCTCCTCCCCTTATGTACAATCATCCTTTTCCTTCTTCTTTGCTTTGCAGAAATCTGTGAGCCAGAGTGGTATTACGGTTAATAGCATGGAACTGGGTCTCAGGCAATCTAAGTACTAATCCCTGCTTGGCCATGAAGCCAAATCCTAGTTTACCAGTTTTGGGGGTGGGGGAAGAAAAGCCAGATCTATCCGTTTATTAGATTTATATCTCGCTTTTTTTTCCTTACAAAGAACTCAGAGTGGCTTACATCATTTGCCTCCTCCTGCTCTCAATATTAGCATAACAACAACAACTATGTGCAGTAGGTTGGGCTGAGACTGTAACTGACCCAAAGTTGGCTCCATGGCTGAGCAGGGACTAGCATCCAGATTGCCTGAGTCCCAGTCCTACGTGCTTAACCACTATGCCACATTGGCTCTCATATGCTGGTGTGTTGGCCCCTTCCCTTGCCTTTCCCCATGCCCCTTTTCTCAGCCCACAGAACTTATCTGAAATGAAGTTGATCCCTTATACTGAAAAAGGTTCGACCCCTCTGAATTAGGGAAAGTCTTCTCATTCATTGTCCTGCCCCTGGGTGCTCACCAAACTCATCCATTTTAATGATGAGTGTTTACTGCCCAAACGCCACATGGTATCAATTGTCATGTGTTGACTGTATGTAAATTCCTGTTCTTCATAAAGTAGATATAATTGTATAACTTTATATTTCTAGAACAAACATTTTTGTGAAGAGGGAAAATAATGAATTCCTTTCCTCCTCCTCCTCCTGCTTCTTAGGGAATCCAGTTTCTCATAGAAAATGACCTCTTGCAGAATACCCCTGAGGACATTGCGCAGTTCCTTTATAAAGGGGAAGGGCTAAATAAAACAGTAATTGGAGATTATCTCGGTGAAAGGTAAGCAAAGAATTTCGGAAATGAAAAAAAGGTACACAGCATGGGTGTATCTCAGACATACTTCTCAAGTTGAGGAAATGTTGATAAATAATATAAACATATACATTATATTATACACTTATAATTATATGTTTGGGTTTAGTGATGCAGATCTTGGGAGGTTTCAAAATTAGATTTGGACAACTTTATTTGGTATTTAAGGCTGAGAGCAGAAAGAATTTACTAATCTTAGGAGACAGCTGGTTACATAATTATTAACAAGCAGCAAGAATATTGCCTGTCTTAATAATAGTTATTGTCTGTTTAACGTTGTCTTCTCTGAACATCCCACTGATGGTAAAAGATGGCTTAGGCAGGCTTTTCAGAGGCACAACTTCTCTAATTTTAAATATAAGTGAATAATAAACATAAGTCTATTTGAATTAGAAACATGATTTTAAAAATATAAAATTGAAATTGATTAGTGGTAATTTCTCATCATGTGGGTTGCCACCTTAAACTTCCTTGAGAACTTGTTTATCTAATTTCATCTAAGTTTCCTAGTCTGCAAATAGTTTCAAGCTGAACATACACACACACACCTCCTCCCTTATACGTGCCTGAAAATAGTACAGACCCTGGCAGGCATTGAGAGTATCCTAATAGAGACCAGATGCCTTATTGTGATGTAATGCTTGCTGGAGACAAAATTACGGGACGTTGTTCACAAGCTCTGTTACATTCATAAAATTATAGGAATAAAAGCAGTAATTCACACTGGAGGGGTAGCTATTCTTGATCTCTTTAGAGCATGAATATCCAGCATTTAATGTTAGCATTTTCTTGTGTTTAATGTAAGCAGTTGGAAGTTATAGAAAATGTACTGTTCAGCAAAGCAAAAGTGCTGTTTTATGCAGTTCTTAATTTATCTCAAAAACTGCAGCTGACTGATGTCTAATTCGTAAGCACTTGAGAATGACCCACCTGAGAATATTTTTTTCAGCATAGAGGGCTAAATTCCTTTTTTTTTTTTTTTTGGCAGAGGTATTTTTATAATATGCTGCTAAAGCAATTAAAATGGAGCTCAGCTTTTTAAAAATATATACAAACATTTGCACTAACCTTGTTTTGCTTTTTTTAAGATGATCAAATACGTGCAGAAATGCAAAGTTCTTGAAGTACCGTATTTTTCGCTCTATAAGACATGCCTGACCATAAGACGCACCTAGTTTTTAGAGGAGGAAAACAAGAAAAAAAAAAAAATCCTGAATCAAATGGGCACATAATCACAGGCACACTCCCCATCACTTCCCCATGGGCTGCACATCTGACAGACTTACTGCACACACACATTCGCTCTATAAGACGCACAGACATTTCCCCTTACTTTTGAGAGGAAAAAAAGTGCATCTTATAGAGCAAAAGATACGTTACTCTGTCCCTTTATATGCAGATATTAGTTTATGTAGGTAGGAATTCATATGCAGATAGTACAAATAATCAGCATTAAAATTGTAGTTCTGGAATTTAAAGTTGAAATCAAATAAGTATCAGTCAGACACTGCTAGAATGGTGGGGAACACACTGCTAGAACTGAATTCACTGAAAGCAAAGTATTGGACTGTGTAAAGATATGTAATCAACACCGGGAATGGTATAGCATAATTTTGACAAAGGAAGGATTTGATATTTGTTCAAGTAGGGCAAAGTAGAAGAAAAGAGATATTATTTGAAGAAGGAAAGAAAAGAACTTCAACTGTGAAATATACATGTTTACTGAGAAATAAGCCTTACCATGTTCAATGGGACTTTCCCATGGAAGTGTGCATTGGATGTGCATAAGACAAATTGAACACAGAGGGACTGGTTTCTGAGTAAATATGCATAGGGTTGCCCAAGCGTTGTGTACTTGTGGATGGTAATGCTTCAGATGGGAATCTACTAAACATGTAATGCAAAGGCTTCTCTCTCTAATATGCACTTGACACAGGCTTGAGGATCAGGTCTCTTATCTTTTCACATAAAGCATTAAGAGATGAGCAAATAGCAATTTGTGTGGTGCTTGAATGGGCTGTTTTGCCTTGCAAAATCAGCACGGTCTTCAGTATACTCTTATTCGTGATTATACCTTTTATTATTGCCATCAATGCACATGGTGCATTACCTAGTACAGTAAGACAGGTTCCCAATATGAAGTAAGTCTGAGGAGCTTACACTCTATAATTAGACACAGGAGAGACAATAGAGGAAAGGGAAAGATAGAGGCAAGGTGAAACAAGAGAAGAATATGTGCTCATTTCAGTTCCAGCAGTTCCTTTACTCACATCTTTAGTAATTACCGTATTTTTCGTTCTATAAGACGCGCCTGCCCATAAGACGCACCTAGTTTTTAGAGGAGGAAAGCAAGAAAAAAAATATTCCGAATCAAATGGGCACATCATCACAGGCACATTCCCCATCACTTCCCCATGGGCTGCACATCTGACAGACTTCCTGCACACACATATTTGCTCTATAAGACGCACAGACATTTCCCCTTACTTTTGAGGGGGAAAAAAGTGTGTCTTACAGAGCAAAAAATACGGTACATGGAAACAAATGCAGCCTAGGTTTCTCTCTGGGCTAGTTTTGCTATGTGGCTATTACATAGGCTATTTAATGCACAAGTGTTCCTATCCTGGAACACTGGGCAAGCAAGCAGAGAGGCCTTGAATAGAACACTTTATCAAGGCTTCAGTCAAAGAATTTCTTCTGTAACTCAGGAAGCAAAAATAATGCCACTTAACTTTCAGCCCTTGAAGCTGTGGATTAACCTCCATGTAAAAAAAAAAAAATCCTATGGTTCAGCCACAATAATCTCTTGTAGTAGTGGAACATACAACAGGATTTCCAGTGAAGAGTGTAAACTAGGGACAGGTTCATATTGGACAAGGTGATCTTTTAGCTGTCCTGACCGCAAGTCTTTTTTTAGGGCTTCAAAAATTCAAGCACTCTGAGTTTGGCCTGGAAAAAAATTGAAAGTACTGTAATTGATACCAGTGGTGAAATATAGTCTGTAAAGTGCATACTGCAAAGCAGACTGGTTGCTGTATTTTGCAATAATTGCAGTTTCTGAACACTCTTCATAGGCAGTTCCCCATAGAATGTATTATAGTCATATAAATGGGAAATGGCTAAGACAAGTGTGATTGTGGCCAGTTCCATCTTCTTCAGGAAAGGGTGCAGCTGGCACATCCACCAAACTGGGCAAAGGCACTCTGTTGGAAGTTTTACTCTGAATAAAACCTATTCTTTTGGTCAAATGCTGATTTTAGAAGGACTAAATAGTAAGAAACACTGGAAGATTAGTACAGCTAAAGCCCTTTTGGGGTCAAAAATTTTAACTTCATACTGCAGGCAGGGTAATACTAGGGAAAATATAAACCTCCTATCCAGTCCATGCTTTCAGTGAGGTTTACTTCTGAGGAGCAAGCTTAGAAATGTGCTTGTTCTACTTATGAATAGCTATGTCAATTCAGATGAGAGAAGTTTAGCCAAGTGTATATTATCTTTAGCAAGGTATGTAGCGTCTGAGAATTTTCCAAACATTTTCTCAGCATTTCTTCCATTAGTTAAAAGTCTATTTATATGCCACAAATATATCTAAAATGCATTCTCATGTGCCCATCTGTCTTTAGGGAGTATCAGTTTGCAATGCAGAAGTGATAAGCAATCCATATGCAAGAATTCGTTTGGATAAGCTGGGAAATTCAAATGGAGAGATTTTAATATATATACATTTTATAATTTTAAAATTATATTCCATCATTTTTCTTTCTTTCATCTTTCCAACAACCATACGGTTACTATTTATTCCTGTTTTACAGAAGAGCTGAGCCTAAGAGGTATTATATGCTGCAGGTCCATTCAAAGAGGCCATGGCTAAATTTGAATATGAGTCCCACATGTAAACCTCTATCCTAGTTTCCAGTTGTTTAGTTCAGGTCCATACATTGCTCACACCATGAGTTTAGATGGGTCATTGGACCAGTGGTATCACCATTTTCATTCATTAACTTTTAAAAATTGGGGAATTTTGCACATACTTTTATGTGCTTGTGGCTTATGTGCAAGAGTGACTGCCCCACCACAGGTATGACATTTCTATGTGAACTAATTAAGGCTGCAGCTTTTACCACATGCAGCTTATGTATGGCCAAATTTGTATGCAGGATAGACGCAGCATCTGTATAACCAAGAGCAAAACCTAGATATATTTTCCTAAAGGATCTCTCTTATTTGTTAAAAGAACATTAATTACTCCCTTTGTCTAATTCTGTTCAGGGTAAAACACTCCTTTTGATGCGTTGATCTACTTACTTCCCTTTGGCAAGCTCTCCCCTAGTATTTATACAACAACAACTTGCTCACATCCTAGTTAATGAGAGGGTTTTTCAGTGTATTAATTAAAATAGTTGAAAAGGTTGTTTTGTTAACTTAGGAGGCAATACAGTCAAGTGTTCCTTGTAAAAACCAGCTATCCATTGTTGGGGTGGAAGCTGAGCTGCAACATTTTCGTTTAATGATGTGTTTCAAACACACCCTAAGGATTGCAAAGCAGAGCTTCATACCTGTCTAATGGTGCTGAAATTCAGAATGGTGCTGAGTCAGAATGATGGCATTAGTTCTCTTCTCCCTTTACTTTTTTAATGAATACCAACCACAGCGCAAGGCATTCTTTATATTTTCAGATGAGTTCACATTTCTGTGCAGAAGGATTTTACACTGTACAGAATAATACCATGTTAAACCTTTACTGAAATGTTAATTTAGCAATGCCTTTCTGTTTCACAGCTTTAAACCACTCATTTATAATGCCAGTGGCTTCACTTAGAGCCCTGAAATATTGATTTAAAGAAAAGAAGGCTTCTAGCCCTCATGATTGTAGTGCTAGGATTAAAAATCTGAGAACAAGCTGAAGCCCAAGCTCAAACTGTTTTTTTTAACAGCTAATCTCGAAGTCTGTAATCTTCAGGATTTTATGTGTACAGATTCTACTTAATTGCCCTTAGGAAGGGAAAATGCATGCATATACAGGTTGCTTGTGTGACCTTTCCCTCCTCTGTAGGTGATTCCAGGCAAACATCATTCATACTTGTCTCAGCTTAGTTCAGATATTGAATCATTTGATATTTAGGGCATTTGCGGAGGCTTCCTGTGGCCTGCAAGTGACTACTTGCAAATTGAATTCATGTGCATCCTGTTTGAAATCAAGCCAGAAGAAGCTGACTCCCGCACTGGCTGGAGCAATCCATATATTATTATTGTAATAGCATTATCCTGCAGCCTTCGGCATAAATGCTCTTCTTAGACCATCTAACAGTAAGCTTTCTTAAAAGAAATTAAAGGTGAAGGATTAGCTCAGATTGGACATTGACCAGGCCCTGCCAAACCTTATTCCTTCATTTGTTTGATTTATACCCCCATATTCCACCCCAATGCCCCTGTTGAGCGAGTGATCACTCCATATTTGTAGGGTAAGTATCAGATTCAAGACCTCTCCTCCCTTTTGCCTTACCTGGCACGACAGTCTTAGATTAAGTCGCACTAGTATCTTGCAGCTGTGGACCTGTACCAGCACTTGGCAATAGCCAATTGCTTCAGTGACCAAGGTGGTTCCATCGCAGCCCAGAGCTCATTTTCAGTGAGAACTGAGCATGGTGGGCCCGGAAGTAAAGGTCACAGACCCGAATTGCAGGGAGTCCCACAGTTCAACACAGAGACACAACTAAAGGCAGAACAGGGGCAACTGGTTACTGTTATTGATGAGACCGGGGTTCTTTTACAGCTTTGGAAATAGGCGGGCTAAAAAATCGAATATGGGTGCAATCCTATGCCAGTTCAGCCAGAACAAGGCAAAAGTCACAACATGCCACAGTCAGAGATGCAGGCCTTCTTCTGTCTAAATTTGCACAGAACTGTGTTTTAGTAAAATTAATTGGTGTAGCCATTTTACTTCTTGGTTCTTTTTGTGTTTCACAGAGATGACTTTAATATTAAAGTACTTCAGGCTTTTGTTGAACTCCATGAGTTTGCTGATCTTAATCTTGTACAAGCCTTAAGGTAAGCATGCTTAATTTTGTTCTTTTAACAAGATTTGTTTGAGAGTGTTTATATGAACTGCAATTAATAGAAAATAGCAGCAGTGTTAATGAACTCAAAATCAAAACTCATCCTCCTAGAAATCTCTTGCATGCAGATGACTGTGTACACAAGCACACACACACACAGAGAGAATACTAAATGATGTTTTAGTATTGCAAGGAAGAGCTTGTGCAAGTCCTAGGCTTGGATTCCCTTAAACTGACTATAGTTTAGTGCTCTGTTCACTACTCTAAAGGTAAGGTAAAGGTTTCCCCTTGACGTTACGTCCAGTCATGCCTGACTCTAGGGGGCGGTGCTCATCTCCGTTTCCTGGCCGAGGGAGCCAGCGTTTGTCCGCAGACAGTCTCCGTGGTCATGTGGCCGGCATGACTAGACACCGAAGTGCACGGAACGCTGTTACCTGCCCACCGAAGTGGTACCTTTTCATCTACTTGCATTTGCATGCTTTCGAACTGCAAGGTTGGCAGGAGCTGGGACGGAGCACGGGAGCTCACCCCGTGTGCAGATTCGAACCGGCGACCTTTCGATCAACCAGCCCAGCAGCACAGCGGTTTAAACCACTGCGCCACCTGCTCTAAACCATGCTTAATCTTAACTATGGTGTACCAAAGCAAGCTGGCTTCATACCCCATGGTTTCAGCTTAGCTTATTTTAATAAATTATGGTTAAATTTGGCCAGTGCCTAAAATAGGAGCAAAAGCATTCAGATTTCTCCATGCTGCTGCATTAGGGTGGTGAGGAAGGGAAGAGAAATAAGGGTATGAGCCCAAGGCTCAAACAGGCTTATCATCACAATGCTAACACTTTGTTTCATCCAAGGCAGTTGATGTGTTCTAATGAAGAGGCTATTTTTAAGAAACGTGAAATCCTTTAAAATAGATGGTCTTTAATAAAGCTTTGTGGAACTTGGATCCTGATTCTGTCCACATACATTGAGAATCAAATTCCAGGGAGTTCAACAAGACATTTTCCCAGCTAAGCGCAGCTAGAAATACAACTGTAGCTTATTTGGGTGTATCGCACCTGGCTATGCTGACAGGAACTGCTGACTGCTCCTGACAGTTGTTCTATAGACATGGAAATGTGCTGTCATTTTATTGTTCTATTTTGTAACTTTTCACAAAACATAAAGAACTCACGGGCACCTTATGAAATCCAACTTCTAACAAGCTTTCACACAACTCGTGACTATACCATTGAGTAATATTTGCTGTTTGATGTTTTAAGTGCTTATTTTTGCCAGTGTTTCACCCTTGTTAATATGTGGATATGAACAGCACTTTATTTAACTACGGCCATGCATTCCTTTATAGCAAAGAAGGTGGCTTGGTTTGCCTTGGAAAAACATTTCACTTCAGCTGCAAGTCTGAGAGACAGAAGATGTATGTAGATTCAACAAACTGTGCTCTCTTTAAGCTGCTCGATTTTGTGTTTAGAGAAACATTTTAAATCACCCTTGATAGAAGGATGCTTTATTTTGGATTAGGATGAAGCCATAACCAGTGTTTTAGCAAGAGATTGCACAGTGGGTCTTATCTGACAGACAGCTTTATTGATATCATTGCAGGCAGTTCCTGTGGAGCTTCAGGCTTCCTGGAGAGGCTCAAAAAATTGATCGTATGATGGAAGCTTTTGCTTCACGTTATTGCCTTTGTAATCCTGGAGTCTTTCAGTCTACAGGTTAGTGGTGATGGAGTTGCTCTCTATTATTTATCTTTATTGTTTCTCTGGTGTCAGGTAAAACAGTATTGCAGGAAGTAAAATTATGCCAATGTGACTGGTTAATTTTTATTTTTATGAATGCTGGAGGCATGTTGTCAATCTGCAGAATGTTAAGAATAATTTGTTTGCAGTTCAGATGTTTTTTTCTTTCTTTTTTTTTTGAAAAAAAAATAGTATCAGTATGTTTGATTTAATTTCTCTTTCTCTGGCATCCGTAACTACATGTTCCTAGTTAAAAACGGAGATTTGAAAGTACAGTGTTTCTCTCTCTGCTGGAGGTTGTGTGAAAGAATACTTTTCATGACCTTGCTTCCTTATGCTTATCTAGCCACAGGCTGTTTGACAAGGTGTCATGCAGCATAATCATTCTACTTTGATGTTGCATTTCAGATACATGTTACGTACTATCTTTTGCAATCATTATGTTAAACACTAGTCTACACAACCATAATGTCAGAGACAAACCAACAGTGGAGCGGTTTATATCTATGAATCGAGGTATTAACGAGGGTGGAGACCTCCCAGAAGAATTGCTAAGGGTAAGCTTCTTTTAAAATGGCGCATCGTCTTGCTTTGATGTGGGGCCAAGAGACAAATGCATTAGTTCTTGTCCTGATTTCTATGGGAACCTGCACAGTAGGATTTATATCATGTGACATTGTACAGTTGTTGTTATTCCTCCAAGGACCTCAGGTTGGCACAAACAATTCCCCTGATCTCTTATATTCTCAACAGCGCTATGGAAGTAGGCTGATTTGAGTGATGGGCCTCACAGGCACAAGCTTTGGGGCTGTGCAGGAAATTGAACCTGAATCTCCCCAGTTCTTAGCTCCAGCACTAACCATCACACCACTCATGCCCAGCCTTCCAGATACCTTGTACTGCAGCCTCAACCAGCATGGCCAATGGCCAGGGGTGATGAGAATTGTAGTCAAAAGCAAAAGCAGCACATTGAGTTTTGTTCAGTGGTTTCCACACCTCTGAATTCTCTCATTTGTGCAAAGAAACTCTGATCACTATCTGATCCAGTATAGGAAATGGAGTCAGGACATCAGTCCATGCAGATGAGTGTTATCTAGGTCGCATGGCAGCATCTCTCCAAACTTTCAGACTGGAGGCTTTCTCGGCATTACCTGGAGATGTAGTGGGTTGAACCTGGGTCATGTATAATGTTACGTACCACTGAGCCTATGGCCTTTTCCCCATATAACACACCCTGCTCTGAAGAGGAGCAAATGCTTTGAACACTGCAGGTTAACTCTATAGTGACCCACCATGGCCACTACATGTTAACCAAGCTGGCCTGTCCAAAAGGCCCTTGCTTTCCATCTGCACAGTACATCTGTGTTTTTTACAGTCTGGCAAGATATTTATTGCTTTTTTCTAATTTGAGCATGTGTCTTATGGACAGATGATTCTTCTGAACATCTTCAAAAGAGAGGTTTTATTTCAAAAGTGTTTTCTTATTTGCATTTATCTTTCTTTGAAATAGATACTTTTCAGAATGAGAGATTAACACGATCATTTGGTTGCAGATAGTTGGCTTCATAGTTGTGAAAATTGTTCTTCAGGAGACAATTGATCTCAGGTTCTCTTTAAGAATCTTTTCACAGAATCTGTTAGCCTTGTAGTTTTGGCAGTGTCATTAAGCTTTTCCTCCATTTTCTTCCAGAATTTATATGAAAGCATTAAAAATGAGCCTTTTAAAATTCCAGAGGATGATGGGAATGATTTAACCCATACATTTTTCAACCCAGACCGGGAAGGTTGGCTGCTGAAATTAGGTCAGTAAGTTGGATGCTTTCCCTTTTGCATATTACCATGTGCTGCTTCATTGTTCTTTGTCCCCTGCTATGCTGAAAATCTCATGCAATTGAATTATTACTGTTTTCTGCTGAAAATATTATGAAAATATTGCCAAACACTGTAATATATTTTTGTATTATTACTACTTCATCATTTACCCCCTGAATTTGCAAATTGAGCGGAGTTTGATTTCTGGCATTTCAGAAATGAACATCTCAATGAACAGTAGCCCTTGCCCTTTGTACAAGTACCAGAAACTGATCAATAACCATTCTATTTATTTTACACCTTCCCAGAAAGAGTGCTATAATAAAATTTCACTATTAGATTTTCATGTACACATGTAACAGGAACACAACTCTTTCTTCCAAAGGTTATTCCTGTATGTCTTTAGTTTTTTTCCATACTTGTGTATTTCTGTTGGTTTAATTTTTGGCTATGATTTTTAATGAGTGGTTTAAATGTGCCTTCTTGTTTTCCTTTTGGCCTATGACCTATCACCTTTCTGTTCTGTGACTGGCTGTCTCTGCTTATTCTGCATTAGGAGGTATGTACCTGATGGCTTTCTAGCCCCTCTCTCTTGTTCCTTTGCTTGTTCTCTCTTTAATTTTACCTCCCCCTCCCTTCTCCTTCCCCTTGCTGGGTTTCCTTTATTACAGCTCTGTGGGATTTCCATGCTTGTCACCTAATACCACTAACATTAGTTTGGTGAAGTCAGGGAGACTCCTGTACATGCCCATAACCATCGCCATTTGCTCAACCGTCTGCAATGCTTCTGTCTTAGTAACTGTATATTTCGATATCCTATACCAACACTCTGTAGCTTGAGCTCCATGGAATTAGTGAGCTAAGTGTGGTGTCCTCACTTTCCACATACGTATAATCTGACATAGTCTTTTTGTGATCCTGACCAAGTTAGTGCACCTTTGTTTGATGCCTCTTTTGACAGTTGTTGATCTATTCTTGACTATAGTTTGTAACACTAAAACGATCGTGCGCACGGATGCTGTGGATGCATCCCAGGACCATTTAGACTGGAATCTTTTGGATCAGCAAATGGAAGTGTTCATGGATATTTATAGGAATGGTAAAAGTGCAGTGTTGCACTGAAGAGAAGATTGGGAATCAGTTCACAGGAAATCGAAAAGGAAGATTTCTTGAAACAGCATCACATTCTTCATGTGGTCCATGAAGTTGGCTTCTTGCAGCAAAGGTTGTTTGCCAAGAGAGCAGCCTGCTCCCTCTTTTTAATAAGTGTTTCCATCTTAACTGTATAATAAGCCCAGGAGCCTGCTTCTTCCATGCTTATTTTCATGTATGTTTTTAAGGGTTTATTTGAACAGAGTCGGAGACCTCCTATGTCATTGGACTCTGAAGCTCTTGGCAGCTGCTTGGTATTTCTGGGCCAAATTATGCTGACTCCATTCAGGCTCTTTTGAATGTAGGTGGCTTACTTACAAATTTGGTCTTAACAAGGCAGCCTGCATTGAAGATGAGGCATTGTGTGATTACCAGTGGATCTGGTAATGCTCTTCTCTGTTTGTTTTTACATGTCGATGTGAAGGCCTAACCCCAGTCAGTTTCTGCAGCAGGCAGAAGCTGCCTCCGTGTTTAATGTAACTGAGGAGGGAGCAATTCATACTCTTCCACAGCATTTCAGAGGAGGGATTGGCCAGAGGCCTGATGTTTGTTTTCGTCCTGCTTATGTTGCCTTGTAAATTATGACTGAAAGGGTGATCATCACCTGCCACTCCTTGCTTGCCCGCTGCTCATGCCAGTGCTTCCCTCAGAGCTAAGAGCCCTGGGAAGGACTGTGCTTGCCATCTTTCATTGCTTCTCGAAAGGCGGACATAGGGACAAATTCCCTGCCATTGTATATTGTGGACTGAGGGGCATAGGCGATGCCTCGCCAGATGTGGCATAACCTTACCAGGAAGTCACACAAGTCTCTTGTGTTTGTATCCTTGAAGGAGAGGGGGGCGCTCAGTGTGCACCCATTGGTGCAGACATGTATGACTGCTCATACATGCCGCCTGCTTAGCTACTTGCCCTTGTAAGGTTTGGAGTGAGAGGGCGCTCAGGTGCAGAGGCAGGAGTGGCTGCTGTCTGTAGTAGATTTCACACCTGGTGCAAATTGGCAGCGGGCTGGAGAATCTCATGTTCCTGGTGCTAAAATTGTCTCTTCCATACCAATTGGATTGTGAAGGCTAAAGCTGCCATGCATTATATGGAACTTTCCTTTGCATCTTTTCCAGGACTTATGTCCTTGGCAGTTAAGAATGTCTTCAGCTGCAGCACTGATCTAGTCCCTGCTGGATGCAGAACCTGGTGAAAACATTATCTCCACACAGTTACCACCATCCTAAAACAGGGCACCTACCGTAGGAGGGGTGTGCGTGCGTGTGCACGCGCATGTGCGATTGGCTTTGGGGAAGATGCTCATTCAGAGTTTATGTTTATACAAGAAGATAAAGGAGGGTAGAAATGAAATTGTAAGAGATACTGTTGGATTTGCAGCACTGAGATAGTAAGCTGGCCTTGCTGCTTTGCCCGTAGAGCAGGGGTGGGGAGCTGGGAGGCCAAAAGTGTCTGGAGGGCCACAGTCCTTCACGAAAGGCTGTACTGTCTGGTGAAGGGAGTAGTTGGCCAAAACATTTTAAGAACCACCTGCTGACCACCCCTTTCCTAAAGGGAAGCCTCACAAAAACGTCGCAAGGAATCAGATGCAAGCATTTCATGCAAGCGTTTCGGAGGGATGCAGTTTTTAAAAAGAAACATCAAAAGCGTTCACAGACTATTTTATAATATGATTATAGTCATTTGCAAAATATTCTGGGTTGTTTTGGATGTGGCTGTATTAGCTGCCTACTCCTGGCTCACAAACAAAGGGGAGTAATATAATGCTGGACTTACTTCTACACATACTCTGCCCCCCACCCCAAGTCCATAAGGGGAAAATGAGCCTTGTCAAGTC
Source organism: Varanus salvator macromaculatus (assembly GCA_023646645.1). Taxonomy (NCBI): domain Eukaryota; kingdom Metazoa; phylum Chordata; class Lepidosauria; order Squamata; family Varanidae; genus Varanus; species Varanus salvator. Next base: position 8,251,811 of record JAIXND010000852.1, on the reverse strand, counting down.
TGTGTAGAACCAAGGGTGTAGAACCAAGGGTGCTTTCCTAAAGGTGAGGGGTTTCACTGACTGTGAATTCTGTATACCCACAAATGGAACTTCTCAGTCCCAGATCTTTCAAGGAGCTTCAGAATTGGCACATCGGTGCATTGTTTTATAAAGCAGCATTCATTCAGCTAGTTTTTCGACATCCATGATCTCAATCTCCTTTTAAGAGTTGAGTGACCTTATTGAAAAGTGTTTGTCTGCAAGTAGACTGCAGACAGGGAAAGCTGGCCAAAGATGCTTCGAAGGGTTTCAGACATGAGTTTATTTTGGGCTAGTTTGCAGGCATAAAGATGAATTGTGGGCCAATTGAGGAGGTGGTGGTTGAAATAAAATTCCCTCCTTCATGCCCTGCCTAGTAGACATTACAGCTGGACAAAGTCTTGCAGGCGACAGATCCCAGGTTATAATATTTCTGTGCTAGGATTGTTTTTTCCTTCTAATAACTGCGTCTGCTGGCAGCAGCTCAGCTGCACTGTCTGGTACTAAAGCGTTTGTTTTAAATAACTGAGACCTGGCTTTAATTATTTCCCTCTTGTCCTCTGGAAGTAAATATGTTCCTTTCTGGTATCTAGTTTTGCATTCTCCAGAGCTTTTACTGAAGTTTGTATGGGCCATGCCTGTTAGAATGTGTGTGTGGGTTTTCTCTATTGCCTTCTAGCTATGGAAAGAGTGACTTCCATAAGCTATTTATTTACTTCTATATAATGGGTGAACTGCTTGCCTGACATGTGTGTTCTTCAGGAAGCAAGTTCATGCAAGCATTCTTTAGAAAGGCCTCTATGAAGTATATGTCCTTTTTTCTCCAAAGAAATTAAACATTAAGAATTTTCTTAACCATTGAATTTTCTAACAAGCAAAAAGTTATATTTTTCTAAAAACTGCTATGAAAACTGTATTTTAATGACTTCGAATCATACAGTAATAGGTCTATTTTAGCAGTATAAAAACATTTAATTTGACATAGCAGCTGTTAGTTAATATTGCATTTGCCATCTTTTTTCTCCCTAGAACTCTGGGTACAATTTTTAGGGCTCCATTACATGTGACCCTTTTCTTTTTAGTTAGAAGTCCTATAAATTAATGAGCTTGCTCAGTAGTCCTGATCCCCATACTCCCAAGTTTTGCTTTAGTTTAGCTATATAATCTAGCTTCTTTAATCATCTACAAGTTTTTGTTTTGACCTCCCTGCTGTTGATACTTTTTTTTTTATTTAGGATGCCTTTGGAGAAGATTAGGGCCGGCACCATTGTGGTAGGTGACCTGCTGGTGAACTGGCCTAAACGCTCTGTTCTTGCTTGCAGAGGTGGGGAAAGGTTCATCCACACCTAAGCAGGAACTCTTTAAGGCTGTCAAGAGCATAGCAGGGTATGGGTTTGGAGGGGGGCAGACCCACACAGCCAGAAACAGAGTTGCAAGGGCTCAAGCAGTTCAAGTAATAGCAGTGATTCTTCTCACATCATAAGTGGGCTCATGATGGGTGAGGTCCTCTAAGATTCCTTCCTTCCATCTCTTTGATGAACTGAATGCCAGGAGCTGTTTTCTCTCATCAATCTTTTTATGTAGCTATCTGCCTCCCATTGAAATAGAGTGGACTCTCTTTGTGAGGCCCCTCTGCTAGGCAAGAATAACAGGGCAACTAATTACAAGATTTTTCTTGTGTCCTGATGAATCATAAGAACACCAGGTTCTTCTCTGTGTTTCCATATCAAGGCATAAAAACACACAGGCTAATTTGTGGTGGCTTGGCCTCATGGTTTTCAGTAGGAAGTTGGGAAGGAATGGAATGTGCTCCTTGTTAAGAAGTTTCAAGACAGTTATGACACAACAGGACTTTAAGCTGGAGCCTAGATTTGCAGTTAACATAATGGCTCATTCAGCTCTGAAGCCCATTGCTGTCCTTGGATTCCAACCTGAGCTAAATATATGCTAATATTGGCTTTTTCCTGTTTCTCATCAGCATCCCGCCACCTTCTGAACAGAGTTTGAGTTCGTATCCTTTGCCTTCAGATTTGAGGAGTTTGACCAAGTTAATTGGATCAAGGGGAAAGGCTCAAGCTCTTAGACTCTCCCTTGATGTGTCAGCAGCTTCCTGCCATCTTTACTGCCTCACCTTCTCAATCTTATCCTTCTCTTTCTGCCACTCGACCACACCTAACATGAAGTGTTGTTTTCCCCCTTAGTACCTTGAAGCACTAGCCTGTATGTGGCAGAAAACTAGAAATATGAGCGAATTTTATCTACTGGGCTTTTCCTATAGATCTAGAATCCTTTTAGAATTTGCATCAGATATAATAGAGGCTTCAGATTTGTGAGTTTATATTACAGGCGCATAAATAAAGCTACAGGATATCCAGCATATTCCTGCCATTGTTCTTTTGTTAGTCTTGTTTTCTAAATGCACTGCTAACAAGAAGCATATGGACGCAAAGCTTTCTTGACCAAGGAAGAGCTGCAGATGCTGTTATGTCCCTGCCTTGGGTTGAGCAACATGATTTGTTTAAGATGATTAATCCTTGAGCGAACTGTTCTGTTTAATGAGAGCCCGACATTCAGTGTTGTTCAGTAACAAGATCAGCTATGCTGAGAGTGAAGGCTAATGAGATTAAATAAAGAGTAAATGGATGATACACAGGTGCTGATGCAACTCTACAATCCCTTAACTGCAAAGATACCAGGCCTGGATATGAACAGCATCAAAAACCATATTTGCTTTTTGGTCCTGTTGCAAGGTTTGTGAGTGCTTAGCTGTATTTTTTTGAAGTTAAGAACCTAGTAGACTTTTCTTACACTAGTGCAAGCACAAAGACACATCCCCTCAGCAGGATTTCATGAAATTATTCTTCCCAAACACACTGCCCTTCCTATGTGTTGCACTACAACTCCCATGATTCTCAGTGAAGGATTTCAAGAGTTGTTGTTCACCACATCTGGACGGCACCAAGCTGGAGAAGGCTACACTGCATGAGTGTATGTGGAACAATGCAGGTTTCTAGTTGACTGGGAGTCATTAGGACAGATTTGTGTATCCAACCCTGTTGTCAGAGAACCAATTCAAAGTGGAAGCAGATTGGGTTGGATCTAGAGGTCATCATAGTCAGGGTAGACCTCTTGAAATCCATGGGACCTAAGTTAGTCATGACTCTGCCAACTAGATAGAAACGGCTTCTTTGGAAAGCTCAGAGCAGGAAGTAAAATACGGCAGTCAAGCTACCAAGTTTTTCATTGGATGCACACAGCAGCTTGCATTTGTGAGTGATCACTGGTCAGGCACAGCAAACTATAGGTATTGATGGGTTTCTCTTTCTAAGCAGTCTACTTGGAGCCAAACGTGTGAAGGGTTATTGGGATAACTTAGTGGCAAGGGAAAGGCATGCTGAGTATCCTTTATTAGTGAAGTTGATAACAATTGCAAATTAAAGCAAGTTGATTTCATAGGTTCTGGTAATACTCTAATTTTTCATTAAAAATCACTTCAACATTAATATTCCTAACATCAAGGAAGCACACTTTCACATTTTCATTGACCTAACTTTATGTTTTTGTGTCACTGCCTTCTTACATCCCTCCTAAAAAGCCTGAAATTTCCACAGTTTTAAACTATGCACTAAATTGTGAGGCGGCATTTACGAGCCAAGCCAAAAATATTACTCCCAAAATGTAGACATTGTGGGCAAATGGTTTCTCTTTTGGGGTACAGATATTGTACAAGCAGATGACCTCTCTCTGCAACGGGAATATGGAGACCATGTGTAGCTGCAGGATTGGTAGTGCAAAAGGGATTGTGTTTACGTAAAAGTAGATTGATATGACCATAAAGTTGTGTCAACTCACTTGATTGCAAGTAAAATTCTTAAATCATACTTGTTGGTTTGTATACAGTTATCAGATCATCCCAAAAGGTTATTAGATACCAACACAAAGATCACATATTTACGTGACACCTGTACGTCTCGGATCACAGAAAACAAACTTTAAATTCTGGATCTTTCGCTCAAGTAAAACTTAAATATAACTGTGTAAAGTTATATTTGATCATTCAGTGACTTAAATTCTGAATCTCTTAGTCAAGGCACAGTATTCATTAAGAATGCCCTTCAGGCATCAGTGACTATAGATCAAAAACACGCAGTCTTTGCAGTTAAATAACTACATTCCTCACAAAACAGAATGTTTACTGCCTTGTGCATAGACCTCAGTAAGTGTGACTGGTTTTGTTGCTGGGGTACAAAAGGACTAGGACAGTGTTTGAAGAGCTGCGAAGTTCTTAAACATAGCCCTGTGGCATGTGAGCTCTCCCCTGGCAACCCATGTGTCTGGCTTGCAGACAAAAGTTCTACAATGTGCAAGATATACCAGACGGGAAGCTGGGGTCTTGGTGGCTTACCACATCATGCTGAATAAAAAGTAATTTGTGCTCTGAGAACTTCCTTTCTAAAGATGTGGCTAAATTCTCTTAAGTTACGCTCATCTATATTGATCTTTGATCAGTGTGCATTCAGGTTAGATTTTCTCGGTTGGATCAGTGAGTTGCTCTTGCTAGATTTTAGTGTATGTGCAGCCCAATCTTCACTGTGGTCACTTGAGCTTACTCAAGAGTAAGTGTATCTAGGACTGTAGCTGTACATGGGCACATTTATTCAGAAACAAGTTTGAGAGCCAGTGTGGCATAGTGGTTAAGGGCATGGGACTGGGACTCAGACAACCCGGGTTCTAGTCCCCACTCGGCCATGGAGCCAACTGGGTGACTCTGGGCCAGTCACAGACTCTCAGCCCAGCCTACCTCACAGGGTTGTTGTGGGGATAAGATGGAGGCGATGTAAGCTGCCTTGAGCCCTTTGTAGGAAAAAGGTAGGATATAAATCGAAAAATAAATAAATACATAAATAAAGTTCCACTATGTTCATTGGAGCATCCTCACAGTTACAGATACATAGCATTGTAGCCTTAGAACAGTAAATTTCAAGGCTTTCTTGGAGTTGTTTGTTGGATTCCTGTGAGTTGCCTTGAGCATTTTTCAGAGGCAGCTTCTCCATCATTTAAGCACACAGAGAAATAAAACATTTCAGCCTGTTCAAATGCCTAGTTATCCCCTGAGTTTTCCCATGGACACATGACAGTAGCCTTCCATGTCTCTTCAGAAGCTGGTCTGTCTGGGGAGAACTTACCTGTTTCTTTCATGGGGAAACATGAGAAACGGCCTCTAGTTTTTACCTCACGTCTGTTATCATAGGAAAGGCCTGTGGTCTAAAGGGGAATGGAGTCCACACTGACTCAGGCATTCAGCCTGGAGGTGTCATGTGGGGGACAGCCTGAGGGAGGAAGCGTGCCTGGCATCACAGATTTAGGACAGATACTGACATGCTCAAAGATGTGTGCAGTTTCCCCAGTATCTATGTTCCTTCCCTCCCGCAGAAGAATTAGATCAGGGCTCCTCAAACTGAGGCGACGGCGGGCGCTGCTAGGCCGCAGCTTTCCCGCGAGGAGAAGGCCGCGCAGCTGGCCACCCCAGGGCTCGCATAATTAAAAAAAAGATATATAACTTAAAAAAGTTATATTTTACTTACTTTCAATCCTTGCTAATTTCTTCGCCTTTGCCGTCTTTGTTTCTCTTTCTCTTCCGCCTGCCTCTCTCCTGTTTCCCGCTCGGTATTCCCGCTCTGCATATGTGTGCAATTGGAGGGGGAGGGGGAGATCCGTCGCATGCGCAGTTGAGCTGTTGCAATCTGGGCATGCGCAGCTCTCTCTCTCTCTCTCTCTCTCTCTCTCTCTGTGCTCAGTTTCTGAGGACGCCTGCGCGGGCTCAGAGTCCAAAACCTCTGAGGCGGCCGGATAAAGGGGTACCCACAGGCCGCAGTTTGAGGACCCATGAATTAGATGGACTGTGGATATCAAGTGACTTATGCTGTGTGCTTGTACATGCAAATGCCCTGCTCTCTCGTGGCATTGTCCGTATGGTGTCAGGCACGCTTGTTCCTAAGTGGGGAACCACGCCCCACAGGATGTCCTTCATGTGGCACCAGATATACTCCCAACACAAGTGAAGTGAATGCCAACCAGATGCCTGAATCAGCCCTCTGCCTCCTGAAGCAGGAACAAGTTCTGTTCCACGCCTTTGATGCTGCATTTCTAATAAGCCTGAAATGTAGAGAATGCATCCTTGTTTCTTTCTTTTGGTCAGAAGACAAGTTTGTGAAGGTCCTGCTATGTGTGGGGATGAGGGGGGCAGAAAATTCCACTGCAGTTGCCGTGGTGTAGATTTGTCTGTTTATTTGAAGCATTTTTGTGGTGGTTTTTAGTTGAAAAAGGCTGAGGGAAGGACCTTCAGCAACATCAGCCCTTAATATATGAGTAGTCTTAGGATTGGAATCCTTGCGTCCATTTAACCATGCATTCATGTAACCCTAACCTATGTTGATTTCCACTTGATTTCCACCTAAGTCATCTTTTTGACAAGCCTGTTCGGTGAAGTAACAAGGTAACCAAATTACCGTGTTGTTGCCTGGAGCATGTAAAGCTTGGCTTGAAGTTGGTTTGACTTGGGGCTGCCTTATGTCTTACAGGTGGAAGAGTGAAAACATGGAAAAGGAGGTGGTTTATACTGACAGATAATTGCCTGTATTATTTTGAATACACAACAGTGAGTATGTCTTGATGCACATCAAAATACGACCTCTCTACATCCCAGATAACTTCAGGTTGCTTACTGAATGCTGTCTTTTGTTAATGTCTAGGACAAAGAGCCCAGAGGAATTATCCCTTTGGAAAACCTCAGCATAAGAGAAGTTGAGGATCCAAGAAAACCAGTAAGACTTTGCTCTTTTAAGGATCCATTCTCCCACAAGCCTCTCCTTTGTATACTCACTTAAAAAGAAAAGAAGCCACCCAAGAGTTCAGCTTTGATATTCTTGGTAGATTGTATCCTTGGTACCATGTCCTCTTAAATACAAATGGATTTTTATACCCTAATTGTAGATAAACTACTAATTTTGTGCAATAGTATTTTTGCCTGTAACAATTCAAAAGCACCAAGAGAAAAATGCAAATAAATCAAAAAAATCCCCTAACTGTACAGGACAACTGTACAGGACACCATTACATAAAAATAATAGCACACTGCTGTTGATGTAGCATAAATAAATCATGGCATATTTTCTGGAAGCATAAAATACCTTATTTGGTGTTTTGAGAAAGTGAATAAAAGGTCTCCCATGGGTTGGTTAGCCTGACTTTTGATAACCCCCTGTGACTTAATCTGACTTTCGCATGCCCCTACTTGGGGATGATGAATGCTGCCTCTTGTGATGTCAGATGCCTTGCCCATCAAGCCCAGTGTTGTCAACTCTGACCGGCAGCAGTGACTCCCCAGAGTTTCAGGCTGGATTTCTTCCTCATCCTCCCTAGAGATGCTGGGAATTGAAACTGGGACTTGTTGCAAGCAAAGCAGGGGTTCTCCCACAGAGCTACAGTCCTTCTCATTTCAAGGATAACTTTCACCTTTGTGATTAGGATGTGTGTCAGACTTTATCCAGCCATTGCTTTTAACAAGCCAAGGCTCCATTTTGTTTCGAAACATGATTTGAAGTGCTAGTGTTGAGTGTTGAAACCCCTCTGTGGGACGGAAGAAGTTGCTCACAATGTTTCTGCTCTGATGTGAACTGGGCAGTCCCTTCAGACTAGCATGAGTGGTTCTGTTCTATGCACCTGCGTGTGATAATAGGTGAGCAGGTATAAAAAGCAGGGTTTTATTGGGAGTGGCTCTGCAACTGTAGAACTTCCTCAGAGATGAGCTCTGTCAGGTGCCCTCTCTGTTTTCTGATGGGTAGCAAAGGTTTTTAAAAGATCAAACTAACTTTTAATCCGTGACTGGTTGGTTTACAATGATCATGCCAAAGTTTTAATGCTGCTGCTTTTGACTGCAGTCATTAATGAATAGCAAGAAAAATGAATAGTATTGGTTTGGTATGTTCTGTCTTATGTTACTGCAAACTGCCTTGCTGATTACTTTAATAGAAAAGTGTCGTTTAACTATTAAACAAGCTCAATAAACCGAGGCCCGTCTAGGCTTGGTGTTGGCTTGTCACTTTTTGTTCTTCCTTGCAAAGTTGGTGCAAGTGCCGTGTCATGGCTGGCTTGTTTTCTGTTTCCTAGAATTGCTTTGAGCTGTATAATCCCAGCCACAAAGGGCAAGTCATTAAAGCTTGTAAGACAGAAGCTGATGGCAGAGTGGTGGAAGGCAACCACGTGGTTTACAGGATATCTGCCCCAACTCCTGAAGAAAAAGAAGAGTGGATCAAATCGATCAAGTGAGTTACTCTGTCACACAGAACAGTAACATGCCAGGGAATCTCCAGGCTCTGTGAAAGTGTTGCAGCCTGGATTAAAGGTATCTTGCCCAGGTGCACCGGTATGGTGTCTGACCCCGGATCCCAGCCCCCCATGTCTCATGCTCCAGGGAATCAGCCCCACCACAGGCTGTTGGGCCCTCTAGTCCTCTGACCCTGGCAAGTCTGTCACTGGGTAATAGGAGCTCCCTTTCTCCTTTACAAGTGCAAAGCAAGGAAAAGCTCTAGAATATGGCAAATTCTTTTTCAGCGATAAAAATAAACTTTTAGCAGATGGTTTACTATATTGGAAAAGGTAGGGAGTGGGGAAAACAACTCAGCAGTGATCTACTGGAGGGCCAGGTACATATAATAAAAGTAAAAGAAATACTGTTTGGAGTGTCAGAACTGGCTTGGGATTGTCTGGCGAACCAGGATTGGAGACTCTGGTTTGAAATGGGTGGATAGACAGTGCTTTGTTCTGAGTGTGGCTCCACATTGGTGGTCTGAATTGATCATAGTGCGGGCTGTCGCTCTGCCTCTGGCGATGCTGGTAACAGGGGTGGTGGTGAGGGAGCTTTAGTTTGTGAACTGTGGTAGCACAACTCAGCGTGCTGCTCAGAGTGTCTTAAGAAATGCGGCATGGCGTGGCTGGCAAATACATTGGGAAATTAACCAATGTCTCTTTTTCTGTTAGAGCGAGTATCAGCAAGGATCCTTTTTACGACATGCTGGCAACCAGGAAGAGAAGAATCGCAAATAAAAAATAGCACTAACAAGGGATGCTTGTGGTTCTGCTTTAGCAGAATGGTTAGTACATCATAAAACCAAGGTAAAGACAAGAAGATTTGTATGGGAAATGTAGTCTCCTGCAGCATCTGTCCCTTCTTTACCCATTGATAATTTCCCCTGAAATACTGGAAGACACTTCAAGCACATGGACTTGCATGTGAACTGAAAGCTCGGAAGCCGAATGTGCCATTTTGAGTGTGGGCAGTATTGTTGAACCAGGAGATGGTGGTATGTAGTCCGTCCCTCTCCTGTTTTTCCAGGACTTTACCTAGCTTTGTGACCTGTTGTTGAATCCAGCTTTCGCCCCTAGCAGATGACCGTTCCCTGCACACAAAGTCTTTGAGTCATTCAAACCCCATCTTACCCTTTGTAATGCAGAAACATTGAGCCTTGATTATTTTGTATACAACTCACATCCAGTCTGTGTTGTCATTTAGTCTGTATGATTAAGGGACCTCTCTTTCATAAACAGCTGACAGTGCACTGAAAACATGAAGCTCTCAAAGATGAAAAGTTACAAGCAGGAGCTTTGGCAGTACCAATGTAGCTCATCTTTGGTTCTTAGACGACTTGGGCGTGTGCCGTTTCTTTTCTCCAGATGTTAGCGTGAACAGTCTTTCCCAAATCTGAGGTTTTTCTGGTATCATTTGCTGTCTTATCCTTTTCGTAAAATTGTGCTGCCATTTAATGCCATATTAGCAAATCACACAATCTGTTTACCAGCTTCTTTCACGCTCATTTCTGTACAGTTTAGCTTTAATGGTTCTCCTTATTTATTATCCCATAGGTAAATCAAAAGATCATATTTTGGGGGAGAGAGGAAATAAAGAGAGAAGTCTGTGAATCTCTGTCTGCAAGTTTAGTTACTGCATATTTTGTTAATGGAAGAGGAGCGTGGCAGGATTCAGAAATTCAAGTATTTTTTTAGACTTCATTTTGTAGAATTACCTAAATCAGTGTTAAGTTTTACATTTTTCTTAAGGAAGATAAGTTCTTAAAGAAGACAAGGCCATCTGTATGGCTATGTTGTGGTTTATAAGCTGTATATCAGCATCACGGCTGAGTGGTCTTCCACTTACCCCTTCTCCCCTCCGCTTGTTACAGGCCAGCTTTGGTATTGTTCATGCAGCTTGTATGAAGCCAAAAATCCCCATTATGTCTGCCTGTTGGTTATGCAAACGAGGTAACCTGTCTCTGTGCAACTGCTGAATTTCCTTCCTAGTTTCTCTCTCTTTCCAGGGCGCTTTGTGGTCTTCTTTTTTTCGAGGGGCTTTCTGCAACCCCCAGTCCCTCAAGATTTTGCTGCTTTCTGAGCTCCATGGTCTGTGCTTCCTTTTCTTTTTCATACAAATTTGAGATATCTTCCTTTTGTGCATGCATATGTGTATCTGTTTGTGGCAACGTTTGTCAGAACACTTGGACAGAACTGGATAAAGTTATCCTGTGTTTTCTTAGTGAACTGATTTCTTCGTGTCACTCGTTATATAGCCAGGGCAGCGCCACCTGTGAACAAGGCAGTGGTAGTAGGCTTGAGAGACCCTCAAGGTTTGCGACAACAAACAAAATAAACTTGCAGGGTCCACTTGAGTCGGTTTGTGGAACTGCAGATGTTGCATTTACCTCTTTCTATAGCTGCAAGATTTTGTTTACAATAAGTAACAAAATCCTACATGTTCCCTCTCCCACATGTTCAAGAAACCGATCAGCCTCTATTCTGACAGGCCACTCCTGGGCTTCCAGGGTGGGCCCCTCGGACAGATCTCGCTCTAAATGCCTTGTTTTAAGTGCCCTTTTCCTATCTCAAACATCTCTGAAGCCTAGCTGGCTCTTTTCAGCCTTCATCCTCTCTAGTTCTACACCCTCACCTCCTGTATGATCACTTCCCATACAGTGGTGTATCCTTGTTGTTGTGATCTCTCCCCAGTATCCCCCCAAGATGACTTTGTTTGTAAGATTGGACAAAGGGTGAGGGGAAAGGAGACAGATCAAAAGCTATGTATTAGAGAGTATGTTCATAAAGCTAAAAAAACTTGTTTATGACTAGGCTTTGCCTATTGTTGTGGCCTCCTAATTGAAAAGGTGCAATAATGGCTCACAAGCCCATCTGTTTTTCTAATAATCATCCTGTTTAGATGCATTATTACCGCTGTATTACCGCTCTGGCATATACAGGGCTCTCTTCCTAGGCTGCTTTCCTCATTCCCCTCCTTTTTCTGTAAGATTTCCCCATATCTCCTTCCCTAAGGAATTCTTCTGCTCCTAGCCAGCTGGATTTAGAGCTGTACTTTCCACACCTAACCATAGAGGGCTGCCTGCTTTTTTGAGCAGCATGCTTAAAAAAAGAGACTTGAACTGGGCAGCTATAACACCCTCATGTGAGGAGAACCTCATCCATTTTGGTCAGAATTTCCAGAATCTGGTCACCCTGGAAGTTCTGTGGGATTTTGACGCAAAATTCAGGAACATTTAAAAATTAGAAGTAGCGTAAGTTTGATCAGTATTTTTATCCAACCCTACACATCTAACACAGGAGGCTGGGGATTACAAATGTAAACTAGGAAATACTGCAGACATTTCCAACTCAGCGGAAGAAAAATCCCCCTTTGGCAAAGAATGTGTAAACAGAGGATGATGTTCTCTGTGCTTCCTGCTGAAGCAGAGAATAGGAGTATTGGATGTTTATAAGGAGTATTAGCAGGAATCAAAGTAAGGCCAAAACTTCCAGTGGCCGCAAGGCCAGTAAATAAACTAGCCAGTTGCAGGAACAGCTTGTGAATGATCAGGGACAGTTGAAGTATTTAAGAAGACAAATAAATTCACCCCCCCCCCGCCCCCATGCACTGCCTCTTCTCCCTTGGCCTTAGGAAGCAGAAGTTTTTGAAGTTGTGCGGGCTTGTTACTCTGAGCCCACATGTCACTGAGCGTACACACCCATTCTACAAAGGTCTTGTTTGGTGAAAAGCAGACAATGTCTCTCTGTATCTTCTTTTCCCTTAGTGAGAATAGAGGGCATATGCACAATGCAATTTCTGCCCTAGTTGTGTTTTGCCCAAGAACTTTTCAAACCTTGTGGACTCCAGCTTCTGAGGGTTGGGGTGGGGTAGTTTTAATAGCACTTTAAGCTCAGCTGGCCTGACAGGTGCTGAACCTAACAGAGGAGAAGATTTAGCTTGGAAATGTCACTTAGTATTTTGGATGGCATGAAGTGTGTGGTACAAAATTTAGAACTTTATAAACCAAGCAGCATTTAAAATACTTCACATTAAAATTGCCTATTTTTAAAGAAAAGTAGTACATATCTTTTCTAGAAATGCTTGCTGGAAAAAAGGTCACAGGGATCTGGTGGAGATTAACACTGACTCCTTACAATCAGGATCTAATCTCAGAAACCTCCTTCCTGACACAGTTCCACTCTTCCTTTCCCTGGTGCCATAAACATGCCTTAGCATTACATCAGTCCTGATGCTGGCCGTGGTCAAGGCAGAGAAAACTTGTGTTGTTCTCACGGTTGGTTACTGGGGTGCTAGAAACCAGTGTTACATCTGCACTGGCCCTTCGACCAGATGCTGTAAACTAACATGTAGCCCGCTAATTCTTTCTCTATTTTCTTGGAGGATGTTTCCTAAATGTAAGGTAAATGTATATACTGTACATCTGTGTATTACTGATTTTGGAATTTCATTATTCTTGTATGCCAATGAATTGCATGAACTATTCTGTATCTATGTTACACAAATATCTATGGTGATCTTGTATGGCTCTTTTAAATCCATTGCAAGTATTTCGTTAACAAAAGGCATTTTGCAGAGATTCAGTCTCAGAAATAAAAATATGAATTCCACCAAAGTCCAACTTTTCTGTGATGTTCAGGGCCTAGACATGCAGGCCTTATATAATTTGCTGGTTAAATTTGGCTCCAGAATAAAGCAATTTTGACACCTGCATTCTCTTAATCCCATGGGGCTAAAGAACATTGCTCCTTCACCAGTATTTTCCCCTCCTTTCTAGACAGAAATGGTTGAACTGCCTGTCCTACTTCAAGATGCAGGCGAGTGCTTACTTTTGAATCCATTTGAATGCTGTTTTTAAAAAGATGCACCCCAAAAAGTCTCTTTCCATTTCAAGGCTGGCACAGCAAGATTTTTAAGTTTCAGCTCACTTCCTGCTGTGCATTTCACTTACAAGGTGGCTTGTGGCTTTTAAAGGTTCCTTCGTACAAAAGTAGCATCCCGTCCCCAGGCTGGAGTGACACAGTACATTCTCTCATCACTGCACTCTACCCTCTCCTTCCACTGTAACAAACCTCACTCAAAGGTTAAGCCTACTTGCCCTGTGGTATAGAAGAGCGCGTACATATGCTGAACCCCTTACTACCCCTGCGTAGTAAGAACTTCAGGATAATTTCCATACAAACAGGTGCAGTTAAAAGGAAGTCCCAAAGGCTTTACTTCTTTTTAGATGGGACTCAGTCCTATTAAAAATACGGCACTGTAATATTCTTGGACTGCAATCCTATGCACTTACTGAGGAGTAAGCATCCTTGAACAGTGTGACTGTACTGCAAGAAAAGGCTCACGTCATATCTGATGCTTACCATATTCCCGTAAAGCAGGTCAGCCAGAATCCCAGTCGCTGTAGTGCAGATGGGGAAAGTATAGCGAAGGTTACTCTGGGCATTAAGCAGAGTTTTGACCCAAGGATGTCCCAGTTCACAATTCCCTTCTACACTAGACTCTTGAAGTGTCTTTCCTACAACCCTTGTTTGTATAAGCTTTTCTCTGAGAGAACAGGGAGAGCCCTTTCATTAGCATATTTTGCTGTTTGTCCCCTTTGGCAGCCAAAATGTTCTCAATCCGGGTACTGCACCTGCAGGGTGATCACCTAAGTGAAAGATACTATTGGAGTAACACAGTGATGAGAGCTAAAGGACATGCACTCCACACTGTGAGAGTGGGTGGTTGCTTCCAAGTGAGATCTGCAACTTGTCTGACAAGCATTAAGAGGTATAAACTCGGTCATATGAGTTTCAAGGAGATTATGCGAAGTTGGCCATTCAGCACAAAACAGACAGCTGTAAATGAAAAGGTGTACACACAGAACTGTTGTTTTGACTTGCTGTATTTATATACTATATAAATTTTACATGCCATATTATTTACAAGTGGGGCAAGTGCTTTTATCTTTAAAAAAACAAAGATCAAACTTTAGACATCTCTGAACAACACAGCTTGTATAAACCAGACAGATTATTCAGATTAACTGTATTTAATACAGTTTTCCCCACTCCGTCTCCTGATGCAGGACCAGTGAATTAAGTGTATCACAGTTTGATAGCATTTCATCATTAAAAAAAAATTAAATCACAGTATGAAATGTGTCTGTAACTAGAAACTTTGAAGAAGGGACAAGAACTAGACAACTCAGACCCGTCAAGACAAACATCACAATATTAAAAATAAACGCAATAAAAATGTAGTGGAAATAGGAGATTGGTTCCTTCTAGCAATTTTGGGATGACGCGAAATGGCAGCGGGCCCTGCCACTTGCCATCATCATCCACGGGCACCAACTGACAAAAAGCTCAAGAATGGCAAAACAGCCCAGGTAACTTAAAAGAACTGTGGGGCAGTTGTTTGGGGCAAGCAACAGCAGAGACAAAAATGGAATGGAGAACCGATTCACATGTCCAAGTACAGGCTGAATATGGTTTGTCAGTGAATTACAGGTTGCTCTTATGTGCAGATCCTGCACTATGATTTAACAATGGATTATGGACCATGAACAACCAGGAAGACAACCCATGGCTTCCTGCTGGGTTGTTTGTGGTTAAAAACCAAGAGTTAAACCATAGTAAAGGGTTTGCACACAATCACAACCCGTGATTCAAGAATAACCCATACTCAGGGTTGTTGTTATTTGTGAACCAGATCAATGAGGCAGAACGCAGAAGGGTTAAAGAGAAGCTAGATAATAAGGAGGGGGTGGAAGCAGCAGCCAGGGAGAAAGCTGCAGAAAGGTCAAATCAAGCACGGGCAAAAGAAGCCGGCAGAGATGCTAAGTGAAAGCCCAGCCAAGAGAGACCAGAGTGGGAGACAGAAGCGCGGAGGACAGACATCCCCACACCAACCTAACCGCTCATGGGTGGTGAGACAATGAGCCTACCTGTCAAATACCCCATGGATCGCCAGTTGCTAATTGGTTGGTGACCTCCCAGGGCCAAGACAGAAAAGCCCGACAAGGGATGTCGTCACCAAGGCAAGGGGTTGTTGGACGTGTTCTGAGATACATTCAAAAACTGATAAGTCTGAACGGCCACATTTCACAAAGTCCAAGGACTGGAATCCAACAGAAAGTAAAAATAAAACAATGGATTTGAGTTTCTAGTAGCAGACATCACAGAAAACAGATGAAGCTCTTGCGAAAATTCTAGTTGTGTGTGACATTTTTAAATAATTTTTAAAAATTAAATAGAGACTATCAGTTGCAGCTTGATAATTCTGTGGTTTCCTTGCTCCTTGCGCCGGATGTGTAGGGCTTGGAGCAACTTCACAATCAACCTGAGTCTGTAACTAAGCAGCATTTGAGATGTTCTGTTCCAGGGCATTAATCCTTACTGTGACATTTACAGGGTAAATTTTCTGACGTTCAGCAGTTGTAGAAAGTTTCCATCCTTTTTGTCTGTCTGTTTTTTTGGATTGCAGATAATTTAAAAAAAAAAGTCTCAAGGTAAAAACTAAAAAAAGGGTTTTTCCATGGTAAAATCCTGTACAGTATTTCTGAAGCACCAATTATGAATTAAAGAGTTAATCGCTTTTCGGTTTATAAATATACTGCAAACTGTGGGGGGATGGCTTCCAGCAGAAACTCTGGATCTGAAAGGCAAGAAGGATATGGTTACACTTGAATGCAAGTTTTTCAGATGAGTTTTTTATTGGGCTCAAATGTTCTCATAGGGGTGCAAGACACTTGTGGCACTGTAACACAAGTTACCTAAAGGAGCGCTTATGTCCATATATGCCTGCCCGCCCACCTCTTGTGATCGGCAGCAGAGGCCCTCCTCTGGGAGCCCTCTGTGAAGGACATTAGGAGAGTGAGTACCCAGAGGAGGGCCTTCTCTGTGGTGGCACCCAACCTATGGAACGCGCTCCCCAGAGAGGTCCGCCTGGCGCCATCGTTATTTGCTTTTCGGCGCCAGGCCAAGACCTTTTTATTTAAACATCATTTTAATTGTTAATATTATTTATTGATTTTATATCGTTGGCCAGGACATCTCCAATTATATTGTTTTATATGGTTAATTGTGAATTTATTTATTGTTGTGAGCCGCACTGAGGCTTTGGCAAATGGGGCGGCATAGCAGCTTTCTAAATAAATAACAACCTCCTTACTAGCTGTTTGAGACTTGAACCATCACCAGTTCTGCTAGTGCATTCCGTGAATGGTCAGTCACCTCCCCATGTGGTTCCAGAGAAAGAGATGGGAGAGCAGGACCCATCTATGGCCTTGGATGATGGATTAGCTGCAACTGCCGGCTGCTTTCCTCTCTGAATTGCCTCTAGTCAAGCTGTTAATCATTAAAAATGGTGTAACTTTCTCAACTGATGCTTGTTTCTCTGTTCTTTTATCACCTGAGACAGGTGTCTATCAGGTCCTGACCCCAAGCTCAGTATCTATCACAGGTGTTTTTCAAAATCTTTTTTGTACACTTCCCAAGAACCTTTAAGGCCAAAGTGCTGCTTTTGTCCAGACTCCATTCAAGTCAGCTTTGGTTTTTGAAACTGCACAGCTTTGGGGATGGCTATTTGAGGGTCCACCTGACCCCGCATACACCCACACTGGACCAGCAGAGGACCCTTTCAAAGCACATGCGTTCGGACAGGTGGGCAAGGGCTTTCTCCTATGTTGCCTCTAAACTCTCCTTTGGCGTAGTGATGGATCCCCAGTCTGTCTGCATTTAGGAAAGTGAGGGATTCAACCCACATCTTTCTAACTTAGCTGTTTAAAATGCTGGCTTCTGAAGATCATTTGAAATGCTTTATTATGTTTTTAATTGGCTATGGACTTCATACTTAGAAATGTAAACTGCCTTGGGAAAATATACATAATTAACAAGAGGCTTGTGCTAACCACGGGCCACTGAGGTGAACTAAGGGTGCCCAGCATTTGGCTGGAGTATACTGAGCTATCAATGAATCATTCACTGCTGTCTGCAGCCTGGATGCCACTTCGGTGCAAACATCTGTAAGAAACAGCCAGGAACTACTTTGATACAAAAGTTGGAGGTTCAATGAGATAAATTCAAAAACTGATAAGAGTCTGAGTGGCACCTTTCACAAAGTCCAAGACAGGAATCTAACAAAAAGTAAAAATCAAAAACAATGAAGCGAGTCTCTAGTAGCAGACATCGAAGAAAACAGATGAAGCTCTTGCGAAAATTCTAGTCGCGTGTGAAATATTTAAATAGTTTCAAGAAATTAAATAGAGACAATCTGCTGCAGCTTGGTAATTTCATGGTTTCCTTGCTCCTTGCGCCGGATGTGTAGGCTTGCAGAAACATCACAATCAACATGAGATGTTCTGTGCCAGTTTAGACAAGCCCTGGGATGCTTCGGGGTCCCCAAACCTTGCCGCCAAGGACTCTCAAGCTCCCGATGAAAGCCAAAGGGAGGGCCCCTCTCCCTGATGGGGGAAGTTCAAGACTCCACTCAGTCATGAGGCTCATAGAGTGACTGTGAAGCTATCCCCATTGCTCAGCCTAATCTTTCAGCACTGTTACTGCGGATAAACCAGGAAGGGGGAAGGCCATATATAGCACTCCTTGGTGTACTAAATATAGATCAATTTAAATAAAATGTCAAAAAATAGAGGGGGGAAATCAGTGCACATCTCTTGGGATGTCCTTTTGCATCTCTTACCTACATTATGGTCTGTAGATGGGCAGGAGCCATCTCTGTTGCTACTGTCTATGCTCTTTGATTTGTGGCAAAGAGCCGTGTTTCCATCATGGGGGCTCCTGCCACGTTTCCTAGATGATTCCAAAGAAGATTCGGTCATCTCCCAGACTTTGAGATTCTTGGTTTCCAAACTAGTTGGCTTTGGAAGGGGAGGAGCTGAAATTTCATCGCAGTCTTCAGATTTCTTTGCACGCTTCTTCTTTTTCTTCTTCTTTTTCTTATGTTTATGCTTATGAGTCTCAGCCTCAGAACTGGACCCCGATGGGTCAGAATCCTGGCGATGCCTGATGGAAAACATTAACAGAAACTCTTGTAATGCAATAGTTACACCCCCTTAATTCAAACAGTAGCTTCACCCTCAGTGGTGGGAAGTATCCTGAGTGGTTACTCCAGGGCTTGCTCCAGATTTTGGAGGGCTCTTGGGCAAGACCCCTTCAACAGGCCTGCCCCCATTCTGCTCTTTAACAGTGACCAAATGACTTGAGCAGGCTGTCTATTCTGACTGCATCTGGAACTTCCTCTTGCTTCACAGCCAAGAGGGAATGGTAGCTAATCTAGTCATCTTTGTTTTTTTCCTCTTTCCTGTGAGCATGATGGAGTGACCATCTGCGCATCGACCTTTGCAAGCACATTGCAAGATCTTTTGGCTGGCAACTGGGGTAAATATGTTTTTAATAAGTCTAAATAGGGTGGCATGTTAACCACGGCTGGGCACATTACATGCTCTGTTGTGATACAAGCGTTGCAGGCAATATTTGTCAACCGCTGTTGTGGGTCTGAAAACAAGTTTTAACATTTATGTTGCTTGTTCTCTCTCTCCCCCTCTGGGGCAGAATTACTGCTGTACCCATCTTACAGGTAGGAAAGAGAAGCTGAGAAAAGTGACGGGCCTGTGGTCAGACCAGTTAGCTATAGCTCATCTGTTTTATTAACTCAGTTCTGGTGCTTAACATCATGAATACTTACTAAATTTCTTAATTGGTCTGCTGTATCAATCACCCCACCAAACACATGCACACACAACTTAAGAGCCACTAACATGACCCAGCTGAGATTCCTGCTTCACACAGACCCCAGATAAGCCTGCACAAGAAACAGGCCCTTTCCGTCTGCAGCCCCAGAGCTTTCTGGTAAGTTTTTCTATACGCGATGCAGATGACTGCCACCCTCCACTTTCCTTCCAGAGCCAGGTGAAGACTTTCTTGCACAACTTCAGCACACTCTGGATCTGTTGCATGCTTTATGCCCCACACCAGGGGCCCCTGCCACCCTATCCAGCTCACTTCTGTCTGCCTCGATTTTAGCCAGAAGCTGGAAACCAGGACCAGCCCTTTCCAAATCAGACACACCAAATCCATTAGACCATCAGAAGCAGGTTAAATGGGGTCACACTATGGCCCTCTCCAGGCCAGTGCAGTCCACTCTGACTGAATGCAGCTTTCCCAGGCAGCAGGGCTCCGTCCCATTACCTGTGACATCATGGTTTCGATGGCGATCAGGGGACCAAACCCGAGATTTTTGCTCTGCCACCAACCTGCAATGCCTCTCATTGAAAAATGGTGCCAATGCACACACACAACAAAACTTGGCCCTCTGCCGTGACCACCACATACGCAGGTTCCAGCAAGTCCGAGTGACAACAGCTCTCTCCCTGGCTTTCTCACTAAGGATTCACAGGCAAGTACAAGGAAGAGATGGCAAAGTTTTGCAAACGCCGGCTTCCACCCTTGCCTGCCTCCCTATCCCATGGGCACTAACCTGTACTCTCTTTCTCTGTGTTTATCTTTTAATTTCTTCTTCTTCTTGGACTTCTTGCGCTTTCGCCCTCTCTGCTCATTGGATGGCTCACTTTGCAAGATCTTTTGGCATCTCTTTTCTGGGGGACTCTCGCTGTCCTCTGGGCTCGGGCATCTCCGCTTCCTTTCCTGGTCATGAGTCCATCTGCTTTTGTAATTATCATATTTATATGGGCTATTGTAAACGTAACTTGATTTGCTGTAGTCTCTCTCGCAATGAGTGAATTTTCTATCCTGATTATACCTGGGGACATGGGAGGAGTAATAGTAACTGTAAGATCTGCAGCCCTCCCACCTCCTTGGAAGATCTTGATAATATCGCTCTCGGCTCCACGACCGCTCTCCCTTCCCGTAGCAGTGCCTGTTCCTTTCTGGATCCGTCTTCCCTCGGCTGTGAGATCGGTAAGGGAGGTATTTTCCCAAGCTCCTCCCTGGATCAGGACTGCATGGGAACCTGTAATAATTTGCATTGTAATGCTCTCGCCGGCAGTGCTCTTGCTGCTTCCCACCTTCCCTGCTGGAGGAGCATCTCCTCTTGTTGTAGTGCCCATCGGGTTGGCTCCGGGTGGCCACCTCCTCCTTCTCCTCTTCGCTTTCAGAGCGCTTCCTTTTTGAACGATAGTGCTCTTTGTCCGTTTTTTTGGAGGTGCAAACTTTCTCCTTCAGAGGAGAATGAGATTTCAGTACTTGCCTTTCTGTGTTTCCTTGCAACTGTTCGCTGCTGTCCCCCAGCCTGCCCCCATCATCCTTTGAACATGGGTTCCCACCAAGGGCATCCAGCCTTGGAACAGAGAGTGCCACCTCCTCACAGCCTTTCACACTGTCTTGTGTTTCTTGGCATTTCTCCGGTGTATTCAGAGCGGCAAACTTTTGAGAGCTACATTCGCTGTCAGACTTTGCAAGGGGGCTCTGCGCCCGTTTCTCTGCTGCTTCAGCTGCTCCCCTGGCAGGCTCAGGGTTTTTCTCCCAAGCAACCTTCCCCTCTTTTGGTCCGCTCGTCTTCTCCATGTGGTCCTCCATGTCACTTTCCCTGGGGAATTCTTCTGCTCCCAGGGAAGTGGATTTAGGGCCGTACTGCCCATCGCTCTCAAGCGGCGGGCTTTCCGTTTCGGTAGTAACCCTTTCGTAGGGGTCTTCTGTGGTAGAAGAGATTTCAGCATCTGAAGAGGCCAATGGGATCCGGATGTCATTGGCAAGAGTACAAGGGGCGTCTCCAGAGAAGCCAGCCTCTTCTGATGCTTTTTCTGTTCCGCTAGCACTGCATATAAGAAAGATTTGTCACTTGCCAGAAATACAAGGCAGATCTGAAAACAAACACACTCTACACATTAAGACCTTTTTCAACTCCTGCAAAACTCTGCAAGACATGTTGTTCTGTGGCAACCACTCCAGGGCTTTGCCTGGTCTGTAGATGATTATGCTACAAAAAGGCCGCTATTTCAGGTTGTACAGGGCCAATTTATACATGGGACCACACATCCTCAGTAAGCGAAAGGGTCCCAGTTAAATTCATATCCTGCACTTCAGATCATGCCCTGCATGTGTCATGGAAATGTTCTTCCAAGAAAGCTTGGCCTTCTGTTTAAGCATTTTAATCTGCTTCTGTGTAGCCACAGCCAAACTCTTTCCTGCTCATCCTCCACTGGGATGAAAAATTGCTCTACAGGTCATCTTACCCCATTCCCAGAAAGTGGACTATATGAATTTAGACTCTGCACGATCAGCGCCCTGTGAAAAGCATCTGGGATTATGTCTTTTATGAAGCCCAAAATATTCAATTCAGAAAGCACTCCTGATATTAAATAGTTCAAGTATTTTTAACAGAAGAACTTATAACACATCTTTATAGGAAGCACAATGCAGGAGGCATTCCCAGTAACTCTGCCACAGGATTGAATCCCCCTTTGGAGATGGTGGCAAGGGGAAAATACTCTTTTTTCTTCTTCGAAACAATTGATTTTAGTAACATGCCCATGTATGCAAAGGTACTTATTGATTAAAACTCATTTGACCAAATGACAAAGGTGTTTTTGTTTTAAACTGGGTGACAGATCTAATTCACAGTTTTGATATTTTAAGTGGTGTAGCAAAGAAAGCAGAAGTTTATACCCACTGAGATCTGACAGGTGAAGTCAACCTAAAAGTGATAGGGCTGGGCAAAGACATGCAGAAAATGCAGCAGAACAGAGCTCTGCATGGAATAAGGGTAGACAACATGGAGCCCGGCAGATGTTTTGGACTACGGCTCCCATCACTCCTGGCCACTGGCCATGCTGGCTGGGGCTCATGGGGCTCCACAGCATTTGGAGGGCATGAGATTGCCTGCACGGCACGGCTTCTCCAACATTCTCCATAAAGCAGCCACATACCTTGAAGATGACGCTAAGAAGTCTGTTTTGTGACAACTTAGAATCCTTTCAAGTGCATTTTAAAAGACTGTCATTTAGGGAAAAAAGCCTAATTTGGTTTACCGTATTCTTTCCCCTGATGAGGTTTTCAGCTGATTGTATTTGAACGAGTCTAAGATCCTATCTTCAGGAACAGGGGGCAAAGCTGTAGGTGTACCCTATTAACAAAAACGAGAAGGGTTAGCAGGCAGAATGAAAGGAGCAGCCACCAATCCCAACTGCTCTAGATTCCAGCAAGGAACATGAAGCCCTGCTGCCTTGCTACTGTAAGGGGACACAGTGGCTACAAACGGCTCCTAAGTATCCTGCAGACTCAAGAACACAAACAGGTAACCAGGAACTGCCACGGAATCAGGCCACTGGTCCGCTGGCATGGACTGGCAACAGGGGCTCTCCGGGGTCCTTCCCAGCCCTACCCCAAGATGCCGGGACCCACACCTGGGACCGTCTGTATGCAAGACACATGCACTCCCACCAAGGCACGGCTCTTCCCTCGCCCTCAAATCCAGAAGCATACTCTAAAGCGAAAGAGGGAACGGCTGAGACGGAAGCTCAGAACACCTGCGCTGATCAGATGCCAATCGTGTTTTCCACTGCGGCCAACAAGAATGCTATGGAATTCCTAGGCCATGGTTAAGATGATGCAGAGCAAGGGAAGGAATTTAAGCCGGAGAGGGAGAGGGGAATGTGTCTTCCTGGGGTCGCTTCCTGATTTATTTCATTTCTATCAGGTATTTTTTCATGGTATATATGGCAGCATCCAAGGCGTTCCCAGGCACCGGCCAGAGTCAGACCGGCTTGCTCTCTTCAGCAAGACGGCTGCACAATCACAGCTTCAAGACACGGACAGCGGACTCTGGCTTAAGGCGCCAGGTGTCATGCCTGCACGGAACCCGAGAAACGGCAGCAGAAAGACACTCACTTTTCCAGGCAATCCATTCGCTTTGGTAAACGGGTTCTCGGCCAATTTAACAGGCTTTGCTTGGCAAGCGGAATCATTGCATAGCTGTCCATTCTGTTTAGGGGCATCGCTCAGGCTAATAGAAACAACCACAGTTATGTTCTTGGGCAGCTCGTGCTGCAGGACCTCCTTCTCTATGCTGTGACAGGATGCAGAGAAGCTCTCTGTGGCGCCGGCCGCATTTTCAATTAAAACACCGTTGAAAGGCTTGGAGTGGCCGTTCTCCTTCACCAATCCTTTGGACTCCTCATCGGAGTCTTCCGACGACTCTGCCCCGTAAGGGACCAACATGCTTGGGCTGAGTTTGGACTTGCCGTTCACAACCAGCTTAGAACACGTTTCGCTCGGAGTCGTTTGTTTGGGGGCCTGGTTAGCAGCCGATACTGTAGATGCACTTGAGGTAGATTGCACTGCAGAAGGGTTGGAAATGGTTGAGGATGGGGCCGGCTTGCTGAGGTTATCCAGAGTACAGCTGGCAAGAGAAGCGTTTTGGCGGGCGGGCAGTTTGTTGTGAATACTGATGGTGATTTTTTGCTTCTTGGAAGGGTCAGGCGTCGTCGAGGTGGCAGGCCTGTTCATTGTCCAGTTTGGGATAGACGTGGCAGGCGGAGCGGAAGAGGGCCTGCTCAGCGTGATGCTGCTTGCCATCGCCACAGAGCTGCTGGGCGTTTCTTTTAGGGATCCAGTTCCATTCAAATGATTTGAATTCTGCAACGATAAAAAGGAGACCAGAGGGAACAAACTGCCTCACATTTCGAGGCATTTGGTAGTCTTGCAGCCCATTTCTCCACCACGCCACTTTCAGAAACAGGGATGTTTTCTTAGCTGTGGTGCAGCATAATGTCTCAACTGACAACCCATGGTTTGGGGTGGTGCCTTAACTGACAAATCATAATTACATCCAGAGCTTTGTCTCCAAAAGCCGCTGAACTGTTCCAGTGTGAGTCAGCTGATGAATCAGAGTGCAGGGAGGATGGGACTCAGAACAGGAACACGTGGCCCTCTTGGCACTGGTGAGCTCCAACTCCCATCAGCCCTAACATAGGCAAGGACATGGGATTATGAGAGCTGCAGCCCACCAACAACTGGAGGGCCACATGTTCCTCCCCGCTAAATAACTCAAATCAGGATTTGGGTTCTAAATTATGGTGACAGCATAAACCATGTTCTGGATTAGATCCCAAAAAGCATCTGAATTCGGTTTCAAGCCACTGGACTCACAATGATCTTTAGCAGGGGTGAAAAACCTGCCTTTCTAGTCCAGACATCCAAGAATGACCACCATTCTGGGGTAACCCTGCTGTCCAGGAGAGAAATGTTTGCCCAGTGGCAACCTGAGCCGGTGTCTAATGGAGAGCCTGTTGCTTTTGAGGAAGGCTCAGTGGTTATTCACCACTCCCAGCCCCAAACATCTGGGAAGGCTTACTGGGAAATAACATTAAAATGGAACCGGAACTCCATAAATTAAGGGAGGCTGGCAAGCCGGACACAGAGCAGGTATCAGAACCATGAATTCAGATGTGGAGACTCCCTCCCCTGCCCACGATTCTGTAGCTGTTGGAACATGTATCTGCTTCCCCTGTTCCACCTGAATGCTCTACCTGCATTGCAATAACTCGGTTTCAGAAGTTAAGGCTTTGCATAATCCCTTACTATCCAACTGGCTTACTTAGGCCGTCATCTTCGAAAGAGAGAATTACCTTAATCATGTGGGGAGGGAGCTGTGGTCCAATAAATCCTGGTGCAGTTTGCTTGTTATTGACTACCCGTTGATTAATAACAGGCCGGGGAGAAGACTGCCCTGGAGTGTGTACAGAATGGATGTGTTCGCTGCCATTTTTCATGTCGTGGGACCTAATAAATAAGAAGGCATATTGATCCGCATCTATTGGCTAAATGTTTTGCAGAATGCCATCCTGGCCACAACTTGCTCATCCTGTTGGCTGGCACACTTAGGGAACAAATATGCATGTTGGACAGGGAAGTCCTACAAAATCCTGGGCTGGCTGAGGAATACAAGGAGCTATAGGATTTTTTTTTTCATCTAAACCTCCAGAGAGTTGCACACTTAATTTTTCACCTTTGCATCTCGCTTTCTCTCCCGAGAAGTTCATAATTTGTGTTTTAGCTTCACAAGCACCCTGCAAGGCAGCCAGGCTGAGAGGCAACAGCTGCAGAGGAGAACTGAACCTAGCTGCCCCCATACTGCAGCCCAAGCCTTTAGCTCAGAGATGGGAAATGCTTCGGATGTTACAGGCAATGGGGCCAAGATTTTGCAAATTTTGTTTAGAGATGTCAAGTGAAGGGAAATGCAGCAGTCCAGGTCTCAAAAAGGGAAGGAAGTCCAACGTGTGTGTTTGACATTACCTGATATAAAAAAGCACATAAGCTTGCTGATTCAGTACAGTTCTGATGTCACTGTTTGAGACAGTGGAGTCGTTCATCTGGTACCACTGGCCATTACTGGCCTAAAGGAAAGAAAAAAAAGAAAAACAAAAGAAAAAGTTGTGGCTACCTTTGAGATCAGTTAAAACACCGCAGTGTCTTTACTCAATGTTTAAGTGCATGACAGTGTCTCAGCTCAAGATTTTTCCAGGTTAAATGCATTATCCAGATTCCTCTGAAATGTCCTTAGACAAGTAGCACAGGCAGACAAACTCTGAAAGTGCACTCTGTTGGTTCTGCTGGACCTCTGGGCAGCTTTCAGTACAGATTAAAGATGACACTCCCCTTTGAAGCACCTTTCTGGGTTGAGGCCACAAGGCACTGCGGTGTGGTGAGAACTTTGAGGAGGGAAGATTCCTGACAGCAGTGCTAAAGGGCTTCTGCTTGACTGCTTGCTCTGCATGGCCTACAGGGATCGATTCTGTCCCCAGTGCTGGGGGACCATAATCCACAATCTTGGAATGTTCAGTCATTCACCTCCACGTTCTATCACAAGCCTAGAAGTCTTGGTGCCATAGCCGAAGAGGCCCTCTTCTGGGATGCCTGCCAGCCATGGCTCAAGAAAGCAGCAAGACACAAAGCAGGGCTTGCATAATGTATGGATGGATGCATTTCATTTCTATACCACCCCAAAGCTGAAGCTCTCTGGGCAGTTTACAGGTCAAAAACCAGATCATTAAAAATAACTACATACTGCAACGTTGCTCTTAAAAGGTAGCTCAAATCAAGAGCAATTTAATATAGTTGGGTTTTTTTTAAAACCATGCCAGAAACAGTCTGCTTAACACCAATTTTAGTAAGCTTAAATGGGATGAATTTTCCAGGCAAGGTGCATATAAAGAGGACAGGGTGAGAGTGACGGGATTTTTGAGACAGTGCAGAGTGATAAAATGATCCTGAAGTGCTGGAGTATTAGCCATCTAGTTCTAAAGTATTCCACCTTACAAAGTTTCCAGATATCATGCCCTGTAGAGATTCTAAAGATTCTAGAATCACAAAGATTCTAAAGCATTGACTCCCATCCACCCCTGGATTTTCCCAGCATCTTCGTTCTAAGGTATTCCCTTGTCTGCAATCTCTCCATCCTTTTAGTGGAAAACTGCTGCTATTGGATTCTCAGAAACATGTGGCCATGAAAAGCTGAGAGGTCCTGCTATTGGACCATGAGACAAACCCAGGATTAAACAAGGGAAGTGTTGGGAACAACGCAGGACATTTCCCTGCCTGCAGGATGGTCAACAATTCGTGTCAATTTCACACATTCTTGATTCTACAGAGAAATGAGAAGCACGAATGTCACATGGTTTACAATCACCAGGAAGAAGAGACTTCAGTTTTAATTGAAGGTGTTCTCCAAGGTGTTCTGGCAAGAAAACTCTGCCCTCTAGTTGGAAATAGTGAGATTAGCACAGCAAGTTGTACCAGAAGGTAAGACTGATCAACAAAATACGCACAATGTATATGTTTGGTGCATAATACTGATCAGCAAAGGGACTCTTTGAAAAGGGACAGGGTGGTAGTTGGAAGAGAGACAATCCTTCATAGTATTTATATTTTAGGAAAGTCACTCATGAGCACCTAGGATTCTCTGTTCAGTAGGAGCATATCTTAGACTTTGAAGGATACTGAAGTGGGAACATAAATAACTGGAAGGTGCGCGCATCAGCCACCATTCTGAAAATGCAAGCACACCATGGTGGGTTGTACAATTCAGGTTCCGTACATTATTTCAGGCTAAACAACCCTCAGATAACCCTAGACCAACCCTTTTACTTTCAAAATTGTGGCGGACATACATTCTGGGGTCCTGCAGGTGAAGTGGCACCAGGGACCATCTATACCTGGGTAGAGCCAGGTTCAAATTTCCACTCCTTTTTGAAGCTCACGTCATATGTTTACTCAGTCTCAATCTACCCTACTTCACAGGATTGTTGTGAAGATAAAATGGTATTTGTGGGCGGGGGGGGGGACTTCAGAGAAGACAGGATATAAATGTAATACATAGAAAAATGCTGGAGTAATGTACCGTCTGTGACAGCCAACTACTTTCCCTAAGGCATGTCATGTGACAACTATTTAGGCATGGGAGCACCTGCATATTACAGGTGGATAGTTCAAAGGGCATCCTACTAGTATTAAGCCTGAACTTTCAAACCTTAATAAAACCTCAGGAAAAAATATTCCAAACCATTTCCGGCACTGAGCTCCCTTTGTGTTAACTGTCATGTTCTGCTCAAATTGCAGGCAGATTCCTTAGGAAGTGGCTGAATTTTGGCAGTTTAAAGAATTGTCCTTCCCAAGCAAATTCTGCTTGTTAGGACTACTTCTGTCCAGGCATCACATACCTTTAGGGTTTTTGTTTGTTGCCCCTTTAATCAAGTCCAAGGTCTTGCCCTTCCTGTTCTGATAAAAATCCGTTGTGCATTTATCAAGTTATGTGGTTTTAGAAGCTCGACACATTTTCTAGTAGCAGCGGAGCTCAGGCATAGTGACTCACTCCACCTGGCAGGGTCTCATTCCTAAACCAAGATGGCTGCCACAACACTGCGAAGGAAGAGGCTACCAGCTAGCAGGTCAGTGGAAGGCAGAAGTGTGCATTACACAATCTCTCTAACACACACAGCTTTCAGCATGCATCTGCTGGTTGCAAGGGATGGTTTCTTTCTGTGTTTCAAACAAATATGTGTGGATGTGAGGGGGTAGATTTCATTTTCTCTGGATATGCACTGATATCCAGAGTTGTGTTTCTTTACATCCTTGGAGGATATATTATAAAATCCTGATAGTTCTATCTTCTCAGTCATAAATTTACTAAATGCTTTTAGGTGACCACTTGCTGTGTCTTGCCCACTATAGGATAATTCTGAGCTTCCATAACAGGGTTGTTGTAAGAATTACAATGTGAGGGAAGGGTGTGTACATTTATTATTGGCATGTGTGTGCATAAGGAAATACCAGAAAGAAGTCGGAGCGTACAGCAGTGCTCCCAACCTTTGTGGGCTGGTGGGCACATTTAGAAATTTGAGAAAGAACTGTGGGTGGGTGGGTTGTTGTTGTGGGGGGGGAAGGGACGTCCATCAGAAAATACTTGTTTCTCAGAAGAAAAACTGGTGAAGTAACTTGTCCAAGAACCTAAGCACAAAGCAGAGGTAGGTCTGAGCACCCAAATACATCATCAGGGGCTCAGCAAGCTTGATAGGTGCTCAGAGATGAACCCTGGTGCACACAGGCAGTATACTGGAGACCACAGGCCTAGAATCACTGGACTCAGAAGCATATTCTTGAACCTCTTCTACAACCAGCATATCACACATTGCAGAGATATGCAAGGTAAGACACTGCGTGATTAATATTCAGTATATTAGTAAGCACAGCTTAACATATTCTGTTCAGTGCACAAATGTGTTCTGCGTTTGCTGTATCAGCAGACTGTGTGGCATAAGACACATGGAGATGATTTTTTGAGCCAAGTGAGCCAAAGAGCCTTGTGGCTAAAAACAGAGTGGCACTTTAATCTGCCATGGCTGAAACCGTACTCCCTTCAGGTCATTGTTTGACTGACTGATTAAACCATGTTGGAGTCCCGGCAATGTTAAATGTTGGGTCTTTTCTGCTGAGCATGCTTGTGTCATTTGCTTTGAAAAAAGCAATTAAAAAAAAATAGAATTAATCTCTCGG
This sequence comes from Varanus salvator macromaculatus, assembly GCA_023646645.1. NCBI lineage: Eukaryota > Metazoa > Chordata > Lepidosauria > Squamata > Varanidae > Varanus > Varanus salvator. The sequence continues at coordinate 8,222,417 of JAIXND010000852.1, read as the reverse complement.
AACCTTGCTTTACGCTGAAGAATCTAACCTTACGTGTGTTTGATGAATCGGACACCTAACAAAGCACCTGCTCCAGCTTATGAGATCAAACTGCCAGTGAACCATTTTGTGAATTCTAAAGGTTTCACTAATTCATTTTCAATAGAACCAAACTGTTGCAAAATATTCATGTTTCGTCATAAAAGCAGGACTCAGAATCCATCTTTTACTTAATAAACCTGCATGAAACCACATGGACAGACACTTGCCCCAGTGCCCTCTGGACATCCTCCATCAACCTTGCCAAGCCGCCCCCTGGCCCCCGCTACAAATGAAGCGCATTGCTCTCTTTAATTCAAAGGAAGGCGGCAAAGGGTCAACACATAGTTAGGTGGCCACTGCCCCTTAGTGTTCCCTAAGACTCACTGCATCCAAACCGGGCCACTATCATCTGCATAAGCTCAAGCAGCCTCATGTAACAGCAGTAAAAATGATCAGCTAACAAAACAATGAACAGAAAACGCTGCTGCCAAGCCATCCAAGTCCTTCCAGAAGAAGTGGGCCTTAATCCCTTTCAGAAGAACAGCCCCAAACTTGGAAGTGACGAACAAATAAAAACTGCACGTGAAGCCAGAGCCTTTCTAGGAATCTGTGGAAGGGTAGAATTTGAGCATGGGAAACACAGCTGCAGAAAACTGAGAAAGGTGACACCCAGTCACAAGGTGGAAGCTGAAACACCAGGATTTTCCTGGGTATCCGAGCAACATGCCACTGTTTCTGCTGTGCAGGGAGGAAGCTGTAAGATTACATACCTAGCTACAATGACCTACAATGCTTTCCACCCAGCCAACACCCAGTTACAATCAAGCCTTAACCTTCTCCTGGTATAAGGACAAATTTTCCAAGAAGGCAGCTCAAGCTGAAGACACACATAACATAGCGAGTGTTCGCTGCACATATTAAAAAGAGCCTAGACCAACGGAACACGGGTCAGTCTTGCTACTGCCTGCTGCTGTAGAAACAATGCTGCAAGCGGCCGAGTGCCCCAAGGTGGAAAGAGGCAGTAACTGGGCAGTCTTCCCATCTCAGGCACATAACCTGGCCAGCTGAAGGCAGTGACCACAGTGGGTGAGCTTGCTAAAAAGCAGGGAGGAGGAAAAGAGCAGCTATCGGCATTTGATCTGCTGGTATATGAGAAGTGAGACCTTAACCCCTAAAAGCAACATTCAGGGAGTAATGAGCTCTCCTTGTACAATGTGCATCTGAGGTTCTAGAGTGGGCCCCATCACCATGAACACATGCAAGCTGTGTTTGCATTCGGGATGAAGAGAGAATGTACACCCAAGTATACGCCGTTCCCAGCTGGAATGTCCCTTTCTGCATGCCGGAGCCTCGTGGTGCGGTACATCACCAGCCCATCTGAGAAGGGCCCCACTCCATGACCAAGGGAATCTCTGGCCCCTTCTCTGCTCTGTTGCAGAGTCACCCATGACAGCCACAGCTGTCTGGGCCTTGAGGAAGGAACAGGAATATAGTCCGAAAGTCACTCCATTAAAAAAAAACAAACAAACCCACTGCTTCTCCCTATCCCTGCTTTGGCTGATGTTATAAAAAACAATGTTCTTCCTAGCTAATGAAACCATCCCAGATGCTCCTCTGCCAAGGTTCTTCTGGTGTAGCAACCTCTTAAGAGGCCAATAATAAAAATTTAAGCTGCTGGATTGCCCAATATGTTAATATCTTGCAGCATCTGAAGCTTACTGGCAACAAGCCGGCAGCACGGAGACTTCCAGAATTGTCTGTGCAGGAAGGGAACATGCCTTTTGCTTTACTTTGCCTTCCCCACCACAGAGGTTCTGAACCTCTTTCAATCGGGGCACGGAATTCCACTTTGGAAGCCACATTTCCAGAGGGGCTGAGGCTGGAGATCAAAGGGGCCAGGACAAATATAGCAGCTTCAAGCTCTTTCTGCCAGTTCCTAGGCCTTAGGAAACACATTTAAACTTTGTAGAAAGGGGGGGGGAGCGGTACCAACAACAGAAAAGTACCAAATGCACTACAGGTACAAAAGAAGGCAGTGCGGTTATCTGGGGAACTCCAGAGGTGTGGATTGGGACCTCCACCCCAGCCATACAGCATAGAGCTTTGCTAAGGTAATGTTCATGTGCTGTATGTGCGTGCCACCGTCCTGTCAGTGACTATGGAGAGGTACACGCAGGCGCATTTCATTTCCTCTGCCCAAAAAGTCTCACTGTGAGGTAGGGGGAACAGCACACAGATTGCCCAAGGCCAACCCATGAGCCAAATGGGGATTTGAGCCCCGGGCTCCATGGCCTGAACCCAGCAGAAATTCCCCCCACCAACACACACACACACACACACACACACACACACACACACACACACTTGCTGCTGTCATCAGGAGCACACTTGTGCTTCCTTCATCACAAATGGTGATCCAGGTAGTAGAGGCCAGCAGATCTTGCCATGGGGCCAGGAAAACTTTTGCTCCTTTACAACTCTGTGGTGCCGTAAAATTAACAGGTGGTTTTAGGGAAGCGTGGAGTGGCTAGGAAGAGAAGTCCCCTTTCAAAAGGACCGAGTGAGAAAAGGAGCACTCATAAGCAATTGTTGTGAGGAGGGGTCCATTTGGTTGCACAGCCATTTCCTATCAAGACTGCACTGAAAAGAGAACAACAAGATCCTTACACAGGAAGTTTTGGTGACAAGGACTCTTCAGCGTTTAGCGCCTTTCCTCCCAGAACCACTCCATCAGCTGCCACCTCACTTGGCCGTGAACGAGGTAGAGGGGTCCGCACCCAGTCTGTCTGACTAAGCCCAAGTGCCACTTGGCACCTCCCTTCCCAGAACTCCCTCCTGCAGTGACCGTTCCACCGCATCGATTTGTAGCTTTAACTAATAGTAAAAGAGGGTTGGCACTTAAATATTCTTATCTCCCCTCCGCGTACCCTTTCCTCTTGTATCATGTCTCTTAGATCGTAAACCATCGTAAAAGGTCACCCGCTCGAATGTTTTGGCAGAGTGTACTGGAGAGAGAGAGAAAACTCATGTTTACCTTTATGTAGCAGTAGTAATGTCCTGCATGACAGTTGAAACCAGTATGAACCAGAACAGCATACAAGGCGTAAATAATTGGCTCGCCATTTGGTTGGGACATATACGGTCGGACATCCAAGTATTCAGGATATTTCACCTCCTAGACAGAAAGGAAAGGGAAAGTTTGCATCTTTCTGAAATGCTTTAGCAGAAGAAACCATCCATTTAGCATTAAGGTCAAAACCAAAATCGAACTACACAGACATAAAAGTGATCCTCAAAGCAATTAAATCTTGAAAATTTGGGGGAGCGATGACATTTCCAGAAGTGACAGTTTTAACCATGCAAATAACTGTAGCTCGTGGGGATACACAAATATATTTGGTCTACACAGAAACACTTGCTCTGAGACCAAATGAAGAACAGAGCACAGATGTGTTTTTAAAATGAAAGTTCTACCACAACGGTGACTAGTGGAACTCATCCCATTACTCTGTAAACACTGCTGATTAATTTTAAAACATTTTATATTGCCTGTCATCAAATTTGATTCCAGCTTGCTTGCTGTATTTTAAAATACTTAAAACTGTTTAAGGGCTATATCATTTAATCCTGATACAAGTCTGTAGAACTCTGGGGTTACCTTTGTAATTTTTCCACCACTGAAATTTGCAAACCGCTTCAGAGACAAGGTGAGGACATTTGAAGCACGATGTATTGTGAACCGCTTAGATGCAGGAACCATTTTTTTACACCTAAAAACACGCAGAGGACAATTTGTTCAGTTCCACTGGCTATTTTTTTGTTTTGCATTTAGCTAGTTTCCTTAAGCTGAAACTACTGCCTGCCAAATTGGAATTAGATTAAGCTTCTTGAACCTGTCGCCCTCCAGATGTGTTGGGCTACAGCATCCAGCACTCCCCAGTTAAATTTGAAGTAGGCCTAGACTGTCTTATATACATTGTGTTGATTCAAAATAGCTGGTCTGATGAAGTTAGCTCTTACAGGCAAATGAAAACGCCAAATTTCAAAGGTCTTGGCTCATCATGGTTCTGTCCTGTGCCTGTAGTACCATAGCCCCAGTCTCTGGAACTCTTGACCAGAACTCTTTGGGTTTCTGGCACCTACTGAAAACATAACTTTCCCAGCAGGCATTGCCAGGAAATAAATTTTCAGTGAAATATAATACAGCAAATGTGACTTTATCTTGCAATTCCGTATTAAATGAAAGCCAACCCCTTTTGAGAATTTTGCAAGATACCCAAGGCCAATCAATAGAGACACATTAATTTCCCTCTTACTTGCTACATTTATAAGCATTTTCACCATCCAACTGTTCGGGTTTGACAAACTGCTCCAGAGCTTTATTAACACTTTGAGCTGACTAAAAAAAGAAAGAAAAGCTGAAGTGAGTTTCACAAGCAAGTGAGCAAATAAAGACAATAAAGACATAAATAAAGACCAGAGAGGTCCGCCTGGCACCATCACTATATGTTTTTCGGCACCAGGTCAAAACCTTTTTATTTAATCAATATTTTAATATGTTTTAATGGAAATTGGATTTTATTGTTTGTATTTGATTAATTGCAGCCAGCGTGGAATAGTCAATTTATCTATTTTATTCTGATTTATGTTGTAAGCCGTCCAGAGACGCAAGTAATGGACGGCATACAAATTTTATAAATAAATCAATATTCACACTAAATATGTATGGCAGAATTACCATTGTGCATTGCACAAGGAGACCTCCCCTAGTTCCAACTTCCAAAGGCTCTGAATTGATTAATCGGGAATTCTAAACAATTCCTACCATCATCTCCCACCGAATCACAAACAAATCATCTCCCACCGAACCACAAACATTAGGATAAAATTTCCATGGTTTTAAAGGACGTTTTGGGAAGGATCCAACAGTACCTACGAGTTTCCACTACCAACACTGTCCTAGTGGAAACCAGTGCTTGTGCAATGTCAGTGGCGCTAGGGCATGGGCCTCACTGAATCCTCCTTGTGACATCTGGGCCCCAGAATGCATGCTGCAGAGTGAAAGCGCCTCCGTTAAATGCAAAATTAAGGGGATGCTCCTTTGGAAAAATCAGAGCTCCAGCCCCAACCTTGAAACAGAGGTCAGTGCTGGGGCGCCAAGTTCCCAGCATCCTCCCTCTGACCTCATGGTTGGCACAGTTGTTTCTGGGCCAGCTGGGGCTCCAAAGTGGCAAGTGCGATGGGAGAGGGGAAGGTTAGGAGAAGCAAGGCTTGCCCAGGATATGGGAAACCCCAGTGGGGGTTTCAGCCCTTGCTCTTGCAGGCAGAGGGAGCTGCTTAGAAGGCTGACAAGTGCTATGAGGGCAAGGGAAGGGTTGAGATCATCCTAGCCTCTGCACTACACCCACCTTCTACTGGATACCCATAATCCTCTGAGGCTAGAGGTTACAGCCAGCCACACTGGATGGCATCCTAATTTTACTGAACCCCTTGCTATCGGCATAGGTGTATTTGCACAAATTCATGCAGGACTATCAATCACCGTGATTATGATGAAAATGGCATAGAAGTATTCAAGTTTTTGCTACTATTGATCTCAATGAAGCATTATATACAAACTCCCCACCCCCCCCAAATAATTACATTGCTGTAGGTTTAAATATTACTTTGCACATATTTAGATACCTTTATCTCCAGCGTGACATCCAGATACGGATCAAAAGTATCTGAAACTCCTTTGCAGTTCATGCATTTTACTGAAATAAAATTTTAAAAACCTTTAGCTTAATATCAGAGCTAGGATTCACAGCACTCTAACTAATGTTAAAAATATTCCAAGAGGCCAGGCCTTTAGCAATGTACCTCTAGATCTTAGGTATCCTCCGAATATTTGATGAATGAAAGTAGTGGCTTGGGTATGTCTGTCCAATCTGAAAGTAAGTGACAGAAGCAAATGAACTGCCTAGAAGTTAGAACACACTTCAGTTTCTATAGAAGAAAACTGATTCCAGTGGCGAAAGGTCATCGCTCTGCCTGCAACTTACTTGTTGCCACCGTTCAGACATGCTTTCTGCATAGCATCAACAGTGTACCGTAGGAATTCATGTGCATCTTCCTGGTTGCCAAAACGGAAATGTTTTGCTATCCCTAATGGGTAAAGAAGATGGTGACATTCACAATATGTTAACTCACACACAGAGAGATTGATAACACAATGTAGATCACGCCTGCAGAAATTACAGCTTTCTAAAGGCAGACCGCAAGCCACGTATGGCGAACCAACGGAGAGCGCTGCGTATCTCCCCTTATGCTCTCTGCCTGGGACTGCAAGATTGGGATAGCTGACAGATGGCAATACGCAGCCGGTGCGCCGCATTTGGACTGGTGGTCTCTGGGTAGCCTGGGCTAATGCATGTGCCACAGGCTTCCATCCAAGCAGAATAAAGCTTACGTCTAAGGTCATTTATGACAGGCATTGGCTTGATGACGTTGCCGGAGTTCGAAAGGGCCTGAGTGATGTGGCCTTGCATGGTGCACATCATGCAGAATCCTTGCTCGTGACCTGGACAGAAAAGACCAAAAAAACAAAGCATGCACCAAGTTATAAAACACACATGTGGCCCAAAAGAAAAAGGGGTCTTTCCCACAACCCTATCAAGTCACTGAAGGTGCAACCCTGTACATGTTTAGATGGTAGAAAAAATCCTACAACTGCCAGAAACTTCTAGAAGTTGTAGCCTGTTTCCCTGTTTAAATATGCATCGAACTGCACTCTTATATAAGTAAGTGTGCATTAAGCAGACGTCACTGCAACTCCCTTAAGGGCTGCATCATTTCATGGCTGTGCCACTCTTCCAAGCACACTCTTTTAGTAATGCACATTTTTGGCACAGAAAAACAAACGACGTGTGTGAAAAGGAGGCTGCCAGGTCCTTTCCTAACGCCAAGAATACCGTGCGGCACCAGATCACTAATACATAAAATATTTAAGAGTCTGCTTGCCATTCATTGTTTTCACGTTTTTAGACAAGCGTGACATGTTAAAATATACTCACAAGTTTTGGAGTGTTCATGGGAAAGCATGTAGTTGGCAAGAGGAGGGGTGTAGGTCAGACACTGCAAAGCCGAGTTGAGGAAGCATGTGTTGCCAAGATTTTGGAGACCGGCTCCAACTCTGTGCATTTTTTGCCATTTTAAGCATATCTTTTCTGCCGGAAAAAGAACCTTCTGGGGTGCCGCAATGCCATCACCAGTAGATGCTGAAAATGAAAGGTGTGCTGAACTTACGGAAATAATTAATACTGTCACAAAGTAAGTAATTACCGTATTTTTTGCTCTATAAGACGCACTTCCCCCCCTCAAAAGCGGGGAAATGTCTGTACGTCTTATAGAGCGAATATGTGTGTGCAGTAAGTCTGTCAGATGTGCAGCCCATGGGGAAGTGATGGGGAATGTGCCTGTGATTATGTGCCCATTTGATTCAGGATATTTTTTTTCTTGTTTTCCTCCTCTAAAAACTGGGTGCATCTTATGGTCAGGCGCGTCTTGTAGACCGAAAAACATGGTACTTAAGGACTTTATTTAAGACCCATAACAAGGCTCATGTTGTATTATAACATGCCAGTACTTTTCAAATTGGGTAAACTAGGGTCAGACATGACTTTGCGACTAACAACAACAAACTAGATGCCTTTGAAGCTCTAGCAGGAAAGGGGCCTAATCTTTAAATAATAAATAAAGTTAATAAAAAGGGGAGGATGAGTGGGGGCAGCTCCAGTGGTCTGTTGCAGCAAAAAGTAGAGGAATCTGGTGGCATCTTAAAGTAGTAACAGATTTATTGTGGCACAAGCTTTTATAAGCTAAAGTTTGTTTCACCAATTCTCCCCATGAAGTAAATGCTCTGTTAACCTTTTCAGTGCTACAGTTGTTAACTAGGATTAACAATGAAATCTTAGTTACTCAGTGGAATGTTTTATTTTATTGAGAGATTCGAGCCACACAAACATGCATATAACAGATGGGGAGAATGATTTCCAAGGGGAAAAGACGTATTTCCCTCCTTTTTTTCTTAGAGGAAACCTGCATATGTGTCAGTAACCATCAGCTTAGAAAAGAGATTCTTTTCCTCTCTCACACAGAAGGAAATGCCTCCAGAGACTGTGCAGTTTTGTTTTGTTTTTAATGAAAACTAAAAAATAATGTTAGCAAGTATAAAACTCTCCTGCCTCATTCACTGGAAAGAATCTTTTTTGGTGAATGACTTTACATTTTAGTGGATGAACAGTGCAAGCCCATGCATGTCTACACAGAAGTAAGTGCTGCTGAGTCCAGAGGGGCTTACTTGCAGGTAAGTGGTTACAGTCCCACTGACAACTGTACATTATTTGCAGCTACACACAGATCTGTGGCACAGGGACTACCAGTACGGAACTCAGCACTGCACTTTGGCAATACCTAGAACTGGAATCAGTTTTAGAAATTAAGGCTGCACATAAAGCACATGCTTGCACTATTCAGGCACATGCAGAGTTCAGTTTAGACAAACTTCATCTTGCTCAATTCCTGCTAAAATCAATGTAATTAGAGAGCACATAACTACTTTGTCCTGCTGCTCCTGAAAGGATTTTGGCATGACTTTCTCTGGATCAAAGCCACATGATGTACGCATGTTAAAATGAAGATCATGAATTTGAGATGTGAGAGACATGTACGCCAGGTCACAGCGAACTCAACGAATTCATGGCCTCTGGCTCCAGAGCTCTGGAATCTGCACCTCTTCCAAATTCTACAACATGGTCAGAGAGCAACCCATTTTAATGCTGCTTGCTTTTTACCCCCACCCCACCCACATTACTTTCTAGAAGACTGGAATTGTTAGGAAGAGCAGAAGTTTTCCTGCAGACTGAAATGGGGCCAGTTATGCCATTGGGAGGGATGGGCAGGATGACATTCTTCACAAGAGCATTCCCCAGGAAAAACTGGAGGCTACTTCTCTGCCACCAAACAATGGAACAAGTTTAAAAGTGGTCCCACGTGACATTAGTACTGACCAAATTGGGCCTGATCCACCCACCACTTTCATGAATTCTGGTCCTGTAGTCACTTAGCCTGCAAGTGTATTCACACTTACTTGGGTGCAAATTCTATTGAACTCAGTAGGACTAATGGCTGCATAGACATGTATAAGGACTGAGTGTCAATGCATTCCACAGCAGCCTCTTTTTGCTTTTGAACTAAGAAAAGGATTCATTACTCATCAATGAGAATAACTCCAGTACGCAGCTGCATATCAACCACAAATCTGGGTGTGTTCTCTCTTTTTTAAAAAAACTATGGCCTTGCTTACATATATCTTTCTGAACAGAGGACTTCGATTTATCAGGTACGGATGAGTTGGAGTACACTGCAGCTCCTGGCACTGGTCCCAAAGAGATTTTGTGTTTTGGAGCTTCTAAAGAAGACGACACAGCGCCCCATCCTCCAGAGCCTGCGTCCATATCTCCGGAAGCTGGCGCCACGGAGCTGAAAGGCTGCTTCTCAGAAGCCGAAGGCTTTGAGGACTCAGACGTCTTGTCAACTATGGTCATTGTTCATCTCTGAAAAACAAGACAGAAAATCATCTTTTCGATGCATGGAAAAAGAGGCGGAGGTAGCAATTCATTTTCAAGGTAAAGCAACACAAAGCCGCCTTTTCCTATCCAAGGGAAACTCAGCTAGAGGATCATGAGCTTCTCAAAGAAATGTGCCATGGGTAACATTCCATGGTTCTCAACAACCTTGGCTGGAGCATCGCCTCTAAGCAGCTCCCAAACAGCAGCAGCATCCTTTTCTAAAAAAAGAGAAAAAATCAGCGAAACTTTGTAAAAAATGCTGCTTATGGCTCAATAACGGCAACAGTGAAACCTGGTTCCCAATTGCATCGAACAATTACAGGGCTGTGAATTTAGTTTCTACAACAACTAGGCTCTTTCTGGAATTATATTCTCACTTCGATGGAAAAATGTACAATTTCATATATCCAAAAGGCAAATGAGAAATATGAGGAGAATGCAACTAGACAATCCAAGCACAGTCAAAAGAAATCAATAAAAATATTACTTCAAAAATTAATGGTAATGGTAGTTCTCCTTGAATCGGGTATATAAATCTGAACACACACTTTGGACAAGACTGATGCTTTTGGAAAGAGCCTTTAGGGATCTGTTAAGCAATTTGGAAAGAAGCAATGCTTGGGGTCTGAAGGAGATCCATGGAAAGAAGAGCACCTTCTTTCACCGTCAGCATCCAAGCTCACTTATATCACGTGTCTTTTACATGGATCAAATACCCAGAGAATGAAGACTCTGTACACCACTGATAAATAGCTAAAGTTTTAATGATATCACTTCTCTTTTTAATAAAGCTGGTGATTTGAATAACTTTCTCCTCACAGTTATATCTTCCTCTATCTTGCAAACTGATCTACTGGATTAGGAGAACATCACACATGAGTTTCCAACAAAACAAAATGCAAAACAACACAACACAAAACAACACAAAACCCAAAACAACACAGAACCCAAACCAAACCGTTATGCTGGCCATCTTAAAGGGCAATGTGCTTGTAAAATGATTTCAACTTATTTTTCTTTAGTTTATCAATAAATTCTAATAATGGAAGGCTGCTGACTGAATTTAACACATTTTGGTTTTGTCAGCCACAGTTCAAGGCAAAACTTTGGTTCTTTCTCCTATAAATACATACCTCTTCCCCTTCCCTGACCACCCTCCTGGAATTACTGACTCTCATTTTATTTTTTCAATTAAAATCTTGCACAATTACATTCCTATTCCCTTCTTTTAATCCATTTGAGATGGAGTCCTATGCTTGTTTAGACAAAAAAGTTTTACAAATCCCAGCATTCCCCACTCAGCATGGAATCAAGAACCTTGAGACCATACAGAGAAGCAGCTGGCCTTACCCGCCCCTAAAGAAAAGTAGCCAATGAAATTAATAGGGTATCTGCAATAAAGCAAAATATTCAGACTGCTTTGGCCTATCCACTGCTCAGTGCACCCCCCCAGGATGCTTTGCTCTGTCCTTTTCCAACCATAGCAACGTGCTGCATGCGCCAACTTGAGAAAGCAGTGTTGCCCTGCAGCATTTGCCACATTTATGGTTCTCTTGGTTCCTTCTTGAGTTTATGCCAATCAGCTGCCATAGCTGCTTCCATTGCACAACATGGATTCTGCAAATGTATGTTTGTCTGACTAACCTTTTAGGATTCTTTGAGAGTGGAAATAAGCCTGAGAATGGGGTAAACCAATACACAACACTCTTGGGGTTTGCAAAAAGCTTTAGACAAAATTCCCTTCTCTAAAGTTTCCTTTGCCAACTTAGAAGTCAAGTTTCTCTCATGAGTCAACAGCTGTCTAAAGAACAGAATCAGAGGGGAGAAACAAATGATAAATAATCACAATGAAGGGATACAAAAAGTGGGACCCCATAGGGATCTGTACTGAGCATGATGCTGTTTACCATTTTCATAAATGATCTGGAATTAGGAATGAATGGCAAGGTGGCCAAGTTTGCTGATGACATCAAATTCTTTAGGGTAGTTAAAACAAAAATGAATCCTAAAGAGTCCCAAAAGAGTGAATAGACATCAGAATAGCAGATGCAGTTCAATGTACATAAGTATATGCACACTGAGGCAAAACATCCCAACTTCACATACATACTGACGAGTTCTGGGCTAGTGACAACCATAGCGTACAGCTCAATGAAAATGTTGACCTGTGAAAGGCAACTGCTGTGACAAGAAATAGCATAGGAAAGGGATGAAATAAATAATAAATAAATAAGGCAAACTCCATGCTCAGCATAATTAGGAAAGGAATAAAAAAATAAACCTCATAATGCCTTTAGAGAAATCTTGAAATCCCATGTATCGTTCTGGTTGCTGCAACTAAAGGAGGGTATTGTGTGGTTGAAGAAAGAGGCAACCAAAGTGATCCCAGGGCTCAAGGGAACTCCCTTTTCAGGGAAGATTGCAGTGTCTAGGACTGCTTAAGTTAGAAAAGTATGGAGAAAGTTACTAGGGAGGCATTTCTCTCTTTCTCAGGATACATTAGAGGCAGTATACCTATATATACCAGTTGTTGGGGAACATGAGTGAAATAGTGGCTTTACTTTTGGGTTTCTCACAAGAAGCTGGTTGGCCACTGTGTGAAGAGAACTGTGGATTAGATGGACCCCTGGCCTGATCCAACTTGGCTGTTCTTATGGTCACAGTGGCTGTTACCACTCTCTTTTCTGGCTTAAAGGATGCAAAAGTGGGAGAGCATTCACAGTTGCAATAGTGCTGCTGCACAGGGAAATGCAACGCTACTGTACATGCACAGGTGGCTCCACCTTTCCATCATAAAAACTAGCTGGCCCATTAAGGCTATGCATAAAATGCACCCATCATGGTACTGTCTTTGTTGAGACTGGGGGACCAACAGCTGGATGAAGAGGAAGCTACTGGTGCGTGTAGCCTGCAATTCAACTGCTCTCATAGGCAACTGCTTCTTGCACCAAGAGAATGAAAAACTGCAAAGCTGGACTATGGGCAGTATTATATTAATGAAATGAGTAACTTCTCAATATCTTGCCAAGGCGAGTTGGATGGACTTGGAGCAGAACATCCAGCGGGCAGAAAGATCCCAAGCCAGTGCCAGGAATCGCCACAGGGTTTACGGTAGAACAGCCTTCCCCACCCTGTGCGTGTCAGTTTAGGGGGTGACTACAACTCCTAGCATTCCTGAACATGTGTCACACTCACTGTGATGAGTGGGAAAGGAAGTCCAAACTTTATGGAAGGCACAAATTTGAAGAAGGCTGCTGTACTAACCCTGTAATTAAAACCGTAGCATCACTAAATGCCGAATCAACAAGCATATCTATGGTCAGATCTGCACAAAGCCCAGAGCATAACTTGACTGTAACAAGGAACTGATAAATACTGGAAGGGTTTCACAAATTAGAGGTTAAATCAAGTAAAGTTAATGGCTTTCGTTGTTCTCTAAAACCACAAATTCTCAGAAGTCTTTATTAAATCAAGTTTCCTTTTAGAATAATAGGGCTCAAATTACCAAATTGCCCAATAGTGTAACAAAATCACGCCACATTTCTGTGCCAACACTAAACATGCTCAATTATTTACTCATTTCCTGTGTGCGCTTGTTTCCTCTTAATCTGAATAGCAATGAAAGCAGAGTACATCTTAAATATAATTCTTTCTTTCCCATTAACTAGGAAAAGGCACAAAGGCATAAAAAGGAGGAGGCCAAACACAAAGTCAAGAAGCCCTCATTATACAAGGAAGTTAATTATACAATTGCTGGGCAGCAGTTCACTTTGAAGTCATCTAACAGATTTGTTTATAGAAGAAAAGACGCAATGAATACAGAAGCCAAAATGCATTTAGACAACAGTAAACTACAGCCTTTGAAACATGGTCCTGGAGGAGAGCTTTTGAATACCCTGGACCAACAGAAAGACAAACAAGTAGGTCCTCCATCAAATCAGACTGAGGCTTTCCCTAGAAGCAAAAAGGACAAACTGAGGCTGTCATACTTCAGACATATCATGAGACGACAAGGCTCACTGCAGAAGACAATCATGTTAGGGAAAGTCAAAGGAAGAAGACGAAAGGGAAGAACAGATGGACTGAATCCATAAGGGAAGCCACAGCCTTGAATTTTACCTTGGGATGGGCCAGTTTTTAATGTTAGTTTTTAATGTTTTGAATATTGTTCTTATGGATGTTTTATTTGTGATTGTGAGTCGCCCCGAGGCTTGTTGCAAGGGGCGGCATACAATTTTTTAAACAAACAAATAAATAAATAAATTTGGAAAGGCTGAATAGGGCTGTCATGGACAGGAAAGTTTGGAAGGCTTTCATTCACAGCACTGCCATAAGTCAAAGACGACCTGACGACACATAATGACAATGACCTGCAGCCTAAGTACATCACTGCAGAGGTGCCTAGAGCAAATCCAGTCATAAAAGACAGCGCTGAACTGTCGACTGCTCAGATAAAATTATCTACTAACAAAATGCAGCTGCAAACCCAAACCAAGAGAAGGCTCACTGAATGGGCCTAACCCCAACCCCACTCCCCTCCTCTATAAAATATGAGTGTCTCACCACCACTTGTGAAAAGTGACAACTTAAGAGCATGAAAAAAGCCCTATAGCGCTTTATCTGTATTTCAGGATTTACATAAACACTATTTTCAGAAAGAAATGGCTATTAAACGTACTACTGACTAGAAGAGTCGACATTTATTATTAAACCACAGTAAATGGCATGTGGTTCAAAACCGTCTATCCAGTACTTCCACCATGTAGCTTCCACATCTTCAGTAGGGTGCCCTGTAAAACTTACACAAGTCCAATCAAATGAGGGATTACTATGTTACCCCATCTGGCTGGAATCCTATATATATTTCCCTGGAAGTAGGCCTCCCGAAATGCAGGGCCACATTTGCATGTCATTCTAAGCCATCCCGCAAATAAACTACGCAGTGTGTGTTCTTTGCAATACAGTCCCAGGTAACAGACAATTGGGTTCATTGTGGCTTTTTCTCCCCCAGTCCTTCAGCATGTATTCCAGTGTCCTTTGTGGTAGAAATCATCTTGTCTCCCCTTTCCCATTCCACTTGCTACCCTTTCTGATCATTGCCGTTTCATATTTTTATTTTTCTGGGGCCTCAGACCTCTACAATTGTGTTTGGAAAATGTTTTACGTGTGGTTTTTCCTACCTGAATATTTATGGCTGTCCTTTATGTGTATGCTTGTCTGGCCAATTGTTTTGTATGTTTCAGCTTATCAAAGTTGCTGAGCAGAATAGGTAACAAACAACAACGGACACATCCAGGCAAATTTTCAAACAGTTGCCTACAACCAATTGGAAAGCATGTTGGGGGGGGGGGGGAGCTATAAAAGAAGGTACAGTAAAGGGGAGGGAGGGAACATCTCCCATTTTGCAATGTAATCCTCAAGATTTTAAATGTCAATCTGATACTTCCCAGTGTCCTCTACCATCTCACCATCAGCATACATCACAGATAGGCAACCTGATTCCCTTCAGATGTTTTAGGCTACTCCTCCCATAATCCCAACCTGCATGGTCAGGGATTATGGAAGTTGAAGTTCAAAGCAGCAAGAGGGCAACAGGTTGCTTATTCCTGGTAACATGATTCTTCCTCCTTCCACCCCTAATTTGCTCCACACAACTCTGAGGTCAGCTAAAATGAGAGAGGGTAAGTAGCACAAGATTAATTTCACAGCCCACTTCACGTATGCACCTAGATCTCTCCAATCCTACACCAACACTCTTGCCCAGCCTTTCCTAACCTGGTGCCCTGCTGATGCTTTGAACTATAATTTCCAGTATCCCTAGCCAGAAAGGCCAATGTTCAGGAATGCTCTCAACTTGATGGAGCCAAGAAAAGGTTTGTGAGTAGGGATCAACAAGGCTTTTTAGTTGCTTTTACTTCTTCTGCTTACCTTACACGTTTAACTCTAGCTCGCCTGCCTCTTTCCACTGAGCCTTTTATATTTAATTAGGACCTCTGCACAAAGGACACATTTAGGAAAAAGTATGTATATCACATGAGCACCACTGTGCATAACATACAAGGGGCCCATTCACACAGGTTACAGCAGACTATGGGTTGAGGGGCCTTTAATTCTCCAGCAAGACGCGCAAGCCCAGTTTCAAATGATATAGTAAGCTGTGGCTGGAGGTCAACTGTGCAATAATGCCTGGCACACAACGTCAATCTCAAGACTCGGTGACTTATTCTCATTCTGTAAGCTGGGTCTATGACTGGGTTCACACAGCATGACAACCCATAGTTCAGGCTGAATTTGGATTAACTGTGGGTTGCCACTGAACTGTAGCTGCTGCATTGTGTGGACCCAACCATACTAATGATTTGTTAAATTTGTGAAACCCACAAAAAACCATGGATTCCCTTTGTGGGTTGTTTATGATTATAAAGCCATGGTTTATTAGGGTGGTGGGTCCACACAACAAAACTACCCATGTTTCAATGAGATACCACACTGAAAGCGTACTTCACCTTGAACGTGGAGTGTTGGATGGACCCAGCTAATGTATTAGCTCTCCATTATGTGTACATGTGGCAGATAGACATACATATGCTTAATGTATGTAGCACACATACCTTTGCCTACATGGAAGCCAGGAAAATTGCCAATGTAGGAGCTACAGTTGAAACTGGAGCCCAACAAAGGTTTTTTGGTGAAATGTCAGGGAACTTCATCACTGCTATTATCAAGTAAAATGTACTTCAGAAACACCCCAAATTAAAGCAGCATACTGATCTACAGAAATCTGATCTGTCCTTAAATAGCCATACAAATCAAGAAATACTGGAAGCAAAACTGAGCAATTTTTAAAAATGTAGGGAGCAACCACTGTGCCTCTTAAAGCCATTCAATAAATCTCTCAGGCAGTTACAAGACACCATGGCTTCACATTTACTTCCCATTAATACAATACCGGCACAGACTGCAGAGATACAAAGGGGACATTATCTTTATTATTTCAGGCAAAAGGATAAATGAGTCAAGTTCATCTCTGAGCCATTTAGCAACATGCTACTGCCCAAATTTTCAGTCTCTTTAAAGAAACTCTGTGCTGAACTTGCAAAAATGTCCCTTACCATAAAAGCAAACACCTTGACTGGAAACATCAGGGCTCCCATTAAAAACCTTGAATTATTTTAGAGACACTGATGTTTAAATACATAAACTTCAAGAAATTGGCCTTCACCTCCACTTCAGTCTTACTTTAAAAATTGCTTAGAGAGAGAATCTCTTTCTTCACAGACTTCCTCCCTTGCCTTGGCCACTTTGTTCTAGACCAATTTATTCTGCAAACTTTAGTTTCCCCCCATAATTCCCCCCACAGATTGCTAGCTGTGCTTGAATCCTTTCATTTAATCTCACTATGGTTTTTAACAACAACCAGTCCTCTTCACATATTCCATTCCACCAAAGAGGAGTAATTTACTTGCAAAGGAAGCATTGTGTGTTTAAAGAGTGCCTTTAAGACATGCTTGTGTTCATAATGTAATACATACAAAGCAGTATTTACCATAGAAGACCCCAATGTTTCCAGCCACGCAGCCCATAAAACAGCTTTAGAGCAGCCTTTGAGGTTATTTATTAATTAAATTTGTATAAAAGCCACCTGTTAGCATAATGCTGTCTGGTCGAGGGCATGGTGGTGAGTCGGCACACACAAAAAGTGTAATATCTGTAAAAGGCCTGTCTCCCATTACTACTAGAAAGTAATATTATTGAAGGCAGAAGCATTTGATACATTCTTCCCTGGGGAGTGTGAAACATGTGAGGGATGGAAGAAGCATATTGATAGCTCTTTCCACAACTCTGCTACTCAGGAATCCATTGTGTTGGTGCTATGATATCATTCATGCCAACGACAGAGCAACGTGGCCTGGATGTCAACAAGCCACACAACCAGTTTATTTACAAAAAAACTGTTCATGCGGGGACCCGAGATTCACCACTGTTGCCCAAGCCCAGCAACTGCTGCTTCAGCACGGCTGTCCAGATGGGAGTAAAAAATGGGTGAACAGAAGAGAAAAGGTGGCTGCACAAACTCAGGGCTCAGAAGTAACAGAAAAGCTGGAAAAGCAGTGGCCTCTATTAATTCCCGTCCCCACCACATCAAGGACTGATTCCCAGACACAAGGGGAGGAAAGGGAAGGGACTGTAAAGGAATCACTCATTTGAGAGGCAGTGTCCATGGCAACCAAGCAAGGGAAGTAACATTGTAAGAGAATGACAAGAGACTTCCAAACCCACCCCCTTCCACAAGCAGAGGAGGGACATGTCAACATGGGCAACAGAAAGGAATGGTAAAAGTGAAGACAATCCTTACAGAAAGGGAGACAGAGACAGAGACAGAGACACACACAGAGAGAGAGAGAGAGAGAGAGAGAGAGAGAGAGAGAGAGAGAGAGAGAGAGAGAGGAGGAGGAGGAGGAGGAGGAGGAGGAGATGATCAAGCAAATGGGAAGAAGATAGCACAGGCTGCTCACAAATAAAGCAACTGGGAGAGAAGCATATGTACACATGATGTGTGGGAACCAGTATATGATACTGCGTGGGGTGAAGATAAAGACGATGCACACAAAAACTGCCAATGTGCAGAAAGGGGAGGGGGGTCAGAAGTCCTCTAGCAACTAGGGGAAGCAGGAGTAAATACACACAAAATCACGCAGGTCCACATAACAGCAGTATATGTATACACACACTTCCCAGGCAAAACAAATTTATATGTTTGTGTATACTTGGCACATACACACGCAGCAAAAACAAACTTTACAGAAACGTGTGCATAACATCAGATGCAGCTACACATAACGATAAACACGAACACACATAATAGACACACTTTGAAAACCAACTTAAAACTTGAATGTGGACATATAAAAGCAAAGATACTTAGTTAGCCACATTGACATATCTATATTTACAGATACGTTAATATTGGCGAGGAGGAAGTTCCGCGAGCGCGCGCACACTAATCTGATGCCCAAACCATGGGAGTTCAGAAAAACGAAAAGAAACAAAAGGCTTGGAAAAATTTAAGCCTCCAACACACACAAGAAAATCGCTTACAACAGACATTTTACATCACCAGCTCTTCCACCAAAAGAGATCTTGGGTGGGGGAACGGTTGATGATCCACATCAAACTCTTTATCATGGGGCTGTGGGAAGGAGGAGATGAGAAAGAGAGAAAAAGAAAGAGAGAAAGAGAGAGAGTAGGAAGGCTAAAAGGCAAACACAGCCACATTAGCCATTAAGTAGGAAAAAATGCAAAAACCGTTATTAGTGGAATACCTTTTATTAGGCCAACGCAAAGCGGCCTTTTTTAAAAAAAAGCATGTGCAAGCTTCCGAGCTCTCCAGGTCTCTTCATCAGTGAAGGTATTACAAAAAGGCAGGCTGGGTGTGGAGGGCGAGAAGGGGGAGCAAGGAAGGCTGGAGGAGAGGGGAGAAAGGGGGCACGGAGGAACAGGGGGGCGGTCTCCTCGAAGACAAGGGGAGGGAGGCGGCGGGAGAGACAGAGACAAGGAGCCAACTGGCAGTGGGCGGGGCGGCTCCAGGACACGCATGGGCCTAGCGGGGCGGGAGGGAGAAAGAGCCGGGCGAGGCGGCGGCGGCGCCGGAGGAAGGGGCGCTCCCGCCTACGCGGGGGGCGGGAATGGGCCGCGCCGAGCAGCGCAGGCCGGGAGGAGGCAGGGTCGAGGCCCGGGCGGCCGGCCTAGCTCGGCCCCCTCCCCGCCGGGCTCCCTCCCCTTCCCCCCTCCGCTCCCCTTCCCCCACCCGCCCGCTCCGCTTCAGGCTTTCCAGTTACCTGGGTCGGCGCTGCCGGGTCCCTTTTCGCCTCAGCCCGCCCGTTCCGCCTCCGCCTCCTGCCTTGCCCGTGTCGGGGAACAATGACGTCCCCGCTCCGCCCGGCCTCCTGCATCCGGGGCCCCGGCAGGCCGGCGCGGCTCTGGGTCACACGGGGACCAGCGCCGCCCTCCCTCCGACGGGGGCCACCAGGGGGCGCTGCGGCCGGAGACGCCTCGTATCTATTGGAAGGCGAGAGGGGAGGAGTGGGGGGAGGACAGAAAAAGATAAGCCGGCGGGGGGCGGGGCGGGGGCACGGCGGAACTGCGGCCAGGCGCCGGCTCTCCTAGGGGCCGTGGACAAAGAGGGGAGAGCGCTGGAGGCGCAGGCGCCGTTGCTGCCGCTGCCGCCGCCGCCGCCGCCGCTATAAGGGGCCGTCGTCAAAGTGCCGCCCGCGCCCGCGCCGAACACAGCCGGTTCGTTTCTCAGGGCTGTTAGCAAGGCGAGGGGGTTCGAAAAGAGCTTCCTGTTCGGGAGTAAGTCCCGGTGCGTTCAGTACGGCTTACTCCCGGGTAACTGGTTAAGGCAGGGGACGGTGCAGTGTGGCACATATAATCTGGAAAGCACCAAATTGAAATAAGGGTAATTTTATTATTTCTTTCTTTCCTCTATTTCCCAATAGCTGAAGGTGTGTGGGCAGTGCACAATAATTCACAAAATTGCAGATACATTGAAAGAGCTAAAAAGAATTTCAGTGAAAAACTAGGTCTACTGATGATAGTTGATATAAATGTTGTATCACGTGCCATTAAATACCTGGGAACAGAGGGCATTTTTAATCCAGAGCTGAAAAGATGCCAGTGTTAGCACCGGGTAGGCATCAGTGGGAAGATCATCATTGGAACCCCACCACTGAGAAGCGTTATCCTTTGTTGTGACCTTTTCAGCTTCCTCTAGAAGAGGCACTTGGAGGAAGGCCCTGAATGTCAGTCCCAGGTGGGTTCAAGTCAGAAGATGCACTTGGTCAGGTACTGCAATCCTGAGCTGTATATAAGGCAGGCCATTGGTCTGATCTGTATTTTAAAATATACCAGATGTGTGTGGGATACAAAGCAGTACTCCATATTTTGGGACTTCCAGTAGTTTTGACTGTTGGTCATGCTTGCAAGTATTCCTGGGAACTCCAAAATACGTTGAGATCTATCTTCTCTGCCCAGCCTTCCACAGCTTGAAGACCTCCAGCTACTTTGGGCTGCAATTACCACAATCCCAGAATTGTCTATGTTGGCTGATGCTGGTGAGAGCTGTAGTCCTGGCTTTATGCCATGATACATATGTTGTTAATTTAAGGTGCCTCAAGATTATTTGCTGTTTTATCCAGAAGCCTGGGGGTGGGGACCTCTGGGTCTTTAGATTTTGTCGGACTACAAGTACAATCATCCCTGTCTTTTGAGCACTGTGGCATTTTGATTGCCCTTACTAAAAGTATTGCCCAACTTAGATGTCAATTGACTTCAGTGTAGGGGCAGGGAAAAGTTACTCTCACATCAATAATGTCTCACATCACCACAACTATACATCTTTTATACCATATTTTTTCAGACCAAGATTTTTAAACCTCCAGTTGCATGTGAAATCACAACCTTTGCAGGACTTTAATGAATTAACAAACTTAACCTCCAGTGATGATATTTAGGTTCTACTTTCTTCTAACCTTTCACTAACCCAATATGTGAGTTTTAGAACAGCTCGGTTTCAGATCAGTAACTTTGTACTGAATACAATTCAGTAAAGAAAGTGAAGAGATGGAAAATTCCTCCCCCGTGGTGGGACAAATAATTTTAGCTGCAAATATTACCCAAACTTTGAAGAAGTGGTCTGTAGATTACTATAAGGTCATTGAGAAGGTGGAGATGTACGTGTTTGATAAATGACACTTTGCTGAACCAGCTCTGTGGATGTTCCAAAATTCTACAACTACTCCACAAGTACCTCACTCAGAGGAATAAAAATGTAAAATTCTAAAACTGTAGAATGGCACCTTGCAGCTACAAGAAAATCAAGATCTTAGAGCACTACCAACTGTCTAAAAATAGCGCCTAGCAGGTATGCTCTTTGGAAGCTAAAGGGGTTTGATGAGGAACAAAAAAACTCCTCTATAGAGTCAAGGAACAGCATTTTGAATGAAAACATCAAGGTGAACAGGAGCACCAGAGAGATTTTTATAATAAATCATGAAAAGATACAAGCCATTAGCTGTAGTGTTCAGTTACTGGGACCTGCAAAAGATATCCCCTAATTAGTCACCTCTCACTTTGGTATCAGCAGTTTTCTTCAGTGGAATAGTTGGTAGACTCTCTGGGGCTTACAAAAATGGATGGCCCCATTAGCTTGGTACATATGGCTGCTATGTAGAAGATTACTTGTCTTAGAATTGCTTAGAAACATGTACACACATCAGTGGCCATTTTTTCTTTGTTAGCTAAAGAATGAAGATCCAAAAACACACCATTCACCATTAAGGCATTAAGCCTGCAATGTTCCTTACTAGGCATGGTTAGGATTGTGCATTAATGTGTATTAACAGTATGTACTATATATATAAACCAGAATAATTAAGGTGCAATGCTGTGGCCTCCCAACATGGTTTTGGGGGCACAGGATTATTTGGCATTCCAATTATTATTATTTGGAATTCCCCATCCCCTGGCAGCTGGTGCAGAAAGAACTGTACCAGTGGTGTCACTGAGATCAGAAACTAACCTTGGAGAGGGCTAAATGAGTTTGTCCTGGGATTGATGGCTTATGCTATATCCAAATGGTGCCTCAGCCACCTTCACTGTCCCTCTGTGATATTTGATCTCAACAGCTGAAAACAACTGTCTAGAAGAAATGCATGCTGTGGGGCAGCGAACATTGCTGCCGTTGTGCCTTGTACTTTATACTGCATGTACGTAAGCCTCTGCATTCTAAGGCTAACATGCATCAAGGGGTAGACAGCATAGGATTGTGCCCTCCACTGCTTTAGCAGACTTTTGGGGAATTGGTTGCCAGTATTTCTCATTAAATTATGTTTAACTATTTTTCTCTTTAGTCGTTTTAATGTGCATGTTCCCATATGAATCAGAGACAAGGTAATTGCAAAATTCTATTGCCTTTTCTCCCCCATCTGGCTCGTGTTTTACAACTACTTCTACATTCCTAATACGTATACCCAAACCTGCTTGCAGTTCCTGATCAAAGAAGAAATGCTCTGAGCAGATGCATTTTAAACTCACTTAAATGATAGCCTTATCATGACTGCAAGAATAAAGTGGAGTTTGCTTCAGGTGACCTGTCAAAGGGAACAAGCACCATTTTGGTGAAGAACAACATACATATTTTACAGAGCAATGGTATAGACCCTGGACAGCATCTAGAGAGCCATGGAATTTGGGGGATTTCCAGATCCGAGATTGGAATGCAGCTCTATCCTCAGATCTAGGGGTCCGTATTTAACAAGCATCCTGCCCCGTTTCATAGCCTGTGCAGAAAGAACTATGCTTGCTGCTTCTCCAAAGTTTTGAGTGCAATCTTGGTAAACAGGTGTAGTGGGGGCTGGGCGGGGGGGAGATCAGTAGTGCCAGGAAAGAACATCCTGGTGGGGCCTCAGCCTTCTTTTCTCCCTTCTTAAGTATAGCAGCGAGAGCTAATGGTGGTGGTAAGGCAGAGCACTCAGGGCATGCTAGCCACTTCCACACTGGCCCTCTTTGCCTGTCAAACAGATAACAATGGTATAAAAGAAAAACAGTAGTTGGTAACAATGAAGGTGAGTGGGTACCCCCACTGAAGAGGGGCATTGAGGATATCTTGCCTGCATCTCCAAAAATGCTTGAGTCAGCACTTAAAAGGATGTGGTGGCAGGCAGTCAACCCTAATAGTTTTGGTCACACCAGATCCACACTGACCAGTTGGATCTCCCTGGCCAAAGGAGCCCAAGGCCTTGACCTTGAGCTTCAGCTCTAAGGATATCACTGCTGGGGTGATGTTAGGTATTGCAAAGAGAGGCTTGGGCCCACATGGGGGAAGAAAGAGGGTCAGTGTGAGTCAGGTTAAGAGCACAGAAATGGGACTCTGGCAATCCATGTTCTAGTTCCCGCTCGGCCATGGAGCCAACTGGGTCGCTTTGGCCCAGTCACAGACTCTTGGCCCAACCTACCTCACAGGGTCGTCATCGTGGGGATAAGCATGAGAGCAGGAGAATGAGCGGGATATAAATTTAATAAATAAATAACAGTACATTTGCGGGTGTGCTCTGGGGTGACTATGTTTGTTTCAAGGCTGTCTCCCAGGGACACCCCATTTGTAAAAAAGGGATGTATGAGGAAGGAAAAAAGCTGTGAATTCGGTTCCAGGAAAAAAGCCTCAGGCAGAAGGAACCCAGGGAAGGCGGCTGGAGAAGCCCTGCACCAAGGGCAGCCCACCCAGCGGGGTCGGACGCCGCCAAGCTCCCCGGACCCTCTTTGAGCAGGGAGGGCGCTGAACGGCCTCCCCGAGGCCCGGGCGCCGGCGCCGCTGAGGGAGGAAGCGCGCGGGACGCTGCTGCTGGGCGCCCGCGTCGAGCGAGAGGCGCCCGGGCAGAGCCAGGGGGCGCCGCCGGGCCTCGCGAGGGCCTGGCGGGAGAAGCGGCCCGCCGGGCGACCCGCCCCCTTCCTTCCTTCCTTCCTCCCTCCCGCGCCGCCCTCGCCCAGGACCGCCTGCCTGCCAGGCCGCGCGGCGCTCGCGCCGAGCTGAGGCGGAGAAGGAGCAGGAGCGAGGGGAGCGCGCGGCCATGTGGCGGGGGCCGGCGGGCGCGCCGGGCCAGCAACGGCCGCGGGAGGCCGAGGAGGCGCGGCCTCCTCCGGCCATCGAGTTCCTCGACGACGAGGGGACGGAGCCGCAGTTCGACGGTGCGTTGTCGCGGGGCTGCGGGCGCCTGGAGATTCTCCCGCCCGCTCCTTTGTATGGCGAGCAGGGCTTGAAACAGGGTCGGTGGGAGGGACCAGGCGTGCACAGCCCTGTCCTAAATAGGTCTCCTTGGAAGTGAGTCTTGTTGCTGCCTGTAGGGCCAGCAAGCGAGTTTAGGTTGCGTTCAAAACGATACTTTTTTAAAAAATCGCTGCATTGATATACCGTCTAATAGCCGACGCTCTGGGGGGCTTACAACCCCACACACCTCGTTGTCGCTGGATTGCTGAATGTTCATATTTTTTTGCAAGGTGCCTGGGCTGAAATGGAGACTTTCCAGGTAAAACACTTTTTCCAGGTTTTTCTAGGTAAAACAATATATTCTAGTGTCAACGTACAGGGTTGCTTCAAGGAGCAACAGAACGGTCTCTGCCCCGAGGGAGTTGCAATCTTAAAAAAAAAAAAAGGCTCAGGGGACTTAGCAAATAGATGGGGAGGAAAGTGGAGGCAGATTACATTTAATAAAGTGTAATTTGCCCATTGCTGCCCCTAATAAGAGTCTAATTGGCGCTATGATTTCTTTTTTCTCCGCCTGCTCATTACAAAAGAGACTTGTGGGCCTGCTTCTATGTATGTTTATATACATTCACGTGGGACTTATTCCCACATGATAGAGAAAGCTTATGTTGCAATAAGCTTGGGCCATGAGGTTAACACATGAAGCAGAACATGTGAAAGCTTTTCCTGGACTGTACCACTGCAGGAAAGGGGTTTGTATCTTTGAATAGCATACCAGAGGGGAAAGCTAGGCTGAAGCCTTCTTCTCTCTGACCTTTTAGTCTTATCCATGAAAGCAGTGTTTAATTGTGTAGCATTGAAATACAACATGCATCAAGTCCTGAAGTGATGTGGTCCAGGAACTGCTTAATCACTTGTATAGTTTTGGCTGGAAGGATGGAGTCTACAAATTTAAACTTGTAGGCAGATAGGGGATACCTTTTAAATACTCCAGGGTGTGAAAAAGTTCCCCGCAGTGGTTCTCTAAAGCAACAAATTAAGCACTGGATGGATAATACCTTGGTTTAGGATTTACAAACAGGAGTACACAGATGTAACTGCTGTTGCTTTGGGTCTAGCAGGGAAAAAATATTTTTCTAAATTCTAGACAAGCAAGCTCCTTTGTGCATTGCATCATTGAGACTTGTCATAAATTTTTTAGCTGCTAGGATGATTTTAATGCCATGGCGGACAAGAACTTGCCAAGGGCTATGCAATTAAAATAACCTGTCAGTGAATGGGAATGTTAAAATATGCAAGTGGTAGTTAACAGTTAGTGGGCATTTTAATCCTTTTTATCTAAGTGTCTTCAACAGTGTGTGCTTGCTGCTGGGGATAGTTTCTGCTTTCAATCCTTTCCAGAAATATTAACTCTGTAAATAAATACTGTAGTTAGTGAAGGTAGAAGAGTCAGGTGTTAGGAGCTGGGGAATTAATCTGCATGACTGTTCAGAGAGATCATTGGGTCACTCTTCTTCTCCTTGAAGCAGTTCAGTTAGGGGGCAGTTTCATCATTCCTACCGTCTCGTGATTTTCTCTCTGGCTGTTACTCAATTGCATCAGCTTCCCTTCCTTTTCACTGCTCAAAGCCATACTTTTTATACCTCCATGGTTATGCTTATTAAAAAGCAGTTTCTTTACCTTGGGGAAAAGCAAGAGAATATATAATATCTGTAGACTAATCTTCGTGCGGTCAGGATGGTTTGGGCTATAGCGTCCACCGCCCCTGAGCATTGGCCATGCTGATGGGAATTGTCTAAAACCTCTGGAGGCCTCCAAGTTTGGGATAGGTACTGTAGGTGATCCCTATTCAGTCATTGTTCCTTTACCTTTTTGTACCTTTCAGGATTTCAGTCATTATTCCTTTACCTTTTTCCACTTTTTTGTTAAGGCTACTTTAAACATTATGAGATTGCTACAGAGAAACTGCAATACACTTATTAAGCAGTTTTACGTTCATATAAGTTCAAAACACTATGGGGAGTTTCAAATGAAGACTGAGTTGCATTAGCAAGTGTTGTTGATGTTGAACAAATGCTGATTTTTGGTAGCATAACATAAATAGCACTATCAAGCAACCCTTTGGATCCCTCTGAATTTTCTTTACACAAAAATATTAATTTCTTATTATGAGGCATTTCTACTAGGATGGAATTATTTCTCATCTATAAAAATATGCAGGTCAAATTACCACCTTTATGTATTTTTAAATTCTATTTTATTGTTCCTTAAAATATTTATATCCTAGTTTGCATCATAGAAGGCAGTATAAACAGCAGTCAGCAGAGTGAAACAGTAATGGTTTACAGATAAGTAGCAGTGAGCAACTGTTTAAAAATGCATGCATTGCTTGTGAGTAGACTGCATAATAATGCGTATAAACTTTTGTACATAACAAAAAGAATGTATCATCTCTCTGTCCTTGCAAATTAGGCGGCCATGGGGTCGCGATGGGTCGGACTCGACTTCGCGACTAACAACAACAACAATGGCTTTTCACCAATAATACTTGGGCCTTGCATTTTAATGTGCTCCATTAACTATAGGCTTAAAAGCAGGATGTTCCGCAATATTTCATAAAACAAGATCAGAACTTGTATGACTGGATATGACAGCCAGTGCAGTGTAGTGGTTAATGTGCCAGAGCATGGCCCAGGTTCAAGTCCCTAGTCAGCCATGGTGTTCACAAGGTGACTGTGTCCCTCAGTATCTCTCAACCTTTCCTACTTCAAGGGGTAACAGTGAGGGTAAATTGGGGAGAGAGGAATATGCACATAATCTTGAAAAAAAAGGGCTATTCTTATGCACAAGGGACTCTGAGGAGTCACCTTATTGTACCACAATATTTCTGCACTTTCCCAGTGCCTTAGCCATCAGTAAGGAATTTCCTTGTGCCTCATCTCCTGGTGGATGAAATAGAGTCTTTTTGGAAGTTTTGTGCATCCTTACATGTTGCAGCAAGCTGTGCAGATTTAGGCCCAGTTTCCACAATTGGCAGCTTTGTCTCAGGATTGTTCCACTTCACATTGCAGTGGCTTGCATCCCACCTTCCAGAAATAATTCCTCTCTTTTTTAAAAAAAAGAAGAGAATGTTGGGGAGCAGGGATCTGCCATTTCACCATTTTATGGCAGGCATTATAAGCTCATCATAATGTTGGTTGCTTTGCATAGTTGTATGTCACTTCTTAGTAGGGGGGAATTGAGTTAAATTAATTTAAATCACAATTCAAATCACTAGTCAGTAAGACTAGATTTAAATCATGTTTTTCTACATGCATGCTTGCCTTACCTGTAGATAGACAAACTTCACTGAAGTATTCCAAAACTAGGTCTCTTTTGCAGCCTGCTGCCATTATAGGTCTTCTCCTCTGGGGAAAGAATAAAACGATAAACAGGCTATACACAAAAAGATCCAGAGACTTGTGGAGTATTCTGCTCAAACTTTTTTTTTCCCTGCTTGCCCCCCCACACACACACACTTAGCTTATTGTGCAGATCTATTCCACTCCAAAAATCTTATTCTATTCATGGATTTTTTTTGAAACTTAGCAATTAAGAGGTAAGAGGTTGATTCTGGGTCCATAGATTTGCAAAGGAGCAATGGGATTAAGGTCTTTTTCTCAACTCTATGTTTATTTTATAACATTTTTGCTGTGAAGAAGAGGCATGTGATCTCTGTAGACACACATTCACAACTTTGAGAACTGTAATACCAAGCATCTGTGATAAAATTTTCTAGATGAAAAAAATGCCCAATAATCCTGCAGAAACCTCTGGAGGAGCATGTGACATTGCAAATGGATTAATAGAATTCGATTACCAAAAATTTAAACATTGGGTCATGCTATGTAATTAAAACTAGTGCATATTTCATGATAAATGTATTGTATTTTAGATTGTATAATTTTAGATTGTTTATTGTGTATTGTTTGGATGTTTGGTTTGTGTTTTTGTTTTATATCTGTTGTAAGCTGCCCCGAGGCTAGTTGGCAAGGGGCGGCATAGAAATTTGTCTAATAAATGAATAAATAAATAACTGTTGGACTATATCTGAAATAGAAAACTATCTTTAGATAGATTTTTCCTCAGAAAACATTTTATTTAAAAAATCAGTTTAAATAAAACAATTTAAATTTTAAAAATCTGATTTTTTTTATTTTAAAAAATGATTGCTTTTTATGCACCCTGTTGACTACCAAGGTCAGTCGAAATGGGTGATCCCTTTGCTGGAATGAGGCCCTTTCCCTGGCCTTTCGTTTGCCGTGCTAGTTTCTCACGTGTCAGGCCTGTGTGGCTGGTTTCTATAGAGCAGCGTTCCTTCATAGGCACCACCATTCTAGGGGCTATTGATCTTTTGGACCCCTGGGGACATTTAGAAATTCGAGAAACTCCTGGGCACAACCATAAAATGAGTGGCCATGGCTAGTCACTGAACAAACCTGTTTGGAAGCATTCGTGGGGAATTAAGATGGCAACACCAAAAGGCTCTCGCCTGTTTTGAAGCAATCCCAGCTGCTAGTAAGAGGTATGTAAGTGTGTGTGTGTGGAGGGGGGGACAGGACAGGACAATTGGAAGGGGTGGTGTATCTCAGTGAATGTTGCCAAGGAAGTACACATGAGTGACTGTGAGCACCATTTGCCTCCCTCTGACTTACCTGCTTGCGGGTTAAAGTACTACATGTATTTACCACCTTGTCTAGTATTACTGGG
Source organism: Varanus salvator macromaculatus (assembly GCA_023646645.1). Lineage (NCBI taxonomy): Eukaryota > Metazoa > Chordata > Lepidosauria > Squamata > Varanidae > Varanus > Varanus salvator. Next base: position 8,193,275 of record JAIXND010000852.1, on the reverse strand, counting down.
GCGTAGGTGACATACTAAGCCACTCTAGCTTCATCTTGCCTGTTGCCACACAGTTTAATCTCTCATCTTTTGCCCTGTTTGTCAGTTCAGCTTTGCTTCCTCATCCTTGTCTTATCTGTCTAATGGGCAGGGACTATGACTCATTGCTGGGCTGTCTGCAGCACCTAATTAATTCAAAGTGCTGGTTTTAACCTGTGAAGCTCTTGAGGTTACGATTGCACCAACCACAACCCTGAATGTTGGGTTCCAACCTTGGTTTGTTAGGGGAGAGAGTCTCAGGTTTAGACATCACAGTGAACAACCTATACGGGTAGGAGCAATCCCAGTTTATTTAGCCATTCCTGTTTGGAGGAAGAGCAAAAAGAAGCAATTGGCCTGTGAGAACACAACTGAGAATGTTGGTGGGGAGACTCTGGGGTCCCATCGTGTGCAAATAGGACCAGCATCTCAAGGAACACCTTTTCCTATATATTCCTTGCCAAAACCAAAGATTCTAATTAGATTCTGCTTTGCTTCCCCCTGGGTGCAGAAATACTTAGAATGGCTCTGGTGTTTTCTGTAGTGGTGCCATTTATGAAATATCTTAATTGGAAAGACTTGCCTTATGTCATTAGTTATCTTTTCAGCACCAGGCAAAGATCTGTTTATTCTCTGAGACCTTTTCTGGGTATTGTTGGCAGTTTTGCTGTGCTTTTAAGTAATTTTGAGGCTTAATTTCAACTGAACTGCTTTTAACTGACGACTTTTAAGCATTTGTCTTGTTGGGAAGTTTTAATCTTATTTACATGGGTTTTAGAATGTATGTTTTTACTGTGTGTGTCCAAATAAATTACTAATGTTTAACAGTATCAGTAAATATGCTCAACACAATATATACTGCAGATATTTTGCTGCTGGACCACTCCATAATTGAAAGGTGTGGCATCTTTGAAAGTTCTTCTAGGTCCCTGCCGATGAAATTCTCACACATTAGAAAGCAGACTCTGCTGGAGCATATTTTCCTTTTGCACACAGGAAATTTTTGGCATGGACACAGTTACACATGCTGTCTATTATCTTTATTTTATATTTAGCATTCTACTTACAAGAGCAGTTTGTGAGTTAGGCTTTTGCACAAAAGAGAAAACTTTCAACATTTTAATTTCTCAAATTCAATTGTCTTTTGTTCTTACCTTTTCTTCGATGTCCCCTTTTGTTTTCTTCTTTTTCTCTGCTGCCATTTTGAATACTTCTATCAGTTCTGTTTGATTTTACCCTCGCAGGTTAAAAGGGGCATTCCAGCATTCTGCTTTATTTCTGGGTCACCGCAGATGAGAGATGCTGCCCTCTGTCACTTCTCTGCCACCCCCTTTCCCACCTGCATGAAATTCCATACATTTACCCACAAGCCATTTCTTTTCAGTTATATTTAAGCATTAGCCTGATGAACATAAGACTGATCTTTGATATTACAGTTAATGTTCTGAAAATGATTGTGATGTACTTCATACATAATTCGCAATGTGATATTGGGTGGAGTGCTCCTCTCCAGGATGCCAGCCAGCCAGCCAAACTCTTTTTCATGATATTCCATTCCATTCTTCCCCCTGCCCTGATTCTCTTTTTCTCCCTGCAAGTGTTAGCATTCCTTGCACACTGAACATGCTCAGTTCTCACTGGGCTGCTTTGGGTCTCCATCCCTTTAGGATTTGTTTTCTAAGGCTTTTTTGTCCTTCTGTGAGTGTTGGGATTCCTCCAAGCCCGATATTTCCTCCTTTTGTGTGGAAGGTGCCTTTTTTGTTACATAAAGACCACTATATTAGTATGTAGGAAATATACTAATGCATTCATGTTTAGCATGTTTATTAGGGTAGGTATAAGTTCACAGTAGCATATCTTGTTAAAATATTAATTTTCCAGTTTGTAAATGTTCAACATTTAGCTTGCCATCATGCAGACACACTTGGGAATGAGTTCCATTGAAATCAGTGGGCCTTAATTTAGAGATCAGGCTGCCCACTGAGCTTTTCATTAGACTAAAGAATCAACAAGGATCTTGCATACTATTTTAACTATAGCTAGGAATCAGATAGCACTCTCATCCTGTAGGAAAGACTGTTAGGTTTTTGTTTTGTTTTTTAAAAAGGATCATTGTTGCTTAATTCTAGGTTTGCATCTTTTCAAGAAAGTTGTAAACCTGCTTTTCAACTTTAAATTTTGCCCATTCTTTTTCAGATTCTGATTGGCCTGAAGAGTTCCGAGGCACAAATGGTTCTCAGAAACTAAAGAATATCACGTCTTCATTTGCCAACCAGCTCCTACTTGTTTCTTTGCTGCAACATCTTTGCCACGTGTATGCACAAAATCCTACACGGTCCAGACGATTGTTTCAATGTTAGTAAGAACTTGAATTGACCTTGATGGTTCAAGGTGATGGTAGGGTGATGGTTCTCACTTCCAAAAGTTTTAGTTGTAACCTCTTAGCAGTTCAAATCTAGATTTGGGCAGCAAGAATGTGCAGAGAGGAATTCTGACGCACACCACAGTCAGTCTGAGCATTAAAAAGATCTTGTGAGTTTGGGTATTTTAGCTCTGAATGTTGTCCATATATACTCCAGCTCACTTGGATGTAATACTTGTATGTGATGCCAAACCATTTCAGTTGAGAGAGGGCATTGCTTGTTATGTAGTGTCAATTATTACAAAAATGTGTTTTTTTTCTTGAGTTCTGTTTTATGGAACTGCTGATTTATTTTAAGCTGCAACTATTTCTTGGTTTTTGGGTAGCCTGGAGGTTTGCTTATTATCATCACTGGTTTTTCTATCTGACAGTAATGTTTTATTTTGGAGGCCTCCTCGAGGAGTCATTTGCTCTAAAAATGTGCCCTAAGAGTAAAAATACAATTTCAGTAGAAATTGGTTATGAAAAATGATGCCATTTTAATTATGTTCATGTTGTCCAAAGATTAATCCTTATCTTTTAAAATACTTCTTTCTCTCCATTCCTTCTTAACAGTATTGTGCAAGATGTTTACTGAAATGCACTTGCTTTCGGATTTTGCTGTCTGTGAAGAATTCAGTAGCCTGAGACTGCAACATAATCGGGCCATTGCTGCATTAATGAGAGCAGCTAACAAACAAATACTCAAAGAGGTAGGCTTATTCTAACTCTTTATTTCTGCTTCCCAGCATTAACATTAAAAAAGTTTGATACAGCCTGGGGGTTTACAGGCCTGAGGAGGGAGAATTGGAAGACTCTGGATATGTGCCGGAGATCTCCCCCTCCCCCTCAGCAGATGCACTGGGATGCTGCCAGATCCAAGCTCCTGGGGATCTTTGTGTCATGGTGCTCCACCATGGCTTGATTTATCCGTAGCATCGTGCTTGTGCTCTGTGCCCAGCTTGCTTTGCTAATCCAGGCAGCAGGGGTTGTTTGAGTGTGCCTGCTTGCCTGGGTTTGCATGACACAGCAAGCCACAAGCCCAGCACCACAAAACAGCTCCATGGATAAATTAGGCCATGCTGTGTAAAACAAGCCAGTGTATATGAAGCATTCTAACTGGGAAGTTCTATTTAAGTTAATGAAAATAGGCAGCTGCAGTAACGCTACTGATTTTTGCGGTCTCGTTTCATTTTGTGTCTCTAAAAAAATGACTAGCTGCTTTTCAAACATGTTGTACTAGTTTGGACATTGAATCCATGATTCAGCCATGAATGTCATAAAATTTGTTTCTTTTGTTGTTCTTGTAGGAGTTGGGTAATGGCGATTCTTACCCAAACAGGTACGTTTTCAAAGCGCTGCAATACGTGTTTGAACCAGTTGCATGTAGGGCTGTGTGCATTTTGCTTAGCATGCTGACCCAGAAATAGGTTCCATTGAGCTCACTAGGGATAGATGGCTAGCGTTGTAGATGGAAGTCTCTGTGTTGCAAATATAAAATGGTGATTAGAACCAGATGAGCCGAATCCCATATTAAAGCCTTCTAATGAGCCTTGGGAATCAGAAGTGGAGATCAAAAACTTCTGCATTCGGTTTCAGAACTGTGCACTATTTCCAGCTATATATGAATCCAAGCAACTCTGTTTTGTTTAAAATGGTGGCAGCGGGCAGTGGGGATCAAGAGCAAGCCAGTACCTGAAAACACATTTTGATCCTGGCAGCATCTCACTGATGCTGTTTCAAAAAACAAAACCACGATGTGTAGAACTCCTTGCATATCTTGTAGCACTTCCTGGTTTTTAGCTCTCAACTATCCACATGTACACAATTGAGGTTTTATTAACTTTTCTGTATGGTAATTTGTGGTACAATTGCCGCCTGTGAAAAGCCCATTTCATCATGCATTAAAAGTTACCTATGGGATTCAAGCAAAACTTTCTCTTTTGTTGTCAGCTCTTCAATACTGGTACACCTAGAGTTGAAGTATTAGAAAATTAAGAACTGTTCGTATATTTCTGATTCTGAATGAATGTATATGTCCCTTTAACCTTGTAAAATTTGGCTAAATGGAGAAGGGACCTTATTTTTAATATATCTTACTGCTTTCTGTGCTGCATTACTTTGCATTACCTTCCAGATTTTTTGGGGGGGCGGGTGGTTAATCAACATGCAATATAAAATTAATTTTCCATCCTTTTTTAAAATGAAAAGTAGCCGTGGAAAATGTAATTGAAAGTGTGGAGGGGTAGGAAGATGATTCAGCTCTCACCCAGTATTGCACAACGTCTGCAATGTATTTCAGTCTTCAGATATATTGGACTACAACTCCCATCATCTTTTTTTTTTATTTTTTTTTTAATTTACAAATTTATAGGCCGCCCCTTGCCACAAGCCTCGGGGCGGCTTACAACACAATAAAATTAGTTAAACATTAAAACTTTAAAACTGGCCCATCTCCAGGTATAATTTAAAACAAATACAATATAATAAAAAATAAATTAACATTTAAAATATAGCTTAAATAAAAAGGTCTTCGCCTGGCGCTGAAAAGCAAATAAAGACGGCGCCAGGCGAGCCTCTCTGGGGAGTGCATTCCATAGATGGGGCGCCACCGCCGAGAAGGCCCTCCTCCGGGTACTCACCCTCCTAATATCACGCACGGAGGGTTCCCGGAGGAGGGCCTCTGCCGCAGATCGTAAGGGGCGGGAGGGCATATATGGTCGCAGGCGCTCCTTTAGGTAACCAGGGCCCATGCCGTTTAGGGCCTTATAGGTAAGAACCAACACCTTGAATTGGGCCCGGACTTCAATGGGGAGCCAGTGGAGCTGACGGAGAACTGGGGTGATGTGAGAACCACGCCCAGTCCCCGTCAGCACCCTGGCAGCTCTATTTTGCACCAGTTGAAGTATCCGGACCGTCTTCAAGGGAAGCCCCACGTAGAGCGCGTTACAATAATCCAACCGGGAAGTCACCAACGCATGTGTCACCGTCGTCAGGCAATCGAGCTCCAGGAAGGGACGCAGCTGATGTATCAGCCGAAGCTGTTGGAAAGCGCTCCTCGCCACTGCTGACACTTGAGCAGTCAAGGTCAGCTCTGGGTCGAGGAGCACTCCCAAGCTGCGGACCCTGTCTTTCAGAGGGAGTGCAACCCCATTTAAGACTAGGGTCAAGTCCCCTACACTGTAGCCCGGCCCACCTACCAACAGGACCTCTGTCTTGTCTGGATTGAGCCTCATCTGTTAATATAGCCATGCTGTATGGGGATGATTGGCATTGTAATCCATATACCTGGCGGGCATTGGGTTGGGGAATTCTACTCTAGCCATTTTTTGTCACTTGAACATCCGTATTGTTTTCCCAAGTTGCTTTCATACCCGTGACTGAAAGTTACGCATTTGATCTTTCTATTATTTATTTATTTATTTATTTATTTATTTATTTATTTATTTGAAAAATTTCTATGCCGCCCCTTGCCAACTAGCCTCAGGGCAGCTCACAACAGGTCTATAATAAACAAATATAAAACAAAAACACAAACCAACTTACAACTAACCAACAAGACTAAAATTGGTCCATCTCATAGTCCCCAATTAAAACTATAAATAAACCTATCAAAAACTAAAATTCACAATTAAACTAATTAATTAATTAATTAACAATTAAAATATTTCTTAAATAAAAAGGTTGGTTTTATTCTATTCTTTCTATTCTTTATTTGTGGCACATTTACTAACATTTTATGTATTTTGTTAGAGTTGATAATCTGCTTCTTTTTATTTAAAAAAAACCCTAGGGAAAATGAAAATCTCTTTGAAGCACAGACATCTCGCTACATTAATGAATTTGATGAGGTGTCAAGGCTCGGAAAAGGGGGATATGGTACAGTGTACAAGGTATGTTTAATCTATATCAGCAGTTTTGTAATTATTGTTTATTGTGATGGAGATTAAGTAATTGCAAATCTTTTGCCTACCACCTGAGAGTAAGCCTTATTAAACTCAATGGGATTTATTTTTGTATAGAAGTAATGTAGGTGTTTTGTGCAAGGTGCCTAATAATTTATTCTCTTAACACAACAGATTCTCTTTTGTAGAGATCCAAAAGGCACAGGTTTTATCTGGACCACTGTCTTTCCTCATCAAAATAATAATTATTTTATTTCTTGCGTTACTGTCTCTACTGTCCCCTTAGCTGAAGCTTATTTAAAATCTTAAAATACGATAACATAGTCAAATAGAATATAAAACATAACATTAAAGCAAATAAAACCAAAATAGTAACCAAAATAAAAACTAGCAGCAGTACAAAGACTTAAAACATACTAACATTTTTTCAAATTGAAAAACTATGAATATGAGAAAATTATCAGATCTTTTGCTGATGCCAGGAAGACCACATTATAGGTATCAAGCAAGCCTTCCCCCCATGAGGGGCCACTGCCAGAAAGGCCTTCTCCTTAGTTACCATTTGCCTTACCTCCTTTATTGGGGGCTTCTGGAGAAGTACCTGTACAGAAGATCCTCAGGTCTGGGCAGGTATTTATGGCAAGAGACAATCTTTCCAGTAACCTGGCCCTAAATTCTTCAGGCCTTTGTAGATGAATTAAAAAAGCACTTTTGAGTTGGGCCAGCAAATGAGCTGTCAGCCAATGCGCATTATAAAACATAGATGTATTATGACCTATATGCCAGTCTCAATTAACAATTCCACAGCCCTATTTTGAGTCTGCCGATGTTTGTCAACTGTTTCCAAGGGACTGATTCCACATTCATTCATTCATTCATTTATTTTACACATTTGTATGCCATACCCCTGCAAAAAAGCCTTGGGGCGGCTAACAGCAATAAATAAATACAATTAAAGATAATACGCTATTTAAAAACTGGCCCATCTCAAAGTCAAACTATAAAAAATACAAATATATAAATATAACAAGAATAAAATTAATAATTAACAATTAAAATAGCTCTTAAATAAAAAGGTCTTCACCTGGCGCCGAAAAACAAATAATGACGGCGCCAGGCGAGCCTCTGCTTTGCAGTAATGCAAAAGAGAGGTTACCAGTATGTGGCTAATTAGCTAGACTAGAAATTAGAATGGTAAATGAGTGGTCAGGTCAGGTTGGCTGGATTGGGTAGAGGGCTTCAGCCTCCTCCTTCCCCCCCTGACCTGAAGCGGTCAGCGTCACTGCTTAATTTGCTTCTAACAGCAGTCAAAAAGCAGCAATCAGGTCAGACTGGCTGGAGCATGGAGGTCGCTGCAGAGTCCCTTCCGCTGCAGTGTGTGTGTTTTCTTACACATCTGCACATGTGCATGCAAGTTAATGAATGTGAGTGTATATTGTGTTTGTGTGCAAACTTGCATCCCCCAGCAGACACCCGGCGTGGCCTTTGGGGAAATAATGATTGTATGTCCCCGCTGTGTAAAGCACATTTTCAATAGAACACAGCTGTGCTTTGTCGTGGCTACTGCTCTTCAGACTGAGTGCATGACCTTCCCATTCCCACAATTTTTCTGATTAGTTGAACTGCATATAATCTTGTCTTTCCCGTTTTGTGAATCATCCAGAGAGTTTTGGCTTGCAAACTAATGTGCTATAACTTCCTTGTTACATTAAGATGCAGATAAATTGATAAATGTAATTGTGTTTTTACCTCCTTATACTGGCTGCTCAAAACAGCTTTTTTGTTGTGTTGTACTTTGTTGTACTTTTCTGTTGCAGGATGGATGGTTTATGCTAGTTGCCATACCTAACCAAGGTGTTCTTCATTTGCTTTCAGGTCAGGAACAAGCTAGATGGACAGTTCTATGCAATTAAAAAAATTCTTATTAAGAAGGCTACCAAAAGAGATTGTATGAAGGTATGCATTTATCTTACACCTATTTAGGTATGTTACCTGCCCTGTGGAAGCTCATGACTCATTGTCGCTGTTTTTGTTATGATCTTTATTGTTAACATAATCCCTGTCTTTTACGATAATAAGCAGAAACCTTGATGCTAGATTACAAGTGCAGTATGTGTGCGTGTTTCTCGTTTGGTAAAATGAGTGGTTGATGTAACACCTATGTTCCTACATTTCCTCCTCACTATTTTAAAGTTACAACTGGCTTTTTAAAAAGCCACAGTTCCAGAATGAGATTTTATAATGTGTTGGGACTGAGTTGTGTTGGCTTTGGGCATAGAGGATGTGCTCAGCTGAAGGCAAGTACTTAAATACTCTGAATTTAAAAGGAAAAGTTTCGGAAACTGCCTTATGCCAAGCTGGGATATTTTCCACTCTGAGTGGAGTCAGTTCCCCAGGGGTTTTTCTCATCACTTACTGCCTGACGGTACTTCGGACTGAACCTGGGACCCGCTACTTGGATAACACGCACTGGGCAACTGAGTGGTTAGCCCGGATTGCAAGAATTATACCATTGAGGGTGGGCGTTTTTAACAATGAGATGCACTTCCGGTTTTATGTCAGACAAAGAGTTCTTCCACTATCCCAAGTCCAGTGGACACTGGCTTATGAGAGATATTCTCTTTGGTCTTTTTGTAGGTATTACGAGAAGTGAAAGTGTTGGCTGGGCTGCAGCATCCTAATATTGTGGGATACCACACTGCTTGGATGGAACATGTTCAACCAGGATGCCAAAAAGGGGAGTAGATCTTGTCCTTTTCATGGCACCCATGTGTCATTCACCACGTATTGCAAAGGAGTTCATACCTGAATTAATCTGAAATTGCCTGAGGCTGTCCAGAGGAAAGGATTTTGAGGTCATTGTTAAAAAACAAAAACAAAAAAACAACTTTCTGTAAATGCCACCAGTGCTGTTTTGGCATTGAAAAAGGCAGCTCTGGTGTTAGAAATGATTGTGAAAGGGGCTAAAATAAGAATAATTAATATACTGCTATTGTATAGCTTCTTGGGATGTTGGCTGTGGGAAAGTTTGTGCTGTTCTGTTGGTACTAATATATGTTTTGAAAGAATGCATGTAGGAGTGCCTTCGTGAAGGTTCTTGCCTTAATACATTACCTAAGTTTATGCAAGTAACATTTGAATAATGTGTGCTTATTGATTACTGTGATTTAACTTGCCTGCATGCTGAGAAAGTTAAGTAACTTTAACATTAAGGTACAATGTTACAGTTAGCCAATGAGACATTTTAGCCTGTCTTTATAAAATGTCATACTTCTCTTCAATTGTAGCTGAGAGAAACTTGAATTTGCCATCACTCAAAATGTCTTCCACTCAAGGATATTCCGAGTATGTATTCTGATATTCAGCAAGAACTATCTCCTTCAGTCTTTTACAAATAACAACCCCAGATGGTAAAACTCAAATATACATTAGAGTATAATTTGTGAGCCCAATCCAGATAGCATTTCATTGTGCTCAAGTCCCACTGAAATCACAAGAACAAGTCAGTTACAACTGTGTTAAGACCCATGGATTTCAATGACTTTAGCACACCTCAGCTTCTCTGCATTGGGTCCAATGTATTTTATTTACTTTTTGTTGTATAGATACAAAATAGAAATACCAAGCTATTTCATTGCAGAATACTTTGAAGGCTGTTTCTTAATCTTATGAAGCTTCTAACAACTGTTAGACTAGCAGGTAGTTGGCAATATAAAAACTAATCAGTGGAAAAAAACTAGTCAATTGAAAAATAGTCTTCAAGATCTCAGAAGACACCTAATCTCAACATTTGCTTTCTTAAGGAGAAACTTGCACTCTCTTTCAGTGGGAGCTGTTGGATTCTTATACCACACTAAACATCCCTGGAACATGCTGCTTTCTCCAGGTTTGGCAAGCATTGCAGTAGCAGTCCATGACTAGCTTAGTCCCTAACTAAGTGTAATCTTCCAAGCTATTACCTAGTTGGTCCAGTGAAGTCACTGTCCACTTCTATATTCTTGTCCAGGCAGAGAGATGAGAACTACTATAGAACTTTACAAGTAGTCAGAAAGTTGCAGTGTGGAGGTTTCTCTGTTCATTCACTTTTCCCAAATACTCCATTCAATTCCCCTGGTTTCCTAGACTTCTTGCCTGCTCCAGTCTGCCAGCATTCCATGCACAGTGAACAACTGTTTTACACCCCTCAAGATTTTCATCTAAATGTTTATGCTTCTGCATACCTTGGTAATTCCCCAAGCCTGATGACATTTCCCTTTGCACATGGGTGGCACCATTTTGGCTGCATAAACAATGGCACTTACATCTGAGCATCAGAAACAGAGGGAATGATCAGAAGCTCTAGGATTGCGTTGTGCGGATTATTGTGCACATTCTGGCACCCACATTGAAGGAACAGCGCTGGTAGCAGTTTTCACTTCTGCTCACAGTTCTTTGGGCCCACCCTTAAATTTCTTGCAGAGATCAGCACTCCATCCAAGACGTGGAAGAGAGCAGTTCCATTATATTTGCCGACCTCACTTCTGAAGATTCGGTTGACAGAGATGGTCAAGGAAATAATACAAATTCCTGTGCAGGTTCACATGAAAGTTGCTCCGTTAGTGACTCGACTAGTGGCTCAACGAATGGTGAAAATCATCCCTCTGTTCTACTTCATTGCAATAATGAGAGGCACAACGTTAACACAAATGATTCCTGTAGCAAAGACGACTATTCACCGAAAGGGAGGTCTCTACAGCAGCACTGTGCAGTAAGTGCAAATTTTACATATTTTAAATTTAAATATTTTAAGTATCTTTGTCTCTGATCATGCACAGCTTTAAGCAACTTATGCAATAGAATAGATAAATATACCTGTTTTTGCAAATAGAGCCCCTGGCATTGTTTTATCCAAGCCAGGAAAGATGGTGAACCTTGCATGTGAGTCGTGTGTAGGTACATCTGAAACTTTCTGAAGTCGGAGGGATGCTGAATGTGCTCAGCTGTCAACAGTTATTTTGAGTCTGTTTTATAAATTGAAACCAAGGCTGATGAAAATAAGTTGAACTTCAGTGGGATGTAAATATTTGTTTTGTTTTGTTTTGTTTTATTTGGGTATTTCTAACCTGTCCAATCATTACACATCTCTGGGCGGCTTACAACAATTATTCAATAAAGTGCAATAAATTATCATAATAATAACCCAAACATAATAATATTAATAATCCCTGATATCAATAGTGGGTTATTAATATTTTGTCCTTGCATACAAGCAATATTTTGTGCTTGTATGCAATGACTGGACCTTATACCTGCACCACACAGGTGCTTACTTGGAAGTACAATCCCCTGAGCTTCATGGAGCTACTTCAAGTGCAGGTGTGTAGGCTGTCTCCCTGAGAACTTGCCATCCTAGAATCCTAGTGAAATTTATCTCTTGAGTTGGCATGCATAAGGTGCAATTATCATGTTGAATTGTGTGTGTAATATTTGCAGCCAATCTGAAAAACTCTGTGAGTGGAACAACACTGTAAACATTTGATAATGAGAAAATGCTAAGCTGGTGTCTCCTTTTCCCTTTGGCTTAATGCATTCTTCCCCAACAAAATATTTTTTGTGCCCTCAAAATATTTTGGACTGTGACTCCCATCACTGATACCTTTTGCTTATGTTGGGTGGGGCTGATGGGAGGTGTAGTTCTTTGGGGAGTCAGGGTGTTCGATTGCTGCTCTCATACTTGTCCCCATGGCAAATTTCTTGAAAAGCTCACATCAGACTTTACATCTGTTCTTTGCTGTATTCAGGAGCCAGAATAAAAACACACACTTTTGGCATCTGTCACCTAAAATGTAGTAACTCTTAGGGTGAAGCTGCTGCTATCTTTTGAGGACAGTAAGACAGAGTCAGATGTGGATAAACGAATCAGTGAGAATCCTTCGCCTGTTTTTATTTTTACAAATTGTTGTGCATGACTTCTGCAAAAATGCATTTTGTATGCTAAAATGCATGTGTCTAAAATGCATTATGGCATACTGAAAAACCTTGTACCATCTCATACTTTTTCCTCAGATGGAGTATCATCTAATGCTTCACATACAAATGCAGCTGTGTGAACTCTCGTTGTGGGACTGGATTGCTGACAGAAACAAAGTATGTTTGAGAGCAGAGAATGCTTCCAGTAAGTTTTATTCTTCTTCTTTATTCAGGTAGTGAAGGGGAAATATTGTTGTGACCATGCAAGCAAAGTACCCATGCATGTGTGGTGCTCCAGGTATCCAACAGGGACCTATGCTACTTTTAAATCATAGCCAGTATTTCAGAGCTGCAAGATGAGCCTTCCTAACTGATAACGATCATTCCAGAACCAGGTTGTTGCTCCTGCCCAAAACTACACAACACCCATCACTGAGAGCCAGTGCGGTGTAGTGGTTTAGAGTGTGGGACTGGGACTCGGGCAGTCTGGTTTCTAGTCCCTGCTTAGCCGTGGAGCCAACAGGGTGGGTGACTTTGGGCCAGTCACAGACACTCAACTCAACCTCCCTCACAGGGTTGTTGCTGTGGGTATAAAATGGAGTGCAGGAGGAGGAGGAGGTCAGCCTCTTTGAGTTCTTTAAAAAAGGAAAAAGAGCAGGATACAAATCTAATAAAGAAAATCTAATAATTGTCAGTATTAGGGTATGGGCTTTGCATACAAAATATTTCAGGCTCAGTCTCTGGTATCTTCAGGGGATGATGGAAAAAGGCCATCATTTGAAACTGTAGGTAGTTGCTGCCAGTCATTGTAGACCAAGGGTGAGCACCCTGATGGCTTCCAGGTGTTTTCGACTACAGTTCCCCACTCAGCATATTGGGTTGTCAGGGACGATGGGAGTTGCAGTGCAGAAGTTGCCCACTTTGGTATAGATGTTCTAGTAGCCTGATTCTGACTTGGCTGCCTAAGTATTTACCTTGAACAGTTTCCTTAAAAAAAACTTGCCCAATTAGATTAAATCTTTTAATCTATTATGGCATACCATCTTAGCTGTAGAGGTGGTTTGTCATATGGGAAGAGAAATCTTTTATAAAAGAAGCATTAAAGTTAATTTGCTTCCCACACAGAAGTAGAGAAAAGAGTTATGGTCGAACAACCGCTCATCTCATATTGTTGCAACTAGTTATAACAGGTCGGATTCAAATCCTAAACATAGGCCTGCTTTCCAGTTTTAAACACTCAGCTGTGTGCTTTTGTTAGCTATATAGCTCTAAGAGTGCAATCCAAAGCAAATTGAAATTGAAAAACATTCCACAGCTCCCAAATTTTAAAAAGCCACGTAAATAGTCTGATGTACCCACGGTAGCTTGTATTTCTTAGAGAAAAGCCCCTTCTAGCTTTGGCTGCAGCCTGTTGATATGACACAAATGCTGGCTTTTTAAAGTATTATAATCACCATCATGTGCTTGGACATGTGTACAAGTACCTAAAATAGTTCTTTGGATCCTGGCAAGCATCGACAACCTATTTGTGTACTGCAACTGTGGTGCAGATAGCAACAATATTGACCTATGTGCTTTTCTTTGGGGAAAGTCCTGTTTGCTGAGAGAGTCGCCAAGTGCTCAGCAACCTAGAAATGTACGTTACTATCTATGCACAGCAGAGAGCTATTGGCAGGGTCAGGTTTGCTGAAATACAGAAAGTGTTTAGGAAATAAATCTGGCAGTGTGAGTGGTCTTAGGGTCAGAGGTAGGTAGGATCAGACGTTGCACAATACTGACAGTTGTAAACTGTTCAGAAAGTTTCATCAACTAGTCAGTATGGACATGAAATTAATTATAATTGCAATAAACATTGCGAGAGGGCATTGCAAGGGGTGGAAGGGGGCAATGGCTCTGGCTGGGGGAGCTCTGAACAGGAGCAGTTGATACTGCAACGTTGTTGGCAGGTCCCACTTGCATTTACGTCCGGTCATTGCTTTAGCATACTTTTGTTAACACAACTGGATGTTTCATGTTGTCTTTAGACAAAAAAAATGAAAAAGAACTTTCTTTTTAAAGATCCTTATCATCATGTAGACAATCAGTGGACATTAAAAATCTTCCAAGAGCTACTAGAAGGAGTGTATTATATTCACAGCATGGGAGTCATGCACCGGGACATTAAAGTAAGTAAAAACCATATTTAGACCATTGTTGGGCCTCCATGCACCGATGGCTTATACCTTTCTCTCTCTGCAAAATGATGCTTATTCACAAATGCCACAAGGACACCCACATGCATTAATATCAGTCTTAGGCAGAGTACTGTGCAAAATCCCCTTTTCTGATTGAGTTCAAACTTCTGCAGTCTCGGCCTGTTGAGCCCTTTGACCTGAGTTACCTTATGCATCGCCTTCCTTTATTTTCTCATCTTGAATGGAAGCTCCTACTTTCACCTTAAACGTTGCAATCTGTTTCCGTTACAATCGTAGGAACAATTCCTACGATTGGCATCATCGGCTTCCGTTTAGCCTGAAGTGCCTCATCCTGCCTAATTGTGGAAACTGAGCAGGGTCAGGCCTGGTTGCATGCTGGATGGGTCCTTAAAATGTTGTTGAATCACCCAGAGAAGAGAATTTGGCTATGGGCAGTATAGAAATGTCATTACCATCAGAATTTTTAAAAACCTGTTGTACATGCAGATATCACTCTGCATCTCTATATGTAGAATTTCCCTCCCATAATGCTTTTCAATAATTCTACTCAAATGAAGTGCTTTCAGTTATTATTAGAAAATTCAAGAAATAAGGATTTTGTCAAAAACCAGTGCTGAATCTAAGGCTGTTAAGTTTATTCATTAGTTCATTTGTTAGTGTGTGGTGTTTCATTTGTGCTGTTCCTGTCTGATGGCTTACTCACCAGACATTTCTTGTTTTTGAAGCATATGACGACTCTTTATGAACATAAATGGAATTCCATAGTAGGGTTGGTATGATTCCTTTTAGCTGGTATTTCATGTTTCCGCTATATATTTTCTTGATGTTGAATTTACAGATATCCTGCAAGGACCAGACTTCTAAAGACACTTGGATAAGCATGTCTTTTAGATGTTCACAACTTGAGAGTTGAAGCACTTTGGGGAGATGACCTTCATAATTAGCTAATTTCAAAGGATATGATAGGCTTAGCAATTTCTTCAGTAGTCTTGTTTTTCTTATATTGATAGTTTTCTCAAGGAACAGAAAAAGCGGAGACTCCCCCTGGTTCGTTAAGGAGTTAGCATCTGCACCATAACTGAGTAGAAGATTAATTATGTCTTCTCTGCCACTTTGGCAAGCTCTGTGAATGGCTTCATACCCTTCCCAATTTTTCAGGTGCACATTTGCTCCATTGAGTAACAGTAATTCCACACATTGCCTGCCTGCTGCTAAGATGACCGCAGCCTTGCACGATGAAGACCACACTGCTAAGTGAAGTGCCGTTTCGTCGGTACCTGTTGTTGTGAGATTTACGTTTGCTCCGCAGTGGAGTAACAGTTTAATTGCTGGTTGGTTGAGAGTTTCAGAAGCCAGGTGAAGAGCAGTTTGGCCAGTATCATCTCGGTGATTTACTCTGGCTCCGTGCTTCACCAGGTCTGGTATAACGCGGTGAAATCCCATGTGTAGGGCTACATGTATAGGATGGTGGCTGTGTTGACTGAGGAGGTAACAGCTCACGTTGATGTTCTCTTTTAGTTTGATACAAAGATGGCTTCCATAATTGCCTCCTTCAGTTCCCCAATGCATGTTCAAGTAGCATCTTGCAGCTCTGCGACTGTTTGGGTAGTGATATAATAAATGGTGAAAATACTTTGTAATTCCTCTTCCTCTAATATAACAGTACTTGTATCATGCTCAGTTTGTAACCTAGGTGCGCAGTAGCATTATACAATTTTGATTTACCCCTCCTCTTGTTGGAGCTTTGTATTAAAAATGACAGATGACAACCACAAAACTCATGTTCTCAGAACATTAGAATTCCCAAAACATTATAATTCATAAAAACAGTGAAAATTTAGTTAAGTGTACATGTAACATGGAACAGATTCTGCATAAAAAATATTCTCTTTAGTTGGTTGAGCGTTCTAATCTATAACAACTTGAACTGAAAGCTAGTAACAGCAACTAGCATAACTCAAAATCTATTGTAAAACAAGTTAGTACTGGTATCTGCTATATCCAAATATTTCATGGTACTGGAAAGCCCGATTTTAACAATCTTTTAAAAAACGAAACAAAACAACCTCCTGCAGCTGCTTCTTCTACAAAGGAAAAAACCTTAAAAAAAAAAAACCTAAAGGAGAATTAAAAATGTTGGGTCAGGGGAAAATGGTACTCAGAGGCTTCTGCGATTTCCCTAATCTTACCTGCTGACATTGCTTTTCCTGCTCTGTGCCTCATTTTTGGTGTCTGCATGGAAAGGGGCAGCACAGAGAGATTCCTTAGTTTGGGTTCTTTGCCCAGCCAGGAAAGGCTGCTCTCACTACTCCTCTGTCCTTCAGGCTACTCAGGTTGGCCTGAGGCTTCAACAAGGGTAGAGGCTGGGAGTTCTGCCCTCCAAAGGATTCCCAGACCCATATATAGGCTATGAACTATGGTAAAACATTACCTCATTTCAGGATCTTCATTTTGTGTATTTTGCATATATCTTCTGTGTGACTTCTTGGACAGCTTTGGCTGCTACAGTGGTTCCAGGGGGTGGAAAAGATGACAAAATGGGTATCGGATAACAAAAGTAGACTTGCAAATCCCTGCTGTAAAATATCTTAAACGTGTTGCGGTGGTAAGATAGTGAAGCTTAAACTATACCTGAAAGTATAGTTTTGTAAACCACCCAGAGAGCCCTCTGGGCTACTACGATGGTATATAAATGCAATTAATTAAAAAGTGTTCGAACTGAACTGCATCTATAATGAATTCAACTTGCTTTCCAGCCTGACTTGGAATCTGTTATATGAAGTCCATAATGACCAAAAACCAATTGAAGAGAATGTATGCATACTTTATATAGCTGTTTTGCACTCACGACATGCCATCTCTGCCCCTGTATAGGAACGAACACAATTACAATACCTTATAAAAACAGGGCAGACTTTAAAGATGATTATTACAAAACTGGCCAAAATGTTTTGAAAGTGCATAAAGTTCATTCCCCAGTCTTATTTTTACATTGAACAATATTGTACATGTGTATCTAGAAATTTGGTGAGGGCTTACTCCTACATAAGTGAACATAGGATTTATAGTGAGGCTGTAATCCTATGCTTGGTAGAGCTTGCCCTGTGATATCTTTAGGGTTGCCATGGGGCTTGTCTCTGGGTAGACATTGACAGGATCGCTGGGGTAGTCTGTCTGATGTCATGTTAAGTATTCCTGCTGAAAGAACATTTTTAAATATGTGGAGGAGACCTTTAGAAGCATTCGTTCTCCTTTTGATATACAGTATATAAATATAGAATCATTAGTAAGGCAGGTCTTTATAAAGACGTCTGTGTGGTCTAGCTCTTGACGTTTCTGTCATCTTTTGACATGGTAGGAATTTAAATGGCTACCTTGAAAATCATCGGTTGGAAGTTTGGCTGTAATAAATCTTGAAGTGTCGCCATATCTTTGGCCATTATGGCTTCAATTAAGTTTTCCTCTGTTAATTCCCTTTCCCGCCTGCAGGAACATCTGATTAGATTGCCCATGTTAGAAAATGCCTGGCCTTGAACGGAGAGAGTGCCAGTGTTTGGAATCCTGTGCCTAAGTGACCATTGTTTTATGATACACAATGTGTGGTTCTGGAACCAACTAGAAGATGATACCATGGGCTCTAGCATGGACTGTAGGAGAGGGCAAGGGTGGGCCTGGTTCTTTTAGGAACTTGGCAAGGCACTGCAAGAGGCAAGGCCCGCCCTGGGACAGTTAGCATATTGAGCCTGGCCTACACCTACACGGGGAGGCATGTGTCCCCCCTTTTCAGCAGCTTGCCAAGCACCAAATGGATGCAATGACTAGGCATTCCCCTCCCAATGTGATTTAGTTCGTCCCTTTAAGGCAAGGATTAAGGAAAGGCAGATGCTTAGACTGAGCTTTAAGTGCAGGCTTGTATCTTAGATTTTAGATTATGTACTGTCAAGTTGTCTCTAATGGTCACCCTCTAAATAGAAGCCCTCCAGACTGCCCCACTCAGCTCTTGTAAGCTTAAGGCTGTGACTTCTTTGAGGGAGTCAAAGCATCTCATATTTAGTTTTACCCTTCTGCTTCTGACTTGCTGTAGCATTCTTTTTAGATTAGAATGGGGGAAATACATGATTTCATGTATAAAATAGTTTTAACTAGCATATTTTCTTGTGTTTTCACAGCCCAGAAATATCTTTCTCCAAGGCCCTGACCTCCATGTGAAAATAGGGGACTTTGGGCTGGCCTGCAGAGATATTATACAGGAAGACACAACACACCTACTAAGTCCAAAGAAAATAAATGGTAGTGACAGAGCAGAATTTGGTTTTGAGTTGAATTGTGTGAAATTCAGTTTCAGGTAGCTTTTTAATATAATCTTCAAATTCTCTCCTTTTGCATAGAACTAATACATACACATGGAGTTGGTACCTGCCTATATGCATCACCTGAACAGCTACAAGGCTCTCACTATGATTTTAAGGTACAGTCACCCCAACCTCCATTAACAGTTAAGGTATAATCCATGGTGATAACTTTGAGGTATTTTTCAGCTTACATGTTCAAAGACATGGGTGTTAGTGTAACAAATATATTAATTGGGAGAGGTTAGGAGAATTGATCTGAAAAGGGACATCAGCTGTGTACCTGAAGTTAAGTGTTCATCTTGGGAAAATTACAGAAAAGAGGAGCCAAGCATACACAGATAAAAATGGCTTATTTGGCAACCATGGAATAGTCACCAGGGTTGGTCATGTTTTCTTGAGGTCTGTAAGGAATACAATATATTGTATCTGCCCAGAACTACCATTGTTGGATTTCACACCATTTGACTATAAAGGATGAAGACATAAGGTGATGTGTGGAGGCAAAGAAGCTGATGGCAGCTGCTCAGAGTGCCACTTCAGTACTTTATGCGGCTTCCATCAGAATGGCAGTGGAAACACCTGTTCTTTGTTCCGTCTCTGGATTGGAAAACATGACTTTAAAACAGTAGAAGTTAGACTTTGTTCCTTTAATGTGAGCCTAAATAACTTTAGTTAAAACACTTCTATTTGGACCAGAGCCTTTGAACTCAAGAGAATGTGACCCCTAACATTTTACATCACTGTAGTTGAGTTTTATTTAGGATTATCTACATTACCTGAGACTAAACCCAAAAGCTTAAGCTTTATTCTTTAGACTTAACTATTTTGTATGCTAGTATTGAAGTTTTCTTCTTCTTGTCTGTAGTCAGATATGTACAGCTTGGGTGTAATCCTGCTAGAACTCTTCCAGCCGTTTGGAACAGAAATGGAAAGAACTGAAGTTCTGATGGGCTTAAGGAACAGCCACATTCCTCTCTCTTTCAGTAGGAAGTGGCCAATACAGACAAAATACGTCAAGCTGCTCACCAGTATCGAATCCTCACACCGACCAACTGCTGGGCAACTTCTTGAAAGCGAACTCTTCCACAACACGGCGAATGTAAGTTTTACTATGTCTCTTGGTTTCTTAACAAGCCGGCAGCGACTTTGATTACCATTTGTGATATGAATGCCTCTGTAGTGTGTGCCTTCACAATGCAGAATTTTTTCTTAGCAGTTGTGTGTACAGGCAGTATTTGTTTAGTCCACACAGCCCTTGGCACTATTCCTTTGTGGAAAGATAGGATGTATTAAGATCATGGAAAATTTTCCATATGTTCCTTCCCTTGGCAGTATGAGGTGCTAAGTTTGAAATCTGGAATTTACAGTCAATGAAGCTGTGGAATTGAAAAGGCCAGAAGAGAAGGGAACTATATATGTCCACAAGTTGGCTAGATAACTAGTCATTATTTGTACTAACCATCTGCTCCTTTACACGGTCAACATTTAATGTAGCCAGACTGAAAGCCTCTGCTAGTGAGTACACTTGGGCTACAGAAACAGCAACTTGCAACTCCTGTCCTAGAAACTAGGGAAGGTCCATAATTTTACTCTCATACTAACTTCAGTACCATGTCTAGTATTTCACTGTAAAGAGGCAATTGTCCATAATGTTAGTGCATTAATTCTTTATCCCTCATTTTATTTTAGGTCATTTATAACCTTCAGCAGAAGGTGATGCAGCAGGAAGAAGAGATTAAGCTGCTTAAAGAAAAAGTTAAGCTACTTTTAGAAGAGAAAGATGAAAGAAACAGAATTAAGCAATTGGGCTCTCCTGTTTAAGTCAGAGAAAGGTGCTGTAACACTGTTATGTAAGATGTCTTAGTTTTTTATATAAAATGTCTTCCACCATGTTGCGCATATCAGTCATTTGGCTTGGTCAGAAAAGAATGTTTGAAAGAAAATACTGTGATATCTATAAAGGACAGCTTTGACAACTAACTTTAGAAGGATATCCAGAGAAGCCAGTTCTGATGTCTTTATTGACATAAAATCTTCAACAATTACCTTCTAAAATTTCATCCACACCACAAGCATTATGTTCCAGGCTTGCAGCACAAGGTAAAGATGTAGGAAATATTTAAACCATTTCCCTTGATATAGAATATAAATTTACTTCAGTAACTTGAGAGCAGAGTTAAAAGGAGCCAGATTCTCGCAAGACTTGAGCCACTTCTGCACATTGGCTGGGACAGCATTGGTGCTCCCTGTCTGCTGAAGTGCACACCAGGCCACAACGTCGGCCACTGTCAGTTCACTTCCCGCCAACCAGGATGTTTTACCAAGAGCAGCATTCATAGATCGTAAAACTGCCGCCTTTTCTTTACTGCTTCCTTCTTGCAGTTGGAAGATGGCTGTATCTACCCAGCTGTCTATCAGAGTTGCTGTAACTGCATCATGCTTCTGACCAAGCAAGGAGAACAAGAACCTAGCAATGTTTCCTTCTCCTTCAATAGGACACATGGTTTGAACGCTGAACTTCATCTGGGGTTTTGGCACTGAAACAAAATAATCAAAATTAGACAACAATTTGAAGGAACAGAAATTATGTTAAGAATACATCCTAAATATGTTCCTGAATCTCCCTGTACTTAATTAAGCTTTTCTCAGCAACTAAGCAACTCCTTAATGTCAGAAATTGATATTTATGTATCCTGTGAGTCAGCCAGTCTACCACTTAATTGCAGCCAGCAGGAAATATTTGCAGGAGAACAACTGCAGCAAGCTACATGTGCACTCTTGCAGGTGCTCCGCAATTTCCTCCTATCCCAAGGTTGCTAAGGTGCAGCATTACAACATTAGACCCATAATTCCTCAAACTGGACAGTGTTTCTAGTGTTGTCCTGAGTTTTTTCTGCTCAGGTCAATGCTGCAGATTATTCTTGCTAGCCAGCCTCAGTTTTAAAGGACTGAGACAGGAAGCGGAAGTAGCACAACACAGAAGTAGCCTAGGCAGGCAGTACCAAATTAATATTTGCAGCACTAAAGAATGCCAAACAATACATGACATTCTCCTTTTGTACTGGCCAAAAAGTACCAAGGTTCAAGTGACCATAAATGATTTTAACTGGAATCACTTATCACAAAAATGCCCAGGATAACCAGTAAAGGAATTAATGGAGTTTGAGCTCAAGAGTGGGGTGGGCATGCATGCTCTTCAAATGCTTGATAATTCTGAAGGAATTTCCTTATAGTTGCCATGCACAAGTATAAAGGAGTGTTTTTCATACTGCAGTTTCAAGGAATAGGGATTTCTCAAAGCCTCAGCAGTTTGGTAAAATCAGTGAAGTCCAAAAAGTTTATAGCCATAAAGCTTGCTTGCTGTTGGTGATCTTCTGTACATCTACAGGGAAGCACACTTACTCCGCCAACTCGCATGGGTCAAGTATGTGTACCAGAAACTTCTGCAACATGTAGGGATTCCTAAAATATTTCCATGGCAAAACTTCCATGGGAGTTTCTTTAGGGGTTTTGTATGTCATTAATATACAGTATATACTTCAGTGAATTAGGCACTAATGCTACCTACACATAGCAAGTCTTCCCATAACTTATTACAGAAAGCCTCTAAAATATGACCATGTTTTAGGGGACTGGTTGTCAGGCTTCCAACTTAACACGTTCCGTTGAGTCCAGCATTCAGCCCTGCACACTTGGGGCACAAATCAATTATTTTATGTATTTGCTGCCCAAGCAACAAATGATCTTGAGGCAGTTTAACAAGCATGTGCCTGAAAGAACAACTTATTGTTATCATAGGACTTTATATATAGTCAAAGCCTGAACCATCTGCAAAAATACATTTCTTGCCATTGACTGTCTAAACTTGAGTTCATCGCCTTACATGAAGGTTATGACAAGTTGACTGTGTACACTATGCAGTTGCGTAGGTTCTAATAAATATGCTCCCTTTCCTGATGTGCCAGACTTACCATCTTTCCAAATTAACGTAAAGCCCAACTGGTATTCATGGCGGGATTGCTTCTTAGCCTGCTCACCAAAGCATTTCAGGAGATTTTCAGGCACGCTCTTCACAGATGAGTGTGTATGAACTGCTGAGAGTATTTTGTAGCTCTCACACAGCAGGCTGTGGAGTACTAACAGTGACAGTGGAGGGCAAGCAGGATTCGCATTGATCACAATATCCTTAAGAGCACCGTAGCCCTGCAGTAAAACAAGTCACCATTCGTGAGTTAGTCATGGGACACCCATACTTCTGTACATCAGTGCATTTCAGACACTTGCTAAGCACAATACACATGTCCCATATCATAGGAGTGGAGGTGTAGAATGGGACATATCTTTGCTGTGGATAGAAAAGTGGAGTGGCAGTTCATGAACACCCTTAGAAGAAACAGACACACTGCCAGTGGATTAAGTTGTAAGAAAGGCTTTTGCAATCAACAACTTACCTTTGACTACCACCCACATGGATCTGCTGGAAGCCAAAAACTACAAGAGGTCCCAGACCTTTTGAAGAGTGCCTGCACTGGCTGCCTGTGCATGACAAGAAGAGATCGCTGTCCCAACATTGGGTTGGACTCAGATTTAGTCATATTTAAGGGTGAATCCATTGAAATTAGTCAGAACAATTTAAGTCCTATTGGTTTAAATAGACTCTGTGAACATCTACATTTGGATTCACCCCATAAACTTAAAAAAATCAAATATTGGAATTAGCAGGTGTTCCTCATGCACATTACTAGCCGTAAGCAATATATGCTCTAGTCTCACAAACCTACAGAAATAACATTAGAACGATAAGACCAGCATGTCTCCCGATTTTGCAACAACTGTAGAAGCTCACAGAAAACTGAAGGAATCAATTCCATCCCAGATTTGCACATGGCACTGCCATATTGCATATGACATAGCTATATGTCCAGGAAAGCAAACCATCTATTTTTACAAAAGCTTTATGTTTGTCCTACTGGAAGCAACCAACCTTTTCATTCAGAAGAGCTTGAGGTTCAAGCTGCATATTCAGGTGAGAAAATATATTTAATTCAACTAGAACACCCTGAACATTTTGCCCTCACTTTTAAACCAATTTTGTTGAATTAAGGGTGCAATTATATTCATCTTTAGATAGGGAAAGAAGTTCTAGAATTCCCAGCAGTTCCCAGCTAAAGCTAAAGATGGTTCGGAGTTGTAGGACTTCAGTTTCTATAGGACTGCTCTAAATTTATCTTCAGTATTTGGCTGAGATTAATTTATTATCTAATTTTGTTGTAAATTTTGCAACATTTTAGTTAAGCTTTCTTTTGCACTGCCACCTATGACTAAACTAATTTTAAATTTTGCCAGAAAGCTAATAGCCTCATTATTTGTCCCAGAAACCCTACAATGGCCAGTTCACTAGCTAGAGAGGAAACACATCGTCAAGAAAAGGTTAATCTGGACTTGCCTTTCCAAGTAAGTTATCCAGCTCTGCAGCACTGGCAGTTAAAGAAGAATGTCCATCTGCTTGGATGATGTTTGTTACATCAAAATCTGCATCTGGTGTTTGGATCATCTTTGAGAGACCATCCACAGCAGCCTTCAATTCATACAAACGTCTTAAGATCTCTTCCTGGCGGGCTTCAAGTGCATGAAGTGAAGGATCAGCTTCATCCTAAATGAAAATTATTCGCATTCACTTAGCTGTTTTAGGAGCAAGAGCATTTCATATATTCCCTTTTCTCTTTGATATTCTACAAGTTTCCATGCTAGTACTCACTGTAAATATGGAACTTAATCATGCATAAATACACATGGGATTGTAGCTGATATATCCAGTTTCAGTATAGGTCAATCAACTTGTAATTAAGACATTAATATGACCATGGGGAAGGCTCAAAATTACTTCAGACAATGCATAATTGTTTCAAATAATCTTTGAGTCTGGGGACTTCCTCTGAATGCGAACTCCCAGGTGTGGCTCAAGGGGTGACAGTAAGAGGGAGGGCTTTCTGTGTGGTGGCCCCCATCTATGGAATGATCACCCCACTGCTTCCTGCTTGGCACCAACCTTGCCATCTCTCCAGCCACAGATTAAGAAAGCCCTTTAAGCTCAAGTCTTTCAAGATATACTTGGTTATCCAGGATCCTGAGGCAATGACCCATCTCAGGCATTTTTCTTTTACTGGGTCATTCTTCACTGTATGTTTATAGATGCTTAACTTTTTCATGATGCTTTTGATATGATTTTATGGTATTTCTATTGCACTGTATTATTATTATTATTTTCTGTATTGTTATAAACCACAGAGAGAACTTCGGCTATTAGCCAGGCGAGAAATGAAATAAATAGTATCAGTAGCAGTAATAATATTTTTTAAGTCGCTCCATCGAGACGGCTTCCTCCAACAAGTCATTTCCCAGGGAGGGTCGACTGACGCCCGACCCCCCCGTGCGGAACGCAAGTTGGAGTCCTCCACACGAGGAAGACGCCTTGGAGGCGCCTCCTTGGAGACACAAGACGGCCCCAGGCCTCGGAGCCACGCCGGGCGCCAGGACGAGAAAGCGAAAGCGGCTCTTTCCCGACCAGCCCCGTCTCCGCCACGTTCCTCACCCCGCGCCCGTCTGAATGAGGCGCCGCTTGGGCCGCCACGCTCCTACCTGGTGCGGCGAGGAGGAGGAGGAGGAGGAGCAGCGGTGCAGATTGCGCACCCGGTACATGCAGGTGGGGAGCTGCTCGGCCTGCACCAGCGCGCCGGGCTTCCCATGAAAGGGCCTCACCTCGTACATGGGCATCGTGGCAACGCAGCCCGCGAGCAGCTCCTCCGGCACTGACTGACGGCGGCCGAGTGACGGGCGGCGCGAGCCGCGGCGCTCGCCCCGCCCCCGCCCCCGCCCCCGCCCCTCCCTATTGGAGGGAAATCGTCCGCCCCGCCCCCTCGCAGCCCCGCCTTTTCACTTCTTATTGGCCAACATAGGGGCAGATTGGCTGCGTGTCGCCGGCAGGCGGGGTTTCCTTATCTGCCGCAAGGTCTTTCGGCTCGCCCGGGTACGAAGCGAGTGTAGAGCTGATGCAAGAGCTTCTAATATGAGTAAACCGTAGACTTATGAAGCATGTAGAGTAACACATAGGCGTCACTTTCTACTAAGAATGGTTCTTCCCTCGGCCATGTTATTTTAGCAATAAAATCAGTTTATCAATCTGTATTGTGCAGGCACCGAGCCGACAACTTAACAATATACCCGCCCGTGCGCGGGATAGATGTTGTTCTACGTTGCAGCGTCGCTATAGTGACTGCTTTGGGCATAGAAATTCAACGAGGCTTAACATCTTGTAAAGGCACTCCCTCATTATATTTATACACCGCCTTTTTCCCCTGGCAAGGAGCCCAAGGTGGTATACATAATCCTCCTCTTCATTTTATCCTTACAACAGTCCTGTGAGGTGGAACTCAACCTGCATCCCAATCCAACACTCTAACCATTGCTTCAGACTGACTCTAGGTGATGTATAAAACGGTGTATAAATGTAGAAAAGGTGTAGTTCTTATCTTTTTACACTAATAAGACCCTATTGCTGGGATAGTGTAGCAGTCAGACTGTTGGGTTGGAACTCAGGGCTGTGATAAAATGGAGTGGACGTGTTCTTTGCAAGAGGCGGAAAGGCGTGGTATAAAATGTAAGAGAAGCAGCGGCGGCGCCTGAATCTGCTTCTACCTTGTTCTACCTTCTACCTGGATTTTTGGAAAAGTAGCACTCTACTGCCCCATCGCGACTACCCTAATAGTGCAATTCTATATATGTCTTTTCCAAAAAGCCAGTTCCATTGGATAGCTACTGAGTTCAATATGCCTAGGCTAGAGAATACACGTAGGGGGATTTCGAAACGTGCAAAAAGACCGGGATTTCGAAACGTGCGTGCGAACGCGCTTGCTGTCTTTAAATTATATTTAATATTGTACTTTTAACTTTTGTAGTCTCTACAAACCGCCCGGAGACGGTATTGGCTATTGGACGGTATAGAAATGAAGTGAATGAATGAAAAACATCGACCCATATTGTGGAACATTATTAGGGCATAAGTTTTTCCACCGTAGTTCGCTTCCTCGATTGCTTGTTATCTTCTCTTGGCGGATAGTTTTACTATAACATACCCGTATCTGTGTATCAAGAAATGGAGAGGAAATGCTTTAAAACCAAAGGAACTCCTATTAGTCCATACGAAAGATGGCAAACACCACATTTGGCCAATATTCATATCAGCAGCAAGCCTCCCGACCTATAAAAATAATGAGACAAATTACTGTTGTGAAAATAGTATCACAAACTCTAAAATAATCTTCATGTATCCTCTGCCCTTCTTTTGCGATGAACGCGAGCCGGAAGCATATGATTCGCTATTGCGCCCTCCCCTTTTTCTACCTCTACGGGTTTAGTTCGACCAAATTTACCCACCACCTACCGTGTCGATATTTTTCATTGGTAAAGCAGATTAGCCAATGGAAAAGCAAGATTCAAACGCTCCCCCCCCCCACGTCTGTTGTGCTGATTGGACGAATGACAGCTTGCCCAGCATGCACTGGGCGCGCTTGCAGCTTTGCAGGGATGCAGTGAAGGGGGCCGTGGGGCTTGTGCTCTCCTGGCAGGGTGGGCTGGTGGCGGGGCTGCATGGAGACAGCGAAGCCGAAGCCTCGGCCGGAGCGCCGGAATTATTGCTGGACTTTTTCTTTAGAAGCACGTCTGGGAAGATGGGCAGGATTAGTGCGGGCCGCGGCACTCATTTGCATGTAATTTTCATATCGTGCTTGAGAGCTTTTAAAAATCTTTGAGCAGTAATCAGAAGAAAGAACTAGCAGCACGATGGAACTTTCTCCAAGGTAAGCGTGCAAAGGATTGCAGCCTGCTTTGTATTATGCATGCAGAATATATGATGTTTGAATATATAGGTGCTGTTGTTGCATTCCCGCTCTGCTTTTGGAGTTCCCAGGGACAACTGATTGCCTGCTCTGTGAACAGAACGCTGGACTCGTGATCCGACCCAGCATGCATCTTCTTGTTCATGTGTTATCATTTACCTTTGGAAAATTGCCGTTTGGAATTATTAAAGAGGTGCCAGCGGCCCCCTTTGATGGGAAGGTAACCATTGCTGGTTTAGTGATAATTTGCCTAAAGTCAAAGAGATGTAGGAAATTGCCTTGTATTGATTCAGATCATTGGTCATTCTAGGCCAGTATTGTCAACACTGACTGACAGTGGCTCCCCAAAGTTTCCGGCAGGTGTTTTCCTAGCTCTGCCTGTTGGGGATTATGAATAATATTATTTTGCACTTAGATGCTGCTTTTTTTCCTCCTGCAAGGAATCCAGAGCAACTTACGTAGTCCTCCTTCACTCCATGTTACCCTCAAAACAGCAACCCTGTGAGGTAGATGAGCACGAGAGTGTGACAGCCCCAAAGTCACCCAGCTGAGTTCATGTTCAAGTGAGGATTATATCCTGGATCTTCCAGGTCCCCAGTCCAACACTTTAATCGCTACATCATTCAGTCTAGGAACCGCTGCATTCTACCACTGAGCTAGGGCACACCACTATATTGAACTTTGGGGAATAGGTTTGGAAGTGAGGGGACTTTGATCATTTGGTGCTAACTTGAAAACAGACTTGAAAGAAGCCCAGAAAACCTGGTCCATTAAGAGTTTAATGGTCTGCATTTCTATGCTAATTGAAGCATAAGGGAAGTCCCCTCCTTTGCAGTAGTACAAGTTACTTAAAACTAAGCCTTTCTGCTGAGGGGATCTGGCCCTCTTCTGCCAGGCTGCTGGGTTCTGTGCTGGTCATGAAGCAAAGGTCTTCCTTTCCTTCATGCTATAGTTAGCATGGGAAAAAGGAGGCCAGTAGTCCAAGGATAAAGATTTATTTATTTCCCGATTTATATCCTGCCTTTTTCCTACAAAGGGCTCAAGGCAGCTTACATCATTCTCCTCCTCCATCTTATCCCCACAACAACAACCCTGTGAGGTAGGCTGGGCTGAGAGTCTGTGACTGGTCCAAAGCCACCCAGTTGGCTCCATGGCTGAGCGGGGACTCGAACCCAGATCCTCTGAGTCCCAGTCCCGTGCTCTAACCACTACGCCACACTGAGATACTTTTCTCTGCTACCACCCAGCCCACAGTCACATGGGATTTAAGATTGCCTGTGGCTCCTGGATGAGTTAAATACAAGGAGGTTTGGAAAGACCTCAAAAGTCTTATCCCATGAATCAGATTGTGCTTTAGAAATGCTTGCTTTTCTTAATAAGTGCAGTAAACAAATCACTCTTACCGATTGCTGCAATTAATGTTTTTCAGCTTGCCCAGTCGCCTGCTGCATTGCTCTGATTGGAAAGCTAACTGTGTTTGTGTTTATGTACAGGGTACAGCCTGCGAAAGCTATCAACCCAATAGACCGTAAATCAGTTCACAAGATCTGTTCAGGACAGGTGGTTCTGAATCTGTGTACTGCAGTGAAAGAACTTGTGGAAAATAGCATCGACGCTGGTGCTACCAATATTGGTAAGCTTGCTGTTGTTGGAGTCTTTGTAGCCTTTTCAGGCGCAATATGCATCAAACAGTTCAGTCACTGGATTTTTATTCTGTTTGCTGGTAGCTTAGAATCTTAACTTTAAAATGAGACCAAGATGATCTGATCTGAACCTTGTTTTGTACCTTTTTGTGGGGCCTTTGTTCAAGATCACCAAGTCACCCTGCCCGGGGATGCTTGTGGCGCTTATGGGGTGAAATTGTTACCCCAGGCATTTTTCTTTTATTAAAATAGTAACAGGTAGGAAGCTGAAATTTGGGGGTGTTTTAGACCAGGCCCTTTGTGACAATGCCATAAAAAATCAATAGGACTATTCATGTATAAATTATCATACAGAATATCAGTCTGGGGTGCTAAAGTTACCCCATGGTGAGGGCTATGCTTGTTTTGAGGGAGGCAAGATGTCAGAATGTCAGTTTTCACAAATGGAAAAGGGAATAGAGGTAATCAAATACATTTTTTTTAAAACAAATATGCACTAATGTCTTTTAGGGTTTAAAAAAATTATACAGGGAAAGCTCTTGGCTGCTATGAAGCTATAAATTATATGTACAGATTTGGTGATGCCTTGCATTCTTTAGATGAAAACTATTTTATTAACAAATATTCTTTATAATTTGTAGAAGTGAAACTTAAAGATTATGGGACAGAACTTTTTGAAGTTGCTGATAATGGTTACGGTGTGGAAGAAGAAAACTTCGCAGGCTTGAGTAAGCTGTTTTTATTATTTTTTCAATCTTCAGCTCCAATATTTGTGCAAACTTGTTTGTCATGTCATGTGAACTGAGCCATTAAGTACTGTCTGATAATGTAATTCTTCTTGTTCTTATTTCATTCTCCCATGAATTTCTTTTTTATTAGCTTTAAAACATTATACATCCAAGATACAGGACTTCTCTGACCTTACACATGTTGAAACATTTGGCTTCCGAGGTGAAGCCCTGAGTTCTCTTTGTGCATTAAGGTGAGATATTTATTCACATGCATTGAACTCTGGCTAAAACATTTGCTGGGGAACTGTAAGCCATGCAGCACTTTCAACATCAGGGAGAATTTTATAGCAGAATGAGAATCTAATTTAGATTTTGAAAGTGCAGCTTTCTTTTACAAAATGGTTGCATTGGGGTGTGTGTTTTTCTTATTAACTTTTAAATGCTAAAACAATATTAGAATTCTGATGTTTAATGTGCATTTATACTTCTGTTTCCTGTTCTAGACTTGTTGATGTTTTGCATATTGTATTTTATGCTAGTCGATGACTGAATAAAATATACAATACTTCCATTCACTAATAACTAAAAGGTGTGTTCTTCCTGCAGTGACATTGTCATTTTTACTTGTCACGAGTCTGCTAAGGTTGGAACACGCCTGGTGTTTGATCACAGTGGGAAAATCTCTTTGAGGGCTCCCTTCCCCCGGCAGCAGGGGACAACTGTCAGTGTACAACATCTATTTCATACGTTGCCCGTACGGCATAAAGAATTTCAGCGCAACATAAAGAAGGTAGGGATTACTATTAATGTTGTTGTTGCATCGTATTTATTCCCCACTTTTCTTCCTCTTGCAAGGCACCCAAAGTGTCTTACAAGGTTCTCTTCCACTCCATTTTATCCCCATGACAACATCCCTGTGAGGTAGGGGAGGCTGAGAGTGACTGGTCCAAAGTGAGCTTCATGGGTGAGAAGGAGCTCCCAAGTCTCCGTCCAGGACTCTTGCCACTTTGCCACAGCAGCCCTCTGCTAATCTTGTCCTTATGACTGTGTATAAAGAAACCTTCTAAAGGTTCTGAAAACTAGCCTAATTCATGCTTTATTATGTTGCCTTTAGCAACATTTGCTGGGCAGCAAAACCAAGATCCGGAAAGCAAATACACGTCAAACTAGTTCCAGCAAGGATTGTCAGCTCTGTTTCTTCCATAGTTCAGCTTTGCTGGAAGTCCTTCTTGTTCAAGGATGGTAAACCTCTTTTAGCTTCAGTGCTGAGCTGAATTCTTGGAGAAGCTCATGGGGGGGGGGGGTGCTTTTGAGTAGTGGAAAAAGCCAAATGCAAAAGGGGTCAGGCCAAAATGCAAATATTTCCATTTTAAGTTCAAGCTGTTACTGCCAACTGTTCATGTTTAGGAGAGGTTTTTCAGAATAGGAAGGAAAAGATTAAACCAGCTAGGAAACCAGTGGAAGGGGACCAGTTGGGGTGAAAGGACATTTCCATCTGGTTAACTCCCAAGTACTAGATCAGGAGCTTCCTGCGCAGAAATTGGAATGCAGCTCTGAAGTCGATCCCCTTCCCCCAGATAGGGAATATTTCTTAGTAACACCTTACAACAATGAAAACCTTAATGGGCAGGATCCATGGGTACATTAGACATCACCTATAATAAGCTAAATCTGGCCAGTTAGAAACAGGTTATAAGATAATAAAAAATTCAGTGGTAGTTTGACATAGTTTGACTTTCAAAAGGAATGCAAGTGTAAGATGTTTTTGCTCTAAGCCTAAAATCTGAATAAAGTAATTCAATTTTCATTCAGTATTTTAACAATTGATCAAGATGCTTTTGTAACAAATGAAAATTCTAGACTAGGTGGTCACCTATATCCATTGTCAAATGTTGTGCATGTTTTTGTATTCACACATCAGGCCATCTGCAAAAACCAAAGAGTTCAATGAAATTAGCGGTACAAAAATGGCTGCATAACTCTGTGTTAACCTGCAGTGATGCAAAGCAGCATCCACAATAATAATGCTTCAGTTTAAAGTGGAGACTCCACAGTTCAAAGCTCAGGGGTTTTTTATTGGTATAATTCATTCTCTCTCGCTATAACATTCCTTACGTCACATATATTTTTCATGGGAAGGCTTGGCTGGTAAAAGGTCTTCACAGAGGTGGCAGAAGTTCCATTGATCACAAATAGGGTTTTATGATATTGGATTACGATTTTATAGGATCCCCAGAAGACTTGACACTTGCAGACTTACAGACGTTCAGTACTGAGTGGGATGAGTGCCGGGACAATCTTTGCCTCCCTCTACTTCTGTTCTGTGTTTTTGCCCGTCCTACTGGACTGTCTTGAATCAGGAGGGAATGAGGCTGGAGTGGCTTTAGAAGAACTTCTATCCTGGCTTCCCACCCCAGTTCCCTCCCTGTCCCTTTTTACCAATCTCCAAACTCCATAAGCTCAAGAAATGCTGGTAGGGTATTTCCTGACATTGGACAGTTTTGAAAAGTAGACTAAAATCCTTCATCTGTTGACTGTCTTGAATAAAAGGAAGGAAAGATCCAGGCTTCCTGCATAGCCATAATCTTGTTTCTCCAAATTTCTGCATTCTGTCCCAAACCTTACCTCCAAATCTATGCTCAGAATGTCATTTTTATGGATGATTTGGTTTTGCTTGTCTGACCGCCGAGAGAGGCTGGTGTGGTTCTTTCCGCGGCAGCTGCCAGGAATTTGGGGAAGAACGTCGGAACTCCCATTCCCCTCTGGTCTGGGGATTCAAGAAATTGCGCGGTCCCTCAGAAGCTGGCTAGTAAAATCTAAGTAAAGTCTTTCCAACGTGATTAGAAAAATAATGATTTTCTTTTCTGTTTTTTACCAGGAGTTCACAAAAATGGTTCAGGTATTACAAGCATACTGTATCATTTCAACAGGCATTCGGATTAACTGCACAAACCAGGTTGGCCAAGGGAAAAAGCAGGTTGTTGTATGCACCACTGGCTGCTCTACGATCAAGGAAAACATTGGGGCAATATTTGGACACAAACAGGTAATAATCGTGCAATCATTGTCACTATTATTATTGCTAAGGTAATTGCTGCAATTAAGAATTTGAAGAAAAGGGTCTTCTCTTGTAAGATTTAGTTACAATCAAGGTAGAAATCAATTTTGTAGATCTAGCTTTTGGCAAAGAATTGCTCCCTATTCCTTTAAACATCCCTTGGGACCACATTACAAAGTTGTTTTGCAATTTGATGATAGAGTCAACAGCTGTGTGGAGGGCAGAAAATTTCATGTTTCAGGGAAAAGATCTTGCCTTCATAAATATGCACCGTTTCAGGCTGAAGAGAGCTAAACTGTACAAGCTCATGAAATGCTGATAGGGTAGCGGCTATCACTGGCCAGTTTTTAAAAGTATAATAAAGTTCCACATTTCAGTCCTGAATCAAGGGAAGGAAAGGTGATAGTTTTCAACAGAGGTGGGGAGCAACTAAGTTAGAAATCCTTACTTTCTAAGGATCCTTAGAAAGTAAGGATTCTGCCAAATAACATTTGTTTTCTAGGTGCAAAGTCTAGTTCCTTTTCTTCAGCTTCCTCCAAGTGACATTATCTGCGAAGAATATGGCTTGCATTCTTCTGAGATACCAACCCAGTTTTATACGTAAGCACTTGATTGTAATTACATACCATCGGAATAATTGTGTGGCATGTATGGATTAAATGCATGAGATCCAAGATGTGTGAGCCCCATCTATCACTCATCTCATTTGCCATCCTGAGCCAGTTGAAATAGTGGATGAAAATTAAATGTATTAGCGTCTGAACATTTTGGATGATCCTTGTTCAGGCAAGCAAGTATGAAATTCGTCTTTAAGGGTGTCTGTTTCATAGATCAAAGTCCTGTTTTCTTTTGTGTGTTCCCTGCTTGTTTTTCTCCCCATTCAGCCCTTTATCACTCAAGCCCTAACCTTGATAAAGCTTCTTAATCTGGAACTTGGGATCTGATTGGATCTTTTTGACAGCCCAGAGGTGCTTCTCCTTGTATACCAGATGACCAAGGAGAATCGAGGGAAAAACAGAAGGAACTTGGGGATGACAGGGAGTTTCTCGTAACTGATGGTCACTCTCTCCCAGGTCAAATCCTAATTTGAGTGGTTGCTTCTCTTGCCCAAGAGTTAATTTAAGGGTAGTTCCAGCCAGATTACAGGCCGACGGTGATCTAACAACGGCTGGGCATCTTCACAAACCCTGATGTCAGACTTTTTTTGGAATGTATCATGCTGCTTTTCTCTGCTCTTCTATGAAACGCTTTTTTGACATGCTCACTTTAAACAGCATCACAGGGTTTGTCTCCCGATGCGATCATGGAGTTGGGAGAAGCACCACCGACAGGCAGTTCTTCTTTATTAACCAGCGGCCCTGTGATCCGACGAAGGTACGAGTTTCCTCAGCTCAGTTCCTTGCTTTTGACTTCAGAATCCATCCTTCAGACTCGAGTGTTATCTTGCCATCTGGAGTGTCATAAAAATGGGCAAGTTGGTTTTTTTTTTTTTTTTTTAACCAAGGCTGAATTGCAAAAAGGCACAAATAGATATCTGTGGTACCTTTTTTCTGGTCAGGTTTCCAAAGTTGTGAATGAAGTATACCACATGTACAACAGACACCAGTATCCATTTGTTGTCCTCAACATATGTGTGAATTCTGGTGAGTCACAGACATCTTTGGAAAAAAACTTTTTAGAGTAAATACCTCTGCTGTTGATTTAACATTTGGGCTTCACAACTTGGCTCCAGGCAGCTTGCCTGGAGGGCTGTCTCTTTGATTCTGCTGCATCTCAGTTCTGTGAAGCATTGTGAGCTCCCACAAGCCAAAAATTCTCCAGTCTATCCTGCACCCTTCCCTGAAGCATGATATACAGAAAGCAGAAAATGCTTAATTTCATGGCATGGCATTTAAGCATCCCCTGCTGATGAAGGGCAGAACTAAGCCTTCCTGGAAGCTAACCCCACTGCTTTGGGCAAATACTACTTATATTTTTGTGGTGTAGGTTGGTGTGCATATGTGTACTTACAGATCCACTGTTAAGAGGGTTAAATTATCCTTGATATGAATACTGAAAATAAAAAATCCAGAAATCAAGGAAATCTAGACACCACTAAAAAGAAACCTAAGCTTATCTACTGTTGCTTTTTGGTTAACAGTTTTAGCACGAATGGGATAATCATTGGGAAAATATCTTTGCAGCTGTAACTTCAATATAAAATGTTCAGTTAAATAAACAGGGAAAAGTGTGTGTGTGTTAGATCTTTTCTTCCAATAGAAAGAGAGGGAGAAAAGTTCTCTGTCTTTTTTTCTTTAGAATGTGTTGACGTTAACGTGACACCCGACAAAAGGCAAATACTGTTGCAGGAAGAAAAAGTCCTGTTAGCCACTCTGAAAACCTCGCTGATTGGAATGTTTGGCAGTGACGTTAATAAACTAGTCCTCAGTCAGAAATTGCCAGATGCTGAAGGTAGGGATGACAGGTGTGGGTTTTTCTTTTTTTAATCTTCTCTGTGTTGACCTAGATGCTTTCAAGGTACCTTGTTAATTGGTATGTTGGTCCAAGCACATCAGCTTAAATGCACTCGATTCCACACACGATGAAATCACACACTGGGACCCAGGATGGTCTAATGGGGAAGAGTGTGGGACCAGGACTCAGGGGATCTGGGTTCTAGTCCCTGCTTGGCCATGGAGCTCACGGGATGACTTTGGGCCTGGCACAGACTCAGGCCGACCTACCTCATACGGCTGCTATGAGGGTAAGTTTGAGATGAGGAAGAGAATTACATAAGTTGCCTGAGTTCCTTGAAAGGAAAAAAGGTGGAATATTAATATAATAAATAAATCTTATGCACATTTTCTCTGTTGTGTTCAGTGGGGCCTTCCACGTACCTGGGGTATTGCAGTCCCGTACAGTAAGGCAACCACAATACGATATTGTAGCGCCGATTAGTCTCGCTGCATTTAAGGAACGCGTAAATGTTGAGTAGACTTGCATCGGCTGCTAGCTCAGCTGCTCCTTTATCTGGCCAGGGATAACCTGCTCTCGGTAATTGATGCTCTGATAATCTCTGAACTAGATTACTGCCATGCACTCTGGCTGGGGTTGTCCTTGAAAACAGTTTGGAAGCTACAACCTGTTCAAAATGCAGCAGCTGAATGGATAATTGGGACCAGATGGTCAAGAGAGGTGTCCCATCACCTACCTGGACATTCCAGTCAAGATCTGGGGCCTGCCTCAGCTACCCCCCACCCCCACAGGAGAGACCTTTCTGCAGGGCCCCTTCCCAGTTGTGGAACACGCTCCCCACTGAGGCCTGCCCGAGGCTAACCTTTATTTCTTTTAAGCAGCAGATTAAAACTGTCCTTTACAGCAGGGGCACTACGTTCTTTCACTGGACTTTCTTAGCTGCTTAAACCAGTTTTAAGATTAACTTTAAGCTATTATAATGTTATATGTGTGTTTGTATGTGTTTTTTTATTTTTCTGTGGTAACACTGCTATGGTGTTTCAGTGAGGTTTGTGTTTTACACTGTATTTTTTGTATGTGGTTATAAACTGCCCAGAGAGTTTCAGTTATCAGGCAGTATAGAAATTAAACAAATAAATAGGATTACACTGACACAATTAATTTTAAGATATCATTGACTAGCCATCTGATTGGCATTCCTTTATTCTGCTTCACTTGACCTCCACATTTCCACCACTCCGATTTCTGTGCCACTAACTGCTCTTGCTACAGAGCAAGCATCTCGGTCCAGTATTAGTCTTGATACCTTGCTAGACATTAATTTTTGAATTGCAACTTAACCTTGTTCTCTTTCTTAGGAAACTTTAAAACGGTGCCTCGAGATGAGGCAGGAATGCCTATCTGTGAAACATCATCCGGCTCCCTGTCTCAGAAGCTGAACGGAGAAGCGAAAATCGCAATGACGATAGCCAGGCTTAGAGAGTCTTTTTCTCTCCAACAAGCAAAAAAGGCCAGTTTTCAGAGGCCAGAAAATAACAAGCAGCAGCATAGTTCTCCTGGGCAGAAAAAACTGTCATTTTCTACAGTTTTGGATCCTCCAAAAAAGAAGGCCAGCTCCAGTGGGGAGGCTGAGGATTCCAGCGCAACCGTGCTGGCTAGTAGGAATTTCCAGGACTCCGCAGATGTTGCCGATTCTGGCTGTTGTGGTGTGGATGGAAGCACTGCAGATCGCAGTAACTCCTTCAGCTGTGAAAGCGGGGTTACCTCCCCTGCCGAAGAATTCCAGGATTTTGGAGAAGTTCAAAGTGGCAGTCCGGAGACGAGGGAGCAATTCCACGGAGCAGGACAGGTGCCCAACCAAAACAAGCCGAGTGGGTTATCCCCACAGGCCAAGAGTTCATCCCCGAAAGCGAAACGTCTTAAGAGCAACCAGCCTCTTTCCCAGGTAGCCAGTTCGATCGAGACAGAGGAGGCCGAGGATTCTGCTGTCGTGCCGTCACAGTATGACATACATGTGGAAATGGAAAAGAGGATCATACCGCTGGAGTTCTCTCTGAACACGCTAACGGACAGAATAAAGAAGCTAATTCAGCAGCAGGAGATGAAAGCAGAAATGTTGAATTACAGAAAATTTAGGGCAAAGATTAAACCCGGAGAAAATAAAACAGCAGAGGATGAATTAAGGAAAGAAATCAGGTATTTGCCCGGTTAGACAAATAATTCTGTCTCAGTTGTCGGCAAGTTGGGGGACTTAATATTTAGGAAGCGTTACGCCCTAGGGATCAAACTAGTCAATCTGGAACTGGGGTTGTGGCCAGGAAATCCTCTCCCAAGGTGGGGAACTGCTCTTTTCCTGACCAGTGTGAGCTGTAGCTTCCTACCCAAGACATTCATGCCACAGGCCTCTGGGCTTTGATGTTACCTGGAGCTCTCACGGAAGCAGGGGCTTCTCTTTTGGCTTCCTTGTGAGGGGCCGCGAGCCAGTGGTTCGTGTGCCGGACTGGGGACCTGGGAGATCCAGGTGCTCGTCTCCATTCAGCCATGGTGCTCACTGGGCGACGTGGATTCTCAGCCGAGCCTACGTCTGTCAGTCACGACACCTGCCCCGCACACATGCATCATTTGTAAATAAAGAGAAATACAAGTGTTTCAAGAACCCTGTAACCTGTTTCTTTCCTCCCCTTCTCTGCACAGTAAAGAGATGTTTGCTGAAATGGAAGTCATCGGCCAGTTCAATTTAGGATTTATAATCGCCAGGCTGAACTCCGACCTCTTCATAATCGATCAGCACGCTTCAGATGAGAAATACAATTTTGAGATGCTGCAGGAACACACAACTTTGCAGGGGCAGAAGCTCATTACGTAAGTCCTTCCGCCACTGTTGCTTTTGACTGCATGCTGTGGGTGTTCAGAAGAGGCTGCCAGTATTAAATAGCATCTGTGGGGTTTTGCTGCACTGTAGGGACTGGATAAGCATTCACTCAGAATGGCTTAAGGTGTGTGTAACGATGATAAGGCCCTTGATCAGACTGGGATTAAATAGCAGGAATTAACCTAGCAATCTGGTGGGTTTTACAGTGCAGTAGGCCCCCTGTGCCTGCTGTTTCACTCAACCATGGATGACCACGGCCCTCCACGTTTGTGGGGGTTAGGGGGCACAGCCCTCCCATGAAAGTGGAAAAATGGTGCATCTCTCTAGAGTCTTTGCACTCACTGAGAGACAGAACATACGAGTGAGGTTTGCTAGTACCAAGACAAAGAACATGACGTCCCGCACAGACTCCCTAGAGACACTTGTGGTTTTTCCGCTTTCGCGGGTGTCCTGTACCCGTAACCCCTGCCAATGTGGAGGGCTGCCTGTATGGTACAGTCCTTGCCCCTATCCATGGCTTCGGATATCCACTGGGGAGCTTGGAACCTTTCCTCCACAGATATGGGGGTCCTACTGTGTTTAAAAGATTCGTGTTCCGTTACCTTTTTATTCCAGGTTGCTTAATATGAGAATGGATTCTGGTCTGTGATACATAAGAGGCTGGACTAGATTATCCATATCCCTTGCTCTGGGATTAAGAAATATGACTGTTCATAAAGGTAGAAAACAAGGAGATCATAAGGCTTTACACTCTGAACTATATATATTTACACAATCTTTTGATCCTTTAAACTTATGCCAGGATGTGTCCAGGGGAAGCTAGACTTGAGCATGGCCATATAGGTGACCCTTCATTCATAACACTAATTTCAGACATGCCTGAATGTGTGTGTGTGTCATTTTTTCAGACCTCAGAATCTTAATCTAACGGCTATCAATGAAAGTATATTAATGGAAAACCTGGAAATTTTCCAGAAAAACGGCTTTGATTTTATAATTGATAAGAATGGTAAGTTTCTGCTTAAAATTCTTAGCTGTTTTTGGAAGAAGAATGGGATGGAAACCTTAATATCAGATTCATGCTTTGAATGCAAAGAACTGCACAAGTTCGCATGATTAAGGGCTTGTACGTATATAGGCGTCTCTTTTCCTACTCACGCACACACCTCCCTATCTACTTATTAAACTGAAAGGGCTTTCAGACATTATTCTATGTTTAAGAATAAAAAGGAGTACAACTTCCACAACCCCGCAGCCAGCAAGAAAGATTTTTTTTCTGTCTAAACCTGCGTAGGATTGCACTTTGGGCGTATGCCCAGTGCTGTGATCCCTTCCAAAGTGGAAACTCATCAGGGAAGCCATGGTCCTGCAGGTGAGACATTCCCTGACCATGATGGCTCCTTCGTCACTGTTCCTGGAACATCATGGAAAGAAGCAAGCCATGGGAAAGGGGATCTTTTGCTGTTGTGGGTAACACATGAAACAGTCCTTAGAGCAACCTTAGCTGCAAGGTGATTTCTTGGTGTTGCTTTGGGCCTCCTGCTTCTCCACCTCTTACTCTCCCTCCCTCCCTCTCATACTTTCATATCTCTGTCTCTTACACACACCACACAGGCAACTTGTGATGAAGGGAAAGTGTGTGCCTGTAGAGGCTCAAGAGTGAAAGTTCTATTTTGGGCAAGATTGAGACGTGAAGGAACAAGAAGTGAAACAAGGGTGTTTCCTGTCTCTCCTGTGTCGATGGCATGACCAAAAAAATAATGTGGTGTAGTCTTTCATAGCTAACTTAAAACACTGAGTGGGTCAGCTCCATGTTTTAAAAAATACATCATGCAATTTTCCAAACCTTATTAAACAACCAAACTGCAAAAAAATGTCAGAATGTTAAGTAATTTTTAAAATTGTGTCTTATTTTACCTCTAAAAGTCTCCACCTTCAAAAAGCCCTTTTGTTACACTGACTCGCTCTAACTATGCTCAGCTGAATGGTCTTCTATGCTAAGCATTAGAAGCTTGGTGCAAATCTTAAAGTTCAAGTGTTGGATTATAAGTGGAGAATTAATGCATGTGAATAAGCACAAATTGCGGTTGTGGCGTTAAAAACACACACCCTGATTTCCTTTGCAGTGACATGTGGGTTTTTAAATTATATTGACATCTTTCAGCTCCAGTAACCCAAAGGGTTAAACTCATATCTTTACCAACAAGCAAAAACTGGACTTTTGGTCCGCAAGATATAGAGGAGTTAATATTCATGCTAAGTGATTCCCCAGGAGTGATGTGCAGGCCCTCCAGAGTAAGGCAGATGTTCGCATCTCGCGCATGTAGAAAGTCTGTAAGTATTTAATTACTCATTATTCATGTATTCAATTATTCAATACTGTTGTGCATTTTTAAGTTTTGTGTATTTGAAAACATTCGGTATTTGCTAGATGGCGAAATAAAGCCATTCAGTTATTTCCACTGGCTATTTAATATTTATAATACAGACTTGGCTTGATTTTGAATGCGTGGATAGCATGCACACTTCCTTTTCCACCTCAAGTTTTTCCTGTTTTATAGAAGTTAGTTATTTTGTCGCTGCAGTTCCTGAGCCAACCACCACTCTTACTGATTTACAGGAGAAAAAGGGGTGTGGAGAAAGTAGCATCTGATAACGAAACTCACTAGGCCAGTGGTGGCAAACCTACGGCAGGCGTGCCACAGCGGGCATGCAGAGCCCTCTCTGTCGGCACGCGAGCCAAGTCGCCCCAGCATCGGCCCAGGAGCCAGGCATCGGATAACAGCGCACACAGGGGCCATGCGCATGCTCAGGGGTAGCGGTGCCAGGCAATGACGTCACAAGCCACGACTCATTAGCTGCGACTTGTCTGAGCTTTCACAGGGCTGGTCAATGTGCTGCCAAGGAGATATATATATATATATATTTGCTTGGACTGGCGGTTTTCAGGTTTTATTGCAGTGTTGGCACTTTGTGATAAATCAGTGGGTTTTGGGTTGCAGTTTGGGCACTAGGTCTCTAAAAGGTTCGCCATCACGGCACTAGGCAATTCACTTTAGGAAATCTTCCTGACAAGCTGACCACCCCTTGCATCTCACACCAAGTCACTCTTAAGGAAAGCTAGAAACTGCCCAGGCTGTCTTTGGGCAAACCTGTGCTGCTTCGGGCTTGTGAGGAGGTCCTGCGCATCATGAAGCAGTCCTTGCACATAACAGGAAAGGCTAGGCTAGGCTAGGCTAGAACCCTTTCTCCATTATGGCTATACTTTGTTTAGTATTTAGAAGCATTTGGCTATAATAATGCTCCAGAAGAAGAACTGAGCCAAACATTCTCAGAGGGAAGTTCCTTTCAAGATCAAAAAAAGCGGCACGGTGGCACACGATTTACTAAAACTTGGGGGCGTGAGTACTCAGTGTTGTGTTTATCTGTTTGTCTCCCCCCTTGCAGGTGATGATTGGAACAGCACTTAATGGAAAGGAGATGAAGAAGCTGATCACTCACATGGGGGAAATTGAGCATCCTTGGAACTGTCCGCACGGAAGACCGACAATCAGGCACATAGCCAATCTGGACCTGCTTTCACAGGACTAACGAACCCTCTCCGTGCTTTCTTAGTCGGCTGAACGAAGGATTCCTTGCAAGCGCTCTTCCTTGTCTTTTGGAACCCCTGCTTTATCATGACACAGCCCTGAATGTCGCCAGACCAAACGCTCAAAGACCATTTTTGCTGTGAAAGAGTAACAGCCGGAACAAATGGGCAGGCGGCCCGGCCCTGGGAGGCGTTACAGAGATGCGCGAAGGGGCTCATCCATCAGCTGCCTTCCCTACGACATACCAAGCCACGGGATCTTCAGATCTGTGAAGATGCAGCATCATGACATGGGCACAAGTCCAAGGACGTTCCTGTACAGCAGTGCCGGTGATTTTGCAAGGTCCCACTGCATATTGCGTGCAGGAATGAAATGCCCCTGTTGGAAGACGGCATGTAATTTGTTGAAATTACATGCCGTCTTCCGAGAATTTAATTTTGTTACTGTAATTCCGCCTTCATTTTTACTTTTAGGGAATGATTTAGTAGCCATTTTATTAGTGCATGGCATTGCAGTAGTAACATGCTATAAACATTTTTTCTGTATATAAAAGAAAATAAATGTACTTGCATTTCCAGTTTGGGTGACTTCACATTTGTATAGAAGAATCATTTTATAATAAAGTGTTTGTATATACAGAAGTTCCTCAAGTTTTCATTGGATGGCTTGGCTGCAAAATGTGTCTCGGCTTGTCTTCAGGTTCTTTCTCTAGTTATATTTCAATTACTTACGATGTGAACTTTTTAGGAATTCAGTATCATGGAATTTTAGTAACTGGAGAGATAACCATAGATCATGTCCTCCCATATTAAACACAGTTTTGGTAGTTCTTAGTGGTGAATAAGTGTTAAAATTGAAAATGTGTATATGCTGTAAACTTGAGCAGGGGCTGAAAAGATGTTTGATGATAGGAGAAGAAAGAGACGGACTGTGGATAGAAAAGGGTCAACTCCGGAGTATTGGGATTCATTATATCTGGAAAGCTGTCAGAAAACAGAAAAGGAAATCGTTTTCCTTGCCTTAAGCTGGACTGGCTCCCCAGTGCAATTTCTGGGCTCTCCAGATGTTGTTGGACTGCGCCTCCTGCCAGCCAATGGTGAGGAAGGAGAAATGCTGTGGTCCAACACTGTCTGAAGGGTGAGACGTTTCCTACCCCTGCCCCCAGTAATAATTTTGTCACAATTTGCTTAAGCATCCTGGGAGACTCAAATGGTTTCATTATATAGATTTTAAAATGTCTTTTCGTTGTGTAAGTTGCTCAGAGAGCCCAAGTTTGGGCTAACATAGTGACATCTAAATTGAAATAATAAATTATTGTTAAATATATCTTATACAGGGGGTGCCAAAATTTATAGACATTTTAAGAGATGTTATTTATGTATTATTTTTCGAAGTTGCATTGAATTACGGTAACCATGTGTAGTATGACGTTTGCTCAAAAGACAGCATTCATCAAATGAATTAATGCTAGCATCACCCTGCGACAGTTTGTACTTGTTTGTGAAACAGTTGTGTTTGTGAGCTGCCCAGAGGTGCTGCGGCACAATTGGGTGGCATACAGATGTTTTAAATAAATAAAACAGGTTTTTTCCTTTCTTAAAATGTGTATACATTTTTAGTACCCTCTATTATATCGCGTGGAATAATAAATTTACATCATTGTTAAATCAAATCGTAAAATAAAAAACACATGTCTGGACTGGGGTGAGGAGGGCATTGGTAGAGAGCCAGAACCCCTCACTGCGCCTCTGCGGCCTTGCCCGCTCCCTCGGGCAGCCAGCGCTCCGGGGCCGGGCCGGCCCCTCTCGGGCATCCCCTGCCTCGGAGCGTGCGGCGGCGCGGCAGCAAGGCGGCTCTTGGGTGGCGGCCCCTTTAAGAGCAGGGCGCGCGCGCTCGCCGGCGGCGGCGGGCGGGGTTGCCATGGTAGCCGCCGGGGCCTAGGACGCCGCGGCTCCAGGTCGGAGGCCCGAAAGGCCCGAGGAAGCGTGAGAGGCGGCTGGGCCTCCGTTTTCCGCCGTAAGTGAACGGCCGGTCCTCGCCCGGCCCTGGAGCCCATGGGGTGGCTTTGGGCCAGTCGCAGACGCTCAGGCCAGCCTACCTCGCAAGGTTGTTGTGGGGTTAAGGTGGAGAGCAAGAGGAGGCGAATGATGTAAGCCGCCTTAAGTTCTTGGTAAGGAAAAAGGCGGGATATCAATCAGTCAGTCAGTCCAATCCAGTGAGCTTTGGCTGTGGGATGGTATAGAGAGGAATGAAATATATACATACATAAACCCACATACTTGAAAGGCACCTCCATTATACACCCCACGAATGTCCAAAGGGTGCACCTGTCAGCACCAGGTTGTTTGTTTCTTTATTACTTAAATGCATTTATTGCATAAATTTATTCATTTGTTTAAAATGAATAAAACCAAAACTTTTCGGCTGAGTCTTTAGAGCTTTCCTGAAAAAGGTGCAGCGGCACAATTGGGCGGCATAGAAATGTTTCAAACAACCAACCAAACAAAAAAGTAGAAAAAGGGCCTGCTGATTCCCTGATGGAGGGTGACTCCAAAGATGTGGGGGGCCACTACCGAACGGGCTTGAACTCGCCAGCCTAGCTCCCCTTGGAGGCAGACCAGTTAGAAAGGGCTTTTCTCAAAATAGACTCATGGTGACTTAAAATTAAAACATGAAAAATTAAAAGCTGAAAGACTTACCCACCACAATACAACCACCCCGTAAAACAAGTAAAACATAAATAAATGAAATGATAACAGACTAGCCCACAATATTCCTACAAATGCTTGGGAATAGGGAAAATGCTTAACCTGCTATCATGAAGACCTTGCTGGGGAGAAAATTGTTGGGGGACAC
This sequence comes from Varanus salvator macromaculatus, assembly GCA_023646645.1. Taxonomy (NCBI): domain Eukaryota; kingdom Metazoa; phylum Chordata; class Lepidosauria; order Squamata; family Varanidae; genus Varanus; species Varanus salvator. The sequence goes on along the minus strand of JAIXND010000852.1, from coordinate 8,148,357 downwards.
CTGTGTGCCTACTCTGGAAACTGCAACTAGCACAAAATAAGGCGGCCAGGTTGGTCTTTAGAACATCACAGGGAGACCATATATCGCTGATTTTAAAGTCTGCACTGACTAACAGGTTTCCAGATGCAGTTTTGTTGTTGTTGTTGTTGTTGTTAGTTGCGAAGTCGAGTCCGACCCATCGCGACCCCATGGACAACATTCCTCCAGGCCTTCCTGTCCTCCACCATCCCCCGGAGTCCACTCAAGCTCACACCAACCGCCTCAGTGACTCCATCCAGCCACCTCATCCTCTGCCGTCCCCTTCTTCTTTTGCCATCTATTGTTCCCAGCATTAGGCTCTTCTCCAGGGAGTCCTTCCTTTTCATTAGGTGGCCAAAGTATTTGAGTTTCATCTTCACTATCTGGCCTTCTAAAGAGCAGTCAGGGTTGATCTCCTCTAGGACTGACCGGTTTGATCGCCTTGCGGTCCAAGGGACTCGCAGGAGTCTCCTCCAGCACCACAACTCAAAGGCCTCAATCCTTTTGCGCTCAGCCTTCCTTATTGTCCAGCTTTCACAGCCATACATTGCAACTGGGAAAACCATAGCCTTGACTATACGCACTTTTGTTGGCAGGGTGATGTCTCTGCTTTTTAGTATGCTATCTAGATTTGCCATAGCTTTCCTCCCCAGAAGCAAGCGTCTTTTAATTTCTTGGCTGCAGTCCCCGTCTGCGGTGATCTTGGAGCCCAGGAAAATAAAATCTGTCACTACCTCCATTTCTTCCCCATCTATTTGCCAGGAAGTGAGAGGACCGGATGCCATGAGCTTAGTTTTCTTAATGTTGAGTTTCAAGCCAACTTTTGCGCTCTCCCCCTTCACCCGCATCAAGAGGCTCTTTAATTCCTCTTCACTTTCTGCCATGAGAGTGGTATCATCTGCATATCTGAGGTTGTTGATATTTCTCCCAGCAATCTTGATTCCAACTGGTGATTCATCTAGCCCTGCCTTTCTCATGATGTGCTCTGCATATAAGTTAAATAGGCAGGGTGACAGTATACAGCCTTGCCGAACTCCTTTCTCAATTTTGAACCAATCAGTGGTTCCGTGTCCGGTTCTCACTGTTGCTTCTTGACCTGCATATAGGTTTCTCAAGAGACAAATAAGATGGTCTGGTACTCCCATCTCTTTAAGAACTTGCCACAATTTGTTGTGATCCACACAATCAAAGGCTTTAGCGTAGTCAATGAAGCAGAAGTAGATCTTTTTCTGGAACTCCCTGGCTTTCTCCATGATCCAGCGTATGTTGGCAATTTGATCTCTAGTTCCTCTCCCTCTTCGAAATCCTGCCTGTACTTCTGGTAGTTCTCGGTCCACATACTGCTGGAGCCTAGCTTGTAGGATTTTGAGCATCACTTTGCTAGCATGTGAAATGAGTGCAATGGTGCGGTAGTTTGAACATTCTTTGGCATTGCCCTTCTTGGGGATCGGAATGTAAACTGACCTTTTCCAATCCTGTGGCCACTGTTGAGTTTTCCAAATTTGCTGGCATATTGAGTGTAGCACTTTAACTGCATCGTCTTTCAGGATTTTGAATAGCTCAGCTGGAATGCTGTCACCTCCACTAGCTTTGTTGTTGCTCAGACTTCCTAAGGCCCATTTCACTTCACATTCCAGGATGTCTGGCTCGAGGTCAGTGACCACCCCATCGTGGTTATCAGGGACGTTAAGCTCTTTCTTGTATAGTTCTTCTGTGTAATCTTGCCACCTCTTCTTAATCTCTTCTGCCTCTGTAAGGTCCCTGCCATTTTGGTCCTTTATTATGCCCATTTTCGCATGAAATGTTCCCTTCATATCTCTAATTTTCTTGAAGAGATCTCTGGTCCTCCCTATTCTATTGTTTTCTTCTATTTCTTTGCACTGTTCATTTAGGAAGGCATTCTTATCTCTTCTAGCTGTTCTCTGGAATTCTGCATTCAATTGTTTGTATCTTTCTCTTTCTCCCTTGCCTTTCGCTTCCCTTCTTTCCTCAGCTATTTGTAAAGCTTCCTCAGACAGCCATTTTGCTTTCTTGCATTTCTTTTTCTTTGGGATGGTTTTAGTTGCTGCCTCTTGTACAATGTTGCGAACCTCCGTCCATAGTTCTTCAGGCACTCTGTCTATCAGATCTAATTCCTTAAATCTATTTGTCACCTCTACTGTATATTCATCAGGGATATGATTTAGGTCATACCTGAGTGGCCTAGTGCTTTTCCCTACTTTCTTCAACTTAAGCCTAAATTTTGCCACCAGAAGCTCATGATCTGAGCCACAGTCAGCTCCTGGTCTAGTTTTTACTGACTGTATAGAACTTCTCCATCTTTGGCTGCAGAGCACATAGTCAATCTGATTTCTGTGTTGACCGTCTGGTGATGTCCATGTGTAGAGACGTCTCTTGGGTTGTTGGAAAAGAGTGTTTGTTATGACCATCGTATTCTCTTGACAAAATTCTACCAGCCTATGCCCTGCTTCATTTTGTATTCCAAGGCCAAACTTGCCTGTTATTCCGGTTATCTTTTGGTTTCCTACTTTAGCATTCCAATCCCCCATGATGATAAGGACATCATTTTTTGGAGTTAATTCTAGCAGGTGTTGTAGGCCTTCATAGAACCGGTCAACTTCAGCCTCTTCAGCACCAGTGGTTGGGGCATAGACTTGGACTATTGTGATGTTGAATGGTTTGCCTTGGATTCGAACTGAGATCATTCTGTCATTTTGGAGATTGTATCCCAGTACTGCTTTTCCTACTCTTTTATTGACTATGAAGGCTACTCCATTTCTTCTGAGGGATTCTTGCCCGCAGTAGTATATCTGATGGTCATCTGAACTAAATTCACCCATGCCTGTCCATTTTAGTTCACTGATTCCTAAAATGTCGATGTTCAGTCTTGTCATCTCTTGTTTGACCACATCCAGCTTGCCTTGATTCATGGATCTTACATTCCAGGTTCCTATGGAGTAAAGATCTTTGCAGCATCGGACTTTCCTTTCACCTCCAGATACATCGGCAACTGAGTGTCCTTTCGGCTTTGACCCAGTCGCTTCATTCTTTCTGGCGCTACTAGTACTAGCCCTCCGCTCTTCCCCAGTAGCATATTGGACACCTTCCGACCTGAGGGGCTCATCTTCCGGTGTCATATCGTTTTGCCTTTTGGTTTTCATGTCCATGGGGTTTTCATGGCAAGGATACTGGAGTGGGTTGCCATTTCCTTCTCCAGTGGATCACGTTTTGTCAGAGCTCTCTGCTATGACCTGTCCGTCTTGGGTGACCCTGCACGGCATAGCTCATAGCTTCATTGAGCTACGCAAGCCCCTTCGCCACGACAAGGCAGTGATCCATGAAGGAGCCAGATGCAGTACATAGTCTTAGTAATTACCTTTAAAGCTCTTTGTGGTTCGGTTCCAAGAGGCTTCAGAAAAGCATGGGACTTTGTGGTAAGGTGGAGGTGTATATGTTTTAAAATAAATATACTGTATAATTGAATTTGTTTGTTTGTAATATAATTCCAGTCATTCAGCTGCATTGGGGTGAAGCAACACCTTGCTCAGTATGTTCCTATTCGAATCCTAAGATCGTACACAATATTTTGATTGATAAGATCTGTTTAATTTTGTCTTTATTATATCCACTGTTACGCCATGCATCTATTTTACCTTAATCGCTGTAGGTTATCAACTTCGTTATATTGGTTTCATTATTTTGTTTATCTAATTATGATTATTGTACCGCTGTTATATATTTTTAAATTTGTAAACAACCCAGAGAGCCCAATGAGCTGTGGGGTGGTATAAAGATGTATTAAATAAAATTAAAAATATTTATAGCCAGTTTTGTTTGCTTTTAAGGAAAAGACAGCTTACATCATTCTCCTGCTGTCAATCTTATCCCCACAACAACAGCCCTATGAGGTAGGTTGGGCTGAGAGACTGTGACTGGCTCAAAGTCACCCAGTCAGCTGCATGGCTGAGCAGGGACTAGAACCCAGGTCACCTGAGTCCCAGTCCTGCATTCTTAACCACTACACCGCTCTGACTCTCATTACATCCTAAAAATTTATCTGTCATTGTAGCAGGTATTAAGTGCTTCATCTTCATTTCTTTTGTGTATAAAGTGGAAGTGCTAAAAATGGAAACAGTTTTCCTGTGAAGTGGCCACAAAGCAAATGTATCAAATGTATGATCTTGTCCCCCTCCAGATAAAAAGGAACTGCACATTTTGAAATGTGTAGATGTGAACTCCAGGCAGACCAGATTCCGGCATCCCAGAACAGAAATGGGTAAAGATAAGAAGAAAGACAGCAAAAAGGGAGAGAAGTCTTTACCTCCCCCTGCAAGAGATCCATCTTTTGACGTTGCTGCTTCCCTCCAGAACATTCCTCCACCTGCAAATCTAGTGGACGAACAGTTAGTTGCCCAGTTGGCTTCCAAAGAAGAAGTAAAAGAGACAGAGGTACCCCCAGTCCCAGAACACATTGAGTATGAGGAGCCGATTCTCACGCAGCTCATCGTTGAAAGGTAAACCAGGAAGTTAAGTAAAAATTTCCAGACAGACACACGTGTCTGTTAAGTGTTGTTCACCCAGTCCTTCATCTTAAGAACATCAGAAGAGCTGTGCTGGATGGATTGGACCAAAGACCTATCTAGTCCAGCATTCTTTTCTCCCAGTGGCCAACCTGATGGCTCCAGAAAGCCCGCAACCAGGATGCGCTTGCAGTAGCACTGTCCTGCTTGTACTCCTTGCAACTAGTACCCAGATGCCAAAGGGAGTAATATCATGACCAGCTATCATGGCCAGTGGCTCTTGACTCTTTCATCCTCCATGAGGCTTAAGGGGTGCTTTGTACCCTTTTAAAGCTGTCAGAATTGGTGGTCGTCTTGATGGTGGCGACTGTGTGCTGGGTGGAGGAATGCCTCCTTTTACCTGTTCTGGATCTTTTTTTTTTTTTAAACGAGAGGAGGACAGAAAGATGGGTTGGGCTTCTGTAAGATATCATAGCATGTTCTAGAAATGCCTCAATAAAAAGGACTTGAGAATCACTCTTTGGAGAGAACCAAGTTTGCAAAGAATTCCAGAGAATTCTGGATTATCCTGAACCAACTTTGCATCACTACTGGCTCCTCCTACTAACCTGAGCCACTAAACTGGCTGTGAATTGAGAGCTTATCAGGTGCTCTCAATCAGAATCCTGGCTAGATGCTCCAGTATCTAAGTCAAGGTTTGTTCTGGCGTATGAATCTTGGACTGACTGGGAGTGACAAGACAGAAAGCTTTCAATTCCTGGTTGGTTTAGCAGCTCACACTAGCAGGCAGAACCTGTTACATTATTCATGATAGTCCATGATAGGCTTGTGTGTGTGTGTGCGTGTTAAGACTGCCAGTTGCACTGCACTGAGAGTGTTCTTGTGCCTTTAAGAGGATCCCAATGCATAGAAGAGAAACATTAACTGTGTGTAGTTTCTCCATCCCTGCTACTGGTGTACTTCTGGCAAGAAAGGCTGGTTTTCAGTTTGATACCCAGAAATGTTCCTTTATCTGTGTTCAGAATGCTAGTGATAATGACCTATGCACAGCATATCAATTTTTACTGTTTGCTTGCTTGTCTTGTAGCTATGAAGGAGAAAAGGTCCATGGTTTATATGAGGGAGAAGGAATAGCCAAATTTCAAGGAGGCAATGTATACAAGGTCAGTATATTTAATGTTGGGCTCCATGTGCTATATCTTTGGGACATATTAAAGCATTTTGTTTATTCATTTTTATTTATATTGTATTTTAATATGTTGTAAGCCGCCCCGAGGCTTTGTTGCGATGGGGCAGCATATAAATGTTTTAATAAATAAAATAAATAAATAAATTTAAGATATTTGTATGCCGTCCTTTGCAAGAGCCTCAGGACAGCTTACACAAATAAAATACAAATACCTAACATAACATAAATTAATTAATGACCCACTCTGGCTGCAATTAAAATATGGTGATAAAATTCAATATTAAAACTTATTAAAATGTTGATTAAATAAAAAGGTCTTAACCTGGCGCTGAAAAACATATAATGACGGCGCCAGGTGGACCTCTCTGGGGAGCGCATTCCATAGATGGGGCGCCGCCACAGAGAAGGCAGTAGGGCAGTCTTATTCCTTGGAACTATGAGATGGACTTGCGTGGATGCATTTCTCCATTCCATGTGACGTCTTCCTTTTTGCCTCTGGGGCTAAGGTGGCAGTGGATGGTAGACACAAGTTATTTAGACCCACTGATGTGTAAATAAACTAGGTTTTCTCAGAATATAGCAAAGGGGAAGAAACCGGTAAGGCGCCGTCAGAGCTTTGTGGACTATTGCCATCTAAATCTCCAACCCAAGCAGCTGAAGATGCAGAAGGAATTGTCCGCAAAAGACTGACACGACCTGTTCCTCACTTTTCCTGAATTCACAGATCATGAAACCACTTTCTGGATCTTCTATAATAGGGGCAGGCAGGAGATAAATCCCTGAGTGATTTGCAGTTAATGAACAGAGGTTTGTGGCTCCCCGTTGTCTAATGATGGCAACTAAATCTCCCCCCCTCCCCCCCAAGTTAGGTTGCTGAAAAATAACACTTGGGAGGAAAAAAAAACATGAGTGCACATAAGCATGAAAGGACTTACGAGTTTGGTTCCCGGCTCCAAAGGCATCCTGTTACTTAACTGTGAGCATATGCCCACCCAACTGGGTCATAATTCTGCAGATTGCTCTTGTTTGTGAGATCTGCAATTTTAGTAAAATCAGCTACAATAAAAAAAACAGTAGATCAGGTAAGCCTAAAGCCTGCTCACACCTGTCCCATTTATGTTTTCATATTGCACTGGGGCAGGTGGGTTATTTAGACCCACCAGTTATGTTTCCATATTGCAAGTTGCCAACGTTGGAGGGAGTGAACAGTTTGCAAGAAATTGAAGCTGGTAAGGCTGAAGACTTTTTCCCGTTTCACTTGTCAAATGGAATATACAGGACTTTGGAGCACTACAAATACTCACAGAAGCTGTAAGAGTTGTCAGTGTCCTGCCTCACAAAGGGCAGCCCTGGATTTGAAGGCATCCTTTGATTGAAGGGGTGTCCATTCCTACTCTTGTTTAAAGCTAAAGAACCATAAGCAAGAGAACCATGGGCCTTGACGTTTCCCGTCAACAGTGAGCATCTGGACGGAAGACTTAAGGAGGACCAGAGGTCTCTTGGTCACATTGTGTCTTACTTAAGCCATAGCAATTATGTGTAAAACTGCATTGGTACATATAAACCAGCACATAGGAATGTCATGCCAGCGTGTGCCTTATTTGGTCCTTCTTTCTTTTGGTAATGCACAAGTGGCCACCCTGAAAAGCTCTAAGCAACGATGGCAGTAGGCTTAGAGTGAGCATTCCAGGTTTGAGGCCTCTATTTTACCGTCTTTGACAATGCAAAAAACCCAAACAACCCCCACCCCCGGTATGCCTCTAGGTTCGTTATTAACCTACACCAGTCTTCCCCAAGTTGGAGCTCCCCAAATGCATTGGCTTACAACTCACATCATCCACAGCCAGCAGGTCCGGTGTGGCTGGGAATGGTGCGAGTTGTAGTCCAACACACCTGGAAGACACCAGCCCGGGATAGTCTGATCTGCACTGACAGACAGCAACCGTGCTGGGTTTCAGACTGGAATCTTTTCTGGATGAATTGCACGGGGCAGTTCCTGCACGCAGAGGTATGCGCCGTGTCTCATCTGAGCTCCAGCCTCAAGCTGGAAAACAAGAGCAAGGATTTTCTTGTAGCTTCTCTTACTGCTTAGGTGTTCTAAAGGGAGATGCACTGATGAACTTGCGTTTCACGTTTAAGGGCATGTTTTCGGAAGGCCTCATGCACGGACATGGAACATACACCTGGGCTGACGGAGTGCAGTATGAGGTAAAATGCAGTGTTAAATGGAGCTTGGCTGCATGAGCAGCCAAGTGGTGAAGCTTCCAGCCTGCTGGACTTTCAGGACGTCAGTGGCTTGACCATTATAATCCGCAGCAGCCTGCCCCAACTCGGGACCCAGCAGAGGTGCTGGGCTGTCGGGGGCCTTGCTAGCTGCGAGTTGTAGGGATGACAGTCCAGCACATTTCCAGGCTGAGGAAGGGAAATCTGCAGAGTGCATTCAGCTGACATTTCCTCAGTGAGAGCCAGTGGCTGGCAGGAGGCTTGTGCTTTTCTCTGTGCAGGAAGTAGGCATTTCCAAGCTCTTGATACATGGATAATTTCCGTTCCCTCGGCTGAAGGAAGTGTGCTCGGATGGTGGGCTGGGATGAGCAGCAGTGTTTTGTAGGGGTTGCATACAAGAGGGAAGAGGAGCAGAGGGACTTCCAGAAAGTGTTGAACGGCAGCTCGCCATTGGCTATGCTAGCTGGGGTTGGTGGGAGTGGCAGCTGAACAACATCTGGAGAGCCATACATTCCCCACCACTGGCTTCAGGGTGCTGCATTCAGGGTTGGGCAAGACCAGAAAGCTAGCATATTTTAATTGACCGCTCTTGCTGCCAATAACCAGGCCTTAGGAAAGACATTTTCTACCTTTGAGAATGATGAAAAAATGCGCAAAAACTAAGAAACCGCTAAAAGTTCAGTGATCAGACGAAAGGGTGTGTGGATGTCTGAGGGACCTTGCAGGGCTGGATTTGGGACCCTAAGAAGGTGAGATTTGGCTCTAAGGCCTGAGGTTTTGCACCCTTTTTGTAAAACTCTTTTTTTCTGGGTTCCTGACTGGAGATTAGAAAAATGCCTAGTGACATTTGCATGCTTATTCTGTTACAGTGTGACTATGTTGTTCTTACTTGTTGCTATTATCAATAAAACATAACATTGTCAATTAAAAATAGTTTGAAACAATGCTGCTTTGCAGGGCTGCCTGTTGCTTGCCTCCTCTTATTTTCAGCTTGGTTATATGTAAAAAAAGCAAATATTACAGGAATGCCCTAAATCTCCAGAGGAATCCAAACTCTCTAGTGCTGTCCCTGGAACTTCTTACCACTCAGAAAAATGGGCACCATGTAATCTTATTTTCGGGATGCTCTTCCATTAGAACCAAAAACAAAACCCGTAATTTACTTCAGTGTAATTTGCAGGTGAAATAAGAAGTTGCTGCTTTTAGCAGTGTTTTTTTCCCCCCTGTACGCTCATCTTTCAAGGGAAACTTTGTGAAGAACCTGCAGATGCATCATGGCAGTTACGCCTGGCCTGATGGCAGCATGTATGAAGGTGAAGTGAAGAATGGGATCCGGCATGGCTTTGGCATGTACAAGTGTGGCACCTATCCTGTTTCATATATTGGCCAGTGGGTTGAAGGCAAAAGGCACGGCAAGGTAACGGAAGCGTACTGTCTACAGCATTGCCTGGAGAGCCGGACTCCAGGCACGCAGGGTATCCCCCGTGACAAGAGCTCTTGCAGTCAAGGGCTGGTCTTGAGGCACTTGGTTGCTTGAAGTGCATTTGGATAGGAAGGTGACCGATGGCCACACTCCTTTCAGTCTTTGTGAGAGTCGTGCTTTGTGGCTGCTGTCCACCCAAACAAGTAGAGCGAACTCCAGTACGAGGGAGGTCCTTCGGCGCAAATACACCTATTTGCATGAAAGCAGGACCTATGACTTTCTTCATCCTGGTCTGCCCAAACACATGCATCTTTGTTTTGCCATTGGAAAAGTGGTAGACGGGGGAGTTGAAATCGAAACGACAGATTTTATAATAAGCAAGTGGAAGTGCATTTGAGCAGAAACTGTGTCAGAAACAATACAGAAAACTTATGGCCTATTTCAAAATACTGACTTCTTTCATAGTTAGATTGTCTACATGCTGAGTAAATAAAACCTCGTCATGAAAAGCATACCAAGAGAAAAGCTTTAATTAGATGTTTTGCCCCCAGTGTTGTCCAAATGGTCAGTTATTTCTTTTGGAAAAATAAAGTCCTTGAGAGGAAAGAACTCTCCCCAAAAACCTTTTTCCTATTCCTACCTGCTGCTTCCACCCTTTGGATTTATTTTTAATTGTTTGTTTATTTTTAAATTTATAAGCTGCTGAATAACCCACCAGGGCTGGCTGGCTGGCTCCCTCTCCCTCTCCCTCTCCCTCTCCCTCTCCCTCTCCCTCTCCCTCTCCCTCTCCCTCTCTGTGAGGATCACAAGCTGCTCACCTCTGCCACAGGATGCTAAGTGTCAGGAAGATAATGCTGAATTATTTGAAAACATCAGGTAGTTAAATAGTGTTCCTTAGACCATAAGGATACATTTTTAAGCAATCAAGCTGTTCAAGGTGCTCCTTTAGACCATTGTATGTTTTTAAAATGTTTGTACATTTAGTTAATTTAGAAGCTTTCATAACCAACAATGTGTACATTCAACATGTGTGAAAAGCCTGCTGCGGGCACATAAACTCCAGTTCTTTATATTCTTTGTATGATTTGGGTTTTAGGGAACCATCTACTATAACAAGGAAGGTTCTTCCTGGTATGAAGGCGACTTTGTAAACAATATAAAAAGTGGATGGGGGATAAGATGGTGAGTTTGAGAACGTTTTTGGTTTAGCATGTAGCTACAGGAATCTCCGATTTTATTCAGTATATGTCTATCAGCTGCACTCCTTCCAAGGAAGTCCTGGCATCCATGGGTGCTTCCCTTGTTATTCCTGTGATGGAGGTTGCACTACATAGAGTGCAGGCCAAAGTGCACCTCTCTTTAATAGCATATTTCAAACTGTGTTTAGGAGTTTAGCAACAAAGCAATAATGTTCTTTAATAGTGGAAAATCTCAAAAGTTTGGGAAGGTAACACTTTCCAGCTAGTGGGAGAAGGGAAGGCTTCAAAAATTTGCTGTTTAAATGTGGCTGAAAGAGAAGAAGCTTTGCCATTTGCCATGGCACATAACAGCTACTGGCCTGGGGCGGGGAACAATAATGATCCAGGTTGCAACAGTTGGGAAAAGGGAGAATTTAACCTTTTTCTCCCTGATGAAAATTGCTTCTTCAAAGTTGCTTTTTGCACTGGAAGGAAAGCTTCTGTTATTCCCAGATAGACTGTCTCTGAACATGGAGGTCCCATGTAGTCACTGGGACTATCTTTACAAACCTCTCCTTCTCCATTAAGTGTTGAATGTCCTTTTGAAACCACCAGTGAAAGGCTGCTCTCCAGTCACTGAATTCCATAAATCCAGGTATGGAGTGTGGGTCTATTTTAAAACATTTGTTTTTCTTAATATGTATGTGACAACTGCATTCATTCCTCATATTTCTATGCTGAAAGCTCTCTGGACAGCTCATAATAGATCAAACCTCTAAAAATACAGTATTATAATGTAATACACAGTCCTCTGCATACAAAAACATAAAACATTTTTGCAATTGACAATAAAATGCCAGGACTTGTCAAAAATTGTATGATGCTCTGGCAGATGCCTGGGAGTAGAGGAAGGTACTAATCTACCACCAGAAAAATGACAGTGGGAGCACCCATCTTCCAAACCTTCCTCAGGGAAGACCCTCAGGTGACGCTCATAATGCACTGGTAGGTCCGTGCTGCATTGTTGAGTTTTCTTGTTCATGTGTTTCTTCAATAGTTATAAATCTGGAAATATCTATGAAGGCCAGTGGGAAAGGGACATGCGCCACGGAGAAGGGCGGATGAGATGGCTCACGACGAATCAGGAATACACAGGGAAGTGGGTTAATGGCATCCAGGTAGGAGATGAATCAAGATAAGTGCTTGGATTTTGCACATCGTTACATGAACCGTCTTTATTTCAGCCATCTTTACCACCCACCTCTCCCACCTTTCCAGGTGACAGAACATCCTGGAAATAAACTTAGGAAGGCAGCCATTGGCTTCCCATTATGAAACCTATTAGGAAGAATTAAGGAAAACAGCCCTCTTTCATAAGTTGAATTTCACAGACAATAATATACTCTTGCCTGGCACAGTCTAAAGTTCTCTGATGAAACATACCTTGGATAATAATTGAGATATTGATAAACCCAGCCTGAATAGAGTCCTTGTACAGAGGTACAGCCATTTAAAAACATTCAAGCTTAGAAACAGACAAACTCTGAAACAATTCTAACGCTTTTGAAACCATTTTAAAACTGAAATACATTAAAACAGTGGAAAGCAGAGTGGTCCTTATTTCAAGCGAAGGTGTCCTTCAGGCAAAGATTTCCAGTGAAATAGAGACAGTCCTGTCATGCAGCTTGATCCTGTCCAGCGAATGCATGTGCAGTCCCGGAATGGCTATTCTGACAATGGCTTGCTCTTTTCAGCATGGGTATGGCACCCACACCTGGTATCTGAGGAGAATACCTGGGTCACAGTACCCTCTACGGAACGAATACATGGGCGACTTTGTCTATGGGGATCGTCACGGAAGTGGCAAGTTCTTCTTTGCCAGTGGAGCGATGTATGATGGGGAGTGGGTTTACAACAAAAAGCACGGCATGGTAAGCTTTTGTGTGCTGTGTCAGAAGGGCTCAGAAGCAGCTCTCAGCTTGTTTGATACAGCAATATAACGAGAAAGAGAAATTATACATGGTTAAGTCATATTCCTTAAAATAAACACCATAAATAAGCATGAAACAGTTGGGAGTCGTTCCTAGTCCATAGCTGAGATCCCTTAGTGGCTCTCTGCACATATCCGTAGCCATGGTGAAGTGGAGCCAGGGTTCATGGGAGTGCTGTACTGTCCGTAGGCCCTCCCCCTAGCGACTCCCCTTTCTTTCTGAGTGTGCCTGCCATCCTCACAGTTGCTTGCGAGTGGGGACTAGGCTGAATTCCTTTTCTCAAGAACAAAGTATTCCCCTTTGTAATGCAAAATATTTTTTTGGCGGGGGTGGAATGGTCTTGAATGGGCAATTAGGATTTATTAGCCCTGTACAAGAGCTGCTCTTGGTTGGAGATAGAAATGGCCACATCTGGTGTGCTAACATGGATCAAGCAACAGTCTGATTTTCTTTATTTGAGTGGGCAGTTAGGAGCGCCTGGACATCAAAGTGGAGGTATTCCTAGTCTCCCGCAGCCTTTTTCATGCTTCCAGTATTCTGGCACACTCCAGGGCAACTAACCAATGGAATCCAGAGTGAAATTATGCAGGTGCCTGTCCACATGTAGTTTCTGGGCTGTAAGTGTGAGCACACATTTGGTTTTTCTTCAGGGGAAGCTCGTGTTCAAGAACGGGCGTGTGTACGAAGGTGAATTCATATATGACCATATAGCTGAATATCCCACTTTTCAAGCTGACACTATGAGCATGGAAGATCTGAGCCGCATTCTCACAAAGAGCCCCTTTGATACTGGTGAGCAGTTTCAGGTGTTGCCGGAGGAATGACAATTTATCAGACACTTACCCATGATTTAAAAACAATGTTCATTATGCCCATTGTATTCATTCATAATTTGTCGATGGTAACAAACAGCGAGTACTGGGAGAACAGCTTTATTAACCCAGGTGAGGGCAATGTGGTGCGTTGGTTACTCTTTCAAGAGCTCCGAGTTCAGACTCTCTAAAGCTGACCTACCTCACAGGATTGTTGTGAGGATAAAATAGGGGAGGAGCACTATAAACTTCCCTATTCTCCTTGGAAGTGTTCGTTACTGCTTTCAGCTTTCTGTCACCTGTAAATTTGATGCGCATCCCTTCCGCACCCTCATCCATCTCACTTGTCAGATGCCCACTACAACCTCTGCTGAACCCTCCACTGCCCTCACCATTGTTTTGCTTCATGGTAATGAAGAAAGGTGCACTTTGATTTCCTTCTTTTTTTCATTGCACAGAGAGCATCAAAGTTGTTGATGGCACTGGAGGATCAGCTGCGTTGGGCTCAAGCATGGAAATAGATATATCTACTTTGTTGGCGATATTTCCAGAGAAAGACAAGAAAGAAGAAATCAAGCAGGCATGCAATTGCTTATACACGTCTGATTTTGAGTCACATGGCTGCTTGTGAAGAGAAAGCGGACAAGCAAGAACACAATCAAGCTGCTAAAGGGAGAGAGAGAATGAAATGTCTCATTCCATCTTTTCTTTTCCAGACGGAGTTTGTTGTGCTGAGACATATCTCCGAACTGAGGAGAATCTACACCTTTTATAGCAGTCTAGGATATGACCATTCTCTTGACAACACTTTCCTGATGACGAAGCTTCAGTTCTGGCGGTTTTTAAAGGATTGCAAATTCCACCACTGCAACCTTACCCTTGCTGATATGGATCGGATCCTGAATGGTTTGTACTCCTATGATAGACCATGGCGTTAATATTTTGTATAGTAATGCTAGGTGCACAGGCCATAAACATGGCTAAATCTGCAATCCTGTCCATGCAGAGAGAGGAAAAGGAGACTGCCTGCAATTCCTAGCATACTCTTCCTGGCCTTGCTGGCTCAGGCATGCTGGCCGTTAGTTGCGGGCTTATTTTCTGTCGAAATATGCAGAGGATTGCATCTTAATTAACCTGATTTACAGCTTCATAGCACCTTGGGTTGAAGTAGTAATTAATGTCTAAATTGGCTTAAATTCACTGGCAAAATGGTAGGTTTTAGATGGGAATGCTTACAGAATGATGTGAAAAAAAAAACCTGGAGGAACAGCATTTTTTAATTTAAAAAAGTCCGGGAAAAGAAAGCATTTTTCTCCTAATTTTTCTGTCCTACTTTTTTTTCTTTTTTCAGGCTTTCACATCTCCATGTTTATGTAGCTTAGTATCTTCTAGAAATAGTTCATGGGTAACAGAAGAGGGGGCTGTGGATTTGGGAACTCGTTAAGGAGCTGCTTTTGGGACACAATTTAAAGCAGGAGCACTTTGCTCTTCACATTTGAAATAAGAAGGTCAGACCACTTTAAGAAATCTCTTGAGAAGGCAAGGAATAAGTGAATTATAAGAAGGAGAGATGCGTGCGGAGCAGCCTTTGCCTATCAGCTCCAAACGGGTGGGAGGGCAGCAGTAGTCAGGAATGCTGGGATTTGTAATCCAAAACACCTGAAGGGAACCGCGTTGCAGAAGGCTGGTGGAAATCTCTTTTTGTGAGCTAGAGGTATTATTTTCTTCCTGAATTCTGGCCCCCAGTTTTTCGAGAGCTGAAGTTACCACTGTTCGCTGGGGGCGGGCGCGGGGGGGCCAGCATCGGTCGGATCAAGGAAAGTGCCGATCCAGGCAGATCGATTTGATGCGAACGGCGCGGCCTCACGAGCGGAGCCGAACGCGGCAAGTGAATGAAGGCACTGATCCCGGGGAGGAGCAGTGGGTGGGCGGGGCCATGCAAATCGCGCACCAACGGGGAAGGCGGGAAGGCGAGAAATGGACGAGGTTGGCAGAAGGCACCAAATTGCAGCGCAAGCGATCCGGGAAAGAGGCTCCTCGCATCCGTGGCCGAGGGAGGTGCCTTTTCTGAGTATATTCGTGGCACTTGCAAGTTGGGCTGCCGGGGCTGTTCGGCAGGACCGCTCGCGGTTTGCTGTTGCTCTCAGAAACCGAGGATTCCCTTGGAGCCGGTGCCTTCGGCTTCTGGCCGAGCATCGGTATCGCTTCTCGGCCTTTTGGCTAAGATCAAGTGTAGTATCTGTTCTTATCAGTTTAATATCTGATATGTCCTTTATTTGAGGACTATATATTAAATGGATTTTTGGAGCCGGGAGGTGGAATAGGGGCTTGCTCCATCCACTCCACGCATCAACCTGGTATTGCAGTATTTCCAGGAATGGTGCACCTCCCTTTGGGGAGATATCTACTTGTACAAAAAACAGAATTAATATGAACAACTAACTGCTTTTTTTTCTACCTTTTATTTTGGTGTTGATTATCTTCTTTGCAATGTCTTAGGATCTTGTTTTGTATGGGGTGCTTATTTGCTTTGCAATCCTTTATTATTTTGTATGTGGGGAACACATTTCAACATCTGCTACTGAGAACACAGTGTAATAGCTGCTTAGTCTCCTTATTGGGGGAATGTGGCATATTTTGGAACAGGGAAATAGAACTGGAATTGCTTCCTCAATGCACTAGGTGTATTTAAATATGCAGGGATCCAGGTTTGGCTTTAGGGAGCTGAGGAGTGGACGAATTTGCCAGCTTCGTTTTCTCCACCTTTGATTATTTTTCCGCTTTTGGTGATACCGGATTAAGACTACCCTTCCTTTTTTTTCGTTTCCTTCCAGTTGTATCATCTTCAGCAAGTGGCACTTCCCATGCTAAGTATTGCTATACCTAGTGAACAGGGCTGGTACAGATGGCTGAGAATTTTGTTTGGTCTATTGTTAAATAATGGCTTGATAAATTGGCAAAATTCTTCAGCACAGAAAGAATGAGGAAAAAGCATTCAAAAGCAGGATATGTATTACCATTATGATTATACTTATAAGAGTAGTATTATATAAAGGCATTCGTATTCTGACTTTTTTCCTCTTGTGAGGATCCTCAGGCAGGTTACTTAGCTCCATTTAATTCTTGCAAGAAGAACCCTATGAGGGAGGTTGGGCTGCTCCAAAGTCACCCTGTGAGCTTCACGGCCAAGTGGGGACCAGGACCTGAGTCTCCCAGGTTCCCAGTCCAGTACCCTCAGCTCTGCACCACACTGGCTCTCACAGTGTCCCTAGAGAAGAGGTGTTAATTGATTGCTACACTTTTATTCCATGTTTCAGACAATTGTCTTCCAAATCAGCTGGGAAGAGTAAGAAAGGGAGACAGGCCATCCGGGATACTGACAATTCTGATCAACTCTGTGGTTCTTCCCTTTGACCCTTACATGTGTGCGTCTGTCTGTTTTGCAGATAAAACATTACTTGACGAGATCCATTCTCCATATGAGACTTTGCTTCTTAGAATGTTTTTGACATACGTTATCTATTTGTCGTTCCATATCTATCATAAGGAGTTTAAGTAAGTCTGGTCAATGGGGCTGGTATAGTGGCAATAATGTATTCCTAAAGAAGTCTACTTGGAAGTAAGCCCTACTTAATTCTACTAGGCTTACTCCCAGGTAAATTAGTATAGCTTTGTAGCTGAAGTTGTCTGTTCAACTTTCACAAAGCATGATCAACAGGAAGAATTGGGATGCTTATTTTGTTTTCTGTTAATAGGAATGATAACATTAATCTAAATTAGGGTTAGGCAACCGAAAGCTTTCGAGATGCTTTGCACTACAGTTCCCACAGTCCTTGAAGACTGCTTTCACTGGCTGGGGTTTGTGGGAACTGTAACCCAAATATCTATTGAACACCAAGGCACCTAACCCTGGACTAAATTAATCTGGGCTATTACCAGCAGAGATGGGGCATGACTGTGTAGAAGAATAGGCATTGCTTTGGAAGAGGTATGTGAGAAGGAGGGGGAGAATGTGTGTCTGAAGGTGATCCTTGGCACTTGCTGGGATTTTTTGAAAGTACTTTTAGTTATAGAACATGTCTTAAAAAACAAACAAAAACCAAAACAGAATTACCATCCAATTAATTAATGCATACATTTAGTCTGTCAAAAGATTTTTTTTTTAAAAATACTGCCATATCATGAACAATACAATATCATTAACAACAGCAAACACAGTAAAGTTCAACAAATGAAACGAAAATCTGTGTTCACATATCTGCTTGCATTTCATATTTACTAAAGTCCATCTTAGTCCTTCTTAGCATCTTTCTTCCACCATTTTATTATTTATTATGTATTTATTTAAAACTTTTGTATGCCATCCCTTATGTATAGCATCTCAGGACAGCTTATACTGTACTTATTAAGCCTTTCCAGAATTACTTTTGGGTCGTCAGAAGTGTATGATAAAATAAATGTATTGACCTGGTGCCTTCCAGATACGTTGGACTGAGTTGCAGCCCAGTACATCTGGAGGGTGCCAGGTTGGGTGGACAGATCCACAAAGCATTACAGCCCCCTAAACAGAGCGAGAGAAAGTGTTTCCTGCATGTATTGCATTAGCAAGTGCCATCATTCCCATTTCAACTCCAGGGATACAAGTCCCCGCCTGTTTAAGTGCTTCTCCAAGCTGATGGCAGAGAACATCATCCCCAACGCATGCCAGATAAAAGGTAGGCTCTCATTTTTATGGCTGTTTGATGAGACTTCTATTATGTGCACAGATGGTGGTCGGAAGGAGCTTGTTTGTTTGTTTTTTTACCTCGGACTTTTTGCCCTGCTCGCATCTACAGGCACCTTGTTTAGCGACCGCCAGCAAACCGTGTATGCGATCAACTACATTGACAAGTGTTGGGAGATATTCAGGGCCTTTTGCAGAGCCAGTCCCAGTGCTCCTTACGAACCTACAATGAAGATGAGGCACTTCCTCTGGATGCTGAAAGTAATCCACTTCGGGGGGGGGGGGGGAGGCTGTTATTTGTCCTTCTGCATGGCCGCGGCAGACTTGTTCATCCACACTTGGATGGGCCAAAAAAAGCACTCTTTGTAGTAGTGATTATTTACTTTCTCTAAGTATTTTAAATCCCACATGCTTTCCAGAATAGCTCCCAGAGCAGCCATGGGACATCATCATTTATGCCCACAGGCTTACAATCTTAAACAACGTGCCACACAAGTAAAAAAGAATGGGGAGGGAATGACTTTTATTAATTAAGAGGATATATTGGAATGCTTTATGCTATGTATATATTGTTGTTTGTTCTGGAATTTTATTCATCTAAGCCATCCTGAGGCTTTTGCAAAGAACGGCATACAAATGTTTTAAATAAAATAAGAGGGGAAAAAAACAGCTGTTTTTAGTAGGCAGGGCTGGTGGAATGGTGATGGTTCCCCTCTCACCTCCTTCTGCATGAAAGAAATTTCTAGCCTACCCTTCTTCAAACATATTGTTTCCAGGGTGGCTTTATTACAACTTTTAATACCAAAGAAAAGCAAGGAAAACAACAGCACTGCCACAGGCAGAGACGGTGTCCCTGGGAGTCAAGAGCAACACACAAAAATGCCTGTTGGAAGCCTGAAATGGGTGTTAGGAAGCCTCACTCTCCCTGTGTTCCTTATCTGAACCTCGGGGATCTGCCTCCTGCATGTTTCAAATGGGGAAAAGGAAATGTTTTTTCCCCTTCCATTTCCAGGATTTACGACTCATAAATAAACAGCTGACAGCAACCAAAATTGTGAACATTCTGGCAAAAGATAGCCCATGTGTCCGTGATGGGGAGGACACTAACTTGGAGCATGAGGTAGGTATTTAGGGAAAGCCCAAGGAAATGAGTGTGGATGTTGATTTCCACAACGGGGACAATAAAGGCCAGTCTGACTCGTTGGGGCTGTTGGGGCTTGGGCCTTGCTGCATCTGGAAGGGGCAGTGATTAAGGAAGCACAACTTAATTAGTTCATCAGCACAAGCAGTCAAATAAGAGTCTAATTCTGAGCTGAGCCAGCTGACAGTCCTTTGCAGAAAGCTTCTGTTTGAATGTGGGGGCTTGGTTGGTGGGCACGAGTTTTCCCAACAAGCCCGTCCCCTTTGCTCTTGTTGCCACTAGCTGGGAGCAGGACACTCTGGCTGTTGACAGGAGACCTTGTTCCCATTCCACAAGGCTCCACAGGGAGAGGAGAAAGTACCAGGAATGGCTCCAGGGCCATTTCATCTGGAATTGTGAGCGAGGCAGAGAAGGCAAGTCTTCCTGCGTTGGTACCAGTGCTTCATGCAAATACACACCTGTCAGTGACTGGGAGCAGGAAAGCCCTTGTTTGTGACCCCAACCCTAAAATTGCCGCCCAGACACCCCCCCTCCCCACTTTTGCATTCTGCAAACAAGGCTGAAAAATGGCAAAGGGCAGCGGGGAAGGGTCTTAACCCGGCACAGATTACAATACTCTCTCTTGTGAATTGCGAGCAGTGCCCCAAGGCCTGGGTTTGTTGAAGGCTCACTGCAGTGATGTGCACAGGACTATTTTCAAACTGACTCGTCTCCGCCCTCCCAGCCTGGGCCTTGGGCCCACCCAGACAGGAAGGGGGAGCACTTGCTATTGGAATTTTGCTGGAGCGAAATGGACTTCCTAGCTTTGGTGTGTTCTTCAGTTCTGGCTCCTGGCATGGTCCCTGCAGCTAGCTCACTAAGTGTTGGTTCCCCTTTTCACTCCTGGCTGCCCTCTGATGGCTGCTCACACCTTAATCCTGACCTGTATCCCCTGATGTGCCTTGGAGATTAACCACTTGCATCCTGAAACTTGCTTTGCTTTTACTTCAGCTTGTTTTCCTTGAGTTCTTTGATGCACTTCTGGACTGTGCCCTGCTCTATGTCACGGATGAGATGCTGAAACAGCAAGCAGAAGAAACCAGTCGGATGGAGAGCTCCTACAGAACAAAAGATTACTCAGATGGGACTCGGATCTCTCCTGTATCTCGGGAATTGTTCTCTGGTCAGGTCAGTTCTCTGGTCAGCTTTGACTCCATGGTGAACTTGAAGTTGGCCTTCTTCAACCTGGTGCTTCCCACAAACACTTTGGACTACAACTCCCATAAACTTTAGCCAGCCATGCTGGCTAGGGAATGCTGGCAATTGTAGTTTAGCATATCTGGGGGTGGGGTGAGGATGATGTAGACAATTGCCTTATTTGAAGAAGCTTCCTTTCTTGGTTCAAGGCCTAAGGAATAAAATTAGCTTCTTCCTGGCATCTCTGATCTGAGCCTCTTTCTTGTGTGCCAGAAAAGCAGAATACTTCCAGCTGCAATCTGGGTGAATTTGCTAGGTCGTCTTTGCTCATTTTCCCACCTGGAAAGCAATGATGGTTCTTCACCTTCTCGGCCCCAGGGACAATGCTATCCTATGCACCTCTACTGGAACGTAAACCCCATGGAGTTCAGTAGAACTGACTCTTCCCTAAGGGTGTCTTGGATTGCGGCCTGACTGTGTGTGTTTTCATTAACAGTCTGTCCAAACCAGAAGCGCAAGCAGTGGAGAAGGAAGCAGCGAAACCGTGGAGGCCAGCGCAATCCATGTTAGCAGCAAGTCCTCTGCCAGCAAGATCGTGCATTTTGTGGAAGTTAGTAAGACAAAGAAGTCTGAGGTCAGTGGAGTGATGAACCGGATGGAAGTGGTTAACGGTTCTCTGGCAAAAGGTGGGGAAGAGGGCCATGGGTCAAGAAGAACAGTGAGCATATCCCGTGATGTTTTGTCCTGGGAGGCAGGACGGGTAGCTAATTCAGGGACTGCTCCTGGGCTCTGTCCCTGGAAATTTTCCTTTTTTGCCCACTGAGAGATGGCGTGCACCTTATCTGAGAAGGCCTTTGATGTAGTGGAGGCTGAGGTGCCCATCCTTTGCCACTACTGCTTTCTACTTAAGTTAAAAGTGGTCTGATGCAGTTCAGTGAAGTGGCTGAGATACCTGGCCCAAACTCTTACTGAGTTTATTTTATTTATAACTTTTATATACCATTCTATAGTAAAAGCTCTCAGAGTGGTGTGCAATCAGTCCAAACATTTAAAACATAGCATATCAATAACGTAATGCCAATAACACTTCCACAATAATAACAAAAGTTCAACTGTAATTGACAACAATTACAAGGTAAATAATAAAAGTAATATTTCATACAGTGTAACTACTGATCCACAGGACCAATCATCAAATGAACAAAAACCAGTATAAAAAGTAGAGCATCCTATTTAACAGTGAAAACAGTGGGAGAATAAAAGGGTTTTAACCTGGCTCCGAAATGGATAAAGTGTTAGTGGCAGGCGCTCCTCCCTGCGGAGCTGGTTCCACAGTTGGGGTGCCACAGCTGAGAAGGCTCTTCCCTTTGTAGCCGTCTTCCGTCAGGGACATTTCCGTTGCTGGACGCAGATGCTTCCATGCCCTCCTGCGCCTGCAAGGGCTGTCCTTCAGGCCTAACCTTGTAATGGATAAATGGGAACAGTGGGGAACATGTGTTCTTCGTCGTGGCCTCTGTGCATCACACACATGGGTGCTGCGCCTGCGCAGTGCCTCTGGCCGGAGATTGCAAGCTAACGGTTTTTTTAGGCGGGAAAGCTCCGCTCCCCTCCCCCCTTAGACCTATATAAGAGCGGAGCGTCCGCCATTTTGTTCAGTCTTTGCGACCGCCGTCCGCTGTGCCTCGTGCCGCTTCGCTCTCGCTCTGACTATCTGTTCGTTAGCTCTTCGAGATTCTCCCAGTTTTTTGCCCTCGTTCTTCGTTACTGTTCGTATAGTTCCTTCTTGTTGATTCTGTCTTGTTCTTCTTCCTCTTCTTTTTCTATAAAAAAAAAAAAAAAAAAACCAAAAATATATACTTACCCTCTGCACTATCTTCTTTTCTTCCTTTTCCAACGATGGCGCAGCGTGCGGCCTTCCGCAAGTGCGCGGAGTGTGGGTCGAAGATGTCGCCTACCGACCCGCACGAACTATGCCTCCTCTGTCTCGGTGAGGGGCATAGAACTGATAAATGCGCACATTGCTTGGCGTTCTCCAAGCAAGCTCGGAAAAACCGAGAAAATCGCCTTCGCAGGCTGTTATGGGATCGGGCTCTCATGCAGTCCGACCCCGTGGTGACTGCTGCGAAATCGGCCCCCTCTGTGGCCCAGCAACGGCGTCCTTCGGACGAAGGCGCCTCGTCGGTGATGGCTCCGCCCGCTTCTCCTAAGAAAAAATCGGAGAAACGGAAGCATTCCGACTCTTCGAAGTCGAGCGGCCACAAGAAGGCTAAGAAAGATAAGCCTTCTAAGCGCCCGAAGGAACCCGAGCGCCCACGGCATCGAGATTCGGGTTCATCAGCGCCATCGGTACCGGGCCCAACTTCGGTACCGACACCACCCGACGCTGTGCTTCAGGAGGCCATGAGGGTCACCCCGCAAGGGTCCCCTAGGCGTGTGATCGACCGCCCTCCAGATCCGCTCCCTACCCTCCCTAGGGATTCCATCTCGGATGGAGAGATACGGGACTCCCCTACACAGGCGAGATCCCCCACGCCGATGCCTTCAGTGGCAGCGGACGTCGCGTTGTCTCCACCTCGAGGCCGTCGGAGCCGGTCTGCTGAGAGGCCGATGGACAGCTGGTACCGACCACCGTATCAGCACTGGCCTGATCCTTACTCCGTGGGGTACTACCCGGCCCCTCGGGGTCGTTCCCCATCTTATCGGGACCGTCCTCGCCCCAGGGATCCGAGACGGGACTCTCCGGCACCATCCAGGCACGACAGTAGCCGTTCTCAGTCGCCGCCTGAATCCTCCTCATCGGCTCATCCATACTACGCGGCCGATTCCGACGATTCCGAGATCGACTCGACCTCCCCCGAGGCCGTCATTTCGACTCAGGACCCAGCCTCACCGGACGAATCGCATGGATCGTTCGCGGACCTGATGGGTCGGTTGGTTCAGGCCTTGGAGATCGACGCTGTCCAACGCCCGGGCCCGTCGTCGGATAGAATTTACGATATTGTGCGGGGAGAACAGTCTACATCCATTGTTCTCCCCCTAATAACAACTCTCAAGCAGGCTATGACCCAACCTTGGGACCTGGCCTCCCACCCCCAACCTACATCGAGGAGGTACGAGACGATGTATCGGGTTCGGGAGGAGGACATCCCCTTCCTCCTCAAACACCCAAAGCCGAATTCGATCGTCGTCGAATCCTCCCAGGGTAGGGAGGCCAGAGGCCACACCGCGCCGCGGGACAAAGAGGGGAGGAAGATTGACTCTCTTGCCCGCAGAGTCTACGCGGCGGCAGGACTGGGGCTCCGCATCTCAAATTACGAGGCGACGTTGGCGCGCTATCAATACTTTCTAATGCAGCGCCTCCACAACGTCGCCTCGACCCTGCCGGACAACCAAGGAGATGTGGCCAAGGTTTTGCTGAAGGAGGCCATGCAAGTGGCCATTCAGCAGTTGTCCACAGCACGCCATCATATGGACACCAACTCGAGGGCCCTCGTCGGTGCCGTGTCCCTCAGGAGGCACGCTTGGCTTCGGAACTGCCACTTCCCCGATGAAACCAAGCGTCGCATCGAGGACATGCCCTTCGACGGGTCCGGGCTGTTCCACTCCAGGACTGACCACAAGTTGAAGAAGCTGCATGAGTCCCGCATGACGGCGCGCCGGATGGAGCTACCACCCCAAACCCGGCGTAAGTGGCAGTGGAACCGCCCCACCTATAGACAGCCCTTCCAGGCTAGGCAGCAGCCCCAGCAGAGGCAAATGCAACAGCGTCGCCGTCCCCAGCCTCAACAACGCTACCAGCAAGCTCGGCGCCGGTTCGATGTGGACAGACGCCAGCGCTGACGGGACGGGCGAACCTCTCCGCTTTCCCATCCAACTCCCACCCCCCTCTCAAGTGAGGGTCGGCTGCAAAGCCGGCTCCCCATTTGGGAGTCCATTACATCTGATAAGTGGGTGTTGTCCATCATTCAGCATGGCTATAGGATTGAATTCGATACCGTCCCTCCATCGAGCCCGATAAAGTTTACATCGTGTTCACTGGTTTTGCTCGATGAGATACAACAACTTTTATCTAAAGGGGCTATTCGTCAATTATCCCCTCTGGACGGACTTCATGGATTCTATTCGAGGTATTTTACGGTCCCGAAACGGGACGGTGGTCTCCGACCAATCCTGGACTTGCGTCCTCTCAATCGTTTTATTCCAACTAAAAAGTTCCGGATGACCACTCTTCAAAATATCCTGCCATTGCTGCGGAAAGAGGACTGGTTCGCCTCCATTGACCTGAAGGATGCGTATTTTCACGTCTCAATCCATCCAGCCTATAGACGCTTCCTTCGTTTCGCTGTTGAATTCGACCTTTATGAATTCATGGTATTGCCCTTTGGACTGGCTACGGCACCTCGGGTGTTTACTAAGTGCATGGCCCCAGTATGTGCCTACCTCCGCCTCCAGGGCGTACAGATCTACCCATACCTGGACGATTGGCTCCTGGTTTCACAGTCTAGAGACGATCTACTTCGTTCTATCAATTTGACGTGCTCCCTGTTGGACAACTTGGGACTTCGTATTAATACGGAAAAATCATTTCTTGTTCCGACACAGATACTTACCTTCATCGGAGCTCGTCTGGATTCGACGCTGGAAAAAGCCTTCCTCCCCCGCGACCGACAAGAGACGATGATTCGACATATTCTTCGGATCCGTCGCGACGGCACGGTACCGGCACGTGCTCTCCAAACCCTGCTTGGCCACATGTCAGCGTCGGTCGCTGTGGTGCCTTATGCCAGGCTTCGCCTACGGCCACTACAACTACTGTTCATCAAGTCCTTCAATCCGCAGTGCGATCCACAGTCGAAGCCGATTCGAATCCCATCCTCAGTTCTCCAGTCACTCCTTTGGTGGGCCTCCGTGGCGAACCTGTCTGTGGGAATGCCCTTTCGACAGCCACCTCCATCGGTGACGGTTACGACCGACGCGTCCCACTTGGGCTGGGGAGCGATTTGCAACGGCATTCGGACTCAGGGCATGTGGACTCGTTCCGAATCCAAGGAGCACATCAATTTTCTGGAGCTCTTGGCAGTGTTCAAAGCGATCCGCTCCTTCGAGGATGTGCTTCGCCATCGTGTTGTTCAGATAACATCGGACAATATGACGACGGTCTTTTATCTGAACAAACAAGGGGGAACCAAGTCTCCAGCATTAGTCAGACTTTCACTTCGGATCTGGGACTGGTGCATCCCGAAGGGAATTACCCTGATAGCGGTTCATTTAGCGGGTGTGGACAATACCCAGGCGGACTTTCTCAGCCGCCACATGCTTCTCTCCCACGAATGGGAATTACATCCTCGGATATACAGTCAGCTTTTTCGTCTTTGGGGAACCCCGGACGTGGACTTGTTCGCTACCCAGCACAACAGGGTATGCGACCTCTTTTGCTCGAGGGCAGGGATCGGCCTCGGATCCCTAGGGGATGCCTTCATGATCTCTTGGAACCGTCTCCATGTCTATGCCTTCCCACCGATTCCACTGATAACGAAAGTGGTAGCGAAGATAACCTGCGACACCCCATTGGGAATCCTAATCACCCCTTGGTGGCCACGCCAGCCTTGGTTTGCCACGCTTCTTTCCGTCTCCCACGGGGAATTTCGTCGCCTTCCGCTGCTTCCGGATCTCATAACGCAGCAGGACGGAACCGTACGCCATCCAGACCTGCTCACGTTGAACTTGACGGCCTGGCGGATTCGATAGCTCCTGTGCCCTTATCGGTACCGTCAGCACCTTCGTCTTTGCCGGTCCCGGCTACCTCTTCGACATCAGCTTGTAATTTGTCGGACCCGACGGGCTTGGATCCGTCCATCCAGTTTATCCTAGATTCATCATTGAAGCCTTCTACACGAAGGTCTTACTCGGCAAAATGGCATCGTTTCTCCATCTTCGCCGATTCTCACTCGTTCTCTCCACTGGAATCGTCTGTGCCTCAGATTCTTCAATTTTTGCTAGAACTTCATCGCTCTGGGCTTAAGCCATCTTCGATCAAGGTCTACACCGCTGCAATTTCCCACCATAGAGGGATGATCGAAGGGCTTCCGGTATTCTCTCAACCGCTTGTCAAGAGATTTCTGAAAGGACTCCATAATATCACTCCTGTCATAAGACCTCTTATGCCAACCTGGAGTCTTTCGGTAGTTCTTCAGGCTTTGACTAAAGCTCCATTTGAACCTTTGGCTACGGTTGACCTCAGGCTGGTGTCTTGGAAGACTGCATTCCTGGTGGCTGTCACTTCAGCGAGGAGAGCCAGCGAGCTCTGTGCGCTCCGTATCGACCCACCATACTTGAACTTTCACAAGGAGAAAGTTGTCTTGCGACTTGACCCTTCCTTTCTACCGAAAGTTTCAACTTCTTTCCACCTGGGACAAGACATCGTTCTTCCAGCCTTTTTTCCATCGCCTACAACCCCTCTTGAGCGATCACTGCATTCTCTCGATGTCCGGCGCTCCCTGGCCTTTTATCGATCCAGAACAGAATCCATTCGGCATACGAACAGACTTTTTGTTAAATATTCCACCGTGAACCAGGGAACCCCTGTTTCTTCGCAGCGTTTGGCGAAATGGATAGTAAATACCATCACTTTGGCATATCAACTCGCCAAGCTCGATTTGCCTGTGGCTCCTCGAAGTCACTCGACCCGAGCAGTTGCTGCTTCTTCTGCATTCGCATCAGGTGTGTCCCTCGAGGACGTTTGTAAGGCTGCTACGTGGGCGACTCCTTGCACCTTTGCAAGACATTACCGCCTTGATGTTCGGGCCAGACAAGACTGCTCCTTTGGAAGAGCTGTTCTTTCATCAGTCTTGCAGTAAGGACACCTTTTTTCCACCTCCCTTTCTGGTAAGCTTGGTATTCTACCCATGTGTGTGATGCACAGAGGCCACGACGAAGAAAGGTAGGTTGCTCACCTGTAACCGATGTTCTTCGAGTGGCCATCTGTGCAGTCACACAACCCGCCCGCCGGCCCCACTCGGTGTCGGTAGGTGGATCTTATCGGTACCGATATGTATTTTTTGTTGTCGGTACCGACCACCTTTGTTTTTTTCACCTGTCCACTAGCTTAACTTCTTGACAGGGAACGTACGTTCGGTCGCAATAGACTGAACAAAATGGCGGACGCTCCGCTCTTATATAGGTCTAAGGGGGGAGGGGAGCGGAGCTTTCCCGCCTAAAAAAACCGTTAGCTTGCAATCTCCGGCCAGAGGCACTGCGCAGGCGCAGCACCCATGTGTGTGACTGCACAGATGGCCACTCGAAGAACATCGGTTACAGGTGAGCAACCTACCTTTTCTTCCTCCCGAGTGGCAATCTTGTATTCAGAATAAGTCTTCGTGGCCACATCCATGGAGTCTTCAGGAGTTCCCCTCTTCTCACCTCTTCCTCCTCTGGATATATCTTTCTGCTCACTTTGGCTCTTTGTTGCAGTGCCACATTTAAGAGAGAAAACGTTCTTATCTGCCCCTGATTTAAATTTACTCGTTTCCACAGAAGGGAAAAGCCAAAGATGGCAAAAGAGAGGACAGAGGCTCCCGACACCACAGTGCCAAGTCTCCCCATAAAGAGAAAGCCACCTCTCCTCTCCGTAAGTGGTTGAAGTTCTGGCCCATTCCAGTGATGCCCTGGCTTGCTTCTGTCCTCTAAGCCTTCTGTGGTGGAATTACAGGGCAGATGTGGAGTTAGGAGCCCTGCTGGCTAAGTAGCAGGTCATTCTGTCCACTTGTCCCCAGCTTGTGTTGCATGCTGGAGGCTTCCCTGTAGCTGAGGACAAGGAGTACTGGCCTCTCACCGGAGCCCTCTCCCTCACTTTCTGGTGTGGGAAGGGAAGCATCCAGGGCCAGTTCCCCCTCCCCATTCAGCTTGGTTTCAGAACATTCTTCTATAGATGTGCTTGGTCAACCATTCATCGCATCTGCATTCTCTCCTGCCTGCTCCCCTTCAGCCACAGCAGCAAACCTCTCCTTCTCCACCACTGTAGAGGACAGAGAAGTGTTGGTGACAGTTCAGTCGAACTCAGAAATGGAGGAAGAAGTAATTCTTAGTGCACCCATGAAGGAACTGGCAGGTGAGAGGCTCAGGAGGTCTTAGGGTTAGGGTGCCTGTAGCTGGTGGGAGTCGAAGTCCAAAAATGTAGAGGCTGCAAGGCTAAAATGGCTGAGCTATATGTGTGAAAGTACCTTTTGATGCTGGTGAAAGAAGAGAGTGCAAAAGTTGGCCTGAAACTCAACATTAAGAAAACTAAGATCATGGCATCCGGTCCTATCACTTCCTGGCAAATAGATGGGGAAGGAATGGAGGTAGTGACAGATTTTATTTTCCTGGGCTCCAAGATCACCGCAGACAGGGACTGCAGCCAAGAAATTAAAAGATGCTTGCTCCTGGGGAGGAAAGCTATGGCAAATCTAGACAGCATACTAAAAAGCAGAGACATCGCCCTGCCAACAGAAGTGCGTATAGTCAAGGCCATGGTTTTCCCAGTTGCAATGTATGGCTGTGAAAGCTGGACCATAAGGAAGGCTGAGCGCCAATGAATTAACGCTTTTGAGTTATGGCGCTGGAGGAGACTCCTGAGGGTTCCTTGGACTGCAGAGAAATCAGATCAGTCAATCCTAAAGAAGGTCAGATCCTGAAGATGAAGCTCAAAAACTTTTGCCACTTAATGAGAAGGAGGGACTCACTGAAGAAGACCCTAATGCTGCGAATGATTGACAGCAAAAGGAGAAGGGGATGGCAGAGGTTGTGGTGGCTGGATGGGGCCACTGGGGTGGTGGGTGTGGGTTTGGGTGGACTCCGAGGGAGGGGTGGTGGAGGACAGGAGAGCCTGGAGGGTGTTGTCTATGGGGTTGTGGAAAGTTGGGCACGACTTTGCCACTAAACAACAAACAAAACAACCTTTTCCTCTGATGCACATTCTGGATGTTCTGTTTTTTCTATTGAATTTCGGTGGCCTCCCCTATAGGCAAGTGTGTGTGTGTGTGCCTGCCAATTTAGGACAACCTTTCATGCATCTCCTGGTGTGGACTGGGTTCTTAAAGCTTATGCCATAATACAATGGTTAGTTTTTAAAGTGCCATAAACCACTGATTTTATTATTTATTCAGCGCTGTGGAATGGGAAAATGTAGTCTCCTGAACTGACACAAGAGGGCAGTCAAAGAACACAGAACAGGAATGTGGCTGACCTCCCCCCCCCCCCGCCTCCCCCCAAGTAACTGTATACTGGGTTGTGGCAGTCAAGGTGGACAGCGAAATCCCATGGACATCCCAGCTGAATCATGCCTGAATAGTGCAATTGAGCACTGACTAGTAAGACTGGATAGAACAACGGAAGCCACCCAGGATCAGGAGAGACTCTGTCTGTGCAGCCCAGTTTTGTCTGCTTTGACTGGAACGAGTCTCTCAGGTTTCCAAAGAGGTCTTTCCCACAGCCTTCTTCCTGATTTGTTAAAGTGGAGATGTTGGGGATTGACCCCAGGACCCAGGTGTCCTGCTCCTAACCTGCCATCCCTTCTCCTACCACTGAACCTGCATTTTAATGCTTGTCTTTCAGATAAGCTCCAAGAAGCCAAAAATAGCCAGAAGGACAAACTCAGTTTGTGGATGAGTCAGATATACCTTTTCTTTGTCAACAAATTCTTTGACAGCTACAAGCACCTGCAGGTTGTGCAGGAAACGGTCTTAGACAATCGGGTTCGGGAAGCCGAACTATGTGAGCTGAAGAAGATCCAGGAAGAGGAAGATGAAGCAAAGTGAGTCTTTGGGCTTATAGTTGGGAGCAAAGGGGTTTTCGCCACCCAAATGCTTGGCTGCAGCCAAAAGATCCCCGGATGGGCCTGCTCTTCTAGAGAGCTTGTCTGTTTTCCAGGGAGACTCGGAAACATCCAGGTCTTCATGGCCATTTTCTGTGGTGGAAAATAACACCATAGAAATAATACCTCATGGCAGCTCAGACAGAGGTGGCCAGGTGTCTGCTTTATGGAGGGCATTCCTCTGTTTGAGGGGCTGCCCAGCCAGGACCACCTTGAAATTTCACAGTTAGCTCCGGCCAGTGGGCTGACAGGCGGGCAACCTTACCCTTTTCAGTGTTATGCTTCATACTTCTGTTTAGAGTCCAGGCATCATTTCTGGATTTGCATCTCTCTCCCTCCTATTCAAACATTATGCAAATCAAAGCCTTCTTTTTTGATGATCCATTTCCTTTCCTTTGTGATGCGAAAGTGGCCACTTGAGGTCCATCTGTCAATAACATGCAGGTTAGATACAAACAGGCTTGGGCACCTGCCCTTCTTTCACTTCTGAAACTCAAGCGATTAAGCAGTTAGCATTTCTTGGATCAGGTTGCAGCTCTGGACTGTGCCGAGTCGCGAGCCATGTGCTGCACTTACCATTCCAGCCATGCTTAGAGAAGTCCAACCATTTTCTCATGTGACTCGCTCGGTCATTAGACAGTGGCTCATGCAAAAGGGCTGCTTCTCGTTTTTGCTTTGCATTGTGGGAATGGCTGCTTCTTTCCATGCTGCAAAGGCAGTGGGGACAACTCAGGCTTATGTGGAAGGGGCTACAGAGTCTGGGTAGAGCTGCAGTGAGATGTAGCAGGGGACAGGCCTTCCTAGTGTTTTCCCATGCAATTCCTATCATTCCCAGCTAGCATAGTTGATGGTGAGGGATGCTGGGGAAGCATAGGCCAAAACATCTGTGTGGCCACAGGGTATGGTATCCTAGGGGGAATGCAGGTTCCACCATGAAGGTAATGTGCGAAAAGGCCCAAACAGGAGTTATTTCTAAAATGGCAGAAGTATTTTTTCTGTGCCTGTTTTCTGTGCCAGAGCAGCGTTGCAGCAGAGTCTCCTCCCCAGGAATCATTTGGTAGCTATTTTAGACTATCACAAGCTGGTATAAGCCATCCTGAATATGTCAGCGCTGTCCCTTGATACCCTAGTCATGCTGGACTTGGAACCCGACTTAAAAAACAAACAAACCAACCCTTCCCACGCTATGACTTTTCTAAACACGTAGTCCTGACATGACTGATGAAAGTGATCTTTGAAGTCCTTGGTTCTGCTGAGCTGGGTTTTCTTACACGGGCAGGCCGTGATGGTGATGATGACAGCAATGGAAACAAAAGTTCAGCGCCTTGGGAATGAACTGGCACCACATTTAGGCAGTAGTCTAAAAGGGCAGTGGAGGTCAGGGTCAGTTTTAGGGGCTGGGGTCTCCTGCTACCGCTTGTGGGCGTCAGTGGACTTTCCACAGCTTTCTTAATCTGTCCACACTGGTGTCCCTACACCTTTTAGCTCCTATTACCTTGAAATCACCTTCCTTCCTGCTGGAAGCGCTGCTTCTGTCTGCAGGCTTGCATGGGAGAGAGACTGAAAAGCCATCATGGGGGAAAAGAGAGCTTGAAGAGGTTCAGAATTTATGTAAGGGAAGGATTGCCACTAAAACGACACTCAGGGGTCAATCCAGAGACACGGTCCTTCAAATTCCGGCACTGCCTGGCCAGCATTGCCGGCTGGGGAATGCAGAGAGTCGTGGGCTACTCCCCCTTCTCACTGAGCTTAGCATGGCATCCTCAATGGTTAAAGCGTGTCTTGGAGATCGAGAGTTGCCTTTGCTTCCAAAGGGACTTTTGCTCTGAGAGGGTCTTCCAGGATGGTACATCCCAGAAGAGCAGATACTCAAAAGTGTCTTGAGAAAGGGCTAGACCCTAGTAACGCTAGTCAGACTGCAAGCGGATACATGAAACACTGGTTGATTGAAATTAGGAAACGGCTGAGATTTATTTTAGGACAGGATTAAGGAGGATCAAATATACCTTTCATTGGGCAATTTATCCTGCAGCTTGTTGGCGCCAGTCTGCAATTGCTTTAAAGTATCAGTTTGGACAGCATGGGAAACTATTAGGTGCATTTTGTGCTACAGTAAAAGCAAGAGTTTTGCAGAGCAATACCGAAACATTCCTTTTGCAGAAAGATACTGCATTTGTAAAGCAGGGTCTGTGGAGACTTCCTGTAAAGTTTCTAGACTGTGGTCATTTTGGACTACAGCTCTAATCAGCACGGCCAATGTCACCCAGGATGGGAGTTGTAGTCCAAGGCATCTGGATGGAACCAGGTTGGAGATGTCTGATTTAGTGCACAATTTTTGCTATTCTGAAGCTATGTTACTTGGGGCCAACCTGAGGTCTCCTCTCTTTTCCTTTGCTTGAAAGCAGCCAAGTTAGTGAGAAGGGCAGGCTGGAGGGGTAGATTTGGATCAAGCCTGTAGCACTCTTGTGTTTGTGTACATCGACTCTTCTTAATGGTTGTTTTTCCCGTTTTCATGTCTTCCTCATGCCTCCCATGAGGAAAACAGGTACAACTCAAATTAGGCAAAGGTTTAGCATCTCTCACCCAAGTTTCCTCTCTGATCCAAACTGCCTGCTGTTTTTTAACAACTCCCAGCATTCCTGTACACTCACCATGCAGGGAGCTGAATTCTAAAACATCTGGAGGGAATCCAGTTGGAGGCTGGAGACAGCCGGAGAGCAGTTATTCATGGATCTGACATTTGGCCGCAAGAATCAGAGCAGGGAAAAGCATGGTATTTGTTTGCTGGGGAAAATCCTGTTACTGGTAAGGACCGTGGTTTACTGATGTGTTGCTTAAATCTCTGAATTATATCATGTGCTCTTGGTGTAAGACAAGTTTATCACAACAAGAGTAAGATGACCTATTTTAATGACACCCCCCTGCCCAATATTTGACTGCAGACTTAATGCTCTGAGGGAAGCAGAAGAAGCCCGGAAAATGGAAGAGGCTGCAGCAGAAAAAGCAGCTTTGGAGCTCGAGGAAAGCTTGGCCAGAGAGCTGGAGGAGGGCTCTATGCAGCTCGTGTCTCCACCAAAGGAAGAATCTCCCGTTTTCCTGCAGCCACTGGCAAGCAGCAAGGCTGCTGCTGTTGGGAAGAAGAAGAAGAAAGCGTAAGAGGCTCATAGCCACTCAATTTTGAATCTGATGGTGCAGCTTTTCCAAAAACTGTTTCAATGATATTAGCAATGAAATATTTGTTTGAAGCAGATAAACCTTTTGAAGAAAATCCCACATTGACTTTTTAAGATGCTTTATGCCTAAGCACGTTTAAAACATGGCTAATATAAGCTCCCTTGCTTTAGTTAGGCTGCGATCCTGCTTGCATTTACTTGAGAATGACCTATCTGATTTAGTGGAATTTATTTCCAAGTAGACATGCAGAGAATTGTACCATAGAAATAGTTTGTGTGCACATTCCATGCAGATGGTATAACCCTCAAGCGACCTATAAGCTCTGTGTGTAGGAAATGAGATGAAGGCGCCAGGAGTTCCACGTCTCTTTCCAAGTAAAATGTGCAGTGATGAGACTGCACATTTATCTATCTGAAATCTATCCTCCAAATCCCACATTTCCTTCAGGGTTAACTCACTGGGGGGCAAGAAGCACCTTTGTTTTCACAAAAATTGACTCAAGTTTCAGTTCTGATTCAAACGTAAGGTGGGCCAGATGCCTTATGCAATAGAATGCAATTAAAGTAAGTCCTTTTCCTTACCATATACATAAAGTTACATGTTAGTCCACACAATTTGATTATTTTGGAACCTGTGTACATATGAGAAAGAAGCTTCTAGTTTTTACTGATCTAGAGAAAAGGTAAGAATAAGGCAAAGGATCTTAACAGGGCTTTCAGTGGATTGTTAGTCTGGAAAGATTGTGTGTCTGATGTGTATACCTCTCACTCACTCACTCTCACCCCCCCATACCCCTGGCTATGCCACTGAAAATGAATGTGCATAATTTGGCATTACTGCCACTTGTGCAATATTTTTGCTCATTGAGCCAATCAGACGGCTCTTTCTTCTTCCAGAATAGCCACTGAACTTTCCTCACTGTGAGTCAGGATGAGGTAGGTGCTTGGGGTGCTCGTTCCTTACTGGGCTGTGGTGGTGGGGTTCTTAAAGATTTCTGGGCACTTGTGCAAACCTTGGGGTTTGTTGATGCCTCTTCATGGTGCCCTCTTGTGTCAGGGTAGTGCCATTTCTTTTGGTTTCCTAACAGCAATAGCCTCTGAACTTTTGGAAACAAGCTGCTCAGTTCACACATGTAACAGCGGCATCCATCTTTACAAGTCAACCTGAAGAGCATTCTATCTACTGTCAAAAAAGTTCTAAACAAAGCCTGTTTGAAATTGTTCAAGGATTGCCAAATCGCTTTTTGCTCATATGCTTGAGACACTCCTGATTCAAGACTGCAGAACCAGAAAGGATAAAGGAGGTTACTGGATTTAAGGCAAGTCCATTTTGAGGAGAGGGGAGCAGAGCCCCTTGCTTTACATGCAGAAGGCCCTAGGTTTGATTCCCCAGGACCTCATTTTAGAGGGAAAAAAGGACCAGGAATTGGGCAAAATACCTCTGCCCCAAATGAACTGCCAGTCAAGAACAGCCAGTACTGAGCTAAATAGATGACATTTGACCTGGCTAGCGAAGACCTTGATGAATCCTCCTTCTGTTTACCCCAATTACAACTTGCATGGATAAACCATTAAGAGCTCATTAACTGGACAACACCTCAAACAGTAACCCACGATCATTTCATTGCAAACATTCACACAACCACTTTTTCTGCAAGAGGCATTTTGTAGCCTTGCCTTTTTATTATTTTTAGTTTCCTTATTGTGGTTTGTGTCTCTCTGCCTTATGAAAGCTACTAACATTGCAAAACATTATGTCCATAAGGTCAGAAAAATTTCATCAGCTTTGCTCTGGTATAAAGAAAGAGGAAAAAGGTCCATTAAAATTGTAACAATGACTAATTTTATTCTTCCAATAAAATATTCACATAACAGTATCAGAGAAATGGAATGACACATCTTTAATTTGGACCAATTTTAATTAATTTGCACATAAATACTTTAAAATCTAAAAATTGTATGATCAGATAATGTAGAGTTTAATAGAAATTTTGATTCTTACAAAGCAAGTATTGCTTTACTATTGTCATTATTCCAGTCAGTAATATGACTTAATAACCTGTCACAGTAAACAAAAATGCTGTTTGCACATTTTAAAGCCACCTTCACAGGAGTCGGCCCTTTGCTGATCAATCCAAGAAGAAAATATTGTTGAACTGTGTTGCACAAAGTTTCTTTACTTCTTCTGAGGGGAACAAAAAAGAGGAAGCAGTCAAGCTCAATGATGAAAAGATGCTTTTTAGCGCACATGAACTGATGCCAGTGGCATTCCTATCATGTGCTTTGTAAATGACCTCTATAGTCCCAAGCCATGTTTAACCTAGTTAAATCAGGTTATTTGCAGCATTGTCAATTTTTTCAACCCAGAAAAACAAAAGGTCCTCCAGAAAAAGGCTTGGTAAGCAATTTGAAATAAAAACTCAACCACAAAGAGACCTGTGGCACCTTACACTGGCCTAAATTTTCATGGGCACTCCCACCAGTGTGTAAGGTGTCTCTTGCTGCAACAGACTAACATAGCTAACCTGCTGGGGACAGATAAAAAAGCAGAGCGCAGAACCTTTGGGCCCTGCTAAAACTGACAAAAGTGAGCCCCAAATTCAGTATGCCTGAACCTGGATTTCCAGCCTGGCTCAAGACACCTCAGCAAGATTTGATTTTTTAAAAAGGTGTTACTAGAGAGAATAAAACCTACTAATGCCTTCACCACACACCTTCCCTTGTCATATAACTTGCATACTACGGACCTTGCTATCCCGACCTCCCCTTCCTCTTTGTCAGACAACAGGCTCCTTGTGCAGGAAGCAGTTCTCTTGGTTGGCTAGGGAATGTTGGGAATTGTAGGACCCTTAGACCAGGAAAAAATCCAGTCTCCCAGCATTCCCCAGCCACCCCACCCCCCAATAGTTTGACCTATAGGGGGACTTACTGGTTGGGGAATGCAGGGAGTTGCAGGACCTTTATGCATGTTTTAAAATAACAGAAGCCCTGCAACTGCCGGTAGTCTCCAGCCCTCGGAGCTCTGAATTTTAGGATTTTTTCCCCTTAACACATGCATAATATTTAGGAGTAACAAGCACCTAACATTGCAGGACTATTTAAGGAACACAAATTGTTAACAACTCCTTACCATTCACTTCAATCAGGTTCGCATTCTTCTGGTTCAAAATTACATACAGTTCCCGCTGATCGGATTTCTTGCCAACAATCCAGTAGTCACCCATAGCTTTCACTATTATTTCCTCATCATCATCAACCCTGGGAGAAAGAGGGTTGTAGGTGAAAGCCTTAGGAAGCACAGACAACTACTAAAGCAGGCCAAGGCAGTGAGAGACCCCCATTTTAGTTAAAGTAGGTCAAACATGGAGGGATGGTTTTTGACATCTCTCAAGTCTTCTGGACTGAGCAGTTCTAGTCACAGGGGTAGCATTTGTGGGACTGAACTAGAAATCTGGTAGAATGTGCTACAAATATGATTTGACCCCGACAAGAGGAACTTGCAGGCAGACTATCCTCCTGCACTAACACCAACGCTCCTTTTCAGGGTTCTAGTCAGTTTGCGGGATACGCCCTCCCTCCAGCATCTTGTCAGGGGGTCAGAAAGGCCTGCTTATTGCCCACTGCTGCCCCAAGCTGGTTTTGCTTTTCTGGTGCTCAGTGCTCCAGGATGCCCCTGAGCATACTCCACCCTCACTGGGTTGTTTCTGGGGTGTATGCGCCTTTTGTGGGTTCTCTTCCTATTCTGATGTTTTCTTTACCCAAACAAGCCAATATTTCCTCTTCTTCATTATCAACAGCTCACTTCTGTCTTTAGTCCTACAGGCACTCAACCACCCGGGTTTGCAATTAAACCTTCTATTGCATGTCATAACATTACATTTCTATATTATGGGCCACTTTCAGGCATTGTTAATTTCCAGACTCACTTTCTCTATCTGCAAATGGGCACATTTAAAAAAAAAACTCAGTATAAACAGGATATAATACTCATCCTGATTCTTAAACAACGACAACTATAACCCTACAGAGACACTCATATGCACTGAAGATGTATACTTCAACACATTGCTTTGATTGCAGCTAAAACTGTTATCAGATGATGATCTGATTTATCAATGCAAGCGAAGGAGTGTTCAGACAGTATTTCATTGCTGGTCTTAAGACAGGCAGAAGAGCCTGAGTTACCTAGTGAAATCACTATTGATATCTCCAAGGATCTTCATCAAGTCAGGGTGAACCGAAGTGAGCGAGATACTGGGCGTTCTCCTCATGTGAATTGTACTCTTCTCTGCCAGGTTCATGTGGTTGAAGTAGATAAATTTAAACTGGGGCTCCTTCTCTGACCTGGAAAACAAACCACAGGGAAGAAAAAGGGTCACGCAAGCAACAGTGGCAGTCCTTGAAGCACAGAGAACAAATATACACGCGCTGCAGACAAGAGATAGCTGGGCATTGATTTCAGACTGACTAAGTGGCTTACTAATGTCATGAAACCCCTGGGTGCACCCTTTAATTTTTAAAGCCGCAGTTGAAAGAGTGTTCCTGCCAGCTTTAAAAACATTAGCCTCTGACAAGCTGAACGGGTGGACTTTTTGATTTGCTGAGGCTGCTGTGGAATCAGGCAACTGGGAATGGCTCATCTTCCCAAGAAACGTTAATCCAGAAACGAGAAGAGACAAAGGCTGCTGCGGCGGCTGCATGGCACCTCCTTCCATTTAAGAAGTGGAAAGTGTTTGTGGATGCTGGCCCGACTGTGGAGTTAAGCTTGGCTGATGAGAGTAGGTAAAATCAGGGAAAATGTTTCCTTCCTGATCAGCTGAAGCAATCATCCAAGCAGTGTTTATCTTGTTTCGTGGAAAACTAAACAAAACAGGAAGCAGTGGGTATCTTGGGCAAAGGTGAGGAAACTCATCAAAACCTTCCCTTACATCAGGTCCAGGGTTTTCTTGGTTCACTCAGGTTGCAATCCTGTGCAAGTTTAGAAGAAAAAAAGGCCTGTCTAAACTCCCAAAATGCCCCAGCCAGCATCACCTTTAGCCTAGGACTGTAATTGAACTCCACGGTTTCAAATGGGTTTCTTTCACACCCTCTGCTTCTTTGAATTGGAGATGCTGGGATTTGAACTGGGAACCTGGAATCTCCTGCACAGAAAGCATGTGATTTGCCACTCAACTGCTACTGTTTCCCAGCTGACAGCGATGGCTTATGGTCACATCCACCAAATTCAACAAGTTGAACAGGTATAAGCAAAACTGCCACTGAGCCAGCTCAAAAGGAGCTTCTGTCAGCTTTACAGTTAGAAACCAGAACTGCACTTTGAACCACGGGCAATTAAGAAAGTGAACTGCAACCTGAGAAGAAAATGCCAGATCCAGGGCTGGTCACTTTAACAGGCTGAAAACTTGACAGAATTTGTCTCTGACAAGAAGACTGAGTTTTTTGTTGTCACCTGGAAATTTTTAAGTACTCAAACATTTACAACTTAGTGCTTCCTTTGTGATAAAATGCCGCGGGACACTTCAAGCCTAGAGCTAGCTAATTTCATTAGCGCCAAGAGAGGCTGGATCAGGTTCTCAGGATAGGACGACATTAAAGTTTAAGGCAGACTTAATCAGATAAGCTCCGGTCACTTTAATCTGCTGACACCATTAAAAAAAGGTAGGTACTTAATAGCTCAGCTCAGTTACTGATATAAAGGCTTACTCTCAGAACGGCCACACTGAAATAAGACTAGCAATTGATCATTTTGATTCAGCCGAATATTTTGAGTGGTAATCAACAAATACACCCAAGGACAAGTAAGACAGTTGCACACAAAAATCATAATGTAAAGCTGTGGTTGAATCTTGGAAATAGTAAATATCTTTGACATTGGGGTATTGATAATAAGGGTTGATAAGAAGCCTAGAAACAAAGGGAGAAAAGTCTCCAACTTTCTTAGATTTGGATATTGGTCCAAATCATTGCCCTGATATCATCATTGGGATCTGTAGGAATGAAAGGCAGTTGAAAACAAACATTTGTTTTGTCAATGGTTACTGCTCTGCAGCTATTTAAGAAAAGGTCTCCGTAGAAGGAAACCTCCACACTTTGTACTAAGAAAAATGACAACTCACCTTGTGATTTCTTGTACAGTCCCACTAACTGTCCTGTTTCCTCATCACGTTACAAACACCAACCTTATTCTAAAATAAGGAACCTCCTTTTTTCATAACTAGGCAGCAGGATGAGATGAGTGACAGGCCAAGAGGAGTTCAGGCATCTTTTAGAGGTGTGCCACCTGCCAGGTAAAGTTTTTTTGCTGTACGCATGTCTCACTAGTTGCAGGAAACCCAGAGGAAGAGATGGGATTCCAAGAAAATGCAGGTGCTGGTTAGGAAAGCAGAGTCCTTCCACCATGCCAGCCTGAGAGACTGCCCAAAAGCCAAGGGACCAACCGCTTCCTCCCACTCCGGTTGCATCCCAATCTGTGCCATAAAACACCAATGCAGACTGCATGCTCCTCACCCAACTGTGCTCCAGAAACACAAGTATTTTCTTGGGTTCCTTTGCCTCCCCAGGGAACGTACCTTGTAGACCTCACTGGACAGTACAGGCCTCTGTGGCCTAGCTCCCTCCCAGTGCCTTGGATCTGTTTGCCTCCAAACCTGGGATGAGAATGAAACCAAGGAAATCCACCTTGCCTGTCCTTGGTGAGCCAGGTGAATTTCTGTTCACATGGCAACCAAGCCTGCAAGTATCTTTTCTAGACAATCTGCAAGCCACAATCCCTCATCTCTGCTTCCTTTTATCTGTGTATCTGATTCCCATTTATGGTAAGTGGTAAGAGAGCTGCCAAGAGGGCAAGGATACTGCTGAGCTATGTAGCAGTCACTTAATGATGGGACGTCACCAAGCCACACTGAACATCAGCTTTCTGTACACCCACTGGGGCCAGACCCAGTTACTCGATGCATGGAATTACTCCGTGCACAACAGACAAGGGTGGGCATCCTGCCTTCCAAAAGGCAAGAGGGCAAAGGTGGGAACACCTTTCAGCCCAAGGGCTGAATTCAATTTGGGAAAAGCTCTCATGGGCACCTTTCCAGCAGCAGGTGGGAAGAAAGGGAAAACAGCTGGGACCAAAAACACAAAACAATAAACCAAATCCAGCCCAGAATATTGTCACTTAAAGCCCTTACAGCCTAAGATTTAGGAGAGGCATTCCAGCACTGTAAAAGCAGCTATTTGCCTATTTCAGGGAGTCTTTAAATACCAGTTCCAAATTAACAAGCAGATGTCTTGCAATGGAAGTAGAGGCAGTACCAACCCTGACATCCTTTTGTTGATGTTGTATTGTTCACATATATCTGAAGCTAATACTGTGAGCTGAGGCCCGACAATGCTGTCAAGTTTACGGCAAAACTCCAGCGTAGGTTGAATACAGGCTGTGGAAAAGGATGAAACAGAGCAGTGAGGGTTCCTTCCACATGTATAATCCCAGCCAAACATACAGCATAAAGAGGATGTATCAAATATTTACAGGGGTAATGGAGAAGATTCGGCTGTCTGTTACACTCAAGGCACTGGGATTCTGTAAATGCAGTTGTTCACAGAATGCAGCGGAACATCTGCCAGCATTCAGATCCGAGAAGCCTCAGCTCTCCAAAAGACACTAACCCCCCAGCAGCTGGAGGATCAGGTGTGACAGTCCTGTGCATGAGAATATTTGGGTGTGGCTGGAACAGTTTTTGACATGTCTCGTCCTCTGCACAACTGTTTGTGAGTGAGTAGTGCTTAAAAATGGGTAAACCGCAGAGTCTGGTAATCGTTGAAGACAACAATGTTGTCCTTTTTTGCTTCACTGATATGGGAAACAGTTTAAACAGACCTTTCATTATAAGACCCTTGTAATACCAGGAACAAGCCATCAAAAAGTTAATGACTAAATAAACCATGAAGAATGTTCAAAATGACAGGATTTGCCAGAGACAAAATGAATTAAATCTCCCAAAGTTATTTCAAGGAATACGGATACTCACCATCAATCATAAAACAGACAGCTGCACTCATAGCCTGAAAGAGACAACAGATTTGTCATAAGAACAGTCTTTTCTCTGTCCCATGGATACGCTCGACTGTTAAGAGTTAAGCTCTGTTCCACTAGGTATGCAAAGAATGTTGGTCTAAGTAGACATCACTAAACTCTTGATTCAAGGAAGCTCCCACAGGATATGAAGGTACTTTAGACTAGGGGTAGGAAACCTGCTACCCTGCAGATGTTAGAATCCAACTCCCAGAAGTTGTTGGAATCCATCAGGCCCAGCCAGCATGAACAATGGTCAGGAAGATGGGATTATAGTCCAGCAACATCTGTTCAGCTGCAAGTTCTCCAGCCGTACCTCTGACTGGTAATGGGCCTGTACCATAGATACATTAATGTAAGAGGTGTGGAAACCTTAACGCTGCAACATAAATGCTCTGCCTTCCACATGATCTGAAATAAATCAAGCCAAAGGCAGAGTTCCTTGTGTGCTCTTTGATGCTCAGAGACCTTTTGCACTTGTGGGATTTTCCCCACCTCATCTTGCCAACATGCAAACACAAGATCCGGAAGGGCCAGAAGGCATGTTTTCTGGAAGTTACCCATGACTTGACCGAAGCTGCTGGTTATGATCCAGCTCTGCCAATAGCCTTCTTTCCCAAAATGTGACTGAGAGCACAGCTGACTATTCTTAGATGATTTTTGTTAACCTGCAGCTTTTCTAGGTTTATATAATAGTGCCTGTCACAAAGTAGGACTTCCAGCTTGATTTCATTCATGCTAACTCTGATGTATTTCCAATTTCAGTACATTTTTTTCCAAAGGCTTTTTTCAAAGCCTTAAGATGAAGCCTACAACCTAAGATAAAGCAAGAAGATTTTTTAGTTCCCTCCTCATTACTCATATTCCAGGAAGTTTTTCAGTGCTCTAGGCCATGCCTACCAAGAAATGAGAGACACGGAACTCCTTCACTCAAGCTAAGGAGTATAAATTTACCATTTATACATTAACAGATTTATGTTTACACCATTACTAAAATAGAGGGTAACATCCTATTACAGTGAATGGAAAAGCATTTGGCAGTTACCTTATATACAATTAAATGAAGCTCTTCATAAGCACCTGCTGTGTTTACAAATATTTTGGGCAACCTGCATTTTGCCTCTGGGTCACTCAGATTCAGCGGTCCAGTGAGAAACCTAAAAGGCAAAGGCAGGACAGGTGCATAACAGACTAGCCGACTTTTGTCTAACCCCCAAAAGAGGTGGAAACAGACCGACAGACATGGCACAATGCACCCATCAGCATCTCCTTGCTTTTTACATCACCAAAAGCTCTGATTAATATTCAAGGAACAAACAGGTACGTCAAATGTGGAAGGAAAAATCAGGATTACTTCTGGGTAGGTGTAAGCAAGGTCTAGAGGCAAG
Organism: Varanus salvator macromaculatus; assembly: GCA_023646645.1. Lineage (NCBI taxonomy): Eukaryota > Metazoa > Chordata > Lepidosauria > Squamata > Varanidae > Varanus > Varanus salvator. The sequence goes on along the minus strand of JAIXND010000852.1, from coordinate 8,105,487 downwards.
AAATATTTTGAGAGATGAAAAATAGTTACCTTCCATAGTGCTGCAGATTTCCAGGTATCTCTGCATGTATTGGGGAATCTCTCCCTGCCAACTGAAGCAAAAGGAATGATTAAGGAAACGTCTTCCTCCTCACTTCATTGACCTACATCAGACCTCCCTGACCTGGTGGATAAAGCTGCCTGTGGCATGTACAAAACCTGGCAATCCACCCCAAGAAGAAAAGTTGTGCAATGGAGTATCCCGCTTTATAAAACAAGCCATTTTCATTAAAGGACTGCAGGACTTACCTCTGGCTCTATATGCCTTGGGAACAAAGATGTGGTGAGATATTTGTACAAAATTCTCATGTCGTCCTGCTCCAATCCACTCCTGAAACATTAAACAATAAATTTAAGCACATACCAACTAGGCTTGACTATGGTTAGCTCTCACCCGTTAACCTGCCTTATATATGTTGCTACAGACAACTGGTTCCTTGAGCCCAGTATTGACTTCACTGGTGGCGGCAGCAGCCCTCCAAGGTCTGACCGGAAAAGGGTCTTTCTCTGCATACCTGTCAGAGTTCTCTTCATCTGGAGATGCCATGAGTTGCCACGGCATCGCTCACAGCTTCCTTGAGCTACCCAAGCCCCTTCGCCATGACAAGGCAGTGATCCATGAAGGAGACCCAATGGACTTATCACTCCCAAAAAAGCTGGCCATGGAGAGCCAACCCTTGGCTCTGAAGCACGGCAGTGCCCCACTAAAAAAAACGTAATAAAAGGGTGGTGGCCAAGAAAAATGTAAAACCACACTGGTTGGAAAGCCCACCTTTGAATGATAAACAAACACTATCTATAGGAAGCAGATTTGACACACAAGCTTGAAGAAAAAGGGCACATCCAAAACGAAGCATGTGGGCCTTGAACCGGGATTCACAGTACAAGCAGACACTGGTTAATTGTTAGGGCCAGAGTCTTGGGAACACAAATGCAGGAAACCCAATTTTAATCCTCCTCCAATGTGTAATTATTGTGTGCAGTCATCTGTAAAGTACTTCTTGTCTAAGCTTGGGTGCATTCTCTCTTGACTCTTTAATCACTTTTGAATAGGAAACCCTTGAACTACGACTCGCTAATGAAACTGGATGCCCAATGCAGCTGTGCCATGTCAATAAACACCCTGAAATCAAACACAGCTGAAGGAGAGCTCTGGGGTTTAAATTACATCGTGGCTGCAAACTGTGGACATTTCTTTGTTTCGGTTTGAAACACAACATTTTCTTTCAATGAAGTCATGACGGTCAAAGAGAGCTTTGGGTTACTTGCAAATATGCCACCGGTCCCATATTTGAGGTGCTTAGTTTATCTTTTCCTTCAAAATTAAATACTCTGAAGAATGATATAGTGCGTGTGCCAAGGGACTGAGTATTATGCAGATCCTGAGAGATTAAGGGTTCTGAAAACATTGCATTAACTCCTTTGCTTGCAAAGCTGTCTCTTTTGCTACTCAACTGATTTCTCAGTTTTAGAGACAATTGCTTGTATATGCCTGATCCTGCACCTTTGAAACCATTGGGTTGCAAACAACTGATAATCTAGAAACAATAATCATGTCCTTGGCATTGGATCTGTTTCAGTGATATTCAGAACTCTTAAAAAGTTTCAGAATTCACTGTCAGCAAGACGGGAAGCTGGTTTCTAGACATGGGCTTATTTTTGCTGCTGCTCAAGTACCCCTATCTCACCCCCGCACCAAATTCCCCAAACTTAGTGATTGACTGCATGCAGCTTGCATGCTCGGGCACTCATGACTTCCCTTTAATGCATGTGCGTGCGCACACACACTGCCTTGTCCCCCAGGAGCTCAGGGTGGCATCTGTAGGCTTCTCAACCCATATTTTATCCTTACCACAATCCTATGAGGTAGGTTAAACTCAAAAGAGAGTGGCTCGCTTGTGCAACTTGTGATGCTCAGATATTTCTGTCTGCAATTCCCATTAGCTCCAGCTGCCATAGCCAAAGGGCCTCTCCTCAAGGGAGTTCTGGGCTAAAACATCTGGAGGACAACAAGTTGCTGATCACTAGCGCAAGATCAGCCTGGCTTCTTGACAGCTGAGCAGAGCGCATGCACAAACCAGCCATCTCTCAGGTCATCGCATTCCTTTGGGTACCTACCAGATGAGCTGATCGTTGTAAAGAAAGGCGGTGTATTTCACTATGCTCAAACTTTCTTCCATCTTGTTGATAAACGACTGAATTTTCAAATAAGTCATTTTATCCAGTGGAAAGAAGCTGATTCCACAAAAAACATCCAGCAGGTCACATGACTGTAAATGAAGCGTTTGCAGGTACTGAAGAATGAACAGAGGGAAATGGTGTGAATGCCTGAAATGCCTGCCTTTGTGCAAACACAGCGACCTGCTTTGGAGATACAGAAACAAAACACAGTTTGTAGTCACAAGCATAACCTAGGACAAGCCCTTGGCTTGCGTCTCTTCCCCTGGTTCTGGGCAAGGGGACAGAGATCTGGATGTTCAATTCCCGCTTTGTTTTTGAAAGGGGTGGGCAACTCATGGCCCTTCAAGTGATTTGGCTACAATTCCTACATAGTCGAAAGTGCTGCTGGGAGCTGTGGATGAAAACATCTGGGGGTCACCAGCTGCCCACCCCCTGGTCTATACTGTATTTTTCCTGATTTGTCTGATCTCAGAAAAGTGTCACTTGTACAAAGCACAGTTTGAGTTAATGCACAGGCAATCCAAATTGCCTTCATCTTTGACACTATCATCAATGTTTATTTCATCGCCGCACTGCCCAATAGCTGAAGCTCTCTAGGTGCTTTTCCACCGTTCATAAAACAGGCAATACAATAAAATGCCATAAACATCTTCCAAATCCAAAAATTTAAAAACAAATGAAAGCGACCAATACAGCTTATGGTACAGGGTAGGTGTGTCAAGCACCTGGGATAAGTACTCCCCTTGAGCACGGAAACACGTATCTTTAAATATCTTGGTCGAAAGGGCTGTTTTAACCTGGTGACACAAGGATGACAAGGTTGGAGCCAGAAGGCCTTGGTGGAGAGGTTACTCCGTGATGGGGGCTACCCCTGAGAAGGCCCCCCTCTGGTTTTGTCCTTAGAGTTGGCACCTGAAGTCCCCAGGTGTTGCCTGTAGTGTCCTGGGCGATGACAGTTGGGAACAATATTCTGTCAAGCATTGCAGTTCTGAGGCATGCATGGTTTTGTAGCTTATAGCCAGCACTGTGAATAGGGCTTGGAGGGATACAGGCATCTAATGCAAGTGCGCCGGAAGAGATCTAGTAAGCTCAGAGCTGTTTTTAGTCTGACTGCTGCATTTTGCAAAAGCTGCAGCTTCTGAACTGCCTTCAAGGGCAGCCCCATACAGATCACACTGCAGTAATCTAATTCAAGAGATTGCACCAACTTGCATTATTCAAAATGATAATTCCTTTCTCCTTTTTAAACAAAATGCTGAACCAGAGAGGCCTTTCATTTGACCTAGCAACTTATGATTCTTATGAATCTTGAGAAACTGCCAAGATTCCCCAGAGCAGCCCAGAAAATCACTGTCTAAGCTCATTATACTTTCCCAACATGGTCTCCAAGCATCGAGAAAACTGCCTTAACCCTAAAATGCACCAGCTGCTTGGACCATAAAAAATACCTTACCCGATGGAAGAATTTCTCTAGCCTGTCCTTCAGAACACGGGCACCTCCATCTTCCATGGCTCTCCGGAATGTCCCATTAAAAAGCTAACGATTATTTTGAAAAAGAAAAAAAAACTTGTTTGGAAATACAGTCATTGCAAGCAGGCCTGTTCATCAAGGTGCAGTTGCTAGTTCTGCAATTCCAGGTGCAGGTCTTTTAGACGTAATAAGACTACAGAGTGCTCCCTGACACATTTAGAGCTAAGGTGAGCTCCTGCATTTATGATTCACAGCCTATGATATTCCCTTCCCCCTGCTGAAAATAGAGACAGCGATGCATATGACTGAGAGTCTGCATAACAAACTTTGCACAGGAGGAGCTTTCTGTGAATCAGAGTTGGATCAGATTTAAGCAAGAAGCTTAGACAAATTTGTACAGAACCTACCTTGTACATGTTATAACACTGCTGTAACACTGAACTATAAACTTTATCCTGGAAAAGACACAGAAATCAGAGAGTTATCCTAAAAATGATACAAATAAAATATTTTGATAGGCCCCCTGTGTCCCTGAGTGTCTCCAAGTAGGACTGGCAATATTTCTGCCGGAAGAGCCATTGCACTCGCTCCGGCCAATACTGGGCCGGATGGACCAATGGTCCAACTCAGCATAGGGCTGCTTCCTGTGCTCCGCCCCCCACCCAACCCATTGGAATGTGACCCTGGAGCTACTCTGGAACAGAATCTGGCTCTCAGGCATCCCCTCTGACAGCCCAAAGGACAGCATCTTGCTTCCTGCAGCAGTCAGCTGGCTGCCCAGGGGAAGCAGCGTTCTCCCACAGGCCTCATCTCAGCAGCTGGCACCTCAAATCTGGATGTTCCGTGTCGCTGTTACGGCACACAACAGACCTGCCCTCCGCACCCACAAACACTGCAAGCTTTTGGAGGAGCAAATGCAGGAGAGATGCTCTTTGTGGGCTGTATGCCATTGTGGGGGCAAGATACCCCAAACGCTGGCATATTGTAGCTTAAAGCTTTCACTGCTGGCGTGTAAAACTTAGAAAAGGGATTTCAAATCCAAAAATCTGCATAAGCCAGGAAATCAGCAAAAGGCAGGCTGTTGGGGAAAAAGGGGGTAGGAAGGCAAGAACGGGGTGTGAGGGACCCAGAGGCAGAGCAAATGGGACACCAGGCTGGCCAGACTTGGCTCAGGGACTCGAAGTTCAACACATACCAACTAAGTAACAGTCTGTTTGTATCTTGCCACGATCTGCTACCTATCAGTGGGCCTGCTGTGCATGAGGGATGGAAAAGTCTTCTTCCAGTATTATTTACAACACAATTCAGAGGTCAGGTCTACACCACTGCTCTGCTCAAGATCACTGCTTTGCTATGAACCTGAGTACTGTCCATGCATCATCTCGGATTTGTGACAATTTAGTCTTTATTCCAACTCTCCTCCTCTGAGCTGTTTCTTTCCATCGGTATTGTGCAATATAGTATCCCTCATCTTGTTTTGAACAAAAGCTTGAGGGCTAATCGTGTTGTGTTGCATTCTAGTTTGCATCAGCACTTAGAAGATAGCTGCAAGTAACAGCAACAACAAAAACGACATCAAATGTATGTTTGTGTAAATGAACTGATTTGCTGAATTCATTATGGTTATCACAGAACAACACAATAATTTGAACTGACAGTTTGAATAATTTAGAAATGACAGTTCTAAACAAAATGAGGTCACATTAGATTTACCTAATCAGAAGACTATGTGCAAAATATTCTTAAATATTGAGAAATAGCAGTTATTACCAGTAGCTCTTCTTCTTGATATTCAACAACTGGTTTGCCATCTTTGTGTTTTTCTATGATGGGATTTCGTACAACCTTGAAAGTGGAACAAAGACAGGGATTTAGAGCTACTAGTGCCATTTTTAGAAATTAATCATACAGTGAAAGAGAATCAAAATATTTATTTATTTATTTTAATTTATAAAATTTGTATGCCATCCATTACTTGCATCTCTGGACGGCTTACAACATAGATGATAATAAAATAGATAACTTGACTATTCCACACTGGCTGCAATTAATAAAATGCAAACAATAAAATCCAATGCAATGAGCTCTGGGGGCATTTCTGGTGGAAGAGAGTGGAAAAAACGTTTTAAGTAAATAATAATGCATTCCTCTCCCTCCCTTTAGAATATTTAAAGAAGCTTTAAGAAGTCCTAATGGAATGTGTCATAGAATAGCATCACACAATTATATACCATAACCATCCAGAAATTTTCTTCAGGTTCATTGAAGAACTGTCTATTCTTCTGGGTATGGAGTGATTTTGCAGGTTTTGTAGGACTAAAGGTCCTAAGGGAGAAATATTATATGAATGAACATTTCAGACATATGGGCATTTTCACTTATCTATGAACTATGAACCAGGACAGCAATGTTTAATTGATTATTAGGTTAGATTAAGGGTACAATCCAGTGGACCCAATAAAATTGCAAGATTACAGATATCCATGCACGATGGGAACAAAGCTCGCTTCCACACGACCTCTACCACACAAAACATGTCGAGGGCTGTCTGTCCAGCCTCAGAGTGGACAGGAAAGAACAAGAGGTTCTGCCAGACTCTCTCTGAATGCTCCCATTTCTTGTCCCCAAAAGCTTGCCTCCAGGAGCATTCCCAGAACCTCAGAGCCACACCAATGCAGTTTTGTCTGCACCTGCTAGGCAGGTGGGCACTCCCACCTTGGAATCTTAGCTCCATCCTTGGAGCAACTTCTTGAGGCTGGAGCTGTGACTGAAAAATCCTATGGCCATGTAGAATCTGTCTAGTGACCATGGATTACGCTGTAAGAATTTTTTTAAAAATCGTAACATCAACAAAAGGTGCCTCAGAAGCAACAATTTCTAGGAACTGCAAGTGGCTGGAACCAACACTCACGCCCAGGAGAAATGCTGCTTCTTAGATAGATGACGTGTGTACATGATGCTGCGGGCACTAAGAACAAAGGAAGCACACTCTTGATTCACAGGTGCTGGTTTTACTAGCAGGCAGACTTAATCAGAAGCCAGCTTTAAATTAGTCTAAGGAAACTTGTCTAGGCGCATTTAACCATGAGGTTCAGAATTATCACAGAGCTATCCCCTTCAATGCTACCTGCTCCCAAAGGGGAGGAGCAAGGCAGAAGAAGGGAGCAGGTGAGTGCACACCCCTCATTCCCATTGTGGTTTATTAAGCCATGATTCCTGGTTTAAAGTGACATCTGACTGCTAAAATGTAGCAGGTTGAAATAGGAGGAGGAGAGCCCAGGTTCAAGTTTTCACTCAACTGTGAAGCCCACTGGACAACTTTGGTCAAGTCTTTTCTCAGTAGTAAGGCTGTTGTAGGGATAAAATGGGACATGGGAACCATGTAAGTTGCCCTGAGTACTTAATGTAATAAGTAATCAATCAGCCAAGATCTGTATGCTCAACTGGTTTGAACTTCTTTAAATTGGGTGATGGTCCAACAAAGGACAAGATTATGATGCTAGATTGTCAAGCCTGAACACCATTTGGGCAAAGTGCTTCTCAAAAGTACCTTTTTATAAAACATCTAGTAAGCTTTATGCTCCCAATAAAAGAACAATAAATATGGAATTTAGTACCTTGTGAATTGTACTATGGCTTCACATAATCCAACACTTCTAATTTTTTCATTCTTTTCTACTTCATTTGGGTAATAAAAGAGAATCTTTTTTTCTTCCTGAAAAAAGTAAACAGTGATGAATCAAAATATTCAAATATTAATATGCTTCAACGATGCATGAAGTCTTGACACCTCAAATCTTGCAATGTCATCCACTTTCATTATGCCTGAATTCACTATACATATCTAAAATAGGTATTATGGTGAATTTTAAAAATAGATTTCACAATAGTCCAGAGATATTTAAGAAATAATAAGTGTCTAACAAGAAAAGATGCCAAAGGGCTGTCTCAGATATTTGGACTCAAACATTTTCTCTTCCAAGCCAATACAGGTTAGGGTTAGTTAGGACTGGACATTCTTATTGTCTCTTTTAGTTCTGCTCTGATTTTACCAGAAATGCATGGATGCATTTTAAGTTTGTGTTAACAGTTTTATTATTAGAACTCTCTCTTTAAAAAGAACGGCAGGACATTAAAGGTGGGATATAAACACAATGCAATGATATTGAAGCATCTTAAATATAACAAATACATCCCACCTTTCTTTCACTATAAATAAGTCCTTCTCATATTATGTATTACATTTGTATACTGCCCAATAGCCAAAGCTCTCTGGGCAGTTTACAGAAATTAAAAACCTTACAACTGCAACCTTGTACAGAACATAAAAACAGTTTACATACAAATATGTAAACAAGCAGTACACCCATGCACACATCTAAATACTTTTAGCATTCAGTCACACCTGTTCCCCACCTTGGAGAGGCCATGTGCCTCACCATCCTGCTGAAATAAAGGATCAGGATGATCTCTGTTGCATCTGAGCCCCCTGGAGTAGCTAGCTTTGGCCTACATGGGCTTCACTGCTGCTGCCCCCTCCCCAATCTTTTGGCGTGACGTTTTATTCTCAAATTTGATGCCCTCCCCTTGCCTGTCCATGCATCTCTCTTAACAAACAGGGATGTCCACAGGAGGCAGGATCCTTTAAACGCCCCCACCCCCGGGGGGGGGACTTTAAAGTCTATGCCAACCAGTGCATTTTTGCCCTGTGAGCCTGAGCACCAGATCTTTTAAGCACCCAGCACCATCTATCAACTGAAAAGCAGAACGCAAAGCATCTTAAGATGCTTTCCTATGCGTGCTGAGGTGGCGCCGAGGGGGGGGGGGGTCCTACAATTCCCAGCATCCCCCAGCCAGTGGGGGGATGCTGGGAAGTGCAAGGCTCCCCTGCCCCCCGCCTCAACATGCACAGCACTGCGTCCTAAATAAACGAAACGTTAAAATACCCGCTTCCTGCCAGCGCCGCATCCTTCCCGCGGCTTTCATGGCAGCGGCCTCCTGCCCGGCCAGTCGTTCCCGCGCCCCCGAACTCTTTTTAGCCCCCGGAGCAAGCCTTCGGCCTTCCCCCGGCTGCTCCGCGCTCCCCGACCCCGATCCCGGCCGGCCGGCCGAGTCGGCCCGTACCTCGCCCTCCTTGGGGCCCAGCCGCGGGTTGTAGATGAAGAAGCTGAGCAGGGCCGGCGCCAGCAGCTTCTCCTGCCCGGCGAGCCCGGCCGCGGGCGCCGCCGTTGCCATGGAGGGCCTGAAGGGAGAGCGCCTGGGGCCGGCCGCCGCCGTCGCCGAGCACCATCGGGAGGCGAGGCGAGGCGAGGCGCAGCTCCGGGCCCGGCGCCGACGACAGACCGCCCTGTCAGCCCTCCGGCCGGCTCCCTCCCGCGCGGCCTACCCGCGGGCCCCGCGCCGCTCTCGCCCGCGCTTCCTCCTCCGCCCCGGAAGCGCCGCGCCCGCCGCGGGGCCGGGCCGGCCGGGCCAGGCCTGCTCGCCGCTCCCAGGCCGCCCTTTCCCTCGCGGGCCGGCGGTGGGTGGCTGCCTCCCCAAGGTCGGGCTGCGAGCCCTTCGCGGCCGGGCCGGGCCGGGCCGGGCCAGGGCCGCGCGGCGCCCGGAGGACAAGCGCGCTCGCCGGCCCCGGCCCCGGCCCCCTGGCGCACGGCGCGGCGCCCGCCGCACGCTCCGGCCGGGACTGCGAGGCCCGCACCGGCGGCTCCCGGGGGGCTTTCGAGGTGAGGCGAGCAGCGGCAGAGCGCTGCAGGCCGCGCGGCGCCCGTGGCCCCACTTGAGCCCGGGCGGCGGCCGGGGCAGGTGCCCTTGGGAAGCCACACGCGGGGCAGGAAGGCGCCAGCGCCTCCTCTTGCCGTGGCCTGTGGAGGCATCTTGCTGCCGGCTCTGCTGCAGCGAATGCCCCCAAGTTTGGGCCTCTCATGCCCCATGCTGCCTCCTTGGGGCCTGCATTCTGAATCCCTGAGCGTGTGCAGAGAGCCTCGGGGCTGTAGGTGTAGGGCTATTTTTAATCCATTGCCTTGTTTTGGAGGGAGTTAGGTAATCCTTCCTGATTTGGGTAATTCCTCTTCAGTTCCAGGCGTTTTATAATTTTCTTTCGGAGACCATGGTGAGCTCTTATTCGTTTCATGACTTCCCACCTTCCCTCCAAGGAGCCAGGATGGCGCACACAATCCTCTTCCATGTTAGGGAAATAGGTCAGGCTGAGAGTCACTGGCCAGCCCAAAGTCCCCAAGTGAGATGCAAGAAAGAATTTGAATCTGAGTGCAACGACAACCTCAGTCTGGTACTCATCACACTGAATCCCCAGTTCTTAGAAGCTCAAAAATCACAGAATTGTTTTTCCAGCAAAAGTCTATTTCTCTCACTGCCCTTTCATAATGCAAGTGCCCTAAAATGCACTCGTTGCCTGATAATGGCACAAGCATACAGTCTCCGTGTTTTATTTATCTAGAAGAGTTATGCCAAAAACTTTGGCTGGAAAACAACAGTGCGGTTCTTAATCCTAAAGAAACGTGGTGTAAATCTGGTGCTATTACAAAGAGATTTCATGCACAGCAGACGTGTAAATCTGAGCATCAGTTTAAAGATGGTGTTACTGTTGATGCCTTCGTGGTAAAATGTTTCACAGGATGTGCTAAGAACTGTGGCTTTTTATGTTTCCTTATGACCAGAGGCACAGAAAGGGAGAAGAAGGTGGTAATGCTGCTTAAAAGCAAACTGGGAACCAGGATGCACAAGGAAACAGCCCATTTTCCCATTGCAAGGTCAAGCCAAGCAGGGTGAGGAAATTGAGGCCTTCCGTGTGTTGCTGGATCACAACTCTCATCAACTCACTGACCCTCTTGGCTGGGGCTGTTGGGAATTGGTGTTCTGCCACATCTGGGAGGCCACAAGCTTCCCATCTTTGAAGTAGAGGATACTAGGGTTAGTTACCAGTCTCCATGCAGGAACCATGCAGGCACATGCAGACTTGTGGCAGAATTTTCCGGAGCTTTTGGGAGCCAAATTAAATGAGTCCATGCCCTCTCCCTTTGTGTAGAAATGTTCCTATTTTTATGTCTGGAGGAGAAACATCTGTAAAGCTTGCTAAGAGTTCCTTCCTTCAGCACCCTTCTCAGTAAAGTGTTCTTGTCTAGAAAAATTTGCTTCCTAGTTCCCTAATAGGCCATTACTGACAATTGCCTCAAAGAAAGTCCGTTGCCTGTCCCTTGAAGAAGGAGATGATCTCATAGCCTCCTTGGAGGCCTTTCCTATCTAACATCACTGGGCACCGTTCACAAGCTGTGTGTCAGGCTGAGGGAGATTGGTTTTCAGTTCGAAACCCAATATTGGTTTCCCCACCGGTAGAGAATTTGCTGCCTAAGAGGAAGAAAGAGGGACTTGTACACGCACAAGGAAAAATTAATGCATTTCAAATACATAAACTGCCTTTCCTTTAAGAGCTCAAGGCAAAATTGAGGGTCTTAAACCACTACTCTGTTCCGTCATCATAACAACAGTCCTCTGAGCTGCGTGAGATAGTGACTGGCCCAGGGTTTCCCAGTCAGATTTGTGACTGAGCAAGAATTGGAACCTGGATCAGAGGAGGTGTTCAGCAATAACTAGAACATCTCAATGGATCCAGTCACAGGGTTCAGTGATTTCTATTGACCCCGGCTTTACCTTGTTTTCTGATGGCTGAGCATTTGTCAAGGGTGATAGCAGGGGTGTGTGTGCCAACTAGAACCTCCGTGAAAGATATTAGGAGGGTGAGTACCCGGAGGAGGGCTTTCTCTGCGGTGGGGCCCAACTTAGGGAATACGCTCCCCAGAGAGGTCCGCTTGGCGCCGTTGTTATTTGCTTTTCGGCGCCAGGCCAAGACCTTTTTATTTAAATGTTATTTTAATTGTTAATGATATTTATTGATTTTAAAATTTCACCAGGATGTCTCCACTATTTCATGCATTTGTATGATGGAATTTATGATTGGAAGCCGCCCCGAGGCTTATGTGAAGGGGGCGGCATATAAGTTGTCCAAACAAACAAACAAACAAACCTGCTGGAGGGGTTCTTTTGCTTCACCTGTGCAACCTGCCTCTCCTGTCCCATGCAACAGCGATGCTGAGAAGGTGAAGAGTAGAAGGTCACAGGTGAGTTGCATTGAGGAGGGGGAGGAGCAGCAGCAGCTGGTGACCATGGTGGTAGACTCCACATGGGGAGACCAACCATTGAGTATATCTTGCCCTAGGCATTTCCAGATCTGCATGCAGATTTCTTCAGCTGATGATAGATGGGACCAGTCTGGTGGCCTTGATGAGTTTTGTGATGTTAAGTGCACAAATCAGGCTCTTGTTGAAAGAACTCCCTGCAAGTAGAGCACTAACAAAGCAGGTTGAAGAACCTTCCGATTTGTGTGCTAGCTTTCCCCCTGCAAGGATACTTGGAGGAACATTTGAAAGTGGCATCTGAAATTGGATCACAATCTGGCAGGCCTTCATCTAGAGGGACTGACCATGAGGCCACAGAGATATAAATGAAAGCTAAGGTTCCCCTTTGGTTAATGAGTTAGGATAACTATGAGATAAGCTTGGCCATTGAATGGTTAAGTACTCACCTTGTCCAGCTTCTGCCAAGGTGAATAACAGTGAAGTCGGAAGCAGATGGCCTCAAGAACTTAGAAACTACAGATTAAATTGCCGAATGAGAGAACATTATTTCGTGTTAAAAGGGCAAGCTGGGATGTGTTTTTTTTTTAAAATAAAAGTTACAATATTTAAACATTCAGCAGATGGCAACAATTCTAGTGTACAAACAAATTAGGAGGAAAATATGATTGTGTGTCTGATTTCATCTCATCTTCTTAATTGTCTGTGTAGTAACACCAGTACCTTGACATTTGCAGAGCGACATTAGATAGTTCCCCAGTTTGAAATTTGATGCCCATCCTTCCCATTATGCAAAATTAAACTGCTTGTCAAATGTCCTTAAAATGATATGGGACGGTGGACAAAAAAGAGTGAAAAAGTACACTTGTTTGGTTAGTCACAATTGGAGGAACAGAGAGAGTTCTTAAAAACAGGATCGTTGTATTTAAACAGCATGACACCGGACTTTAAAATGTGCTGGCGATGGTTCTAAATACTACGATCAGCATTTTCATCAGCTACAGGATATCAGACATAACAAACAAATACTGCCATTAATCATCTTGGGTGTCGGAGATGACAGCTGTGTGAATTAGCACAGTTGCAAAACGAAGGACCGGTCTCCCCACTTCCCTCCAGTTCACTTCAGGATACAAAGTGCATGTTTTCTTTGTGAATACTCAGGCATCATATCTAGGGAAAACCAGGGTGGATTATTCTCTGATAAAACTTAAAAGCAAATGTGCTGTACATTTCAACGTACTTCCTGTTCCAGGACATCCAACACTCAAAACAACCTGTCAGGAACTTCCTGTTTTCCAAGTTCCCCCTGAACACTGGTTTCTGAAATGCAGATTTTTCTATATTTATTTTATTTATTTTACAAATTTCTATGCCGCCCCTTGCCAACTAGCCTCGGGGGGGTTAACAACATGTAAAAAAACAAACCAAAATCCAAAACCATAAACAATTTAAAATTGGCCCATCTCCTAGTCACAATTAAAAACTATAAATAATCTAAATCAACTTTAAAATTTACAATTAAATTAATAAATTAACAATTAAAATATTTCTTAAATAAAAAGGTCTTCGCCTGGCGCCGTCATTATTTGCTTTTCGGCGCCAGGCGAGCCTCTCTGGGGAGCTATATTTGGTGTAAAAGTAAGCTATATTTTAGATGTACAAGGAGTTTTCATAATGTTTATATTTTGGACATACAAAGGAGTTCTCATAACCCCAAATGTGACCATGTGCAATTTGTAGTGTAGTTGTTTTGCAATCACCAAAAAAGTACATTTCCTGCATGAGTTTGTGGCAAACATGTACCAAAGAAAATATATGAGACTGGGATAACTCGGCCTGGTATAAGATAGTATATTTTGGTGGAATTCAGGCAATTGGTTGCATGGAACAAGGCCTTTTCCATGATGGTTACACCCAGGAGAGATTCCTCACCCATCACAGAACTGAATTATATGTCTCCATAATGACAAGTGGCTGAGGGTTTTTCTTCTGCTGATTAAATGTTTCGGCTGATGCTGATATTTGCTCAAGATTTCCATAGCTTAAGGTATTTTCAGTGTACAGTGGTACCTCATCTCACAAACGCCTTGGTTCACGACCAGATCGGGTTGCGGACAAAAATTTCATGAAAATTTTGATGTGGGTCGTGAACTCCGCATTGGGTGGCAACCAAGATCGCAGCCATCTCCCCCCCCCCCCCAGTGGGGAGATGGCCACAATTGCAGCTGCGTTCATGCAGGGAAGACGTGTGTGATCACGGGTGCGCTCCTGCAGGAAAGACGGGCACAATCTCGGCCATCCCCCCACAACCAGCATGATCGCAGCCATCTCCCCCCTCCCGAGTGTGGAGATGGCCGTGATCGTGCTGGGAGCAAGGGGGGGATGGCTGAGATCGTGCCCCTCTCTCCCTCCCCCAGCGCGCCCTGTTCATGCCTGTCTCTTCCTCTCCCAGGACAGCTGTGAGCACGTCCATCTCTCCCCCTCCCCCGTCTCTCCTCCCAGCGGCCGGGATGACAGACGCATGCCGGGATGGAGGGCGCAGTCTTGGTCATGCAGGGATGACGGGCACGATCTCGGTCGTGCTGGGGGGCGGGGGAGATGGCTGCGCCTGTGCTTGGAGTGGGGTGGGGAGATGGCCGTGATCTTTGTTGTTGTCACTTTGCTTCACGTTTTTCTGATTTAAAAAATGGTTACAGAACAGATTAACCTTATTTACATTGAACCTTATGGGGAAATGTAACTTGGCTCACGACCAATTTGGGTCACGACCAGAGTCCTGGAACGGATTAAGTTCATGAGCCGAGGTACCACTGTATTTGCACTTGAATGGTATGCTGTATATTCACCTGGCTTTGTCTGGGTTGAAATAACACTTTGCTTCATACAGTGAAGAGTTCGGGATTTACATAGCTGTTGAAATTTTCCCTGATTGAAGCCTGACATAGTGGTTAGAGTGTTTGACTGGGATTCGGGAGATCTGGGTTCAAGTCCCCAGCTCACTGGGTGACCCTGTGCCAGTCCCTGGCTTTCCGCCTAGCCTACTTCACAGGATTGTTGTGAGGCTAAAATGAAAAGGGGGAAGAGAAGGAGGTTCATGTAAACTGCCTTGGGTTCTTGCAGAAGAAAAGCAGGATAGAAAGAAATAGATAATAAATAACAATCAATAGATCAATAGCTAGGCATGGTCTCTGTCATGGTGTAACCTGTAACATCATGAGGGAGAGGGCTTCTCATTGGTTCCCCAGGAAGCAGGGCAAGGGGACACTCACATAACTCTCTCCCTTCCCAAACGAGTAGGGAAGTCCACCACCTAGTGTCTGAAGATGAAACTGCAAGCACAAAACATGCACACGGACACACTTAAATTAATTAAAATGAATGTGTGCACTGTAAAAGCCACCCACCCTGCAAGTGCCCACTGCTAGGCTCTCCTTAGTGTGCATGTAAAGTTTCAGGCGTCCAGGTTTCACAGTCTCGACACTCTGCCCAGTAGATCCACCATGTCTGTCGATGGTGGACAATGCACCGTGTAGGTCGCAGATGGAAATGGTATGAGTAGGCAAAATCTCTGCTGCTGTTCAGTAAGCAAGAGCAAAGGATCGTCCGACTGGCCATCAACAGCCCTGGAAGCCCATTGCTTCTCATAGCCTCCTGGTAAACTGACCTTCCCATCTGAGTAATTCCTGGATGGCGATATCCCTCCTTTGTTTCATCAGGGCTAATCTGAAGGTTGGTGATGGCCTTTGAATGGGTGCTGAAGAGCTTTACCTTATGTGTGGGCAGAAGCTAGATCTCCTGATGCTTTGGACTTCAGCTCCCAGAAGCCTCTGCCATCATGGGAAACCATCAGGAACATTGAGAGCCGAAGTCCAAAACAGCAGCCCATTCTTGTCTTGTGACATTGGCTGTTGGAGAATAGTCTGGCATTTGCGTGTGTGTTTGTCTCTGTCTTTTGTACTCCCTTTGGTATAATTTGCGATGGTGCATAGCACATTCATGGAAGAGAAGGCTAGTGATGGCTACTGGTCCTGAGGGCTACATGTTGCCTCTGGTATCAGAGGCAGTGTGTCTGTGTACTCCACTTGCTGTGGAGCTTGGGCCAGATGGTCCAGTGGTACTGAATCCTTGGTCCGATCCAGTGTAATGCTTCTTGTGCACTGATGTTCTTAAAGAACATAACAGAGTGTGGGAGCCATTGATATTCCAAGAGAAAGGTAAACAGGAGGAATGGATCAGGAGGAATCTGCATGTTATAACACTCCTTTAAATAATTATTGGTTTATAAGTATGCATTATTGGTGAATAAATCAGATACACCGGGTCTTAAGCAAGAATAGAACAAGTCGGATTGTCCTATCTTGCCAAATCAATATGATCAAACAGTTAACAGATCTTAGGTTGTGTCAAATTCAGCAAAACAGAAATTAGGTTTTGTGTAAACCGTCTTGAGATTCTATAATGATTTGATGGTATATAAAAACTAAACAAATAAAAGAATGTTTCAGGTATATTGAATGGTCCAATATCTTTTTTTTTTTAAATAAGGGGTTGTCTACATCAGCTAAGTGTTGGAGGTATTTCATAGTTAATGTTTTAATATTTTCTCAGTACCAATCTAATATCCACACAGGTTGCATTGCATATGCGTTTGCTGTTGTGTATCTTTTGCATTAGCAGATATTCATATGTGCTGTACATGAGGCTGTTCATCCACTGTATCCAGATGAAACTGTAGTCTGAATTCATCCAGAAACGAGAGGCGATCTCAACGCAAGCAGCTTCTCTTTTTCTCTGTTCGGCCACATAACCTCTCGTGCTGTGCCACGGTGGAATCACATAACTACAAAAGTAGGAAAATGCCTTTCCTTTCCCTTCCAGAAATTATACTTCATTTTCCCCACTTGAAAAAGGGCGCTTTCGAAGTGAAATTGGAAGATCACAGCATTTTTAAGGAAATTGTAAACAACTAGGAGGAAAGATGAGCATGCAATGAATACTTTGAGCAGAAAAGTTTGCATGAGGAATGTGTGGGAGACCCAACTGTATGTCACACCATCAAGCATGGGTGGTGCAGCACTTTTCCATGTCAGCCCAATGCCAAGATTTTCAAAGCTATTCAACTGCTGAACGATGAGAAAAGCTCAGAAAAGGTGGGGGCCCAATGCTGGGGGGACCATTGACAATATTGCCAGCAGTTGGTCATGTGCTTAAGATACTTGCAGGAATCCTGCATTTACTCTACCAAAGAGGGCAGCACCGAAGGCAGAAGCATGAGGCCAAAAATGTGAAAAAGACGTGGCAGCCCATGCATGTTTAGACGGAAACACTGCAGCGACTCCCAGGATTCCCCAGCCAGTTGTGGATGCTAGGAGCCGGGACGCTTTTCTGGCTAAATGTGCATAGGGAAGCTATTCCCTAATCTAGTTTGTGACCAGCCTAGAGAGCTTTGGCTGCTGGGCAGAAAAGAAATTAACTAAATAAGTAGATCACTTTCTGGGAATCCTCAGAAGGTCACGCCCCTTTTCTTCCAATGATCAGTCATCTAATGGTTTTCTGGGCTGATCTTCCTGCTTCTTAAAGGTTGAAATGCCTCTTCTAAGGCCTAATCACCAACAAGAAGAGCTTTACGTACAATAGGCTGGCACTTTTGCTCCCCCTTTTGACTTTGGTTTCACCCATAACTGAATTTCAGCCCCTGAGAGCTTCTTAAAAATGGAATTTGGCTCTCAGGCTGCAAGAGAGTCAAGAGCCCAGTTTAAAAGAGGGATAAGCCCAGAAAGAGAAAGGACTGATTAACGTGTCTAATTTTCAGAGCACTGATTGCTAAGATAACAACCAAGATCAACACTAACACAGCTTTGTCTTTATTAACTAATGGAGCAGTTCCTCATTAAATCTCTAATGAATAACACCATCAAGAGGAAAACAAAATTAACAAAGGAATCTGGGTTTACATGCTTTGGGAAGAGCTTCTGTGGAAGCACCAGTTCTTCCTCTGCACGCGGTAATGTTCAGCGCCTTAGGAATGGACCATTTCCTGGAATTCTGCAGCAAAGGAAAGAAAAGCAACTTGCAAAGCCAATTTGCAGTAGGCAGATATTTGCTTGTTACAACAGGGCAGCCTTGGGCCAAGACATTTTGCTGCCCGAGGCAAAAGACAAACCGGCACCTTTCTGAAGCTGACTGCATTGGCCGCTGAACTCTTATTTCCACGCTTGTACTAGGATGGCAAATCCAGACTGCACACTAAAAAGCAGAGACATCACCCTGCTGACAAAAGTGAGTATATTCAAAGCTATGGTTTTCCCAACTGTAATGTATGGCTGTTGGACCGTAAGGAAGGCTGAGCACCAAAGAATTGACACTTTTGAGTTACGGTGCTGGAGAAGACTCCTGGGAGTCCCTTGGACTGCAAAGAAATCAAATCAGTCAATCCTAAAGGAAATCAACCATGACTGTCCTTTAGAAGGTCAGAAACTGAAGATGAAGCTCAAAAACTTTGGCCACCTAATGAGGAGGAAGGACTCGCTGAAGAAGACCCTGATGCTGGGAACGATTGAAGGCAAAAGGAGAAGGGGACGGCAGAGGTTGAGGTGGCTGGATGAGGTCACTGGGGCGGTAGGTGTGGGCTTGGGTGGACTCTAGGGGATGGTGGAGGACAGGAGAGCCTGGAGGAATGGTGTCCATGGGGTCGTGAGGAGTCGGGCGTGACTTTGCCACTAAGCAACAGCAACTAGGATTGCAATTTCTGCCACATCTGAGCAAGGCAGGTTATTTCAGGGTTGCAGGACAGACACAGGACATGAACAGCCGTGTCCTCCAAGAGGAGGGAATGGCTTGGGGGCTCTTGGGAGGAAAGACCGGAGGGCTGTTGCTGGCCGTCCGCTGAAGCATCTTGCCAGAAGCTGTTTCCTCACTCTGCCTCTGGTCTTGCTGGCCTTGTAACAGGCAACATCCAAGCACCATCGTGGGGGACTGCAGTGGTCTACCTGGAGCAGAGCTGAACCTTGCTCAGTCCAAGAGCTGAGTTCCGTTTTGGAGAAGTTCTCTGCTTTCCATTGGCAGGTGGAGCTGAAGGCAAAATGGTTCGGGCCCAAAGGCAAGGGGATGGATTAAGGTATCAAAAACAACAGCTCAAAGTGCTCATTAAGAGTTGCCTTTAGGAATGGGGGTGGGGGAAGCCACAGAAAAGCCCAGAAGTCATCAAACGATTGACAGACGATTGGAGGAGCAGGGAGGGCCTTCTAGGGAACTCCAGGGGGCTGGATTGGGCCCCAGGAAGGCTGGGTTTGAACTGTGGAGCTGAGGTTCTGTGTTGAGCAAGTCTATCCATCCTAGCAAAAGGGAACTTCATGTTCGGAAGCAATCTGGCAATACCCACTGAGAGGCAACAATGCCTGCGGATCCCTGCCTTCAGGGTTTCCCAGAGCTTTGGTCCTCAGGAGACCAGAGTCCCACCACCTCCCTGCTGCAGTGCAGAGATGGCACGGTCTTATATGGAACCCTCAACCTCAGCCAGGTCCATACCTTCAGCTCCAATTTTTCCATCTCCATCATGGTCAGCCGCTGCCAGAAATGTTTTGGTTTCTGTCGTCGTTAGCACTCGGGCTCCACACTCAAACCTTTGGAGGAAATACCTAGGGAAGGAAAGAGGAAAAGTGGCAAGAAGGGCCGTCGAAGGGGGCTTGGGTGGCTTTCCATCTTTCTCCACCAGGGCAAGTCTGGGGAGGCAGGCACTGGTGGTATGAAGGGGATTCCGGTGGTGGAGCTGTCCCCACACGGATCTAAACAGAGCCACGCACGATTGCACCATTGTGTTATGGAGAGACCTGGAGGAACATGTCAAGCTGGTCCATGTGGCAACCAGCCCCGCAAACCTCCAATCTGAGTGGTGCCCCACGGAGATTTCCCCAAGCTGTCTAGCAGTCTTCTCCCCACACATGCTTGAGGACATTGTGGGGAAGGGGGAAGGAAATGCCCCCTGCCAGGCCAATAAGTTTCTGACATGTTCCCAAGAACAACACCCAAAACATCCTTTATTGCTACACCCAATAAAGTGGACCTTAAATGAAACCAAACCAAACGTTGCCCCATAAATCTAGAGTTATCTCACAATAGGAATGGCATTTAAAATCAAGACAACTGTAAAGGAGAAAAGCTGAACTTGACTGATTTTATTTTATCAATGTTATTTACTTGATAGATTTACTTCTTCCCTCTTGCAAGGAACTCAAAGAACCGTGCCAGTTCCTCCTCTCCACTTCCTCCTCCCAACAACCTGGTGAGGTAGGTTAGATGGTGAGCCAGTGACCGACGTAAGATCGCCCAGCGAGCCTCAAGGTCAAAGGGCAATGAGAACACGAATCTCCCACCTCCCAGTTTACCTCTCTAACCACTCTACCACAATGTCTTTAATTCCCAGCTGTTTTCCAGAGGAAACATTTTGAGACCTGAAACTCAACCCTGTGTAGGAGTATGAAGGATTGCCCCTTAAACCATTTTGAAAGAGGAGAGAGCACATGGGAAGGGTGAAGGTAGTCCTCACTTGAGTTCCTCTTCCTCAATGAAACCACTTTGATCATTGTCCAGGATCCGAAAGATCTCCTTCACCTGGTTGCTGCTCTTTTTGGACATGCCGCTGATCTGGAAGAATTTTTTGTGGTTGAAACTCTCAGGAGCTAAGAGAGAAGAAGGAAACTGTGATTAACCAGGTGTTTGAGGCTAGATTATGTCCACTTCTTTCTGGCCTAGCCATCCCGCCTGCAAAGATGAGCAAGGTCCTGATCCATCTTGCTCCTGCCAGTCTTTGCAAGTCATTTAGATTTCCTGCATGCATTCAAGTTTGCAAGCTCAGCCTGGTACCCTCAGGAGAAGAACTGAGTAAGTGGAACGTCTTTATAACTTCGTTTTGTCTTGCTCCTGCCCTGCACAGGATGCCTGCAATCTTCTGAGTTCAGGAGCCTTGGATTGTGCCCGGATATTCATTAATATACATGAAGGGTTAAAATATCATCAGACTATACACATATGCTAACGCCATGTCTTTGCAAGTTTGCTTAACTTTAGTAAATCGCCTTCGGTATAGTGTACACTGGCCATATTTTATAGCTCTTGGAGAAAGCCCAGAAATATGTGGTTGGAAGCCTACTTTGATGAATAAATTTTATTTTCCTACATCCAGATTTGTTCTCTCCTTCCCATTGGGTTCTTTTGGATATTCCCCAGTTCTGTTGGACCCTGATTCCGGCATCTAGGACTAGATGGACTTTTGGTCTGAACAAGCATGGAGATGTGTCGATACTTCCAGATGAATGGTTCCAGTCATGCAGCTGTTCCATCTCCACCTGTAACACATGCTCAGTCCTGAGGATGGGCTGAATCTGAGTTGTCATCAAAATGTGGATTATCCTGTTGTTGTGCTGACAGTCCATGGTTTGTTAGGTGCAAAACCCCACAAGACAACCGATAGCTTGCCACTGGTTTGTGAGCTATAGGTTGTTGTTAACAAACTCTGGTTTATTATCACAACTACATTTAGATGACTTGATAACCCATGTACCAACAATAACACCTGGTTCAATGACAACCCCCAGTCAATCCATAATCAACCCTTGAGTTTGGGATATCATGTTGTCTGAACCCACCTCGGATCTCTCTGTCCAGAACCTCCATAGCATTCTGTGAATTATGCTGGACAATTGCACAATGTTTTTCTGTTCCGGAAGTGCTCGGCCTTTAGTGCCACAGATGTCCTTACCTTGGCAATCCCTGAGTGCAGCAGCGATATCCGGAGGGCTGAGAATGTCACTGATACTCATATTAATCTATTCCAAAAGAAAATAAAGAGCAGGGAAGTGAATCCATCCTTTTGCAGAACTGCAGGATGCACGACAGAAGAAAAAGCAAGCAAAAGAAGAACAACAACTTTGGACTTTTAATTTATCTTGATGCTCACTTTACATTTAAATTGTCTCCATGGTCACAATTTCCTCTTCTACTCTGGCCTACCACAATGCAATATTTACAGCAACACCATGGGAATATATATTTCAGGATAAACAGAAAGGAGATAATAAGATAATTTTTAAAAAAAAATCATGCAGGCTGAAAAATGAAAACAAAAGGATAGCAATAATTTTAGCTTCCTCCATCTTCCGGGCAATATTGATGTTATTCTATGCTGCCAAGATGCCTCTGACTTTTGGCAACCCTATGAACAAAAGTCCTTCCAGGACAGCCCTGCTCAGCTCTTGTAAACCCACATCCAGACAGTGGAGGGTAAATACTGGATGTTAATTCCATCTGGGATTGGAAACTTGGTCCTGTTCGTAGAAACTTCTTCCCTTCCGTCCATTAGCCATAAAGGTCCTTCTCTTTTATGGTTTCTTCAAGCAGAGAAGAAGTAAACAGATAAATAGCAAAAACAGATCCATTACGGAGAGACAGTAATATACTTGCTACCTAGACAGCACGGGAAAGGCATACGCTCCACAAGCCTATGCATGTCTACTCAGAAGTAAGCCCTATTACAGTCAATGGGACTTCCTCCCAGATAAATGGGTATAGGATTGCAGCCTTACTCTCTTAGCTGGATCCTCACCTTTAAGGTTTCCCTGAGCAGGGAAGAGGAAAAGAGGGATAAACAAAGAGCTGAATCAATACCAGGAAAATGCACTTTTGGAAGAGAGCTGTCTGCCCAACTTATATAGGATTCAAAAGGTGACAATAGCTACTCAGGTTACCTTTTCATGGATTAGATGCTCAATTTGAGACCCTGCTCAAATGTCTTGCTTAACTAATGAGCTGGGTTTTTTCTGCCGCCTCTGTTTATACCAAGGAGAATATAGTCGAGTGAACTAGTGGTGCATTCATGCATCGACTTGATGACAACGCGTTCATGCATCGACTTGAATTACTGTATTTTTTGCTCTATAAGACGCACTTTTCCCCCCCTCAAAAGTAAGGGGAAATGTCTGTGCGTCTTATAGAGCGAATATGTGTGTGCAGTAAGTCTGTCAGATGTGCAGCCCATGGGGAAGTGATGGGGAATGTGCCTGTGATTATAGCCCATTTGATTCAAAATATTTTTTTTCTTGTTTTCCTCCTCTAAAAACTAGGTGCATCTTATGGTCAGGCGCGTCTTATAGAGCAAAAAATATGGTAATCCTGAACAAGGCCAACAACCAGGAAACCTACATGGGTGATTCCAAGTGCTGAAGTGTTACATCCATGCTCCAAAATATGGTTAATCTTGATTATGCTTTACTGAAATGAGCAAAATAATAGTCATGAACTACAGCAGTTACTGTATTGTTCCCTGTCTGACATGGATCGATTTATTGGGTCTTTTATCCCATTTCTGTACCACCCAAGAACTGAAGCTATTAACAGTGTCTGCTTTTTTTAAAATTTAGAATTAGAAAAAGAAAGAAAAACAGAAGAAAAGAAAAACTGCAAACTTTAACACCTGTTTCATTTAGCCATCGTTACAATTAGCCTTGGTTTATCTGGGGTCAGACATGAGAACATTGCAGCAAGCTATGGCTGCTGGTTCCAGTGTTCATGGGGTGGTGTATCTCCTCTGGATTTCAGTCTCAACTGCGCATGAGTTATTCATGGTGCTGAAACTATACCAAAATCAGCTTCAACAACATGGCAGCACCTTAGAAGTTCACACTGAAACCCAACTGATCTCAGAGCTGCCAGCTTCAGTTGGCGCATCTAGTTGGAAACAAGAGCATCTGATCTCTAGCTGTTCCTCACGGCTGCACGGAAGGCAGAGAAGGATGTGGCAAGTGATGTGCCCAGGGCTCATTCATGTAACACTAAACCATGGTTTAGCATCATTTTAGGAAAGCACCATGTTCTGCTTTACATGCAGAAGGCCCCAAGTTCAACCCCTGGTGTTTGGCTGTTGCTGCCAGTCAGTGCAGACACTATAGGATTTCAATGGCCCCTGGGCTCAGCTTGAAACAGGGCAGCTTGCTATGTTTCTATGTCCAAATGCAGCCAGCAGAAGGCAGCCCAGCTTTCAATGTGCAGAAAAGCTGGTTTTATTCCCCTGTGCTGGACCATAAGGAAGGCTGAGCGCCAAAGGATTGAGGCCTTTGAATTGTGGTGCTGGAGGAGAAGGAAGAACTCCCTGGAGAAGAGCCTAATGCTGGGAACAATAGATGGCAAAAGAAGGGGACGGCAGAGGATGAGGTGGCTGGATGGAGTCATGGAAGTAGTCGGTGTGAGTTTAAGTGGACTCTGGGGGAAGGTGGAGGACAGGAAGGCCTGGAGGAAAGTTGTCCATGGGGTTGCGATGGGTTGGATGCGACTTCGCTACTAACAACAACAATTCCCCTCCTCATCCTTGGAAGGAAGGAGAGCTCATCCTTGGAAGGAAATTGGAACTATCATCCCCAAGGACTTCTCACTCACCTAACAAAGGCAGCCCGCTATTTGGACAGAGAGAGCCCTCCTAGGGTTTGAGACAGACACTCTCCAATGACCGACTCTTCCTTATCCGTTTGTACAAGTCATTTCCCAAATGACTCGGGAATGTGACACTTTTGAGGATGGCCAGAGCTGGGGTAAATCTAGCTGGGTGGGTGTGGGTGGTATATAAGGGGCAATTTGAACAGAACTTTTAAAAGTCCTCTCCAACCAACCCCACCCCGGCTGAGGTGAGGCAGGCAGGATTGCTCTCCATGGTGCTGAAGTGAAGTGAAGATGCCATCCTTGGAACAGGACCTGCCGTTCTGTCCCAGGCCTGTCTCAGCCAGCTGCCTCACCCTGGACCCTCTCTTGGGGGATCACCTCAGGGTCTGTGTCAGAGGTAGGTATGGTCGGGCACCTGTCAAGAGCCCAGATCCCAGCAGGGGAGGACTGGCAAGAGCTTCCCGGAGTCACTGCTCTTCACGGCTGAGCCTACGCATTCACATGCCTCTTGCAGAGGCCTCAATAACAATCGGAGTGAGACGGAGATTTGACAGATGTGTACACTGCCTGCCAATACAGGGTGGGACAGAAGTACATATACAGCACCGATCAGACCATATTTAGTCTCTTAGGTGCAGGAAGTGTCCTCCGTCAACATTCCAGCATCCCTGGCCTGACACTGAGATGCAAATTCTGGTTAGCACCAATGTCGAGAAATGCTGGCAAGATCAGCTCCTCTAATTTGTCCACTGTGTCCATGACCCGATTGGTGGTGCATCCCTACGTTTGGCCCACCCTGTATAATTAAGGGGGACTTGCAGTAAAACAATACAATGGAAAAACTGAACATGCAAGGGGAAGAAAGGTGTGGTATAAATATAAAATAACAATCTTAATACAAGATTGAAACAATACTAGGGCAGTCAGAAATTCTTAAAAGAAAAAGAAAAAGAAGGTCTTTTTCCTGGAACCCAAAGGACATTGGAGTAGACCTGTGAGCGGATTTCACAGGTGGGCGGCTACCACTGAGAGGTACCACTTTGTCAGAGAAGGGTTATAATTCAGGGGTTCAGCATATGCTATTCAGGTGGGATGCTCTAGACTCAATCCAGGTAGTACATGAGAGTATTGATCTTGGAGTATTGATCAACACCTCTTCAGGCCCACAGCTTTATTGTCCCTTAAACAAGGACCAAATGTCTTGCTGCTACTGCTTAGAAATGGAAAATCAGTCCAAGGCCCTGCTAAGTGCACAGTCATTTTACAAAATTATCCTCAAGGTATCAAATGATATTCCTTTCCCTGCCATTTCCATAATTGTCCACTAATGTGATTCTATAAAATATTTACATATTTGTGCGGGATAAACAGTATTGGTTACTCAGTGTTCTAGTCGATCCGTTGTTTTGCCTGGATGGATTGAAGTCCCTCTTGTCTGTTGCTTGGGTTTGGGGGAGAGCCAGACTGCCTCAAGCTGCTGTTGAGAGCAACAGTTTGCTTTGTTGATGGGGGTCTCTCCTCTTGGAGCTTTGTGCCAGTTTCCCCTCTCCGACCCCATCTGTATGAATCCCTTAGGGCACAGGCCTATGGCCTCATGACATTGCTGGGGCATAAGATTAGTTGGGGTCCAAGCTCTGATTTTGGAAATCCCCAGTTCAGAGTGGAGTTTCCACCCCAGAGGGCCCTCCCTCCACCCTAGTTGCTGGTGTGGTTCTTTCCATCTTCAGAGTCCTCGTGGGGCGAGGACCAGGGAAGGGAGGCGCTGCTGATCTTCAAGGCATCCAAGCCTCTCCTCCTTACAAGGAAGGGAAAAATAATTAGATGGCCAAAACCGGATGTCTAAATGTTTTGGAGGGCAAGAAGAGAATGGAAGCAGCCCTAGACACCACGCTGGCACTGGATGCCTGCAATCCTCCTAGTGGGATTTAGACCCTTAAGGATTTACCGTATTTTTTGCTCTATAAGACGCACCTGACCATAAGACGCACCTAGTTTTTAGAGGAGGAAAACAAGAAAAAAAATATTCTGAATCAAATGGGCACATCATCACAGACACATTCCCCATCACTTCCCCATGGGCTGCACATCTGACAGACTTACTGCACACACATATTCGCTCTATAAGATGCACAGACATTTCCCCTTACTTTTGAGGGGGGGAAAGTGAGTCTTATAGAGCAAAAAATACGGTATTTCCCTCTGCTGTTTAAAAATGCACCAACAGAGAATACAGTTAGATTTATAAAGCTGTAAGGGCTGTGAAAACGGTGCCTGAATGGCTACTGAAGTGTAAAATGCACCTTGCACATTCCTTTTCCTCTGCAACTATTAGAAACTGTTGAATAACTAACCTGAACGGCAAAGTCAAGAGGCAATAAAATCAACTCAGAATGTGACAAAGAAGAAGTTGCCAGGTAGTGGCTATTCAGAATGGGATCCTCTGAGTGAAACTGAACACCAAGGTCCAAAGTGATACTAATCCTACCTGAAAGGTTGGTTACGAAAGCGAAAAAGAACTGCATTTCAAAACGGAAGGCTGTTCTTCTGTATAGTGATACAGGCAGTATTCTATAGTGGCTGGCATTTGTTTCTCAGCTGCTGCTACTCCGATGCATTGCCTTCTGTCTGCCTTAATTAGAACGAATGAAATCATCAGGGGCTAGTGCTGCTGATAAAAGGGCATCTTAATTACATACACCTGGTCAAGGACATTTCAGCTAGGTTGGGTTTCCTCCATGCTAAATGGTCTCTCTTTGTCTTAAAGCATTTTCTTTGCTGAAGCAATTGTCACCCACACAGCTTAGCTACAAAGACGTAAAGTAGGAGGGTGTCCTTTGCACAAAACTGAAGAGTGAATTAAGACAAGTCCTGCTGGCCGAGGCGAAGGCAGGAGAGGAAAGGGAAGAGCAACTATGAGATGGATTGACTCCATGACGGAAGGAGTCTTGAATTTGGAAGTGCTGAGCAGGGTTGTCAGCAGCAGGACATTGTGGAGGCCGTTCATTCATAGGGTCACCCCAGGTCGGAGATGACAAGGAAGAAACGAGACACCATGACAAAGACGATCTAAGTTTATTCAATACCGTGATGAGATATAAATGTAGAATATAAACAAGTGAAAGAAAGCAGGCGCTTCCCTGATCTGTGGCTGTGTATTTGTTCTGTGTATAGGCCAAGCATAAAAGATAATGCTTCTTGCCTGCACATGGTTGATACTCTGCAATTCCTTATTTCTGGGGGACAATGGAGGGACAAAGCTGCTCAGTAAGGCCAACAGACTCTTTCTCCCAGCAAAAGTGGCTCTTTTCTACAGAATGGGGAAGCTCTGGTGCTCTTCCTTACAAGCTGAAGGCTGTTAAGCCTTGGCACGGCTTCAAAAAGGTATCCTGGCTTTTGGAGGCTGGAAAATTCACCACACTACCTGTTGAAGCGTAATCATGTCCCTGCCAAGCGGGCCACTGCTATTGCACACCTGTCGTACTTGTGAGAGTCCCACAAGCAGCTGGCTGGCACGTGTGTGAACACAACAGATCTTTGGTCTGATCCGGCATGACTCTTCTTGTGCTTTGAGGAGCTGGAGTCCAATGCATGTGTTGGCTGGCAGCTTGAGGAAGGTAACGCTGCCACAAACGAACAGAGCAGGGTTTGCTCAGGTTGGCTGAAGGTCCCTTAAGGAGATGCTGGCACGAGCTCCACATGTTTGGCTTCCCTTCTTCTGCCTTCTTTTGTCAGGGCACATCCAGTGAAGGTGAAGGGTGAGCTGACGCAGTGGCCCTTTGAGTACAAGGGCCATTTTCATTTTGGAGAAGCTCCTGGGGGTTGCATTCCAGGGAAAGCCGAAAGGAGGAGGCAGTGTGGCAAAAAAGCCCATATTTTCACGTCAAGGTCCAATCCTAGACATATTTAGGTAGAAGGAAGGGCCTACAACTCCAGACATGCCTCAGCCACCCTTCTTCCTGTCTAAAACCAGACAGGGTCACATCCCAGAGTCCTTTCTCCTAAACCAGCCTTCCCCAACTGCGTGGCGTTCAGACCACAGCTCCCAGAATTCCCATCCAGCAAGGCCATTGACTGGGAATTCTGGGTGTTGCAGTCCAAACGTGTCTGGAAGGCACAGGGCTGGGAAAGGCTGTCCTAAACTGAGCCTAAGGAGAGACATTTCGAAAAAGGAGGAAAATTAGTCTAAACCAAGACAACCAATCAGTGGTCAAGGAAAAGGAAGTGTGGCCACCTGGGGCTGCATTAGGACCCCCGGTGGGCCAGACTGGGCTGTCCCACACTCATTATAGATGTTTATCATGCATTATTACATTATGTTATACCCTGGACAGCACTGGATCCCTTTCTTCCTCCTGCAAAGAACCCAAGGTGGCTTCCAAGCTTCTCCTCTTCTACAATTTATTTCACAACAGTCCTGTGAGGTTGGTTAGGATGAGAGTCTGCAACTGGCCCAAAGTCACCCCGAGGGCCTCATGACTGAGTGGGGACTAGAACCCGGAGCTCCTAGATCCCCAGTCCAGCATTGAAACAAGACCACCCCAGGAGATGGTCCTTCCAGGGTGGCTCCTCTATCAGCAGGGCTGTGCACCCACTCCAGCTTTTACTCTGAACTTTTAAAGAGCTAGGGTTCAGTGCCATGGATAGCCCTTCAAACTGCTGACAAAAATCTGTAGTGTCGGTACAGCCCTGCCGTCCTTGGAGTCACCAGCCTCCATCAAGTTGCTGGCACAGTTTGCTGGGCCTGGGCTCTCTTCCTTTTGTTTATGAAAAATCCCAGACATTAAATTTTATTAGCAGCGCAACCATCCTGGCAGTTGATGCTCTGTACTCGGCACACAACTTTGCAGGCATATTTAAGGCACATCTATTGCAATTGCTTCTGTTTTGACAGTCATCTCTTTTATGAGGATTGTGAATTGCCATCCTTGACCCAAGAAAACTATTTCGTGACCTCAATGCTCCACGCAATCTGGTGACAGGAAGCTGCATAATCAGGGACAGAGGCCTCCAGATTGCTGAATTATTCAGGTTTTCTCTGTTAATTTAACAGTTACTCTGCCTTAAAGGTTAGAGGATGATGAAAGGTTTAGAAAAACTCTCTTGAGAATCGGATAAAAAACGTTGAGCCAAGAGGGAAGGTTCTGGCTGAGTGCTGTTTATTATTCCTTTCCACTTCAGCTCTTCTGTTCCTTATCTTTAAAAAAAGATGCAGTGGATGCAGAGAGAGGCCGGCGGATGCGTGAAGCGTGGGTTCAAGCTTGGGGTTGATGTCGAAGGCCTTGCCACTCAGGGCCCCCCAGATCACCACCGAGAGAGGCAGGTGATGGGGAAATGGCAACCAGGCCTTACATCTGCACCTGACCAAAGCTGAAGCTACATTTTACAGTTGAAGCTGGCACGGACATGCTGACAGAAGCTCAATGGCTTTTTCTTTTTTTCTTTAGATATTTATTCTCCTTTTCTGCTGCAAGTTGCCTCCCGAGAATATGTGATTAGCAGCAGAAGCAAATGCCATTTATTCTTCTAGTCAAGATGGCAGGGTGGAGAGACAGTATGATGTAGTGGTTAGAGCACTGGACTGGGACTTGGGAGGTTCTGGGTTCCATGATGACATTGCAGTTATATCCCACCTTAATTCCTCTCATGCGGAATCCAGGTCAGCTTGCATAGCTCATTTCACCCTCACAACAACCCCCCTGTGAGGTAGGTTAGGCCAAGACTGAACAACTCACCCAAAATCACCCAGTGGGGACTTGAACCCGGATCTTCCAGATCCTCCATCCAGTACTCTAACCAACTCACTGCACTGGTTTCTCTAGAAGCAGGCCAGCAGGGCTAATTTGAGAAGAGGTGCTTGATTATAAAGAACAACTCTGCAAGAGGAAAGGACACCTCACGAGCAAGGACCTTCTTGTGAAGAGGGCTTTCAACCTGAGGAGTATAACTAACTACAGCTGGAGCTTATGAACCGTGGCTGCACAATCTTTCAGTTTTGGGCTAGCTGTTGCTGGAGCAGCAGGATCCTCTTAGCTCCAATGTCGCGCTCTCCTGAGCCTCCTGTGGGATTGAGCTTCCGAGTTACCAGCCCTTGGTCTCCTGCCTGACTCTACTTCTTGGACTATGTGCTGTGCTTGATTGTCTACGTTTTGGTCTCGGCTGTCTCTTCTGGAAGCCACCTGCTTGCCTGGTAATGTGTGTTGAACCATTTGATTCTTAACTCTTTGGATGTTTCCACATATTTGTCTTCGAGGCATATCCAGTCTGTTGTCGCAGACACCTAGGATTCGACTCAGGGGCAAAACATTAAATGAAAAGTTGTACTACCTTTCAGAACATAGAGGTGGGTTTCTATTTCACAACCAGCCCAGCCACTTGGTCCTTTTTGAACATGCCCTGGGTGCTGTGAGTTGTTTCTCTTTGTTGGGGGCAGCTTTTCTAGAAGAAGGCATGAAAAGTTTGGAGAGAATTGTAGATAAAACGATCTGGATCGCTTCAGTTGCAGTATGGTGAGCTTGTGAGTAAAACAAGAGTGCCATCAAGTGGTCAAACATTTCTGAAGACTACCCAGTTTATTGTATTATCCTTGACTTCCCATACGGAGCCACAGACAAATTCCTTTGTCTTGACTTGTGTTGTAATTAAGGGAAACACCAAGAGGTGTTGTGGGCAGGGCTTTCAAGGATGCCGCATGGTCAACTTTGGGCTAGTGAGATGGCTAAAAGTAGTCAGCTGCTACTTGCCCTTGCAATTCCTCCCTGCGACGCTAATAGTAGCTGGACAGAGGTTGAAGAGGAATGACCTTCCTCCATTATAATGCAAAATAATGGGCAACTCAGATGCATCATCTTGACAAATGAGCTCCTCCTGATGGAGGAGCAAACAGCCAGCACTGGTTTGATATATGCATAAACACTTTGCCACTGGAAACCAGATTCGCCTTCCTGCCATCAGTTCCCTCCCCTTCCCTGCACTACACAGCTCTCTAATTTCTTCCCCGTTGCCCTGCAAGACCTGTTTTATCCTAGCTAGCAATAATGCCAGCTTTCTTGCGGTCTTGCAGAAGATGCTGCACCTGGAACTGGGAGCGATGTTCTGGACCTTGCGCAGTTGCGTGTGATCTGAAAGTCGTGCCTCCCCAGCCACTGGAGCTATTGCAAGTGGCAGAGCAGGCGTCTTGCCCTCAGGTGGTAACAACCAAGCAGACTCTTAGAACTGCTCTCTGTTACTTGACCAGCCCTGTTTGGGAACTGAGATACATGGCCGCCATCTTTAATCCTTCCAAAACAAAATTTGGAAGGATACAATTTTGGAACTGTCCGCCCCATCCTACCTTATTTCAGGTGCTCCAAGTAAGTATGAGCAAGGGGGCAGAAGAAACCTTGGGTCCCCATTGTCTCTATCAGGCAGAAATGGCCTACTACCCCTACCTGATACTTGCTGTTAGGCCATCTCTCCCATGAAGCAGAGGTGAGAGGCCAACATCAAGCAGTGGAGAATTGTGCTCTTCCTCCAGCCACTGCTGCTGCTTTGCCACAGATACAGTGGCTCTATGGAAAAAAGATGGGGCTTCTGTACCTTTAATAGCAGTGAGACATGTGCTATTAATAGATGAGGGCACACAGCTACTCAAGGTGCAGGAGACCATCCATCTGGCTACTCTAGCTGCATAATTCCTTAGCCTCTAGTCTCTTTTGCCTTCTGTCCATAGCCTTCCAACCAAGCCTACTCTGTTTCCCTTATCTTGCTCATGGGAAGGCTGTTACATTTGAGCGGAGAATTGCTCATGAGGAGACAGTTCTCTAATGAACTAACCTGAAGTGCTGAACTCGTTCCTTTCTCCATAGAGGGTATGCTACTTTCCACATGTCTCCCTTCCCATCTTCTTGATGAATCCTGTTATGGACCCTGTTCCCATATCTGGGGGAGGGTGCAGAGTTTGGGAAGGTGGAATGGTGTCCCCTGAACCCACACAACAGATTAGAAATCTACAAATGATTTCAAAGCATGAGGCAATTAGCCCAGTCTGGTGACCAATTATTCATTCATCATGTAAACACAGGAACTAAAGGACATAATATCAGTTACAAGAAAAAAAAGACACATTAGTGGATGCTGAAGTCACTTTATATGTATGGATGAACAATTCCACCGGTGTTACTATAGCAAGGCAGTTCATGAAGTTGGTTATGTCAGGGAAAGATTAGTTTAAACATTCTTGGGTAGCTTTGTTTAGTTTGAACATAAGCACAAATCAATGTGATTTTTCTTTTTCCTGTGTCATGGACCTCGGATGGAGGGGAGATGGATGTTTTGTCTTGCCTTAGAGAGAGATCTTTGAAATCTCATACTTACTTAATATTCCCAATAGAATCTAATGCAAATGAAACCAGAAGTTCAAAGTTCTTCTCTTTAGGTTCCAGCGTTGTCTCTTGTTTGATGTAAAGCCCTTTGAATTATGAATTTACAACGCTAGACAATAAGAAAGATCAAACAGCGTGTTGATGAGTTAACACAGTTCTCTAACAATAAGAGATAATATACTGGCAACTGTCCATGCCATTTCACTGTATAAAATGTTTAAATAAATAGAGTTGTAATAAGAAAGAGTGTTGTACAATACAATTGGCTTTGGTCTTCCTCCTGATCACTTTAACATTTAACAAGGGCTATGAACTCTAGGAAAGAAAACAAAAGCAAAATCCAGATTTCATTATCATGTACTTAGGACAGGGGGAAAGACACCCCTTCCCATTTCCCCATAATTCATATGGATTCTTTCTGGGACTTCCACTCATTTGCCTTGGGAGCCAAGTGGGGTAGGGGAGAGCAAGTCCTGCTACTCCAAAAGGGTCGGGGTGGTAACTCATGTCATCTGCTCCTCATTCAGAATCCCCTCTCCCCTCTGAACTTGCTCTACAATTCACACAGTAGCTAGGAGGGTCGGGGTGGGAAAGGGGATGGGTTGCTTTTCCATCCAGGAAAAAGTGCGGAGATCTAGAAAGCACTAAAACTCTTTCTTAAATGCCTGGGAGAATAAAGAAATCACCCCAGAAAGGCTATAGCGTAGGATCCAGGTGAGCCTCTTTGGAGAAAGCATTCCACAAGCAGGGTGCCACCACCCACAAGACCCTCCTCTTGGAGGAGGGCCTCAGATCTTAGGGCTGCAATAGGTAACGCTTGCAGTATTTTCCTGATAATTCCCACCTGTTTCCGCTCTTTGCCCCAGGCAAAACACTTTGGGTAAAAAGCAAATTGTTCCCGGGGGAAAGCATAGCAATGGGAGCCTCAGCACCCAGCATGAAGGGCTCCCACAGTGCACCCTTACCGTCCACTCCAATTTTGCCGTCTCCGTCGGTGTCGCCTTGTGCCAGGAATTCCTTGGTCTCTTTATCAGTCAAAGCTCTGGCACCATCCTTAAAATTCTGCAGGAATTTGCTGAGAGAGAGGAATGGGTAGGTCAGGGAAAGGACTGCAAGATGAGGGCCCAAATCTTATTCTATTGGCATTAGAGCAACACTCTTTTTGGGGGTGGGGGTGGGGCTGGGGTTTTCCATAAGATAGAAAGGGGGTTTTTTTAAGGCCAACTTATTCTTCAGAATCGAGGTGGATAATGCCGTACCCTGAAAGATGGACTGGAAGTATTCTAAAAACATACATATTGATATCCGCTCGGGACATTATGGCTCCATCGATGGAGGCAATGAGGTCTGGTTAGCTCAGACTGCTGGGAAGCCATTTCAACAAGGGTGAGCTGGCTGAAAGAGATGGGCTGTCTTTTGGATGGAAAGAAATCCCTTTTTATCCCCAGTTCTCAGTTTAATATAATCATTGCTGGAAAGCGAAGGCTGATCCTGCTTTTGGCAGCATCTGCTTCCCACCACCACTGTTCTCTTTAAACTTAAGCCCAAGCGGCTGTTGGAGGAATAGAGGAAAATGCAATCCAGTCTTATCTCCTGGCTAGATGCATGTAAGTCTTCAAACTCAGAGGCTGATGTGCTTCCAACAGCCAGACGGAGGTGGCCGTCTCTGGAGCTGGTGTGCCTCGCTTTGTGCCTTTCATCTCATGATGAGCCCAGGGCCATCTTAATGCACGGGCCTGATGGGCACTTGCCTGTGGGCCCCGTACTGATCTGTGTATGTTAACCCTTGGAAAATGGGAAAACTTCCAAAATTAACAGCAGTTGTAGTTGTCCTAGGGGCCCCAGGACACTGCTTTGCCTGGGCCCATCATTTATTTATTTTTATTTATTTGGAAATTTATAGGCCGCCCCTTGCCACAAGCCACAATCATGCTGTCAAGACGGCCCTGGATGTGCCATCAAGTCATGCCTGAATGAGAGTCATGCCTGCAATCCTATGAATGAGAGTCCTCCAAAACATCGCATCCATGACATCCCTGCTCAGCTTTCCTAAATTCAAGCTCTGACTCCCTCAAGGAAGCCACGGCCATCCCTGGTGGG
The DNA here is from genome assembly GCA_023646645.1 of Varanus salvator macromaculatus. NCBI lineage: Eukaryota > Metazoa > Chordata > Lepidosauria > Squamata > Varanidae > Varanus > Varanus salvator. The sequence continues at coordinate 8,070,764 of JAIXND010000852.1, read as the reverse complement.
GTCTTCCTTTTCTTCTTCCGTCTTGGACTTTCCCCAGCGTGAGGGTCTCCCCAGGGAGCCTGGCCTTCTGGTGATGTGCCCAAAGTAGGACAGCCTCCATTCTGTCATTTTTGCTCTCAGGAAAAGCTCTGGCTCGATTTGATCTGTCTGTCGGTCCAGGTATTCACGCAGCCCCCTTCCAGCACCATCCTTTTATTCTGATGGCTGGTTTTGGCCATCTGGGTAAAGCACCAGGGAGAAAGGAGACTGAGTGCCGATAGGACCCGGTGTGGCCAGACAGGTCCATCCCTCTCTGCTCCCTGCACCACGTCTCTCTGCTCTGGGGAAGGCGCCTGCTGCTGATCTTTCTGCATCACATGTGAGATGGGATAGTCCCTGGCCATTGGTGTCCAAGCACTGAAGTCAGAGGACTATGGCTCGCTGGATGTTATCGGGGGGGGGGGGCAGCATTGCACCCTGGGAGCACCTGCGCAGGTAGGGGAGCAACACTGCGTGTGAAACACTTGCAGCACTTAAGAAAACACATTTTGCCAACCCTGGTAAGTAAAGACACAACCTGGCTGGCACCGTGCACTGTGCAACACTGTGATTTCGGTGGAAAAGCTTCAAGCATGTATTTATTTATTTAAAGCTCCTAAAGAGTCTTTTCTCTTTATCCTGATTAAATGGCAAAGCACTGAATTTGGGCTGGATGGTGAGTTGAATATTATGCGAGGTTTGTGTATAGGTGCAACAGGCTCTCCAACTGTCGGTATGGCTCCCAGCATTCCAGAGCATTGGTCATGCTGGCAGATGGGGAAGTCCAAAACATCTGGAGAATTCCAGCTTGGGAAGGATCTCTCTCTCTCTCTCTCTCTCTCTCTCTCTCTCTCTCTCTCTCTCTCTCATACACACACACACACACACACACACACACACACACCTTGTTTGAGAGCCTGGTGCCTATCGGAATGCGTTGCAATAGAATCAGTAAACATGCACCCACTGGAATGAAAAAAACCCCAAACCGCTCTATGCAATATGTAGGAAAACCTGCACTGGAACTAAGAACAAGATTCGGAATCTACAAATCTGCACTTCTTTCTTAGCAAAACACATTTCAGCACTGCAAGACATTTTAACTGGCCTGTGCCAAGTCTCCCAGGTTTATTTATCTATTTGTTTAAAGCTTTTATACCCTGTCCAGCTGCTAGTGTCTTGGGATGGTTTTACATGATTTGCAAGTGGTTCCCTCTGAAAAAAGGACACTGACATGCTTCCCAGAAAGGAAAATACCTGGATCTAGGAACTCGGGAATATTAGTCTGTGCATCACTAGCCTGGCATAAACATTGTTGTGGGTATTATTCTCATTATATTCACATCCCAGCATTCATTGTCTTGCCCAGAGTGCAAGGTGACTTACAAGGTGCTTCTCCTCCCTGTGTTTTCCTCACAACAACAGCCCTGTGAGGTAGATTAGGCAGAGAATCTGTGACTACCCCAAGTCGCCTACTGAGCTTCATGGCCAAGTGGGGACTAGAACCTGAATCTCCTGAGTTCCTGTCCAGCATTCTCACTGCTAGGTCTCACTTCTTGCTTCCCCTTCCTTCATCCTGCTGTATTCCAAACTGTCATCCTTTGTATTGATTTAACAGCCCAAAGCAGTGGACAACATGTTTAGCTTTAAATATATTTTGTAATCACCGGGGTGCTACTCAGTATGGTTGCCCAAGGTGCTCCAGGCTTGGAGTATTCAGGCATCCAGTTTCAGACATTTAAATGTCTTTTTCCCTCCCTGCAAGCAGGAAAGGCAGCCCCAGCATGTTTCCAAGGATGGCCATGCCTCGTTTCCCCCTTTCTCCACTCTCTGGAACATCCTGCCATCTTCATCTCGCATCTCTGGAGTGCTGCCAGCGTGGAAAGACCCACCCTGGCCCAGAGGTGCGGCGGGAGCCTCAGAGGACGGAGCAGAGGTCTCTGCTCCCATCTCAGAGACCTGCTCTCCCCTGCAGACACGCTCCAACGGAGTCAAGCTCAGGGAACCGAGGTTCAGTTTGGATGCCAGGAAGCACTTCCTGACAGTCAGGACCCCGAGGGTGTGGAATGGGCTTCCACGGGAGGTGGTTGAGGCCCCATCGGTGCGGGTGTTCAAGGATAGGCTGGACGTGCACCTGGTAGGCATGTCGTGAGTGGAGCCGAGGGTCAGACTAGATGGCCCGGGAGGCCGCTTCTTGCTCCATTTCTATGTTTTTCCAAGGTTGCAGCTGGGACGCCAACCTACTCAATGTGCCCCCAGAAATGTCAGACAGTCATCGGATGGGGTCTTCAGCCCATCAGTCTGTCTTATATATTTTAACTTAAGTCTGACTGCATCCAGAACAGATCCAGCACCTACTGATTCTATGCTGATTTGCTCCTTTGTCTCTACACACGCATGCACGCACACAAACACAATACATACACATAGATGCCAAGGCTTATTTTTACAGGCTTTGGGAGTTTGGCAACCATTCATTTCTTGATTGCTTAATAGGTTGCATTAGTGCTTTTACTGCATTCTGCTATATATTTTTATTAGAATTCTATCCTGCTTTTTTCTTACAAGAAACTCAGAGGGGCAGACATAATTCTTCTCTTCCTGCCCTTAATCTTATCCCCACAACAACAACAACCCTGCAAGGTAGGCTGGGCTGAGAGTCTGTGGCTGGCCCAAAGTCACCCAGCTGGCTCCATGGCTGAGCGGGGACTTGAACCCGGATCGCCTGAGTCCTGGTCCCATGCCCTTAACATGTGCTTTATATTTGTCGCTTTGCTCCCATTTTTGTTCTTCATGTGGTGTACTATGTTTTATAGGGTGAGATACAAATCAAATGAAGGAATACATACCTTTAGGCTTAGTTTTATTTCTGGCTCAAAAAGTCCCAGGGAGAGATGGGACTTTCTGCAAAGTGTAGATTTCCTCTGCAGGAAGGGATGCCATAGAACGGAAAGTAAGATCTCTCCGTATGTTGTGGCTTTTTTTGTACTCACCACAGTTCTTCTTCCTCAATGAATCCACTCTTGTCCTGGTCAATGACCCCGAACACCTTGGACAGTTCCTCTTTGGATTTGTCGGTCAAGCCGGCTTTAGCGAAAAAGGTCTTGCAGCAGAACGAATCCAAAGCTTGAGTGAGAATCAAGAACCAGAAAGAGAAGCACAGGATGCAGAAAGAAGGAAGAGATGAAAGGAAGCGCTTTAGTCCAAGGTATCGTGAACGCCAAACACAAATGGGTGTGATGCAGCGGTTAGCATGTGGTCCTGGGACTGGAGAGTCCACACTTGGCGAGAAAGCTGATGGGGTGGTCTTGGGCCAGTGATCGACCCCGGTTCGCATGGTCTGAGTGCCCACCATGGGTTAATTGAACCACAGTGGCTGTCGCGTTGCATCAGTTACCTGGCTTGCAGTGACTGACCATGTCCTACAAGCCCAGGTGGTGGGGCTTGAGCATGAGCGGACCCCCAGTAACTCTAAGCAAGCCATGGGGTTTTGAGGGTCTAACTCTCAACCCCGAGGCTTGGCTTAGTATGACATGGAAGCCATAGCGCAGCATAGCATCACGGACACCTGTATGGCACGGACACCTGTATGCTAAGACATAGCGTAGCTTCACGGACACCTGTATGGCACGACAGCCTCTGCAGGGAAATGAGCCCATGGTGGGCTCTGGTGTCATGAGACCCAGTCATGGGCTCCTGGCCTAGCCTACCTCACAGGGTCGTTGTGAAGAGAAACTGCAGAGGGAGGAGGCTACGTCAGCTGCCACAGGGTGCCTGGATGAGGGAAGGAGGTATGAAATAGTTTGGGCTACTTGCGTACCTTTCTCCGCCATTTTATCCTAACAGATCTATGAGGTGGGGCAGGCTAACAGAAGTCATCCAGTGAACTCAGAGCTGAGTGGGAACTAGAACCTGGATTTCCTGAGTCCCAGGCTGGCACTCTAACCAATAGACCACGCTGTCTCTCTGGAAATAATAATAGCCTGGCAAATAAATCTCAGTGGTAGGGCTTTTGCAGCTCTACCATTGAGAATGGACAAATCCGTCAATTCCAGTTTCTTGCAATTTTTCATTTTTCCAATCTGAAGTGTAATTTCATTCAGTACTTTGAGATTTTTTAAAAATGTTCCATAAGAAATCAAAAGTTTTAGCGCAGGCTTCTTTTGCATGGATGTCTGCCTAACATGAATATTTTTACAAGCAATTTTCCTAATGCACTTTAACCTGGTTTCCCCGATTGCATGCACTTTTGATTAGTCTACCAAAAACAGACTTTTTTTTTCTTTTTTGGAGAAATATGGATGCCTGAGTTTTGCTTTGCAGAATGGTTCAAAAATCCAATGGTAAAATGCACAAGTGGAAGGAATAGCTCCCCAAGCCCCATCTGTCATGTGGTTTGGGTAAATTTGTGAGATGGTCCTTGGATGAGTTGATTCTAGGATTCATGGGAGGCGTTAGGGATGGATCAGATGACTCAAACTCCCCCCGCAAAGGCCCAGTACATGGCTGGGTTCAGACATGATAAACCAGACTCAAGTGTTGGGTGTGAGCTGTTGTTGAACCATGGATTATTATTGAAAATCATTTATTTGTAAAATTATATGTCACCCATTGGTCCGTAAGGATTCTCTAGGCAACTTACAATAGAATCGATATTACAAATACTAAAAACCACCGCAACAATAAAGCTAATTAAATATAAAATCCATAACAAGGCCATTAAACATTAAAATTGTAACAGGCAAACAGGACAAGAAGATGTTAGAAAGGGATGAAACATCTAATTCGAATCAATTGTTGAAACACTCAGAAAAGAGAAACGTCTTTGCTTGGCACTGAAACAAAAACAATGTTGGTACCAGGCAGATTTTTTTGAAGAGTCTATTCCACACACGAGGGGCAGCCACAGAGAAGGCCCTTCTTCTCTTCACCATTGCTTTCACCTCCTTGAGGGATGGCTCTTTCAGAAGGACCTCCTGCCCAGATCTTAATGGGCAGGTAGGTATATATGGGAGAAGGAGATCTTCTTGTTCTTGTTGTCTAGACTCACCTGTGCTAACATACCATGGCTTGTGGATCACAAACCACCTATAAAGAGAATCCATGCTTTGCTGTTGGGTTTCAAACTGTGGTTTCTTAATCAGGGTTTGTTGCCTTGACTGAGTTCAGACAACTGGGTTTCAGCAACAACCCACAGTTCAAGGAGAACTCAAACTCAACCATTGTCGTGTTGTCTTAACCCAGCCGATATGCTAAGCTAAAGTGAATGCACACTGAAACAGTTGCACAATGCTGCATTGCATCCCACAACCAGTTGCAACGCGAATTCACTGCACATATACCCTGACACACTTTTGTGCTTATATGAGCCAGTACCAAGAAACTGGACTTGTTCCATTTGGAGAAAACCCTAAACTCACAACCCTCAAGTCAGGCGAGATCAGTTTTAATAAGCAGCATTAGACAGCAAGCATTAGCCTGGTGCTTCCTACAACCAGTCACTACCTTTCAGCCTAGCCTACCTCACAGGGTTGATGTGAAGATCAAATGGACAAGGGTCATGCAAGTCACTCCGAAGGGAAAAAACTGGACTCTAAATGTGGTAATAAGAAATAGAAATAAAGCATGATCCTTCCTCCTCAGTATTCCCCTAACAGAAGAAGTACGTAGAAGCCGATGGTGATCCTTATTTCAGCCAGAAATAGTTGTGCTGTTTTTGTTTGTCTGTTTAGTTTTTTTTAACGAAAAGGCAAGAGAAGGAAAGCTTTGGAGACTTCCAGATCTCTTCAACTAGGAAACATGCCTCTACCTACGACAGGGTCACTGCCCAAGAAAGCAACATAGGAGAGGAGACGGGCTGAGATCTCTCCGCGCGCTCTTCTCCCAGCTTTGGAAATATCCACCAGGGAAGGTGAACTGTTCAGCTAGATTTTTTTTTTTTTTTGCTCCTGTGTTTGGAGTTAACAGTGGGTGCTGTCGGGCCCAAAGGAAGGCTGTGGGTTGGATTTCAAGTTGCATGCATCCAAATGGGTTGCAGGAACTGGAGTTGTGGTGTGGCCGGGCAGGGGAGCTCTCCGAGGACCTTCCATCCCCAAGCAGTGACAGATCTTTGGAGCGACTCTCGGATTTCATCATGATTAAGAAATGGCAACAATTGACTGCTAATTTGCTCTGCTCTGCGCTGCCCTGAAACCGAAGCCCTGGAGGCACTTGGTGGGGCCCATGGGAAGGGGTCTTCCCCCCTTCCCCAGCAGGGTCTCTTTCCTTGGTCCCTTCCCTGATGAAAAGACCTGGAGACTTTAAAAGCTGGCGTGGCTTTCCTAAATTTTCCATTGGCTTAATAGAGGAAGTGCCCTGTTTGGGATTTTGCAGCACGGGGATGCGAAAACATCACGGGAGTTGTCCTGCATGTGTGCATTTGGATGCTTTTCCAGGAATGCCTACACCCGAAATACATGCTGCAAAAGCATTTAAGCATGCGCCTGCCCTGTCATCATGTCTGGCAATCGAGATTCAACTTTCATGCCTTTTCCATTTTTCTGACTTCTTATGTTTCTATCCTGCCTCTTTTTGCAAGGAAACGCCGGCAGCTGGCGTGCTTCCCCCAGCCTCCATTTTATCCTCACAACAACCCTGTGAGGCAGGCCTGGCACAGAGGGAGTGGCTGGCCCAGAATCACCCATCGTGTTGTTGCAGCTGTACGGGGACTAGAGCTCCCAATTCCTACGCCCCAGTCAAGTGCTCTAACCACAATGCCACAGTGGGAGCCAGCAACGCCTGCCGTCTAGGTGTCCCTGGGCTGCCATTTTTGGAGCCTGGATATTTTTCCAGGTCAGATAGCAATGCTGAGCTCTTGTGCGCCTCCTTCCTTGTGCAGTAATTCTGTAATAATAGTTCCCCTCACTTTGCTCTTTCTTGTGTGACCACGATACAGTTCAACTTTCCCCAACTTGGTGCCATTGTGAAGGGCTGGACTGCAGCCTCCATAATCCAGAACTGGGTGAGGATTATGGGCTTCGTAGGCCAACAATCTGGATCTGAGGGCACCAGGTAGGGGAAGGGTGGTATAGAAATTGTGCAGTGGGACTCTGGGTTGTTGTTTCATACCGCTTGTTTTCCACTGAGTCCACTCTGTATTTGCTGCGTTGTCATTTGGACAGCAGGTGACAGAATACAGAAATCCTGACCTCCATACATAGAGATAAGGAGCATCGCAACACCAGGGTGTGTGTAATGCACCGAAAGATGAATTGCTTGAAGTTCTGCAGAAGTGGCAACGGCAGTGAAAGTGAGGGAAAAACTGTCTGTCTTTAGATGTTAAGTCAGTCCTAAACATTACACCCCTTTTGTGAGAAAATGAAGAAAGAAACCGCCAAGCTGCTGTTAAAAATGATCTGCAGAATTAAAACCCAACCCTTTCATCTGCACCATTTCATCTGGATCCATTTCAATTAAGGTAGCTCTTCATTTTTTTTCATTAGGAAGCTACATGTCTGGTAAGACACTGAGCTTCAAAATGGGTATTTTAAGGTCCCAAGCAAAATACTGGATGATTGGTTTTGTACAACTGTCCATTAACATTGGCTCTGTCTCTGATTGCTATATTTTATCCCAGTACTTATCAGAGCTGTCCCCTTGATCTCTTCTTTTTAAATTAGCAATTTTAAATTTTTTGGCATTATATACACCTGTTCCTCTTCGATGTGGCTATTTAAGTGCATAGATCTCTTCATTTGTGGAAGTTTTTTTGCTACTGCAGAAAAAAATTTGGCATAGCACTGATTCTGCTCTGATGCATGGAAGGTGCAGCTTAACGCACATTATGGGCTAGCTACTCTCGAACATCTGGCTACTTTGTCTTGTCTGCTTTTAATAACTCTTCAGAACAACGGAAGGCGCTGTTTTTTAATTTGGTTTTAGCCACGGGGAAAATGTAACTATGAAAGGCATTCATCTTATTTGCCCTATACAGTTAGTCAGGATGAGGAATAGAGGATGGAAGAAAAGATCGGAGAAAGTTACACATTTTTATCTCGCTGCAGGAGGGAGGGGAGTGCAAGACTGGAAAAGAAAGAAATTACCTTCACAGCTTTGTAGAGCAGCTGCGATTTCTGCAGCAGTCAATATGCCCAGCAGTGCCATGTCCGAGCTATGGAGGAGGAGGAGGAGGGAAAAATAATTAGCTGCAATTAAAGATAAGACAGGAAAATCAAGGGCTAACAACATTGCTAAGTAGAGGGTTCAGGGAAGGCAGTTCTCCAGGTTGGCCACGGCTGTAGTTGCCGGAGTTTGTCTTGATCTTGGCTGTTCCACAACCACCAGATGGGGCAGCGATATGACACCTCCTTGTTTCTTGGGGAAGTAAGGGCAGGAGAAGCAAAGAGCACAGTCCAAGGCAGGGGAGCTGCCCTTCCTCAAAAAAGCAGACAGCTCCTGTTGTCCACACAGGTTCTTATTTTCTGTCTTCCCACGCGATGAACATGGAGTTGAAGGATTGGGCTTGTTCCTCACAGCCAGTTTCCAAGTTTGTGCAAAACCAACACCTTGGCATAAAACTCTCAATGCACGACCGTGCATTTGCTCTGAGAATCGTGATAATCTCCATGCAGTTGGGCTATTTTAATGGGTCAGTTGTTTCCGATGACTGCAAAATAAAAACCCTCTAAGCTGAGAGCTAAACTCACCTTGTGGCTGTTTCCAAAGCTGGGAGAAGACAGGGGCAGAAAGATCCAAAATCGAAGGATGGCTCTTCTCTGAGGTTATTTGCTTGGGCAGGGACCCTGTCTTATATAGGCTTCACTTAAGACCCCCCCAGGCCTTTTACAGAAGTCCTGGGTCTACGTCATTGCTCAAATGCCCCAGGGGATAAGATACTGTAGCTGACAAGACCTGCTAGCTAATCAAATTGATATTTATATCCCAAAGGAATGTACATCGGAGCTTAGACAATATAGCAAGTTTTTGAACACACAAACGTGCTTCCAAATGGCAGTTTCCTAAAGACACCGGAGTAAGTCTTATTTTTAAAGAAGGAATGTTTTTTGATATTTTTTCTATCTCTTTTTTTGACTTTATCTAGTGTTCTAGTATGTGATCCATCAAGAACTCTTCTCATTAGTTGAAGTAGATACACAATTATTTCTGTGCTTCTGGCAAGGAAAATTCTTTGATTCAATCATGCTTATTTGAAAGTGAAGTTGCATTTGTTATAGTCAGTGTGGCCTAGTGGTTAGAGGCTTGGACTATGATGGGGAACTTTAGCCATGAAGCTCATGGGATGACATTGGGCCAGTCACAGAATCTTCCCCCTACCTACCTCGCAGGGTTGTTGTGAGGATAAACTGGAGGGGAAGGCAAACCTTTCAAGTTGCCTTGGATTCTTTGCAAGAGGAGGAAGAGGGGCATATAAATGTAATGCAATATATTGCAGTGAATTCTGCCTGCCCTTGTGCAAAGCATTTTGGAGGATGTCCTAGCCTTGGGCGGATGATCGAGTTCCATTTGTTCTATAAAAGACCTTCTCCTTGCTAGAGCTGGTTTGCAGATATGAATGGCCACAGGGTTTGGGACTTTCTTTGGGGCCTGGCTCTAGGAACTGCCACGTACATTGCTCATCTACATACTTGCTGGGCCGGCACCAAGGGTAGGCATGATTGGAACCCTGCCAAGGGCCCATACCGAGGCAGGGGCCTGCCCCACTGCTGATGTTCCTCCTCATTTCCTTTGCAATCTGCTTGTCCATGCCTTGAACCCTGGTCCAGACAATGGAGATGATGAACAGAAGCACAGAAGATGTCTTGCTTCTTGCCTCGCTGTCTGCCAAGCAAGCGCACTGTAGCATTAATAAACATGAGCCGCACAAGCAGCTGGTGACAAGGCAGGGGCAAGACTGACTTGCTGAGGGAGGGGGCCGTGGAGGGTGGTCTTGAAAACCCGGAGTCTCAGAAAGCCAGATCCGTATCCCCCGGGGCAGTTCAACCGAGGCGCCTTCTTTTCTCACCCACCCACCACCGCTCCAAGCCTGACGTCGGAGTCTAGATTTCTGGTATGTGGAGCAAATTGACAACACCCTTTCAACCAGCCTCATTTCAGGGAGGAAAAGCAGGGGCATTTTCAGTCCACGGAAACCGTACGGAGCACTATTGCAACTGCGGAATGAAGCAGTTTGCTTCTGGTGCTGAGCGCGTCCGCTCTGGGAATATACACGGTGTATCCTGCAAAAGTAGAAGGAAACACAGGGAGGAAAGCTTCATCCTGGTGGGTCTGACCCAATTTCTGCCCCCTCACACTCTTTGGGGAATAATTTGGTTCCCCGCATCTCAGCCCCACAGTCCAGCCCTATTTGCACTACTGAACACATTTAATAGCTGCACATGTAAACTTACGGACTTAAGGGGAGTCTTGTAACATTCCTTCTAGGGTATGGGATGCTGTATAGATTGGGGGCTATTTATTAAGGAATGGAATAAGCAGGTAATAGCTAGAAAGATAGGAAGAATCCGTAACAGCAAATGTGCTTTTTTATGGTAAATTGCGGGTTCCAAATGACATCTCTCTCCATATTTCTGTTAGAATTGCATCTGGTTCTTCAGGGGTCCTGGGAGAATAACAAAGGGGAAGATAAGAAATGTTTATTTCATTTATTCAAATTTATATGCTGCTTTCCACAAAGGTATCCAAGTGATGAAGATGGAAGACAGCTGCATAAAAACAGCAGTGATGGTGTAATCAAAGCAAGTGAATTGGCCAGGAAAGGGGCAAAGTTCAGAGTAGTTGAAATTACCTATCCTGGTTTCACTCAGGTCCTCACTTTTCCTCTCTTAATTTTGTTCTGTTCCATCACGGCATCCTTTTGTAATTTTAAGTCCACATGAACATTTCCATGCTTCTAATATACACAATTCTGTGTGCTCTTTGTCTAATCAATGAATCTTTGCAAGCCATTTTCTCTAACAGGATGCAGGTTTGGACATTATTTTCACAAATGTACACACTTTTCTGCACCTTTCCCCTATTCTGCACATTTTGAACGTGTATTTTGACCACAGAGCAGCATCACAAAATTCAGTGAAGCACACATCCTGAACGATAACCATGCTTTTGTTTGTGTTTCGGTCCCGGAAGTGTGAAAGAGCCAATCAAATGGTTCTCCCATCCCTACAGATGTGGTAGGTCCATAAACTGAGATCCCCAGAGTTTTCAGGGGAAAACTTAACATCAGTGGGAAGTGAGAACCAACTTCAAAACTCCAGGTGAGAAACAATGATACAGACGGTAGTGTTATCATAAACAAAGGTAAAGGTTTTCCCTGCACATGTGGCAGTTGTGTCCGACTCTAGGGGTGATGCTCATCTCTGTTTCTAACCTGAAGAGTCAGATTGTCTGGAGACACTTCCGTGGTCATGAGGCCAACAAGGCTAGAAGCTTTCACAGATGGAATGCTTATCTTCTCACCAAAGTGGTACCTATTTATCTTCTTGCATTTGGATGCTTTTGAACTGCAAGCAGATGCTGGGGCAGATAACGGGAGATCCCTCCGTTATGCGGCACTAGGAATTCGAACTGCCGACCTTCTGGTCGACAAGCTCAGCATCTTACCCGCTGAGTACCGCACCCCATGTATTATCACAGGGATGCTGAAAAAAATCCACAATAAATTGAAAAGTGTTTTGGATTTCTATGACTCCAGCCAGCGGATTCTGCCGTGAACCGGCTTTTGCCATCTGGACTTGAAGACTGGTTTTTCGGAAGGGGGAGATTTGTGTTAATGTTCACATGGCATTAGCACTGCACACATGTGGAAATGCACTAATGTCCATTCATTAACTCATCTGCAAGTTTGCACGAGCGCTAATGTGAATTAGTACATGTAGAAAAACACAGTGGTAAAAATAGCTGATTCTGTCCATGAGCAGACGATGGAATGACAGACACGTGACAATCTGTGAGACGCAGCTGGGATGAATGGAACAATATCTGTCTAATTCTACATGGTTTAGGGAACTGGCTCCCCTAAACCACCTTTGGGGGTTTGCAGTAGCCTCTGCTCTTGCCCCCCCCCCTAGTTATTGGTACTTCCATAAGTGGATTTTGAGAGAGTCTTCGGACTAGTACAGCAGGATATAAGTTAGGCAAATAAATAATTTAAACTCAGATTAGCTCGGATGCTTGCATTAGGGCCGTGGGACCTTGTAATTCCAAGTCTAGAACTTTTGTCCGAACAGGCTGTTGGTTCAAGGTGTTTGGCTACCTCCAGCTTCTCTGGGCACTTGAGGCACACAGTCAAGGGGCAACTGGAAGGAGACCAGAAACACGTCTGCTTTTGGGAAGGGACTCCCTGTACTTCTCCAGGCAGGAGGTCAGCCCATTCCAAAGCCATGAACTGCCTGCTTGCACTCAGCAACTGAATTGTACCGGCGTGTGTGTGAGTGTGTTGGGAGGGTGGGTGCATCTTTTGCTGTGATCTGGGACTTCAGACTGAAATGACACAAACGAGAAGTGCTTGGAGCTGCGTTCCGATGCACGCTTACCCTGGAAAACGCCCAGTGGAATTCCGTGGAATTTATTGCTGGGAAAACACGGATAGCGGTGTGATGTTACATCTCTAGCTGCTGAATTCCTAGGAGCACAGCCTGTCTTGGCATCGGAACATTTAATTTGATTGATAGATCATAGCCAGCAATGCGAGAAACATTTCGCTGAACCGATACCTGCTGGCGAGAGTCGGCCGTGCAAGCCTGAAAGCCACACAGGATTCTTCAGGTCCTAGAAAGATGGTCCCCACCACCCAGAGCTTCCTTCTCCTTGAAGTGGGTGCAGATATTTTTACGGTCAGTACCAGGTCAGTCCTCTTTTACAGAGGGCAGTCCCCTATTTGAAGGACTACCCAGGGACTCTCCTCTGTTATTACATTTAGTTGGACCTTTACTCCTTCAGGGAACACAAGATGCCTTCCATAATCTGCCTCGTCCTCTCCATTTTACCCTCACAACAGCCTTGCAAGGTAGGTTAGGCTGAGAGACTGTGACTGATCCAAAGTCCCCCAGTGTGCATCATGGTGGAGCATGGGCTGGAATTTAGATTTCCCGAGTCTCCGTTCAGTGCTCTAACCACTACACAACACTGCCTCCTATATGAAGGACTTTTCAGTCCAGGTCTGATATAATGGTAAAGCACAGCTGGAGAGCAGACTGAGGAAAGACAGAGGCCTCCAGTCACAGACTCTCCTCATAGTGAGATACATCATATTTCTATTTAGGTTCGAATAATTATTTCCAAATGTGCATTGAAACAGATCATAGTTCAAATCAAGCCAGAACTTTCTCTTACAACCCTGATTTGGTGTTGCCAACTAACGTAGCCCCCTTGCAATTCCAGATCATTTATGAGCCAATTCAAAAGCACTGACTTCAGTACAGATCCTAGAGGAATCCAACTGCTTACATGCTTCTGTTCGGAAAGGGGATTATTTGGGTTTCTTCCTTTAACAAGTTGGGGGAGTTTGTCGAAAGGCATTTAGAAGTCGAAGTAAGCAATGTCTAACAGCTCACCCTTGTCTGCATCTTTATGAACACTTTCAAAGAACTCTAAATGGCGAATGAGAAAGGAATTCCCTTTGCAGAAGCCATGCTGAGTGTTTTCCAGCAAGGCTTGTCCTATATATTTCTGTATAATTCTACTTGTAATTATGCCGCCCATCAATTGAATCCAAACTGACAATCAGTTCACTCCCCTGTAATTTGCTGACTCCTTTCAGGAGCTCTTTTTAAGAACCGATGTTACGTTAGCCGTTTCTCAGGTAGCAAGCACAGAGGCTGACATTTATGTTACATATTTTTGTTTGAAGACAAACAGTTCCACGTTTGAGTTCTGGAACACTCACATGGATACTCCATAACAAGTGTTCAAGGATAGGCTGGACATGCACATGGTCATGAGCGGAGCCAGTTGGAGCCGGGGGTCAGACTAGATGGCCCGAGAGACCCCTTCTGACTCACTCTGTTTCTGTGTTTCTAAGTATTTTGTTGCTTTCAGTTTGTCAATAAGATTTAGAACTGCAGCTCTTACCTCCACTATTTGCACAGATTCCCTTGCCGAAAATATCAGCTCAGCCTCAGGAATCTGGCCTGTCTCTTCTGCACCGGAGAGAGATGCAGAAACTCTCACGCGAGCTGCTGTACTTATGTATATGCTGCGTACTGGGATATTTATATCCTCCTTTTCTCATGCATCTGAATTACTCAGGGTGGCTTACCATGAGCAAAACCCCACACCCTGGGATAAAATGGCAATATAAAACTCCAACCGTAGACAAAGAGATGCATCAACAGGAGGGAAGAAGCCCTAACCAGCGTTCACCGTACAAACCTCACCTAGTCTGGCACTAAAATAGTTTGCTGGAGCATGTTTTCACTGACAAAAGGAAAATCATATGGTGTGCGGGTGGAGGGAGAACTTCAAAGGGAGGAAGGGCGCGATCCTCCAGCAAAGATGGTGACTTGAAGCCCTCGCTGCTTCCCTGGCCATTAAACACCCTGCCCAAATACTGCCCCTTGTTTGAAAAGCCTCGGCGCGTGACCGTTAGGTGATTATTGGGTTACAATGTGCCAAGAGGCGGCACCAGGGGGAGGTAAGTTCCATAGAGAATTCCTCACGGATGTCACTCCATGCGGCATCTCCGGTGATTTATATGAAATGCCTCTTCTGGCTCCTGGTCAGAGGCTGCCGGAGAATGCTCGGCTCGGCTCGGCTCTGCTTGGCCACTTCAGCCTGGAGCAGAATAGCTGTGCTGTCCCCTGTGAGATTGCAGAGGGCCAGACGGGCTTGCTTTCGGAGTTGCAGTGCTCTGCCTGCTGTACTAAGAGCAAAAGACGAGCCGTAAGAAGAAGGCGGCCCTGAGTCTGTCTTGTCCGGCACAGTGACCCCCGGACACCTCCATGGCCAGTTCATGGAAGACAGGTGTGCACCAACGGGACAGGTGTGTGAGCACCACTTCCGGACTCTCTCCCTGGAAACATACTACCTCTGTTGCTAATGACTGTGTTTCCCCGAAAATAAGACCGGGTCTTATATTAATTTTTGCTCCAAAAGGCACACTAGGGCTTATTTTCAGGTGATGTCTTATTTTTTCATGTACAACAATCTACATTTATTCATGTACAAAAATGCACATTTATTCAAATACAGTCATGCCATCTTCTTCTGGATTATCGTCATAGCCCTCCAAACCCCGAATTTGTGTTGCAACGGACGTATTAATGCGTCCATCTGGCTGACGATTTTAACTGGGGCTTATTTTTGGGGTAGGGTTTATATGGTGAGCATCCTGCAAAATCATGCTAGGGCTTATTTTCCGGTTAGGCCTTATTTTCGGGGAAGCAAATAACGACGGTGCCAGGCAGACCTCTCTGGGGAGCGCATTCCATAGATTGGGCGCCACCGCAGAGAAGGCCCTCCTCCGGGTACTCGCCCTCCTAATATCTCGCACGGAGGGTTCCCAGAGGAGAGCCTCTGCCGCTGATCGTAAGGGGCGGGAGGGCATATATGGACCCAGGCGCTCCTTTCGATACCCAGGTCCCAAGCCGTTAAGGGCTTTATAGGTAATCACCAGCACCTTGAATTGGCGTTGAGCAGACGTTGAGTTGGTTGAAGCCTTTTCTTCCAGGACAAAAAGCGGGGATGCCACACCATCGCTCTGTAGGTGATAATCTGAACTCTTTCCACAAACCCGTCCTATGGGAAGAAAAGCCATGGAGTGTGTACATAGTGCTGTTGTGTATGTCAGCTCAACTTACCCATCCATATGCCAATTACCAGCTCACCTGCATGACGAGTTTAATTTGCAGCTTTGCTGAGGAGTCTTCCTCTTATATTGTGGGAGGAAAAATGTGTCCTTTACATGTTTTCCCCAGCAGGGGTCCTCTTTCTCGTCTTTGTATATTCTGTTCACCAACCACAAGGGGGCGACATGGTACAGCTGCAGTATTGCCGATTTGTGACTTTTCATGGAGCTCCTGCTCTGCTCTGTTGTGCTTTGAGATTTAATACCAGACTTTCCTTACATTAAAAAGTCTGGAAAACGTCAAAGAGGCTCTAGAGGGTGACATGGTCATGAGAAGGCCTCATAAACTTCCATGACTGAGGGATCCGGAGAGCAGGAAAACCTGCATCTTGTAGAGAAGCCCTGTTTGGAAAGCCCAGGTAAAAACAACCAACCTGGAAGGGGTCAAGAACATAGCGATGCACATTGTCCTGCCAGATTAAGCGATTCCCAACAACAGCTCCCAAAATGCAGTGTGATATTGCCTTCTATTTATTTCGCTGGATGTTATCGTATTTTTAAAAACTAGCCAGGAAGGAGAGGCATTCTTCTGGAATTTACTGTCTCGGGTGCAAAATAACTTGGCTGGCCTTGGGTAATAGACACCAAGTGTGTGGGCGGTGCCATTTGCTCCACTGCGAAATAGCTTGGGCCCCGAAACAATAAAATATCCTTGGGGATTCATGCAGCAATGTCTATATGTCCTTCCTCAGATTATGAAATGTGCAACCCTTTCTGTTCTGCCCTGCATGCACGTAAACCTCTGAATGCAGCAGGCAGAAATCCCGTGAAAGCGTCTCTCAGCCTTCCTCTGCCTAGTCCTGCCTCGGCCACTCCAGCTCTCCCGATTACAAGGGACGCTGGTGACCCCTCCATCTGGGGACTTCCTCACCCATCACAGCTTTTCTTTGGAGCTTCATTAGAATTAGCCATGGTGCTCCATGATGGCAGACCTATTTGGGAGACGGAGTTGAGCATCGTGGATCGTGCCTATGAAGCTGAAAAGAAAAGCTGCCACGGATGAGGAGTCCCACCAGCAGCTCCTGGCTGCTCCTCTGTTTCTGTGAAACACAGCAGGGTTCACTGATCTCGCTGTCGTAAGAGAGTCCCACGTGGGTTGGCTGCTAATTCAAAGAAGAAACTTTAGCAGCCTGGGTGTGAGTTCGGAATGAGCATCTCCATATCCTGTTTCCCCCTCTCTGCGCTTCTCCTTAATGCAACTCTTCAGAACGGTTTTCCCCCTCTTCTCCTATTAGTCCATGGCTTCTCTTGTCCCAGATAACACACAGATCTTGCAGCACAGGCTGTGAACTTGTACATGTGTTTGCAAAGAACAGGTTTCTGCGACCTGGTTCCTTTCCTCAAGTGCTTGTGCTTTTAAGCCGGGAGTGCAGCTCTTCTACCAGCCCCATGGCCAGATTAAGCTTTGGAGATGCTCTCCAAAGATGCATTCCAGATTCCAGAGGTGGGTGGGGCTGAAGGCCAAAAGAGTGGGGCCACCCCCCACACCATCATATTCTAGCTTAAAACTTGTTGCTGCAAGTCCCTAACCTGTAGGCATTTCGGCCTCTCAGAAGTGCTGAGCAGGAGACGTTGGAAGA
This sequence comes from Varanus salvator macromaculatus, assembly GCA_023646645.1. NCBI lineage: Eukaryota > Metazoa > Chordata > Lepidosauria > Squamata > Varanidae > Varanus > Varanus salvator. The sequence continues at coordinate 8,053,325 of JAIXND010000852.1, read as the reverse complement.
GCGGAGCAATGATTGAAGGATCAGGAGTTAAGGGGAGCAGCTGGCACCCCTGGGGCTGGGACCACAGACATGCCAAAGCGTCCGAGGTTCCCCGCCTCGCGTAGCAGACCCACTGGCATGAATGGGACTTCGGCCAGGCTGCATTAACTGTTTATGCCTTTAGTCCATTCCTTTCAGTGGGTCCACTTGAAGTCGGACTAACCATGCTGTGTGTGAAGCGCATGCCGTGCATTCAGAAAACTCGGTCTTGGGGATGGAGTGTGTCACAAGGGCATTTGGAGGGGTTCAGTTCCAAGAGTGACTAGAGAGAAATATACACTCCCGGGATGAGTATCCACTCTGTCCGAGAGACGCGATAGCCCTAAAGGTGCATGCTTTGTGCTTTGTTTTAGGAGTGCCAGGTTCTCTAAGAGGTGCTGCCAGCCTCTGTCTTCATGGCTGGGCCCTGAGTCCACGCCGCTGTTAACTCTCTTCCTTTTCATCCTGACTCCCTTCCAAATCATTTGCTGTGGTTTTTCTCATCTTTCTTGGAACTTGGTGAGGAACGTAAGCTGAGGCAATGAACAGTGACCGGGGAGGTTTTTCTCTGTCTTTTGTCTCTCCGCCACTGGAGAACAGCAGAAAGAACACGTGTCGGAACGTTTATATAACTTTCGTTGCTCCTAGTATGTCTGTGCGTTGCAAGCTGATCACGTAATGCATAAGGAGGCTCCGTTACGTCCAGGAACGAAGGAGACTCATTTGGCAGATGCAAGATGATGAACTCAGACAAGGAATCTTGCCAGTCCGGTGCCTCGACCACGGAGCGTCACACAGAATGATCACAGATATAAAATCCTGAATTTCTCCTCAGTCTCTTGGGGGTGATATTTTAGCTGAAATTGGACCAGGTTCAGGGTACAATGTGCACATTAGGGACCGGTGGCATGGTTTCTTTTGGGTAATTCTTTTCTTTTCCCTTTCTTATTGCCTGGAAGGGGGAAAAAAGCACACCCCAACTCTTTCATAAGATAAAAGAGATGACTGGTGCCAGTCTTTGCAAAGGAGGTACAGGGATCTCTTGCAGTCAACCAATGCTAGTCTGTTGCAGTGTAGCACAGAACTCTTCATCTGTTGCAATCATAGTGTGCAAGCTGTTGGGTTGCACAGAACTCTTCATCTATTGCCACAGAAAGGTATCCATTTTTCCTTTATAGAGAAAGCTGCGTGGCATCACTGTGCAGTGGTTAGTGCAGTGAAAAGCGCATTGCAGAGTCTTTTCTGGGGAGCGCTTGGCTTTGGAGTAAGGAGGATGTCGACTTCCCTGGGGGCTGTCAGGCACAGGGCGTTAAAAGCGGACCGCACTGCCCTGAGTGGCTGACCCGGACAAACTCTGCTCAGCCTTTTTATAGAGACAGATGCAGCGGTCGTTTTCTCCTTGGTGAGCTCTGCCGGCGGCGGCTGCCGTTGCGGAATTTCTCAAAGCCTTCTCACGCAGAAGTCGTAAATCAGCTTGCCTTTGGCCCTCTTGTGCAAATCTCGCGGCCGCGGCTGCGTGCAAGCTGTTTCTTGGGTGTGCGACCCTTCATATGTGACACTCAAACAGTGAACCGAGTGCAGAGTTTCCCGTGCAAGCTTTCTTGTCCTGCATGAAAGCAGAAAGCAAGCTCGCTCTTTGGATTCTCCTCTTCCTCCAAAGAGCTGAGGAGCAGGCATAGTCTTCACTTCCCTTTGCTTCCCCACAAAATCCCATGAGATAAATTAGAGCAAGACGGAGTGACTTACGGATTGCCCATAAGTCATGAGCATGCATCTGATCTCTCCCTGGCCTGCTCTCCCTCCAGTCTCCTGGGGTTCTGGTTGGACTCTGGTGGGTTTCTGAGGTGGTGAGCCCCCTTTCCCAAGCCCCTCATGCTTTCCCCTGACTGTCGATCAATTCAGGTGGCCCTTCAGGTGCTTTGGCCTACAACTCCCAGCATCCCTCACCATCACCTGACCAGGGCTGGTTGGGCCAGCAAGTCAAACATTCAGAAGTGCCCAAGTTGCCCAATCAGCTTCAGGGAGAACGTTGCGTGACATCCAAACCACAGTTTGATGGTGGCTTACAAATCCTGGCTTGTCTGGGCACGTGATACCAGAATTCTGGGCTCAGACACACCCTGCAAAGCTCGCCCCTTCCTGGCTACTTTCTCTGCATGTGTGAAGGGAGCAAAGGGGCAGTGTGAAAACATGTTTTTGTTGGCATCCTGATCCTTCGTGCCGTACTTTCTGCCTTCAAAGGAAATGGGAACGGGCTCTTGGCGCTTGGCTATGCTGCAGAAAGCAGGTTCTAAACTGCGGGGGGAAATGTAGCACCGTACGAGTAGGTCAAGTCGTGCCCTCCAAGTTTTTCCAGATGGCTCTGCCCACTTCCCCGAATGACACCCTACTTCCCCAACCCCCAATAGCTGATTGGTTTCTGGGTCTATGTGCACTTTTTCTCCCCTCTCAAAGGTTGAAATGCTTTTTCTAAGGGTGAGTTGCTGGCAGCAAGACCTTAAAGCTAATTTATGCTGGAGTTTTGCAGGGTATTTTGACCCACCCCCTTTCCTTTGGCTCCACCCCTTTTGTCTGGCTCCACCCACCACCACGGCTTTTGACTCTCCAGCTGAAAAAAATTCCTCACCATTGGCCTAAGGATTGGCTTACTGCTGAGTTAACTAGTTAAAACAAGCACCTTAATGGACATATACTATTTGTGCCGTACACTAAATTTCCCTCAATTTTTTTTCTTATTAAAAACAATTCATAATGACATCCTGACAAATTATACTGTAATCTTCTGCTGTATTTAAACATTTTAAATGATGCAGGGGTTGATTTCCTGTGCCAAGTTATCTTTCAATTCGTCCTAAATATCATCTCCAAGCTGGGACTGAATCCTTTTATTTTAGCTCTCTTCGTTCACAACCCTTTTTCTTAAGAATCGCAAGAATCAAACTCTGGTGAAATGAAACCATCAGGTATAGGAAAGGTGTTGTCTTTTTCAGCACTGTCAAAAAATGTGTCTCCCGCATACAAGAGGAGAGGGAGGGGTGGGGAGAAATGTGTGAAACAGCCTCCACATGTTTATTCATGGTTCCCCCTTTTGCTTCCAGCCGGTATCTCCACTTTGCAGGTGATAAATGGAAAATGTTGGCGTTGCTGCTCGAAATGCCTTTTATATCAAGACATTCTGAAGTGAAGCTGCAGAAGCGCCTTAATTCAGGAGAGGGGCATGATTTATGTAATAGTTAATAATATGTAATAAACTATTGCATAAATTCACCCTGCAGGGAAAGTCGTGCAGAGACAACTGCATGCCTCTTTGTCTTCCTGGAGCAAAGGACTTTCTCAGCAGTAAAGAAAGATTTTTTTCTGCTGCTGCTGAGAGAAGAAAACCCTACTACGTTTACTAGCCTTTTTCTACTGCTGGGAGAGCCAGTCATTTTCCCAGCTCTGGAAGAAGCAAGAGAGCTTGGGAGAGAACCTTTGCTGGTTGGATTAGGGCTGTAGGTGAGACTCTTCTACAGAGAATGGATAAGCTTAGGAGTTACGATCCTCTTATTTATCTTCCTCTTTCTTTATACCTGGCAGGGGTGGGCTATGTGTGTCCCACAGTCTCAGAGGTAGCCTTTACCAGTGCAAAGCCCAAACATTGGCAGTTAATCAAAAAGCTACACTTGTCTTTTAAAGCAGGAGTGAGGAAGCTCTTTCGACCCAAGGGCCACTTTTTCAAAGAAGTTCTCGAGGGCCACATTCCAGTGGTGGGTAAGGCCAAGGGCAAAATGGGAGAAGCAACATTGAAAATGTGTGCATGCATTTTAAATGCCTCAAAGGCTGTCACAAAGCGGAAGGCCAAGATCTCTTCTTGCTGATGCTAGAGTGGAGGACACGGAATAATCAGGTCAAGTAGTGACCACCCAGATTCAGGCTGGACTTCAGGGAAAGCTTCCTCACTGTCAGAGCAACACGGCAGTGGAACCAGCTGCCTGGAGAGGTGGGGGGTCCTCCCACACTAGAGACACTAAAAAAGAAACCGGTGGTGTCCTGCAACCAGAGGGGGTTGAACTTGATGGCCTTCATGGCCCCTTCCAACTCAACTATTCTATGATTCTAAATATTTAACATGCTGCTGCATTTTAAATCCAGAATCTCGCTGGGACGATTGGATGTGGTTTTAGAAATTAAATCAATAGAGCGGGAGGGGACGAAAGGAGTGCAGTCCTCTGGGGATCCTCGGTGGCCTGTTGGGCCCTCTGGGGACCGAGCTTCCACCCCCTGCTTTAAAGCCTTTGCAGGGCTTTGCAGCCAAATTTTGACAGGCGTTTGCTGATTTCGTTGCTGCCACTGTGCCATTAAACTTGGTGGTGCAGTGGTGCAGTGGGAGTGCTGCCATGGGGCCGGGGATGTGGGGCGTGTGTCTAAAGTGGCTCCAGACCACCAGAGGTTGCCCACGCTGATAGAGTGCAAGAGGACTGCTTCCCCCCCCCAGCTTAAAACAAACCAGCATCCTTGAAGGTCAGGCATTAGCCCCGCAGGCAGAAAGCTGTACCAGGCCGTTCTGTGTTGGAGCTAGCGAGCTTCTTAGCTGAGCTGCCAAATGGGACCCAGTCCCTCCAGCCTGAAATCATGCTGCCCAGTCTTCCCATTCAATGTGCCTGCAACCTCCTTCCCGCAGCCTTCTGCCACGCGTGCGGATGAGATCACTGGCATGTTGGCTTCGGGTAGCCCAACGGAAGGATGGCCCAGCCACAGAGTGGCCTAACCAGCCATTGCCTTGGCAAGCTTGACCAGCTGCTGAGACTCAGAACACGCTTCAGGCCCACAGATGGTGCTGTGGTCTCCTGTTGGGTGCTGAGTGCCTGTGATCTCAGGCTTTGAGGAAGGTAGAGTAGTTCTGGGGGAGGCTCCGACCTAGCAAATGCCAGCTCTAGATTTCTGCAGGGCCCTGAAGGAAGACATTCTCCATGGGCTGCACCCTTGGGAAGCCTAACTCTTCACTGCATCCGTTGCTTCTCCTTCTCAGCATTGCCACCACCTTCTGGGCCAGAGGGAGAACAGGTGACCTAGAGGATTGTACTACTGGACACCTGACCCAACATGTACCTGCTTGTACAATGCACTCAGCACCCGAGAGCCTCTTCCAGGTGTCTCCTCTGCAGAAGATTTGGAAGGCAGCAACAGCAAGGAAAGAGGGCCTGCTTTGTGATGGCCCCCAATTTTGATATGGACGCCTCAGTAAGGACCATCTGGCGCCAACATTCTCATATTTTCAGTGCCAGGTTATGACGCTCCCTTGTTTGGCAGAGTATGGTAAGCTTTTAATCGGCTGAATGGATATTGCTTAGATGTGTGAGCGTGTATAATGGATTCAGTGTTGCACTGCAACTTGAGACTAAGGTAGTAGGTGGCATATAAATGAAAGTATAAATAAAATTTTAAAAAACTTGGGAGATCTGGGAACTTGGTAAACTTGAGGTTGTAGTCCCCATTCAGCCATGAAGCTCGCTGGGTGATTTTGGGCCAGTCACAGACTCCCAGCCTTGTCTACCTTACAAGGTTGTTGTGAGGATAAAAAGGGAGAGGAAGGGAAGTAGGTGACCCTCCTTGAGTTCCTCACAAGAGGAAGAAAAGCAAGGTACAAATGTAATAACGATAATGCTATAATAAGCGTTTGTAGCAGGCCATTTTTATGGGGCGCAGTCCTGGCCTAGGTGGGAGCAGCCTGGCCGGGGCACCTCTGGCCCACATGCTCTGGATGGAGGCCCTCCGCCTCTCAGTCGCCTTGTGCTCCCGCCCTCCTTCCAGCCTGGCAGGGCAGGGGCCCTGCTGTCCGAAGCACCGCAGAAAGCCAGGCGCCCCCAGCGAGCTCTCCGAAGAGAAGCTAAAACAAACCCCAAACATTTAACATCACCAAGACAGCTGCTTCTGGGCCGGGGTGTCCCTTCCTCCCGCAGCCTTGACTTCGTCAAGGTGCAGAGCACAGGAAAAGCATCCGACAGACGGTGAAGCGCCGAACACGATGCCCTATTTGGGGTTGGGAGCAGGAGCTGCGAGAGATGCTGAGGCAGCGCATTTCTGCAGCGGTGCCCCCCCCCCCCGCCTTCCCCAGGCCCTGGCTAAGATTAGCTTGTGCACCGACCAGGGCGGCCACCTGTTCTACTTTGGCTGAGACAGCCTGGCTATTCACGCCATCTCCCATCGTGCAGGGACAGGATGCCCTATTTTCCTCTTTCTTGTGGACGTCAAGGAGTTGTTGCTCGGACAGCCGCATAACCGGCTGCGTTATCCAGGCATGAACAGCCCCCTTTAGGATGCTTCTGGATGGAAGGTTCCTAGTGCTTTATAGGATCACAGAACCTAGAAGAGTGGAAGGGGCCAGGAAGGCCATCGGGTCCACCCCCTGCTCAGTGCAGGACTCCAGACTGAGCCATCCCTGTCTGATGGCTGTCCAGTTGCATCTTGGATGCCTCTAGTGTGGGAGAGCCCACCACCTCCCTAGGAACTGGTTCCACGGCTGAGCTGCTCTCACAGTTCCATTGCCTAGTGATTCTGCTCTTCAGAATCGTGGCTTTTCAAGCCTGGCAACTGGACAGCCATCAGAGTCAATTTCCTGTTCTGAGTGCGAACAATCAGGCATTTTGATCAGATGTAGAAACACTGAAACAGAGTGAGTCAGAAGGGGCCTCCTGGGCCATCTAGTCTGACCCCTGGCTCTAGCCGGTTCCACTCATGACATGCCCACCATACACATGTCCAGCCTATCCTTGAGCACCCTCACCACTGGGGCCTCAACCACCTCCTGTGGAAGCCCTACCCAGACCATGACCTAGATAGAGTGGGCAGAATTTTCCCCTCGTGGTTGTTGTACACGCCCTTCTCTCACCATGCTGAAAAGGATGCATTTTAATGGCACATGTGCTGCCTTTTTGATGCTGTTTGATTGCAATCATTTTTTCAAAAACAAAGTTGCTCTTAAAAGGAGTGTCTCCAGCAGAGCATAAGAGAACTGCAGCTACGTTTGCTTTTGAGGAAATCCGTTTAGTGCTGCCAGGACAAAAAGAGCAAATGCTCTGTCATAAAATGGCTGCCAATGGCCTGCCACTGTGAGAACAGCTTGAGACTTGTTGCAAGTCCTGCTCCCCTTGTACACCTTAGAAAGGTCTTCCTTTGAGGGCACACCTTAGAGATGCTAATGTTTACCTTTCCTGAAGGTTCTACTCTTTGCATTGTCTCCAACCCTATTGTTTGATTGTCATATGCCTTTAGCAAACTGCCTAAAAATGATCCCCCACCCTCCCCAAACTGTGTACGTAACTGGTAGTTTATAATAGCATCTTGTGCAGACTCCATCTTGTAGTCCTTTCAGGAACTGCCTACATGCCACATGTGTTTGCTGTATGTCTGATTAAACTGTAAATGTTCTTTTGAGGGTACACCCCCAGAAGACTCTCTTTGGGTTTTTTCCCCCAGTGGTCAACTGCAAACGCTGCCAATTTCACCGAAGAATTCCCATTCTCTCGTCTAGTCAATCGCTTCATATGGCCAGGCATGTCAGTTTCCAGTCACAGTTCCACCACCTGGCTAGAAAAGGTGCCTACTTGGTTTTCTTTACTCCTTCGTGGCTCTGACTGATTGGCTTTAAGTCCCATTGCTTTCCTCAGAGAAATGATGCTACATAATCTGGTCAATTTCACAGGCAACCACATCTATCCATCATGATGTGATGGCCAGTTTCAGAGCCAGGCTAAAAGAAACCTTGCCTGCTGGATTCTCTCTCCTAAGATGCTGCAGAGGGCATGAAACGGCTTTGAAATCAGAGAAGCTGCTCACGCAATAGGGGAAGGTTCATGTTCGCCCAGGTTTCCATGAAATGGCGACCCAGGCCAGCAAGGAGAATTAAGCAAATTCCCCTGACATGCAACCATTTCACAGGGTTATTCTCAGATATTCTGCAATGCCTGAAAAACTTTCTCATAGGCTCAGTTTCAGAAAGGAATTTCCTTCTTCAAATATGCTGGCCAAAATCTTACCAGTGCTTCCACTGTTACTCTCCTGCTGTTTTACCTGGGTCAAGGAAGGAAATCCCTTTCCCAAACACAAAATGGGTATAATGAAAAGATTTCCCAGGGACAGATGTGCCAGCATTACAACTGTGGCATAGACTGATGGGACTAGAAGTTAGGTGAGGCTGGCTTTTCCCATGTTCCTCCCATTTGACTCGCTCCTAAGTCCCACTCTCTGAACCCTCCTTTTGGGAAGTGCTGGCACACAAGCGCACAACCTTGCAGAGGCACATATACCCACACACACATTTGTGCACACACAGGTTCACACACAAGTGCTCCTATATCTACACACAAATGCACTTACACGTACATACCTGTTTCAGTGGGCCTAGCCCAGGTGAGACTGTCCATGCTTCTAGCAGCAACAGGGAAGGAGCGACCCACATGGGGCAATCAGTGTGTGTGTGTGTGTGTGTGTGTAACACACTTGCGGGTCTAATGCAGCACTGGGCTAAGAGGCAGTGTTAGGGGGTGACCCATAAGGCCTGAAACCCCGGGCGCTTCTTGGAACTTGTTGAAATAAAGGGTACAGAAGATCTCCATTGGAGCTGATAATTCTGGGTGAGTTGGTTATTGGATACTTCAAACCTTTCTGGCTGCATCTTTCTTTCTTTCTTTTTCTTTTTTAGCAAAATCAAATGCCCTCTTCTCCCCTGTTCATGCATCTCTTTTCACAAATAGGGGTGTCCTTTGATGACAGGGGTTCCTTTAAAGAAATACACACACATGCTAAAGAGTATAGGCAAAGCAGAGCAGGCAAATTTCTGCATTATTTCTGTCCTGAGCCCTGGATCTTTTTCATACCTAGTGAACTCCTATACTGTTTGAGCAGTGCTCTCAAATCTTCATGGTGCTTCATGATGTCCCCTTGGGCTAACCTTTACAACAACCCTGTAAGGTAGATCATCAGTAATAGTACGAGTACCCCCATGTTCCAGAGAGAGGCCTTCTAGCGAGCACAAGACAGAGGTGTGATGAATGATGCTCATGAAGAGCCACGATGCCAAATTTTCGGCTTTCATTCTACCATCTGTGGATGAGGCGTTCAGCAAGTGCTTTAATTGCTTCCTGTCAAAGGACCCACAGAGTGGCGCAGGGTGTCTTTCTCCTGCGAAAGATGGAGGCAAAAAGAAACAGAAAGCAACGACTTGCTCCCATGCAGAGTATGGCAGAAGCCAGTCCACCCTCCTTCCTTCTCTAGGAGGAGCATTTCTGAATTGTGATGGCCGGGAATGAGGCTGCGCATGTTCTCTGTGGCTAAATAAGAAGGTGATCCGCATCTCTGGCATTGCCTCTTAACCCAGCAGCTGGGGAGAGAGAGACAGCGGTTCCAAAATCTGCTGCAGAAGCCATCTCTGCTTTGTGCCATTGCTGAGCTGCAAAATATGTATTAGCCAGCGAGCTATTTAGTCATTAAAATAACTTCTCTGGCTCCTCCGCCCCACCGCCCTGGGGAATGAGGCTGTGTTTGAGGCTGTTGCCATGGCAATCTCTGATATGGGATCTCTTCTTTGCCTAATTGTGAGTGGAGCGCAGAGAACAGGTGTCTCGGGCAGGTGGTTCCACTTGAAGATGGGGACGGAGTGACGAATTCCACAAGGGAAACATGTGCAGCTCACAGGGTGACGTGATTATTATGTCTGGGAAGTGTGCGGGGTTGGGAATGAAGGCCCCTCCCCAAGAGCAGAGCCTTAGGCCGTCATTTTGCTAGTCGTTAATTATTTCTTGGATAAATTAAGAACATCCCAAGAGTCTTGCTGGAGCAGATGGCAGTTCTGCACAATGTCCATTCAGTATCTCACTGCTGCCCATGTGAAGGGCAGCAACAACACCCTTCTGCCCATGTTCCCCAGCAACGGATAGACATATTACTGTGACTACTGACACAGATAGCATGGTGATAATGTTCTCCTCCAGGCCCCCTTTGTCCAGTTCCCTTTTAAGGCCATCCCAGTGGGTGGGCATCACTATATTTTGTGGAACTAATTTCCATAAATCAACTCCCTACGGGGTGAAGACCACCTTCATTGGATCTCTCCTGAATCTCCCACTACTCAATTTCTTGGGATGACCCCATCAGGTTCTAGTATTTTTGGAGGGGGAAACGTGATATCCCTTTCACCTTTCTCTACACCATGCATCATTTTATGACCTGCCTCAAGGAGACCTACATCCAAGAAGGCTGTTTTCAGCATGGACACTTGGGATTGTCTTCTATGCATAAAGATATGTATGTAAAGATACCATCTTCCATAAAGATGGTAGATTTCAGCATCATAAAGCCGGAATGGTGTCAGGTGAACTTGACAAACTAGCCAAGTTGTTTGACTTTTAACTCAAGAGACTTTTAACTCAAGAGATATGAGATCTGCAAATGAACCTGGTCAAGAAACAAATGAATGCAGAGGAACAGACCTGGTCCCATTCCACTTCTTTGCATTTGAGCAGAAAGCAGAATGGAATAGTAGTAGAGTTGGAAGGGGACTCAAGGCCATTGATTTCAGCCCCCTGCTCCGCTTCCAGATGGGGTCACCCATCCAGCTGCAGGCCTGGGCCTTCCCAGCTTAGCAAAGATGACTTGACCTGCCAACACAACGGAGAGCTATGCAGGCAGGATGATGTTGACTTCTCTTCGGGTTTGAGGCCAAAGGAAAAAGCATCAGCAAGACTGCAGAGACCGAGGATACGTTTGATATCTATGGATCCATTCTTTAGTGCCAGAAAAGATTGCACAGGAAAAAGGCAGGTTTATGGAAAAAGTATCAGGAAAGCCTGCCTGGGGTGCTATTTTCCTGGTAGACAGGAGGGGGTTGAATCAAATCAAGCTCAATAATCCAATTGAAATCTTTATTGGGCCCCACAGCCTGCCCTGCAGCGTCAAGGGAAGGCATGGTTGGGACTCTGCTGGGAGCTCGCACTGCAGCCGGGATGCAATGCCAAGAGCTCCTTAGACCTGCTCCTCTTCATCAAGGAAACCTTGCTTGCCTGCCTCCCACTTTGGCCAAAGCAGCAGGAGATGCAGAAGGATCCCAGAGGGCTGCACCAGGAGATGGAGCAGGTGTGGTCCATAAGCGAGTGAATCCAGGTGGGTCAGAAGCCACCAAGAGCCTGGTGTCTTTTTCAGCAGGTGGCCATGGACAGCAAGGATGTGCTGAAGTCATTCGGGACTCCAAACGAAAAATGTGGGTCTCCAAATTGTTTGTTAGGTTTACATCCCACCTTCTTTCCTTTGAAGGAACTCAAAGACGCTCACATAATTCTCCTCCTCCTCTCAAATTTATCCTTACAAAAACAACCCTGTGAGGTAGGTTGGGCTGAGACTCTATGAATGGCCCAAAGTGTTGAGAACGACTCAACGTGTAAACAACCCACACGCTCACAGGCAAGAAAACTATCATTAGAAGCTCAGGTGACGATGGTGGCGAGGAGCGTTCTCCATCAGCTTCGGCTGATCCATCAGCTGCGTCCCTTCCTGGAGTACGACTGCCTGGCGACAGTGACCCACACGTTGGTAATTTCCTGATATGATTTCTGTAACGTGCTCTACATGGGGCTACCCTTGAAGAAGGCCTGGATACTTCAATTGGTGCAAAATAGAGCTGCCAGGGTGCTGACGGGGACTGGGCATTATTCTCATATAACCCCAGTCCTCCGTCAGCTTCACTGGCTTCCCATTGAAGTCCGGACCCAATTCAAGGTGTTGGTTATCACCTATAAAGCCCTTAACGGCTTGGGACCTGGTTATCTAAAGGAACGTCTGCGCCCATATATGCCCTCCCGTCCCTTACGATCGGCAGCAGATGCCCTTCTCCGGGAGCCCTCCGTGAGTGAGATGAGGGTGAGTACCCGGAGGAGGGCTTTCTCTGCGGTGGCGCCCCACCTATGGAATGCGCTCCCCAGAGAGGTCCGCCTGGCGCCGTCATTATTTGCTTTTCGGTGCCAGGCGAAGACCTTTTTATTTAAAACTTATTTTAATTATAGTATTTTAGCTTGTAATCCGAGATGGGCCAGTTTTAAAGAGTTTTAAATGGTTAATGTTTTTATGTTTGTTATGCTGTGAGCCGCCCTGAGGCTTTGTTGCAATGGGGGCGGCATACAAATGTTTTAAACAAACAAACAAATAAATAAATAAAAACTAATGTCTTTTATTGCTACTTGTCTGCGAGATTTACAACACTACAGATAAGCTCTACTGTTAAGGTCTTTACAAGTCAGATGCTAACTCTTTAGTGACGTCTCTTCCTGAACCCACGTCGGACTAGCTATCTTGGTCCCGCCTTTCCTCCCTGAGGCGGGACAAAGTCTGTTTTTGTTCCCATCGTCTCAGAATCTGTCCACTGGTCACGAGAAAAAAGTCTATCCCGCCCCCTGTGTCTCCTGCGTCATGCTCAGGCAGTTCAGCGTCAGGAGGAGGTGGGGCAGTCTGCGCAGGCTCTCCATGGGCAGAACTCATAGTGCCTTTTCCCGCGGAGCCCTCCTGCTTTGATGTGGGCTCGGGTGTTTGCTCAATGGGCAGAGGGTCAGGATGAGGTACGGCTATCTGCTCAGCCACCCCCAAGCCAGGTTGTGGGGTTGACATTTGGGTACAGGGTCTCAAGCACAAGACCTCCTCAGGAGTTGCTGCCTGTGTCGGGGCATCAGGCACGACACTAAGCCACCCAGTGAGTTCCATGGTTGAGTGGGGACTAGAACCAGGATCGCCCGAGTCCTAGTCCCACACTCTTAATCACACCAGTTCTAACACCACTTCTGGTCATTGATCTGGTGTATTGATTTATTCACAAAGGGCAAGGTGCTTCCTTCGTCAATGGCTCATTTGAGAAAACCTTGAACATGGCTATAAACTGCACTGAGTTTAGCTGGGCATTCTCCCAACTAAAGAGACAACGGAAGGAAGAAGTGTAGCTAGCATCATTACTGAAGAGCAGCTATTACGGCCGAAATTGCTGCATAACGTAAGTCAAAGCCCATCACTCAATAATAACTTATGATCTATGACCATGCCTTTTTAAACTGCCTCCCTTATTCTGCTGCTTGTAATAACCCTGATTACAGCAAATGGCTTTAGCATCTGTGTTTTGTGGACATTACACGCCTTGGTTCAAGGATGTCATTTCCTGCTCTTAAATTGGCTGCACTGCGTGTTGGTTTAAACTGCAGCCCACATGACGTGTTTCTTCTGCTCCATCTTCCTTGATCTGCTTCAGGGACAGACGCCAAGCAGTGGTGCTATTGGAATGGAGGTCAGTCCAGTGGGATGGTGGAGAGACAGTGCCCAAAGGGATGAAGGGGCCGATTGATCAGCGGGGATAGGTTTAGTGTGTGTTGGGGGGGGGGGGACCTGTCCTGCTGAATTTTCTCCCCCCCCCCCCATACATATGCATGCACACAGGCAGGCAGGCATGCAATCACTTTAAAAAGTTTGTAATGCTGCCCTTAAAGTCTCTGTTAAGCAGTTCCTCTGTCAAAGAGCAACATATCTGCTACACGAAAGACTTTCTCTATATACTGTCCTCACACTGCCTTTGCCCAAAATGCCAGTTCAGACAAAGGTACGATTTTTTACAGTTTCGGCAGTGAAGACAGGTCAAATAATTCATTCCCTTCTCCATCAGATAATGATATTGCAGTGCAACGGCTCACCCCCCTCCCCAGCCAGTCCTTACGCTTTCAAGGAATTTATTTTTATTGGTTGTCTTAATGGTATTAGTGATGCACCTCTCAGAACCCCTCCTTCTTTGGCATCCCAGATTGTTGACTTACATTTTCTTGGTGCAACTTTGTGTTCCATTTTCCTGAAGCGATCGTTGTTCTCCTTCTAATAAAGAGAAAAAGAGGCTGCTTTTTATCCATGGTGGGGACCTCATAGACTTGCTGGCACCTTTTCCGACCTACCGTATATATTCCAGATGTGCTTCTGTTATTGTGGTTTTGAGGAACTCTGAAATATTCTGGAGATGCTTGAGTGTGTCCCCTCTTCCCAGCCCCATAATTTTGGCAAAATTTCCTTTTTTGATGCCAAATGTTACTGTGCTAGAATTCCTTGGCAGTTTTCCACTTATATATATATGCACATTAAATTTGATTGCAGCTAGGTTTGCATCTCACAGCTTCTCCTCCTCTTCCATTGTAGAAGTGGTCCTGGGCCAATGCCATTCATAGACAATGCCATGGTGGGGATTGAATAATGGAATTTCATGCCCCAGTGGAGGAATCTTCTTCTAATGAGGAGCTGGAGGTTTGTTTGTTTGTTTATTTATTTATTTATTTGGAAATTTATAGGCCGCCCCTTGCCACAAGCCTCACAGGTTCCACAGACAAAAGACAAAACTGAGAGGCAGTCCGTGCCAAAGAGCTTTTGAGATACGGCTGTAGGTTCATTCTAGGAGAACAAGGGGAACTTCTACCTCTGTGGTGGTTGAGTGACTCCCTAGTTCCTGTGATGGGAAGCATCCAATGTACAGACTGGCATCGTTGATGTGCAGCAAACAGAGCAACACTGGCTGTGAGCTAACTCAAAGGTAGGCAAGGAGTGGGTTCAGACAACACAGTAGTCTATGATCAGGGGATTCAAGCATGGATCATTGTTGAAAAATGGGTTGTCACGTTGGTTAAATGCCATCAAGATAACAAGCCATGGTGAACAACTCACAGTTTACAACTCAACAAACCATGGATGCTCTTCACGGGTTGTTTGTGGTTAACAAGCCATGGCTTGTTAGCACAGCTGAGTCCAGACAACACAATAACCTATGTTTCAACAAAAACACCCCATGGTTCAACAACAGCCTACACTCAGTCCTTGTTTGTGGGTTCTCTTGTTGTCTGAACAGAGTCAAGGACTCTTACCTGTAAGACCCCTTGATAAACACAGGGCTTGCAGAAACCTTGAAAGGACTGTAGCTGGTGTCTCTCAAACAATGGATTGCATTTCCCCAAAAGCTCCAGCTTGCACATCACTTTTTTGAGTTTTAGAAAGCAGGTAAAGACAGATCTTCTTAATTTTGACTTCAAATGATGTAGCTGTTAGAGCATTTTAATCATTTATTACTTTTAACATCCTTGTTTTGTTAATGTATTAATGTTTTATTGATTTCCACAGCTGTAAACCATCTTCACAGATTTCAGCAAATCAGTATGCATATATGTTATTCATGCACGCATTCATAATCACATGTTCTGCTCACATGGCTTATTTGTGGGGTCATTCTTAACCGTGTTTCCACCATTCCCTTGCAGTTCCTCCTTTTATAGGATTATGATTCATGACATGGATGTGGCTGTAATTTCTGGAAATCCCCACTTAGAAGCCGCTCAGGGCCTGCGTCTTGACCACGGTCACCAGCCTCACGGTAACCGTCCGCTGCAGGCAGTGCTCCGGTTGCTTTGCACCTTCCCGCGAATGCAGAGAGGCCCTAAACCTGATCCGTGTGGCCCCATCGGGGGCTTGTTCTGCCGAGAGGGTGTTCTTAGGTGGCTTGACTCCCGCAGGGTCTCCTCGGCTGTCCGCAGCAGCTGTACTGACCCCTGATGTTCACCGGGCACTCTCTCCGATTCATGCAGGACAAGAGAATGCAAAAGCACGGATTCCTCACACTTTCCTGAACTGCTGGAAGTTCAGACGTCCTTCCAACCAACCAGGAGATATCGGTGTCTTTCCTTAGTCCTGGCAGTTCCCCTCACCGAGCTTTGTGGGAGCCATCTGTGATGCGCTGTGATGATGGACCTCTTTCGGGGATGGAATTCAGCACCATGGATAGCTCCGAGAACGCTCAGAATAAATGCTGCAATGGATATGGAGCCCCACGGACAGAGGAGATGGGGTGCCCCATGTGTAGGAGCAAGGAGGAATCCAAAGACCAAAAATTAGATAGCAAGGAAAAGGCTACTCTGGGGCCCTGGTATCCTTCCTTGAGGGGCTGCCCCCACACTGGCTTTTCTCCAGATTGCTAGGAAGCCCCCCAGCATGTAATAATCAGCTTTCTCTGAAAAGGGCATGCTTCTTCCCCGCCCCAGGTGGGTCACTTATTGGCCCTTCTGAGGATGCTAGCCAGTGACTTCCTCATGTCCTAGCCAGCCCAGCCTAGCTACTGGTGTGGGACCCTGGGAGCTGCAGTCCGGCAACGTTTTGAGGGTCTGCCGCACGGCAATCAGCCAGCAGGCTCTTTCCATCTATGCCGTGATCTGGCAGGCACTTATGTTGCTTAAGTCCCATTGACTTCCAGCAGGTTCTGGCTTTATTATATTTTTAATTATTTCATCACTTTAATTCAAAATAATGGTTGGGGCAGGGTCTCCAGCTTCGTATATTCCAGATGTCTAGTTACCTGGCATTCTTGAACACTGGCCATGTTAGCTGGCCCTGATGGGAGCTGAAGTCCGAAACATCTGGACCTACTGGAGCGTGGAAATCTAGGTTAGGATCTTGGACTCAGGCTGCATTTTCTTGACAGCCATCAAACTGACTGTGTGAGTAACACTCTTTGTCTCTGGCCTACCTCACAGGGGTGTGGTGAGAATAAAATTCAGAAAGGGGGTGGGGAGCCTTTGGTGGGATGCCTGGTTCCTTGGAGGAAGGGGCAGGATAAAATGTTAGTAACAGAAGCCTGGTTTAAGGGAAATCTTTATTTAGTCACATTTAATCTGGCTTTTTTTCCTTGCAGAACACATGGTGCATCCATCTGAGCATTGCCTAAAATATGGGAATATTCCCCTGCTGCAGTTTGTTATTTAACGTCAGCGAAATTGCTTGCTTGCTTGCTTATTTATTTATTTTATGCTTTTGTCAACTGTCACAATAGCCACGTGGCTCTCTGGACAGTCACACAATTAAAAGCTTCAACAAAACATAAACAATAACATAACAGCCAATTCAATAGTAAAACATCAACACCAATTAAACATCCCTTCCAACAGCAGGAGCGCCTTCCATGCTGACATAATACATTAACAGATTGGATGATACCTTAAAAATAACAATTAAAATATTAAAATTCATCCATTCAAAATAACAACCTAAAATTAACATTAAGTTAAAGTTAAAATTATCAACAATTAAAATACTCTGAGAATAAAAAAGTCTTCGCCCGGCACTGAAATGTATACAGAGAAGACGCCTGGTACACAGCTCTGGGGAGCCGGTTTCACAGAAGGGCTACCACAACTGAAAAAGCCCTACTCCGGGTAGCTGCCTTCCCAGCTTCTTTTAAAAGCCGCTCCTGGATCATGTCCGGCCACCTAATTCGGTATTTGAATTAGGTGCCTGGACTAAAGGAATGCTTGCGTCCATATTTGCCCTCCTGCCCCTTGAGATTGGCGGCAGAGGCCCTCCTCCGGGAGCCCTCCGTGAAAGACGTTAGGAGACAGAATACCTGGAGGAGGGCCTTCTCTGCAGTGGCGCCCCACTTATGCAAAGCACTCCCCAGAGATGTCCGCCTGGCACCGTCATTATTTGCTTTTTGGTGCCAGGTCAAGACCTTATTTATTTATTTATTTATTTATTTATTTAAATATTTATATGCCGCCCCTTGCAACAGCCTCGAGGCGGCTTTTAATTTAAATATTTTTATTAACTGTTAATTTATTTATTAGTTTTTATGTCTTGCCGGATGTGTCTAATTTTCATATTTTTGTATTGTTATTTATTTATTGGAAGCCGCCCCGAGGCTTATGTGAATGGGGCGGCATACAAGAACCCCAAATAAATAAATAAATAAATAAATAAATAAATAAATAAAAGTTGCTGTATTTAAACACTAGAAAGCTTCCTTGGCTTTGCACGAGTTGGAACAGCCCAGGGTCTGATACTGCGAAACCTTGAAGCAAACTGGTACAGCCGCCACAGCTGGACACGTTGTGGCAGCCCTGTCTGAATGAATGGGACCTGCTGGATCAGCAAGGCAGGTTCCCAGCCATGGCGCACCCCTACAGCCCCATGGGGGAAGGTTCTTCCCACTGCGTTCCCCTGTCCCATATCAAGGGGAAGGACCAGTGTGTAACTGATCCTTGATTTACTCTGCTAGCTTCAGACTTTGCCATCTCCAATGCTACATGAGCATTAGGAAGGTCTGCCACCTAGTGGCTGAGGTTGGGATGATAGGTTTCCAACTTGCAAACACATTTAAATTAATTATAATTGAGCCATGCATTTTGATAGCAAAGCAACCTTTGGGGTGGGTACTTCTAGGCTCCCTTAGCCTGTGCTCTACATTCTAGGTGTCCGGCTTTCGTGGCCTTTGTTCTGTGGTGTTACAGCACTGACGGACAGACATTCTCCATTAGCAGTATTGTGATCGATATTTCGCCACCTTCTTTGTGTGCCCAAACTTCTTATTTATGAATTGATTAGCTTTCTATCTTGCATTTTTTTTCCTGCAAGGAAAGGGAGCTCGCACCTTCCTTCCCTCTATTTTATCTTCCCAACAACCCTGTGGGGTAGGCTAGGCTGAGAGCCAGTGACTGACTCATAGTCACCCAGTGAGGTTCAAGATGAAGTGGAGACTCTTGAATGAGTTGCAGGCCAGCACTTTAGCTGCTATGCCATTCCAGCTTTCTAACATCCCCTTCTCCTGAAAACTGTGATGGAAGGACCGATGCCTGTAAACAGATGCACAGAGAGATCTGTTTGGGCTTAGGGGCAGTACAGAAACTAATTTTGTGGTTCAAAGTCACACCTGACTCTTCACAACACCATGGACAACAATCCTCCAGGTTCTCCTGTCCTCCACCTTCTCCTGGAGTCCACCCAACCCCACACACACCTACAAAAACTAATTAACGAAATTATAATACCCCCTATTGGGGGAAGAAACTCGGTAGAGGTTCACCTAGTCAGCTTTTAGCATCTCAGCTCTCTCTTCCAATGGCCAAAAGAGTTTTCACTGATGCTTCTCAGGAGGCTATTCTGGGGAGAATCTGTTTGCATAACAACCGTTGACTGACAGTGACACGGATTCGACCTAGGAGGGCTTTTCTGAAGTGGTCTCCTCTGTGACCCTTGACAGCACTCCACCAAATTTCACTAGGGTTTCCAGTCTGCTGCTTAATTTAAGACCTTTTCAATCCGTCTGATGAAATGGACAATTTAGCCAGCGCTCTACTGTTTCAGCCAGTAAGGAAATTCCTGTCCAGACCTGGCAGATCAGATGTCCCCTCTTTCAGCCGCCCCCGATCCCTTACGCTTTACTTTAGCACCATTCTTAGGGAACTTCTCAGACCCGGAGGGAGGGCAGGTGGTCAGCAGACCAGTTTTGATGCCTTGGGGAGTGAGAGGTAGGCCACGGAAGGTGATTCATTTCCATTCCCACTGAATCTGAGTTCTCATATTCTCCAGGATGACTTTGTGTTCTAGAGGAGGGCTTTACGGAGTAGTATCCAAAGTCTAAGTATGCTACTTAGACCCATCCATTTTTGTGGATCTACCCTAAGTGGGGTGAACACTGGATAGCACGCATTGTGTGCTTTCCGTTTTGCACTTGTATGAGTGCTTTGGGGCACTATCCAGTGGCCTCCAGGCCTTTTCTGGGAGCCATAGGATTAATTTGGAGTCCCAGCTCCAAAGTTCTATTTTGGGGATAGGATTCAGCACTGTGGATAGTTCTTTTAATGTTCAGGCTAAAATCTGGAAGGGATATGTAACTGCTACCCACCTCTAGTTGAAAGTCATATAAAGTACCTTTCCTGTGCTAAACATGTCCTTTGTCGACCTTTTCCTGGGCAGCACCTGTGCTTTGGAAATGCTCTTGTAGTGCTGAGACAGTAGAAACAATGGAACATGTTCTCTTATATTGCAGCTTTTGTAAGGAATGCAGAGAGAAATTGATTACATGTTTCATAACAGATCCTTATGGGAATAATTCTTCCACCCCAGTATCAAATTGTTTAAGGGATGCTTCCTTTTATATGACCAGAAATATTGCCAAAATTTTTATGACTGCAGTGCAGATTAGGAAAAAAGTGGTCACTCATTGGGGTGAAAATAGTGTATAAACTGTACTTGTTTTTAACTGTGTTTTACTTTTTCTATTGCTATTTTATCTTTTGGTTGATCTTCCTGGTCTGTGACTGTAAAATAAAATCTAAAGCTACTATGCCTTGGAAATAGCAGCCTGATGCATGAGTGAATGTTTCATCATCCTTTGATCTGCACTAGGAAAACAAATCACAGGCGGCGGCAGCTTCTTCTTCTTCTTATTATTATTATTATTACTACTACTACTACTATTATTATTATTATTATTATTCATATTAAGGCTGTCATTAAAGGTGCAGGAGCAGATCTGCTTTTTAAAGAGCTGGGCAACCTCATTTGTTATGGCTATCTGAATGGGACGGATGCCACAATTTCAAATACGGTTACCTGAAAATAAAACACATTTGAAGTAAGATATACATAGGACCACTATTCTAAATAAATCTGTCTTCTGTATTATTATTCACCAGTGGTAACAAATTAACAGAAGATCAATGTTTGTTTAGTTAATGGAATTGGGGGTCCCATTCCTATCCCAGGAACAGTTTCCTGTAAGTCCTGTTAAATCAGTAGATTATTCTTCTGAGTAAATATGCATAAGATTGGGCTTGAACAACTGCAACCTTATGCATAATTTCCAAGGAGTAAACCCTATTTATTTATAATGAATAAACAAAACATAGAGCAGCGTAAATACGCATTGGACTGAGCTCTAAATAGCCTTAAAATTAACAACTGAGTATTAAATTGCTTGTGGACTGTCCTAAAATGGAGCCGGATCATTTGCACAGTATAAAATTAGCCATATTAGAGCCTAGCTCTCCTCCTGTTCTAATTACATGGTGACACAGTGATGAAAAAAATGGGACTGATGGTTATTCATTTTGCCAAAAGTCCAGACCAAATAAGTCTAAATAATCTCATAGCAGCTTGTGGACCTGATAGAGGTGTAGTGTTACGTGATCGCCAATACAGTTCAAGCTGACACATACCTCCATGCATAGTGACAGACTGGGGCTATATTTAACAAAAACTTGGAGATTGAGGCCAGGCCCTGCTTTCTATATTCAAGAGAGGAATGGGATGGAGAAGCTGGAATGATCTGCAAGCCTCAGATCCACACTTTTTAAGAACGCCGCCTAAGTAGAGCCGGTTGTAAAATGGCCTGATTGCCTTTCTGTTTTGTCATTTCAGGATATTTCCTAAAAGTAGAGATGGGTAGAAGCTCGGAATCAGAGTACCTGCTTTACAGGAGAATGCCTCAGGTGGGAGTAATAGCTGGTAGTTCCAATATTTGTGGGGTGTTATATCCAGATTTCAGCCTGGACTTTAAAGAAGCTGTCTATGCTTCTAAACATGATTCAGCACTATGGGCAGCTCCCTAGGAGCTCAGACTAAAACCCAGAGTGGATACACTGCCCCACTGGCTTTGGGCTAAGTGTCCACCATCTCTAGGTAGGGTCATCATTTATACCTTGACAAACAAGTGGAAATGCCTCACCAAAAGGAAAAAAAAAATAAAAAAGAAAGAAGCATGGGGCATATTGGGCATTTCCTCTCCCCACTATGTTACCACTTCAGGGGAAACTGCTTTCTTATGGGGCAGTGCCCCCTATGAGTTTCTTATTTATAGGCTAGGATATGTTTATGCTTCTGGGTCTGTGCAACTCATTGCCACTGCAGCTCAGAGTTCCTCAAGCTGACTCTTTCCTACAGGCATTACTTATGTTAGACTACTTTAAAACCTCCTAGTAGCTGGTGTAAGCGTGGCATGAGCATGGGCGTTTTATCTAGTAACGGGAGTCTGATCCCAAATGGCAGCATCCTACAGTGGGCAGTAGGGCTGAGGAGGCCAGGAGGGCCGCCGTGCTTCCTTCGCCCTCTGTCCCCCTGGTCTGCAAGGAGAGGAACATCTCCAGGATTCCTCATAGCACGGCTGTTCCTCCCTTCACCTCTCTCCACTACTCCCCTTAATGTCACCCAGTGCTGGCCTCCAAGAATACTCCCCAAGATGCAACAACTTGTTCCAGTTCTCTTTGGCTTTCTCTTAGTCCTTCTCAAACACCACACGCCACCCATCAAACCTGCTCCATCTCTGAGTATCGCAGGCCAACTCCCAAAGGCAGAGAACTGCAGGCAATCTGCATCTGCCAATCTGTAGAAATAATGGCTAGGATTTCAGCAGAAATGCTTCCGCCTCTACCCCTAGGGGAGAAGGCCATGAACTGCATGCCTTTCTGCTCAGTCCGCCATCTATTGGGGAATAGGTTTTGTCCAACAACACTTCAGACAGAAAACAGGCATGATTTAAAGAAGACCTTTACGTAATATTGACAGGAATCATCTTCTTACAGCAAAAGCATGCAAAAGTGCGGGGGAAAACCTGCCCCAGCTCTCTCCATGCAGTTACCAGTCCTTTGCATGTTTTTTGTTGTTGTTATTAGTCGCGAAGTCGTGCCCAACCCATCGCGGACCCATGGACAACACTCCTCCAGGCCTTCCTGTCCTCCACCGTTCCCCGGAGTCCACCTAAGCTCACGCCGCCTGCTTCAGTGACCCCATCCAGTCACCTCATCCTCTGCCATTCCCTTCTTTTGCCACCAATTGTTCCCAGCATCAGGGTCTTCTCCAGGGAGTCCTTCCTTCTCATTAGGTGGCACAAAAGTCCTTCATCGGCCCACAAAGTTCATGCAACATTCCCAGCGTGGCTGACTGGGAATGCTTGGACTTGTGGTACTTTTCTTTGAGCCTGCTTAAGTCTCAGGCCTTGCTAGCACTTTGATCAGTTCTTCCCTCTTCATACTGTCAGTTTGCCTGCCCCTTATTGTAATGGGGACTTCTGAATCCTGTCTCTTTTCACCCATCCACCTGTCTTTTCTTAAGTTGTTTCTAATGCAAATATATTTCCAGGACACAGGACTGCTCTTTTAGAGCATAGTCCTAGGCAGGCAGGCAGGCGTAGAAAAAAATCTTACAATTCCCAGCATCCCTCATTCATCACAAGATGCATGATATCTAACCGTACGTTCGACTGTGGACTTCGTGTTTTCCATGAAGCTAACCAGAGGTTTGTGCTGAGACTGACGTGTCTGCAGGGAAGATTTGATCAAGAAAGTTGCTTCATGGATCCAGCATGGACGACAGCAGCAACCTGCTTTTAAAAGAATGAGAACTGTTCCGCTAAGAGAGCCAGTTGGTTTCTCTGCATGATGCCTTCATCGTGCACTTCCGATTTCTCACATGTGAGTGCAAAAGCAAAAGCAATTGTGCTTGAAAGAACAACAATAACCAAAAATGATCTGGGCCCTCCAAGTTACCTGACATGGGAGAAGCTCCCCAGAGACAGCTGAAGATAGTTAGACGCCATTTTGGATTTTCTTTTCTTTTCTTTTTTCCTTTTTCTTTTCTTAACATAAACATGTACACAAAATAGAATGTGAAACAGAGCAAACTAAAATGAACAAAACAAGCTAAGATAAACAAGGTGAACAAAGTTGTCAAGGGAATTGTATAGATATACAACCTATACATTCAGCTCCTGCAAATCTATCTGTCTTGTCTTTCAACTCTACGAGAGTTTAACCAAAAAGAAATCATTAATCTATATAACAACAAATCTTCTAATCACTTCAAATTCTCTACTGCTTTTTTTCTTTTCTAATCTCCCCTCAGAGCCCATTAATCATGCTGAGCATAATAAAATTTCCATTTATCATTAAATTCTTCTAAAGGTCTTCCGCTCACATAGTTAACTTTGCCATGACAACATATTCTGCTAATCTATTTCTCCATTCTTCAATTGTTGGGGGCTCCAATTCTACTCCATTTAGAAGTAATTGTGATTCTTGCTGCAGTTGCCATAGACTTAAATAACTCTAAGATATTCTTTGAAAAGGTCTCTGGCACTATTCTTATGCTTATAAAAGCATATTCTTGGAACTCATGGGAAACATAATTTTAAAGATTTTCTGCATTTCTGCATGTATCCATTTCCAAATTCTTCTCATTATTTCTCAGGTCCACCACATGCCATGTTGGATTGTCTACCTCCAACACTGGGGGGAAAAACCCGTTGGCCATCTCTGTGGGAAGCCCCTTGCATTTGACAGAGCTCTGAGGCAAGGTAGGTTCCCTTCAGTAGAGGGTTCTCAAAATAGACGCTGTTTTGGCAGCTCTGCTCAGAAACCCTCACTCTGACACTTTGGCCCATGCTCACACATGAAGCTGCAGCGTAAGATGACGCTTCCCCGCGGGGACAAGTTCGGTACAGAGTCTCCACCGTGTTCCCAGCTCTGCGCCAGGGAAATTCCATCCCTGTTTGCAGGAGGCGCTGACGGCTGAAGTGAGAGAATCAAGGTTTATGGGAAGGGCATACCCTTATAAATTATAGGCGCAAACAGATGACGTTTGCCTGTGGAAATCAAGGGCCGAGAAGGCTCCCCCAAGCAAAATTCTGGCAAGGTTCTCGCCTGCTCTTTTCAGAATGAATTGCTGCTGTGAAAGACCCAACCAGCATGAACACAACATCCTCAGAAGGCTTACCTCCTAAGAGCCATCTTAGGCCAGGGGGTAAGTCCTGCGCACACTGCAGCTTTGTTTTGGTTGTTTTGTCTTTTTTTTAAAAAAGAAAGACAACCGAGTTTGAAAGGCCATGGACCAGCACAGCTCCAGCAGTTCCTTCCCAGTGGTGGCCCCCACATGGATCAGCAGTTGCAGGTTGCCTAGCCCTCTAAGGAAAAGTATTGGGTAATGCAGCTTCAGCAGCCTCCATTTTGATTTCTCCAGCATGCTTCTGGGCTATATATGTCAGGGCCCAGGGGCATTCTGGGTAAATGAAGATGGTTGGTAACTGTAGCCACCTTGCCTATCTTTTCTCTTCAAGGTGTGGTGTGTGTATGCATGTATAAAAGACAATGAAATAATTAAAAACAAAGGATGGTTAGGTCAAAAGTGCTGTACCCAGCCACTCATTTTGTCCCATTATGCAGAATTCTGATGCCAGTACACACAACACAACTGTGATTTTAAAGCCTTTCCTATTGGTTTTTCCTTAGAGTTCTCTTCTCCGTGAACTGCATATGCTAGTAGTGGCTGAAGGCACAGCATCCAAACGTTCCTTTGAATGGGTACGGCCAATGACGGCAATTGCAGGAAAGGAAATGAGATGGATCAATCCTCAGAAGGCTGAGACTCAATTTTGGACTATTAGAATGGAGTGGAAGGCCCTTTAAGGACGCATTCGGAAAAACTGCTATATATCCTCGTAAGCATCAACTTACAGGTTTATCCAGACATGGGGATGAGAGAGGGAGGAGAGAGAGCGAGCGAGCAGGAAAAAGCACACATGTGTGTGATAGTATTTATATTATTCTGTGCAAATAACCAACTGTGAGCAAATATATGCAAGAGAGTCTAATTTTGTCGGATGGTATTGGGTTGCCCTTGATTAAGTTACATAATGATAAGCAGAGTAACTGGACATGATCCAGGAGAGAGAGAGAGGCATGACACCGGCACTTCCCCCCCTGGTGAGTGTAAATTTGTATCAGCAAGAAACAGAAATTCCATCAACTCCGGCCGGCCGGCAAGGAGGAGCTGCTGGAGAGATCTGTGCATTTTGATACCCACATTCTTCTGGAATGAGTCATTCTTGGAGGAAGCCATCGGCTCTCCAGCATGCGGAAGCTCATGGGACACATGCAAAGATCAGTCTGATTTAAACCAGGATCTTTAACAACTTCAGTTTCTGTACTTATATGGTCTCTGTACTCAATGGAGACTGAAAGTTCACCAGTAACCTGCATGCTTCTCCAAGCAGCCAAGCTATTTCCTCAGCATCGGGTTGTTATTACACAACAACTTACATCCCAGAGGAGAAATAACGCACAACCCATGTCGGTGCAGTCATTCCTGGGAGTTGTGTTTGTGTTTGTATATTGTTTAAATGCACACGTCATTTTCCACTGTAATTTTTTAAAAAAAATCCGCACAAAGAAATGCAGAAATTCTTTGTTAATTTAAAGGGATCCCAGTCCCGCACTCCAAATCCATGCAAAACATACTCAGCACAGTAATACTAATACAGGTAAAAGTAAACACCACAACAACATTATCTCAGACAGGCCAAGATGGAAAGTTTCACTTTCATTTCACAAATTCTTCCCCTAACCTAGAATAAGCATTGAAGAACTTCTTTAAAGACCTTCTTTTTCAGGAAGTGTTTAAAAAATACCACAATTTCTGCCTCCAGAGCAGCATGAGTGGAAGGTGCTTCAGGGGGTGGGGGCCAACCCTAAAAGGACCCTGCTCCCAAGATGGGACATGCCGCTGAATGAACACCAAGGCCTTCTTTGAAGATTTTAAAAATCAGCAGAGGATATTTCGGGAGAGGGTGGTCTGTTAGGTATCCTGCAAATGCATCCCCAGGTAGAGTTCAGCCATGAGGCTACCAGTCGGTGAATTGGGCTGCCTCCAAATTCCTGGGAAATGAGGTGGAAAGACCAAGAGTCTCTCTGAATTCTGGGGGAAAGCAAAACAGACCCCCTCTGCCCAGCCTAAACTTTCCACAAGCTTTGCTTTGCTGCCTCCTAACTTATCCAGGGCTGCCCTCTAGGGGCACAGCAATCCATACTCAGCTCCTACACTGTGCAGTCAGGAGAGTATTATGGGATGCTGCTGTATTTCATGGTGTTAACCCCCTGCTCCTCACGTTGGTATCTTCACTCTACCAAAGCTCAGGCAAATCTGAGCTGCACTCCACCTTCACTCCACCAAAGCTCAAGCAAATCTGGGTTTGGAGTTTGCATGGCCTGGTGATTCTCCACTGAGTGGAGACTTTCCTGGGACCGTGAACAGCACATCTGTGGCTCTTGGTTCCTTGGTCTGCAAGCAATCCCGGCAGTTGTTCTCTGGACATTTTCCTAGGAATATCTGGCATTAGCTGGGGCTCAGCTGGGCTGTGGAAGCAGCAATGCCAGACAGCTATTTCTGCGTCACACCCACAAGTGTCTGCAGCAGCTCCAGTCTGGAAAGGGGTCAAGGCCAAAGACCCCTTCTGATTGTTCCTTTTTGCTCAGAATGTTCGGCTCTCGGTGAGCAGGCGTCTTTTAAGTTAATTTATTTTGTGTTTTCTCAAAGCGAAGCCAGAATTTCTGGGCATGGCTGAAAGCAAACTTGGCATGAATAGGGAATCATTCACTGCACGAATTGGGAATCATTCAGGGGTTTACATCCCATGGCCTTGAGCTGCATCTAGGTTCCAGCTATTTCATCCGCATACTCTGCCTGGCATTGCCGTATTTACCATTTCTGGGTTACAACGTTTGGAAGTATTACATAAAAAGTGGGATCCCTAAAATCCAGAGCTGGAATTTCAACGTCCCAAAGCAAATAGATCCTTTATCATGGTGATCTTTGACCTTTCCTCTAAGGGATACAAGATGGTGCACATGGTCCAATGTTATATCTTCACAACAACACTGCAAGGTGTGTTGGGCTGAGAAAAAAGGACCAGGCAGCTGTCACTCAGGCCGAATAGGGGTAGGCAGGCCAGTACCCTCCACATTTTTTGGACTGCAACTCCCATAAGCCTGACCAATATCACCAATGATAATGGATTATGGAGGTTGTAGTTCAAACCATCTGGAGATGCCTACTGCTTCTCTAATGAGTGAATCACACTGGGCTTTCAGGATCCGAAGAGATCTGATTAGAGAGTCTTCGGACTTGTATAGTGGAATATAAGTTGAATAATAAATATATTGCCCATGTGTGAGTGTAGTCTTGATGGAAATTCATAACTGAGACACCATGGAGATATCTTGGGGTCTCGAGTCCAGTTCCACCACAAACGTTGTCACCTAACAGAAGCTGGGATAAAGGAACATGGCCTAGACTGAAGCAAGCCCCGACCTCAACCCCAACCCCAACCCCAACCTCAACCTTAATCCTAATCCTAATCCTAATCTTAATCTTAATCTTAATCATTTTATCTGTTCTAGGGCCCACAACACAGGCTACCCTTGTGCCTTAAATAACAGAGATGAATTTAGAAGTCACTAATGAATGAAGGAGGGAATGACATCTATAGCCTGCATGTCTCCCCTCCAAGGTAGGAACAAGGTGGGTTACATAACGCTTCTCCTCCACTCCATTTTATCCTCAGCACAACCCTGTGAGGTAGGTTAGGCTGAGCATGGGAGGCTGGCCACACAATCGGCATTATAGCCTTGAAGGATTAGAATCCAGGACTTCTGAGCACCAATGCAGCACTCTAACCATTATACCACATTGCCATATAGAAAAATAAAAAGGGAGAACTCAGCAGCCTAGGAATGGTCTGTCAGCTTTCAGCCTCTGGACAAGCTGGGCTAAAGCATCCCTGATCTTCATTCTCGGTCATCTTCATTCTGTGGACCTTATTTAGGTCTGTGTTTAAATTATAGTAGCAATGTCTAAATATGCATCTATCTGTATAAATCAGAAAATGCACATAGGAGGCAATTTTGTGCTTGATTTGTCCCTTTTTCAGAGGCACGTGTGATGCATTTCCTCTTTTTTGGCCATGCAAAACATGCCCCCTCCCCCCCCCCCCCCGCCCCGAAGTTTGGAAATCACACACATAGTATTTTTAGCAAATGTCACTGTAAAATCACACTTCTGCCAACACTTTTTAAAAGCGCCTTGGTCTGAGTCAGTCTGTGCATGGAAAACTGGAACATCTTTGAAAAATGCTGAAAAGACATTCCTGTGAATTATGAGAATTAGCTGAGAAACAGATGCGCCCAAATGGTTGAAGCACAAACTGGAACAGACACCAATTCTTTCAGCAGGACTTTATTATTTCATACGGAAACGCCAGAAACACGGACAAGTCTTTGCCACAGACAATACCTGTGTAGAAGCTGCAAACCTCTTATTTGTCAGAAAGCCTTTTTCTCTAATTTTGTATCAATTAGCCCAGGCCAGAAGACCAGTAAGAATCAGGGTTCCTGGGAGAGAGAGCCGCCGGCCCTGTACAGATGGCGCTGCTCTCAGGGGCTCTAGGGACTCCTCATGAGCAACACCCTCCTCACTAGAAGGGCTTCTTCCAAGAGTTTCCGATGTTCTGGCTGGGCATCGGGCGTTCCACTTTGCAAGCCTCAGTTCTAGCCTGGGACACGTGTGTTAAAAGCACTGTTCTTTTAGCTCTTCAGACCTCGAAGCCTGGCCTGTCCTTGGACAGATCTCCTTTGCTGTCCCTGCCCATATTCTTGGTGTGACCCTCCTTTGGGCTGCGCTTTGACCTTTCGCTTGCATTTAAACTTTGCTAAATCGAACCACCCTTAAATGGTTGCAGGGCTGCGCCCAGCAGCCCGGACAGGACAGCAATCCTGTTGCAGGTGGTGGCATTCCAAACTATGCAAATACAGTACTTTTCAGAGCCCTAAAGATTGATTGCTTGGATTATCTCCATTTGCAGATGGGGAATGGATGGAGCTGGCTGGCCATTCCTCACGTGACTGGGATTTTGGAGGGGATCTGCAGGATGTATTGATGGCATCTGAAGATTTAACGACCTTCGCGGCGTGACTGCAGCTGCCACTTGCATGTTGCTCGAAGGCTGGGCGTAGTGGTCCCACCATCACGTAACTGGCCAGAAATCAGTCCTGAGCACTTCTGAATATTGTCTAAAATGCCAGGTGTTGGGAACAAGTGAGCAGAACATTGGGCTGTGTCCCTATGTCCGGCCAAGAGTGGGCTGTCTCAGGGTTTCTGCCAGCCACGTAGGCACGTCCTCCTTGGCAATACTCCAATTGCTTTTCCAGTGAACGCTCAACACTGGGGCAGTTTTCTCAGTGCCCATAGTGAGAGGATATGCACCTCCATGTGCCCCTCTCCTTCCTTCCATTGCCAACACGAGCATTTCTCAAGCTTGCTTACCCACCAAGAACTGCACGGGTGGGACAAGTGTCTTCCCGCCTCTTGCTGCCGCTCACCCAGGTCAGAAGCGTGGCTTCTAGATCGAGAGAGGTATCACTGCTGCTCTGTACGATGCGGGTGCGCCTGCAACTGGAGTCTTGTGTTCAATTTTGGGCTCCCCATTACAGGCTGGAATTGGTGCAGCGTAGGGCCACAAGGACGGTGGCTGGATTGCAGGGGAAGCCGTATGAGGCGAGACTGAGGGAACTGGGTCTCTTCAGCCTGGAGAGGAGGAGACTCAGAAGGGGATCTGTTGGCGACATGGAGGTATGTGAGGGGGTGTCACATGGAGGTGGGTAGAGACCTGTTCTCCCCTGCAGAGGAAGGCAGGACACACTCCAGCGGAGCCTAGTTCAAGGAACCAAGATTGAGGTTGGAGGCCAGGAAGTACTTCCTGATGGTTAGGACCCCCAGGGCGTGGAATGGGCTTCCAGGGAGGTGGTTGAGGCCCCATCGGTGCGGGTGTTCAAGGACAGGCTGGATACGCACATGGTGGAGCTGACTGGAGCCAGGGGTCAGACTAGATGGCCCGGGAGACCCCTTCTGATTTGCTCTGTTACTGTTTCTAGGTCTCCTGGGACACCGCAGCTGTTGCTTCCAGATGTGCACTGAAGGGGACACCGAATGCCCCCTCCCTGCGGCAAATGTCATGGTAAGAGAGCGTCTGGGGGTGTCCTTCAGAGCATCCACTGGAGCTGGTGGGGCGGTGGTGGGGTTACTGGGCAGGGCAGGGCAGGGCAGGGCAATTTGTGTACTTGGCTACTCCTCTGTCTTTGCTGCCTGATGTCAGTGCCTCACCCTGCTTTGTGGGTGGGGTGGCCATGCCCCAAAGTGGTTTTGCAAGAGCAGTGCAACCCCATGCAAAACAGGCGTAACTTGACCCATCTTTCAACTGTTTGTCTTGTCTGGATTAATTTGCATTCCTTTTACCTTTTTCTGGTCCCTGACCTATCCCACAAATGCCCTCTTAGTGAGGCCACCGTAGCTCCGTTTCTGTTGGAATTTACCACCTTAAATGGATATTAGAGGGAGTGATGGGGCATTATTCCAAATATCACCATAAGGAAATAGGTGGAGACTATTTTAATTAAACTGGAATTTCAGAGAAGCAAAGATGAGGCATCATCAGTCATCCCCCGAACAATAGAATGACCAGGAAGGCACACAGCTCACGCAGTCAAAAATCTCACACCACAATCGGATGCATTGTGTTCTTACTTAAAGTATAAATTGCATCTCTGCATGTAACTCAGCACATGAAGAGTCCTCTTCTGTCCTTTCTTTTGGCAATCCATCAGGGGCCACCCTCACGGAGAAGCAAATGCCACATCAATGCCTTCCGCTGACCTCTCGAAGTTAACTTTGCAAAACTGCATTGGGACGCATGGATGGTCCCACGGGGCTGCCGAGGGTGGCACGCCACCTGGTGGCCACGTTTGGGTGTGACGTGCTGCTGCCCCAGCTTAATGACAATGGGTCTCTTCCTGCATCAGCAAACCGAGAGGAAAAACATTGCTGTTATTAATTACATTTCTATAGCGCCCATACACATCATGAGAAAGGCGGGGCTAGATGAATCACCAGTTGGAATCAAGATCGCTGGGAGAAATATCAACAACCTCAGATATGCAGATGATACCACTCTCATGGCAGAAAGTGAAGAGGAACTAAAGAGCCTCTTGATGCGGGTGAAGGAGGAGAGCGCAAAAGTTGGCTTGAAACTCAACATTAAGAAAACTAAGCTCATGGCATCCGGTCCTCTCACTTCCTGGCAAATAGATGGGGGAGAATTGGAGGTAGTGACAGATTTTGTTTTCCTGGGCTTCAGGATCACCGCAGACGGGGACTGCAGCCAAGAAATTAAAAGACGCTTGCTCCTGGGGAGGAAAGCTATGGCAAATCTAGATAGCATACTAAAAAGCAGAGGCATCACCCTGCCAACAAAAGTGCGTATAGTCAAGGCTATGGTTTTCCCAGTTGCAATGCATGGCTGTGAAAGTTGGACCATAAGGAAGGCCGAGCGCCAAAGGATTGAGGCCTTTGAATTGTGGTGCTGGCAGAGACTCCTGTGAGTCCCTTGGACTGCAAGGCGATCAAACCGGTCAGTCCTAGAGGAGATCAACCCTGACTGCTCTTTAGAAGACCATATCCTGAAGATGAAACTCAAATACTTTGGCCACCTAATGAGAAGGAAGGACTCCCTGGAGAAGAGCCTGATGCTGGGCACAATAGATGGCAAAAGAAGAAGGGGACGGCAGAGGATGAGGTGGCTGATGGAGTCACTGAAGCAGTTGGTGTGAGCTTGAGTGGACCCTGGGGGATAGTGGAAGACAGGAAGGCCTGGAGGAATGTTCTCCTTGGGGTTGTGATGGGTTGGACACGACTTCACGACTAACAACAACAACAGCGCCCACAGCCAAAGCTTTCTGGCTGGTTCACAACACTGAAGTCACCCATCCAGATTTCTGCCAGGCCCAATGCTGCTTAGCTTTCCAGATGGGGCAAGGTCAGGCGCTTTGGGCTACACAGAAACTGTACTGTATGAAATCAGTTCCTAGATAAAAGACCTGGAGTATCACCTTCAATGTTATATTCAAGGCAGCGATCAGATCAGACCAGATCAAGCAGTCGGTCTAGAAGTAGATCGGATTTCAACACTCCAAATGAAATGGATCCTTTATTATTTGACCTTTGCTCCAAGGAATGTAAGATGGTGTACATGGTCCCCCTGTCTAAGTTTGTATCTTCCTAACAACCCTGCAGGGTAGGTAAAGCTAAGAAATAAGGCTAGCAGGCCACTGTTGCCCAGGAAGCCTTGTGGCTGAATAGGGACAACCTTGTGCTCCCTTGGACTACAGCTCCCATAAACCCAGCCAGTATGGTAATGGATTATGGGAGTTGTGGTCCAAACCATCTGGAGGCGCCAGGTTGCCTACCTCTTCTCCAACCATTGAACCAGGCTGACTCTCGGAGGTCTTAAGATCCGGCCGATGTGTGAGTGTCCCACAGGAGCTATCAAAAAGGAGGGGAAAACTAGGTTTGTTCTGCACCCATCTGCCCCATTCACATGGGGATGCTGGAGCAGGCAAGGGTTGGCTCAACTTTTATTAACAGAAGGTATGAGTGCAGGAGGAAAGTTGCTAAAGAGCGCTTTCTCGCTTTCTCGACCTTACCAGGTGCTCCATAATAACAGGCGCCTGTTGAGAAGTTAAGTCTAAGGCAAGGGGAAGAAGCTGGAAGGCAGCCAGTGAGATGCTGGAGAGGAATATATTCCGCTCCTTGTGGCCTGGATCCTCCACCCCTGTTGAGGTCACCGACCAAAGGTGCGGTTGAGACATCCTGACCTTTGCCAGCGCTGAAGCTGCATTCCAGTGTCTGTCAGGCTGATTTTTAAACAAGGAAGCTGTCTTATCTTGGGCTGGATCTACTCTTACGTTTGATCCACTGTCTCGCCCTGGGAGGTTCTCTCTGCTTTTGCACAGTTCTTGCAAGCTGCACTTCAAACACAATTTTCTCGGAGTTGTTAAGCCTAAGCAAGACAAGAGGAGAAAGCAGGGATGCATTTCAGCCCATCTGATGCGGCTCTCAAAGCAATAATTTTGCATCTGAGTCGTTTGCAATCCCATCCCCTCGGTTCAGAAATAGCTCTAAACCTCACAGGAATCAGCTTCTTTCCTTTGCTTTTTTGGCAATTTCACACGAAGTTAGAGCTTTAGCAGTTCAATCTCTTCTCCCCACTGGCTTTGCCTGTCCTCACAAAGGCAATGCTTGACCCCGGGGTGTGAGAATGACTCAGCTGTTAATGTACATGCAGACTTGGATCCTTTTCCGCTGAGTCACATCCTCCTTTTATGCGTACTGTGAAAGATCGCCATGCCTGTTCATCATTTACCAAGCAGGTAAAAATGGTGTATTAGTTGACCCATGCCATTCCTCAAAGGCCACAACTGACTTCGTGTTCTCAACCCAATGCATAGTGCCAGGCCAAAACGAAGACAAACTCTGCCATAATATGGTTGCCAAAAGCTTGACCTTGTAGGAAAAGCTTTAGACTTCAGGAAGAGATCAGGAATCTTTGTTGCATGTCTTGCTCCCCATCCACACCTTAAAGATGCTGAGAGTCTCTCTCTGGGGGCACACCTTAGACACGCTCATTCTTACCTGTCCTGAAAAGTCGTCTTTTTGTGTTGTGTTGTCTTAACTCATTCAGCCCTATTGTTTTACTCTCATGGGCCTCTAGCAAACTGCCTAAATGACCCCCCGCCCTCCCCAAAATGTGCATGCAACTGATAGGTTATAAAAGCTTCTTGTACAGACTCCATGTGGGTAGTCCCTTTTGAGGACCGTCTACATGCCACATGTATTTCCTGTATGTCTGATTAAACTGTGAATGTTCTTTTGACTGTATACTCCCAGTGGGCTATCTCTGGCCTGTACCTACTCAGAAGCAAATTTGTTTTAACTCTAGATCAAGCCAAGGCACCCACTTTAGATTTGGGGATGTTTTGTTAGTCGTGCCCAACCCATCGCGACCCCATGGACAACATTGCTCCAGGCCTTCCTGTCCTCCACCATCCCCTGGAGTCCACTCAAGCTCACACCAACCGCCTCAGTGACTCCATCCAGCCACCTCATCCTCTGCCGCCCCCTTCTTCTTTTGCCATCTATTGCTCCCAGCATTTGGGGATGCTTAGGAAGAACTAAAACTATCTGTTATTGATACTGATACACCGTTTATTGAATAAGCTGATGAAATATGGATGCAGAATATCAACAAGCAAAAGAAAACTTGTACCCCCTTGAGCTGTGGCCATTTTGGGTCCCTGAATAGGTCAGAGGACACTCAGTGGATCTGGCTCAGTGGATCGATGAATACATCGATTTCTCTCCCTAGGCTGAGAGCAAAAGACAACAGTGCTTGCCATGCATTTTATGAAGTTCCTCTCATGTTTCTCAGAGACTCTAACATGTTCCTTCCCCCAGGAAGGCAAACAGTTTCATTCTCACAGTAGAAGCAGCTCTTCTCTACAGAATGATGTTCTTTCCAACAGCTGGAAAGCAGAAGGGCCTTGGCGTGGTTTCTAGAAATTATTCTGGCTTTCGGACATGGGAAACATTCGCAACTCTGGCTGCTGGTTCTCAATAACGCCCTTGCCTTTCTTCAGTATTGCCCATATAGTACAAAATTCCATTGAGTTTAATAGGATTTACTCCTGGGTAAATATGTATAAGTGTGTTAACCATCCAGAGAGCTGTTGGGCTACTTGGTGGAATACAAATGTATTTAATAATAAATACATTTTTATATAAGGATCACAGCTCAAATTTGACCATTAATATGATGCTATTTGGTATTCTATTAACAATTTTTGCAGGGGGTGGGTAATTATATTTTTTATTTTGTGTCTTCGTTGTATGTCACCCTTGGAGCTATAACAGCTATAAAGCAACTAATATTTTTTAGTTAGTTTAAACCAATAAAAATGGTTTATTTGATACATTATTTTTCTTCTTCTGTCCCCACTATTTCCCTTGGGTGTTATGTCTTTCAAGATTGTAAGCCTGAGACCAGCCATGGTCTTGTTTTACTGATCCAGGATGCTTTCTGGCTGAGAAGAGGACCTGAGGGTGATCCCCTAAAGAAGTATATGATCAAAATCGAAGATAGCTACTTGTCATATAATCCTTCCATAAGCAATTAGAGGATGTTATAAAATATTCCAAACTGTGAATTTAAAACCATGGCACACAGAAACCTGTCATTCTGGCAGGAAATTGCTATGGCAGCCAACCTGCTGTTGGTAGATTATTCATCAGCAATCGTCTTCTAATGGGATGAGTTCAGGCCTGCTTGGAATTATTCTTGCTTTGTGGTGCAAATTTGCAGAGAAACAGTGTTGTTCCAGACAACACATCCCTTCGGCATCAGGGCATCTGTCCCATAGGCCTGAACAACTTGGCTTGATCTTGAGTACCTACGTTAGCCTCAACAGCCAAAGGAAACTGGATCTTGTTATCCATTCCAGCTTTTGTCCTGAGCTCTATAGGTGTTCCCTATAGTGGTGAACCTCTTCCTGCTTGGAATAAAAATTGCAGTGGATCAGGAAACCCACTAATGTAGGAGTCACCCATCTCCTCAGCCTGTTGGGTTTCCATTTCATCACCTCAAATCTGGTGTTTATGCATCATTTTGCAGGATGGAACATGTATGTGGGTGGGGTGGTAATATGGCCAGGCCAATGCCAAGAAAAGAGAGTAATGCCATGGGGGAAAGAAAGAAGCGTGGGCGTTTGGGGTCATGGAAGAATGCTAGGTTTGAATACAAGAACTCACAGACAAGAGTAAAGATCTCAGTCCTAGCATGTCCATACAAGACTGGCTCATCCACTTGACAGACAGAGCTTTTGTTTACTCCTACAAATCTGAAGACACCCAGTATTTCATGACAGGCAAGGGGTGAAAAGGGGGTCGGCAAAAGGGATAGTTTCTGTTAAGTAACTGGGAGAGGTGGATATTTTTTTAATGCAGTATATTTTCCCTGCTCTTCAGTCAAAAAGGACTCCTGAAGTGACTAACAAGGATGGTTAGTATGATCGGCTGAAAGGCACAACACAAAAGGAAAAGGAATTGGGAGGGAGGAGGAAAAAAGTAGGCACCAGATCTTAGTTTCAAATTTATTATAGGTTTCACAGTTCTTATAGGTATACAGGAAGGATGCTCTGGCCCTGGCGATGATGTTCTTCTTGGGAAGTGATGGGGTGTTGTCTCCCAAAGGATCCAGGTTCTTTGGCTGATGGATAAGGCACAGTACATGTTCTAGATCCCCTGACTAGGCTGGGGAGGGTGCAAGGGTGTGGCACCCTTACCTGGATAATTGTCTGACTCTGCCTATAGTGCCGGGTGTTTGGGCAACCCCCTTCCTTGCTTCGCACCCTGCCTAAAACTCTACTAATTACTCTGTTTTATTAAGAACACATCACTGTGAATATCAACCCCCTTTGCAATTAATGATGAGAATAATTTTCACAAGGGAAATCAAATAATGAAGTCATTGAGGTATCTTTTTTTTCTCGACAAGCTCCAGGACTGCTTGGCTAAGCTGCACCAGGAAGGTTTGCTCACTTTCGGACAACAGTGCTTTGTAGGTGTTTTTAAGGTTGCCAATCGGACCAATTCCTCTGGTTTCTATTGGTTTAGCTGCTCTGATGTCATTAAGGCAACATCTAAGGTGACTAAGCAGGGGGAATCCCCCCAAAAGAGGATATGAAGCCCCAAAGAAGGGAGGCTTTCATTGGCACGAAGATTTGCTTGGGCTGATGAATATGTGTAGGTGCAGACTTAGAAATAATTATGATAACTGAAATGGAAGTACAGTCCAACTCATATGGAGGAAGATTGTTACCAGGTGACTTCTGTGTCGAATTAAGTCATCTGTCCTGCTGCAGTTGATGGACAATGTTACGGTCCAGCTTTTCCTTCATAGGTGTCTTTATCTTTATCTTAAATCTGAAGAGGGCAGGCCATCAAACTGAGGATGCCTTCCAAAAGAGGGCAGTCCTCTGGCAATCCTTCCAAAAGAGGACTGTCCTGGACAAAAGAGAGTCATGTCTTTCTGCCAACATTGACCTTCTGGAATGCCAGTGACTCGCCTTCAGAAACTCCCTTCTTTCTTCTAAGTGTCAGACTTTGCTCTGTGGCTTTCATTACTTGGCCGGCTTTTTAACAGCATTACGGTTTTTGCTTTGCTTCATTTTGGTTTGGCTTTGCTTGTTTTGTTTTGCTGTTCTTGTTTCCAGATGCTGGATGCACAGAGCCCGAGAAATAGCTCGAGGCAGTTCATGTCTGCAGAGCCCTGAGATTAACAGTGCAATGCTACGCAGATCTGCTATTCAGAACAAAACCTGCTGAGTAAACTTGAAGTGCAGATTTGCAGCGTAAAAGCCCCAGGTGATGAAACTCATATTCCCAACTGAAATGCCTTTCATGTAAGAACTGCTCTGTACAATGTTGAGACTAATATCTCAGACTGGCTTGTCTAGCTTTTTATTGGCTTTGTGGTTTTATGCAGACCGATGATTAAATTTATCTGTTGCGCTGTCTCTTTTGTTTTGATTTCCTTGCTGTTGTTCTGATGTATTTTTGTTAAAATGGTTTTAAGTTGCTGGCTGCCGGGGCTGCTATATTTTTAGCAGAAAAGCAGAAAAGCAAGATCTTTGTGAAGTATTTTCTGTGGCAGAGTTTCTCAAAAACTCACATGAGCTCAGTGAATGAATAAAACTCTTCCTATGCATAATGAAGCCTTAGGAGGGTCATTTTAACTTTTTAGAAGATGTGCATTGGGAAGGGAGTAACATAAAAACCAGGAAGCTACTCCATGATTAGTGCTTGTGGGGGGAAAGGACCCCCAGTCTTCAGACTCCCCAACTCAGTGAAGCATGCTCCAATGTCACTGGGGTGGTGTATCAATTCCACAGCCCAATCTGAACTTATAAAGAGCTGTTCTTGGTGCTGAACTGTACCCTAAAATAAATTTGACACCATAGGTAGCTCTCTTAAGGTTCAGACTGAAACGCAGAGGGGATACACCACCCCACTGCAGTCGGAGCCCACGGCCTCAATTGCCTGTGCTAAGAAGTCACTCTGGGGGATCCTTGGCCACTATTCTAGTCCAGTGGCCACTGAATCCTACACATCGGCCTTTCCTAACCTGGTGTCCTCTGGATGTTTCAGACTATAAGTCCCAACAATTCCTGAGCATTAGCCCTGCTGTAGAAACTGGGGTGCCAGATTTGGGGAAGCTGGTCTGAGGCCACTGGGAGCCATAGGAAATGAAGCTGTTGCCAGAACAAGTGTTGGCAGCCTCCGAAGCCTACCCATGGGAGCTCTGTTGCGGACCTTCGGCACCAACGGAGACAGTGGGAAGCTAGTGGGGAGGGTGCTTTCAGCTGGAGGCGCTGGTCTTGCTTCTGGCGACTCCGCAGGAACATGATGGTTACAAATATCCTAACAGGTTTGCGTGCACTTTGATTCTTCCCCATAACCTCCCACACTTTTTTCTTTAAACACATCCATTTTCTTACTTGAGAATCAGGATGGTGGGTGAAAGAAGGAACAGCTTCTTTCTGGCATAATTGCTAGTCATTACAGCAAATATCAACAGGCAGGAGAGTTAATCCACCAGGATCTACTCAGCTTTTATGTACTCTGCTATAATTTTAGTATTGCTTTGGTGCTGTTAGCTGTCTCGGGTTTCCACTGGGAGAGAGGAGCAGCGTAACAACCAAATAGGCAATACTGATCAGCCTTCTCCACCAGGTAGCCTTGGACTATAGCTCCCATCAGCCTCAATCAGCATGGCCAATGGGAGTTGTCAACTCTTCTGGAAGACATCTCATTGGAGATGGTGGATGTGGCTTCCCAAGGCAGGCATACACAGCAAAATGAATGCGCGGGCCCATATGGTTATCCACATGTGGACTTCACACTGCTCCGTGCACCAAAGTGCTTTCCTTCTGAAAAGTGTAACACACAAAGCGGCTTCGATTCACTGAAAAACGTGCTTATTTACAGTTGCTAGGGATCTGCTGGTCTTCTTTCAGAGCTCGTCTTCAGGTATCTGCATTGCACAAACGGGACTATGTTTCCCACAAACAGAGAACATTGCTGAAAGAAAAAAAAATGGAAGAAAAAGTAAAAAGCGTGCTGTTTCTCAGAGCTGATCCAATTAACCTTGTCTAAAAAAAGATTCTTTTTAAACACTTCCCACGCACAGAAGCAGCGTAAGCAAGTTGGTGGTGATAACAGTGCATAATTAGGAAATAAGCAGCCGTTTAGTTCGATAACCCAATTTTGGTACAAAAAGATAATAATCTTGGAGGGGTTGCAATATGGTGAATAGACATGTATTTTTTTAAATGTGCTTTCTGCATGGTGAACTATAGCTGTAGCCTATAGATTTTTCTGTTTCAAGGCTAATTGACCAGTTCTTTCCGGTGATGGAAGATGAATAGATTTTGCATGCTTGTGTGTGGGGTTTTTTTTCCTGAAGATAGGAGCAGAGGACTCCAAGAGTTAGTGAGCTGTGAGAGTCAGGATTGCTTGGTTTTCAGGGCATAACCTTTTCATCGATTTTTAGCAGAAGGAATGTATAATAGTCATAAAGTCAGACTGTAAAATCTGTGTTGTGATAGACTGGGCTGATTACCCATTTTATCTCTCTGAATAACACATTGCTGGCTCATCACATCGACTCAGTTTGATGACATTACATGTTATAAGAGGCACCAGACACAGTGAAATAGTTGGTTACAAGGGTCACACCCTACAGGGCCGAATAGGGCCTTTTCAGTGGTGGTCCCCGGATGTAAAATATCTGTCCAATTGAGACATGCTCAGTGCCTTTGTTGTAGTCTTTTCTGTATCACATGATGATGTTTTCATTCATCTAGGGGTTTTGCTTTTTCTTTGTTACTGTTTCCTATTTAAAATGGTGGAGGACAGGAAGGCCTGGAGGAATGTTGCCCATGGGTCCACCCAACTTCAAGACTAACAACAACAACATTTAAAATGGCCATGCTTTTTACAGCTTAGCAATTCTGTAGCTTTGACCTGCATTCTGCATGATAATAGTTTGGTCTGGAAAATTTAAAACACCAAAAAAACCTCAAAGGATTTTGCTTCTGTTTGCTGGAGGTTTTAGTTCCAACTCTTACCCTTTGAAAGAATCTAAGAGGACCATTGTTTAATTTTCTTTTCTCTTTCTGTCTGGGGCCTTTTTCATGGTCTAAAAATGCCCTGCAGAACTATTCTCATGCAAATTTGGGTACAGTTGCCCCAACATGTGGGATGCAGTTAAATGTACAGAACTGAACAGAATCACAGGGAAAATTAAGAAAGTTATTGTGCTATTGTTACAGGTTTGGAGAGTTCCGCCTTTAGAAACTGCTGGGAAATTCCTCTTCCACCTGGAAGATTTTAGTGAAACCATCCCACAAATTCTCTGTCCACAGATAGAAAGAAGAATTTCAGTAAGCTGTTTGTGTACATCTTTTATTTATTTTGCTGGGCAATTTGATTATAGACTATTCCTTTTCACTTAGGGCAAATAACTTCCTTTTGATGAAAAGCTGCTGGTGATGCCAACTTTGAATGTTTCTGGGAAAACTGTTCATGCCAGACTGTTACCTAATCTTTGATGTAATTAGCTATTTTTGTAACATTACACTGAAATGAAGAACTTGGTTTGGATTATAATAGTGTGATTCCTCAGTGTTATCATGTTTTAAAAAGGTTTTTTGTTAAGGCCAAATAAATGTTGACTTCTTTAAGACAGACCAGGTCAAAATAATTTTGAATCACTTGTTATCAGTTCTAACAACTTTTCCTTCTTGGGTTTTTATATAAAAACTGCCATGTTATGGAGTATAGAATTCATTTGAAGGAATAAATACTATGTAGCCATGGTCTCAAAGGAGGGCTGCACTGATTGTTTTATAAATATGTGGGTGTATTTTGTATTGTTTGTTTCTTTTTATTCTTTATGATGTATTTGTATATTTGTATTGTAGCAGTTTAAATAACATTTAAAAAAAGAATTCATTTGCCAGAAGATAGTGCTTGTACAGTGGTTTTATCTTAGAGAATGTAGGAACATAGAAACAGAGCAAGTCAGAAGGGGGTCTCCCAGGCCATCTAGTCTGACCCCCGGCTCCAGCCAGCTTTGCTCATGACATGCCCACCATGTGCATGTCTGGCCTATCTTTGAACACCCTCATCAATGGGGCCTCAACCACCTCCCATGGAAGCCCATTCCACACCCTCAGGGTCCTAACTTCCTGGCATCCCAACTGAACCTTGGTTCCCTGAGCTTTGCTCCCTTGGAGCGCATCCTGCCCTCCTCTGCAGGGGAGAACAGGTCTCTACCCACCTCCGTGTGATGGACAGTCATCCGTCTGTTCTAATGAGACAATACAACATCACACTGAGAGATTAAATGGGTAGTCATGGCAATCCATTGCAACACAAATTTCACATTCTGACTTGATGACCATAATACATTCCTTCTGTTTAAAATAAGTAAAACAGCCTGAATATCCTACTAAAACATTTATTCAACTGGAAAGTTTACTAGATCAATAAAAGCAAAATATCCCATGCCCCCAGCACAGATTCTAAAAAAGGGCACTAGAAGAAAAAGCAATGGTGAGAGAAGAGGAAAACAAATAGTTGCTTTTGACTTTTGACCGCATACTGAAGTACTTCCTAACCGTTGTGACATTGACCAGAAGGATATTGAATGATGGTCATTTGTGATGAGAAGGGCCTGTTTTCAAACCAGTGTGACTTGCATTGCTGTGTAGTTATGACAATGTTAATTTGCAATACTTGGTAGAATTAGTCAGAGAAACAGTGTCATTATGGAACATATGTTTAGTGAATTTGCTAGTCAGAAGACTCTCAGTTTTGAAGACTAAGTGATGTTTAGTTTTGATGCTTTTTACTGGGTTTTGTTTTGGGTTTTTTTCCATTTAATATCCCATATTTCTGTTAAAGAACTGTGCTAATAGGAAAAATCCAGGCTTAAAAATGGTTCAGGAATTGTCAGCTGCTTCATCTTTTCTTCCCAGGGGCCTTAGGTGCACTGAAACTTCAGATCATCTCATCACCTGGCAGAGCACAATTTGAATGGCTGCAAACCTTCCTTTGCTATCTCACCTTAATACTCTGACTATACAGGGTTTCTGGCTATCATATTCAGGGCACAAAAAATGAAAAGAATTCAGGAATGTTTAGACAGAAGAAAAAATAGAACAACTCCCAGGATTCAATCATCTTTTTTTCAGCTTTTC
This sequence comes from Varanus salvator macromaculatus, assembly GCA_023646645.1. Taxonomy (NCBI): domain Eukaryota; kingdom Metazoa; phylum Chordata; class Lepidosauria; order Squamata; family Varanidae; genus Varanus; species Varanus salvator. The sequence continues at coordinate 8,010,477 of JAIXND010000852.1, read as the reverse complement.
TCCTCCTCCCATCCTGCTCTTTCCCTAATTTCTTGTCTGCTGAAAAGATGTGGAGATATTAAACGCTTCTGCGTGTGCTGCGTGTGCCCGGGCCGGGGTGTGGGGTGGAGTGAGCATCGGGTTGCCCTAATATAGGCATTCCTGTGTACAGCTTTTGAGTTTTGTCTTTGCCTTTTGCAGGATTAATAGAAGAGACTTTTGTGGGTCAGGGTCTAGGATGCGCTTTTTTATCTTCAGAAATTTTTGTAAACTGTCTTCATGGGTTCAGAAGAGTGATATAAAATATTGTATTGTATTGTATTGTATTTATTTATTTATTTAGAAGACTTCTATGCTGCCCCATTGGCTCACAATAATAAATAAATAAGCACAGTATAAAACAATATAATTTGAGTTGACCTGGCCTGAAAAATAAAATAAATAAATAATATTAACAATTAAAATAACGTTTGAATAAAAAGGTCTTGGCCTGGCGCCGAAAAACAAATAACGACGGCACCAGGCGGACCTCTCTGGGGATCGCATTCCATAGATTGGGCGCCACCGCAGAGAAGGCCGTTCTCCGGGTACTCGCCCTCCTAATATCCTTCACAGAGGGTTCCCGGAGAAGGGCCTCTGCCGCCGATCTCAGGGGGTGGGAGGGCATATATGGGCAAATATAATCAATCAATAAGGAGGAGGTGGCAGCTTTCAGTGGCTACTAGCCTTGCTGGCTAGGTGCTGCCTCCTTGAGCAGAGGTGGCTGCCCGCACGCACCAGTTGCTGAGGAGCTGGGCAAGAGGAGGTCTTGCACCCATCCAGCTGGGAGGATCCTGTGGGCAGCTGGCTTGCCACTGTGTGCACGGAGTGGTGGACTGGATGGACCGTGGATCTGGTCCAGCATGTCTTTTCTTATGTTCTTAACAGGAATAGTAAGAGTAAATACTTAGTAGTAATAATAAAATCATAAATAATAGCAATCGAAATAATAATTCGTAGAAATGAGCATAATAATAAATCCCGATTTGTAGCATGTTTGAACCCTTTCGCTGCCCCACCCCCCTCTATTCAGCTTTCTGATTGGCGACACCGGCCGTCAATTAAAAATCAGCGCTCCACACTCGTAGTACACCTTGCTGACACTGTAAAAAAAAAAAAGGAGGACAGGATTAAAATAAAAGGAAAGGCGTATTGGTAGGCTGCCCTGTCAATCTGAACCCAAACCCCGCCCGCCCACTCCCTTTCGGCTCTGCACGGCTCTCCGACAGGCCCATGTGATTGGTCCAGCCCGGCCGTCCGTCAAGCCGGCGGGAGCCAAGGCCCGCCCGAAGGGCCGGCCCGCCCCTTTCGCGGGAGCGGATCCCGCGCGGATTGGCGGCGGGGCCCGCCCGTCTTCTCCCGCGCCCGCCTCGCCGTTTCAGGTAGCCCGGAAGATGGCGGCGGAGAGAGGCGCTGGGCTGGCCGCCGCCGGCCGGGCTGCGTGAGAGACGCGCGCGGCGCCGCGGGCCCCTCTCGCCGCCCCGCCGCCCCTCCGCTGCGGACGGGGCCCATGCCGCGGACGGCCGAGCCGCGCGGGCTGACGGGAGACGCGGCGGCGGGCGCCGGGAGGCCTGGCCGCGGGCGGCGCTGAGGGCTCGGCGGGAGCCCCCCGCCCCGTGGAGGCGGGCGGGCGGGCGGCGGCGGGGCCCCGGCGGGATGCGGGGAAGGCGGCGGCGGCGGCCCCGGGCGGCCGGCGGGCGGCCGGGCCGGCTCCTGCCCCCGGGGCTCGGAGTCGCTCGCGCCCTCGGTCTCTTCTTCCTGGTGCTGGGAGTCGGCGAGGCGGCTCCACTTCCGCAAGCAGGTGCAGGTGAGGGACCGGGGAAGGCGGGCGGGCTGGCGGAAGGAACGGCCGCTGGGGCGAGGGGCTGGGACAGCCAAGGCAGCCGTAGCCCTCCGAGGCAGGAGCGGTGCCGCTGCCCCGAGAGCCGCCTTTCCCGGAGTACGTGCGTGTGCTTGGTGTCATTTCAGTTATTAGCTTCATCCATGGCAATTGGATTTCTGGAAGGGGACCCGTGTTCGTCTGTTGCAGTAGAAACGGGGAAAGGGTCCTGGTTCCATTTCATTTTGCCATAAGGTTTATATACGGCTCCTTTTCCAATATGGAGATTTCAGAGCTGCGAGCAGTAAAGCAGATAGAAGAATAAAACGTAGTGCTAAAAAGAATATTATTAAGACGAGGTTGGTCTTGCTGCATCTTAAAGATTGGCTTTTGTGGGCTTCATGGATGCTTGAAGGGGACAGTGCCTTCAAAAGGTTTCGTCAGAATCTATTTGTTGGCCTTTAGAGTGCCACAAGGCTTTGATACCATCATTAGTGTATTGTTAGTATTGTCGTTATTAGTAAAAAATGAAGAGAAAGGGAGCTGTGCTCCCCAGAAGAAAAATAGAAGTATCTTTCTTGTATTATGCTAAGGCGGAGACCACAGAAATGTGCAAGGCTACAGAATTACCAGTTCGCGTCATTGGGATTTTTCTTTTTCAAGCAGGGGCAGGGGGGAGAGAAAGAGAAAAAGCTGACTGAACATCGTAGTCAGACTCTCTGCATAGTCAGATGGTACGGAGGAGGACAGTTCACAGAATCCAAACCGGGCTCTTGTCAGGTTCTATGATGGTTTCAGTTCTTCTAGGATTACAGGAAACAAGAAAGTAGCAGAAAGTTGTAAACCCTTGGTCGTAATTTTTGTAACATCTTTGATGAAAAGTTATGACGATTTTGAACACTTGCACATCTTTGGTGCTCCTTGAGCTGGTCTAATACAAGTATTATGCTGTATGGATTTGGAATCATTGTTAGTATCATGATATCTCTAAGGAGTGATCACATCAGCTGCGTCCCTTCCTGGAGTACGACTGCCTCGCAACAGTGACACACGCATTGGTGACTTCCTGATTAGATTTCTGTAATGCGCTCTACGTGGGGCTGCCCTTGAAGACGGTCTGGATACTTCAGTTGGTGCAGAATAGAGCTGCCAGGCTGCTGACGGGGATTGGGCATTGTTCTCATATAACCCCAGTTCTCCGTCAGCTCCACTGGCTCCCGATTGAAGTCCAGGCCCAATTCAAGGTGTTGGTTATGACCTATAAAGCCCTAAACGGCTTGGGACCTGGATAGCTAAAGGAACACTTGCGTCCATATATGCCCTCCCGCCCCTTGAGATCAGCAACAGATGCCCTCCTCCGGGAACCCTCTGTGAATGATATTAGGAGGGTGAGTACCTGGAGGAGGGCTTTCTCTGAGGTGGTGCCCCATCTATGGAATGTGCTCCCCAGAGAGGTCCGCCTGGCGCCGTCGTTATTTGTTTTTCGGCGCCAGGCTAAGACCTATTTATTTAAAACTTATTTTAAATGTTAAATTATTTGGATTTATTGGATTTTAAATTTTTAGCCAAGATGCACCAAGGGGTTTTAAGTAAATGTTTATCATTACGTTGTTATTTATTTATGTATTTTGTTCTGTTGTAAGCCACCCCGAGGCTTTGTTGCGATGGGGGCGGCATAAAAATGTTTTAAATAAATAAATAAAAACAATCACATAGCCCCTAAACCTTGTCTGAAGAGCCAGTAGGATGTTTTGGATCCCATTTCCAAGGTCGCCTGGCTGCTCTCCATGGTTGATAAAGTAACCTCAAAGAGTGGGAAAGGGGGCAGATTGGCAGGAGAGGATTACCCTGTGGACTCGGATATGAGGTATCCCAAAACTATTCCAACCTCCTCCCTGCCCCTTTGGAGATACTCCAACTGGATGGGCAAAGTGCAGGGCAAGGTGATGAAGATCGCCTCCACCGCTCCTGCTGCACTGCTTAGCCCCTCCATTGAAGTTCTGACAGGCACAGCCCCAGCTGACGTTTGAGAAAGTGCATGATTCCTGTCCACACAATTGTATCCTTGCAGCAGTCTTGTGAGGTAGACCAGGTTGAAAAGGAGAGAGAGAGAGAGAGATCAGCTCTGGTGCACTGTAGGTGCAGTAATTTTTATTATGGTCCTCACTGCACAGGCGATGTGGGAAAATGCCTCTTCCTGTGGGGCTTGGAATGATGATGAGCAAACTGAAGGCATGGATGAGGAGAGGCAAACAGCTATGGATACATGTGTCATGTATTTGCGCATGTCGACAGGCTACAGGAGGCACAAAAACAAAAAAAACCAGAGGCCAGAAGTAAGATTGTGTTGTTACCAGTTGCTGCTGTGGTGAATGCTCATTATGCTGATTTTCCATGCACACTTGAATGTTACGTAGATATACTGCAGACCTTGTGTGTCTCACGTATTTCATGGCCATTTCACCACCACTGTTCGTTCGTTCTTATATATAAGTGCCTTTGTATATAAATGCCATTCAAAAAGCCATAATGCTTTAGGCCTTTGATGAAGTAGATTCTGGTTCACAACGGCTGTTGCAACACATCTGTTGCATTCTTAAAGATGCCGAGGTCCTTAGTCTGTGTATATGCAGGATGCAACATATAAGACCTTCAGCATTCATACTGTGGATCATCATCAAATTTCCCTTTTCCATGTATGGATAGATTTTCCTTTGGGGTAAAATTTCCTTGCCTCTGTATTTGCGCTATAGGCGGCAACATAGCTTTAAGAATATAACAGTGTGGTGAGCCAGTGTGGTGCAGTGGTTCAGAGCATGGGACTGGGACTCAGACAATCTGGGTTCTAGTCCCCGCTCGGCCATGGAGCTAGCTGGGTGACTTTGGGCCAGTCACAGACTCTCAGCCCAACCTACCTCACAGGGTTGTTGTTGTGGGGATAAGATGGAGGAGGAGAATGATGTAAGCTGCCTTGAGCCCTTTGTAGGAAAAAGGCAGGATATAATAACTAACTAACTAACACAGATATAGCCACAGTGGGTGAGACAAGGGACCATCAAGATCAGTATTTTGCTTCCAGTATTGCCCAGATGTTCCTGGGAAGCCCGCAAGCAGGTCATGGAGGGAACTGTACTCCATGGTTACACATCCCCAAGCAACTAGAACTCAGTGCTGTACTCCGAACTCGGGTTGGAGGTTCTTTTCCACTGCTATTACAATGGCAGTGGGTACACACATTCCGAGGTCCAGCTCTCCTTTCAGAGCAATAGAAGCTCCTGGCCAACGCTTCTTAGATTCCTTGGGAATGAAGAAATGATTCCCAGTTGTGTCTCTCATGCTCCCCTTTTTCAAGGCAAACGTTTGTGAGCTTTTGCAAAGAAGTGAGGCACTTGTCCATATGACAGATTTATCCATGTTATATGCATTTTTCCTCAGACTTGTCATGGGATATCGCTGGTGTGCCTATAGAATTGTCGTTGCCGAGACTGAAATTGACTGATATTGACTAAAGCATTGGAAACTGAAGAAGGGTTTTCTTTGCATCTTAATACAGGTTGGATACTGAAGATAGGTTTTTGTCTCTTTCAATGTCCCACTGAAATCAGGGGCACTGAAGTTGTTTGTTTGTTTATTTATTTATTTGGGATATTTCTAGCCTGTCCAATCACTCTGCATCTCTGGATGGCTCAAGTTAGTCATGATCAACTCTATATCTTTTCCCACAGCTTTTGAACAAACGGAAGTCAAGAACTAGTGATTCAACCAGAAAAATGTTGAAACAAGTGTAAGATACTGCTTGTTTTCTATAACTTGTATATACTACATGCTGTAACTATGTCTTGTAGAATCACTGGCTCTTGGTCGCAATTTGTAGCTTTGTATGTTAATATCATTGGATTAATATAAAATGATTTTTCCATAATGTAGGGGCATATGTATGCAATTATACTCATTGAAGTTTTTCAGGATACTGTATGTTTTCCACTCATTGTGCTGAATTCAATGCTACAGTGACTAGATACAAGGGAAGGATAAAGCATTGCAGAAGGAATTTCAGCAGGTAGTTTTTCCCCATGGCACCTGCACTGACCTCAGATGGAGCCCCCTCTGATACACCACTGTTCGAGAAGGCCTGTCCTCTGGTCCACCAGAACCGGTACTGGCAGGCACGGGGGTGAATTAGAATCTCTGTTTGATTCAAAATGACAGAAGGACAACTTCCTTACTAAGCGGTCAAAGGGCATTTTCACGTGATAAAGAAAAACACCTTTGAACTTTCCTCGTAGACAATGTGCGGGCTTGTCTGTGTAGTCATCCACCTGCTGTCATGTGGAAAATTATTTCAGAGTGCTGTGTCAAAACTAAATATACATTCCAGCATGTGTTTACATCAGGGGTGCAGTAGAAGGGAGATCTCAATCTCCTAGTGTTTTGTGGTAGATCAGCAAGGATGCCTGACTTCCAACTGTTGGAATTTGCAGCATCAAAATGTTTTCCTCTCTGCCTTAAACTAGACTGCTGAAATGAAGAAAGCTTAGAGTAACTCAGAAGGGATTCTTTTTGGTAGGCTACCTTTAGTTTGGGTACTGTGTCACAGTCTTCCCCACCTAGGTATTCTCCAGATGTGTTGGATTATAGCTCCTATCACTCCAACCAGATTGGCCAATGACTGGGGAAGGCTGTTCTTTTGGAACAAATTCCTGGACTCAGAATTCTTTAATTTTCTGTGTTGGTGCTTTGTACCAGCCTCTAGTTGAGGGATCATAACATTTTGGTTGAAAGGTATATTCACAGTCCTGAAGTGTGTCCACCCCAGGCTTACCTACAGACACAGGAAATATAAAATAAATTGGTAAGAAATGGAACATAGGTTCAAGCTGCAGTAGGTTCTGTCGTTCTTAATACTTTTTTCCATTGTATTACTTTTCCATCATCAACACTACTGGCCATCATACAAGAATGTTTCACTCCACCCAGAATTTCTGTGTTGTCTGAGATGTATCACTATGAATGCAGTGGGGCTTATCTTCTGTTAAGCATCAGGTATTCAAGTTGTGCTAAAAGCAGAATTATCCCTATGGTATTTACAGGAAACCTTGAAATTTCAAGTGGCTTCTCCCCAAATTTGTGTGTATATGGACCTACAACACTTCAGATCGAAGCAGTATTCTTTATTTTGACCTTCGTCTTGGGCTTTGTCCTCATGAATGTACGTCTGTTTCTGCTTATTGTTAATGTAGCATATTTCCAGTTCGTTGCCTACTTTCTCTGGCCCTTCTGCCTGGCTGCCTTCTTTAAACAAAGATGGGGAATGTGTGGCTGTTCAGATTTGGATTGCTATTTATCAACCTGCACCATTGCGTATGCTGACTAAGGCTGATGGGAGTTGCAGTCCCAGCAACTGGAACATAGATGGATCTGTTCCCCACCGCTGCAAAGCTATCCTTTATGTATTTCCCCATTTCAACCACAGGTTTTAAAATGGGATGCATGATCTCCAGTAGAACAGCGTGGTGTAGTGGTTAAGAGCACAGGACTGGGACTCAGAGGATCTGGGTTCTAGTCCCCGCTCAGCCATGGAGCCAACTGGGTGACTTTGGGCCAGTCACAGACTCTCAGCCCAACCGGCCTCACAGGGTTGTTGTTGTGGGGATAAGATGGAGGAGGAGAATGATGTAAGCTGCCTTGAGCCCTTTGTAGGAAAAAGGCAGGATATACATCGAAAAATAAATAAATAAATAAATAAAATAGAACAGGCAGTTAAGATATTACGTTGAGAACTAATTAGTATAGTCCTATCTATTACACATCATTCCTAATGGAGAAATCTGGTAGAATTGCTTGGACTTTTGCAGGCAGATTAACTTCCGCATTCTTTAGGCAACTATGACAGTGCCACTGTGTACCCCTGCAGTTCAAACAGAGAAGTTGACATAATTAGGAAGCTATCCTTGATTCATCTTAAGATAGATGCTGGGCAAATATCCTGTAGGATCGGCAGTATCAATAACATCATGGCCCAGTTCTGATGTACTGGAAAACTCTGCTTTCCTGCCATGTGAGTGAGCCAGCCCAAACCTTGGGTGCATGTATTCCCTCTTTTCCCATGAACTGCTCTTTTTCATGCACCAAAATCATCTGATTTTAAATTAGTCACAATTGCCTGTGATGTCTGAACCCAGGGAACACTGGCTTATTTAACATCTAGCTAGTGAGAACAAGCTAGCATTGAATCTATTGCTTCAGATCCTGCTTTGTTTTTAAGCCATACTGTAAATCAACTACATTTTTCTGAGTTTACACATCAGAGGGAATTGTGGTTGATTGAAAGGTAGAAGCTTTCAATCTCCGGCTGCACACAAAATAGAAAAAGAGTGGGGAGAATCTGAAGCTGTAAAGACTTATTCATATGTCTCATCTGGGACTATATTATTTCTAGGCATAGCTATTACAGAGCAAGGTTATGGTCAAGGTATTAATTCCAAAAACACAAGTGCTTTTTTTTTACTCATATGTAACACTAGCTGTATTCAATGCTAGATGGCCCTTTGTGTACACACATGCCAGCTTCATCACTGGACCTTATTAAATTTTCTTCATTTGCTGGAAACATGCATATAGAAAGTGCAATTATTTGGAGCAACCCTACATCCTGTAACCTGCATAGTACTTTCTAGCATACTGAAGCTTTCCCGCTCCTTTCTGCAACCCCTGAGGGAGTTGGAATGAGAGAGATGGAGAGAGCAACTTTGCTTAAGCACGGAGTGGGATAGAATTTTCTATGCAATTCTTATTGGAATTACAGCGGTTGCAGCATTCTGTTTGCCCGATAAGTTGCATTCCTATAGACTACAAAACAGTGTCCCTGTGATGTGTAGTCCCCTATGCTACAGCTAGCAAATGGCAGATTTGTGCTTCGTTTGACCCTGTGTTGCCTTTCTAGCTGCTCCAGGGGGACTTTGTATCTTCCCATGTCTTCATTCTGCCCCTGATTATGCTGTTGCTGAAATGCACGTAAATGTTTAATGCAGTGAAAAAGAATTGACCTGATCCTTTGGCTGCTCAGGCCTGTTCACAGGAGTCTGGAAAACAGAAGTCAAAATTAACTTCAACTCTTGTGGTTTTTGTAGCTCCTGCTGTGGTTGCTTGTGGTGAAAGATTGCAGAATGCTTTTGAGAACTAAATGCTTCACTTCCTCTGAACATACTACGTTGTTTACATTAGCTGTACAATATCATAATCATGAAAAGATCCAGCTGCCTCCAGACATGATGCTCTTTAAGTAAATGCTTTCCTCCCCAAGTCAGATCAAGTTTTATTGTATTTAGCCATAGGCCATTACAAAATTTACAAAAGGCACAGTGAAAAATGAAGAGAATTCATTAAGAACAGACGTTAAATTGAAAAAAAGTTATAAAAGAAAAAACTAATTTAATTGCATCAGTTAACTATCCCCTTTTGTGCCACCTTTGATCTAATCTTCATAGCTGTCAAAGCAAATAGAGACGCTCTATAGGATATGTAAGCATTGTTATTTGATAACATAATAGCAATCTTCTCAGATTTCGAATATCTATCAATGGCAGATAACATTTCAGCTAAAAATGTATCTCTTGAAGCTCTTTATAGTGGACAGCATATCATGTAATAGGGAACATTTTCTACTGCAGGAGAACCACAAATATATACACAGTGTTTTATTGGAGTGTGAGAATAATGACCCACCAAAAGGGCTGTTTGCATGGTTTGAAAATGCAAAGCAGTGAAATAAATTTCTGCTTTTGATTTTTGCTATCTTGAATTTGCCACATCATAGTGTTTGTGATTTCTAGTGCTCAAGTATAACCTTTTAAATTGGAAGTTGTCAAATTGTGGACTACAATTCCCATCAATCCTAGCCAGCATAGCCAATGCTGTGGGCTCATGGTGTTGTACACCGAAGCATCTGGCTGGTGACAAGTTGCACATTCCTGCTTTAAATCCTTTCTTAGTCAGACACTCCATTTCCACCTTCTTTTCTCTCCCATCAACCTTAGCATTATTTTTTATGCCCCTGTGGATTTTTTAAAGCAGAGTTTTTGTATTTCTGCAAACCTTGAGGATTCCTCAAGTCTGTGGATGCCTCCCTCTTGTGCATGCCCCATGGTTGTTGGGTTGTTGTTGTTTTTTTGGCTACATAAGGACCATCACATGGAGAATTCAGTGCTGTTAGTATGGATGATGACGACGATGATTCACGAGCTTGTGAATCCAATTCAGACATTATATAACCATGGTTGACCAATCACTAATTTGCTGCAAGTGTCCAAATTGGGAAGCCACATTTTTAAATGATGACTTGAAGCAGGGTCACAAATCCTGGCCTTTGTTGATGGTTGCTTAGTGTGATGTCTGAATGCTCCTGGAGCCTTCTCCCACATGGGAAATGGAGTGAAAGGATGGACCTGACTGCTCTGAAGAAATTGGAAACCAAAAACAGACAAGCAGTTTTGAACTGTAGTTTGTTGCATGTTTGAAAGTGCAAACCATGATTTGGATTCTAAATTATAGCTAGCAGAAACCATGGTTTAGTGTAATGTCCGCAATCAGTCAAATTCAGCTTTAGAATAGCTGCCTGTGTAAACAGAGGTGGCTTGTGCACTGCTTTGACTTCAGCAGGTGTTGAAGGTGACTGGCAAAGCTGTAAAAGTGCAGCTGAGCATTTACAGGCTTACTAACCCAGAAAAATGGTTGCCTTGGTTGGCAATTCTAAGCCCACTTAGTAGGGAGTAAGCCTCATTGACCACAGCAGGAGTTCTCTCTGCGTAAACCTGCACAGAATTGCTCAGTCAGGATGGTAACTAAACAGGTAACCTCTGTATCTTTGCACAGTGCCAGACTTTCCTACAGGTGTGCAGAGCTCTTGCACCCACCCACCCTCTCATTTCTTTGCTTGTAGAACAATTTCCTGTTGCGTTTGGCATTGGTGGGGTACGACTCTGATTATAATCCAGTTTTGCAAGTAAATCCTCAAATGTTACTAGCTCACATGCTGTTTTGAATCCCACCTATCTATGCCGTTATTATTACCCACAACCTGTTTCCAGTTGATCAAAAATCCTCTTCCTGTTTCCCCTCCAGATTTTTTTCCACAAAAAGTTGCTATCAACCACCACCCTGTATTAAAATACAAACTCTAGAACTTAACTACAAATTTTATACTCTGATTTTTCCTAATTAAGAAGAAATTACCTTGGAGTCTTTTTGTTGCTGACCTAAATGTCATACTTGTTTCACTTTGGAACTGTTTTAAATTGCCTTTAACTATCAATCCTTTTTCTATTTTTAAGGGTAACTATTTAAAGCACTTTGAGTCATTGCTAAGGATGGGGAAGAAAGACATCACAGGTTTTCAGTGGAGAGATACCTAAATTTAATACCTGGTGAAGAATGCAATCAATCCAGGGAAGTGATGTGAGACGCCCATGTTACTATGTGTTACCAAGTGCTTTTCCGTGGTAATTGCATTTCACCTGCAAGATATAGAATATCGAACATTGTAAATTTCTTTGTTGGTTCAGTAGAAAAATGCAGAGTTAGGTTAGATTTAAAGCATGGCAAAATAGCAGCAAGGGCTATTGGAAGCAATATGAAACATGCAAGTCAACAGTTGCTTCAGTCTATCTCCAGAGCTATGTAGAACACTCACAGGTTTATTATTAAGCAGTGGTACTTTCTAAAGTGTGTTTACACCGATTTTACACTTTTATACTGAATGCCTACTGATTTTAAACTGGTTTCATTTTCATGGCACTCAGTAAGACTAAGGGGTTTGGATTTGTTTAAACTATACTTCTGAAAGTTCTGTCATATGCTGGAGCCTTTCACAAAATCACACAGGTGTTTCAGACAAGAGAAGTGTGAATTAAAACCTGGTTGTTCTATAGTATAAACATGCTTCAAAAAAGATCTGCTATTATAGGCTCAAGGTGGAAGTGTTGTGTGGATGTGAGTATAGTAATGTGAGAGGGAAGATTGGGGAGGAAGTGGCTAGGGAACCTGACCAGTAGTCCCACTTGCATAACCAGTGAGGTTTCTAAAGAGTGTGCGGATGTGTGTGTGTAAGAGAGGTGGAGAAAATCTGTAAGTTCAAAAACTGGAGAATCAATTCTCCAAGTCTGGGAACTCTAATCTGTTGACAACTCTCTTTTTGGAGACCCCCATTCACTACTGTAAAGTTGCAAGGTAGATTTATTGAGACAGCCCTAATGGCAACATTGAATAGCTGGATCGGCAGTCCCCACCCTGGTGCCCTCCAGCTTCTGGCCTGTAGCTTCTAGCAGTCCTGACCAATGGCCATACTGGCAGAGGCTGATGGGAACTGAAGTCCAAAGCATCCAGAGGATACCAGGTTGGGGAAGCGTTTCCTGTGCGGAAAGAGCATATGATTGGGAATTAGTGGCTAGGATACTTTTGTTAAGGGAGAGGCCAGGTGACTTGGCAGCTTTTTGCTTGGCACTAATTGAGAAGTAACTGTGGCATAGCTTTCTGTCTCTTGTTTTTCCGGTTGGTTTTCTCCTTGTTTAGTAGCATACTCATACTTCTAAATCTCAAATAACAATTTATATTATCCAACATCTGTGCCTTATGGACACACATGCCTGTGTATGGAGCTTGTTCTTTCTGGTTATTGACTGTCTAGACATTCCCTTACTCCCAGAGAGCACTAGTATAACACAGCTGGTTCTTGATATTAAAAATTTTTATATACTGGCTTTAAAAATCTACTTACCTATCACTGGTGTTTACATGATATTAGCTGTTATTATTTTGCCATAGCCTTAATGGCCTTTGTGCTTGCACAAACAGTGCCATAGCCCGGGCGGCCACATAATGTGGATGCCTTTGGTAAGGAAGACTAGCTGTACTCAGCATGCCAGTTTATGTCCTTTGGGTACTAGTGATGGTAAATGATACTGCCGCTGCTGAAATTAAAGAGGAAAACATAAAATATGTCTCTGTATGTGGTTTGTCTGTTGAAAGACATCTCACCCTCCTATTTTTACAGGAGCTTCCAATGTGTATTTAAACCAACAATAGCAAGAGATGACAGAGGCAGTGTTTCGAGCAAGGGCAGTCTAAAAACCATTAAAAATCCAGGCAACAAGCTTGCATTAATCTGGTATGTAAAGAAGGGCAGGGAGTACAAAGCTGAGGTCCTGTCCCAGTAGCTACTGACTTGCTTCACATTCTGGGAAGATTTAGTTGGGCCTCTGGACTTAGAAATGGAACAGGTTGATATGAGAGTGACCTTCTGACTACTTAGGATTGTGAAGGCTAAAACCAGCCTATACAAACAGTGAAGAATAATACTTTTGATCCCTTACCAAAACTACTGTACAGAAATCCTTAAGTTTAACCCTTTAGTGGATGGGTCTCACAGCCTTGCTTTAGGGCCAGGGTGGCCAGATGGAGGCTGGAGAACTGCATGTGGCTCCTTGAGTTTATTTTGTGGCTCACAGCTCATTGCCTGTGGGCTCCTGCAGATGTTCACTTGCTGCCTGCCACCCACAGCCACTACCTGCAGGCATCTGCTTGCCACATGTCGTTTGCAGCTACTGTCTGTGGTTGCCCACTTGCCACCTGTAACTGCTGCCCATCGGCACCTGCTTGAAGCTCTCAGACATTTGACATTCACTGTATGCGGCTGTTTCATTGGGCAAGTCTGGCCACCCTAATATAGAATACAACCATACTTGAGACAATATTTATTTATTTTGCTATTTACTATATCTTATCCTGCTTTTCAGACAATTATTGTCTCACAGAGCAGTGCAGCTCATATCAATTAAACATTATTTGACCATGGTTAAAAAGGTAAGTGACATTACTTAGCATTTTGAATCGGTTTCCTAGTCACTGGCATTTTGGAAACACCAAGCTATTGGAATTCAAAAACTGTCAAAAGAAGGCAGCATGTATTCAATTATTTGCGGTAGAAGTAGTATTTTTGAATGTGCCAGAGCATACTTACCAGGGTAAACTTAATGAATTAACATGTAGAAGAATACATTTGTCTGTTGACTTAGGAGATAAGGGAATGGTTCTCTTAGGTTGTGGTCTTATACCCACTTGGGACTTAGATGGGAGTAAATCCCAATGAACTCCAGTGAGCTGCCTTTTGAGTAGACACAGAATGTAACTGCTCAGTTGCTTTTGGGTTTGTGGGGACGTGTTTCAGTAGCGTGAATTTAAGAGTAAAGTGGTACTGTGTTGATGTGAAAGTCCTTGTTACTTCAGATTCTAGCACACAGGCGTATCCTTGTAGAAACAAGGATGTTGTTGTTTCATATCCTTGTAGAAACAACTTTCTTCATTAGCCGGTTGCTACTCAAGAGTGCTGGACTCTCATGCATCCTTCCCCATTATGTGAAATGGGCATACTTGTGTAATATCCAATGAAACAATGCATCACTTTGTTCAGGACACTTCTGCCCCGCCATAAATAAGCAGTTTGTACTGGGTGTGGAGTATTTCCTCTAAGGGGATATGCCACGCTTTTGGTCAGTCTTTGCTCCAGCAGCAGCTTATGCTTTGTGGGATATACGGCCTCCTTAATGATACAGCAGGAGCCCATTGGCATGAATGAGCATCATGGTGGCATTTCATAACATGGATGGTATTCAAGTCTGTATTTGTGTTAAAAACTTTAAGTAGTTCGTCATATTTGTCATGTTTGTCAGCAGCCTATCTTTCTAATAGACCATGTGCCTTAAGAGAAATGAGTCAATGAATAAGCGGTAGAACAAACATTAAAGTTTATATTAGATTCTTCATCCCTTCGGCGGTTTTTTGTTGTTACATTTGTGTCTTGCCTTTTTTCGTCTTGCAGGGACTTCCAATGCTCTTCCCATTTTATCCTCACCACTGTGAGGTAGGTCAGGGTGGGTCCATGATTGGCCCAAAGACACCCATGAGTCTCAGGGCTGAGTTGGACCACAGCCCAGGGGCCATGAGTCCGAGCCCAACACTCAAACCACTGCATCACCCTTGCTGTTATGCTTGGAGAGCAAAGGTTTTTTTTTCTCACATCCTTCAGTGATACGCAGCAATGACTAGCCACCTTGATACCAATAGAAATCAGTCCTCTTCCAAGAAAGACTTGGTTTGTTGGTGTGCTGACAATATCAGGTAGCTTGTCAAGAGCTTGTACAGGAGGAATAACTAAAATGGGTGTTTTTCTATGTGCTCTTTCTGTATTCTCATGGCCATTGGGAACATCCGCCTTTTCTTTTATCTCTTATGAGCTTGGGTTTAGGTACATACATTACTTAAAATACATATCTTGTCCATGCTTCGGGATGAATTTTAGTAAAAGAGAGAGGGAGAGAGAGAGGCTGTGTGCTTGTGTAAGCATGTCTGATGCGGCTCCTGCAGGCAAGAACACCTTCAAATAAAACATGTAAAGCTAGATTTATTCTTTGATTTGTTGTTGTTGTTGTTTTTGTCTTGTTTCTGTTAGAATGGCAACTCTCTGCAATCTCATTTGCTGGATTTTATTGATCTTGCGGTATTTAACTCCAGGTGGCAATTTGACTCCTCTGCTAGCTGCCACATTCCATTATTTTAGGTGCTTTGGTTTTCTTGTAAAGGCTTTTTCTAAAATCCATAGAAATACTTTGAATTTCCTTGAAGCGGTTGCTTTATCCACTTGGATTTCAAAGATGAGATCTATTGAAATATCTTTCTTTACAAAAATAGGTTGACTTTTTTAAAAATATTGAACTTATTTTAGTGTATCCTATATTTCTTTATAAAACTGGAGTAACTTTCAACCAATAAAGCTCCTTTTGGGGTTTTTGTGGGACTTTAAAAGTACCTTTATTTGTTAAAAGCTAATTTGTGGTTGCTTTTCTGTGTTAAGTAGCTCTTATCTTTCCTATGTACATACTGATGCAATTTAATATAATAGGGTTTCATGTTTAAATTGATCTAGCTTCATCAGTTAATCAATGGAAGTTTTAATTACAATTAACCCCACCCCCCACAACAAAGCAATGATGTGAGGGAATCTGTTTAACATGCGCTCACACCCAGCAAATAAAGAAGCCAACATATTTGATGTCAACAGTAGATGACAAATTGTGTGGCTATGAATTGCCCGGGCACATTAGCATTACACAAGGGCTATTTTAATACGCAGCTGGCTTGTTTTCCCAACACTGCTTGTCCGCCTCTCTAATACTGACTCCCAATTGTTGACAATGATTGGATAACCCTCCAGTATACTTGAAGGTGGCTTGTGTTAAAGTTGCCAGTATAGTACATCCAGCCCATTCCAACAATACAGTCCAAATGCCAGGGGGAAGTGTTTTT
Source organism: Varanus salvator macromaculatus (assembly GCA_023646645.1). NCBI lineage: Eukaryota > Metazoa > Chordata > Lepidosauria > Squamata > Varanidae > Varanus > Varanus salvator. Next base: position 7,994,285 of record JAIXND010000852.1, on the reverse strand, counting down.
GCTTTAATTATTTGATTTCAAGCTTTTTTGAACAACTATTGTTTCAGGGTTTACATTCTGGCAAGTGCATGCTAGTTACGAAAAGGGGAAGCAAAAAAAAAGAGCTAGATGAGATATTTTAAAATCATTCTGGGGGAGAATCCTTTTAACAACGTGGTTGGAGAATAGCTAGTCAGCCTATTCTCACAGTTCATCCCTCTTCTTAGTCACGAGAGGGGGTGGTTAAGTTGTCCTGTTAATTGTCTTGTTCTTGCTCTCTTTGGACTTGTGAAGGATTCTGGAGTTGATTGCACCCCGAATCCCAACCAGACCTGGCTGACTCATGAACATGCAGCTATAGGAGTAACCCCCCCCCGCCCCCGCCCTTAGATATAAACGCTTCCTTCTTGTACAGGGCAACTTCATGCTAAGCCACTATGGCTTCAGAGGCACCATAGCATAACAGTTTGGTCCAAGCAGGCATGCCCCCACCCCGCCGAGACTTGTCTCTTTATGGCTATGAAAGTCACTCCAACAAGCCATGGCTACTTGTAGGGTTTCATAGCCACCCCTGGGCTTGCTGTGTCATCTGAACACAAAGCAACCAGGTGAAGCCGTAAAGCCTACAAGAGTCTCTCGGAAAGAGCGGCAGAAAGTCGCTTATGTTGTAAGCCGCCCCGAGGCTATTGCAAGGGGCGGCATATAAATTTTTAAATAAAAAAAAAAAGTCTTGTTGCGCATGCCGAGCATCTCTGATGCCAGCTGTCCAAAGCGCCTAAGTGGCAGCTCCCATCAGCTTCCCTGCTGTCAGGTGCTGCCTCAGGCCTACCGAGGACTTGAGGAGGTGGTGTGTTCTGCTGGGTCTTCCCTGGAGGAGGACCAGCGGAATGTGCCTCTTCACCTGCCGCCAAAGTCACCCTGGATCTTCCATCCTGGGCAGCAGGTGGGGTAGGGAATAGCCTTCTTCTACTGGGTCTTTTCTGGACGAGGCCCAGGAGAAAGTTGCTTTCCTCCACAGTGGCAGGCTGTGTGCGTAGGGATATGGGATGGATTCTCTTGGGCCTGCTGTCTTAGGCCAGCCACGGGGAAGAAGCACGCTCTCACTGTGTGCTGCCCTGTGATAGCAGCTCTGATAACTTCAGCCAACCTGTGAACATGCCGAAGTGATGGGCGTGCACGCCCGCCACCTCAGCTGCTGAGTGGTGAAGCTAAGTGCTCCCATGGTTTCCCCTGGAATACCTGCTGGAGGAGCAAGCTTGTGGGAGGTGGCTCAGGTATGTGCAGTATGGCTTGTGTCATGCGAACCTGCAAAAGCTTACAAACCTTGTAAGCACAGTGTGCGCTCTCTGTCCCTTTTACCTTAACTGCTGTTCAGCTGCTGTGGAAAACATGTGGCTACTGGCTTCTAGAAAGCCGTGAGCTGTCAAGACATTCAAGCCCTATGTATGGCACTTTTCTACTTACTGTGATCTTGGGATGTGCATATGTCTACATGTAGAGACTGCTTTAATGCTTCTTTGTATTCAAAGTCTAACCACTCTTCCCCACTGCCAGCATCATTCTTTTTCCATGACCCCTATCAGGTATTACCAGCCTTGTATTTAAGACCTGGCCTAGTGGCCAGAGGTGTCCAGGAACTGTATGCATGGGAATCTATGGATTTCCATCCAGGTGTGAGTGGATTTGCATAGGGTGTTTCTTCTCTTTGCCTGGCATAGAAACCAAATAGGCCGTTATAGGAGGGGCCACCACCACTGTGCGCGGCATAGAAATGTAGCCCTTTGTCCCTCCCTTTGCCACCCCCTGCCCACAACAAGGTAGTAATTTAATTTTTGCTAGCTGGTAACTATTTTAGGGTTATTCACAAGAGTGTCATACATTGTGCATTTGCCTGCATGCATTGTCAAAACATCTCCTTTTTCTGGAAAGAGGAAATGTAAAAGAGGCACATACAAGCCAGATCACTAACCCCTCCCCCCCCCATGTGTAGTTTTCGATAGATTTGCATAAATGCTGTAGCTGAGAGTGAGAATTGGTGCCTATACATTACCTAAAATGTGGTGGGCAGAAAGTAGTTCTCCAGACGTTTGGATGTCGGCTTCCAACATTCCTGGCCATTGGCTATGCTGGCAGGGGTTCCTGGAGCTGAAGTTCAAAGAGAGATAAACCTCAGGTCCTAAGATTTATCATATCAAATTTTCAAGTAGAATAGCATTTGGTCTTCAACGGTGGCCAGCCGTGTGACCCCTGGGAAGGTCACAAGGAGGGCATGGTGGAGATAACTGAGCTATTGTTTGTCCCCAGTATCTGGTAACTGGTAATATGCTACCAGAACATGGAGATTTTGCCTTAGTCCCCTGATGTAGTTTATGTAAGGTAAATTCTGAAGAGTAATTAAATAATGTGTTGACTGTCCAGAAATCTGCACTAAGAACTGACAACCCTGCACATGTGATTATTTGTTTCTGGGCTAAAATGTAAAATGTAGATGAATAAAACTTTAAAGGGACTGCACAAAAAATCCCACATCAAGGTTTAAAGACTACTGGATTTGTAAATCTAAGTCTAATAGGCACACTACGAAAGGAAAAATGGAGGGAAGAGAAACACAGATTCAGATACCAGTTTTAGATGAGCAGGTCTTGTTCAAAATTGAAACCCAAATTTAGAACATTTAAAGCAGTAGAAACCCTGTTCACTTATTATTGGTTCTATTGCAAAAGGTGCATAACCAGGTATGCCAACAAGCAGATTTTCTCTGCATGGGTGAATAATCAGGAACAGGTTTTAAATCTCTTTATCTACAGAAGTGAGCAGGCGTTTGCTGTATGTGTTTCAATATATGGAAATGGTTTATTTTATTCTTTTATTTCCTTTCCAGGGGAAGCAGGAGCAGTGGAAGCACCTTTCTCACTGGTGATACTTTCTGCCTGTAGCCTTGTAGTCCTGGTACTACTGCTTGTGAACTGTGTGTCCTGCTGTAAAGATCAAGAGATAAACTTCAAGGTGAGTAGAGCAGAGGAAAGTTTGTATTACTTGGGTATGGTACCTGAAATGATAAAAACGGGTTATAGTAAACTTCACTCCGGTCATTGATAATCAGTGAAGCTTGGGCTTTTCTCTTAAGGCGGTTCTGCGCGTCTGCTCACATTGCTGTATGATCAGAATGACTTCCTGGGCAGCTGGTACTTGTTAGGTATTACTTTGTCCAGTTTTCTTGCATTTAACTTCAGACAGGCTGGGAAGAATGCTGACGCTCTTCGAAGCAAATTCTTTGGCATTTCTACTTGCTTCAAAGTAATCAGGTGAATGGAGAAACAAATAGTGAAGGTCTTGCAAGCTACAGTCACAAGTGTTCATGAAAACTCATAGATCAGTAGTGCTCTGTAAACCCATCAGCAACTGGCCCAGTCTTTCTAAGAGTAATCTGGGCCTGGAAATATTAAGATAAAAAGATACTGAAATGTCGTCTTTTTCTTTGAAGAAGTTATCTTACTGGTTTTGTTTTCAGGTATAAAAATATAGGGATTCAGTAAAGAATATTGTCTTCAATGTGTAGGAGATTACTTGAGGCTTCTTTATAGAATAGCTATTTCAAAAAGTATTTGGCTGAATTAAATACACAGCCAGAGGGTGGAAGTGCTAACGTATGGATTGATTTGGGGTTTGGGGAATGTAAAGAATGGGACAAGCAGGATATTGTTCATGAGAGTTCTCTGGCTGGACATGAGTGAGCAATGAATGTGAAAGGATCATTTTATTCCTCACTTCATTCCTTGGATGTTAATATATGTGCATAAATAAATAAATAAATTTCCTGTGGTTTTCCTCCTTCCCTTGCAGCTCTGTTAAACTAGCTAACCCATGGCAAAAACTGACATTTTTTTGTGTGGGAAAGAATCTAGCAAACCTGTCAGAATCTGTCACATACACATGGAACAACAGAGGGAACTTTCTGATATGCAACACGTCTCTCTTTAAGGAGGGACGCAGGTGGAAAATTTAAGCAGTAACCTTTGGGTTTTACAAGAAAGGTTTGAAGAGGACCCAGTAAATAATTACCTAGCTCACACAGGAAAGCAAATGAGTCTGCTAGAAGTATCTCCTTGTATCTCAGACCTGTTTGCAGATCTTATTCATAACATTCTAGTGGATTTTTTTCATTCATTTGTAGTTTTTTTCAGGTACGTGGCTCTGTAGAGAAATGATGGTGTCTTCTGGCTTCGAGTAAAATCTTCTGCAGAGCTTTCAGAATAATTTTAAAGGATTTCTTTTGTTAATAACAATTGTTGATTGGAACAATTGGCGTGACTGCAGCACTAAACACAGCCTTGCACAGCAGTTCCACAAACCAATGTCTTCTTCAAGCCCTTGGCTGTCATAGCATAGTGGGATTGCCCCACTATGCATATGACACCCTGCATTTTAGCATAGTGGGATTGCCCCATCACCCTAAACTTTTCTTTCACACGAGTGTCAGTTTGAAGTCTTCTGTAGTATAGACCTGCAAGTACTCTACCTAAACCAAGAGTGGTTTCTGTTACGAGGGAAGAAGGAAAGGCCATGTTCAGTGAACTAGGCAAATAATACCATCCAGCAGGGAACCATCTTCCTCCTCGTTGTATGTGCATACAAAGTCCACAGATTGTGTGAGACTGTTCCGCAATTTCCATGTAAGTTGAGCTAAAAGAGATAAACTGAGGAGTCTTTTCACATATCTTTCTCAGCAGCTAGCCCATCTGTAACAGTTAATGTGCAAATCAGGCTTTAGTGCTGGCAGAAGTTGGTGTGAAGATTTTTTCAAGCTATGTTGAGCTGTGCTTTTCCATCTTTCTGACCTGATAGGTGCTTGCCTTTCCAACACAGCTTTCATTTTCCCCTCACCCTTTTTGTTACATTATAATTAGAATATGTAAAAGTTGTAACCTGCAAAAGTTTCTTGGGAGCTGAGTTATCCTTTTGGCAGTGGAGCAGTCGGCCTCTTCATTATTGAAAAAGACTGATCGGCCAGAGGAGAGATCGGGTTTTAAGGGTGTGTCTTCAGAGCCTCATGCCCTCTTCTCTTTCACTCCTTTTGGCGATGAATGGAGAGCCCTTGTTTGTTGTACAGCAGAGTCCTGAGTCCCCGCAGCTCAGGGACCTGGCAGGTGAGAGTCCCTAGGGAGGCAGCAATTTGACCTAGGAGTGGAACTCGCATCCCGAGAGTCCTCCCTCTGAGTGGTTCTGTGCTTTGGCTGAGAGATGGACAGTTTGCTCCCCTGCCAGGCCTGGGGGTGCTGCTTGCATGCTGCCCCTCTGCTACCAGAAGTCCTCCATGGCGGCACAAGAAATGGTGCATGCACAATTTGGAGCATGTGAATTCGCGGCTCATCCCCCCCCCCCCATTTTTCTGTAAGGAGAGGAAGCGCCCACTGTGTGTGGAGTCTGCACAATTCCCTAGTTTTCCACTCTTGGTGCCTGCATGTGGGCACTCAGTAATGCATATGATGATAACGACCTTGTAAAAGAGCATTGTAACAGGGCCTGGAAGGGACTGACTGATACCTGTAATCTTCCAGGTATCTGAGTAAAGGTTCTGAGTAAAGGAAATTCATTTTCTTCTGATGACTTGGTTGCCTTTATAGGAATTTGAAGACAATTTTGATGATGAAATAGACTTCACACCACCCGCAGAAGACACCCCATCTGTTCAGTCTCCAGCAGAAGTGTTCACGCTTACGGTCCCCAGTGTTTCTTTGCCAGCGGCATCACAGTTCCAACTTCCTACAGGTAAAATGTTTCCCCACCTGAGAGTCCTGTTGCCCCCTCCCCCTCCCCATGATAATGTATGGCATCAAACTGTGCGTGGTGGTCTTACGACGGACGTTCTTTTTCAATGCAGTTAGCAGTGCCAAAACAAAAATGTGCATCTTTTCCATGGGCGTAATTACTGCAGATTTGTATGACTGTTGTTCGAAGTTTTAAAAAGTGTAATTTGCATCGATCTCCCCAAAGGTGAAAAACCCCTCTTATATACATATAAATCTCCTCGCAGGTGGGAAGAACATTAAATTTGTGCAAATCTCTTTGAAGGTGAGGAAAAAACTGGTGTTACTGTCCGGGAGGAGTAAACTGGCTAGTGTCCTTTCAAGACACAACAGTGGGGCAATATAATTTGCGAGATCATGAGAAGTAGTGAGGTTTTTATGCTGCTTTTGCCGGGCAGTTCTGCAGCCCTTTCCGACAAGTCGTACACAAGCCATTGTGCTGGGTTGGCAGGTCATGAGGAGCCACCCCAAAAACAACCCATGGGTTCTCAGAATGGCTTGTGCATGGTTCACAAGGCACGCCGGCTTCAGATATCACACCATGCCACCCTGAAACAAAGCTGACCACCCACTGGGTTGAACCAAGTCGATCTATTTTTTATGACAACTAGCCTGTGCTGCGGTCATAACAGGTTTTCATGACTATTTAAGGGATACAGCTCAGTTTCGGTATTAAGGTACTTCTGCTATTTCCAGGCTGGAAGGGAAATATGTATGCCACGAGAAAACCACCTGTGTGTTGTGAGATTTTGTGTGTTTGTAGAGTGTAGCAAATTTTATGATACTTCTCCTGGCGTAGATGTCTCCTTAATGGTATTGTCTGTATCAGATGTCCTTTTCCCAACCTTAATTTTTTCCCCTTTTCCCTTTATCAGTCACTAAGAAAATGCTACTCCTGTACAGGGTGATCTTTCTTGCTTCTCGAAATATATTAAGTAGGAGCTGTGAAGACTTGATAAAAATAGCTTCCCCTCTGCTTCCTTTTGGGAAATGTTAGCACAGAAAATTGATACTTTCTAGACCTCTGTGTGTTACTTGGATGAGTTTGGGTGGATTTTCTGTCACAATTGAGAGCAGGAAACAAATCCTAATATTTTTTGTGGGGGCGGCCAGGGATTTAGGATGTGATTTGTGCTGCATTCTGCATCCATCTTTATTTTTTTGTTGCTTCCAAAAAATCAAAGGTTCTACAGATTTATTGACAGTCCCCTGGTTAATCATTCAAGGGAGTGGAATAAAGCTGCCATGCTGGGAGGCAGCTCGTTTCCTGAATACTGTGTTGAGGCAAATGGGTAATCAATGCCTTTTGCCATCCTGCCCGACTTGTGAACCTTTCAGAGGCAGCTGTCTGGCCCATGTGAAGTGAGCCCTGGTCTGATCCAACAATTAGATGTGCGATGCCAAACACATATGCAAAGACGTGTTTGTGCATGTGGTGTGGGCAGAGATGGAGAGAGTAATTGCCGGCAATGCACTAAAGACTGCTCTGTGTCCGGTGCTGCTGGGAAGAACCCCTTCACATAAGTGCAACAGAAGGTCAATTACTCCACTGCAGGCTTTGCTGTGAAACATGAAGAAAGCTCAAACAAAGTCCTGGGTAGCACTTTGGAAAATGATCTCCCAATGGAGGACACCAAATAGCAGCATATGCATCTGGCTGGAGGATGCTAGGAGTTGTAGTCCAACAAATCTGGAGGGCACTAGCCTGAGGAATACTGAGGGGAAGGCTAGTTTGGAAGGGGAGGGTATCTAACAAGATGTCTGCCTTGGAAATACCGACTTGGAGTGTTTGGCAAGTGTATGGACTCTAGCTGGCTGAGGCCCCAGCTGAGCCGTAAAGTATGTGTTTTGCTGGCAAAAAGTCCTTGATTCCATCTCTGATGTCCATGGTCCAAAGAACTGAGAAGCACCTCTGCCCAAGACCATGGAAAGCTGCTGCCAGTCAGTATAGTCATTTGTGACACGAACGAACCCGTGGTCTAACTCTGTATGAGACAGCTTCACATATTCAGATACACGTTCAGGGAAACTATGCTGCGTTCTTGTATTCCCTTGCTTTTTTCCAGTGCAATGGCATGAATGGAATGGGTGTTATGGGGTCTCTGAGACAGCAAGCACGGTGTTGAGAGTGCTCCTTCATGGTGGGTTGAAAGTTGGCTTTGTTGCCAGGGGGAGGCGGGTCTGGGGGCTCTGTGCCCTTGGGAGCACCTTTAAGCTTTGATGCTGTCTTGATTGTGACAACAGGTGAGTGGAAAAATAGTATTAAAAACAGTTAATTCAGTTGAATGTAGGTTTTGTGGCCATTTGTTTTAATTTTATCCTTCCTTTCTGTGTAATAGAAGGATTGAAATCTCAAGTGGCTCGTCAGAATCTCAACTATATCCAAGAAATTGGAAACGGCTGGTTTGGAAAGGTAAGAAATCTGTCTCCAGCTCATTTTCCTTCCTGATAAAATATTTTCCAGTGCAATAATGAGCAAAAGTAGATATCGAATAAATTTTGAAGTGGAAGCTTGCAATCTTTTTGCTAAGAAGCTTTAGGAGAAAAAATTTGCTGTGCTTGTATTTGCATTTTTGAAATGGAGGTTTCTATGGAAACTGGTCCAACACTGTTTCTCAAACCTGAAGATTGAAAGAATAATTGTTTATAAAACTGTTTAACATAGTACTATTGCTTCCCTTCAGCTTTTCAAAATATTGTGTATTTACAATGTAGAAACTTTCACTTAGAACTGCAGCATACGAAGCCCTCTTGCCCAGAATCCATAGGCCATCACTGCCTGTCAGTTCACAGAAGTCACTGTTGCATTTACTATAAGTGTGAGAGTGGCCGTCTTTGTCATGTTTGCCCATTTTTCTCTGGTTTTGGGTTCATGGGGGCTTTGGGATGTACCAGGAGCCTAAGCCTGCCTTCTGGTTGTCCCAAAATCCAGTACTTCTGCATTTGGGCCACTTGTCTTTTTCGCTGCTTACCGGAGAAGCATGAATCTATCAGTGGAACTTTTTTGGAGTACCAAATAGAGATTAATTTAAAGAAGTTGGCGTATGATTGTGGGTGCAGGACCTGCGCATGATGGGCACTTTAAGGGACATATGGGGCGGAGTCTCTGACCCTCCCTGTTCCTCCTGCCTGCCTGCCACCGGCAGTGATGGCATGGCTTGCAAAGAAGAGGTGCTCCCCTACTTGGTCATATATACCTTCTTTCACGCCTGTACACTTGCGGTGTAGCGCTCTTTAAAATTTGACCCCCCCCCCCCCCAAGCAGTGTTCACATCCAAAGTTCCAGAAGTTGCTTGCAGCATTGGCCTTCCATTTCCGTATCAGGTTTTTTTTCTCCTTACATAACAGATAATGGAAATACGTAACTTTTTGGCATACCACGCTCTCTCAGTTTTATTAAAATCGAGGCATTTTTAAGGATAACTTGGGGAAACTGTGTTTGTAAATGTATTCAAACCTACTCAAAATTGTCATTCTGCTTGAGCTTTTTCAATTTCCATAACCACCGTGTGCTTGATGTCTGACAGGCAGTTTAAAATGGCACTTTGATCTAACCAGGAATTTCAAGTGCATTGAGAGGATCTTGGCTCACAGGGCTATGGCAGGGAAGAACACTTGCGTGGAACTGACACTTGTGTGATACAGCAGGTCATGCCAGGCTTCATGAACCATTGATTTGCCTCGGAAGCCAGTTGCCTGATAGTCAAAGCCCATCATGGGCTGTTTTTTGCCTTGTGGGAGGGGTTGTAGCCAACAGCCCGCCCTGGGCCAGGGCTGGATGTTCCGATAAGCCAAAGTGAGGGTCACACAGTCACAGTGGTTAGCAGGAAGCTCCACAACCTATACCGGGCAGCAGCAGTCATGCAGATGGGCCCTTCACACGAGACATCTCTTGGCAATCATATTCTTCTTGATATGCACTGTGGCAGGCTTTATTTTACTTTGGTGCAGAAAAGCTTCCTTGTTTTTAGAAGGTAGCTGAGGCTCCATGTCTGTGTTTCAGGTTCTGCTCGGGGAGGTGTACACAGGCACCAGTGTGGCAAGAGTGGTTGTGAAAGAATTAAAAACAAGTGCCAGCCCCAAGGAACAGGAATGGTTTCTGAGGCACGGAGAGCCCTATTTGTAAGTAGCATTTGAGTACCTTGCAGCAGCGTATACTCCAGGCACAACCTGCGAGAACTACTTCGCTTTCTGTGAAGCAATGCTTTTATTTTGGTCTCTCCTTGGCAAAGTAAAAACCGCAAACAGCCGTATTAGGCAATGCAGACCTGGGATGGCAAATGAGCTTATAGTAGGAGGAGGGCTTGCCCATAGTCAGTGGGGTGTGTTTGGACTGTGCTTGCAGGGGGTGGGAATGGTTGCAACGATGTGTGTGTATTTACTAAGGGCGCTGCCATTCCCCTTTCCTGTGCTCAGTTTTACTCAAAGAGCTTGTTGCACAGGACTGGCCTTTCTTGCAGCCAGACAGAGCGAGATGGCAGAGGGCCAGGCAGCAACAGGAAGAGGTTAATGGACAGAGCTGTATGGGTCATGTGACCTGCTCATCTTCCCCAAATGGTGCCTGCTGCCCTTCAATGAAGATGCGGCTGCTGTCCTGTCACTGGTGTTGAAGATAGATTAAACTACATGGTGCAAGGACCATTTTTTTTCTCGTTCCCATAAAGCTGAAACCCAGGATCATCTCATGAAACCAATTGGTGGAGATTCAGGACAGACCAAAGGGAGGGCTTCTTCACACAGTGCGTAATTTAAAACTCTGGAATTTACTTCCACAAGATATAGTGAAGGCTGCCAACTTGGATGGCTTTAAAAGGGGATTGGACAGATTTGTGGAGAGCAAGGCTATCAATGGCTATGAGTCATGATGGTTTGTTTTGTTTATTATTTTTTTATCCTGGTTTGCCTCCAGGCAGCCCAATGAATCGCATAATCCTCCTCTTCCTCTTCCATTTAATCCTCAAAATACTCCTGTGAGGTAGGTTAGGCTGAGAGTTAGTGGGTGGGCCAGAGTTACCCAGTGAGCTGAATGGCCAAGTAGGAAGTAGAACATAGGTTGCCAGTCCAACATCTAACCACTCCGGCTTCCCCATGCTATGTCCCATATCAGACCAAGGAGCGTGAACAGAATGGCGTTGTTGCATTCCTGCCCTACGTGTTGGTTTGTTGGCCCCCATGGGAAGAGAATCCTGCACTAAATGGATACTTTGTCTGATCCCGCATTGCCTTTTTTACGTCCTAACTGCCAGTTGGATCAGCTTCTGACCATGTGATCTTGTGTTGACCCTCCCAAGCAAGCTTCAGAGGGTAAAGCTGGGTCGAGATGCTGCGCTTTATGATTTGAGCAGATACTTGAACACTGCCCTTTCTAGTCAAGAGCACCCTTCTTTGCACTTCCTTGCAGTGGTGCTCAGCCTCTTTATATGAACAGTGTTGGCATGGTGTTCTCATAGTTGGATCCGTCCGTTTGTTGCCTTCCCTGTGGGAGTGACTTGGAGCATGTCTTTGTTCATGAGTCTTCGCTGAAAATGAAGTGCTTGTTTGAACATATACCACCCAGAGATTTTTTAAAAATACCTTTTTTGTGTGTTACAAAACCAAGCAAAGGCACATATTGAAGAGGGAAAAATGTTTTGGTATATACTTATGCGTAGGAATATATAACAACTGTAATCAGTGTTATGGATCTTTTTAGCTCTTATCCAAAAAACCCCCTGTAATACCTTAGTTAATTTTCTCTGTCATGTCACTGAGCTTTTTTATGGACCCAAATGTTGAGCTGGTTTAATTTATGTTTAATTTAAAAATCTTTGTCTGTTTGTTTGTTTCGCTTTTCCTGGCAGAATTCTTCAGCATCCAAATGTCCTCCAATGTACTGGACAGTGTGTGGAAGCCATTCCGTTTCTTTTGGTATTTGAATTTTGTGACTTGGTGAGTAAACGTTGCTTTACTATAATGGCAGCTTGATGCTGGTTTGATATGCGTATCTCTGATATTTCCCTGAAAAGACTGTTGAGTCCAAAGAATGCCAGATGATCTGGAGCCCTTGTCCAGTGTTTAATTTGAACCAGGATGACTTTGAACCTACAGAAACAAGCTGGACTTCCGGCCAACTGTCCCAGTTCAAATTAATCCAGACATCATGGGGAAGAGTTGCTGTGGTGTGTTTATTAATTGGCCTAACAGGAGCAAAGATTGCTATTATGGTCTGTTTTTGAGTTGGCCATAAATTTAATGGTGGCGTCTCAAAAAGTAGCTCTGGTTCTTCATTTAATCTGAAAGAAACCCCCCCTCCCTCCGGGTATCTTGTTGGGGTAGGTGGCTTTGGCCTAGTTCTACTAATTCAGTATACGTGTCTTGTGTCTCTGGGGATGTTCAGTGCTAATTAGTTTTTCATTTAATTTTTCTGGGCTATTGTGAGATGAAGAGTGGAATGAACAGACATGACCTTTTTCTCGAGCCCCTTTAACGTCTTGGTTGCTTTTAGCTAATTTAGTTCTGCCAGTGCTCTGTCATGCCTCTGATATATTTAACTGGATTCCAATAAGCTTTTTCATGTAAACATTTTCATGGGTTATAGAATGTACATTTGTAATACTTGGAGGTTTCGCCTGTCATGTCAGAAACTGCCATAATCCTGTTGGGTCTAATCCATATGAGTCAGGAGAGAATATAGTGCAATAAACTTTGCCGCAAACGAGCTAGTGTTTATAAATTGACAGCTGTTAAATTACTAGACTAGAAATTAAAACCCTGTTGCAACAATTTATTTCCATCAAACCAACGCTTGTCTTAGAAATACAATAAGGTACGGTACAACAGCTGCGAAAGCACACTTTGCAACTTGCAAGGATGTGAGATGCGTGTAAGTTTTGTAAGTGAGAAGAGGGGTGGGATGCGCAGCCGGTGTTAATTGAATGCTGTGTAGCCCCATTAACATGTGCAGTTATTGCCACACCTACACTGTGCAGCTTTAAAAGGTATCAGACAATAAATGCTCTCTCTGACCAATGAAGGTGTGATTATTATTATTTTTTTTTTGGGTCACACCTTTGTTTCTGCCTGGCAATTTGCGCTACCTCTTCATGAAGGAGGAGGCTGTCAGGGGCACTAGTCGTCAGGGCTGTATGCGGCTTCCAGGAGCCGTGTGCGTATGTGTGCCAGTTGCTCTGGGTGGAACCGTGCTGTGGGCAGCTGGTTGGCTGCAGGACTAGATGGATGTTCAGTCTGATCCAGAAAGGCTCTTCTTAACAGGCAGAGCAACCTGTTAGCGGTGACACTCACCTTAACCCTTCACTATTTCTCCCCAGTGATACCTTGGGCGCCTCCAGTACTCAGTGGTATTCCATAGAAGTTTTTTCTTGGTCCTGATCTTCTTACACTTTCTTCGTATCTCCCTGTACATTCACTTTGGCCTTCATACTTGAGTTAAAACAAGGAGAATCACTTCAGGATGAGACAGGTTTAGTTAGACCTAGAAATCGCCACATCTCATTAGAGTGGCTTGGTTCTCACACAATGATAACTTCTTTTCTTTTTCTTTTTTTTTTTGACATGTGGGTAATTTGAGTCAGCCCGAATGGCTAAAAGAAATGCTGACCTTCTGGCTGTGGTTTGGTGAGCATGGCGTCGGAACCATTCATTTCCGTCTGCCTGATTGCTCTGGCCCCTGAAAGTGTGGCTGTGGCCATAACTGCGGTTTGTTGTTGCAGACATCACAACACATCGACTCGGCTTCCTTCGCCATGCTTCAGTGTTGTGCCTGGATTGAGCCAGAATATTGGGAACCAGACGTTTTGCGTGTGAACGTGTGGATTACCACCCATATCTCTGTTCTGCCTAGCAGTTGGTTATATTCACCAACTGGTACTGCCTGCTGTGTTAAGCCGTGTAGTTGATTCTAGCGCTGTTCCCTTGGGAATAAACAGCCACCAGACTTGGGGACTACTGCAAATTTTTGATCATGAGGCTCCCAAGGAAGATTAGTTTTGCTCCAGTTCTTGACAAGATGTAGCAGCCACTGTTCGTTAAATGAGCAATGGCCCCTTCATGCCCTCTTGTCTCAGATACTTCTGTAGTAGTGTACATGTTCAGCTAGCAGCAGTCCTCTTAATCTATAATTAACTAATGGTGTATCATTTCCTATCATCCTAGGGTTGTACTAGTTTAAAAATAGGGCAGTAACCAGCTTATTAACTGTAATATATTACCCAGCTATGTGCGGCCAACGTTTTGTCAGCACATAGAATTCCTTGTTGATAGAATGACGAACGAGGAGCAAAGAATCATATTATAAAGTGGAGGTGACGTTTATATTGCAAGGCCGACTCGCCTGTCAGCCGAGTACCCTGTGCTTGTTGGAAGCTTTTTGCAGCTTATCAAGAAGATGAAATGTGCAGAACCTCCTGTGGCTTATCCTGGATCCTGCCTCTCTGCTGGAAGATTTTCTTGAGCTGTGACTGCTTGGTTCTGAATTTGCAGAATAAGAAGGAGGTTCTTAGATGAAGAAGGGGAACCATGTTTTATTGTCCATGTATTTGAGGGGAGGCTTAAACTGAAAGCCACACTGCTTTGCACCAGTCATCCTGTCAGCTTATCTTCTAGATTTTGGCCCTTGCTGATATCCATTGTTGGTGGCATGGAAATGGCCAGCCAAGCAGTCACAGAAAGGGCCAGTCTATTATCTCCACTTGCCCTTAGAACAAGGCCTTTCTCCTGGAGGACCTTTCCATTCCTGAATTTCCCAGCTGTCCATGTCCAGGCGCCGCCTGGCTCTTCTCCAATCCTCTGACATTCTGCTGCTGTTTAGACGTTATTCCTTATTTGGTTCTCCAAATGTGGGTTCGATCCTGTGTATTTCAGTCAATTCACACTAGCACCTGAGATGCCGTAGTCACCCACCCACTCCAAAGATGCGTGTATAGGAATGTGGGAAGGTGCTGCATGCTGAGTCAGATCCTTGGTCCATCTAGTCCGGTATTGTGGACACTGCTTGGCGGCAGCGGCGGCTCTCTGGGGTTTCAGGACTTTTCCCCGCTCTATGTGGAGGGACTGGGGATTGAACTGTGGACCTTCTGCACTCAAAATACGCTCTGGAACTGCCTGTGGCTTCTCATAGATCTCCAGATGTCTCCTTGCAGTGGGGTTTTGCTTATTAACAATATTTGGGGCAAACTAGATGTCCCCAGGCTATTCTTCCTGGGATGACTTCTAAGGACTTTCAGGATTTCTTCTAAGTTGGCTCTTACCCTTGCAATTTTATAACTGTTTGTGTTAAGTAATTTTTAATATCTAACCTGGTTGCAGCTTTATAGTTTATCAAAATAGGTTTTATCCTATCAATATTGAACTATTTCAATGGTTAAATCAGAACTGTAAAGTATTACTTCATATACCTGAAGTAAAGGGGGATGATTTTTAACTGGACGTGAGAAAAGATGCTAGACAAGGTCAAATCAGTCAGTCACGCTCAAGTAGTTCCTTTCTGATATTGGGTCCAGTCCAAGGACTGGAAAACAGAATGTAGAAACTTCGTAAAAATTACCCTGTCACATTCAGAAAATGTCTCCTTGAGCATTGATTTGTCTTAACAGCAAAATGTCTCTTGTTCCTGGCATATATGCCAGGTTTCCATCGGGAGCAGTGCCAAGCTAGACCTATCCAATGCTCACATTTATTGCCATCACAGCAAGCCAGGAGACATTTTGTGTATCTATATCTCTGCCTCCCCCTCTCCCCGTCTGCTAGGAAGAAAGAGCAACTGTAGAAATTGGGCATATATGCAGAAGCCCTTTACTTTCACACAAGCTGGTATATTAAAACTCCAGTTACACCTTAACCTTTCCAAAGTTCATGCAAGATAATAATGAGTTTGAGCGCAAATATACACAGTATAAAATGAACACACAGTCCAGTGAATGGTTTAGGAGCATCTGATGTTGGAGAATTGCTGACCTGATACCGGCCTATTAAGTGACGTGGATAGGAAGCTGCTGTGGGTTTTGAGGAAGACAAAAATACAGATTCCCATTTTATGTACAAATGCATGTATAAGTGTATATGTGCAAACCTTGTGTTTGTAAGAGCTGTGACTAGCCACACCAGCTTACTGGGTGTACCCTTAGTGGCAGTCTTGGATTTGCTTTGAGTGTGTCGCAATAGCCCATAGAATCTTGCTCATCTTTAGTTGTTTGCTTCCAGCCCTGACACATTGTAGATTAAAACTTATACTGTGCGAGTCAAGTGCAAGTCCTTACAACAGCTGACACGCAAGGATATACTCTACCCTGCCATTTAAAAGATGCATCTTCAGGCTAGGCTTAACCCATGATTTTCAGGGGTTTTCTTTTGGATTTTCTTTAGGCCCATTGGCATCTTTTCTTTACGGACTGGTGTGGAGGAGTTTCTTAACCAAGACTCATTCGTGCCCAAGTTCGTGCCCAGCTATGCTTTTCAGAGCATAACAAGATGCCGTATTAACTGTGTGGCAAGCCATTCCCCCTGTGCTGCTTCCTTACATGGGGACAAGTGTGTGAGACTCCATGTGTCTGATCGCCATGGGGGCACAGTGCGCCTATAGGGGGGATTTAAGCCTTTTGTTCCTAGCCACAAACCCTGCACACTCCAGTCTTGATCACACTTGGGCCCCTCCCTGCAGGACCCCCACACTCCAGAAGTAGCTGCATGTGGTGCGTTTGACATCATGTGTCATTTGGCCATCACACACGCTGAAAGACCAGAGAATGAACGTAGCTATGCTGGTGAACTGTTTGGGTTGTAGCAAATGTTGATTTAAAAACACCCAGCAAAATTGCTTCCTTTAGTTATTTAAACAAAACTCATAAGCATTTAAAATCACGCAGCCACCTGTAATCTCTTTTGCTTGCACAGTGTAGGGGCAGTTTTCTGGTGTTTTGCTGCCATCTACAGTTGGCGAAATGCAGTGTTTTGTACACATGGGTATATAATGTATAAGTGTGTGTGTGTGTGTGTGTGTGTGTGTGTGTGTTTCTTGAGGAGCCACTGCAGGTCACTGCAATTTGTTTGCTGCCCTGACACAGCATGTTCCCGTTGAGTCCAGGCACTGAGCTGCTGGCTAACAAACGCTTAGTATCTAAGCCATGTACATCCACTTACGAACCAATCCTTAAAAGTGCAGGTTGACACTGGCAGCTGAAGTTTTGCTTTCTCCGCTGGACTTCTCACAATACTGTACTTCTAGCGTCAGACCTCCCTATAAAGGTTATGTGCTCCCCACTGCAAGGAACAGAAGTTTAAATTGAGGTCCATGGTACAGCCAGCCTGTCAGAACAATTTGTGCAATGCTCCTGACTAACAGATGCAGGAGGATATAAGTATGTGATGTGCTTTTGTCTATAATGGCCCCTTAGGTGGGGGACCGCTGGGAAATGTTAAATCTGCATGTGAAACTCAAAACTCTGCTCATGGCAAAATTCACAGCCACTTCACTGTATTGGCTGCCAGTCCCGTTCTGGATCTATCTCAGAGTGATGTTTTTGACTAGTGAAGACCTGTACAGCTTAGGACACCCTTTCCCAAACTTGGGTGCGCAGGTGGTGTTCACATACAATACCCATCATCCTTAGCACAGTTCTCAGGGGTGATTGTGACAGTGGTACAAAAACAAACGAGGACAAAAAGTTGGCCCAGTACCTCAGTATCTAAAAGACTACCTTTTCCATATGTACAGTACCCCCTTTGAACTTTCTGGCCTTCCTAAGCCAGAAAGTTCAGAAGCTCGGGTTTAATTGCGGTTGAGGGACCTTTTAATGGTGGCCCCTGGCTGAGAAGCTCGCTTGATGCCTTCACTAATGTCTTTCTGGCACCAGACATATGTTTATGCTCTCAGAACATACTTGTAATGTAATTCTAATATTGGAGTTAATAGTTAAGGCAGTTGACTTGGGTCTTTCCCTTTTAGGTTGGCTTTCGGTGACCAGGTTATTTTCTTTGCTCCACTGTATATCATTTTGTTAAAAGTGTGTACTGTAATAATATTTTATGAATACTGTATTTTAAATGGTTCAGTCCATCACCAAGAGAACCCAGGTGATCAGTCAATTGAAAAATAGAGCAAATACAGGTTCTATTGCCCAGAGCACTGCTGCAATCCAACCTTCCATGGATTGCTGTTCTCATCTTGGGTTCTTCTTTCTGAGCTCCTGTTCCTTAACTGCTTTCCTTTTCTGACCCAGGAAAGACTCATGAATTACCCTCCCATTTTCTCACCCTCCGATCTGATCAAACCTACCTATACCCATTAATTGCTAAATGGCCTTAAAAGGGCCATGGCACATACCACAGGTGCCTTCTCCAAGAAACCTTCTGGAGACTTGAAATTTGATGACAGGGCCCTCTAAGCACAAGCTTATTTATAACCAGTGCTAATAACCCTGTTGACTGATGAGAGCTACAGTGTGTGTTTTGCTGCTGCTTCATTAAATACCTGCCAGGTGCAACCAGCATGAGAAGCCACTGACGCGTGTTCTTCACCTTGCTTGACAGGGTGACCTAAAAACATATCTTTGCAACGAGCAGGAGAACATTAAAGGAGAGTCTCAAGTCATGCTGCTGCAGCGGATGGCGTGCGAGATTGCTGCTGGACTCGCTGTAATGCATAAGCACAATTTCGTGCATGGGTAAGTGTTTCACAGATCTCGTGCTGCCATCTCTCTTTCATGCACGCTTGATGAAACAGAAAAGCAGAGCCCAAATTCTAAAGCAAATTCAGAAACCATGCTGCAGCTTCTGAGGCATGTTGAACGCTGCAGCTCAGTCTTTTTCTTTCCACCCAGCCCCAGCCTGGGGAATATGTTGTTGCTAGTCGCGAAGTCGCGTCCGACCCATCGCGACCCCATGGACAACCTTCCTCCAGGCCTTCCTGTCCTCCACCATCCCCCAGAGTCCACCCAAGCCCACACTCACCACCCCAGTGATCCCATCCAGCCACCTCATCCTCTGCCGTTCCCTTCTTTTGCCATCTATTGTTCCCAGCATCAGGGTCTTCTCCAGTGAGTCCTTCCTTCTCATTAGATGACCAAAGTATTTGAGTTTCATCTTAGAAACATAGAAACAGAGAGAGTCAGAAGGGGGCTCCCGGGCCATCGAGTCTGACCGTGGCTCCGCTCATGACATGCCCACCTGGGGAATATAAAGCAGCTCAGTTGCTCTGGTTGTCTCTTCTTCCATCTCTAGGTTAGGAGCTCACCAAGTGGCTGCGGGAGCCTTTAGCCCAGCTACCTAGATACACGTGCAGCAATCTGTTATTACTACAGCCTCCACAGTCCTACAGTTCTGAATGGGGACCGGTGTCTCAACCATTTAGCTGCTGACATTCCACTCCAGCGAATTTGCTTGCGTCACTGTGCTCTGGGGATGGGCAACGTTGCAAGGGACTGCAGTTTAGTGGCAGAGCCCCTGCTTGATATGTTGAAAGTCCCAGATTTAATTCCTGGCTTCTCCAGACGGGGCTAGGAAAGAAGTCGCTTGTAGAGCTTCTGCCAGCCAGTGTCGACAGAACTGGGCTAAACAGACCAGTGTAAGGCAGCTGCCTTTGTTTCTAGCAGAGAACCTGCTGGCATAGCCACATCTCGTCTGATTGCCACTGCCTTCTCCCAAATCCTACTGATTCTGCAGGGAAATGAAGCGTGCAGCCTGTTTCTCAGCAGCAGCGGATTTTCTGGCAGAAACATTAGGATCCCAATGGTGCAACTGCTTCTGGTAGCAGTTGGCTTGAATGTGCCCCCCCACAAACATTAGGGGTGGCCTCTGTGCACCCTGCCGAAACACATGACCTTCCAAAGCTCACCGCCTCATTTTTCTCAGTCATTTCACTGTGGTATTCTGAGGCTGACTTGAGTATATCTGCTAATGTCTTACATAATAGTGTTTAGGAGCCAATGGATGTTAGATTATTCATGCTTTTTTAAGAGACATATGCTTCAACTGATTCAGAGCCAGTGTGGTGTGGTGGTTAAGAGCATGGGACTGGGACTCAGACGATCTGGGTTCGAGTTCCCACTCAGCCATGGAGACAACTGGGTGGCTTTGGGCCAGTCACAGACTCTCAGCCCAACCTGCCTCACAAGGTTGTTGTTGTGGGGATAAGATGGAGGAGGAGAATGCTGTAAGCTGCCTTGAGCCCTTTGTTGGAAAAAGGCAGGATATAAATTGAAAAATAAATAAACTGGTCATGCTATGCAGAAAAAAAACCCAGTTTTTTGCCTGAAATCTCCCTTCTTGCCCCTTCCCCCCAGTGACTTCTGCTTGCAGTCAGCCAGCCTATGTTCACCAGGTGAGCTTCACACTTTTAAGGGTGCATTCAATCTTTCCATGGCCTTCAGGTGTAATCTACAAGTGGACAAATATATGGATACTTGAGCTGCCTTAGTTGAAGTCTAGGCATAATTATGTCTGAGAAGAGGAGCATCTTTTGTAGCATATAAAATATTAAGAGTACGCATTGCCTAGGTATCTACTGTAATCAGATATATTCTGAACTTATGTAATATTTATTTTATTCTATTTTTATATTTGTTTGGATTTTGCTTTATTGGAATCCACAATAAAAATTAATGGGCAAAAAACTTTGCCAGACGGACTTTACAGTTTAGTGTGGACTTGAATCCAAGCTCTTGGTTCTGAGTCAGGTAATTTGGTGCTGGTTTTGTATGGCTGCTGCTGGTGCACTTTAGATCCACATGGTGTTTGAGACGGTAAGCATGACACTGAATAAGCAGAATTTATTTACATTAGCTACCTTACTGATTTTCATCTGTGAAAATCAATTGAAATTGAAAATCAATTGTATTGAGCTTTCTTTTGTTCTCACTGCAATGCTTTTGTTTTTGTTTTTTCCCCAGTGACTTAGCCTTAAGGAACTGTTTCCTTACATCAGATCTAAATGTAAAAGTTGGAGATTATGGAATAGGTTTCAGTAGGTACAAGGTAAGTTAAATACTGTGAATTCCAGAGCCTCAGTTGGGTGGCATTAATGATGGTTTATTGATGATTGGAAGTTACCGCCTGGTGTTTTTTATATGGGCTTGCTTGCTTTTGCATGTAGTCGCTTGGCCACTCAGATTGTTATCTCAGTTTGTTTGCATATTCATCATTCCCTTCATCACCTTTACTGTAATGCGCAAATTTGCATATATCAGTGAATGTGCGCCATGTTGGAAGTGCTGTCTATTTTGGAAGAAACTGCCATATCTTCATGTGCTGAGAGGTTGGTGTAAGCGACTAGGATGGGTGCTTTCTTAAAGTGAAAAGTAGCACCGGGAGGATGCTTCGAGGAGTCATGAGAGGCGGGCGCATGTAATCCTTCTGGTCTGCTTTTCTGCACCTTCCTTGCATGATGAAACTTGCATGATCTGTATGTAGTAGAGAAAAATACCAGTTTCTATTGAAAACTCTGAGCGTGGTGGTCTAGCTGCCAGCCTGTGTTGCAAATATTAGTGTGCATTTTTCTGTTGCCTTTATGTGGACTTGGAGGGGACCACAAGAACAGACTGGCTGCCCATGCTGCCCTTTGCTACCTCAGTCCTGTGTTCCCCTTCTCCATGCTGGGGGTTCTGCTGTCACCAGGTGTCACTCTCAGGCCACAGTTGGCAGTGAGGACAGTCCTCACACCTTACCTCCCGGGCGCTGTCCTGCTATTAAGGGACAACATTATGGAGGCTGTCATTTCCCCCTCGTCATTTCCCCCTCCTGGCCTTCCGAAATGAATTCCAAGGACTTAACAGCCCTGCTAAGAGTCAGTGCTCAGGAGGCTGGGCAGCCCCAGCTGCTGTCACGACAGCCCTGGCGGCAGTGATGAGGTGTCTAGATGCGACTGTTACAGGTGTCCAGCCGACTCGCAGGGCTGCCTTAAAGCAAACAGGTTGGCCAAAAAGAGGAAATAAATTAAGCACAACATGATGCCAAGAGTAGAAAGCTTCTTATCAGAGAATAAAGCAGTTTGGATCCAGACTGAATTAGTTGTATCTAACTTAATTCTTACTGATCGTTTGTGGGACTAAATCAATGGGAAATTCAGTTTCATTTGGATTCTGCCTAAAGCTTTCCATTCTATTACTGCCTGCAGGAACAAATAACTTTCTATATAATTAATTGCGATGTTTTATTAAAGGCATTTACCTTGAATGCCAAGCTCTGAAACATGCTGAGCATA
Source organism: Varanus salvator macromaculatus (assembly GCA_023646645.1). Classification (NCBI taxonomy): domain Eukaryota; kingdom Metazoa; phylum Chordata; class Lepidosauria; order Squamata; family Varanidae; genus Varanus; species Varanus salvator. Next base: position 7,972,310 of record JAIXND010000852.1, on the reverse strand, counting down.
TTGCTTTCTCTACTAATATTTTCCTCCACTGTTAGCATCCTCTTGAGCTTCAGTCTCCTTTTTGCAGCTTCTGGTTTTCTTGTACTGGATCTGCATTTCTGCAAAGTTTGTGGAAGGTACCCCTAATTACTAGGAAACATTTTCATAAAGGGAAAGATCTTCATTTTAGTGACCTTCTTAGAGAAGGCTTGCTTTACTCTCTGCAGTGATTAGTCTTAAGGAACATCTGAGACATGAACATCTGAGGCATGTCAAGAAGTTGGCTGAATTGGTTTCTAGCACATAGTTTTGATGTTTCTTTAATTGTTTTTTTTCTTTGGTACGGCAGGAAGATTATATTGAAACAGATGAGAAGAAGCTTGTGCCTCTCCGATGGACTGCACCAGAGCTGGTGACCAGCTTTCAGGACAGGCTGTTAACAGCTGAGCAAACAAAGAACAGTAACATCTGGTATGAAAATCATAATCGCATTAAGGTGCTTGAACTGAAGGTGACTAGCCCAATTCAGAAAAACGTCAAGCCAGAGAGCTAGTGTGGCATAGTGGTGAGAGTGTTAGACTGGAAGATCCAGCTCTAGTCCTCATTCAGCCAAGATGCTCACTGGCCAACTTGGGCTAGCCACAGGCTCTCAGCCTAACCCACCTCAAAAGTTGTGTGGGGAGCAACATGAAAGCTGTCTTGGGTTTCTCACATTAGGAAAAAACGGTGGAATATGAGTTCCATGTAACAGTAAAAAACCTCCATAATCTCAGCTGTGGGTGAGCCTGCATGGACCTTGGTCTTGATCTCACCCAAATTTCTTTAGAGCAGGACACAGTTTGTAGTTTTATTTTAATGAAACATGATGGGAACCCCCCCCCCCCACACACACACACAGTTTCTCAGGTTTTTACATAATTGTTTAGGGATTTCATTATACGTAAATGGCATGTAAATATCAAAAATAAATTGATAAATAATAGCAAGCTTGCTTGTTCTAAAATGAAAATAGAAGCTTTCTCCTTTTTGCATGCAAACGAGGAGGATGTAAGGTCATGCCTTCTTTTTAGTTATTTTCTAAACCATGGCTTAGCAATGGTTTGAATCATTTCTGTGAATGCCAGAGCTGAATTGTTAGGGCTCCCCTTGAAAGGGAGATGTCAGTATACGAAGAAATGGTATTTTGCCAAAGCAACCTTGAAACCAGTGTAAACAAGGTTGGGTTTTACTAATAGAACTGCTGTATGTTTTCCAGAGTATTTTCAGAAAAGAAATCATGACCATCTAAAAGTCCAATTTGCTGCCAGGTGTCTTGTGACCTTAACCTTTGGGCTCAGAGCAGATTGGTTACTCTTTAAAACACAAATGAAAACCAAAGAAACAACAGCTTCAGGCAGCCTTCTCTATATTGGTTCCTGCCATGGTCAATTCGCGCATTGCGATCTACTTAGGCAGTATCTGGCTCAGCAGCTTGTGATAAAGTTCCAGTCTATCCCTTAGTATTGAACCTGCTGAAAACAGAGCATTAACCAATGAGGGTTTTAGTCTTCCTCTGTTCCTGGCTTATAGTCTGTGTGCCATGCTGGAGTAGTCGTGTTGTCCTCTGGCATCTTATTGAAGAACTTCTTTTTGCAGGTCACTGGGCGTAACATTATGGGAGCTTTTCAGCGGTGCTGCAAAGCCTTACTCTGACTTATCTGATGATGAGGTCCTGGCGCAGGTCATAAAAGAAAAACGGACCAAACTCTTGGAACCCTGTCTTGAGCAGCCATGTTCTGATAGATGGTAAAATTGGACTCCTTGAAGTTTGTCTAGATGTATCAAAAATGCTTAGGAAAGACACTGTATAAACAATTGGACTTGAAATACTACATGCATTTCTTAGAATAGCCCTTGTGGGATAGGTCAGTGTCAGCATAGATGGGTCGGAAATGGCTAAGGCTGAACGAGGGCAATTGGCCTGTCCCCATTCAGCAGGTTTGTGGTTGTGCAGAGACTGAACTAGGGTTGGGGGCTCCAATGTGATGCCCATCAGCACCTCAGTTTTTAAAACATGTTTAATATACATACATAGATGTGTATCAAGTGCACACAATTTTCTAGCAATTGAAACAAAACCTTAAAGGAAAGTAGACCAGGTAGCCAAATAATGTTCATTTAAGTATTTTATTTATTTAAAACATTTGTATGCCGCCCCCATTGCAACAAAGCCTCGGGGCGGTGCACAGCACAGTATCCACACCACTTGTTCATGTCTCAAAACCATTGTAAGGTCCTCAATCAATTGCATTACAGGAGATGAGTTTAATCTTGGCTTTGTAGCATTTGTCTTTCCGTTGTCAAGAGGGTGCTGAGAATCCATTTTCTTTTGTTCTGTAAAGCTGATAATATTCACTGATGTACATGTTCTTTTAATTAAAGACTGTTCCAGTACAAAGTGTAACTATGAAGTAATCTCCTCCTCTTCCAAATAAATAATTTCTGGACATTGTCAAAATGTGTGTTTAAAAGAAACATTAGCTGTACTGCACCACCAGCAATTAACTGTACTAGACAGTTCCTTGTAATCATAGCACTAGCTCTTCTTTCTCAAAAACTAATCACAGGATTTTTTAAAAAAAGTCTTCAGAAATATTATTAGCAGAGTTGAACTCCTTAGCATATTTTTAAAACTAAAAGAAGACTAGATGACTATTGAAAGAATCATTGAGATGGAGTTGCCTTACATTCCAAACTGTTATTGACTGAAATAACATTTCATTCGTCTCATAGGTATGAAGTTCTGCAGTTCTGTTGGCTGTCTCCAGACAAGAGAGCAACAGCGGAAGAAGTACACAAACTTCTAACATACCTCTATATGCAAAGTCAAAGGGATTCAGTGATTGATCCTGAACAGTGGAATGATCTCAAGCCCAATACTTCCAACAGAGAACTCTTGAGCGACTCCGCCTTTCCAATTCTGGATCATTTCACAGGCAACAGGTTTGGCCGTGAGCTGGAGGAAGTCCTCACAGTAACCGAAACAAGCAGAGGGCTCAACTTTGAGTACATCTGGGAAGCAGCCAAACACGACCACTTTGAGTGCAGCCAGGCGAATCCTGATGAAGGCATGAGTTACACCAGTATCTTCTTTCCAATGGAGGTTTTTGAAAATACACTTTCAGAGCAAGGGCCTGGAGTTCTTGCTGAAAGTGGACAGGAATTTTCAGTTTCTGTGCCTGGGCAACTTCCTGTGTTCAATGCCCACAAACCTTCCGTTGGAAATGATTATTACATCCAGTTAGAGGAGAAGAGCGGAGGTAGCAGTGTAAACTTAGATAGCCAGGCTGCTGTATTGACCACCGAAGTAGATTGCTGTGAAGTTCTGCAAGGCAAAAACTCTCACTTCTTGGTTCTTAGCGACTTTGCTGTTGAATCTTCTACAGATGGGGACTCGTCCTGTTACAATACAGAACCCAAAGAAGAGGGCTTGCATGTTAATAGCCCCGACAGCCCTTTCGAAACTATATTTAGTGATACTGCAAAGACAGAACACTTGACAAATACGAGAAATAGGTTTGAAGTAGCTGATATAAATGATATTCATGTGGAGCTTGACGCCGTTTCCTGTGAAGATCTAGAGGAATCTGTAGTTGATCAGGCCAAGAAGGGAAGTTCTAGCCACAGCCCTGAACATGAAACTATTTATTTGCACAATGATACCACACAGCAGTCTGATCCTGGCCTCCTAACTTCGGAAGAACTGTGTGATAACTTTCTTTTTCTTCAAGAGAATAAACTATTAAAGGATACCCTGTGTAACAAGGCTGCTGCTGGTGAGCTCGGTGGAACATCTGACAGCAACACTTTAAAATCACTAAATATGGACCTTCTGGGCATTGAACATAAAACAACTGGGGATGCTCCAGTTCATAAAGATGAGCATGTTCAAATGGGTACAAATAGCACAAGTATTCTGGCTCCAGACCTTGCACAGAGTCCAAGTCCATCTAGGTCACCCGTGATGGATAAGCAACCTGTATCCCCCCTGTTAAGAGCTGAGAGAAACCTTTTCAAAGTAGGAGTTGATGATTATTCTGCTTGTAGTATTCCTTTCTCTTACTGTGAAAAGGATCAAGTCCCTGAAGCCACCGTGACTGAAACACTTTCCTTGAATGCCAAAAATGAAGCTGATGGGACCAACCCCTGTCACAGCAGTGCCCTGCATGCTCAAGAGGGAGAAATACAGTCAAAACCTAAGGGACTTAAATGCAGTAGCAGTAGTTGTGTGGAGCTGGTCCAGGACTTGGAGAATAATCCATCTGAATTAGAACAAGATGGTGCCTGTCCCCTGGACCACATTGTTGACACATCAGTGCAGCTTCAAGAAAGTAACACAGAGACTCCCATCAAAGGCATTGCTCTTCCATCTGTTCTTCCTTCAGATTGTTCAAGTCATGACAGTCTGCTTGAAGACAGTTTGTCAACTCCAATGCAGAGCATGGGGCAGTCTGTAAATACACCAGACTCATTAGATTCCTTAGATGTTAATGAGGTCTTGGAGTCTTTAGTGGGCCAGAGTCCTCAGAAACCTTTGCCACCTGATAAACCTGCAGATAGCGGCTACGAAACAGAAAACCTTGAATCTCCAGAATGGACATCACACCTTCTGGGCAGCAACTCCAATGAAGACACTGTCTTGTCTAATGCTGGTGGTGATAATCTCTTGCACGATAATCCTGCAATCATTGTGTCATCAGATATAAAGACGGAGTTGGAGGCAGCAAATATCATAGATGGATTTGAAGTTGTCTCTAAGACTACTTTTGGTGGCATCCAGAATTCATACAGGGATTCTGCCTATTTTTCTGATAATGATTCTGAGCTAGACAAGAAATCTGAGGTTGCCAACACATCAGCAGAGCCACGAGAAATAATGGAGGACAGCACTTGTAGTGACTACTTTGAAATGGAAAAGAATCGGAATACAGAAAATCAGCCAAATGGCAACCAAGTAGCGGATGAACATTTTGCTAATAACTTGTCTCCATGGATAGAATTGGATGAGAGGCTAGAGGGACACCAGACAGGTGAGATGAAGCAGGACTGTCCTCATAAGGATGGCGACACCATTTTAGTGCTACCCATGGTTGATCCAGAGTTTGTTGATGAAGATGACATTGAACTATATGAGTCCCCCAGAAGTGTGTCTTGTACAGGTACCAGTACAGCAGACTTTCTTCCTGAGAAGGAGTTAAGGCTCACGTCTAATTTGTATGATCCTGCCGAAGTTTTTGAAAAGTCCTTACTGTGCCACCTGGACAGTCATAAGTTGAAAGAGCCAGACATTGAAGGTAAATACCTTGGTAAGCTTGATGTGTCTGGCATGCTCGATCTATCATTGGATGGAGATGATGCTGATGAAGAAGATGAAAACAGCGATGATTCTGAGGATGATATGAGAACTTTCCATCTTCATGGGCTTAGCTCTGACAGTGACGAGGAGATTGTGCATCAAGTACCCATCATTCTTACTGACAAGGATGATGGCAAGCATCTAAGAAGCTTGCTGAAACACCCAAGGCGACTGGGGCAGAACAACCCTCCAGAAAACTCTCTGAAGAATGAGAGAAAAGCTGTAACGTTCTTTGACGACGTCACCGTCTATCTGTTCGATCAGGTATCTTTCAATTTCTTCTGCTTTTTAAGCTATATCTGGTTCCCAGACTCTTGACCTGAAAAAACGATCCTGATAAAGTCTTTGTAAAAGGTGTACTTAGCATGAGATGTGAAGCAAGGTAGGGAGGGAGAATTGGAGAAGGAGGCCAAGTAGCCGCATGCTCTTTGAGGAGTGGTTGCGGTCTGTTGTCTGGCTGTACAGGCACTTTGTTGCAGGAAAAACTCGATCAGCCGCCCAAGTGGTGAGCTGTAAAATGTGGAAGAAGGGAAAAATTGAAATGTCTGTTGTCCTTTGAACTATTTAAGGGTTTGAACACAGGCTATCATATCTGGAGCTGATAATTCGATCTAAAACAAGAGCATCTCAGAATACGTTTCTCATTTCCTGAAGCACTGCATTAGGGTCATGCTGTGTTCATGACAAAGGTAGGGAGATGCAGTTACTAAAATGCAGCCGCACTATTATGATTAGCTGGTGTTACCCTGCATAGTGGGCGTCCAGCATGTCCTCTGTGAACGAATGTGTGTCTGTCTTGTACCATGTTGCAGGGTGCTTGTTTTTAAGTAGGTACAAGACTCTCTGCCTCAGCTGCACTAAGAACAGAAGCACATGGGGCTTAAAACACAATTGGTGGTCACTGTAACCTACAGTTGTAATTATGAAGCACACTGGGTATGCCTGTAATAGAACAGTGTGTGTGTGTGTGTGTCTGTGTGTCTGTGTTTGCTCGCTCGCTCTCTCTCTCTGAAAATAGTCGACCTACTTTACAAAACAACACGGTTGTGTATCTAGTTCTCCCTCGTGTAATGAGATAGCCACAAGGTGCCTTTACCTTGCGGGCAGGCGAACTAGTGCAGCAAAGCTTGGCCATTTCTTAACAGGCCTGAAAATGAACCATGGCTGCATCACAGAATAATGTAGAATTCCTCAGCCGAAGTGATTTGGGTATTGCCTGAAACATTGGGTTCTTCTTTTCCAAGATCATCTTTGTCCTTTTGATGATACTTAGTTTGAGATCAGAAGAGATACAAAATGATATTGATCTTCCCCTACTATTCCAACTTAATTAAGAGGGATTAATTTCTACAACTTGGCATGTTTTCGAACTATTTTCCCCACTGCGTGCAGTTCTGTAGTCAAAATTATAAGGACTGACTAAGATATCCTATCTTAGATGGCTGTTGGATCTCTATTCTGTGTGTCTAAAAGTTTGGTATTTAGGTATGTGGGAGCTTTTGTCTGTCACTTGTTTTCTTTTAGGAAAATATGTTACTTAACAAATAAAGAAGGAAAATTATTTGGACTGTAGTCCTTTGCCTATTTAACCTGTGAACAAATCTTACTGAACTCAGTGGGACTTACTTTTGTGTAAGTGTGCACTGTTAAGTGGCTTGCAAGGAGTTTTTTTTATTATTGATTTATGTAAACTGCATCTGGAGCCTTTGGGAGAGCTAAAGAAGTAACCTAAAATGCTTTAAGTAAGGAAGATAACAGAAGAGTTATTTAACTGGCAGCAAAATATATATATATTAAAATACCAAAGAAATCGTACTGCATTGATCCAGGAAAATCAGTGGCAGAATCTGGCTACAACATTAGCAGTGATCTTGTGCTTCCATTATGAGTTAGTGGATAAGTGACCTTTGATGCTGAAAAAATAGCCAGACCTGAAGGAATAGCATAGTGGAAAGTGTGAAAGGGTGGATGGTAAAAAAAATTCTTCCATCCAGGACAAAAGGAATGGTTTAAGGAGGGAAAGACGAATTGTTAGTAAAGTCAGACCTGTTGCATTTTAATGATTTTCCAGTTTCTAATTTTCCAGTTTTTAGGCAAGACCTTGGCGTTTGTGGTTGCTTCAACTGCTACCAGATGGCATTAGTTATCTAGATCCTTTCCTTTCTGGTTTGGGGGTGGAAATTGCCTTGGTAATTCATCCTGGTGACATGGGATAGACAGACAGACAGAGAGTGTGTGTGTTTCAGCTGATTCCCCTGCAGATTTCAGGAGAGTCTGAGCCCATCTCCTATGGCATCCCTTCTGGGGGTGATTGGTTGGTTGTTATATTTTTATCCCATGGCCTGGTTCCATCTCCCAGGTTCTTTAATACCTACATGAACCTGCTGGATGAGGTTAATGCAACACCATCTATGTGGGGCTTCCTTTAAAGGCAACTCAGAAGCTTCCTCTGGTTCAAAATGCACCCACCAGGACATTGGTGGAGGCAAAGCAACCGGCTCATATCCTGTACCTGTTACTTTGGTTACTGATGTGTTTCCAGGTGAAATTTAGGGTGCTGGGATTGGATCTTTAGATCCCTGGACTCTGTCGGGCCTAGTGATGGAAAGCATGAGGTGCTCTCGCCTTTGTATGAGGGCTGCATAGGGGTTGGGGAGTGGGCTTGTGTCTGGGTGCATACGCACGTTGTACGCACTGCCAACCCACCTCCTCAAATCTCTTCATCCCAGCAGTATTGAACAGTAAGTCAAAGAGCTCTAGATGGCAGCAGGTTCAGGGAAGGCGGCTGCCAAGCGCCTGTAAAATTTTGCCTGGTAAAACAGCCCAGTTTGAAAATGATGGGAGCTAATGCTGTTCCATTGGGTTTATTAGGAAACACCAACCAAAGAGCTCGGAAATCGTACTTCTGAATCAAATCATTCAGCTTCTAACAACACTCCTGACTCTGCTTCAGGCCTTGGTTACTTGAATAAATTTACGAATTCGGAAAGCTCTACTGATGAAGAAGGTAATTAATCTTTGTGTCGCATGTTTAAGTATTCTCAGAGAATGCTCCTTACAACTCTAAGATGCTTAGCTCCAGAGCAGAAAGGTTCTTCTGCTCAGTGTGCATGTTAAGTTCTGCATGTTCTTACCAAACCCCTTCTGTGCCATTGGAAAATGCCATTGCCGCCAGACACGCCCTTGCCTAAGTCCCTGTCGAATCGCAGTCTGATCAATGCAGATAGACCATCCTGACCTGGATAGATCAATCGCCTGAAACTCTCTAAGGAAGAGGTGCTTACCTTTCTATGGACAAGGTAACAGACTTATTTTTGCTTCAGTGATGTTTTCCTTTTAGTATTGAGCCTGCTGTTGAGGCCTTTAGAGTTTGCTGCTCTACTGAAACAAGAAGTTTTGGCTCCAAAGCATTTGTTCACTGATGTCATCTGAGTGTGTGGCCTTATGAAATGAAGCACCAATTCCAGTGAGCCTACAGCGCTGCTTTTCTTGGTTTCTTTTGACCATATCGGAACTTAACAGTCCACATTCCTGTTCATATTTAAGCAGAAAGGTGAATTAACAGTTCAGGCCAAGCAGCAATGAAGACTTTAAATAAAATCCTCCAACTGACCTGGGCATGTTCATATTCACTCTTGTATGAGTTCTGGCTTTTTCTCCCTCTTTTAATTTTGTTTTGTTTTGTTTTAGGTGGAGGTTTTGAATGGGACGATGACTTCTCTTCTCCAGAGCCCTCTTTTATATCAAAGGCAGCAAATACTCTCATCAGTTCCAAGCCTTCTCTTCAGACCTCAAAATACTTCTCTCCGCCGCCGCCGCCTCGAAGCCCTGAACAAAACTGGTCACATCCTTTACCTTACTCCAGATTCTCCATCTCGCCAGCAAACATAGCAAGTTTCTCTCTCACTCATCTTACAGATTCTGATATTGAACAAGGAGGCAAGTATTTTCCATCAGGCAGCTAGTTAGTTACACCATTGTGGCTTTTGAGCAGTGTTTCTTGAAAGACACTAAAGCTATGCTCAAGAAAAGAGAATGAGGGTCAGACTGAACTTTGCATAACCCACCTATTTTAGACCGGGGGTAGGGAGCCTCTTTCAGTCCAAGGGACAAACTCCATTTTGGAAAAGCTTTTAGAGGCCACATTCCAGCAACCGGTGAGGCTGAAGGCAAACCAGAATTGGCACCAAAATACCAGCCTGTTTTAGCTGAAAATGCTAATTGTCAGTCACTAGGAGAAGCAGTTCAATCTTTTAGAATGAATGCACAAAAGTGAGGAAATCACGCAGTGATCCATGGCTGGGGGGAAAGCATCAAGGCCAGGGAAGGGGAGCATGATTGTCTGGCAACTGGAGGATAGACCCACCTGGAACCCTTTGTTTCAGGTTGTGAGCACCTGTTTTAGATCCTGCTGATCGTGTGGCTATATGCAAAGGGTAGAGAATTGATTGTCCTAAATTACTGTTCCTTGGTCACTGATCTCCTTTTGCATCCCTAACCGCTTTCACTTTCCTTTCCTGTGCAAGCAAAGTATTCAAGCTTGCTTGCATCAGAAGTGGCCTTCCGTTCGGGCAAGCGGAAGGTGTGGTGCTGTTCAGGGGTAGTGGAACTGAAAGTAAACCCATGTGGCCTCTCGCGTATGACCAGAGTTAGTTCTCTTGGCAGATGCGCCTTGAAATTAACGGAAGTGACGCAAACAGTGTCCTGAGCAGGTGCTTTTTCCCTGGAAGTTTTCCCACTCCTCCAAAATTGGAAGCCTCCAAATAAACAAGTTCACCCTGGTTCATCCTGTTTATGTTTTTTCTTCATGGTGCTCGAGCCGACAAATGCCGTGGTACTCGTTGGTCCTTGATATCTGGCTCGTACGCTCATATTAGCTTCAGCAGAGAAATGTTGTTTGCCATTGCAGAGAAGTGCTGATTAGATAAGATTCTTTCCCTGTTTTATCAATAAGGCCAGCGTTTTAAGATAACACAGCTTTCTTCTGTGTCCTGAACGGTGACATTGAAGTGTGCGATTTAGACAGTTGTGCCTGAGAGACTTCCAGGTGTGTCCCAGGGGTGGATTTCGTAACAGGAGATGGATGATAATTCTTGCACTTTTAAGCATCAAGGTTCCACTTTTGGGGGTGGGGGAGTCACTGGACCGAGCCTGCTGGGAAATTGTTATAGCACCATCTCTGTAGAAGTAAGTCAGTCAGCTTCTGCTTTCCTCCCCACTTCTCCCGTCATTTCAAAAGCATTTGTCAAGGGAAAATCCTCCGGCACGTAGGCCTGAAGGAAAATTGACAGCCTCTGTGGCCTGCTTCTGGAGGTATTCTTCCTTAATTCCCCAAGTGTTTTTCCTCATCCTCGTGGTTTTGTCCCTTTCAACAGGGAGCAGTGAAGATGGAGAGAAAGATTAAGCATTGGAAGCTTCGCTCAGTGCACTGCCACGCCTGTGGGGAACACCGCCACTCCTCTGCAAGAGCCCCCTTTTAAAAAACAGACCAACAAACGGAGTGCATCTGAAAACGATGGCCATGCGCTGAAGTCCAATAATCAAGCAGTCGATGGACTCGGAAGGCAGCATTGGATCAGGGCGTGAACTGGAAGGTGGATGTTACTGCTTGAAAAGCGTACTGTTTTTTTGGAAACTGGTGCATTTTGCATTTCCTTTAAAAATGACTCCGTGCTGGCTTTCCTCTCCTCCTCCCTCATCGCCCTGTACTTGAAGAATCCTTCGGGTAATTTGTAACATTCTGTAAAATCGTCATGTTCTGGTTTCTATATAGGATTGTATCATACCCTTTTGTATTCATGTATTATCTATACAAGGACATGTACAATTGCACAGAGCCGGCTGCCCCTTGACAGGATCTGGCTGAGAGCTGTCACGTAGTAAGCCATACTTTGGGGGCTTCACGCACTGCTTGGCTGCACATGCACTACTGACTCTCCTTCCCAGCCCCCCTCCCCCCACCGTACAAAGGCACCCTTCTTTGCTCCCTGGTTGAGAGAAGTTGTTGCTTTGGCCTGTTGAACCGGTTTGCTGTGTTCTCTGATGTCCCTTTGCGTGCAAAGCACTTGTCAGAATGCACAGAGCTTCTCTTCTCTTCTCTTCTCTTCTCTTCTCTTCTCTTCTCTTCTCTTCTCTTCTCTTCTCTTCTCCTTTTAAGTAATAATTTCTGGATTTTTTTGTGCTGTTCACATTTCTTGAGGGTCAGTTCAGTTTTTATTCTAAATATTGTGTGTGTGTGTGTGTGTGTGTACATGTGCATACACACCCATTTGCAGTAAAGGGGTTGACAAATCAACCTTTAATTATAGTTGGCTGGAAATGGTGGTCATGGGTGTTGGTATCATAGGAATTTTTTTTCAAGGGATGTCTGGAATCTGTGTGTGTGTGTGTGTGTGTGTGTGTGTGTGAGAGAGAGAGAGAGAGAGAGAGAGAGAGAGAGAGAGAGAGAGAGAGAGAGAGAGAGAGAGAGAGAGCGCGAGTGCGAGCGAGCGAGCGAGCGAGCGAGAGTTTGTCAGCAGTGCTCTTAGTTACTGGGTAACTTCTAGCATTGCTCCTCTCATCTTCAGGGATCCGTCAGCACTTCTGCTGGAAGACTCTAATAGGGGGTGTATTGACTCACGCGGTCACTCTTAACCTTTCTTTTGCAGTCAGGCATTTATAAAGAAGGAGCTTTGATAAAAGTAGGTTCACGGGGAGTCTGCCTGGGATTCTGTGGTTCTCACATGTGGCACAAACAGGCTTTAACATGGATTGGATCTTGTATGCTTCCTATACGCAGAATATCCTGGCGAGCCGCCTTCCCCAACCCCAGCGTCCTTTAGATGTGTCGGACTGCAGCCCACATCATTCTCCTGGGGTTGATGGGTGTGGTAGCCCAAGACATCTGGAGGGTACCAGGTTGGGGAAGGCTGCATGCATGAAGTTCCTCCATGCATACATGCACGTATGGGCGCACACGTTTCCTGGTGGAGTGGCCCTCAAATTGTTCCGTTTCCTGAAGGATGCTACCTGAAGGATGCTACCTGAAGGATGCTACCAGTCAAAGCAATGGCAAACATTGCTTTGACTGCAAAGGGCACGGTTGCATGCACGCCTCAGTAACATTTGTCTGTCTCAATGTACCTCACTCTGAAAATGAGCTTTTGTAATATATGTTTTCAGCAACAGCTTTGGCAGAGAGAAAGGAATGTTTAAAGTATTCTGTTTTTTAAAGCTCTCTGGCTAACCTGCACAGGCTTCTCCTCACTTTGGGTCTGACAGAGAACATCTGTCAATGATATCAGTAGGTTTAAAACCCTCTCATTTAAGAATGTATGGAAGTGTTGTGCCCCCCCCCCCGCCCCCTGCTGTTCTTCACTGTTCTCTTCCAGCCAGGTCGGCTCTTGTTGGCCACCTGGACAGAAATTAGCCTTCATTAAAATTGAAGCTCCTCTTTACAAGGAACTCCGACTGTCAGAAACCCAGCTTGAGAAATGTGTCATTTCCGGTGCTTGCTCACAGTCCACCTGCACGTGCCAACCGGCCTTGTGTAGCAATATTTTGCTGTACCTTGTGATGTTGTCTCTCCCTCTCATTCCTTTTATTTTTTTTTTTTGGAGGGGGTGGGGAAGGAAAAACAAAAAAACAAATTGGGGTGGGTGGGTTGCAAAAACAAATACACGTGTGTGTTGAATTGGCTTTTCAAATGCTGGCGAGAGTTTTGGGCATATCTGAAACCGCTGCTCAGCCGATCCTTCAAGAAAAGAGAACTCCCATGTGAACGTTGAACTCACTATATTGAGGTTTCGCTACGCTGTGGAAGCATGGGCCTCTATTTTGGACACAGTTTGTCAGACTTCCCAACCTCTGTCGGGCTACAACTTCCAGCTGCCTGGCAGGAGATGTTTGGGGTAGCAGCCAGCACATGTAGCGCTGCCTCCAGGCTGGTTTTCTGTGGCGGGGTTAAGTCACCAGAGTTGGTACTCCCTTTTCCACCTGTGCTTTGCTTTTATGTGCCCAGCTGTACCCCATTGACTTGTTTGCATTTCATGGGACAGGACTCTCTTTGGGCGCTCGAAGTTTCTCCCCGGCCTTCTCCAGAGTACCAGTGCTGGGAATCCCATGCCACAGACAAAAGTTCAGTGCCTGAAACGTTCCCTGAGATAGCCAGAATGAGGAGTTGCACCCTTCGGAGCAGTCAGAAAATGCTTCTTGGAATGGGTTCATATGGCTGGCACCAGGGAATGAAAGATTTCCCCCCCCTTGTTTTCAGTCTGTCCTGACCAGAATCTCACATATATGTGACGCTTTAGGATATTGTATGCATTGCAAACATGCAATCTTGCCAGCCCTTTCTGGAGAGAACCCAGTATATGTCCATCCCATTGAAATGAGAGAGTTCTAAATTACCTCCTGCTCTTGAACCCCTTTCCCAGTTGGCAAAACTGTGGTATGGCACACACGTAAACTACCAGAGCTTTTTAAAAAGCCGAGCTTCAAGTTAGTTTCGCATTACTTGCAGCACTGTCCTTTCTAAATTCGTAAATCCAGGCCAGTAGTTCAAATTTCCTAACCCTTTCTAGAAGACCGGCTTTATACCTTTTAATCACAGGAAGGCATTTATGCAATACTGGCCATGGGCTAACATTGAATTTTTTGCACTGCAGTTTCCCAAAAGATGGGATGTCTCAAGTTGGATACGGGAAGGGTTAGCCACCTAGGCGATGTTTGTGAGGAGCTCTTCTGTGGCCTCGCGCAGCTGCTTTTTATTCTTCTCGCTGTAGTTTTTTAGCTTCCCCGGGACTGGAAACCATGAGGGAAGGCGGCTCGTAGGTCCAGGTGTTGGTTTGAGGGAATCTTCGCTGTTGCTGCTGCTATACTGGCATTTTTAATAGCTTCATGATAGGTCAAAAATTTTCAGACGCCTCTCGCTCCCCACCAAGCAGAGGGGACACAGCTTGGAAAAGCTTCGGCCTATGGAAAGGTTCTGCCTTGCACAGAAGTTTTGGAGGCGCTAGAGCCTGGCTCCAAGTTTTACAGTCCCGAGTTGTCTGTCCTTGCCTTTGAGGAGCGGCTGTGCACACAAAGGCAGGGAAGGGGGTTGCTTGGGGGGCTGGGGCGGCATTCCCATGAATCCCATAGGATGGCTCCGAGACCTTCCTTTGGCGCTTGCAGTCGGGGTGGTGAGGTCCAGACAGGGGTTTGGAGCAAGGAAAAAGGTCTCAGCCCTTTTCAGGTGTACAGCAGGGGAAAGATGAAAGCGTGCACTAGAGGGGAAAATCCAGGTGAAGGAAATGTCTCAGTGTGGTGCCTGCCTGTGCTGGCTGGGGCCTGGGTGATGGGAGTTGTAGTCCAACTCATCTGGGGGGCACCATGTTGGAGGAGCCGAGTTTAATGTTTGTTAAGAAGAGGCCGAAGAGAATGTGGAGGCTTTTAATCACTACGTCGTTTTCCAGGTTTGCTATACGTAAGTGCAGTTTCCACCAATTCCTGGGAAATGAAATTCTTTTTTTAATCTGGGGTAAAGCACTCATGAGAGCCATCCATGCCTATTTTTTTAAACAGTATTGTGTATTGATTTGTATGTAGTTCTGACTGTCATTATTATTATGGAGCCGTCTGCATGGTTAAGAGCTTTTAGAGGAGTTGAAACAAACATTCAGCTTAAATTTCATTGATGGCAAAATGGCTATTTGAATCGGAAGGTGGAATTGGAAGCATACAAGCCTTACAAGAAATAGCCTTAAAATTAAGAATGGAGTGTAAAAAAGAAGCAACAAAGAATTTAAATTCAGCTTTAAGTTGTATGAAATATCCTTTTTTTAAAAAAAAATCAAGTCTTTATGGAGTAATTGTAGAAGAGGTGAGTACAAGAGAAGGCAGATAAATATAAGTGTTGTAGACCACCAACCTGGTTTTTACTTTATTTTATTTTCAAATGAAACTTGAATTAATTTAAGATGTCTGGTTCCGTTTAATGAATTGTCTGATCTTGCACAGTGGTAGGTGTAACCTAATGGTAAATGGTACCAATTGATGTGTATATATAATGTTTTGCTCTCTTTGTAAATGAGGAAAATGTATGTAACAAAATCATAGGGGAAAGGTTTTCCTATTTGGAATTTAATACCAGATATGAGGTTTATGGCAATATGCTAGATAATGAAATTTCAGGTTGAATTTGTCTTTAAATTGTGTAAATTTTAAAACTGTAATATTTCTACTGTACATTGATCATGACTAGTGTGATTCAAGACTGCTTGTAATTTAAAGAACCCTATTTAATATTCAAAATAAAATAAAGGTATATATTTATAATATTTGTGTCCTATGCACATTCATTCTGTGACCTAATCTGCATAGGAATGCATTTTTTGTCATTGAACTTTTTCTCCCCTTCCTCAGTTGTTCTTCTTGAGATGCTTGTTTACCTTTTAACATCAAATGCATTGCACTTGGATTTGTTGGTTTAGAAGGATCCAAAAGTGCAACTCTTAAACAGAAGAAAGGCCTCGAATACCCTACCAGCCTTGCTGGGAGTCAGGGACTGTTTTTCTGTCTAAAAATACACAGACTTGAACTTGTTCTTGAAGTTCTGTTAACTGAACTTTGAAAAGACAACTTTGCTAGGATGAATAAACAGTTTTAGAACAGCCAGAAATAAGCAACCAGGTTGACTGGTTTTGATCCTTGGCCGTGATTCAAATGGAATATTAACAGCCGCCTTTTTTTTTTCTTGTTGCTGTAGCTGTTCTTTTGCAGGCCGAATGCCATCCGGGTGACGAAGACAGTCGACCAAGCACTTTTAAGGTGGTTCCTATCTGAGGCTGTTCTTGAGGATCAGTTTTCACTCTGGGGGCTCTGTCCTAACCAAGGCTTCACATAGGAGCTCCAGAGAACATTTAACCTTTTCGTGGGCAGTCGTCGTGAAATGCTTTCCCTCATTTGCCCTTGAGGAGCCTTTACTTTTCAACCGTCCCCTTTTTTAAATAAAAGTGGCAATCAATAAAGCAGAACAGTAATAAAAATCAAAGATGATAGCCAATTTTCAATGCATAAAACTCAATTCCAATTAAAAACGCAGAAGCTACTTCAAGCCACCATCTGCTGCCTGTGGAAAGCTGTCCCTGAAAGAGGCCTTCAAAAAAGAGGGGTTGACATCTTCAGGAAAGCCATTGCACAGTGTGGGTAGCACACCTGAACAGGTTCTAATCCAGAGCAGAATCTCTTGTGATAGGAGAGAAGGCAGGGAGAAGGCGGTCCTAAAGAAAGCCAGAATGGTATAGTGGTTGGAGGGTTGCACTGGGACATGGGGGATCCACCCAGGTTCCTGTCTCCAGTCAGCCAGGTAGCTCATTGAATGACCTTGAGTCAGTCACTGATTTGAGGAGGAGGCGGCCACCCACCTTAGATGACTTGTAAGAGCAAAAGTGGGAGAGACAGCAAAATAACAGGGCTCAGCGGAAGATTGATGGAGATGTCCTGGTAGATCTTGGGGTGAAACATGGTAGATCAGGAAGAAACTCCTGATTCCTAATTTAACAATAGCAAGTAAACATCTGTCCCCGGCTAATCTTGAGCTCACCTTTGCTATCCCTCACCTGTAAAAGCCGGAGGAATGAGTTGGTTTTCTCTGGGCCTGCATGCTGAGTTTAGCATCTTCATGTTTAAAATCCTTAAGCAGTAACTCTGCTGTAGATGTCTTGTGCACCCCGGACACCTTCGTGTACGTGACTCATGGGGTGCAGTAAAGCATTGGCCTCCACCACTGAGCTGCCATTTTTTTTGGTCTTTTTGCATCTGGATCCAGTTGGTAGATCTTGCCATTCCGGTCAATAAAAAGAACTGATCCTGCAAGCCATGATTGGCCTATAGCTATGGGATGACTTTACAGGTAGAAATGGCACGAGCCTGGAAAAGGACTGGAACAGCCCGAGGCACATTAAAGTCCTGTTTCTCTTCCTGTGCCAACAGCCCTTCTGGGTGGGTTTGAACAGGCAGATTTTTATTTATTTATTTAAAAATTTGTATGCCACCCCCTTGCGACAAGCCTCTAAGCATCACTTAAAGTAGATGAGTGGGGGAGGTGCATTGGCGATAAAGCTCCAAGAGGCAGTTTCCAGGTCAAGTAAAAGGAATATTAATTTTGGGAGCCACATCCTTGCATCTTGGGTTCACGGTGAGTCTAAACTCCCTTTCCCAACCTCACCCTCTTTCACTCAACCACAAATCCTTTGCTGGTTCCCATCTTTCATGCAAATTCTTTCCGGTTCAAAATGGTTGAAGTGCCTCTCCTAAGGACTGGTTGGTGATACTAAGAGCTTTAAGCTACAATACACAGATTTTAAAACATTGTCCCGGACATTTTGCTCTCGGTCCCACCCACCACTGGAATGCAGCCTCTTAGACCTTCTGGGAAAGTGAATTGGGTTCCACAAGTCATGTCCAAGCTGTCCTTCTCCCAGCATGTGCTCCCCAGATGATTTGAACTTCAGCCACAGTTTGCACATGCTAAGGTCCAGAGAGCTGGGAACAGAAGACCCAAACATCTGGAGGGCTTCCAGTTGAAACAAGCAACTCCAGGAAAGACTCACTTGATGTCCTTGCCAACAGGTAACCCGCAAACAGTTTGCAGCCCTCCTTTCTGTGGATTCCTGATTGTTGATAGAAGAAACAGTAACGCCCCCATAAAGTCACTGTACAACCATCGGAGGCTGTCTTGTAACAAGCCAAACCTTTGGTTCCTCTGGCCCAGCGTTGGTGGCAGTTGGGGTCAACAACTCTTCTTCCAGAGCTTCAGGCAGAATTCTTGCCCAGTGCTTTCTAGAGTTGCTGGGGACTGAACCTGTACCTCTGGCATGCAGCTCGTGTGCCCTGCCATAGAGCTAGGGCCCCTGCTAGACTCAGCCACGGGGTCGGGAGGAATGCTGTGGACACTACATAACCCATGCAAAATGCCAGCCAGACATGGCTAAGCACCAACCTGTCATAACCTTGCAGCTGCCGCACACACTCTTTGGATTATTTGCAAAAGACCTAGCCAAGCCAAGCTCCGCCTTTCTCACCTGCTCGTGCATTAAAGTGACGTGTCCCAGCCCTAGCGGGCAGTTCGCAGCAGCCCCGAGAAGCCAAACCACTCGCTGTCCTGCAGGCCAGGAAACCTCTCGCCACAGGGTCAGTTGCTTTTACGGCACATGCCGGCTTAAGCGTTCTAAGGATGCTGCTGGCACCTGCTCCATCACCAGGTAGGCACCTGCTATTCCGTTCAGAACTGATGCTATTAAAGACGGGGAATAAGACTGGAAGCAAGACTGGAAGCAGGGGGAATAAAAGGCCATTGGCAATGGGCCGCACACACGTTTCAGCTGAAGTGGGAAAAGGCTGCATTTTTTCATCCATTGCTTCAAAAGTAGGCTTTTACTGTTAAGTTTTCTGTTATTCAAATCATCTTATTCTGGAGTCTTAACCTCTCCTAATAGCACTTGCTTTTCCAAATCTTGCATAAGTAAGAGGAAAGCAAACAAAAAGGAAATGAAATGCATAGCTTTTGGCTAGAATTCTCAGGGGAGTTAAGAACAACAATGAGCAGAGGCGAAATGTAGGCAGAGGGTCCATCTGGACTGGCATGCAGCCAACTGCGTGTAGGAAAGCCACAAGTTGGACCCCGGTGTACAGACACTGCCTCTCACACTGGCCATTATCCTTGAAAGGTGCACTACTAGCAGGTGATGGGGAAGGAAGCAGAGGTGTCCACGGGCCAATTCACAGGTCGGATCTGCCACAGTGCGTATGCTCAACTTGAACCTGCAGCCAGTTGCCTGGTGGAATGTACTGGATGCAACACCTGATGTTTCCATGCACGGACGTCCGATATTGTGTAGTCCAGGAGGGAGGTGTGAGCGGTACAGAGCCAGCGGAAGAATGGTTGGACCCCGTATGGGCAGCTTTTCCTAGGCAGGGTCTGGCCTGAGTTGATGTCTCCATCGTTGCTTTGCCACTCACAAGGTGCGGATTTTGTCAAACATCGTTGACTAACCAGAAACAACACATGAAGAGAACCTCTGCTGGCTGTTGGGTTGGGAACTGTGGGTCGTTCATGGTTAACTAGGATGAGCTCAGGCTAATGGTAATACGTTTCAGCAACAACCCACATTCTACCCATACTCAACACTTGAGTGTGGGTTATTGTGTTGTCTGAATCTTACAGGTCTAGATCACCTTTCAGCCCTAGCTTTACAGGGCTAGGAGGCAGCTATCCCAGCATGAGGAGGATTCCCTGCAGCTGGCCCAAGAGGGCTGTGTGCCCCCAGGAGCAGCAGCTGGTGGAAGAGGGAACAGAAGACGGAGCGGCCCTTTGGCCTGTGTATGTCCATCTGGGATGGCCAACCCAAGGTGGAGGCCCAAATGGCAAACAACTTCTAGTTTATGGGAATCTTTATCCGTGATCCCAGGAAGCATTGGGCCAACTGGCAAGTTCTGGGGCACGCCGCAGTTCTTGGAGGCAGTCATTCTCCGAATGGCCCAGCAGAGCCTACGCTCCTTCTTGCTTTTACGGATGGAGCGTCTGAAGCTTAGCAACAGCGGCTTGCCCAGGGCCAGCCAGAATGTGCATGTGTGTGGGGCTTAGCAGATCTTGAATCTGAGCTTGGGCCAAGTTGGACGACTTGCCACTTGTCATCCCGCAAAGGTGGGCAACCTGGACTAATGAGTCCCTGGGCTACTGTCAAAAGTCCTCTGCAAATGATCTGGCACTGGAAAAACTGATCTCCTCCTTGCCCAAATGCTGGATGGGGAAGATGGAGAGAAGGGAAGGAGGGAGACTGCGGACACGTGTGCGCGCACAGAAAGGGGGTGGTTCACTGTCTTCTGGATCTGGGCCCACCAAAGACTAGTGAGAAGGTATCCCTGATGGAAGAAGGTCCATCACATGTGGGATCGCGTCCTTGTGCCCATAAATTCCCCCTGCATACTCTTTGGCAATACAGAGGGGGCTTTGGTGCATCCTGTAAAGCCCATTTCTTGCTTGTTTATATGTTTGCAGCTGAGTTGCTCCCGCACTCCATTCTTCTCCCCACCAGAAAGCACAGGGTTTTGTGTACTCCGATGAAGTCTGACCGTGTTCACCCTTGATGATCAATGCAGGTGCTGACATACAAAACAGAATTGCCCTTGCAAGCTGCCTTGATCTTCATCTGCAGGTGCCACTCACAACTGAGACGAGAGGTGGGAAGTCTATTTTATACAAAGGTGTCCGTACTGGTGCATAAAATATCGAGCCAGAAGAAAACCCAGTGAGGAGTGGAGAAGTTCTAGGCCTATCCCTCTTCCTGCTCTTCTAGTTTTCTACTCACAAGGAGTGCTTCAGGAGCGATCCAAGCTGAAATCTCCCCCATTGCGGCCTGAAGTAGCCATTCCCTTTCCACTGTTCTCTAGTCTCCACCGCTTTCCATCTCTCTTGCTGAGGGTTGGCAGCCTCCAGTTGTTTTGGCCCCTGATGAGGATGAAATTGTGGCTCTGGTAGCAACCAATCTGGTGTCCTCTTTTCCCAACAGCCCCACTGGTCGTGCAGGAAGCTTCTGCTGATAGGAGCTCGTAACAGAGAAGTTGCCGTGTTTGTGTTCTCGCGTCTACAACCGCGCGGACGATGAAGGCCAAAAGCAAAGGGCTGAAACGCCGCCACGTGGTCAACAAAGAAGCCGTGTGCCAGGAGCCGACCCAGAGCAGGGATGAGCTTCTGAAATGTCTGCGGCACAAAGGAAAGACGAACACGGAGAGCCCGAAGGCCGCCTCCCGGCCAGCGAAGCTCACTTGGAGCTCCAAAGACAGGCGCCTGCGCAGGCTGGAGAGCAACGAGCGTGAGCGGCAGCGCATGCACAAGCTCAACAACGCTTTCCAGGCCTTGCGGGAAGTCATCCCTCACGTCCGGGCAGAGAACAAGCTCTCCAAAATCGAGACGCTCACCTTGGCCAAGAACTATATCAAATCTCTCACCTCTACTATTCTACGGATGTCTAATGGGCACCTCCAGACACTCGACGGCTCCAGTTCTGGTAGCAAATCCAAACTGTACGAACACTACCAGCAGCAATGTGAGGACGACGACGAACCGGCGGAGCAATTCCAGAAATACTCCACCCAGATCCATAGCTTCAGGCAAGGCAGTTGAAACTGTGGCGACCGGACCACCCCCGGGTGCATTTCTGTCCTTAGGAAAGGACTCCAAAGAGCGGCGCGACAGCAAAGGACTTTTCATTCATTGCTTGCAAAGGACTCGAGGGAGGCATTTTTGTGCTTCTGGTTTGCCTGGAAGGATCCGTGAATCCCCAGAGGATTCCAAGCAGTGCCAGGTTCCAGGTCTGGGGGCCACCCCTCCCTCACCGGGAGATGCTCTGCCTTTGTCACACTGGGGCTCCACTTGCCTGCCAGTGGGCAGAGAACTGGGAAGCAAGCGGGCCAGTGCTTCCCTGCCCCTCCCCTGCAGCTCCACCAGCGTCGGGGTGGAGGCTGCTGGAGAAGTGGGCTGCAGAGTGAAAAGCAGCACGTCCAGGTGGGCCCTTGCCAGATGGTCCCAGCTGCGGGGCGGATCCTTGCCATCCATGCCCACCACTGGCACCAGCCCTGTCTGCAAGATGGCTTTGCTTTTCTGCACCCGTGGGAACGCATTGCAAGATAATGCACCCGCACCTCCCGCGTTTGCTCAGGGCTCCAGCTAGCCAGCTAAGCTGCCACCCTTCCAAATCACCCTTCTGCTGTCCCAGCTTTAGTTTTCCATTTTTCTTTTACAATGGCACACTTGACATTCCGTGGCTCTTTGGCATGTCCAGCCCTCATTGAGGGCGATGGGAAAAATACTCTCAGAACGGTTTCAAGAAAAGCAGTTTGTCCTCACGGACATGTCTAGGATCCCGTGAGCATGCTGAAATCCACGCTCTTAGTGACAACACCCCTTCCGCGCTGTAGCCCTACTTCAGGGTCTATTCTGTCAACACCTACTCTCCCTGTTAGCCGAGGGAGCGGTTTTAAAAGGAGTTTGGCACACCCAGAACTCTTGTGCAACTTGCTGCAGCGGTCCAAACTCTTTCCTGTGCTTGCTGGCTCCTTTTGAGATTTGAAATTGACTCGCTTTTGCCCTGCCAAAGAAGTCCCGAAGGAAGGCAGGTGTGGCAAGCCCAGGCAAGGAAGAAGCAGTGGCCACTCCAGAGTTAAGTGGCAGGAACTGTCAGTTGTGTTGCCACGGCTTGTAAAAAGCAAATTAGCAGGTTTGGAGAGTGGCCATGTGTCCTCTTTTATAAAGAGCAGTCCTCTGTTCATCCTTTACAGGGGTTATCCTCTCTTCCTAGGGGGAAATCTTTTTTTTTTAAAAGTGCCCTCTTTTTGAAGGGTTGCCTGGTTCGAGTCTGGTTTAAAGATAAAGATCCATCTGAAGGGGCCATTGAAACTGTCCGTCAGCCCTTAGAACAGGAGATGCCAGTTCAGGCAAGGTACCCGGGGTGTGCTTAGCACCTTCCCAGTGCAGTGAGATGTACAGGACTCCTATCTAAATCCAAGTCACTATCGCTGAGTGTGAATATGCGCATTTAAATTAATCCGTGCAAATTGCATGTGAATCAGCAACTCTTTTCCTGTCATAGGAGTCCACCCAGTATGGCCTGGATGTCTCTGGCTGAGGGGCTTTTGTGCACCTTGCTTGTTTCCAGTTCGGATTGGGGCCCAGTGCCCCACAGCCAAAGCAAAAAGCGGATGCCCCTCCATCTGTAGCCCCTAACCCCCTGCTTCCCCTGCACATAGTTGTGGCTCTTTTACGCTTGCCTTTGGCCCTTGGCAATAGCAGGCCTCCCACTTGGCGAGTGGAAGGACCTGGGTTCACGCCAGTTCAAAATAACTCAGCTGGGTAGGGGTTCCCAAGGCCTGAAAGAACAGCCACCAGGTAGATCTTCCTGCTAGGTACCTCCCCGTGTTACGTTCATAGAATCATAGAATAATAGAGTTGGAAGCGACCAGAAGGCCATCAGGTCCAACCCCCTGATGTTGCAGGACACCAAGTCACACCATCCCACTCAGGTGGCTGTCCAGTTTCTCCTTGGACGCCTCCAGGGTGGGAGAGCCCAGCATCTCTCCAGGCAGCTGGTCCCACTGCCGTATTGCTCTGACTGTGAGGAAGCTTCTCCTGATATCTAGCCCGAATCTGGGTTGTTGCAACTTGACTCAATTATTGTGTGCCCTGCACTCCGATATCAGCACGAAGAGATCTTGACCTTCCTCTTTGTGACAGACTTTGAAGTACTTATAGATTCATGTTGATGAATTTAACAAAAACTTCAAGACTACTCGGCACCTTCTAGAGGGGCTGGACCATGCCTCCCATCATCCCCGATGGATTGGGGAAGGCCCCCTTAACACAGAGCTACTGGTCACACTTCCATTGCCCTGGAGCTAAATTTGTGCCTTCTGAAAAGACAGCTTGTATTCTATCTGCTATCTTCAGCGCCACAAAGGCCCGAAGGTGCAAGGCGCCATCTTGGTATCAATTGTAAATAAGAGTAGCAACACGAAACTAGCAAACTTCTTTTTTTGGGTGGTAGTTTGTACAATCTGAAAATAAATGGGGACCCTTGTTGAGCCTCTTTGATTGGCAGGCAGCCGAAATTGGTAATGCCGGTTCTGAGCAGTGTGACGCTTAGTGGAAGAATCAACGTTAGTACTGTGACTTAGGAATAAAATCATGAAAGACACTATTCTATCAAGGAAGTTGGTATTGTTCTCTCCCTCCCTCCGCATGACACAACTTCACACAACCAAGATGTTTCTTTAACAGGGTTCACCATGTAAATCTTCCGCAGGTTGATCTCTTAGCTCAGGTGTGGGCAATACTTAAAGAAGACAAGACATTCTCCGTTCAGGATGCCTGAATCCCACAGGTGGCTCCAGTGAGGAATGCATCCCTCAAAGTTCGGGACTTGAACCTAAATGCTCGCTTTGTCAATGTCCAGAATCAGTGTCTTCCTTTTTGGTGTTGGGGTGGGGGATTTCATAACAGCAAATGTGAGCGTAAGAATTTCAAAAAGCTTTGTTTTGCCAAGCTCGGTCGACCGAAGCTGTGCCTGCAGGAAGGCAGCGATCGGAGGCCACAAGAATGGCAAAAGCAGAGCTCTCGGCAAGCAGCCTCTGGAAAGACAAATAAAAGGCTAGAGCAATTTCAAGGTGTTTTAATTGCAAAGTAAATAACAGCGGCTGCTTTCAAGAGGAGGAGAACCACATTGCGAACCAGGCTTATGATTCTGACGCGGGAAGGTCTTTGCTCGCTTTCCCCAGCCTTGATAATCTTCCAAAATGTTCCATGAAAGTGTTGTTAGCCCCGGCCATCCCTCCCCTAATGCACACAAACCTGCTTCCTATAATAATTGGGCATCGCTGTACAATGGATCAAAGGGTTTAAAATATCAATGAATGGAAATGGACAAGATCACAACCGAGAGGTACGTTATACGAAGCTGCAGCAGTTTCTGCCACGGTGCCGCACAGGTGCAGAGGGCCTGCTTCACCTGAGCCAGTGCAAACACAATGCCTGGTGTTTGTTGGTGTCAATTAACCTGCATTTGTGGCTAGTTTGCTGATTAAACTGGCTATCAAATGCTATTTGGGATAGACAAGCTACCCTCTTTCCTAAAAACAAATTCTCACTTGCTTTTGATTTCTTTTCTATTCTTTTTGAGTGAGCTACTCGCTGGCACTATTTTTCACTACTGCCCCAAAGTGAAAAGCTTTCTCCTTTGTCTTTTAAAGAAAAAGTTAAGGTTCTAGTCCTAGGTGTTTTCAACATTCTTTTAGAAATGAAACACAATCAGGAGGTGAGGCCCCCATTTCACTCTGTGGAGGGAATTGTGGTCTGCATTGGACAAAAACCCTCAACATATTGATGTGTTTGTCTGCAAGGAAATAGGGTGAGAGGGGATTGATTTGTGACTGTCTATCTATGGAAGGGCTGCTGGAAGTGTAACAGTCACAGCAAAGTCCCTTGGACAGCTTATCCCACGCTCTGTGTACTGGGATACTGGTGTGGGCTTGAAAAGCTTCTTGCTGGAAAAGGACAGGGCGCTTAGAGAGAAAAGGGGGAAGAATTCCTTACAAAGGGGACCATTGTTTATTTCAGGACGATTATGGCAAAGGCGGTCTTGATAAAAGGCAAATCATGTGCATCATTTCGGAAGAACAGGTTAAACGCAATTAAGCACTAACGAACACAAACACAGTGGTCCTCATGGCAGGCCGCAGGTTTAATAGGATCTGCCGCAGGAAACTTGGATCTGCCAGCAAGCGCTTGATCACCTTTCCTAGGCACTGTTTGCATTCACGCAGGCACAGAACCCTGGATTGTGTTCGAATGGCATTTTGGAGAGCAAATGTCACATCTGATGGGCGCAGAATCCACCCCACCATGGGCATCAGCCAGCACAAAAGAGTAGGAACTACACTCCATCCAAAGCATCCATCAAGGGAATGCCAAGCTAGTCAAGGGAATGTCAAACAACGGATTTCTTTAAATCCGCTCCGTTGCTTTCGATGGGACTTCAACTGTGCTCACGCTATTATGCTTAATAATTCCACGTGTCAATTGCCGCAGCGAAGAAAGCTCTCTCGATGCAACTTAACCACAAATGAAGACATTCATAATTAACATGGCAGGTAAAGGCAGGCTCATTGTGAAGACAATAACACAAACTGAACACCATAAAACTGAATATAAAAATGCCCAACAAAAATCTCCAACACACAACATCTCCCCCCACCTCCAGACACTGCTGCATTGCAGCTCCCCTCAGCTCAAGCCCCCCTCACCAGGGGTGAGGGATGACCATTCAACAGCCTACCTTACAGGGTTGTTGTGAGGATAAACTAGAGCAAGCAGAAGGGTTAACCAAGTTGCTTTGAATGAGTTGCCTGTTTAAGCTCCCTCGTAGGCAAAAAGGCAGGATCTAACAATAACCAGGAAAGAAACACCTGGAGGGTCACACGGTGCCTGCCCTAGCTGTTGGTTGTTGGGTGGGCGTGCGATTTAAATCAGTCTTTATCTCTGCTGCTCACTCACAAAGACTGAGTACGAAGCCAGAATGACTTGGTTCAGAGCTGGCTTCTGCTATCAGCTTCCTAGGAGACTTTAGACAAGCTGGGTTCTCTCTGCCTCAGTTCCCCAACTGCATTATGGGAAATAACCGATCTACCTTACAGGGTTGTTGTAAGGATTTTGCTCCAGAATCTTAATGTTGGATGGAAATCTTCGTACTCATAATGCCATCGTCATTTCTCAAAACAAGGATGGAGGGAGGGCCAGACTGGAGGCTTCTGCATTTCCGGAAGGGTGCTTCTAATCCAGACCCAACTTGGTGCTGTCCAGATTTTTTGGATGATACCTCCCATCAGCCTCAACCCCTGGCCACACTAATGGGTGCTGTAGTCCAAAGCATCTGGAGGACATTGGGTTGGGAAAAGCTGGTGTCATGACTCGCTTGGCACGGACAAACCTCCCTTTTACACATGGAATGCAATGGAATGGAATGTGAACTCGATTTCCTTTAGTCCAAACTTGCAGGCCAGGTTCCAGGACTCATTGTTTGGAGTCATCTGTGTGTTCTTGCCTTCTCAGAGAAAAACTCTGTGACATTTAGGAAGCTGCGTTGATCTTACGGACAGGAATTTAACTTAACCACCAATAAAATTGGGGAGTCTCACCTCACCAGTTTTATAGTACTGTCCTTGCTTTTGGGGAAAGACAAAAAGTTATTAATTCATTTGGCACAGATCAACAGACTAATAAGGGAACAAGTGGGACAGACTGTACAACTCAAAAGGTACACTTACTTGAGTAAATACCAGCCTTGCCTTTGTTATGCTTCTAAATGAAACGGTCGGGAAAATCAGATCTTTGAGAGATATATAGATAGAAAGCTTTGGTGCTGAGCTTGTATTCCTTCCACAAATGCCAAGCCTGGAATGTAGAAAAGCACGCTTTGATTTTAATTGTACCGAGCAGGTAGTTGCTTTCTTCCACAGTTATTCTGGGGAATTCTGGGGTGCTTTGGAAGTTTTGAGGGGGTCTGAAGATGGAGTTCATCTGTGGCTGGTCACAACTCCCCCCAAGCAAACACCTTACAACAGCCCTGTAAGGTAGGTCAGGAAGTCTTCTGCATGCAAGAGCTTGTGGTTTGATTCTGCAGCATCTCCCTGCTGAAGACATGGCGAACCACTGCCAATCAGTATAGCCAGGCTTTCTTTGGACTTCAGCTCCCATCAGCCACAGGCCGCATGGCCAATGGTCAAGGATCTTGGGCACTGATGTCCAAAATATTTGGAGTGCACCAGCTGACAAGGGCAGTCCCAGGCCGTCAACTAACACCTGTTCAGAAGCAGGATCCCACTAAAACTCCAACCTGGATTGGATTTTTTTTAACCCTGCGCATCCTCAGCCCACAGCTTCATGCCAAAATGCCCCCTGCGCATGATCAGGTTAGCCTTCTGGCAAAAGTAATCTGCTTCTTTCCCCAGGCAGGAGGGAAGGGAAGAAAAGGGGTAATTTTGTTACCTACCATATCTTAAATTGCGGCTACAGGGGGTGGGGGGGGGCAGTGAACCTGGGACATTTGTACATGCAAGACATGGAGTCAGCCATTCATTCCCTTTTGAAGATCTGCTTTTAAGAATCTTAGCACTTGTGCAGCTGAGAAAAGACACACCTGTTTTGCTCTGCTTCTGTTCAAGGAACAAGAAGTACAAAGCCATTTCTTCTTTTTGGCTCTGAATGCTTTTTTTCTCTCTGCCTTTGAAAGCAAAAGCCCAGATGGTGCTGGCAACTCGTTTGGGTACCAAATGCGCTATCCGAAGCCTGAAGCCCCAAGGTGGTGTTTCTCAAACACCTCATTAATGGTAACTGGTGACCAACTACTTTATCATTCTACATATCCATGTGTACACTCATCAGATTTTAACTTTTTCCCCTCCCTCGACACAAGCGTCAATCTCAAAAGCAGAACACTTACTGGAACTCCGCTGCCCCTCGGCCAGGCCGATGAGAAGTCCTGCCCCTTTAACAAAGCTTTTCTCGCCCTGTCATGTTTTAGACTCCAGCTCCTATCAGGCAGATTGTCCAATGGTCAGGAATAGGAGCCGGAGTCTGAAACACCTGAGGGTACCAGGTGGAGCAAGGCTGTTTTAACAGGTACATTTAAAAGGGGGGAAAAAAATCAAGAGACTATAAAAATATGGGCTCCTGACCATGGGCTTGCTTGCTCACTCATCTAATAATTGCTCCTGACTGCTCCACCACGCTGTGGGAACAGCTCAAAGCAACTCATCAACCTAAAGAGGCCCTCCAGGTGAGGTGGCGGAGGGTCCCTGGACAAGACACCTCCCAGGCATTGCTTTTCCCATTGAGCCTACCTTCTTGTTGCCATGGCCACCATCTGCTTGTGCTCTTCATCCTCTTTCCCATCATGGGTACCGCTTGTTTGCTTGCCAGGCAGAAAGCTGGGGACCAAGCGGGCCGTGGCATCCCCTGGCCCTCCAGCACTACCACCATGGTCTGGGCCAGGTGAGCTGCAGGTGAGCAAGCAGGGCGAGGAAGGGCACACCTGTTGGAGTCTTCCAACTACAGCCCTGCTTGGGGTAGGCCATCCACGAGTGCCCAGCCATGCCGGTCTTTGGCACTAGCCCTGGTCCCAACCACCAGGCAGCAGAGTAGGCACGGACAGAGCGAACCCGCAATTTTGAGCCCTCTAAGAAGTATGGGCGAGAGCCATCCCAGTGAGAGGTCTTTTCCCCCAAACTGGAAAGGAGGCACCATCTAGAAGAGACTTTCCGATGAGCCATTCATGCACGGATGTGACTCTGCAGCCCTCCCTATGCTGTTGGCCAGTGATTCCCATCATCCTGGTCATTGGTCAAGTTGGGTGGGCCTGCTGGAAGTTGGAGTCTGAGAACATCTGGAAGGTTACCACTAGGCACAAGGTATGTATCCTTGCTTCAAAACTAGTTCTTAAAAGCCCCACATATGCAAATGGCTTACATCCACTAAAGGCACAATCCTATTAAAAGTAGCCTCGTGCCTGGAAACCCTTGAACTTCCACTCATCCAATGCAAGCTGGGAAGAGCGGCAAAAGCACTTTCTGGATGCCTGGCCTTGATCCCAACAAAACAGGGCTGCGAGAGGCGTTGGACTACAGTTCCCATAATCCCCAGCCTCTGTGGAGGCTTCCATGATGTGGAAGAATGATATACTGCGAACACATCAGAACAGACCTTCAGGGAGACACTGCAGAGCTTTCTTTATAACCATCTCAATCAGTACAAAAATAGCATCGATCCAGTAGCCACCTCACAAATTATCTTGTGATGCAACCCCACCCGCAAGCCCACCCCTGCCACACCGCTCCAAAGCGAGAAAGCAGTTTGGGAAGAGCACGGTGTCACATTTAATAAATATGCAAGAACAAATCCCCTTCTTCTTCTTCGATTGTGAAACATTTAACAGCTTTGATTGTGAAACTTGGTCTTACTTTGCATCAAGTACATTTACAGTATAGGCCCTACAATGGATGGACATGCAGACATTTTCTTCCAAGACGGAACGGCTCTAAAGCCAATGCAAAGATGTTAGTTTGTGTATATTTAAAAGGCCACACACAATCACACAGGAGGAGAAGAGGAAGAACGAGGATGAAAACCGCCCTTCACAAAAAAGGCTCTCTCTCAGACCGATGCCCCTCAAATATACATTGTAGGGTTCCAAGTGATGCAGGAACAGGCCTTTGTTGAAGCAGCTTTCTCAAGCCAAGATGCTTTCCTAGAGCTTCCCAACCCCGGGATGCGGGTTCAAATGTTTACTCTTGTCTACATGCCCCTCCAATGTCCACCTTAGAATCATAGAATGGTAGCGTTGGAAGGGGCCATGAAGGTCATCCAATCCAACCTGTGCTGTGGCAGGACACCAGTTTACACCATCCCACTCAGAGCGCTGCCCAGTTTCGTCTTGAATGGGAGAGCCCCCCACCTCTCCAGGCAGTTGGTCCCACTGCCGTATTGCTCTGACAGTGAGGAAGCTTTTCCTGATGTCCAGCCTGAACCTGGGTTGTCGCAACTTGAGTATTCTGTGTCCTACACTCTGGTATCAGCAGGAGGAGATTTATTTGAACTCCATCAAGTGTTTAAATAAGGATAATAAAATGCTGCATTTGGAAATGCAAGTTAGCTAAGTTTCCTTCAATGCCGTAGTTAAAACTTAACTTCTGATCTTTTTAGAATTTGAGATGCTCCCGAGGCGGAATCCCAGGGCACACCTTTTGGAGGAAAAGTTGCACTGAAGTCAGAAGCAAACATTGCTTGGACCATATGATCAAACACATTGCAACAAAAGAGCAGTGTTCAAACAGACCCATGCGCAAGGAGAAGGCAATTACAAGTTCATTTTAAAACGTTCCTCCTCCTCAAAATCTCCCTTCCACAGACAGTGAGCCTATCACAGAGGAAGGCTTTTATCCCCTGCTCCTTGCCAGCAAGCCGTTCTCTGATGCTCTGCTTCATACACACATACCCATCATCCTGATTTCAAAGTGACGTGGCTGAGGAAGTCTCTCCCATATTGAATTTAGGGCCACGCCATGGGTTCGGAAACATTTATGGATGTGATTGTCCAGGCTGGGGTGAAGATATGCCTAAGCCCTACAGCAGGACTGAGTCTGGGTGACTTTTAAAGGTAGGACTACCATCTTTCCAAATCTGGCAGTCATCTCCTCTGGGACTGGCAGATCCCTTAAATTTGGGGAAAATGAACTTCCCAGTTCACTGAAGAATCGGTCTTTAATATGGAACATGATTAGCAATGGATGCTTTGGCAGCTCCTGTTCCAGTCACCTGCTTTGGATTTGACACCTGCAGCAGCACCACGGTCTAATCCTCTCGGAGAAGGGGGGTTTCGTTCAGAGTGCAACCTGGGAGCAGGGAGTGAACAGAGGGGGGTGGAGGCATCAGTGGAGGGCAATCTCTGCCTGGCAGAAGCTGCTCATCTACCTCTCCCCAGACCCCAACCCCAAACTCCTCCTTAGCTATGAGCTGACAAGGGGAGTTCTTTGTGTGTGACTCTCCATCCTGTCCGGAGACCAAACGACATGAGCGGCCTTCAGAGAGCCTGCAGGGCTCCCCCTCCGTCCAGCGGCTGCTCATCCCATGTGACAGTGCAGGATGCTTAGCTATGAAGATTTTTGCATCGAGCTGCTCGCTATTTTGCCTGCCAATTATTCTATGCACACATGGGAAGCATCTTTCCATACAGAAAGAGGGGCCCTCCTTCCAGGTTCCTAGAGGCCGGCTCAGGCCGCTTCCCCTTTCTGCCTAGTGCCTCACACCCTAGGACAAGCTGCGGGAAGGTGGCAGGGACTGGAAGCTCAGGGGTGTTGCTAGAAGCTTAGTCGTGCTGGCGATTTTCCTGGGTGACGTTTGGCACAGGGACAGGCAGTGCTGGCCAGTGTCCCTTGGCATGGAATCGTGCGGTTTTGCTACTCTTTTAGAGCCAGCCCAATGGGTAGCGGGCAGGGGGAAGAGGTGCCCTAAGGAGGATGTAGGAATGGGCTCAGCTCAGACCAGACACCTTCCAAGGGAGCGTGGCTCCCACCCACCGGACGTCCTGCCCCTTGACCCACTGGAGTCCGCAAGACTCCCGGGAAGGATTTGCAGGAAAAGAACATGAACCACCATTCCCTCCAAACAAAGCAACACAAATAAATACCCAAGGGATCAATTCACATTCATCTCAGTTTGCGAAGACTCTGAGGACGGATCCAGTGCGATGGGGAGATTTGGCAGCATCGTGCCGAATAAATATCACCAAGGGAACAAGAAAAAGCCTGCCCCGCAAAACATTCACAAAGGAAGTTCCAATTCTGCCAGAAGTGCGCCAAGGGAATGTGGAGCTCCCCCGTTTTTTTAGTGGGCTTTGGTGGGGGTCCCCAGTCCCCCTCCCCGAAGGCCCCACTGAACTGAGGAGGGGCTGCACGCAGAGGCGGAATGCAGGCCCGGCAGGACACAACTCCCTCCCTTCCCTTTATGGGCAAGGAATGTGCTTCGAGGCCAAGATGGTTCCAGGCGTCTTCACATGACCGGGGTGCATGGAATGGGACACAGAAAGGGAGGACGTGTGGAGGCCATTCCCAAGGGAAGGATGGGCGGACTCAGCACCGCACGGCATTCTTGTCCAAGCCCTGAGTCAAATCCACGAAGAGGGAGGGCTGAGGAGGGCCGTTCTCCTTGGCTTCTACCTCGCGGGGCTCCGGCGGAGGCTCCACGGAGGTTTCCCTGGATCCCGGCTTGAAGCTTTCTGCTGCATTGGCTCGTACGGTGATGTGCTCCCAGCCGCCCTAAAGAAAGCAGGGATGCGAGAGACGGCTGGATTGCTGGGGAAGAACTCCACTGCAGAGAAGCTGGGTGGGGTTATGCCAGTGGGAGGTGGAGCGAAGAGCAAAGGGGGCGGGGCCCAACGCAAAGGGGCTGGCCAAAATACCAGCGTGCCTCACCTTGAAGCTCTTACTGCCCTAAGCCAAACCTTAGGGGAGGCATTTAACCCTTTGAGAATGGGGTGGGGGGGAGGGAAAAGGCACGAAAGCCAGGAGGCCACCAAACGGTCCGTGGGGAACGCCAGCAGGAGAAGGGGGGGCTGGAGTGCCACCGGAGGCTCTGCTCCCCTTTTTCAAATGAATTTCCACGGCAGCTTCCCAGGATGGAGAAGCAGTAGCAGCAGGGCAAAACAGCTCGTCAAAATACCGGGAGACCAAGGGAGACACTGCGACAACACAGCCCTTGTTTCCACCCATGCAAAGGAAGGAACTTGCCTCCCCAGTAGCTCTTAGGCCAGGATGGGATGAGATTGGAAATGGCTCTTAATTGTCGTATTTATATCCCATTTTTTCCTTTGGGGAAGTGCAGGCGGCTTCCATAATCTTCCTCCTCTTTGTGTTACCCCCACAACAACCCTGTGAAGTAGGTGAACTTGCCCAAAGCCACTGAATGAGTTCCAGGGCCAAATAAGGACTCAAACCTGGATCTCCCGTGTCCCAGTCCACATCATGCTGGCTCTCACTGCTATTACACTGAAGCTCAACTGAGCCCGGGTGTTACATTGGCTAAAATGTATGCGGTATATACTGCAACAGCTGGAAGGCCACTGGATTCACTAGTGCAAAGGACAGACATGCAGCTTCGTCTGTTGCACAAACACACCCACAAAATGTGCGAAAGAATTGGGTCGGTGCAGCAGCTCTTCTCGGTTACTTGGTGAAACCCAAACCCTTTGGAAGTTTATTCTCCAAATCGACACCTTTTCCTAGAGTGCAGTAAAGGGATGGGATGTGTGGGCGTTGTGGGGGTTAGGGGTACTCACCCCAATGCCGTAGTCCCAGGAGAGTCCCTTGGGTTCCAGCGGCTGGACTCCCGTCCGATGACAGACCGTCCCACAACTCAAGCTGTGGCTCCCCTGGACTTTGTCAGCTATCACCCAGACCTAGAAGAGAGGGGCACAACACATGGGGTCTCAGAGACCACCGCTCTTTCCTACACGGTGCACAAACCAGTGTGAGCCCCGGGATGGCTTTGCCCATCCCCAGCATCCCAGTGGGGAAAAAGCCACCCAGATGGCCCCGGGGGTGGGCTGCGCCCAGAGGTGTTCTCCTGCAGTGTGCTTCCTGGGTGCTGATTGGGCGGAGAGAGGGGAAGCAGGGGCCCACCCGGCCAATGCTAGGATCTGCAGCCAGAGTCCCAATCCAGCCTGTCCAACCAGGAGGCCAGGCGGCCTTCCCTGACCCGCCCCTTCTGTTTGGTATTCCCCAGTTTTTGTGCCATCCCTCCCTTTGTAAGGAGCTGGGGAGGAGATTTACACTGTGATGGTGGAGGCAACTCTATTAGCATTATTAATCTATTACACGGCACTCAGAGCCCATCTGCAAGCAAGCCAAAGCCGCTTACATAGCTCCATTTTATCCTCACACCCACCACCCTGCGAGGAAGATCAGGCTAAGGGGGAGAGACTGGCCCAAAGTCACCCACTGGGCTTCATGGCTGAGCAGGGACTAGAATCT
The DNA here is from genome assembly GCA_023646645.1 of Varanus salvator macromaculatus. Lineage (NCBI taxonomy): Eukaryota > Metazoa > Chordata > Lepidosauria > Squamata > Varanidae > Varanus > Varanus salvator. The sequence continues at coordinate 7,937,845 of JAIXND010000852.1, read as the reverse complement.
GGCTCTCCCGGGGCCCTGTCCAAAGCTCTAAGCATCACCCCACCAACCTGCAAATATTTAAAATCTCAGGGGCAGGCAACGGCAGGAGAGCCACCTGTCTGTCTGTGCCTCCAGACCTGGCCCGCAGCAGGTTGCTGTGTCCCTTGAGCTGCTTCTCAGGGCTCAAACAGAGCACTAAACTGGGAACTTTTAGCTCCCCCACAAGCTGAACCACACTGAGCTTTCATGCTGTCTCCCTTGTACAATCTAATCTAGTCTGGCCGAGCCTAGAAAGTTAACAATTCACATTTTGATACTCTGGTGCAGGGAGAATCAAAATATGGGGCCCACTCCAGCACAGAAGCACCCCCAAATTAAAGAAAGCTAAAGGTGCTGGAAAAACCTTCGGCCACTCGCAGCATCTCCCGGGCAGCGGGGTGGGATCCATGGGGTAGTTTCCTGTATAAACATGCATGGGGTTACCCCCTGGTCATCCCCTTCTGTCACAAGCCCTGGTTACTTAAAACGCTGCACTCAGACCTGGTCCAAGGGGCCAACGGAAACTTTGCGGACGTTGTTTGAAACGTGTTCCCAGCTGGTTCCTTGAGGGTAGCTTGGCGTGATGCCCTGACGATACCACAGGTTTCCTAGAAAGTGTGATAGCAATCCACTCATTTGGAGTACTTATATAGCACTAAGTGCAACAAAATCCCGATGCGGCTTACATATAAGCACGTTTAAAAGATTTGCATAAAACCACACTTAAAATATTAATACATTGTTTTTAAAATACAATTTTCAAAGCAGCTCCAATTATAAGATGTAATCAGAGCAGGCTGAGGAGGAGCAGGATGAGTCATTCAGTGCTGAGCCAGGGAAGGGTAAACAAACAGGTTTTCCAGAGGGGTTTAAAAAAGGCCACCTTGCCATCAGCTGAAAGGTTTCCAAAGCCCGGATCCTGCCACCGGGAAGCTATTAAGCAGACCCTGCCTGATAATTTCAGAAAGGCCAGCCAAGTATATCAGGATGATTAATTACAGGCAACAGAATATAGATCAAGGTATATGAAGTATATAATTATGTGTGGAAGAGAACTGTATCAATGCCAGTACAGGTGGACAAGAGAATATCAACTCTGTTTTTGCACTGACTGCAATTCTGGCAAAATTTTTAGACACAATCTTAAAGGCACAATCTTCTGTGTGTTTAGACACTGGCAGGACTTTTCTTTGCCTGAAAATACACAGCACTGTGTCTTAATAAATCCAAGACTCCTTCCCATTTTGTGTTGACCCTGGAGGAAGAGGGGAACATTTCTCTTTGAAGGAGATTAGGAGGGTGGCTACCCGGAGAAGGGCCTTCTCTGTGGTGGCGCCCAAATTCTGGAATTTGCTCCCCAGAAAGGTTCGCCTGGAGCTGACACACTATTCTTCCCATTGCCAGGCCAACCCTTTTTATTTCCCCTGCATTTGAAGGTTTGATTGTGATTTTAAGATGGGGTTTTACTGTATAAAAAACTTATTTGGATGCTATGCTTCACTCTGCTTTATTGTAAGACTGTCCTGAGACCCTGGTGGTGGACGGTATATAAACGTTTTGAATAAATAATAAAACCGCTTGAAGGCAGACGTGACCCCAGTGTCACAAGTGAACAAGGGCAGAACCATCCACCTCTCACCGTTTTTGTCCACCACAAACACGGAAGTTCGTCCCACGGACACCTGCTTGATCTTCTGCTTCGGTGGAGAAGGGATGTGGTACCAGCAGTCGCCTGTATGGGGGTATTTGGAGAGAGGCCACAATGTTAGTGCAACCAGCCAGAGCAAGTTTTGTCTTAGCTGCAAAGGCTGAAACATTCGAAATACCCAGGTTCAGAAATTCTCACAGAAACACTGTTAGAGCCAAGTTTACTCATAACTAACGTTAAGTCCCATTGATTTCAAGAAGCTTGCGAAGGAGGACTAAGTTTGGATCCAACACAGAACCTCCTAAAGCCTAGCCTGTTTCCACAGTCTTTTTCCAAGGGCTTAAGTTAGCGTTAACTCTGGATAGTTTGGATGACAAGTCTCATCATCCCCTGCTAGCACAACCCTGCTGGCTGGTATCACGTGCTTTGAGGTGGTCAGTCTGTGTCAGGGCTGCACCAGTTCAGGCTGGAGCTGGGAGACTCCCAGGAATGCTCTTCTGCATTGAATGAAACAGGTATTGCCCACTCTTGTGAATTTTCTATGTGTGGTGAACCATTTTGGTGGGGCAGGTTGAGAGTTGGGCCATGTTTGAGCGCAGCCTGGAGAAGTGGAACAGCCCAGGCACGAGTGGACCACCAAGATGCAAAGAAGGCCATGGCTGGCCCAACTCTCTAAAGACACAAAGACTGGAACAATGGAAGGTAAACCATAAAACCACCACTGAGTTACCTTCTGGTTGATTTGGTGATACCGAACCACGGTAGAACACAGAGCCATCTCGGGCAACAGCCCAGACCTGGTGAAAAGCACCGATGGAGACCGAAACAAAAGGCTGGTTTGTCCCCACGTGTAGCCAAGATGTTCCCTGCGGGGAGAGAATAGCCGCCTTGAGACTTAGAAACAGGGTGAGTCAGAAGGGGCCTCCTGGGCCATCTAGTCTGACCCCCGGCTGCAGCTGGCTCCACTCATAACATGCCTACCATGTGCATGTCCACCCTATCCTTGAACACCCTCACCACTGGGGCTTCAGCCACCTCCCAAGGAAGCCCATTCCATACCCTGGGGGTCCTAACCATTAGGCAGTACTTCCTGGCATCCACTGTAAATCTTGGTTCCCTGAGCTTTGCTCCATTGGAACACATTGGTATAAGCAGCATATAAATGACAGTATAAACAAACACACTAAGGTGGTGGTTACAAAGCTCCTGTGATTCCTGGGTAAAAATACAAGAGCAGGGTGTTGAACCCGAGTCCTGTAAGCCACGTCCAGCCCACCTGCTTCTCCCCTCTCCTCCGATTGCTGAAGGGGAGGTTTCTCACTTTTGCCATTTTGCCTCTTGGACCCTCTATCTGACTCACGCTGCTGCTTTAATTTGCAAACTTCCCTTTGCACTGCCAAAAAGGGTAGCACTCCAGATGGAATCAGAAAATCCCAGCTGTGTGAATGTATGGAGAATTTACCTGGCGTCTCTCCCATTGTTTGGTACTACATCTCCCATCACATCTACCCACTGGCCTCCTGGCTGGAGCTCAGGCAAATGTAGACCAAGATACTTCAAGGATGCCCGTGAATTACCCTTGGAAACTGTGTGGATTTCAGCTGGGACAGGGAATTACTTTAGTGTGAAAGATTTGCCCTTGAAGGGCCCTTGTCTGCAACCCCGAAACAGTGGGCTCCCTTGCCATGAATTACAGGAGCAAATTCACAAAAGTTAAAAACCCAAGTGTATAAAACCTAAATGTCAAAATACTACAATGCTGTAGCCTTGTAAAAAGGCACACACGACAATGAGCAATTGGAAAAACAAACACAATGCAAACTACAGTTGAGGAAAGGATTTTACACTGCAATTTGAACTGTTTTCATTTAGATTGTTGTCTTTTCCGAATGTTAGCATTTAGATTTTATACACGATTATTGTGACACAAATGTCTTTTGTCAGGACGCCCGCATTTTTAATATCAAACCATTTGAACTGTGCATGTTTATATCCCTTATCTCTTTTCTTAATAGTCTATATTTATTATATGCATTTATTTATATTTATTTCCTGCCTTTTTGCTACAAGGGACTCGGGCGGGGGGGGATGTCGAATCCTGCCCTGCATCTTTATCCTCACAACCACCCTTTGACCTGGGTTAGATCGACAGTCGGGAACTGTCCAGAGTTGCTCGATCCATCAAAGGAGGGCTTGAACCCGGACTCCCAAGTCCCACCCCAGCACTTCCATGCCATGCTGGCTTGGTGGCTTTTAAAGGAGCATCGCTTGTGGTTCGCACGGGGAGGGGGAGAGAGAGGGGGGTGGGAGAGACCCTTACGGCCGGGTTCTGGGGAGTGACGCACAGTCTACAGAGAACATCGCCCTTGTCACTGATGGCCCAGAGTGCGACGAACTCTTCCTCGGTGGCGGGCAAGCAGGGGATGATGGACACGTCCCACAAGGGAATTGGAGGGACTTCCAGCCAGGGTCCCGTAGTGACGATTTTACATTTCCTGGAGAGACAGAAGCGAGGTGGGGACGGGGGTGGGGGGAAGAGGGGGGGACTTGTTTTAATGCACAATTTGCGTTTCAAAATGAAATGCTGACTTTAAGGAGCGTTCTTTCTAAACAGTTGGTTTATTGTTCCTGGGAACCACTTTCCGAATCACTGCGAGTATGTGGCAGGGGGATATTTATGTACTTACAAGCTGCCAAGTAGTTTAAATCGCCTCGCAAGGCAGCGCACAACAGCACAGGCATCCTTAAAGTCTGAGGCCAGATGCCGGGCCTTGCGGCAGACAAAGGCTTCTGAACTAAAGGCTGACCCAAGCACTGTTCGCAGAGGCAGGATTCACAACCGTTGGAGGCCCGTCGGGTCTTCCCCTCGCCCCCTCCGGGGCCCAGCAGTCTGCATAGGCAGCCTCAGAGACAAACCGGCAGCCAGGCGATGAGTCACTGTCACAGGCTTCCAGCAGTTAATTAAAGGATGTGTGTTTTACCGATTAGCAGAGCCAAGGGGATACAGAAAGCGCATGATGCAACACTAGCACTGGACAAACACCGAAGCAGGGCAGCGCGCACGCGTGAATAAGGAATGTGCAGCCGGGTGGGTGAAGCCGAAGCAAGGAAAGGAGAAGATGCTCGGTTCCTTCTAAGATCTGACCAGACGCGTCTGAGTCATCCTCGCCTCTACAGGGACTAGCACCTTAACACTGGCCTTTGGTCCAAAGGAAAGCCGAGAGGCGGAATCCTGAGATTTCTGGGCAGCCCCATTACAATCGCAGAACCAGGGGGCTATATTGCTGAAACAAGGACTGGGAGGAAAGGCTCCTCAAAGGGTCGTAACTCCGTTAGGCCCAGCACCTATGTGAAAAACCCTAATTATTTTAATTATGCCCAGCAAGATATCTGTGGGGGTAGATTGCAATATTAAGCATTCCTTCCTCCTGCATGTAGTTTTTAACCCTTCGTTCGCTAGCCCGAACCATGCACAAGGTGCGAACTATGCCCAAGTACTTTTGCTCAGTAGGCAGCAAGCGAAAATACACTAGGAATTTTGGCCAGCGCCTTTTGATTTCTGCCCCGTGCAGCCCCTGGGCACGTCTCCCAAACTGAATCCAGCCCCTGGGTTGAGAGAGGGTCTGCACCCCCACTATAAGGGAACATGGCGGTGGTCATTGGGGTGAAGCTGTCGTGATTAAGAGCACAATCCTACGCATATTCGGGCAGAAAACATCCTGCAGTTCCCACTCTGCCTTGGCTGAGAGGCCGGCTGGATGTCCTGAGAGAGGGAAGACCTGAATGATCTCCGCATCCTCCGACTTTCTTTAGTTTAAGTTTCCAAATGGAGCAGGGATGGACGAGAGGCACGAGGGATGCGCGAAGGATATACGTGCAAAGGCAGAAACCCCGAATCGCCTGAATGTGCCCAAAGTACGTTGGAAGTGGAAATGTTTCACCTGGCCCAGCGCCTCCGCCGCACAAAGTCCTTCATTGTTTTGTGGCCGTGATAAGACCTGCGGGAAAAGGGAAGACAGCATCTTCAAGGCTGTCCATCAGCAGAGATAAGAATTTTCTTCTCTGTGCTCTTTCTCGAACAAAAGGGCTGCTTGTGGCACCCGCTTGGTGCCCGCTTTGCGCGCCAGGGCTGATGGGGTCAGCAAACGGACAGTGCCACGTGTCCCTTTGCTGTTTCAGATCCCTTGCCGATTTATTTATTTATTTTAAGCTTTCTTATACCGTCCACGGCAAGCGTCTCGGGATGGTTTCACGATAAAAGCAGCGCAAAATAAAATAGGTTGCAGCAACCAAAACTTCCCAATAAATAAAACCCAAGTTAAAACCTATTACACATTAAAATAATGGGAAAATAGAAAGGTTTTGGCCTGGCGCCGAAAGGAATAAAGCATCGGCGCCAGGCAAGCCTCTCTGGGGAGCATATTCCATAATCGGGGCGCCACCACAGAGAAGCCTTCTCTGGGTAGCCACCCTCCTGATCTCCTTCAAGGAGGGCTCCCGAAGAAGACCTCTGCCTCTGATCTTAAGGGCAGGAAGGCACACAGAGAGGGAGGCGTGTATGAGATATTTAGGTGGAGTTTGGCCCCCACTGCCCAGAAGGTGCATGGAAGAAACCGGGGCCTTCCCTAGCACGTGCCACATTTGGAGGAGAGGGAGAAATCCTTACGCCGGAAAATCCGCCGCGTATTGCCAGCCTTCCCGATCTGTGCCTCCCGAAACACTAAAATCGATGTACCAGTCAGATGCCTGGAACATGAAAAGAAACAGAAAATTGTATGAAATGCTGCTCTCCGGGGAGGACCGACTCGAAGGCCTGAGGGTGTTTTGCTGGGCATTCGAGGGGATTTGGGAGGATTTTAAGAAGCAGGTCCCTTCCCAGAGGCGTAAGCCAGGGGACCTAACAGAACCAGCGTTCTTCTTTTCCCTTTCAGAGCAGAGACGAGGAAGTCCAACGAACCATATGCTGATTGCGGACAACCACCCCGGTCAGGACAAGGAGGGACCTGGCCCCTGCCCCTCCTAGCAGCCCCATTTCCGGAACCGATTAAACATACCCAGGACCACTGCGGCGATGGGGGTTTGGTGTTGGCTTTGGTGCGCTCCTGCAAGCCGGAAGCATCACTCCACATGTACCGATCTGTGGGCAGGCCCCTGGAGGAGAGGGACAATGCTCGGCATCTAATTCCATACATGTTCCGCAAGCATCGGAAGCAAGGTGTTTAGAGCAGCGGTACCCACAACGGGCAGTAATGTTTACTCTCAGAACAGACACACACCCCATCAGAAACCCTGTCGGCTTATGCCAGCCATCCCCGTTTCAGTGCAGTTGTCCAACTTCTGTTGATATGATCTATTTGATGCACTGGTGCAGACTTTCAAGATTTAGGCACACTGTCCTGAAATTAGGGGCTGCCAGCTCTCTACCCACTACTCCACACTGGGTTCCCAAACCACACAGGTGCACACAAATAAATCGGACAGCATGCAAGAAAACAGACGTGTGTCTTCCAGTGACCGCAGCGCAACTCCGGAGCTTCATTCCATCCCTGCCCGATATAAATCCAAAAGTTTTCTCTCCATGCACCCTCATGTGGTGAAATTTGGTATCTATCCACCCATCAGGGAGAGGCTTCCAGCTTTCCCTCGCTTGGTCATGCATGGGATGTAAGAGCTTGAACAGTCACAACCTCTGTCCCTCCCAGCTTCTCACATGCTTAGATGGACAGGCAGTTTTGCAAAGTCTGTGCTAAAAGTGGGCTGAGAGACCTAAGCCACATGCTGTCTTGAATCCCAATGAAATCCAGATGTTTCCCTTTCCTTCGGCATGTGCAAGGCCCCAGCTGGAATTGGGAACGCCAAGTGTTTCTTGGAGTAGTTAAACTTTTCCACCTGGCTTTTGCCCTTGACATTTGCCCTTGCCTCTGCCCTCGAGCCGGAGAACACCAGAATCACAAATGTATTCATTTATTTAAAACATGGGAGCTTTCTTTCCTAGCATCCCCACGGAAAGTGGGAGCAGGATGGCTTCATGCACACTATCACAGATGTTTTGACCACTGGCTTGCCCTACGAATTGAAACTGGAAATTGGGAGCTGAGCTCGGCGTATGGGGCAAAGAGAAACCACAGTCGGCCGGACAAGCACTTCTCTTTCTAGGAACACAGGAGGGACTCAACCCCAAGGAGTCTCCCAAGGAAGCCGTGCTCACTCCAACGGGCTGATCCCGAGAGGATCGGCCCACTTACCTGCTGCTGTATCCGGTGACCGGGTTCCATCGCTGGTTCTCATAAATGTAGACACACTTCACATCGGACTGTGCAAATATGTTATCGCTGCTGCTTGCCAAACCTGCAAGGACCAGTCCGCTGTTATTTCCTGTTTGTTATGCATTTCCCGTTTTGTTTAGGGCTGAGTTTTTAAAATTTTGTGGTGCTTGCCTTTCGTGCAAGCGCTGGCTTACGTAATGCATCAAACATGCCACACAGTATGTGAAAAGCAGCACGGAGCAGCCAAAAATTTTGCCATGGCAAATGGGCCTGTAAGAGTCAAGCCGAGGGCTGCGTTACCTGAGAAGAAGCTTCCCCCGTATCCACCTGTGTAGACCCAGGCGGCGTGGTCATAGCCCACGCCCCATACGATGCCACGGCTGTTGCATTCGATGAGTCGGAGGTGCCCCCCCACCTGGCGCCAGAACCTGTGGGGGACACGGGCATGTGCTCAGACTCCATCCAAGATGTGCGGCACCGTGCCGGAAAAGGTGTGCATTTGTTCTATTTTGGCGCATCCTCCACAGCAGAGCTTGTCAAGGGTAGCATCCGGCTCTCTCTTCCCCAGTCGTGTTTATTGTTAAAGGAATGTTAAGCCGGGAGAGACATACTGAGATGCCTTCGGTTTCAGGGTCTGGAAAAGACTTGGATGTAGGAGCACGTGGTCCTAGTCGGGGTCTCCAATCCATGGTGCAGAACCTTTTTCAGCCTGAGGACTGAATTTCATTTGGAGATGCACTTGGTAGACTGCACTGCAGGGTGGGTGTGGCCCAAGGCAAGCAGGGGCAGCCAAAGGCAAAGGAGGGGGACCCCAAGCGCCAGCACTGCGAGCAAGCCGGCCCGTTTTAGCAGTGGGGGTGCTGCGCAACAGCAAGGAAGTGCCCCCAGCCACTGGCAGCCAGGGAAAGGAGGCAAAGCCATTTTGGGAGCCTTGGAAGGCAGGCGTTGGACCTCCTTGAGGTGCTGCACCTGGCTCGAACCACTACACTGCATTGCCTCTCAGTGAAATATTGAGCTCTGGGGTGTCAGATTCGACTCCTGGGAACGCCGATGTTGCTCTGTGCTGAAACAGGATGAGCTGCCAAGATACCTAATCAGCTTTTTCTTCATTTCCCTGCTTTTTCTACTACAGCAATAATCCAGAAAACAATTTTGTGAAGCAACAAGCCCTCACCCCCTAGCGGCCCTTTTGGGAGAGCACCCACACATTGTCTAAACATTCCCTATGTGCCTATTTTTGCTACTAAGCCAGGGACTCCCGCTTTAAACTACACCTAAGATGCACCACGGTGTAGGGATCAGAGTGCGGTTTAATAAACGGCCTTCTTCCTTGCTTCTGAAGGGCAGGACTGCAGACCTCTTCCCCGAGCTTCACACCATGAAGTTGTGGGGCCGGCTCTGGGGCTGGGCAACCCACTCTTGCAGAGACCCCTGAAGCTGCGGGAGTGGGACAATGGCCCACCCTTCTCTGCCTGCTCTGCGGGCCCTCCCAGTGCAATTCTGCCACGGCTTGCGTGATTTCTCTGTCGCTTGGCACACAGAGAGAGGCCCTGCCAGCAAGCGAGAGTTAAGCGAAGGTGCTTACATTTGGTCGCAGGGCACCGGGGACGCCGCCGCCTCCAGGCCAGGGCTCGGCTCGCTCACGAAGATGTCTCCCTTGCAGGTCAGGGACCAGATGGCCTGAGGGGAAGGGGGGCCCTGGATCTGCCGGCTTTCGCAGCAGGACATGCTGAGCAGAGACAGCTGGGAGGAAGCAAAGGTTTCGGCACAGGCAGAGGGAACATGGCATTTTCCAGTGGCACAAGCCTATCTCACCTTTCTTGCCCCTTGCAAGAAACCCCAGCTGGATCACACAGTCCTCTGCCCATTTTATCCCCACAACAATCCTGAAAGGTAGGTCAAGGGGCCAAATGAAAGGCGACCCCAAGTTCACCCTGGTACCCACAGGTGCTGTGGCTCATCATGGGTTAAACAACCCGTGGGTTAAACAACCCGTGGGTTAAACAACCCATGATGAGCGGCAGTGTCTGTGGGCACTGGGTTGAAGTTGCAGCCTCCTCTTGGGACCAACATAACCCACACGCTGCCCAGTGTCTGTAAAACCCTCTGAATCCTCCTTCTACAATGCTTCCTAGGCCTTCTCTGCGGTGGCACCCAGACTCTGGAAGGTGCTTCCCAGAGAGGGACGCCTGGCACCGAGCCTATACTCTTTTCGGTGCTAGGTCAAAAACTTTTTATTTAAACAACATTTTAAAATCAACAGTTTTAAACATTTAGTCGCTCTCGTTATGTTTTGTGATTTACTGTTTATGGTTTTGTTTTATACATTGTTTTGTTTTTAATTCATTTCTTGGAAATGGTTGTCTTTTAAATTGTCCTTTTAAAGCACTGCAAGCCGTCCTGAGATTTTTATATGATAGGATGGCATATAAAAGCTTTTAATAAATACATACACTCATTTTTATGAAAAGGCCCCCATGTGGTGAAAATGGACTTCAAGAGAACCCTTCAAGTTACTGGGTGCGGGGAATAGAAGAAGAAATTAATAAATAAGGAAATAAACAACCCCAGCACTCCAAAGACAGAGCCTGGCTTCATGCTCAGTGCCACGCATTCCCAAGATGCAGTTGGGCCCGTGGGCTTACCCAGTCGTGCATTTCTTGCTCCGTGGTCGCAGCCAGTTGGATGGGCCAGCGCTGCTTCGTTCTTTCTGCCGTGTACAGGGCAAACGAGTGCCTGGCTTCATTTAGGATTTCAACCAGGATGGTGACCTCGTTGAGGAACACGTGGAGGTACTTGGAAGAAAAGCACACGGGCAGCAGAACGAGAGGGTATTAAACGGAGGAGCACAGATCGAAAGAGCCAATCTGGGATTCGTCTGTTTTTAAGAATGTGGCGAAATGGAGTAGGTGCATCCTTTTGCCTTGGGCACCGGGGACAATGGTCAAGGATGCTGGGAATTGCAATTGAGTTGTAGTTTACCAAACTTGAGTTCTTTAAAAAAATAAGCCACCATTCCTGGCTTGCTAGCAATGCAAAGCCAAGATCTAGCTGGAGCAAAACAGAAGTCTGGTTTATTCTATTTCAGCAATGCTCTCTCAGGGCCACATTCCAAAGGAGAGCAGGACAAGGGGCCAAACGCAAAGACGCATGGCCAAAAAACCTGGTATATTTTAGATATTGTACTGTCATCCTTATTGACGTTATTTCTATACTGCTTACAGCTGAAGCTCTCTGGGCAGTTCACAGCAATTTCTCAAACATGCAGAAAAAGAAATGCAATAAAAAATATAAAATTACGGAAAATGCACAACTTTAAAAGTTTAAAATTTCAAGGTACAACAAGGTAAAGCGGTCTAAAACCATTCAAGGAAACTAGACTTAAGAACTGACATAACTCAAATGTTTAAAGCCTGAAAGTCACGAGTTAAGCTCTTACATCACGAGTGACCCCCAATGAGAGTAAAGCTCTTATTGTCGATTGATTGATTGACTGACTGATTGATTAAAACTTTTCTAGAGTGTCCCTTGTCATTTCAGTCTTTCAGAATCAGGGGAGAACAACAAGAAGTTGGGAAGCCATCAAACCCTCAGCAGGCGGGGGAAATTAGGTGAGGCCGGGTGAACGGATGCGACTGCATGAGGGTCGCGCGGGCCCCCGGGGCCTGGCGTTCCCCACCCTTGCTGTACTGTGACGTGCGGAGGCCGTGCCTCACTCGTACCTTCTTCTCTTCATTGTGCGTGTAATAGATGAAGAGTATGCTGTCCCGCAGGCCGTCATTCCCTGTGAACTGCTCCAGGGCCACCCGCACATCCACCCAGCGGTACGGCTTCCAAGTTCTCCACCACTGCAGGGTGCCATTTTTCACCCAGACAGACTAGAGGAAGAAACACACAAGGGACAAGGTTGAGGAGACGCCCTGAAGAACCAATCGCAATTTCATCTCCCGTTTTCTATGCAAGAGGATCGGCGCAGAACAACAATACCAAAATGGTGTGAAGAAAGCAGAGACTGGAGAAGCTCTCGGGCTTTCTCCTTTCCTAATCCTAGAACCCAGTGGGGGCCACCCCACAAAGCCAACAGGGGGGAAGAATCAGGAGAGACAGAAATGGATGGTGGGAACTGAGTTGGTAGTGGCTGATGAAGAAAGAGATTTTGGGGTTGCAGGGATTCTGGGGTCACGGGGGGCACCGTCAGGAAAATGCCAACTTAGTGTGCAGGTGCTGTGAGAGAGGTAAACTCCACTTCAGGCATAATTAGGAAAGGAACTGAAACTAAAAACTGCCAAGATCAGACTGTTCTATAAATCTTTGGGGCAGCTGCACTTAGTCAACTGTGTATAATTTGGGTTTCTCTTCATGAAAAGGCATTATAGCCTTGGAAAGGGGGCACAGAATGGGACTAAAATGATCCAGAGGCTGGAAGAACATCACTGATGAGGGACAGTTACAACAGCGGAAATCGCTTAGCTTAGAAGAACGGTGAGCGAAGGGAAACATGACAGAGGCTGTAAGGACAAAACCGTGGGTTGTAAGGACGAAGTGGAGAGGGAAACATCTCTCTCCTTCTTCCATAATCCTAGGACCAGACGGACTCATCCCATGAAACTGACGGGTGGGAGCCTCAGGGGAGAGAAAGAGAAAGGCTTCTTCATGAAGTGCACAGCTCAGAGAACGTGCTGCTCATGGGCAGCTTTTAAACAGATCTAATAAATAAATAGATCGATAGATCGATCGATCGATAGATAGAATGGAAATAGTTCTTCTATGGGATTCTGATGTATACAGTTGCTGGGCAATTTGGCAGGAGGGGGCTGTTGCACTCTTGCCCTGCTTGAATGATCCTGCAGGCAGATGATGCGGCTTGGTGGGACCCCTTGGCCCGATCCAGCCCCAAAACGCTTCTTCTGCTCTTACTGCTCCAGCACAAAATGGAGCATCAGCAAGCAAGCGGGATCACTTTGGAAGGGGCTGGGGCCCAGCGGCATTCTGCTACCTGCAGCCCCGGGAGCAGTGTGCCTGCAGTGGATCGGTGCAGATCAGGTCTAAGGGGCTCCTCTAGGTTGCCTTGGAGGTCCTTTGGAAGCCAACTCCCCTTCCCGGGACAAGGCAATGCCGTTTCGCCTTTACCTGCTCGACAGCCTGTTCGTAGTGCCGGAAGTTCTCCAGCTCCCGCCGGGTCCTTTCGGAGAGCTGCTGAAAGATCTGTTTCCGCCACAGGGCGGTCTGGGCTGGGGTGATGGACAAGGAGAGGGACTGGCCAGAGGAGGATAAGGCTGTGACAGAGAAGGGGACAACAAGCATTAGGTGACGCGGAGCTGCCGTTTTGCTACTCGGACTGGGAAGGGCACACGGGCTGCACGCAGAAGCTTGCACATCAAGTCCCTGAGATCTCCTGTTAAAAATGCATCATGAAGCAGGCAAAGGGGAAAATCTCTGCCAGAGGCCGAGTGACCTGCTGTCAGCCAGTGCAGGCAATATTGGCCCAGGGGGCTTTTGACCTGGTAAAAGACAGCGGGTATTCAAGCAAAGGCCGGGCAACCGCCTGCTACTGCAAGGCCGGTGCTGAGCAGGGAATGGAAGACACTGAATTAGATCAGCCTTCCCCACCTGGTGTTCTCTGCATGTGCTGGACCCTGGACCCTCCCCTGGCTCAGGGAGATGATGGGAATTGCAGTCTCATGCATCTGGAGGGAGGCTACCAGATTGGAACGGGTGATCTCCAAGGGCCCTTCCAACTCAGGGGCATGAGAAAATTCTTCCCGACAGCCTGGAGCTGCTGCCATCACAGCAGCTTGTCTTGCCCTGAAGCGCTCCTCTGGTCGCCCCAGGCGACAAGGAATTGCATGTAGGCGAGTCTACAAAACTGATGCAACGCGAACGCCCCTCCTTTGCATTCGGCACAGAAAACTCTGGAATGGGATGGCGCCCTGGGGCTGAATGAGGGTCGACACCCACCGCTTTGGCGACGCTAGGGATGGCACGCACCTGCGGGTGCCGTGAACCACTTCAGGCTGCTGTGCGACTCCACCAGGCAGCCTCCGCCAGAGACCCAGACCCAGAGTGGAGGCCCGTCTGCCGCGAAGTGCTCCTCCATGCCCACGGATAACGTGCCCAAGGAAGACAGGCTCGATGTCTCGGCCAGGGAGCTCGTGGCTGCCGCAGCTGTCCGGCTCGCCTCCTTCAGGTCGATGTCAGCCCACTGCAGTTCAGCGGGATGGGCGTCTTGATCGGGGACGGGCTTCTCTGGAGCATCCCTGAGCCCTTTCGCCCGAGCAGGGCTGGCTTCGTCCAGAGGGGAGACAGTCGGATTGGCGACAGGGTGGGCGTGGTTGTTGCCATCTTCTTGGGTGCCACATCTGGGACCGTGGCCATCCCCCAGAGCCAGGGGTGCCTCCCCCTCAGGGGGAAGCTCCCCGTCCAGCGGGAATATGGAGCTGGCTTGCTCTCTGATGTCATCTGTGAAAAAGTGGCCAGCGCTTTGGGGAGTGGGCGAGAGGGGTGAGGAGAGAAGGAAGGCAGGCCTCACATCAGTCCTCCAGATGGGAAGGATTACAGCTCCCATCATCCCCAGCCAGTCTGGCAGACCTGCCTTTTTGGTCCCTGCAGAGACAGCTTTACCTTAGAGTCCTCCAATTCAGGCCAGAAGAGCAGAACCTCAGGAGTGGGGGGCCTGCCGGGTCCCACCCAGTCAGGCCTGCCTGGAGACCTCTCACCCCATGCCCCCTTCCCCGGCTCCACCTGGTTCTCCAGCCACGCACCGCTCAGTGGCTTCCCAGCTGCTGGGGCATTTCTCCGCCATGCCTCTGCCAAGGCACGGGGGTCCTAGTGGGGGGGACCCCAGAAATCTTTCAGCCTCCGTTTCCTGCCACCCTTTTAAATCGTTTGGGTTTATGGGTACCTGAGGAGACTCGCTGAGCTGCCGGTCTGTGAGCGGTCGCTGTCTGTGCTGCACACGATCGCTTTCCACATCTTCCCGCTCAGCTCACTCGGCGTGACGCCTTGGCGGAAATACACCACTCGGTCCTCGCTGCTGATTCCCCAGACCTGAGGGGGCAGGTGGAAAACATGAAGAAGGGCTTACGGAGGGGGCGGGGGGCAGGCTCAGGGCAAACTAGGCACATGCCCTGAGGAGAACGGACTGGAAGCTACATGCATTTCGCATAAGGCCCAAACTGTGCATGGTTCCACAGATGTGGAAACGGTGAAGCACAACTTCTCATCGTTTCTGGCATTTGTGTGTGAAATAAAGGCCTGCAGAACTGCAAAATACATACATACATACATACATGTGTATATGCACCTGGCCTAGTTTCTCCTTTCACCATTTGGTGCATTAATTCCTCAGCCAGGACTAGGAACCTCAACTCAGTGTCCCAAGCATTGCACGACTGAGAACTTCTCCAGAGGGGAATTCAAGCTGGAAGAGTTTCAGCACCTTTGCCCTACGTGATGGTCCTGCTCCATCAAGTTGCATCACAGTGTGGGGTCCTCAGGGATCTTCTAGTCCAGCCCCCTGCTCCATGCAGGGCTCTCCACTGAGGGGTAACAACAACGTCCAGCCAGTCCTGTCTAAATATCTCCACCAATGGAGAACCCACCAACCCCTCAGCCAAAGGTAGGCTGTTCTCCCGCCAAACAACACTCACTATCAGAACGTTTCCTCTATTGTCTAGCTAAAATCTGCTTCTACCCACTGGCTTGTCTTGCCCACGGGAGCAATGGAGAACCAGTCTGCCCCATCATCTTTCCAATATTTGAAGACCCTTCTCATGCGACCCCTTAAAACCTTCTCTGCTGCAGGCCAAACATACGCAGGTCTTTCAAGCCATTCCTCATAGGAATTGGTTTCATACCATTGCTTTTCGGAGCCAGGCAAAGACCTTTTAATTTAAAAGTTATTTTAATTGTTAATTTATATTTCATATGTATTGATTTTAATATCATCTTTATATTTATAGTGTTAAGCGAGATGGGCCAGTTTTAATTATTGATGTTAAATGCTGTATTGTTTATTGATTTTTTATTATAATTTACTTTGTATTTATTGTAAGCCGCCCCGAGGCTTTGTTGCAATGGGGGCGGCATAAAAATATTTTAATAAATAAATAAATAAATAACCCCTCACCAGTCTGGTTGCTCTTTCCTGGGGGGGCTCCAACTTGGTGTCCCCTCTAGAGCAAAGCACCCATAACCAGACACAGAACTCCCTAATGCAGCCCTATTTAATCAAACATTACCCCGTAATCTCCATGCTATGCTTCTGTAAATGCAACCTAAGACCGTGTTTGCTGTTTTAGCTGCTGCATCGTACTTGCTGGCTCATATTAAGCTGGGGATCCCAAAAGGATCCATGTTCCTTTTTGCACCACAACCTTTTTGTGGTTGAAGCTGTCGTCTTATGCAGACACATTTCAAATTTCAAAATCTGTATACGTGTGTATATGTGTGTGTGTGTGTGAGAGAGAATGTTTTAAAAGAAGGTTTAACTCTATGAAGTCTTTTAATATTTTAATTTTGCCAATTTAAAATTGATAGCATGTCTATTTTTCGATTTTTTCGAGAGTCGTATGAAGAGTGTTGCATTGCCTAGCCAAACTTTACAAGCCCCTCAGGACTGATCAGTCTCACTGCTTCTGCTTTTGCATCTATGCAAACCTGCCGCTTTCGTGCCAGGGTCACTGTCCCTGCGGGAGACTCACCTGGTCATTCAGTCCTACGCTCACCATTGTCATCTCGCCAACCATCTCGATCCAGCTGGTGCCACAAGGATTGTGTGAATTCACACCTCTTCGGAACCAGACCTGAGACAAAATAATACCCCAAACAGTGGTAAAGGCTTTGTCTTTCTGCAATAAAGGCCTCCCCCATCTGATCCTGCAACCGGAATAAATTATTCAAAGTGGCAGCATTTATACAAAAAGGAACATTTCAGTTCCTTGCCAGATTGCTTGTTTTCTCCCAACTTTTACACATTTCCCCAGCATAAAAGGTTGAAATGGCTCTCCTGAGGATTTGTTGTTAGCATGAAGAGTGTTAAATTAAAAAAAAAAGCTTTTTCTTGATTTTTTTTTTTTTTTTTTTGTAATATGGAGCCAGCTACTCCCCCTTTTGCCCTCTTCCCCTGGAATGCAGCCACAGAAATTCTCTGAAATTGACCTTGGCTTTTGACTAAAAGAAAAGCAGCTAGATCAGAAGTTGCAAGATTCTTGCATTGTTCAGGGGAGGTTAGACTAAATTACCATCAAGATCATTTCCAATGCTAACGTTCTGTGGTTTCTTAATCATACTGATGATTTAGCAATAATCCAAAATATTCCTCTTCTTATTAAAACATTTTCCATTAGTTATTTTATAGCCAGTTTACAATCAAATGCCTCCCAGAAAGTGGCAGGAAGAGGAGTAGCTTCTCCTTGGTATTTGCTCCCAGTATCTGATAATCTCTGGTAGACTGCTCCTACACATGAAGGCTCCATTCTTAGCAGATATTGTAAATAATGCTAATATGGCAGAGTGATGTCTACAAACCATTTTTAAAATTCATCTAAGTTTGTGGTCAGCATATTTTGTGGCAGAAAATTCTAGAAGTAAGCTGGGTACAAAATAACTTATTTTTGTTTCTCTTCTCAATAGTCTATTCTGTGTTCTAATGAAGATTTAGAAAGACTGGAGAAGCATGTGCAGAAGAGAAAATTTCTTCGGAGAAGAGAGATACTGCTGTGGTCATGGGGAGCAGGTGGTAAGATTTCCCTGCTCTTCTTCATGAGGACTTGACACATGGCCAGTACAACATGAAGGGAAAGATGGACTGCGACACCCAATGCCACTTACTTTTCTGTCCTTGGTAACTGCCCAGACCACATTTACACCAACAGACACATGCAAGATTCCATTCTCTGGCATGGGAGGCTCCACGATTGTCCAAGCGACTCCTGTCAAAAGTGAAAGCAACTACGTTCACTTAAACCCTGGTTGTGCTCCATGGAATAGAAATATTATTAAATAATATTAAATAAATAGAAATAGAAATAGAAATGGAATAGAAATAGAACATGGAATAGAAAGACGCTGGTCTGCGGCCACAAGCAGGACTTGCCCTGAGGGTTGTTCCGGTCGATCCCTTCCCGGACGATCGCCTGTCCTTCCCAAAGCGTCGCCCAGAGGAGGTCGTAGGGTCCACAGCTGATCTGCACAGCCTCACCAGGGGTGGGGACGAGGGACCAGAAAGAACCTTCTGGGTTGTGGTGGCAGACACCTTCCCTGCACCAGACCTGAGGAGCGAAAGAGAGCCGTCAGATGCTTTGCTGGGAGGGAAAGATCAACAGAGCTGGCTGGGGCTCTGGACTCGCCTCCGGGTGCAGGCTCCCGGGACAGAGCCAACAGTTCCAGCCTCCAGGGGCTGCTGAGAGCCAGTGGTGTGTACTGGTTCAAGCATCGGACTGGGACTCAGGAAATCTGCGTCCCAGTCTCCATTCAGGCACGAACTGGGCCAGCCACAGATTCTCTGCCTTTCCTACCTTACAGGGTTATTGTGAGGATGAAATGGAGAGCAAGAGGCCTTTTGGGTTTCTTGCCAGACGAATGAAGCAAGATATAAAGACAGTGAATGAATGAATGAATGAACCAGTTCCAACATCTGTTCCCCATCCCTCCCTTGGACAACTCTTCCTTCCACCTAGAAGGCCTCGACCAGAACGGGAAACTGTCTGCTCACTGCGGCCTGCACCACCTCGCTTGGAACGCACCATGGATCTCGTTCCCGCAGCAGCAGTGGCCGCGGACCAAAGTGGGTGGGATTTTCAAAAGGGGGAGTGTCCGCACGCAACTCCTTGGTCCGTGGTTTCTCTGCCCCAATCTAAGCCAGGTACGCGTGGACGACTGTCCCTTGGTGATGCACTAGAGGACCACGAAAGTCGCTTGACGACAAAGCAATTACCTGCCCTTGCAAAGTAACGGCCCAGACAGACAAGCGTCCCACCGGCTCATCAGAAATCTCCCATCCCCCAACGGAGAGATCGTTGAAAGGGTCTGGCAGCTGCTTAGAGTCCTCCTGGGATGGAATCTAGAGCAGTGAGAGAAGAGGGGAAGAAAGGAAAGCTTAGCGTTATTCTTCTGTCGGCCTAGGCCAGTGGTAGCAAACCTTTGGCTCGTGTGCCACATGCAAGTCAAGTTGCCCCAGCATCGCCCCAGCAGCCGAGCATCAGATAACGGCGCACATAGAGGCCATGCGCATGCTTGGAAAAGGAGTAGTGGCGCCGGGAAATGATGTCACGAGCTGCAACTCACTAGCCACAACTCATCTGACCTTTCGCATGGCCTGTCAGTGCGCTATATATATATTTGCTTGGATTGGCTGTGAGGTGTTTCCTCTAAATGAAAACCTCCGTTTTCAGGTTTTGTTTTAGTGTTGGCACCTTGCGATAAATAAGTGGGTTTTGGGTTGCAGTTTGGGCACTCGGTCTCTAAAAGGTTCGCCATCACTGGCCTAGGCAGTTGCTTTGAGTCAGAGGTGCAAATCACGCAGCCCGGGAGCTGCTGGTCATCCCCCGAGCCTCTGTGTGGCAACCCAGCTGTTCTAAGAGCTGGCTCTATGGTTCCTCCCAAAAAAGCCTAGTTCCCAGAGCATCTGTGCTCACACACTCCCGCCTGCTCTCTAGGATATTCCAGGCATGGGGCTTCTACGGCAGGAACCAGAAAATCCGTTCAAAGAGTGGCTTTTCCTGGTTTTTGGCCAGGAAAAGGCACTCAGGGCACAGAGCCTGGGGCCCCAGGATCCTCCGGGGAGGGAACAGGTTAGAAGAGGGGAAAAGACTAAGAGCCAGGATTCCTGGATGGGTTGAGAAGTTTCTGGAAGGAATTTTGGTTTGATCTGATCAACGCTGGTGCTGGGCCTCTGCAACATTCCTGGGCATTAGTCTAGTTTGAGGAGAGGAGGCAAGGGCAAGGGCAAGACAGAGTGACCCCAGCGAGGGTGAATGGAGCGGGGATGAGGCCTGTGTCAATTCCGGCAGACCCGTTGTGCTCCGGGACCAGGATCGTTATATCCAGATCACTCTTCCGCTAAATCTTGACTGGCAACTTAGAAAAAGATACAAAAACATGAAATAAAGCTCCACCAAACCTAGGAAAGTGCAACCTAAAATAGAGTCCGCCCTGAGCAGAGGAAATGTAGCAACAGAAACAGAGCTGAGTTAGAAATATTCCGCCTGGAATACAGAAATAGGTCCGCCTGGTGCCGTCGTTATTTGTTTTTTGGCGCCAGGCAAAGACCTTTTTATTTAAATCATATTTTAATTGTTAATTTGTTTAATATTTATATTTGTTAATTTAGACTGTATTTAAAGGGGTTTTGCCGAGATGCACCGGGGGTGGGGGGGTTTTGTAATTGAAGTTACATATCAAAAATTTTTATTGTTGTAAGCCGCTCCGAGGCTTTATTGCGATGGGGCGGCATAGAAATGTTTTAATAAATAAAATAAATAAATATACAATATTCTTTAAAAACTAGGGCAAATAAAACTGTCTTCAGCCAGCATCCACAGGATAACAAGGAGGGTGCCTATCCGGGAAGAGAATATTCCAGACTGGTGTGCCGTGACTGAAAGGGCGCATCTCTCATGTGGGGTGGTGCAGTCTTGAATCCACGTCATCACCTTCAGATATACCATAAAAACCAACCAACAAAAAGCTAATACCTTTGCCCACATATCCCTTGATCTGTATCTCCTGTACCGAATCCACCTTCTACGCCGCACACAGGAATTCCACTTCTTGTCTTTGGTGTAGGTGGCTGGGAAGTCGATGGCATACGTCCAGCCCTTAAAACAAAGGAATAAAGAAGAACTTAAAAGGACAGCGGCAGAAATGCCTTTTTCTCAAGATGCCGGAGGTCAAGAAGCAAAGCTGCAAACAATGCAGAGTAGCAAACTTTCTTGGCTTAATTACAAGGTTGCACTATGCTAAGAAACAGTCTTTCCTTAAGTTCCAGTGTGTAATTCAAAACACAGAAGCCCTTTTGGAGGCAGCAAACCCAGCTTGCTAAATTACATTGTTTCTGATCTAGCTTTATTTTGATAAGCGCTCACTGAAACTAAGTCACAGTTTGGTCAGTTCAGTCAGAGTGACAAAGACGGCTTGTTGGTTTTACGTGCTGTTAAGCTGTCTCTGACTTATGGAGACCCTGTGAGTGAAAGCCGTCCAAATGTTCATGACAGCCCTGCTGAGTTCCTCTAAAATTTGAGACTGTGGCTACCATGATGGAGTCCATCCATCTCCTAGTTCGTCTTTCTCTGCTTCTTCGGTCTTGGACTTTCCCCAGCGTGAGGGTCTCCTCCAGGGAGCCTGGCCTTCTCATGATGTGCCCAAAGTAGGACAGTCTCCATTTTGTCATTTTTGCTCTCAGGGAAAGCTCTGGCTTGATTTGATCTAGGACCCGCTTGTTTTTCTGAATGTCTAGGATTGTCTAGGAATGTCTAGGAATGTCTAGCAAAGTTCTCCTCCACCACCACACTTCAAATGCATCCGTTTTCAAAGGCTCCGTTTAAGGCAGGAAACAGAGCTTGCCAGAGGAAAGGCAGAGAAAACTGATGTGGAATTACTGCAACACTAAACTTATCCCTGTAAAGGTGGGCTCGTTTTTAGACTTTACATCTGGCCTAGAGCTGAAGGTTTATCTCATTTATTAAATATGCAATACTCAAATATATACACTATGTTTTACAAAAGTATCAAAGTAGACACTGCGAGATTTCAGTGCACAAATTGCAGGGAGGTCGAAGGGGATCTGGATTTGCTTCGCTTAGAAGGCACAGTGGGGAGCACCGTTTGGCTAAAACAAGAGCTTGGGAGTCGGGATTGAAGGCTTCGGGATTTCTCTGAGGGCCTTCCCCAACCTCCGGTGCCCACTAGAGCTTCTGGATTTACAGCTCCTGTCAGTCCCAGCTGCAGCCCGAAAGGCATCATGTGCAGGATGGCTGTGGCAGGATCATGATCCATACCAACGCATTGCCGCAGTGCGGGAAGGGCGAGAATTGCTCCACTGGGGTCCAAGGACAAGGGGAAACGCCCCCGGAATACACACACCAGCGGGGGCACTCCTGCCTCTAATGGGAGCCCTGCAGCTTTGCAGTTCCTGTGCGAAAATTATATTGTCTAGACAGACTCTTGGGCACTGTCACCCTGGGGCCAGCTTCCCGTCCATGTCTCTGAGGGCAAAGCGAAATGCCCCAGCAACGGACTTGCTAGCTGGGTGGGGGGACAGCGTCACCATTCCCATGCTAAAATAGCATCCTCTGAGAGCGCCTTTAGGCACCTTCGCGTCATCCGCTTTGCCCTCCACCTGAAGGCAAGGGATCTGAGCATGCGGAGAATGCAAGGGAGTAATACTGACTCTACCCCGTGCAATAGAACTTCGCAGTTCTGCAGCAAGAGCATCGCATAGGAAGGCCCTTGGGCTTCCTCACTGCTCTGATGCAAGGACCGCCTCTCAGGCGCCCAGGAAAAGGTTCACTCCGACCCCCGTGACAGCAAGTATAATCCGCCAGCCCTCCCCGGAATATCGGATCCCTTTCAAGTGATGTTCACCTACCCCTTTCTCTGTAGGGTCCCCTCCAAAATTTTCATCCACATACCAGTCAGACTCCCACTCCCAGTGGGGCGACGGCAAGGCAAAGCTTTCGAGGCTCTGGTGCTTCAGCCCACTCACGTCACTCCACTGCCAGCGGTCGCTGGGTAAGAGTTTCTCGCAGAAGCCGATCACGGGATTCCAGCGCTGCCGGGAGAACATTGTGCCGGGGGTTAGTGGCACGTTCTGGAGGGCAGGGGTTGATGGGTGACGGACTACACAACCCCAAGGGGAGTTCAGAACTTCAGTGGCACTGGTACAGATCAACAAACCCTAGCATTTTTCATGTCCATAAGAAGCAGTGTTTCCTACGAAGGTCTTAATTGCCTGTTCCAGAGCCAGCTGCCCAGAATATGTTGCATTGCAACAAGGAAAGAAAGTATAATGACGGGGTTAAGTATGGGTTGTTACTGAACTGTGGGTTGCTGTGGAACTGAGGGTTATTGTGCTGTCTGAACCCAGTTAAGCACAACCAACCTGTGAAGAACTTCTTGGCCTCTTCCAACTCTCCTACTCTATGATTCTAAGAAAACCCAGATGATTCTAATCTGGCAGCTTGCTTGGTGGAAAGGAAGAGATGAAGTGTGAATGGAAGGACAGAAAAGACTGCTGGAATCACCCCTACCAATAGCAAAGCTGAGCAGCTCTCGGAAGCCTTCGCAGAGCCACCCTAGCTACACGCATGATCGCACAAGCCCTGCTCCTTGCAAAGACTGTGCATCTGATCCTGGTTCTGCAGGCATTTGCAGGGGAACCAGGCTGCCCTTCTACAAACAGGTCAGAAGGGGCAGGTGGGTCACTCCTAAAGATGGAGGTGGGGAGGGACCTGCTCTCCCCTGCAGAGGAAGGCAGGACGCGCCCCAACGGAGCCAAGCTCAGGGAGCCCAGGCTCCATCTGGATGCCAGGAAGCACCTCCTGCCAGTCAGGACCCCGAGGGTGTGGAAAGGGCTTCCACGAGAGGTGGTTGAGGCCCCATCAGTGCGGGTGTTCGCTAGTCTGGACATGCACAGGGTAGGCATGTCATGAGTAGAGCTGGGGGTCAGACTAGATGGCCCAAGGTCCCCTTTTGACTCACTCTGCTTCTATGTTCCTGTTTCTAAACAGTAGGTTTAGACAGCATGAAGTCCTACTTCCTGTGGTCGAAGCATGCACAGGACTGTCTTAAATGTGTAATTTTTTAAAGATGTCTTTGCTGATTTCGGTTTGAAATAAGCAGCCCTGATCCCCGGGTGCTTGTTTTGTATGTAGATTCAATCCAGAGCTCTCACACCTTTTCCCTCACCTGATTCTCATAGGTTTCCTCCTGGTAACGAATAGGGACGTCGTTGGAGTGGATGTAAACATAAACTTGATGGTCGCATGCCAGACCCCAGCAGCAAGCTTTGACAGCAGAAACCCGCTTGAATTCCAGCTCCCCATCCTTGCACAGCTCCCAGTACTGCCCAGCAGCAGAAAGCGTGTAGACTCTGCCAAAGATATCAACCGCCCACAGCAGAGAACTGGATGTGGTCATGGCTGAAAGACAACATCAGAGGGGTGTGGGCACACGGAGGTAGGAGTAGCATTTATTTTATTAATTTTGTATTTCATCTATAAAAGTATGAGTCATCTTTTGGCCCAAATAGGACCCTGTCAAGCAATTCACAATTTTGCTTTCCTTTCCCCTCCCCATCCCCTTTGATTCATTTATTTGAACATTTTGTATACTGTCCCATCACTGATGTCTCGGAACGGTTTACAAGAACACCAATAAAATAGGATAAAGAGATAAAAGTAGCACAGCATCCAATAATAAATAGAAAACCACAAATCAAGTCAATTAACAATTAAAATACTGGGAAAATAAAAAGGTTTTCACCTGGTGCCAAAAGGAAAGAGGTGTTGGCTCCAGGCAAACCCCTCTGGGTAGAGTGTTCCACAGGCGGGGTGCCCCTGCAGAGAAGGCCCTCCTCCGAGTAGACACCCTCCCAATCTCTTTCAAGGAAGGCTCCTGGAGGAGGGCCTCTGCCTCAGGCCCCATCAGTGAAGGTGTTAAAGGATAGGCTAGACATGCACATGGTGGGCATGTCGTGAGCGGAGTCGGCTGGAGCCGGAGGTCAGACTAGATGGCCCGGGAGACCCCTTCTGGCTCGCTCTGTTTCGATGTTTCTAACTTCTCAGAGGGGAATCCTATGAGGAAGAGCCTGCAACATGAGCAAAGTGGAATGGCAGCTGCTCTGGAAGCACTTGGAAGGAATAAAGCCAGAGTAGAGGGGGTGCCATTAGAATTATTCCAACTTTCAAGGATTGAATTGGTCCAAATCTTAAGAACAACAAATATGGAAAACAAACAATTGTCGATACATGGAAATGTTCAACATATATTCCAATCCCCAAGAAAGGAGATGCAAAAGGAGATGCGACTATAGTGCCATCGCACTCATTTCCCATGCAAGCAAAGTGATGCTTTGCTTAAGGTGCTGCAAGGAAGAATATTATGGTATATGGTGGGAGAAATGCCTGGCATTTAAGCTAAATTCTGAAAAAGGAAGTGGACTCGAGATCAAATTGCAATGATATTTTGATTACTGGAGTGCAGCAGAAGGGCTACAGCAAAGCCTTCGACTGTGTGGGTCACAAAACAGTCCTGAATTAGTCCTTGACTGTCCTGATGCATATCCTGTATCGAGAAGCTACCATTAGGGCAGAATATGGAGAAACAGAATAGGCAGAGGTATCAGTGAAAAGCACATTTTATCTGTTCAAATTGCACATACGACATCTCATATAGAAAGCCGGACTGGAATCAGAAGAAGGAAGAGCGCAAACTGGCGGATGACACACCAGTAATTTAAGATAAGCAGTTGGTGCCACATTACTGGCAGAAAGCAGCCTGACTCCTGATAGAAGTGAAAGAAGAAAGTGCAAAAGGTAAGGCAGAGGCTGGCCATTAAGGTAACAACAATTATGGCTATGGAAGACTTACAGAACTTTAGTGTCAACAATGAAGAACTGCCCATTGTGAAATCTCTTGCGTTCCTTGGCTGCGTCGTCAATCCAAAAGGAAACTGCAGCCAAGAAATTCAAAGAAGAATGAGACTTGGAAGGGCCGCAATGGGGGAACAGGAAAATATCGGCAAGTGTAAGCACAGCTC
This sequence comes from Varanus salvator macromaculatus, assembly GCA_023646645.1. Classification (NCBI taxonomy): domain Eukaryota; kingdom Metazoa; phylum Chordata; class Lepidosauria; order Squamata; family Varanidae; genus Varanus; species Varanus salvator. Next base: position 7,912,155 of record JAIXND010000852.1, on the reverse strand, counting down.
ACTGGGGAGCAAGGCCAGATCATCCACCTGCTGTATTCCCCATCACTCTGCATGGCTTATTGGATAGGCTAGCCACCTCATTCAGTCAATCTGGAAGGCAATCGACCCTGACTGCTCTTTAGGTCAGATCCTGAAGATGAAACTCAAATACTTTGGCCACCTAATGAGGAGGAAGGACTCCCTGGAGAAGCCCCTGATGCTGGGAACAATAGATGGCAAAAGGAGAAGGGGACGACAGAGGGTGAGGTGGCTGGACGGGGTCACCGGGGCGGTGGGCTTGGGTGGACTCCAGGGGATGGTGGAGGACAGGAGAGCCTGGAGGAATGTTGTCCATGGGGTCGTGAAGGGTCAGGTACGACTTTGCGACTAAACAAACAACCACAACAACTACAACAAAGCCTACCTCATGGGTTTGCTGTGAAGCTAAAATGGGACAATGTGGGTTTTTAAAGGGCGGCGGGGGAGGGGAAGAAGCCCGCAGTTGGGGGGCAGGGAGGAATCAGTCAGGTTAAGTTTTGGAGCAGGACGCCAAAGGATGGAGCCTAAGGCTACAATCCTGTGGACACTTTACCTGGGAGTAAGCCCCGCACTGAGCAGAGCGGTGGGAAGACTGCCTTCTGTGCAGCCCCGTGCGTAGGCTTGCGCTATAAGCGGCCACATGCGCAGATGCATCTTGCACAAGGCACGGGATCAAGAGCAACCCAAATAACCCTCATTCCTCCTGCGGGTCATTTGCGGGGCCGAGGGAAAGACTTTGACGCCGGGAGGGGGGGCCAGCGACACACCGACCGGGTACGTTCGCTTTCCCCCGAAATCCCCGAATAAGCCCGCGCTCGCCCGGGCCCCCACCCGGGACCTGCCCTTGCTCTACCTGGTCGTCCTGCGCGATCGCCGATCGCCGCCACCTCCGCGCCCTGCGCAGCGGCAGCGGAAGCGCGCAACCCCCGCGCAGCGAGCGGCGGCGGCGGCCGAGCCGACGACGCGGAAATCCAGGCCTGGAGGATCTTTCCGCTCATTGGCTGGGAGACGCCACACTCTCTGCTCCTATTGGGCGGCGAGGGAAGCGAACGGATACACGGCGTTCTAGCCCGAGCGCGGCTCTCGGGCCGGGCGGCCCACGCGGCCAGCTGTCCGTCGCGTGTCGGGCGTGGGCGGTTTGTGTACCGTAGGAACGGCAGCGAAATCCGGCTTCCTGGTCCAGCCTTTCCAGCAACTCGTTGCCTCGCAGCTCCTCGGAGTCCTGGACTGCCAGAGGCGGTCAAGCTGGCGGGGCAGCCAGGAACTGGGCTTGGCTGTGCCCTAACGCGCTCGCAGGGGTCGCTGGGTTCGTCTTCGCGTTGTTTATATATTTATAGTCCGCCTTTCTCCTGCAAGGGACTCAGTACGGGTCACTTTATTTATTTATTTATTTTATTTTATTTAAAAATTTATAGGCCGCCCCATCGCAACAAAGCCTCAGGGCGGCTTACAGCATAATTAAAACAATATATAAAACAGTACAAAATTTAAAATAATTTATCCCCCCCACCGCGGTGCATCTCGGCAACAAAAATTAAATACCCCTTACCAAATAAATAAATACCCCTTACCAAATAAACACCCCAATAACTACAAATAATAAACATACATAATCAATAATAAACCACATAAACTCAAATAAACTCAACATTAACAATTAAAATAAGACTAAAATAAAAAGGTCTTCACCTGGCGCCGAAAAGCAAATAATGACAGCGCCAGGCGAACCTCTCCAGGGAGCGCATTCCATAGTTGGGGTGCCACCGCCGAAAAGGCCCTCCTCCGGGTACTTACCCGTAATCCTCCTCGTCATGTTATCTTCACCACAACCCTGTGAGGTTGGTTAGGCTGAGGATGAGTGACCGGTCTAGAAACACCTAATGAGCTTCGTGGCCAAGCTGGAACTAGAAGCCGAGTTCCAGTCCAGCACTAGAAACACTTTATCGCTCTGCCTCTCGTACATTACTGGCAGTTCAAGTGAATTCTGTGTCTTACGGCCTGTCGTGGCCAGTTGAGTAAAATCATCTGAAACGTTATAGTAGTGCTGCTGAAATGAATTGGTAATGAGGATGCATTACATAGCAAGAGGACAGCAGACAAACACTAAATAAATAAAAAAAATAAAAATTATCGCATCCATATGCTTTTTTGATTTTGTATTGCTACGCGTGGGTTGTGAAGCGCTTTGGACGCAGCGTATGGAAAAGTGGCATGCAAATTCAAAGTTGCTGTGAAGATGATTTCTAAGTGAAGAACGCTGGCAGATCATGTGAGAAACAGACATTTCTGCAGATGTGAAGGACAGTGTGTGTGTGTACGTGTGTGTATGCGAGATAGAGAGAGACAAACAGATGAGTTGGCTGGAGAGATGAGTATCTGTGGGTGCGGGAGAATATCTCTCCAGGGAGCTGATAGGAGATCAAGCAGCCATCCCCAACCTGATGCCCTCCAGCTGTGTCAGACTGCAGTTCCCACAACTGCCAGCCAGCTGGCTAGAAAAATGGGAGTTGTGGTCCCACACATTTGGAGGGCCCAAGGCTTGAAGGGGGCTTGGACACAGCTAGCTGGCCTTCCTCTGATATTTTCATACCAGTCCAAGCCTTTTCTCTCCGTTTTCATTCAGACTTACACCCAGGTAAGTGTGCATAGGATTGCAACCTTAATTCCTTGTGGGCTCAGGATGTTCTCGCATCTTTGTGAGGTTAGATTTTTATTTTTTTGGAGGAAATGTTTATTTATCAGTGCAGGAGCAGCACAGAAGTGAAGCATCGTTGGACAACTTTCAGGGCCAGCATGTCCTAGCAGGAGCTCGTGGGAGCAGAAGGTTTACCTGGACTTTGGCTGCTGTCTCCCCAGAGTGGTCCTCACCAACAGCAGTAAAGCTGCAACAGGTTGGGACTAAACTTTGGTGTGGTTCTGATGGGCGCCAGGAACCCCATCTTTTTCCTTCATTATTGCATTTTTATTTCTATCCCACCATTTTTCCTCTTGGAAGAAACCCGAGGCCTTCCTTGGTCTCCTTCCTGCCAGTTTTATCCTCACAAAAGTGCTATGAGGTAGGTTAGGCTGAGAGTCTGTGACTAGCCTAAGCTACCCAGTCAATTCTATGTCTCAGTGAGGACTAGAACCTTGATGTACACCAACTGGAACCTTACAGAGCCAGCTAGGGCCCTCCGTTAGCAGTTCTAAGGTGCCTGTGGAACCACTGTTTGCTCCCCCCTTTTGCTGAGCAGCTCTTCAGATGTTTGAAGAAGGTTAAACCTTTTCAATCTTATCTTTTGCTAGCTATGCAACCTCAATTGTTCAGCACTGGGCTTAGTTTTCTGCCACTTCACCCTCCCGGTCAGCTTCTGAAATCACGTCAACTGTTGCCCAAGAAAATCATATGATGAGACTCTTGCTTATTCTCAGGGAGGAAGTAAAGAGAGGAAGGATCCAGTCAGCCTAAAATGAATTTTGTATATGCCCTGAGATTGTGTTACTTTCGATATTTGATAGGAAATGATGGAGTTGGAATAATAAAGAATGCATAACAAATTTAATAGCTGCTGTGAGATTAATCATAGCTAAGAATTGGAGAGTAAAATATGATTCCCAGTTGTGTGATTGGAATAGAGAATTTGGAATATAGCTATTAATGATAAGTTAGCCTGCAATTTTAAAGTGAGAAAGGGCATACAGTATAAAGGAAAATAAGTTTAATGAGATTTGGGGTGTTTTTATGTCTTTAAACCATCATATTTGAACCATCAACAGAATCATAGCAGTTTTGGAAAGGGGAAGCATCCTGAAAGAATGTTTGACTGAGTTTTAATATCTGTAACATGTGTTCTATGGTGCTGGTAGTATTTTTAAGAAACATTTTAATTGTATGTTTTATATGTTTTATTTTAGTGTTGTTTCGGTTGTATTTTAGATTGAAAATTAATAAAATATTTTAAAAATGAAGTGGATTTTGTGGTCTGCCTATGTAAGGCACTTCTGTGATAAACGGAGGCAGATGTTCCAAAAGGGAAGTTTCCTGTTGGTAGTTCTTTGAAGTTCAAAGTTAGACATGACAGAGGATTAAACATGGAATCTGTTGCTTATTTATAGTCCACCTTTTCTTCAAGGAGCTGACATGGGCCTCTTCTTGCTGTTTTATCTTCTCAAGTGACGGATCTCTCAATTGTGCTGCCAGGGAGAATCCATAATGGCAAAACGATTCATATCCACAAGCTGGTTCTAGGAATTTTCAGCAGCAGAAGCAAATCTTTTGTAAAATAAAGGGGTCTCCATCCATCCATTTATTTATTCCATGTCTAATAATACCCACCATCCAAAGCTCTTGGGCAGATGGCAAAGATTAAATGCAAAATGCTAGGCAAGTTTAGTTAGAAAAAGGGCCTACAACTTCCAGCAAGTTCTGTGGTGTGTTTTGTGCCATCAAGTTGCCTCCAGTTTAGGAATGAAAGCCTTTCAGAATGTCCATGACATTCCAGCCTAGCTATTCTATCCCATTAAAATGCAAAAATATAATTATAAGCAAAGCTTAGGACTGATTGCCAACTTTTATTGGTAATGATACCAATAATTATATACCATCAAATGCCTGGGAGGAGATACTGTGGGTTTACTCCAATGCTTCAGAAGTGTAGAAGTGCTTTTAATGTATGGAATGGTGGCAGCTTGTGAGGTTGGGGAGCTGAGAAAGTTAATGGAAACTGAAATAAATCTGGCTGTCTAAAGCAGACCTGGGCATTGTACGGCCCATGTGCCACATCCGGCCCGATGGCTGACCCTGACTGGCCCGCATGAGGTCACTGGCAAATTAAAAGCCAATGCAAATATATATTGTCGTAATATAGATGCAAGCAATACAACTGCACTGCTTTTATAAATTTGCGCTATATAAGTAGAATTGAATTTATTGCTTTTCATGTAATGTCAATGTTTTTGTGAATATTTATTAAATAGTGTTCTGTGCTCCACATTTTCACTGTATCATTGTAATGTTTCATTTACTGTTTTTATAGAGCTATATATTGACAGAGCTGTAAGTGTATTGGTCCGGCCCTTAACAACTGTCAAAGTTTCTCATGTGGCCCCATAGGAAAATTAATTGCCCACCCCTGATCTAAAGGCTCATGGGGTGTGGTGTTTCCAAAGTCAGTGGGGTGGTGTATCCACTCTGGCTTTCCACCTGAACTTTAACAGAATGATCCATGGTGCCAACCCTGCCCTGCATAGGTTCAGCATCATGTGTAGCTCCTTTAAAGTTAAGACCAAAATCTGGAGTGAATATACTGTCCAATTGACTTTGAAAACACCAGCCACTGTTGCTGATGGCCGAAGGCTTTTAAAGTCTAAGGTCTAAAATTAATGACTTCCACCATGGAAGGAGATGGAGCAGCAAATTTATTACATGTGGAATGTAGGAAGAAGAGCGTCTTGGCTGAAAAACCCTAAAGAAGGGCTCAAGGCCAGAGCAATTCAGTATTATTGTTTAGAATGACCAGATCGAAAAATCATTGGACATCATCGGTTGGATGATGTCCAACCTCTGGTAGGAGGGGAAGAAGATTATATTTAATTATAACAGTGGTTAAGAATTTAAAAATTATATTAAAATCTGCCATTTAATAGAATAAAATGTCTAAACGGTCCATATAGAAAAAAGAATCATCACATTTTAAAAGAACCATGTAATCCTGGGGAAGAGGAGGTGCCCTCCTCTCCGGCCCCCCAGGAAGGCGGGGGGGGGGCTGGGGCCAGGGATGCTCCGGGGTTCTGGCCCGCAGAATCATCAAAAGAAGACAAAGCAAAGCAAAGCAAAGCAAAGCAAAAGCCTCCATTGCCAGCTGCGAATCCACACGTGCGCCAAAGCCCATGCCTTCGAGGCGCCTGTCTCCCAAGCGCCCCCCCCCCCCGTTTGCTTGGGCAGCGGGGCGTTTGGGTGCAGCACAGGCAGGCAGAGCCAAGGCCGGCGGCCCGCGGGGGGCAGGAGGGCGGCCCGCGGGGGCCACGGGCGGCTCGCCCGGCGAGGTCGGGGGCCGCGCAGCCCCTCGCGGCAGGCGCCGCGGCGAGCGCGGGGCGCGGGGCGCGGCTCCTTTAAGAGGGGGTTCCCCGGGTCGCCGCCAGGGGGGGCCGCGCGGCCGCGGGTCACGTGCGCGCCTGTCTTGTGACCGTCCGGAGAGCAGCCGCCCCGGGCGAAGCACGTTGCCGCCGCCGCCGCCGCCGCCCTCCGCCCGCGGGCTGCGCGCTCGGAGGAGTTCGGGGCCGGCACTTCCCGGCCAGGCGGCGGCCGGGCGGGGCCCTCCGGGGCGGGTCCGAGGCGCCCCGGCGCGCTTCCTCTTGCCTGCGCCGGGCGCAAAGGCTGCTGCCCGGCTGGCAGGCAGGGCTCGGGCTCGGGCTCGGGCTCGCGGAGTTGGGCTCCGGGCGGCGGGGAGCTTGCAGCGGCAGCGATAGTAGCAGCGGCAGCGGCGCCAGCGCCGCCGCCGCCGCCGCCCTGCCGTGCGGATCATGGACAGCAAGCCCCTCCTGCACGACAGACCCCCCGCCTACAGCCCCGCGGGCCAGGCGGCCAGCGGCTACGACTACGGGCCCAGCGGCTACGGGGCCATCCCCGCGCCCCAGGCGGGCTTCCAGCCGCCGCCCCCCTACGCGTATCCCGTCGGTCCTGGCGCAGGTGAGCCGGGGGGGGGGCGCTCGTCGCGGGAGGTCTGAGCAGAGCGGGTGGGGGGAGACCGAGGGGAGGGGGCGTTCCTGACCCGGGGGGGGTTTCTAGAGGGGCGAAGGCCGCCTGGGCCCCCAAGGGAGGTGGGCTTTCCTTGGCCCGTGGCCGAAGGGAGGGTGCTTCCACTCAGTTCTTGCCATGAGTGGAGGCAGCGAGGGCAGAGTGCCCCTGAGCGAGGGCAGAGTGCCACTCCCCTTGCTTCTCAGACCTCCTAACTTACAAAGTAGTTACTCGACTTTGTATGGGGGCGGCAGCAGCCTTAAGGAAATTGGCATTAGAGGAGGAGCAGAATGGGGAGCAGAGTTGACTTCCTCCCTTTTCTCCCCCAGAGTTGGAACTTTATTGTGTGTTTCGGTGTGCATTGCAAGCTATCCCCTACCAGGAATCTGCAGGGCCAAAAGAAAGAATAAGATTCTGTGCTTTGGAAAGAGGTATACTCTCACTTCCCCAAGATAAATGGAGCTCAGGGTTGTCTTTAGGGAAGTCCTTCTTAATTGTTTTGGGTGCTAGGGAGCATTTCCCTGTTCGTTTCCTTGGATCTGCTCAGTTGCACCTTTTGGACTTTCCCATCTTCGATATAGGAGTGGAAGGAGCTGATAGGCTGCTCTGGCCTGTGCCACTACTTTCAGGAGAAAAAACGGGGAAAAAGTTTAGAGCTGTTAAGCAAATGACGTTTGAGGTTTCTTTTTCTGTTCCTGGTTGCAGAGTTTCCTAGGAAAACTTTTCTGGTGTTTTATTCTAAAGGCAAGACTGCATTTATTCTGCAGTCTTGCCTTTTAAAAACTTTTTAAATGGGGTCACTGGGCCAGAGTGTTGCCACAAAAACATTGACTAGCGAGGTTAAGGCCTGTGAAAGGGCATCTTTTTGGCCATTGGGGGACCCAGGATGCCCTGTTAATTGTCATTTTGATCGTTAATTGTCGTTTTGATCGTCAGGGGCTCTCCAAATGGTCCTATGCCAGTTTGTCAAGTTCCTTGCTCTGCTTTTGACAGCAGGGGGTGAAATTGACGGTCCTCCTTTCCTCCTTTCTTCTCCCTCTCCAAAAGCGGTAGATTCATACTGGATATGGTAGTATGCAGGCTCTGGTAGGTGGAAAGTAGCAAAACCATCACTAAAAAGTTGCTGAGGATGGGAAGAGCAGTATTTTTTTAGCAGATGGATGGTGGTTCCCAGCTTGGTGCCATCCAGATGTGTTAGACATCCCTCAGCCGGCCGTTCCTGCTGGAGGATTCTGGGAGTAGCAGCCCAGCACATCCTGAGGGGACTGGGTTGGGGAAAGTCTGTCTTACAGGAATGCTTTTCTAATCCTATCAGCAGTGAAGCCTCTCAAGCATGGATGGGAAGCCTGTGACCAGCTCAGATTTGTTGGACTGCAACTCCCATTAGTCCTGGCCAGCATAGCCGAAGGTGAAGGATGATGGTAGCTGTAGTCCTACAACTGGAAGGTGACATGTGCCTCACCGCAGTAAAGTGTTTTTTTTCTTCCTCTTTCCTCCAAAAGCTTTATTTTTATTTGGTGCAAAGAGAGGTTTTGTTGCATATATCTAGTGATGACCGAGGCATCATCCAGTTGGTTTTTGTGATACTGGTGCCCTTGAAAAATGCAGTCCCTCCTCCTGGAAAAAGCAATTTGTTGTTAGAACTATGGCAAAAGGAAACATTTCTCTTTCCCAGTTGAAACATTAGCTTCAAGGATCATGCTTCCTTCTGCAAGAAAAACATAACCCCTAGAAAGGGTATTTCTGGACCATGAGAGCAGGAGAGTCAAGTTCAAGAACTGGATCGTGGGTTCTCCAAGGTGTGGGAGCAGGCAGAACATCGATGGGGATTTGGTAGGTTTGCTGTTGATCCTGAAGGGTTTCTGTCTTTACAGAGAGGAAGTGGATGGAAGGACAACCACAGTAGTGCTGTTGGGATTGGCCTTGTGCTAATTGCTTTATCTCTTAGTTCTTTGGTATTTCACATCTGTAAAAGAAAAAAAAAAGTAGTGATTTCTTGCTTCTGACCAGCTTTTACTACAGCTCTGTGGCAAGTTTTAGAGCGGTACACTAAAGTCCTTCATCGGTTGTCGGCAGTGTGTGATTCATATAGTTCTTGGTGCTTTAGATACCAATGTTGCACCCACTAAATGTCCACCTTGTGTCTGGTTGTGGTTGGCAATCGAAGTTAAAAAACTTTACACCATTCAAAGTTAAAAAACAAAACAAGACCATCAGAAACTGAATTTCACTAGGATTTCAGGCAGGGTTCCTGCCCAGCTCTAACTGGAGAGGCACGTACTCCGTCTCCAGCAAGCCTGAATGCCCTGCATTTCTTAATAGTAATCAATTAATGATTTTTTTAATGCTGCCCCATAGACGAAGCTCTCTGGATTTGTTCATGCTGCAAATCTCTCTGGCAGTATCCAGTTCTTTGGGCTTAACTCGGGAATGTTGTCCTAGAAATACCCTTTCTGGCAGTTAGGTTTTCATTGTAGCTCAATTATCAGAAGGAAACATGGTACCCTCCCCTTCCCAGCTAATGTGAATCTCTCTACTTTTTTCCTCATGCAAAGAACCAAAAGGAGCTTATGTGGGCCACCTCCTCTCCATGTTTATGCCCACAACAACCCTGTGAGGTAGGTTAGCCTGAGAGTCAGTGACAGGCCGAAAGCCACCCAGTGAGCGCCATGGCTGAATGGGGACTCGAACCCCGATCTCCTGAGTCCCAGTCCAGCGCTCTGACCTCCTCACCAGACTGGCTCTCCGTGTACTTAGGCAGCCCTGCATGCGTATGTCTTGTAGTGCCTCTGCCCGTTATCCTGGGAAGTGCAGGTTTGTCTCTTTCCCAGTTCTAAGCCTGCCGCCTTCTCACGCAGGCCGAGCCATGGTGCAGTTCTTGGTTGCCTGTAGAATCTCTGCCTTCTTCCCACCAGTGGCTCACACGGTCTGAAGGATGCTCCATTTTGCCGGCATTGGATTTGTCTCATTGCCCCAGTGTAAAAATAAATGGGAGAGTTTGCACAACACGATATGCCGCAGTGCATGGAAAAATATGCTGCTCCTGGTCTACTTGACAGGTGATTGGACACACACTAAGAAGACATGGCACACGAGGGGAAGGGAATGGGGAGGGTAGAGGAAAAACAAGCCTTTTAGCCCCAGTTTCCCAGTCTTTGCTCTCAGAATAGGCTGTTGGAGTGGCTGTGGGTGGCAGAGCAGAGGGAGGTAGAAGATCATGTGAGTTCTTGCCTAATTCCAGGAAAAACAACCCCCTGCTCTGCGTCATCAGTTTAGACCAGTGGCTTGAGCAGGCTGCCCCTTCTGCAGTTTGAGAAGGAAGGGGAGGGAGGGAGGGAGGGAGGGAGGGGAGAAGAGGGAGGGGCAAAGCCAGAAAAGGGGTGACTCAGCTGTTTCCAGGGCCGGCCCTGCCCACGGCTGCCTTTGGGCTCCCTGCTGATGAGCAGCTTTGGTCACCTGACCCACGAGGGGGCGTGGCCTCAGACCCCGAAACACATCTCTGCCGTAACGATAAGCGCGCCACGAGCAAAGCCGTCGCTTTTCTGCAGGCCGGCGGAGCATTTGGGGTAGCTGTGTGAGCCGTCTCTCTGCCAGACTGTCGAGGCTGCAACATGGATGGCAGCAGCAGCATCTTTTACTTCCTCCCCTCTGTCGTCTCCCAAAGGAAGCCCAAAATAGTGGACAACGTGCTGGCCGGACGAAAACAATAATATACCATATGATCTGAAGAGACTTTACAAGAAAAGTTGTCTGACAGTAAAAACACTGCAGTAAGAGTGCAATTCGATAGCCTCCTGACATGGGGGGCAAGTTAGGCAAGTTCAGAGACCCACCCCCAAAGTCCTCTAACCATAGAGTTGGGAGGCTGGACATGAAACCCCTGCTACTCCTTTCCCTTAGCATACAACTGCACCAGCTGCCTCTCCGAGGTTGGAAATTGACCTCGGAGAGGCGGGAGGGGAGGGGAGGGGAGGAGCCTGGAGCTGAGGGCTTATTCCTATCAAGAGTCCCCCCTTAGTGATGCTTCATCTAGACAGCCGAAACTGGGTGCATGGATGAAATTCAGGGTGCAAGGAGCAGGGCAGTAAAGATGGCGCTAGAACCTCTAATTCATGTTTTGGAAAGCAAACCCAACCACACATCAGTTCAGTAGAAGTTCCATTCAACAAGATGTCAAACGAGCAAAAAATTGCAGCTCAGATTTCAGCCAGAAAGTAGCCAAGGGTGAGAGGAGATGGCGAAATTCTTGAGTGCATCTGAGGCTTTCCTCTGAACCGTGTTTTCTGGAAGCTGCAACCCTTGCTCAGTTTTGAAACGGTTGGTTTACTTTTTTCAGTGGCGAATGCCCTTTGAAGTTAATAATTAGCCCTTTTGGCGTTCATAAGCCCAAATGCTGGGGGGAAACTGAAGTCTGGAAACAGTCTGATACTACATCATGGCCGAAAAATGTTTATGCCATCTGCAGAAGAGGAATGTGTTGTAGATATTTGGGTATATATTTATTTGAGAGAGAGAGAGAGAGTGTGTGTGTGCATGCAGGAGAGCAAGCAAGCAGGCATTTGATGTGTTGCGATCTTGCGAAATAAACATATAAATGATTTGCAGAAATAGTTCACAAAGCTTTGCTAGAGCTCCTGGCTGAACATGTGGTCACATGAAACAAACTAAATTGCCTGTGGGGGAGAAAAACACACACATGGTCCAGCTTCTGTTTATTGCTCTGTTAACAAGGAGTAATCTTGCTTTCTGACGTCATCTGTTCATTTAGTGATTTAGAAAGATGACCTGAGTTTTTGCTCTCTCTCTGGGCTTGATCTTATTTTTGCTTTGTGTTGGAACGCGCTTGTGATTTTTTAAAAAAAGTGTGTAAATGGTGTGCATTAAAAAACAGTAAAATCCAAGAATCACAAAGTCTCCTTCCCACTTCACCAAACCTGGAGATGTCCTTTGATTGTCCCAGGATGAGTGGAATAATGTTTAGCGAGTGGAATAATGTTTCTGGCTGTGAGATGGGCCTTGGGTTGGCATGTCATGGAGTGGAATGGGCAATGCTGCTGGGAAGCCAAGAAGGCAAGCTGGTACTTGTCATCTTTTAATTAGCAGGGATGCTGAAGTCATCCGTACACCTCGCAGAATTCTCTGTTTCCTTGGAACTGGTCTGACAGTCCTTACAATAGCAAGAATTCAAGGATTCTTTGGGCAGGAATACACTGTCCCCTATTGCAATGCAAAATATTTTGGCTTGGCCTTGAATGGGCAATTAAGCCCCAGTAGCTTTAAAAAAAACCCTAATTCTAATAGAGGAAGTAAGTGGCTGTTATGGGTTTTCTGATGCGAGTTAACACAGCTGCCATAATATCTTTAACTCTCCTTGCGAGGGCAATGGGAATGATGTGGAGAAAGTGGCCTTAGAGCAGATTTGCAGCTTTACTGAGGCTGCAAAAGGTATGATGAGACGAGGAAAATGCTACTAGGAATTGTGGAATGTTTTCAGCCTGAGAGTGTGTGGGATTGTGCCCTAACTTGCTGGGGGGGGGGGAGGCAGGGGGGGAGCCTTGCAAACAGCTGTTCCCATGCAATATGGTTTCCTAGCTCTGGCTTTGATCCAGATGTGAGTGCAGGTAAGCCATTCTGAGATGGCGCGGCTGCCTTCCCTGCTTCAGAAGGTAGCCTCCGTTGAAGGTGTCCCTTTTTTGGAGGGCTGACCGTTCATCCTTTGTGGGCACGGGCAACATTTGCTACCCCGCCTGTTGAAGCTCTTTGCTCTTCTGCTAGACCCCATCCAGTAGACCTACAAAACTGAGATGAGTTGCATTTTTGCTTAAAACAGAGCAGTACTGCTTAAAACTGGCATCTAGGTCCCCCCATCTTTGGAACAGCCTCCGTGCTGTGTCCCGCTTGGTGCCAAATTGGTGCCAAATTTGCCACCTTTTCTCCGCCAGGTCAAGACAGCCCTCTGTAAAGGCCTTTAAAGACCTCCCTGTTCCTTAGCCAGGTGCCTTTTATTCTTGGCTGGGTCTTTTGCTGTTTTAATGGTTTTATGCTATTTTAAATGTACTCTCAACCCTCGTGAGCTGCTTTTATCTGGTATACTTTATTGTTTTTTATACCTTTTGTAAACCGCCCAGAGAGCTTCGGCCATGGGTGATACAGAAATGTAATCAATAAATGATAATAGAGATAAAAGACAATATAAGCAATTCCTTTTCGGGTGATGTGTCAGCCTTCGTCCTAAATCTAGAGCTGTGTTGAAGAGGCAGTGTAGCATATTGAGGGCCGGTTCACGGATCTAGAAACGCAGCATGTCGACTGCGGATATTTGAAGATGTGGAGACAGCTGTGTGTGGACAAGGCACTTACTGGCATTCCTCATTCCAGGAGGCAGAACAAGTTAATTGGGTGCCTGGCGGTGGTGTGCTTCGTGCCTGTGCAAACTGCAAAAGGGGCTGTTTGGCTTCCGGACTTGCATTTTGCAAGGCTAATGGAGGAACTTCCTTCAGATCGTCTGCATGACTCTCTGTCTTGCCCATTTCTCTGAGACATTCACATGGACGTCTGTTTTCCTGCTTAGGATATGCTGTTCCTTCGGGCCCACCTCCGCAGAACTATCCCAACACCACGTATACCATCATTCAGCAGCCGCCCACCACCACCACCACGTCTGTCGTCGTCGTCGGAGGCTGCCCGGCCTGCAGGTTAGTATGGTTGTTCTCCTTCTACTGTGGTCTTTAAAAAATCATTTTTCAAATTCATTTGTGATTAGGTGGCTATGTTCTTTTGGTGCATTGTTTGGTTTTGGTGCGTGTGTGTGTATGCTCCATTTATTTTGATGGGTTCAATGAATTCTGGACACTGCCTTTTTTCCCCTCGCGAGGAAGCGAAGGAGGTTCACAGGAGCTTCTTCCCATTTTATTCTCACAACAACAACCCTGTGGGGTAGGTTAGTCTGAAAGGGAGTGACTGGCCCAAATTAATCCAGGGAGCTTTGTGGCTGAGTGGGGACTAGAACCCAGATCTCCCAGGGATCTCCCACTCTCACCAGGACACCAAATGTTTCCTTTGTGCCTACGTCCCTGTGAAATTCAGAACAAAAACAGCTGTTCTTCAGGGGTCCACCAAGAGTGGAAACTTCCATTTCTCTTTGATTTCCCTTTTCAGGAAAGTGAGTCAGTGCTTGCTTTTCTAGGAATAGAAACTTATCTCTTTCATTTCGTATCCCTTTGCTGATGTTTGTGTTTGTGGCATGCAAGTCTCTCTTACTCGGAATATATTCTAGAAAGACAGCAAAGGTGCTGAAACAGTTGCATTTAGTTTCTTCCCTGCCTTTAATACCTGTTGCTTGCTCCTTCATTCTCTACAATCCCCGGGGATTGTTTTCCACGAATTCTTCTTGGAGCAGGTTCTCGTTGTCCCAAGACACCTGGACCAAAGTCTCCCAGTTCCATTTTGAACCCCAAACACAAGCAGCTGCTCCTTAAACAGGGGTGTTGAACCTGAGACCTGCCTGCAGTTGAAATCCTGCACAGGTTTCCTGCCCCTTTTCCAATGCCCCTTCTTTGGTGTTTTCTTGGCTATTCCACCTTCTACCCGTCATTCCCGAAGGTAGAAATGCTGCTTCCCAACCTTAATTACTGGCAGTAGGAACTTTCAGCTAAAAGATGCTGATATGTTTAGTCTCACCCACCACGGACCATACCCCAGCAAGCGACTTCAGAAGTGAATTTGGCCCTTGCCTGAAGTAGATGTTGCCGCGCTTAACCCTTGGGATCCAGCTAGCTGTTCAGAGCAGCTTTTGTGTTTCATGTGCGGGTGCTTTGAATTGCAAGTGACATCAGCTCGGGTTTAAGGTGTGTCTGTTACTGGGCTTGCAGCATGCACCAAGGGGGGATTTAGCCTCTTCTGCTGCTGCAGTCCTAAAGTAAAGGAAATTGCTCCTCAGAAACTTTGACCACTTGCAGAGGAAGGAGTTGGGTGCCAATGGCGGCTGCTCACCAGCCCCCTAAAATAAATGCCAGTTTTCACATTCTGAAGGGCTGCTGACATACATGTGTTCAAATGCCTGTCTTTTAGGGTAAGGTAAAGGTAAAGGTTTCCCCTTGATGTTACATCCAGTCATGCCTGACTCTCGGGGGTGGTGCTCATCTCTGTTTCCTGGCTGAGGGAGCCAGCATTTGTCTGCAGACAGTCTCCTGCAGACAGTGGCCTGCATGACTAAACTCCAAAGTGCAGAGAACGCTGTTGCCTGCCCACCGAAGTGGCACCTTTTTATCCACTTGCATTTGCATGCTTTCAAACTGCAAGGTCGGCAGGAGCTGGGACGGAGCAACAGGAACTCGCCCCGTTGTGCAGATTCGAACCGGTGACCTTTCGATCAACCAGCCCAGCAGCACAGCGGTTTAAACCCCTGCGCCACCTGTATCCCTCTTTTAGGGTCGAACTCTGTAAATGCTAAGACAGAACATAACATTGCAATGGTCCGTTCAGATCATGGTATACGGGCTTAAGAGAGCTGCCACCCGGTGGAGCTTGGCCAAAACGTTCCGCGATGTGAAATCCAGTAAGTCAGTGGGGAATCTTTCCTGTTTGGAGACTGACACTGAAAGGGCCATGTACTGGTCAGCTGACAGGGAAGTCCACAGCTGTGGGGCCAAGCTCATCCATCTTCCTGGGAAGCAAATGAGCAAGTGTGACTGGTGAAAAGGTAACGGGTATAGATGGTTAGCCCTTCTTTCTCTGTCGACCTACGCTCATGGGGACAAACTAGGGTGGGACTGAGCATGGTGACAAAAAGATGTTTAATGTTTGCATTACATTTGTATCCATTCTTTTGGATGGCCTCCGCAACCTCCTATCCAGATGGCGATCCTTTGAGATGTTGTTAGTTTTGTTCTGGGTTAGTTTCTGCGGTTGAAATTACACAAGATACCTTAGAACAAGTCGCTTCTCTGATGTCTGTGCCGTACCTGCTAAATAACAGCTGAGCAGCGAGTGTCAGACAAGTCCTGAGCAAGTGTGTATCACCTTGTGAAGACCGTGACCTTAATTGGCTTAATTGTTAGCAGTGGTAAAAAGCAACATCAAACCCTTAATCACAATTAGTGGGAAAAGGCTATTAAAACTGGCTTTTCTCCAGTCAGGCTGGAAATGCTTCACCGTAGCAATACATTTCTATGTATGTATATATAAGATATTGCTACCCTACCTTCTGATTCAACATTTCAGCATGGACGTGTTTGGTAAAGCACCTCAAAAGAGAACCAAGCCAAACCAAGCAGTATTGCTTGTTGGAGCAAACAGTTTTGAAAGAGCTCATTGGAACAACCAAAAAAGCACACCGGAGAACTCGGCCTGGAGTTTAAAAGCTGTCAGGAAAAGCTGACATGAGCCTTAACCGATTGTATGTTAAATTTTTAATTGGCTGTGCTGCCCGAGGAGCTTTGGCTGTTGAGCAGAATAGAAATTAAGTAAATGAAGAAATAAATGGTTGTTTTGGTCCCACCTCAGTGGAGCGCCCATCTCGGACCCATACAGAATTTTGGGGCAGGTTCTGTCACAGTGTAATCTGTCTGAAATTCCTGGATGGAGAATACTTCCAAATAGGAATGCCTGATCTATCGCTTGCATGCTGTGTCAGTCTGGACTTTGAGAGAACTGTGTTAAACTAGTTGGGCAACTGAGCTGATCTGTCAGGAGAACTTTGCAACCGTGTCCATTGCAAAGTATTGGCGAGAAAGACCAGCGCTGAATCCGGTGCTTCAGGAACTATAACTAGAACGGGAGCAATAGCAAGAGTGAATCTTACAGACTAATGTTGAACCTCTCTTGGTCTGAAAGCTGAATTCCAATTTAGGGATAATTTAGTGGAGTGTCTTCTGGTGGTAAGCGGGTCTGAAAGCAAAAGAAGTAGGGCTAAAAGTACTAACATAAAGTTTTTACTGCCAGTAACTAAACCTTTGGTGAGTTATTTCAGCCTTTCAGAGTGAGGAAGGTATCCAACTCGGGAAAAGGGGGTGTCCATTTAGAAAACCCTTTGTGGGTCAGATTTTGTCCCTGGGTCTGAGGTTCTCCATCCGTGGTTGTAAGGAATGGGTGTCCCTCCAGATGTTAGTGGAATCCCATTTAGCCAGTAAGGGGATGCAGCCCATAACATCTGTAGGGCCGCATGTTCTCCATCCGTGTTGTAAAGAATGCACTCCATGGGTGTTTCTTGGCCTCAGCATGGGTTTATTTCTGTGTGTGTGATGCTTAGTCTGTGTGTGGGTTCAAAGAAGACAATGACTCATCTCAGGCTTGAGTGGATTGTCACTGAAGCATGTGTCATGACACGTGAACCCTGATGCACTGGCAAACCATGGTTTGTTAACCATGAACAACCCACAGAAAGAGGGTTGGTTTATTGTTGCTTTGTGAATGCTGGGCTGTTCTTGGTTAACACACCATGGCTTGTTAGCATGACTGGATTTGCACTACCCATGCTTCAGTGACAAACCAGATTCTACCTTGAGGATGGGTTGTGTGAACCCAGTCTTGGCTTCTTAAGCATGGATTCAAAAGGTGTTTATCATGAATGTTTACATATCAGTAACTTTTCATCCAGAAACACTTGGATGCAAGGCCCTGCTTGTGGTATAAATAAACTTCCTCTATTTTTAGATGGCCTGGGAATGGCATAGCTTTAAGTCACAGGAAAGCTGCTTTGCTCCCCAGGCCAACTCTTATTTTATAGCTAAGATTAGCTGTCTTTAAATGGAGCACATTACCCAACCCTTCCTGGCTCCCCCTTATCTGATCTAAGAGGCAATTTCCATTAAAAAAACAACAGTTTTCGTCAGTGTCTCTGTCAGTTTGGACATGTATATTTCTTGCTCCTACATGAAAGAATGAATTAAGAAAAGGCTGGTCTGGAGGATACTTTAAGCCCAGGGAATATAAAATCATTTGTAAAAGGGGTAGATTTTCGCAAAATGTTCTCACCACATAGGGAAGGATGTTCTGCCTGCCCACATCTTGGTCTGGAGAAGGGAGGGGTCAGAATCTTTTCCTATACAGAGGTTCCACAGGTTGATGGACTAGCAAAAGAAACACATGCACTTGTTTGCTGAAGTTGTACAATTAATTTGGGTAATAAAGCTTAATTTGATTGGCATGAGGTTGCACATGATGCTGGTGTGGGTTGCTGTTACATGTTTTCATAGAACATGTTAACAATACTGATTATTCAAGAAACTGCTAGTTTAATTTAACATGGACTTATTCTGTGCATAAGGTATGAAGCAGGCTTCTATTTGGTTTCGTTGAGGATCACTTTCCACCTATAAAAGTCCCTTTATTCAACTTATTGCCTGAATGCAGTGTAATTGTGTTAGCAATACTACAATTATTCTTCCTTTATTAGCTTGTGAGCCTGCAACCTTTCCTGTCATCCAGCCTATGCGCACAGTGCCTAGAAGATGTTAGTTCATTCATAAGCATTTAATCATACTAATTGTGAAACTTTTGAATTAATTATTGGGTTCTGCATCTTCTAGAGGAGAGCCATCGCATCTTCATCACAGTAGCTTCTGGTACATCCTCAATTTTTTTTTTCCTTACTGCACCCATGAGGGCTAACCTACTTCGGTTTGTAGAACACCACTTCCAATATCCCTTAAGAATATAATACAGACTGCCACCACTCTGAAGAGCGTTCTGTGCCTTCAGTCTGCTTTCTTCTGTTCTCATGCTTTGCCTACAAAGGAGTTCTAGTGAATTCAAAAGCTTGCTTACCACCCTCCATCTTTTAGTTTGGTCCTAATATATAAATATATCACGTGAGTGTTAATTTTAGACTTTATGAAGCTACATTTGGCAGTGTCAGGCCATCGGTTGGTTACTCTTGACTTGCTGTCCTCTCCAGTCTGGCACCTTTTGGATGTATTGGATTGCAGCTGCCATTTTCTGATAGATGATGCTGGTTGGTGTTGATGGGAATTGCAATCAAAAGGTGTACCGGATGGGGAAGGAAGCTCTTGAGTCTTGGGCAGAGGCTTTTGGAAGCTCTGCTCCTTGAGCTTTTTTTACCTGGAGGGGATGCTGAGGTCTGATTGAGGCTTCTTATGCAGCAAAGCGGGATTGGAGCTTCTCAGGGCAGAAAGAAGCGAAGCCTCTCTCCTGCAGAAGTACCAAAAACACTTTTCAGTGGATTACATCTCCTTGAATTTCCTTGTTCTGGTCATTTGACTTTCGTGCCACGAATCCTTTTAGCTTTCCCTTTTCTCATTAAACAAGCAGGAAGAATTCATAACCTGCAGACTCACTCCTGCTGAAACATGTTTTGAATTTGCATTTCAAGGTCATTCCAGTTCTCTTCCTTCTTGGCTTTTTTTTCGGGCACAGAATTGTCCGAACATGCCCTCTGTTGAAATCAATGCTGCTTTAAGAAAACTTGGAGAATCTTTGGTATTTATTAGATTTATAGCCTGTTGTTTTCTTTTTTAAAGAACTCAGAGCGGCTTACGTCAGTCTCCTCTTCCTGCTCTTCCTGCCCAGAACAACCCTGTGAGGTGGGATGGGCTGAGAGTCTGTGCCTGGCCCATAGTCACCCTCTTGGCTCCATGGCTGAGCAGGGACTAGAACCCGGATCCCCTGAAACCCAGACCTGCGCTAACCAGTACCCCTCACTGGCTCTCCTCTCCATGAGGCCTTCGCTTCCTCCAAGGATGGCTTTTGGGTGTCTTACCTTGGTGGAAGGACGAGCTCATGCTTCCACTTAGAATAATCCACTTAGTAATGGCCAGAATGCAGATCAATGATAACAATGGCTACCGAAGAAGCAGCTAGGAAGTATGTGTCAGGAATTCTCAGTTGGCATTAGAACAGTTGTGGGAAGTTGCCCTCTCTAGAGAGCTCAGCTCTGTTGGACTAGGAAGCAAGCACAGAAGGTGGGCAACCCGAAAGTTTTGAATGTAAGTTTTGAATGATTGATGAGTTTGTTGTGGTTTATTTGTTGTTGTGAGCCGCCCCGAGGCTTGGTCGCAAGGGGGCGGCATACAAATTTGTAAATAAATAAATAAATAATAAATAAACGCTAAGCTGCCTTGAGTCTAGAGATGGGAGCTGTGACAGGTCAGAGTCTTCTCTTGCTGACAGACGACTTTCAGCTAAGAGAAATGAAATATATGGAACAGGGAAGTTAGAAACGAGAAGCAAACTGAAAAAAAGGGCAGCTGTGAAATGCACACATCCCTGTTTAGAACCAACTTCGCCGGCACTTTTGGGAGTGAAACTTCTTCCAGGACATCTGTTATCTACTCTGCTAAGCACCAAGTAAAAGCAAGCCCTGTTTTTATTTTCATGGGCGTTTAATGGCCCCTTTTGTACAGAATGCTTCCTCCGGAGAGGCCTGCCCCTAACTTCATTTCCTAATATTTATGCACCACACAGAGAGTATTTGCTCAAGCTTTTCAAGGAGCAGCCATCATGGTTATGCTTCGGGTTACAGTTCTTTCTGTGGTCAAACTGTTATGCTAACAACATGACAAGTACTCTGGGTTACATTTTGGAAACTCTTGCTTTTTAATGTTTGCATTTTACACTTGCTTTGTTTACTGTTCTGGCCCCTTACGTTTTGTGCACAAGATACCTTGACAGCTCGAGGGTGGGGTTTATATGTTTTTTATTCTTTCGGCCTGTAAAGTGTGCCAAGGTATCTTGAAGGCTTGAGAAGGATTTCTTCATTTTTTTGGTGGGGGTGTGTGTTTTGAAACAGTGCTCCTCTTTTCCTGGAGAGAAACAAAGTGTCCCGAAATTGTATTACTCCGGGGACAAAGAACAGTTTGTGCATTTGTGTATCTCTTGAAAAGCCTGGCATGCATGTTACTTGTTCCTCTTCTGCTTGCTCTTCCAGAGTTGGCGTATTGGAAGACACCTTCACCTGCCTGGGAGTCTTTTGTGCCATCGCATTTTTTCCTATTGGAATACTCTTCTGTCTTGCATTGCGGCAGCGAAGATGTCCAAACTGCGGTGCAACATTTGGCTAAGGGATAAATGCACACGGGCTTCGGGAAGCTTGTAACGACCGACGACCGTAGTCCCTTTTTTTCTAATGTAAATGTCATGTACAATCACGGTTATGCTTCAGAGCTGATTTTGTACAAGTGCAATGACATTAGTCCGTCTCTCTCTTGCATGTAAAACTGATCTATGAGCATGTCTGTTATAAGACACGGATCCCACCTGGCTTTGTGTCTTCAACGCACCTTTTTGGAAATTAAAAATAAAGCGCTTTTTGCAACTTCACTAGAAAAGGGCTAAGTACTTTCTGCCATAAGGGTTATCGACCTCTGGTGGGGGGGGGGGTGTGAGTGGAAATTTCTCCAGTAGGCAAAAGGACTTGATGTCGTCTATCTAAATCTAGCGCAAAACCAGCAAATACATCCCTGTTCTTGCTTAATTTGGGAATGGATAACCTGAGTTTCCACAATTGTGTTTATAAAGAACCCCCGTTTCCTGCAGCTCTGGAACAGGATGGAAAGCATCAAGGTTAATGGATTGCTCTTGGCTGCTGGGGTCCCAAAGAGCCCCTCATGAAGATGGCATGAGCATCTTCCCCCTTGTACCTCTTTTTGCATTATTATGAACAGCACAGTAGCCTGCTAGACTGCTTGGCATCCCCCCGATAAATGTTTCCAGACCAGTTTTCTTCCATTCCTTATGGACATCATAGATAGATATTTAGAGATGGTCCCAGGTTGTGCTCAGTTCCCGGTTACGAATTTACTGAGTTTATTTTTAAAAGTTATGAGCCCGTCAAGTTATGCATAATGCCACTTTAACAGCATAAAGGCCGTTTCCTGTTCCTTACACAGCCCTCTCAAGAAGCCAGCATTCCTGACCTCCAGCAATCCTGCCTAAGGCTGATGAGGGCTGAATTCCAAATATTCGGAGGGCCCCAGGTTGGGAAAGCCTGTCCTAAACCAACAAAGTAACTTTTCAGATCTGAAGAGTGCTATGCCAAATATGCATTGCTTTGCTGTCGATTTCATCCCAACAGTTCTTCCATGGATTGCACATTTGTGGAAATGTTACATCCGTAAGCCCTAAGCCCTCCCAGTACAGTGGGTGCCTTTTTGACTATGTTCCGCTTGTGGCTTTCACAGGCAATGGTGTGGCCATTTTGGCTATTAGACCAGGTGGCCCTCAGGTCTGCTCTAGTCTTAGGTTTCTATATTCATAACTGCAGCCCTGCAAGGTAGACCTCTAAATACTCATTTGCACAGATCCCATAATCACACGGGACTAAAGTGCAGGTTAGCACAAACTAGGTGGGAAGATTAGTCTGGCCTCGCAATCATGCACAGCAAACCGAAAAAGGTAAGTGTGCCCCCAAGACTTCCTGCTGTCTGTACCTTTTCACTCAAACCTATCGGGCCTCTTTTTCAAAACAAACACACAAACCCCACATCTTCATCAATGGACCCTCCCTCCCTCCCTCTCCCTCTCCCTCTCCCTCTCCCTCTCTCTAGAACAACTCTGTTCTCTTGCACTAGTCTCAATTGATAAGCTTTTGCAAAACAACAAAATATGGATGCGCTAGCAAAAGAGATGGATCACAGCAAGAGTCATCGAGTTAATATTTAGTTTACATTTATTTGAGATGTCATATATACCTGTAAGAGTAAACTGTTAAATCAGACAGTGGGCCGCAGCTGACTCTCCTTGTAGGCCCCGGCTGTTTCCCCCAGGTCCTTGGGAGTGTCAAAGGGCAAAGACACAGCGGCTGGTGTGCTTGGTGGATAATTCAGCCCTCCTGGAGTGCCCAGCCTGCTCCAATTTCAGATCCATCGTTCAGGTGCATTTATGTCTCAAGGAACTGCCTTGTCCCCACTTCCTTGAATGCTGTGCTTACGGAACCCCACGTTTTTAAAGCTGTCGCCATTTTACACAATTCAGAATGTAAACATTTCCTTGCAAGATCCATTTATTTGTTACCATTATACAATATCCTACCCTCATAAATCCAGAGTAAGAACTTCCAAATATATTCTAGGTAGATTCTGAGGATGGTGACCAGGAATGCTTCTATTATGACTCAACCTTTTAGCCTGGAAGCACAGAAAGGGAGAACAAAACCAATCTAGACACATGAACAAGCCATGGACTGCTTGCTGAATTTGTTCTGGAATGCACGTCCGTAGCTGCACAAGCATAATTTTCTCTGCTCTCCAGTGGCCATCCTCGTACTGAAAGCTACTGTATGTTCTAGCCGTTACTGAAGACAGGGCTCCAGACTCGAGCAAGTAGATCTTTGGCAGCAGCATCAGGGGTGAAATTTTCTCAATAGTAGATGGACTGAAGACCAGACGGATGCCCAGCATTAATTCTCACCAGGGACTTCCGTTTTGCCTTAAGAATCAGACACGGTCCTTCTTTCTGATGTTACAAAGGAATTCCCCTCCTAGTGCCCTGTTCTTCAAAGCTGCAGGTTCATTTCTCAGTTTCATAAACAGCAAAGGTCTCAGTTTGTACGCACAACATGCAAAGAAGATCTTTTGTGCCAGCTATTGCAGATGAAGCAGTGTAACCTTGGGAATTGCTCGCTGGAATGATGTCAGCAAGAATTCTGTTCTTCTGTTCTTAAGGTCACCCCACCTGGAACTGTTCTTCCATAACACTCTTTACTGACCGTGTTCAACTGTCAACATGGTAATAAATGAAAATCTTGCACCCCCTTTTTTGCCTGCTGAGCCACCTCTGCCTTCCTGGGCAAGCTCCAGGCCCCCTTTTAATACCTGTACACAGGAATCCCTTCTACTCATTGGTGGAATGTTGCACTAAGTTCTCTTGAACCCGAGGAAAAGGGATTACATACTCCGTAATCTAAAGGGTAAAAGGTAAGTACGCACTCATGCTTCCATTTGTGTCTGTGTCCTTCAGACAGTAAAATCCCACATTTTATTAGCTACAAACTGAATTGTCTTTAGGGGCAAATTCTGAAGATTGTGCACATTAAAAACAAGGCGATACAGCAAAAGAATATCTAGGTTTTCATTTGTAATTATTCATCACTAACTGCAAGAATTTGTATTTACCTTTCTTATGAATCAGAATCCTGCTAAAAAAAAGACAGTGTAATAGTTACATTGTGCTTCAACATATTGCAAACCATGTCCCAAGAATATTACATTTTCTGATCATTCAGAAGATAAATATTTATTCTTATTGTACCCTAAGACATTTTTCTTAAGCATTATAATGAAAATATTACTATACACAAAGTTTTACAGTATGTTAAGGCAAACCTTAAATGGCACGACTATTTAAAACTCCACTAAGTGTGTATTCATTTATCTACGTATATGGTTCAAGCAAACTTAAATAATCAGAACTTACCCATAGGATTCAACCGGCAAGAGGAATAAATGATTAGTTATGCTGGTAATTATAGAACTCAAGCCTCACCCCTATTTTCAGAATTCTGTCTTTCTAAACAAGGCACACTGTAAAATTATGAGGATCTTTTTCAAGCATTTTAACCCATCAACAATTAGCTGATATAGGAAGCAACAAGATTTTTTTTTTTTTAAAGTCAGGAAATTCTTTGCAACTTTCTGAGTCTGTATACATTAATTACATTTAAATAAAGTTTAAAAACAACTTCACATAGCATCTGGAAAATCATATTGCTGAAGATGGAGTCGTGTTTACAAGGAAGAGTACAAAGCATTCTGCCAATGTTGCTCATCGAAGTATCGGTGCTGATCTGTCATTTGTTACTGTTGGTCGGAGCTGCACGGTAGCAAATGGATTTTCTCCACTGTAGTAAAACAACCACACACAAAATGGCAAAGGTTTGGGACAATACCAAATGTTCAGCTAGTAAGTTTTGCCTGCAGGTTTTTCGGCATCTGAGGAAGGACAGATGGAAGCTTTCCATGAGCTTCGGCTAATCCATCAGCTGCGTCCCTACCTGGAGGACGGCTGCCTTGCAACAGTGATGCATGCATTGGTCACTTCCCGATTAGACTTCTGTAATGCGCTCTACGTGGGGCTGCCCTTGAAGACGGTCTGGATACTTCAATTGGTGCAAAACAGAGCTGCCAGGTTGCTGATGGGGACTGGGCGTTGTTCTCATATAACCCCAGTCCTCCGTCAGCTTCACTGGCTCCCCATTGAAGTCCGGGCCCAATTCAAGGTGCTGGTTATCACCTACAAAGCCCTTAACAGCTTGGGACCTGGTTACTTAAAGGAGCGCCTGCGTCCATACTTGCCCTCCTGCCCCCTGAGATGGGCAGCAGAGGCCCTCCTCCGGGAACCCTCCGTGAAAGATATTAGGAGGGTGAGTACCTGGAGGAGGGCCTTCTCTGTGGTGGCACCCCACTTATGGAAAGCGCTCCCCAGAAAGGTCCGCCTGGCGCCGTCATTATTTGCTTTTTGGTGCCAGGTCAAGACCTTTTAATTTAAATGTTATTTTAATTAATTGTTAATTTATTTATTGGTTTTAATTTATTGCCTGGATGTTTCTAGTTTTTATATATTTGTATTGTTATTTATTTGTTGGAAGCTGCCCTGAGGCTTATGCGAATGGGGCAGCATATAAGAATCCCAAAATAAATAAATAAGAAAGAAAGAAAGAAAGAAAGAAAGAAAGAAAGACAGACAGACAGACAGACAGACAGACAGACAGACAGACAGCAGCAAAGGGCCAAATATTGAAGATGGTCCATCCCCCAGTAATCTCTCTAATGCCAAGTCCTCCTGGTGACCCTTTTGGTGGAGTGATGGTGGCTATTATTTATTATCATTTATTAATTTATTATTAAACAATAATTTATTAATTTATTAAAAGCTTTTCTATCCTGTCCCCTACAAACATCTCAGGACAGTTTGCAATAAATAATATTAGAAGTGGAGAAGGACGGGAGATGAGAACTGAAAGTCACATCTGGAGGAGTAAATCAGTCGATTTGTTCATTGGTTTTATGCAAACGGCTTTATGAGGTTTGCTTGAAATGCACTATAAGCACACCGAAAATCTTACAAATCAGACAATGCATTGTCAGTTCAGGAATCTAGTCCCACTGGCTCGACTACCATATGCGCTACAGTGACTTTGCTCAGCCTAACTCCCTCCAGATGGGATGGACTACAGCTCCCATAGCCCCAGCTAGCATTTCTGGCCAGGGTGATAGGAGCAGTAGTCCAACCCTTCTAGAGGGCATTGGGTAGGAAGAAACTGCTCTAGAGAACGTGAGCCATGGACTGCTCCAATATTCCATGCCAGAAACATCTTTCCAGCTAGCTTCTTGAAGCTTTTTCTTGAAGCTTTCCCTGTTTTTATGTGCAGGGGGAAAGCTCAACTTGACCCAGTTGAACAGGACAAATCACCCCAGAAATACGTAGCTCTTTTTCTTAACTTCTTGCCTGGAGTATAAATTGAGACGGGGTCTGCTTAATTATGCTCTGTTATAGCTTAAATGGAACTGATAACAAGTCAATGCAAGGGCACATTTACACAGAACAAAGCAGCAACTTTTCTATCCTGCTTGGATGCACCATCTCTCCACGGAGCTTATTCAGTTTCCTTTAATCCAGCCTTTAGTGTCTTCTATTACCCTCCAGGCTCCTTAGCACAGAATATTATCCAGGAAAAATTCTGGCAGTTCCAATGAGAACGAGATCAAGTGGGACATATTTATTTAGTGGCCACTGTTACCGGTCCTGCACCATGGCACTGAATTTGGACAGATTTTCACTGCTCTCCTGGGCCCCAGTCAAGTCCTGTTTTTCTGGAAGCAAACTGCCAACCTGGATAAATCCAACCCCTTTCCTGAATTATCAACGGGACTTAATCTGAATCATCCCCAGAAGCTACTGGGAAGGGCAGGTTAGAATCCCAAACTCCCCAATCACCCCCTTTCAAGACTGCAGCATTATTCATGCACAAACGAATATTTTTCATTCTGTTGAAAAACAGAAGCCTACCTTAGGAAAGGTGGTTTTACAATGCCATTCATGTTAGGTTTCTGAAAAGGAAAAGAATAGCCATACTCAGAAAAGGCAAGCAGTGCTTAGTACCGGCAATTGTATGATATCCCAACAACCGGATCTGCGTGTAAGTGTGGTTCACAACCATCAACTGCTGCTAACTCCCATTCCTCAACCCTTTTATTTGTAACAACAGGCCGGGGAAATCTTTACAAACAGCTCCATGGGAAGGTTGGGGGGCAAATGGCTGAGACCCACTGCCCACACCCCTGTATGAATTACTTCCAACAGCAGCCCTGCTTACATTATAGTGTTTTGGAAGAGCCCCGAACTTAAGGAAAAGCCTTTGGAGGGGAGCAGGGGGCTTGAAAGTCATAATGCAGAAAAACAGAGTGTGGATTCTGGCTTATATTTATAACCAGCTTAAGCAGAATGAATGGCCAGCAAATACAGTTCAGCTTGCCTTGCATTTTACTCCCTTATGGGTTTACGAATTGGAATAGTCTGCAGTTCCACCTTGCCCATTTTCTACTTCATCTTTGCAAGCACGTGAATTGCAACGTCTCTCTGTGCCGGGAGGCGGCACTGTGGTTCCCCTGAAGATCTGACCATACTCTGCTTTTGCAGTGAAAATGGATGGTGATGGGAAATCCCTTGCATTTTGACAGACTGCGTTATCTTCTCACTCCCATAGACAGATTGATGTCGGTTTCGTTTTGTGACTACCCTCAGTGCAAAAACGAGACTAAATTAACTCTATAAATCAATGTGTAAAAATAGTCTCGACGAGTTTCACTACAAACAACCCCATTATTCTGCAGTGGCAAAATCATCATGAGAATTGAGCAGTTGAGAAATGACATTTTTCAATGTCATTTGCTGAAACATGAATGACTGAAGATTGCCTTTTATATATATATATCACATAGCTATTGTACAAATGGTTATTTTGGGAATGTGATTATCTTCTGGATTCACAGTTCTTCTGTTGGCCTATTACAACGGTTTCCTTTGTGCAAATACTTGAAATCTATTTTAAAAGTATAAAGTACCGAAGGTTTCTGACATAGAAGCACGAAGTACGGCTTGCTATGCCAAACTTAGGATAGCCACTGATGGACCAAACTGTATTTATCTTGTTGCCAATACTTAGCAGGTCTGTGCCGCTAATACCATGGCCCAACACGAATTACTCCTGTTGAAATCAATTAGTCCCTAAGTAATGACCGGGATCCAAAAGAACAATACAACTAGTTCCCTTATACTTATAAGGATCAGGGTGCAAGAGTAATTTTACCAGCGTATGTGACTATGGGAGCAGATGTGAAGTGTGAGAACCATAAACAGATGGCACCAAACTCGAGTACATGGACCACCTCTTTTGGATCTCCACAGCAGGCAGGGGCAGGCGTCAGGCTTGCAAGATCTACTTTGCTTTTTTAACTAGAACCATGGAATCCACCAGCCACAGGCAGCAGCAGTAGCTGCTTGGGAGCAGGGGAGCTACATGCCTTCCCATCTCCTATCAGCTCACTCTGGGATGACCTGAATTTAAACACAAGAGGAGCCACGCTGGACCAAACCAACATGACCTACACAGTGGCCACCTAGTGGCCCACAAGTTCACATACAAGTTATGATATATCGGGGGTTCTAAGAGCTTAATTTAGGAGCAGGAGAGGATTCTTTTGCCTTGATCTCTTGTTACAAATCATCCAGCAATCTTCTAGCAGATCTGATCTTTCTTCTGCCCAACAGAGCCCCTTAAGATCTGCGGGAGAGACCCTGCTTCGAGAACCCTCCTTGAAGGAGGTAAAAAGGACATCTACTCGGAGGAGGGCCTTCTCTGTGGTGGCACCCAGATTGTGGAATGCGATCCCCAGAGAGGTTCGCCTGGCGCCGAATTTATACTTTTTGGCACCAGGTCAAAACATTTTTGTTTAACCGTTATTTTAAAAAAATAGTATTTCAATCCAACAGTCGTGTTGTATTCGTTATGTTGTTTATTGTTTAGATTGTTTTCAATGTATTTGATTTTACTGATTATGAGCCGTCCCGAGATGCCACGCATAAGGGACGGCATATAAAAGTTTTGAATGAATGAATGAATGACTGAATGCCAATTTCAGACTTTCCCGCTATCAGACTGCAAAACTGGCTTGGGATGACCCCATATTGGTAGACTCCACCATTTTATAAATTCTGCACAGAATAAGACCAAGTAGCAGTTTTGCTTTTGACTCAATTATGTTTTTGTGTTTATTAAATCTGAGACAGATGAACCAACATGTATAGCTTCCAGTGCATTTCAAGATTCTTCTCTTTACAATTCATTTCTTCAGAACTTCCAAATAACATGCAGAACTTCTGCCTCCATTGGCCGTGAAAAAGAGAAAAGTCTTGAAACATATTTGGGGCTGTAAACATTGGTGCAGCTGCCTTTAGTTTTGACTTTGGACAGCCTTTTTTTAAGTCATTGGGGCTGGTTATGCTTTCGCTAAATTTTAACCATGGGGACAAATTTCATGGGACATACAGCAAAAAGGCAAAAGAAGAGTCTATAAGAAATCTTGCTTCCATTGAAATGGAAATCTACAAGTAGCAAGTTTCAAAAACTAAACAGTACAGTAAAGTTGAAGGAACTACTTATTCTAATTTATTCTAATTTTTGTTTGTTTTAAGAGTAAAAATCTTTGTCCCTAAAGGATATCTACAGCATACTTCAAAAGGCATGCCTGAAAATTAAAATGTATAACCTTACCGCAAGCAGAGGACAGGAGACTAAACACTTTAGGTTCCTGTGTTGTTACAAGAACCTAAGTACTTTTTTACATCAAGGCTTCAAACAAGCCTCAAAGTGAAATAATTAAAACACATACTTGGACAACCAGCGCACATATACAAAAGTCACGGCTAACTTTCCACTCTGCCTGATGAACCATTCTGCTTGAAAGTCTGCAAAATTCTAACAGAAATAGAAGTTGGCCAGGAAAGATATATTTCTGTACAAAATTAAACATGGTTACATTTCTTAATAACTCACTAGGATGTATAGGGCTGCAACCAATTCTTTTCAATGTCTCAATTCTAAAGTTGTCCCCCATGTAAAAAAGGCAATAGGTAGATACCACACCTATACAAAGCAGCTCAAGATGGCCGACGAAAGAATAAACACACAAAATCCATTAAGATTTACGTATGTCCAAGGTCAAAATCTTACTGGTATTAAAAAAGCTTTACTGACTGCAGGTTCATTTCTGAGCCCAATTCAAGATGGTCCTGCTTACCGATAAAGCCCTAATTGGCTTGGGACCCATGTAACCTGAAGTAGCACCTGATCCCAAAACCAAGTCGCTTGTTGACTGAGGTCGTCTGCCAATGTTCATCTGCAGCTCTGGTGTCCAATCAGAAGAACTGACACCCTGTTATCATTTAGGAGCGTGATTAAGACTTGGGTGCACAAGCTTTCAGATTTATAGGCTCATTTTAGCAGAATTCTTTCTTCTGCACTTTTATGCGGTTCCAGTTAATTTTGTTTTACTGATTATAAACTGCCCTAAGATCGACTCTCTTTTTCTTTCTCAATTAAAAAAGGGCTGGAAGAAAACACTCTTTTCTTCATCCCCAGCAAACTAGATACTCTTCTCTCTCAAAATCAGTATTCCATACTCAAGTTTCAAAGGATAGGAATGCCTGTTAATTGTCTAGGAGGCAATCTCTTCTTAACGAGCCATCCTTCTGGAGCTGTGGCCCTCTAGAATTTATTGTGGAAAATTAGCTGTATGAAATACGGTCCGATTACGCTCAATGGATGCTGTAATTTAACTGGATTCCAGTCACCTCTTGGCCTGTCACACCACTGCAAAGAACATTCTGTACTGCTTGCTTAGCAACTTTCCCCAAGCTAATGCATCTTTAAAACTCTTGCTGTCATAATTATTGTCAAAGGACATGTGGATCAAACAGGTCTCACCAGCTGGCCACGGACTAAGTGAACCAATACATAATTCTGACACACTGCATCATGGATAGGGCCCATTTACTTGAAGTAAACTAAGGGTGCAAAACATGACAAATAGCAGGCTGGTTTGGAGGAAAGGCTAAGCCATATTGTAGTGGCAGGTGAAGGAAGCATAGTAAACCTCCAGCTTGCATGCTCTCCCCTCCCAGTATGGCCAAGAGGAAGCCATCTGGAGGTGTCACTTCCGATTCAGACGAACTGCAGCTTGCTGTGTCACCAAACCCTGGACAACTTCGCAGGATTCCTGATCCTGTATGGAACCTGTGCAGGCATGCCCTCCTCTTTAACACCATGCGCGACATGCAGGTGTAGAAGCTGGGGCCAGAAGGTTTGGTCCTGCTGCCCTCTCCCTGTGTTGGATGTCCAACAGTTTACAGGAGGCCGAGTCAATTTTGCGGGTGAAATGGCTCAAAGGGTTTGCATTTTTGCTAGCAAATGCATTAATTCAGATGGGGAAATAGTTCTCCCATTGTGAGAACTTGGACTGTAAGATGGAGAGTTACCCTTTTCAGACCAAAGGCTGAATTCTATGCCGAAGAACCTCTTGGAGTTCTCCTTCCAGTGGGGCAGGAACTAAAAATGCCAGGCTATGCTTGCTTAAGGATCTTCCTGATGGTAATGAAGTCTTCGGAGAGGCATTGCAAAGTGTCAGAGTAGGGGGAAAATTCACAAATTTGGAAAACCACCAACGAATCAAACAGTGGCCATTTCAGGAACCCTGAGGATTGGGCTGTGAGTCCCAACAAAGATTTAGCCTGCAGTTCTGTGCCCGCCTCTAGAATCTAGATTTCATTTCAGTTTTTACATTTCCGTGTCTCCCAATAGCCAAAGCTCTCTAGTCAGTTTATCACTCTCATGCTGAAATGTGATGCTTCAGAAAAGCTTTCCTCAGCCTGGTCCTTTGTGAAGTAATGCAAGGAACCGCATTTTACAAGGCCTCTTGATTTCTAGAAGAGTATTTGGGTCAGTTTTTGTTACCAATTGTCATGCTTGTACCTGTAATGCAGATATATTTGGTATTTTCTGGATATTATTGCCAACTTTTATTTATTTTATTTTACTTTACTTATTTGGGTATTTTTACCCTGTCCAATACCCTGTGGATTTTGGGTTGATTGTTTTGGGTTGCATGTGTTTAGTATCTGGCAGCTACCCAGTGATTTTTTGAGAAAGTGACACGTAAGACTGAGAGGGTAATATTAGATAATTATCAGATTTTGTGGGGGTGGTAAAAATCCAAAGGACTGGTGAAGGTCAGTACAGTTTGTAACTGTATAATATATTTTGATTCAAATTACAAGTCAATGCATTGCTATTTATTACAAAGAAACAGTAAACACACAGGTATTTTGTGGCATGCTTTGTACAAATGTTCATATTACCAGGAGCACAATTCTTCATAAGCTGGATTTTGCCTCTGAATTTTATCTGAGGTTTTTAGGAGTTCATGTAGTTTGGCCAATGGGATTTTAAAGGTATTTTGCATTCCACCTGATCTCTTAACCAGTGCAAACACCTGACACCTGCAGTGCTAATTAGAATTACCGAAGGTATTAAATATTTAATTCTTTCTCTGCTTAATGCCAGCATGTTAACTAATTGAGAAGATCATATTCTGTTCCGCAAGTAATTTGGCAGAAGGCGATATATCTAGACTCAGGAGAACATTTACTTTTGAATAATACACGTTTAGGACTGGTAAATCATTTGTCCTATTATACAGACCGAGCTCACACAGCATGCCGGGTTATTGTAAGGTGTGTGTGGCCTGCTGTTTGGATGTGCAACCTCTGACAGGTGTCTGGTTGTGGCATATCATGCAAACCCAGTCACATGGGTTAATTGAGGGTGAAGCGAGCTCACTTAACCTATAATTAGTAGTGCGATAGTGTGGGTTATTTTATTTCACTCTTCGGTATCCCACGATGACCGGATTTTCAGGACACGATGTACTCCCAAGCACCTGATCAAAGGCTGAATATTTAAAATGCTGATTGCTTGTAATGTAATAATAATAATTATTATTATTTTAAAAAAGGCACTGGGACTGATCTTAGGTTAGCAGATCGTGTCACGCCACCATGTCATTTGAGCATGCAGACTTTTGAACTAAACATGCTTCCTCTAAGCTGGTGTCCTCCAGATGTTTTGGACTACACCTCCCAGCATTCCTGTGCACCGGTCATGCTGGCTGGGACTGATAGGACTTGAAGTCCGAAGCAGATGGAAAGTAAAAGGTTGGAGAAGGCTGCTTTAAGGAAAGGTGTCTGAAGTGTCGGAGTACATCTGAAATACCAAGCTATTTTCCCTAAAGATTTTTGGAAACCATGCTCTGGAGAAATTATTTCTCCTGGCAGCTGTTAGACAGTCAAATATACAAAAGCAAGATGGCTATAATCTGATACATCCTGGAGATAATTTCCATAACACTTTGGAACTTAAAAACATCTAAGCAGGACTCTGGAAGGCAAGATTCAAAGGTCGAAGGTCTACTCACCGGAGTGGTGCTTTCTAATGGAGCCACTGGAGGTCTAACAGGGGTACTTCTGGAAGACTCCGGTCTTATTTCTGGAGTTGCTCTCGCTTGCTCTGTTACTAAATAATCGGGTGGGGGAAGGACCACACCTCCTTTCTCTGTCAGGTTTCCTGAGCTGATGCTTCGGATCGGTGCGGCGCTGAGGAAAAGAAAAGAGAGCATTGCGGTCTCCTTTTTACTTCTCAGGGCTAGAGCGGTCTGATTTGCTGATCCCGACTCTTTCAATAAGCAGAACTTATGGAAATTTTGTTTTCCTGAAGGAAAGGAACTTCACATTCCCCTCTGGAAGTAAGAAATGTAGCCACCTAAGCTCTCTTCAGGCATTTTCAAATCCTATCGATGGCGAGCAGGCAGGGACATGCGCTGGCCACCCTCTACTTCCACCTCCCTTGGGGAAGAATGGCATATTTACTTATATCTCTACATTAGATCTAACATAAAAACAGCTTTCCACAGGATTGGGACCCTTGTCAGAACATGAAGCCTTAAAATGACCTCAACAATTAAAATATCGGCTAAATCAAAAGGTCTTTGCCTGGTGCCAAAAAGAATAGAGAAATGGCACCAGGCAAACCTCTTTGGGGAGTTGATTCCAGAGTCAGGGGGCCACTCCTGAAAAGGCCCTTCTCTGTGTAGCCCCCACTACTGATTTCCTTCACAGGGGGCTCCTTAAGAAAGACCTCCAAAGATGAGGCACATATCCTTTAGATAACCTAAAGGATTTTTGTAATTAGACAGTTAAAACATTGCCTAATTTCCCCATTGCTCATGCTCAGGGAGGGTTCATTCCCTGAACATAACGTCAAATGTGCACACGGCTACAACCAGCAGAAGGTCTTGAGGTTTAAAACTGGGCCACCTTGAACTTGCAAAACTGTTGATGACCCTTGAAGACACTGGCCTGCATTTATTGTTTGTTCCAAACGGACACTTCTTGAAATAATGAAAATGTTTCATTCAAAAGACAGCGGAAAAAACCCTACCTTGGCGCTGGCATAGGAACGGTCTCAGCTGGTTCTTCCACTGGCTTTGTGTACGATAACGGGAACCATCCTTTTCTAGAATGGGACATATTAATAATGACTTCGTTAGGGAAGATCTAATATCCACATCTGAAGCAATGGCACTTGCTGGAATAGTGGTACATGTTTAAGTTATCGGTGGCTACTAGTCACAATCGAAGGCCTAGGCCTAACCCTTCCCTGGTGCACTCCCCCCAACCCTAATATAGGGCTAACGTTCCAATGAAAATAATGCGATTTTGAAAAAGCCTTCCTTGAGTAGCTTTTTCTGCACAGCTCATCATTTCTGCCCATTCGAAACACATTCCAACCATCAAACTCATGCCAGGGCACCACGTTTTTCAAACCCAAACCCTACCCTGGTGCACACCCCTAACCCTAATATAGGGCTAACGTTCCATAGAAGAGAGGGTGATTTTGAAAAAGCCTTCCTTGAGTAACTTTTTCTGCACAGCTCATCATTTCTGCCCATTCTAAATACATTCCAATGCTGCACTAAAACCTGAAAACTGAGGTTTTAGTTTAGAAAGAAACAACTCACAGCCAGTCCAAGCAAATACATATATATCTATCCTTGGCAGCGCACTGACCGGCCATGCGAAAGCTCGGACGAGTCGTGGCTAATGAGTCGTGGCTTGTGACGTCATCGCCTGGCACCACTACCCCTTTCTGAGCATGCGCATGGCCCCTGTGTGCACGCTTATCCGATGCTGGGCTGCTGGGGCGATGCTGGGGCGACTTGGCTCGCATGCCGACAGAGAGGGCTCTGCGTGCCCGCTGCCGCACACCTGCCACAGGTTCGCCACCACTGGCCGAGGTGCTCGTCACGTCAGTCTTCCGTGTCTCAAAGTCCAACAATCCCGGCAGAGGTGCTGCCCCATTTTGACAAAGTGGTTCTAGCAGTCTTATCTCAGATACAAGCAGGTATTTTGCAAAGTTCATGGGTCTCAGTTGTGCACCGAAGAGCAGCCCAGCCCAAAAGCGAGGAACAATAACAGGAACAGTTGCAGGGGATGTTAATTTCCTCCCCAGGTACTGTGACAACTGCAGCTGAGATCAGAGGGAACCGGGATCTGGAGGGGATGGGAAGCGACCTCTGCCGTCCGGTAATAAAAAGGCCGGTTGCTGCCTTCTTATGCACCTTGCCTCCAGGACCCCGCTGGTCACGGTGACTGCTTAGGACCACCAGTTTAACAGACAACAGGCCCCTGAGCATCGCAGCAGTGGGATGGGACTCTCAGCCTCACGGTCCTTTGCTGGGATCCCTAAGGGCATCTGACTGGCTACTAAGAACACAAGAAAAGCCCTGCCGGATCAGACCCAAGGTCCATCCAGCCTAGCACTCCGTACACACGGTGGCAAACCAGCCGCCCACTGGATCCCTCAAGCAGGACGCGTGCCAGACCTCCCCCTGCCCAGCTCCTCAGCAACTGGCTCTGGTGAAGGAGGTAGCCCATGGCCAGCAAGGCCAGTAGCCACGGACAGCCTCCTCCCTCGTGAATCTGTCCAGTCCCTTTCGAAAGTTATCAAGGTCGGTGGCCTTCACCACTTCCCATGGCAATGAATTCCATTGCTTAACTATACACTGTGAGAAGAAGTGCTTCTTTTTATCTGTTGACCCTGGGTTCAAGCATTATGGGAGAAGGCGAAACTATGGGAAACCAGAGGCTAGAGTAGACAGGATTTGGCCCAATCCAGCACGGCCCTTTCTTAGTTGCCAGGACTA
The DNA here is from genome assembly GCA_023646645.1 of Varanus salvator macromaculatus. Lineage (NCBI taxonomy): Eukaryota > Metazoa > Chordata > Lepidosauria > Squamata > Varanidae > Varanus > Varanus salvator. The sequence goes on along the minus strand of JAIXND010000852.1, from coordinate 7,876,152 downwards.
TGCAAAAGATATTTCCTGCATTTGTACGAAATTTGTTTCCCATTCTTCCATCATATCAGGGCAGTTTATACAGAGCGCCAAGTACAAAAACGCCATCAATTGGAAGACCACAAAATCATAAAGGCAGCAAAGGATGGGCAGTAGGATTAAAGCTGTCTCTAAAATGCCCAGGAAATTAAACACATCTCAGCACTGAAAGCTCAATCAAACCTCGTGGCCTTTCAAGGTGGCCCTGACTTTGGGAGCTCATTGGTTTACTGCACATGGAGAGGCAGCTCTGGCGACGGACCTTCAGTGAAGATCTAATTCTAGAGGTAGCATCTATGCAAAAAACAGCCCTGGAAGCACATTTTCAGTCCTAAATTCTAGTTTTGGAATGGTCCCGCTGCCCCAGCTTTATGCTTACCCATTGTAACTCCTCCCAGAGTTCTCTGCACCTGACAACTTCCATCACGTAACCTATTTTTCCGAATCTCTCTTGGAATCAGGGGATATGTGGATCTATAGGGAAATCCTACACAGAGCAAACCAGAAGCAAGGGGGCTAATTCAAGGGAAATGCTTCTGTGAACAGCCGAACTTACACCTTGGTCACATCGTGTTCCCCGTACAGCCAGCCATCCTTCTCCTCAGATATAAGTAGTGTGATGATGTCTCCTTGTGCAAAACTAAGCAGAGTCTTGTTATTCCCAGCAGTGTGTGGAAAGATGGTTTTCACTTTCTGTCTTCTCATTATATTTAGTCCTGTGGCAACAGAAGTCGATCGGGATAAATTGGAGTCATCCGGGGGACCTGATTCAAAAGAGGCAAGAAACAAACATAAGCATAATACAGGATCAAAGGAAAACCAGTTATAGGGAACGAAAGGACAGTGAAAAGCAGAGACTTTTCTTATCCTCATTTCTTTCTTTTCGTGGGCATGTCGTGAGCAGAGCTGGCCGGAGCCGGGGGTCAGACTAGATGGCCTGGGAGACCCCTTCGACTCGCTCTGTTTCTATGTTTCTTTTAACAGTCAATTTGGCACCGGTTTATTATGAATGGCTTTTTAAGTGAGTCTGTAGTAACATCAGCAATACTGGCACTGGCAAATAAAAGAAAATAATTTAATGAAGATTAGTGCTAACTCAAAAAACCATATAGTGGTTAACTGTGAAAACTCCTCCTGGTTTAATACTTCATTTCCTGGATGTTTACAAGAGAAAATTGTAATTTTATAGCTTCATGTCAACAACACTTAAAAAAATACAAGCAAGAGATGCAAAAAACATGAAACACAAACACAAATTACCATCTACTCATCCCAAACCCTGACCTAACTACGGGCTGAAGTTGTCCCACAGAAGCTACCGGGAGAGAAGTTGCAAACGGGGCAGAAATCTCGTAACGGCTCTGAAGGTGCAGGATCTTCTTCACGACAGATGCCTCTAGGATGGTTTGCATGCGAAGTTTTGTAAGATTTTGACACGTGCATGTGAGTGAGCACCCAAGTGCTTCGCAGTTAATGGCCCATTGAGGTGAACACTGTGACAGCTGGCCAGGGCTGGGCAATTTGACAACCTCCACGAGTTTGGCCCTACAACTCCACAAGCCGCAGCCTGCATGGCCAGTCAGGAACGGCCATCCCGTAGGAGAACACGCCATCTCAGTGCACCAGAAATGCAAATTAATGATTACCCATTGAATGATTCAGTCTCTCTGAAGGTGCCTTTGGAACCCCTGGTGGATTGTTAAACATGTCAACTAAAGGACTCGTGTAGGGTCTTCCTGAAGGTGCAGTGGGCACTTTGGGGTAACTTCTGTGAAGCGATTCGTAATGGTTTTCAACCTATAGACATAAAGTTGACACTTAGCACCAAAAGTCACGAGATAAAGTTGTATTATAAGTCAAGAGCCCTTTGACTCCCATATTCCAACATTACTAGCTGGCTAAAGAACATGCTTTTGCTTTGAGCCTGTCAGCAGCTGATTTTCCAACCTGGATGGCATATGGCAATACCTGGGTACCCTGCATGATACCATGGGAGATTAAACAAATAATCAGGACTCTGTATCAAATGCATTCGTTCCTGAGATGCGTGTGAATGGCGGAATGTTTTGCAGCACACATTTTACCGACGGTATTGAATAGCAGCAGCTGAGCTGACGAGGGAGAGTGTTACTGCAACTCGTATCTCGCCTTCTGGCTTCTCAGAGGCACGTGTGCGAAAGCGGGTACTTGACTGCATGGATTATTGTTCTGACCCAGCAGGTCTCTATCCGCGTTCTTACGTGTACTTCTGTTTCCCCTGAATAAGCTTCCTTAAAAGAAGGCTACCCCTGCCATTGGCCATTAAATCAACAGTGACGAAGCTCGTTCAGGCTAGTACTACATTCTGCTTTGGAGCTCCCAGAGACCTCCTGTGGTGGATATGGCCGAAGACCGTAAGGGGTGGGACCTGGAATAAAAGCAGATTTTAGCTTACAGCTCTTACTGCCTATAAGTAACTCTTAGGATAGGTGCTTTACCCTGTAAGAATGGGGACAACCAGTGCAAAAACTGGGAAGGTTTGTGCAGCTGGTCTCCAGAAAGGCACTTGGCTACGGAGCTGCTCCTCACCTATGATGAAAATTCAGTCAGTGAGGACTTGCAGGGAACGCTAAGAAAATATAACAGGCAGGAGCTTTGGAATACTTCTACTTAAGTTTTTGCTTTCCATCAGTGGGGAAGAGTTCTGCCCATGAAGTGCCATGAAAAAAAGCTAAGTTCTGAAGAACACTGCCCCAAGGGCTCTAATTCAGTATCTCCAGCCCTTTCAAGCTTGGCTCCTACCCTCAGTCCCAGCCTACGACATGAGACGTGTGTATCCATTTCTGTTCTGGAAAACAAGACTCCCAGTGCCTTCCCAGGGGCACTGAAGTAGGTATTTTGGCAAATCCAACTTATTGGGCGGGGTGAGAAGTCGCGTCTGCTGCATTTCCTTCTCCTTCCTAGGAATGCACAATAAAAGAGCCCCTTCCTTTCTTGCATCTGGCCTTGGCAAGTGGTGGCATCGTCTCGATATACACCCAAGATCAGGGCGCAATTTACCTGTCGGTCTTGACTCCCCAACGGAGGACTGACGCGTAAATGCCATTTCCCTCTGCTACCACCACGGGCATGTTGCCTGAGAAGCCAAGCCTACCACTGGGACTGTGGCAGGAGCAAAACCTTTTCAACAGGTAGCTTCTTAAGGTGGCCGTTTATTTCCTCACTGCACCAACTCCCGGGAGGAGAATATGCAATCGAAAGGTAATTCCTCACCATACTGCGTCTCTCCAGCATCGGTGATGGCATAGGAGTCCCAGACAGTGGCGTGGGGCCAGGGACCTTCATGTCCTCGATCATATTGACGATTCTCTCGGGCACCTTGGTGGCATCGCTGCAGGTCTCCACCCACCGGGGAAACTTGCTCGTAAGTAACTCTGAGCACTGCCGACAAGAAGACTCAAGCTGTATTTCTTTCAAAGAGTTCTGCATTGTGACTTGGTTACATGAGGCATCTAAGCAAACATCTTTAGTTGGAAATGCCTCAAGGTCTATCGAGAGTGAGAACATACCACGACATCAAGATACAGACTGTTTTGTGAAGCATAATTTCTCATCTCTATGCCAAATAAAAAGAAAATCCTGTTTCCATTATACTTTTGCAAGTAACCATCTGCTGTAGACCACGTTGGAATATCTGTTCTATAGAGTAGAGTAGAGTAGAGTAGAGTAAATACAGTGGAATGGAATAGAATAGAATTAGCTTCCATATAGCCTAAAGTGCCTGATCCTGCCTAACCTTGGAAGTGAAGCAGTTGGGCCTGGTTGAAATCTGGATGAGAGACTTAAATGTTGTGAACTGCCCACAGAGCTTTGGCTATGAGGAGTATAGAAATGTAAATAGTAATAGTAGTAGTAGTAATAATACATGTGAATGTTTATTTAGGGGCTTGGTCTTTCTAGTTCTCAAATGCACTTCCCTCTTTCTGGTCTTTCTAGTTCTCATCATGCACTTCCATCAGCATGGCGCAAAATCCACATCTTCGCAGAGTGTAGTCAGCATTGTGGAGAAACGCAGCGACTCACAAAATCAGGCTCTCGGGTTTTTATTTATTTATGCATTTATTTATTTAAAAATTTGTATGCTGCCCCTTGCAACAAGGGGCAGCCCTGGCAACTTGGAGTCCTCCCTCGTACTAACCTCAATGTGGTAGGAGTTCATGTGCTGAGCAAAGCTGCAGTGCTTGTCCACCAGAAAGCAGAACCGCTTCTTCTCTTCAAGCAAGGCCTCTCTGCACCCTTCAGCGATGAATCTTTGGATATCACTTTGTCGGGAACTCACGGTTTCCAAGTACTAAATCAAGCGTTAAATAGTAGATTATGATTGAGAAAACTTCATAAGTTCTTTTCCGACAATCCATATCTCATTGCAACCTTAATGCCTTGTCTTAATCCAATCTCAACCAGGAGTAAGCAATGCAGTTTTCTATCGCTGGTAAGAGAACGACCACTTATCTTAATACGCATCTGTCCCCTTGCTAGGTCTGCACAATACCCAATTAATTTTTCCTTCCGAGAGATATGAGACACGCAAATAGCTGTGCACACTTTCTGTACAGCAAGTCAAGAGAAGAATGCTTGAGACAAACATGAAGGCTTCTTTGACTTAATCCAGTTCTGCACATTCTAATTAGAGGTCAGGGGGCTTTGATCACAAATTGGCATGAGTGGGAAATCAATTGCATGGAAAGATGGCTTTTTCCACTCCCACTTCAGCTGAATATGCGGTGGCTGCAGAGGGAAGGGGGAGCAAAGAAAAGTGGGTGCAGGCAGCTGGCATAAGTGCATCCGCTTGTGGAACTCTGGCCCAAAATTATGCCCACTGCCACCCCGAAAGCTTACAGGGACCACGTCTCAGCTAATTGAAATTTCTGAGAAATCGGTTATTAACTAATGTGCAAATGCTATCCATCATCACCATGGAAAGACAGTTATGCCACAAAAGGAGTTTTATAATCATTCAAAAATAATAATTAATATTAGCATGGCCATACTACAGAGCTTGGCTATTTTAAAAATGCCATGCTAAGCTTGAGCTAGAGAATTTGCAAGGTAACAGCTCCTGTTTCTGGACAGAATGCAGAAAGGAGAATGAACACAGAGGGAGCCATTTGGCTAGTGCAAATGGTATATAAAAGCGATAATAAGTAGAATAGAATAAAATTAATAAAATATTAACCTCTGTTTCTTTATGTTCATATTTTGTCGCATTCCTTGCTCCTTGACTTTTCCTTCGGATTTTCTTCAACTCAGCCTGAGACTTTTCCAAAGAATCCAATTTGCTTCGATGTTCATTCTGGTATCTCTTCAAAGTAGCCTGCAATCAAAAAATGTTCAGAGATGTTACATTAGCCAACGTCTCAGAAACTCAATTCTTGCCAGCGAGTTAACACCGGAGAGGTTCTGTTCAACCAGTGTCAGCTTGATCCTTGCATAATATAAAACCAAAGCATTCTTGCACTTCCTCTGACCAGCAAACATTTTAGTTTGAATCCTTATCCTATTTTTAGAACCTGTCACCAGTTATGAATACTTCCATGAGGCACAACAATGGGTTAATACCTGGCATATGAATATATGCATAGGAACCCAAAATCTAGGGTTTACCACAAACCACACATTTATTATTGATTGCATTATTCCCACAGAATCCTATTTCCTAGGATTTTCAGGAATATAAGCCACCAGCTTTCATGGGACTAACCTTCAGATAAATAGGACTTCATACAATGTATGACTTCAGTATTAAAGATTCAGCCTTTAAGTCAACCCATAGAGATCTTTAGTTTTGATTCATGGTACAAGTGGAGATGTTACAGATTGAACTCGGTGCCCTAAATCTCAAAGATTTGTCATACAGATGAAATTCCTGCTGTACACATGAAAAGCTTTCTTATCCACTCTGGTGGAGTCACAGTACCATGAACTTTTAATGACAGCGGTCAACATCAAGGGGCACAGAGGGGGCAAAATTATTATTACAGATAGTTGACTCTTCTTTGGCATTGGCAAGTCATATACTTACATTCATGTATTTTACATCTAGCTCAGTTTTCTTCTCCAGCTCAGATATAATCTCTTTATGGAATTTCTTGAACTTTAGGAGGAAACAAATGACAGTATGGATCAAAGGTTAGCATATCCACATCAGAAATGCTTTTGAAATGTTTAAAAACATTGCAGAAATGTTTACTTACACTTTCTTCTAAGCTGTCATTTAGCTTCTTCTGTGCGATAGAAATTTCTATGAGAACTTGACCTGTTAACCAATATAAGTCAACATTATTTCTCATTTCCTTAACTGCTGGAAGCTTTCGCAACGAGAGAGAGAGGAGACCGTGTAAGAGAACACATTCAAAAGCATGTAAAAGCACACAGCTTTCCCCAACCTTGTGCCTTTCAGACACATTTGGACTGCATCACCCAGAATGCCCACTCAATAGCCCTGCTGGATGGGAATTCTGGGAGTTGTGGCCCAAATGCCTCTGAAGGCCACCAGGCTGGGGAAAGCTGATGTAACTATCTAGACATTCCTTAAAAATCCCTGGCCACAAACTGAAAATTAAGTTTTAAAGGTATCTAGCTACAGCAATGCATAGCAGCTATCCGAGAATGATGTATACTTATGGTATGTTGGGAAGGAGAAGGTCGGTTTTTCTTGGCACACGTTCCCAGCTCATGTGGCGCTGGACTCATCGGAGGAGGAGGGGGGGGGGCTGGGAATGTGGGGACCCAGACTTTGAGATGAGAGAAGTGGAGGAGCTTATCTGAGAGCCCCCTCCCCAAGCGCCCGGGCAGGCTCTGAGAGTCACCAGGATGTGCAGCTGGAGAAGGCATGGGAGACGAGCTCTCAGGGGCAGGGGAACCTGCTATGACTCTTGACCCCATGGCACAGCATCAGGAGAGAAGGGCCAGCCAACCGGGGGCTGCCACACAGAAAAAAGGCATGCTAAAAGGGCCCTTCCAAAGGGATTGGGCCCAGACATACGCAAAAGGAGGGTTTCCAGAAGTAGTTGTTTAGACTGGGCTCAACAAACTGCTCTGTGCATGCTCAGGGCTTCTTTCAGAAGTGACGTGCACTGGAAATACTTTGGTAAATAAAGAACATTTGCAAAGGAAAGATCCATTGCCTGGAATGGGCAAAGGGAGGAAAACCTAGCTCACGACGCTTCACATGTATTCATGATAGGTGCTAACAGAACATACTAAGAAGGGTTTAAGATTGTGTCTGCGGGCTCTGCTCGAAACTCCGCTCACTGATTAGCTTGCTACAAATGCCGTTCATACATGCACGTGCACGATCTTATGGGTCTGCCCCAAAAGGTTATAGACCCCACATGTTGAAATGGGGAGGCAGGGGAAGCAGGTGCAATCCTGTCCCCATCCATGCATGCATGCAGGCGGTACGAATTCCAAACAAGTCAAGAGCTACACATTCTCTAGCTATTGTTTTCTTGGACTGCATTTGCATGCTCCTCCGTAGAAGACGGACACTATTATCCGTCAAGGTGCTGGCTGCAGACAAAAACTCTCGTCTGACATCTTGGAACGCTGCAAGTGTAGGCAACCAGGTGCTCTTTGTGAGTTGTGGACTACAACCAACGGCATTTTTGTGCATTTATTGTTACAATCTCTCTTAAACTGTTTTGTAAACCACGCTGATTGTTTGTTATGCATGTGGGGCATATATCAATTGAATGAACGACATGATTCCTGACCACTGGCCATGCTGGCTGGGGCTGATGGGACTTGCCATCTGCAAGCCAGTATGGTGCAATGGTTACAGCACTGAATCGGAACTCTGGAAATCTCAGGTTCTTGTTTCCACTCATCGATGAGGCTTTGCTAGGTGAGTTTGGGCCAGTCACTGACTCTCAGCTTAACCTACCTCAAAGGGCTGTTTTGTACATAAAATGGAGAGAAGGAGAAGAGTTCCCTACAGGAAAAAAATGTTGTTTTTTTTAAAAATTACTACATTTATATCCCACCTTACAGGAAAATTATGTGATATAAATATAATAATTAAAAATATCTGCAGGGTACCCGGTTGCTTAATCCCTGAATGGACTAATGACCTGACCTGGTAAGGCAACATTCTATGTTCATATGCCAACTAACAGATCATCAACACATCTTTTAACTTTCAATGCACTAAGCTGAATTGCAAAACCCCTGACAATATAATCCACCAAGTTCCAAAGTCAACATGATTACATTTTGGTAGCTATTTTCTTGGTGAATCCAGAACATTTCCATCTAAGCCAGATCTAGAAATTATGCTTAGAGAATCACAGCTTCTTTCCTCTCACTTATGAGAAAACAGAAATAGAAGTGAATTAGGTTAATCTTGCTCATAGGTCAATCCTCTTCCTCTTGTGCTTTCTTCCACATTAACTATTATGTTAGTAAACTGCCCACAGATCTAATTTATGCCTGCCCTTCCTTCTCTGCCCTGTTAGTAGGAGACAATCCCTGTCTCAGCTTTTCCATTTGTAAAACACAAACGTTTATAACCTCACATTGCAGGTGAAAATGTGGGTGTAATCGCGCAAACCTCCGGGGCAAGTCCCACCTATTTAAATGGAGCCCAGGCATTAGGAAAGGCCATGACATTATGCAGTCTAAACTATGCATATCTGAAGAAATAATGAAGCAATTTACCTTCTAATGACACGCAAGTTTCAAAGCCTGCAAAATGCTGTGTTTTTGAGAGAGTTCGCCAAGCCAATTCACACAGTACATACTTTAGAGAATTCACCACTGCAGCAACTTGTTTAACCAGCAGGCTGCCACATTTGCAAAGATTAATGCAGGAGAAGCTGGAACTCGGAGTTCTGACAGCCATCCAACAAGGCTGTGCGCTGGCACAACTGTCCACACCCTTCTCCACTCCCTTTTCCTGCCACGACAGTGTAAATGTTCAATAAAACAACCCATTCACCTTGTGGGTCTGGACTGGAAAACCCGACTTTCCTAAGTTGCTATTCTGGTCTCCGTAGGGCCGCTTTCAAAGTGACCAGGTGTAACTGCTCCTCCGGAATATTGATCTTTTCCTTACACCCTTCAGAACAATTTGGAGGACTAATACAGTTGGGGAATTAAAGTAAATGTTCAAGCAAGTTACTTTATATACAGGTCTGGTTTCCCCACTGTACATCCCTGCCTAAGAACCGCGTCATCACCATGTACGAGTAGATAGAAGCTCTGGCCCGCCTACTTCCTCCTGGGTTACTAATGAGTCAGTATTTGGACAATGGAAGCACAGCGATCGTACAGTGCACAGTGCGGTAAGACAAAGAGAGCTCTTTTAGCTGAAAGTCAAGTATCTCCACAGTTGAGAGATAGGGGGGGTTTCAAAGACATTTGGGGAAGCTGCAGAGGTACTTTCTGCGGTGACTGAACGGCCTTGTGTGGTGGATTAGTTACTCTCCTAAGCGCCGTAGACATGAAAATGCAAAACTGTGGGCTGAGATAGCCTACGTTCAGAAGGCGCGCTCTGTCTGGTGGAATATTTCCTGCATCAACACCTTTCTACATCTCAGCCATCAAGCCAGGCTCACTGGCTATGCCTGAAAACCAATCCCAGCCTGCCTTGCACACAAGCAGTGGGAAGAATGAAGGCTTCTGTTCTTCTACAGTGCAGTGCATATCAGAAAACAGAATTCTTTATTAATGTCAGAAGATGCCTTGAAAAGGGGGGGAAATTCAGCGCACAGTATCAGCCACACGTGCACATCCGATTTCCAAGAAGTAACAGTGCTTTATTGCTTCCTTCTTATCAGGCTTCTGGCCATGTAAGTAATTCCTGATCAGAACAATACCCAATTCAACGAGAAAGGTAAACACCTTTTGCCACAGGTAAATGGAAAGAAAAGACTTACAGCAGGAAGCACAATCTGTACTCTTTAAAGAATCTGATTACAGGGCAGGAACATTCTTTAAGGAGGTATGAACTCTGTAGATCGGGGAAGGGCAGGTGTCAGCTGACAACACAACAAGCCAATAAATAGATGGCCACTATTTCCTCTTTAAAGGAGTATAAACACACACATATAACTTTTGGAAGGGACGTGACTTAGAGGGTGCCAGAACCAGCCAAGATAAGATGGGGGAGATAATATAGTAGCCGTTACTTCATGTGGCTTTAAATGGGACTAAACAAATTTACAGAAGACGGTTATCAGCCACCATTGATAGATCACCAACTGCTTTGATGGATAACGGAACTTCCAAATTATGGCAAGGATGCATCTTAATTTGCAGAGACCAATTTTCTATTTTGAAGGCAGCTTCTATTTGAAGAGTTGTCCAGTGCAACCCAAAGATAAAGAACAGGGAGAGAGCAGCAGGGGTCTTGACGATGTGCTCCAAGAGTGAGTAGCTGGCCAGATGGTGTACAGGACGCTCGGTTACAGTTTGCCCCACCATGGTGAAATATACTGCATTTCTGTATGAAGTTGAGCAAATTTAGTCTAAATTTGCAGCTATATTTACAAATGCATATATGCAAATAAGTATATTTGCATCTCTTTCAGCAACTGGGTGACTCCTCCTCCTCCATCTCCTCCTCCTTCATCTCCATCACTTGTCTTCTCCTCCTCCTCCTCCATATCCATCTATTCCTTCTCCTTCTCCTTCTTCTTCATCTCCATCTATTCCTTCTCCTTCTCCTTCTTCTTCATCTCCATCTATTCCTTCTCCTTCTCCTTCTCCTTCATCTCCATCTATTCCTTCTCCTTCTCCTTCTCCTTCATCTCCATCTATTCCTTCTCCTTCTCCTTCTTCTTCATCTCCATCTATTCCTTCTCCTTCTCCTTCTTCTTCATCTCCATCTATTCCTTCTCCTTCTCCTTCTTCATCTCCATCTATTCCTTCTCCTTCTCCTTCTTCTCCATCTATTCCTTCTCCTTCTCCTTCTCCTTCATCTCCATCTATTCCTTCTCCTTCATATCCATCTCTTCCTCCTCCTCCTCCTCCTCCTCCTCCTCCTCCTCCATCTGTTCCTTTTCCTCCATCTCCATCTATTCCTTCTCCTTCATCTCCATCTATTCCTTCTCCTTCTCCTTCTCCTTCATCTCCATCTATTCCTTCTCCTTCTCCTTCATCTCCATCTATTCCTTCTCCTTCTCCTTCTCCTTCATCTCCATCTATTCCTTCTCCTTCTCCTTCTCCTTCATCTCCATCTATTCCTTCTCCTTCTCCTTCATCTCCATCTATTCCTTCTCCTTCATATCCATCTCTTCCTCCTCCTCCTCCTCCTCCTCCTCCTCCTCCATCTGTTCCTTTTCCTCCATCTCCATCTATTCCTTCTCCTTCTCCTCCATCTCCATCTATTCCTTCTCCTTCTCCTTCATCTCCATCTATTCCTTCTCCTTCTCCTTCATCTCCATCTATTCCTTCTCCTTCTCCTTCTCCTTCATCTCCATCTATTCCTTCTCCTTCTCCTTCATCTCCATCTATTCCTTCTCCTTCATATCCATCTCTTCCTCCTCCTCCTCCTCCTCCTCCATCTGTTCCTTTTCCTCCATCTCCATCTATTCCTTCTCCTTCTCCTTCATCTCCATCTATTCCTTCTCCTTCTCCTTCTCCTTCATCTCCATCTATTCCTTCTCCTTCTCCTTCTCCTTCATCTCCATCTATTCCTTCTCCTTCATATCCATCTCTTCCTCCTCCACCTCCTCCATCTGTTCCTTTTCCTCCATCTCCATCTATTCCTTCTCCTCCTCCTCCTTCTCCTTCATATTCATCTCTTCGGTCTCCTCCTCCTCCTTCTCCATGTCCATCTATTCCTTCTCCTTCTTAGGATGCTTAAGTGGTTATTCTATCTCAGGCTCATTAGCTGTATCCCTCTCCATACTAGGAGATGTGGGAAGGAAACATCAATGGAGGGATGCTGCCTTCGTATTATGCTAGAAGGCCATTGCAGGAAATAGTAAATTGAACTAGATAAACATTTGGCCTGAGCCAATTACGGTCCCTGTTCTTAATTTATTTGTTTCTGCATATTCCGTATATGTATGGTGGCTGACAAAACTGCAGACAGAATAACAATATGTCAGTTGTGATATCATAAGATGAATGCGAAGTCTAGCATTCATCCCGTGTTCAAATTACACAGTGACACCTGTTCGGTTCCATGCCTGTCAATTGGTGTACACAGCCATAACTAATTATAGCTCAGTAAACAAACTCTTGATGAATCATAAAGTGGAACTGGTTCCTTTTTGCTTAATCTTAGCAACTTTGGCTGCAAAGAACAGAGCACTAAAAGGCAGTATTTTACCAAAGAGTGTATGTAAACATGACTCTGAATATAACATATTGAGTAAAAATGTGAATTTAAGTCTAAAGGAAAAAAAAGGAGTGCAACATAAATATTTTTAGATTACCTTGCCAATGTGTACAAAAGCTTGCTCGCTTGAGTGGTAGGTTTAGCAAAATGCTTGCCCGGAATGAAATGAAATTTGCATCGAAGTACGACTAGCTAAAACTGAGTGGGTTTAAGATATTGCAAATAAGTATTGATTTTAATATTGTGTACTATGCTGATCAACTGAATCATTAAGTAATGTTAGTTTTATCCTGTTTCTCCCCTTAAGGCTTGCAGTCCCATCTGTAAAAAGGAGTCCGATGGTGGCCAAAAGATGGAGAAATTAAGATGCCTGTTTGGAATACTATTTCTCAGTAGTGTTGCTACCTCAGCCATTATAAAGTAAATGCTTTCATATTTTCCAACCAGGTTAAGGAAGTTTGAGTAAAGTTCAAGTAACATCATCTGTGTATACTAAGAACAAAGCTTAATCCATTTAATTGCACGAATCAGGGTGCCAAAACTAGTTAATTCCAGATGCATGTGTTAGGATAAAATGCCAATGATATTCAGCAGAAATACTGTTTCTGCTTGTAATCTAATATGCTTTCATTCAGAAATAACTACAGATTTCATTAATTATTTCATATAAATACCCAACCCAGAAAATCAGTAATTTAATACCCTGCAAGAACACTAAAGCTGTCAACAAGCTGTCAAAGGCATAATTGTCACACAATTATCAGCAAAAGAACCTACTCAAATGATATTGTTGAAAATCCATCCACTGACATCACTTAATATTTTTCACTGGGTCAATCTAAGATCTTTCTTAAAAACCGAGGATATTAAAAATGTGTGATTAGTGGTAACACAAGCAAATGTAAACAACATGTTCATTTGGACTAATTTAAAAGTGATTAGTAAGATACAGTGTGCAGTTTTGGTGCTGGAAAAGAATAAAAACCGGGCAGGTGCGGCATTAATAATATATGAACAAAGCAAGGCTTTTTTTCCACTTGACGTAAGAGCAATGACATGTTATTGTTCGATGCCCCTTTTTGTTCAAGGCATGATTCTACAGTACCGGTTGCAGTTTTACAAGATGAAAAGAACCTAACTCACAGGCTTTGAACTTGTCTTCTCCCATGCATGAATCTCAAATACAAAAGAAAATCCAGTTACTGCCCAGCCACAAGCCTGAACAGGCCTCAAAACCTGACACTGGTTAAGTAGGTTTGTAAAAAGGAGATTGGCTGAGTGGATGTGTCTTTACTTTTGTGCAATAAAAGCTGGAACAAACAGAGCACGTGTAAAGTCAACACATTAGTTCTGTTGTGGTTGAGCTGGAATTAGACTAATGTGCCAAAGAGTGGGATTTGTTAAGTGAAACCCCTAGCTTCCACTTTCTGTCGTATTTGTAAGGAAAGGGAGCTTTGTGACAGAAAACCACACAGATATTTTAAATGGCAGTGTTACGGTAAAACATATATAATGATGCATACCGCTTCATAATCTGCACCGTTCTGCAACTCCCAGGTCCAACCAGCGAACTCTTCAATGCATCAAGGACAGGTAGCTTACCTGTAACTATGGTACTCGGAGTGATTATCTCTGAATTCACACATACGGGGTTATGCGGAAATCTGCTCAGATTTCTAGAACTCACAAGTGTTCTAGATGAGAGTCTTGCCCACTTCCTCTGCATATTTTTTTACATTGTATTTTAAATTGTTGTAAGCCGCCCCGAGGCTTTGTTGCGATGGGGTGGCCTATAAATGTTTTAATAAATAAATAAATAAATAAAATACATTTGAAGCATGATTCTGGCCTGCCTCTTGGTTCTGATTCTGCTGCAGCAGGGAGGTCAAACAAGGCGAGACACTGAAGTAGGGAAGAGCATGGATTGTGAATGTGACCCGATAAATGCACAAAGATCCAGTTGAAAGGAAAGCGAGGGTGTCTTCAAACTGGTGAAGAAGGCCAGGACCTGCTGGTCTGTGGAAAGCAGGATGGAAAGGTTGGAGACTTCTGGGGTGAACAGCGGGACTCCTCTGCATGAGCAAAGGCCGCTGTGAGTTTGGTTGGGGGTTTGGCCACATGTGGGTTGGCAGCATTTGCTCTGAAAGGGTCTCCAGGAGTGGAAGGAGCGGAACACATGCTGTTGAAAAGCTCAGCTCAGGCCCCAGGTGGGTTGGTGCTAATGCGGCCACTGGCTTGGGCATGCCCCCTGATGTGGGCTAAGGAGGGTTGGGATCCTTGGCGACATCTTAATTTTGTAGGCACGAGGATGGGTGTCGTCTGCGGATGCACTGAGAAGACCACTGCCACTGGCTGGATTGTCCTCCGCTCTCGATCAAGCCGGGTGGTACAGTCCTGCAGTACAGTCCCACCCACGAAATCTCAAAGGTTGATTTGTTGCTTGCGAGCCCGAGGGCTTCAGCTTGGAACATCATCACCGGGTATCCAGCATCTTCTGGAAGAGGGTTGATGAAGGGTCACTGCTTTCCCCCATGAGAACCATTCACAGGCCTTGTGGCGTTTTGCACAGAGGGTCAGGGCTGCAGTGGAGCAGGTCCTGAGTCCAGCTGGGTCTTTCTTCCCCGAGTTTGCAGCCGCAGAGGGTGGCTTTGGTATAGTCTTAAACTGGGATGCTTCCAAGGTTCGAAAAGGAAGGCACAATCCCCTTTCTGAGCCTATGGAGATTTTTCATCTTCCTAAACGTAGCCAGGAAAATAGGAGTTTTTCCCCGGGCTGACCGCATGCGGAAGTGCCGGAAGCATCAGGATAGCAATACGGAAGCAATATGGGGTTTTAATGAAATTTGTTGTATTTTGAGATGTTGTAAGCTGCCCCGAGGCTTGGTTGTGATACGGCGTCATAAAAATGTTTTAAATAAACAATTAAATAAATAAAACAGAAGCAATATTTTGATGCTACAGTGATCCCTGTGCCCCATCTCTGGCATCCAAATTTTGACACTGTTCTGTGTACAGGGTACACCCCAGAAGCAAAAGTATAGCCAACAACTCATACTGCTGCCCCAGAAGGCCTGAATTAGTACCTTTCACCCCGAAACTGTTCATGAGAAAGAAGCTTCTTTCAACAAAAGCAACCGTTTTCACTTGCAAGGATGAGCTGGTTCTAGACTCTCCCGAGCACTCAAGATTTAACTGACTCTGCCAAGCGCTTCTTGGAATGAACGAAAATTGGGACATTCAAGACCAGGACAAAACCCCCCAAAAGCAAACAGGAGGGGGAAATGCTTCCTAGACAAAGTGATGCCCATAATGTTGATATTCAGCTTGAACACACCCACTGAAGGATTTGCATTCTCCATTAGCGTAAGACTGAAGATGCATTCTGCCATGAGCATTTATATCCTTAAGCAACTGCCAGTACCCAGTTGTGGGTGTGGTTGCAGAAAACAAACCACGGGATCAAAGTGTACAAACCGGTAATCCCCGGATTTGCATATCGTTACCATCGCCAGCCGCAAGGCCTCCACCCTCTTATCAAGCACACTAAAATGCTGCAACTCCCAAGTGCTGATTCTTGGCTCAAACACTTTCCCAGGTCGACTGCCACCTTTGGACTTTGTTCTTTTTGGTTCCCTTCTTAATTTAACTTGATTGATTAGGCAGAAGAACATAACAGGTGACCTGCTGGACCAGATCAAAGGCCCAACCTGGAGCTTTCTGTTTACAACCAGAAGCTAACAGGAAACTGGCACATGGGACATGAGTATGGTTTCTCCCTCAGGTTGCCCAGGAACTAGTTCTGAGAGGTATATTTCCTCCAATGCTGGAGGGAATTCGACCTCTTGACTTGTTGCCACTGATGGCTTTAGCCTCCATGAATTTCGCAGTCCCTTTTGAAAACCATCTGTTGGCAGCCACCTTTGTGGTAGCAAATTCCATCGTTTAATTATGAGCTGTTTGAAGAACTATTTCCTTTCGTCTGTCCTGCTTTTCCCACCATTCGGCTTCATCGGATATTATGAGGGGGGAAGAAACACTGACACACATCATACATAATTTTAGGTAGCTGCAGAATTCTCCCATTACTCACTGTTTTTCTAAGAGGAAAGGATCATTTTGGTTGCCTTTTTCCCAGCTATACAATATCCCTTTTGAAATGTGGTAACCACAACTGTGCCTCACATTCCAAGTTATGATCACAATGTACATTTGTACTGTATAAAGACAGTGTAATATTGTCAGTTTTATTTTCAGTTCCTTTCTTGACATTCCTCGACATGGAAAGCGCCTTTGCATAGCAACAATTCACTCCCAACTTCCTGATTGTGTTGGCCACCACAACCCCAAGATCTCCTTCCTAGTCAGTCACTATTCACTTTATTTATTTACAACATTTATATGCCGCTTGATTGTGCTACAGCACCTCACTCAGAAGAATCAGTGTCTCTTTGCATCTGCTTACACTGAATACTTCATTGTGAGAATGACCCATTTATTCTTTGCTCCCCGTTTTTTAACTGGTAACTGATCCAGAAGTACATTGAGAGCCAGTGTAGTGGTTAGAGTGTACGCCTAGAACCCGGGAGATTCAGGTTCTAGTCCCAACCTGGCCACAATGCTCACTGGGTGACTTTGGGCTGGACACTGACTCAGCCTAACCTACTTCACAGGGTTGCTGCGAGGATAAGATGGAAATGGAGAGGATGCTGCAAATTTCTTGGAGTTTCTTGAAAGGAAAAAAGGTGGGATATAAATACATCAATAAATAAGCAAGAGAACTTCCCCTCTTGTACTGTGGCTGCTAAGTCTGCTCAGTAGTCTTTGGTAAGAAAGTTTAAGTAATAATGTCTTACCGGAGCAAACCTATTCACATGTTCACAGAAACTCTCAAAGAATTCTTTAAAAATGAATGAACCAGAACATATTCTTTCAGAAGCCACATTGATTCTCCTGTAGCAAAACCTGACTTTTGTTGGGAAAATTTGGATAAATCCTGTCAGAAAAACATTACTTCTGTGTGCATTTGAATTGTGGGATCAAATCCTGTACTCCTTCTCAAAACCAAGCTGTCACTGTTTAAAATGGCATTCCCCGCTCCTTTCTTTCACCTTTAGCTGTAACCTACAGTAGACAGGCCATTTAGTCCAAATATACATTGTAAACAGTCATTGCTGGAATTCAGTTTACAAGGAAGTATCTTTTGATAGCCCAGAGGCTGCATGTGCCCTGGCCAATTCAGAATGTCTAGAGTCTAGATAAGAGTCTTGAGTTCATGCATAGTTTCTCAGTGGCTTGAATTCACATGTCTAAGCAGACCTGGAGATGGGTTCAAGCTACTGAACTAAAGTGTCAATAGAGGCAATTAGAAATATTGTAATCTCATTGTTACTGTGTGATTGACTGACATTCCTTTATCTGTTCTGTATGTGATGACTTCAGAATCTTATTGTAATCTCTGCATTCTGTCATCAATTGCCCTGTACCTGTGTACCTATAAAATACCCTGCAATGGTGTTGAAGCTTTGCAGCAGAGTTCACCTCTGCCTGCCTGGTAATACATGCATTATCGTGAGTACCGCGGGAACCTTGGGGTAATACAATAAAGCCTAGATGGTCTGGATGCTTGATCTTTCCCACGAACCCGAGTTTTATTCCCTCTTCTCAAATTGAGATTCTGGGATTCTGACACTTTCTAAACGCTTAGTAATTTTAGCTTCACTAATGTCTATATTCTTGTATAGATGTGAGTCACATCTTGGAAGCTTCATGCTATTTTTTAGAACAGCAGTCGAGGAGTGGAGAAGAGAGGAGAGGAGAGGAGAGGAGAGGAGAGGAGAGGAGAGGAGAGGAGGAATCTCAATCAAGAGCATAGTTTATCTTTAACTCTTCCCTCTTCTCCTATGCAGTGTAAAGCCAGGGTGGTGTAGCGATTAAGAGCTAAGGACTGGGATGCAGGTAATCTGAGTGCTAGTCCCCGCTCAGCCATGCAGCCAACTGGGTGTCTTTGCGACAGTCACGGACTCTCAGTCCAGCCTACCTCACAGGGTTGCTGTTGCACTGATAAGACTGAGAGCAATGGGAAAATTATGTAAGCTGCTTTGAGTTCTTTGTAAGAAAAAAGGTGGGATATGAATCTAATAAATAAACAAGTCAACTTATGAGGTTACAACTTGCAACAAACAGCAGTTTTGTGTGTGCGTGTGCATGTGCGAGTGCATAGGATTTTCGATGGGAATACAGTTTGGGAACAAAGAATTAACCCTCAGCATGCCACAGATTAATCTGGCTGGTATGGAGTACATAAAATGTTCAAGGGTGTTGAAAGGGTCAACAAGAATTTCTTTGCTTCCCCAGAGTTTTTTTAAAGTAAGTCAGAAGATACAAAGGTTGTTGTAAGCAGAACTCACAGTGTGAAAGAAAAGACAAGGACCTTTGAACATCCCAAGACAATGAGCAACAGGATGTGGTTAAAATCTTGGAATTTCTTATTCATGAATCTCCAGATAACTAACTTGCTGTAATCTCTGAATCTTGGTGATGAAAGAAAACTCTACGGAATAATTCCCACAGGCAGTGGGGAGAGGGGCTGAATTTATGTTTCCCGAGCCTGCAACATGTTGTCACGCCACATTCCTTCCCCAATGAAAGGGCATTAAAATGCAGCACAGACTAATTCTCCTACCCCCTTTTCATGCACTATAAAGTTGGGATGACCAGCATTTAAATGTGGCAATAAATGAGAAGCACCTCCTTTCCTAGAGGAAGTGTAAAACGAACAGAAGAGTATTTTATCCGTTCTGCCGTCAAGGCTTCTAGCACTGCGAAGGGAACCAACTCAGCCCTGCTCACCTCTGTTGCAACTTTAAGGATGTGTTCTAACAGGCATTCACCACTATCAGGTCTTTTATTGTTGAACATTCAGCACAAATGACACAATTGCACAGCGCATGCACATCCTACCGGTCATTTCTGGGATTATTTTTCAAATGAGCACACTTTCAAAAGTAATATATGGAGCATTTACAACAAGGAATTGTGCTATTCTCATGCCTTGTAGTGTTATTGATGCTGCACAAATATTTGAAGAACCCTGGAATATTCGAAGAAACTTGGATCATGTTTTTTTGGAATGTCTACCCAAATATGAAGGTGTAAGTCCATTTGTGTCAAGGAGAGTCATACCAACCCCTCTGAGCTTGTCTAGAGTAAAACAGTTTGGACATGCTTGTCTGACTCAAAACATCCCCTTCTGGTCCAGTTTAGTTTGCTTACAGCAAGGAGTGTGAGGTTTAGCTGTTCCATGTCTTGCTTTAAGTTTTCCAGTTTGCCTTGATTCATGCTTCTGACGTTACAGGTCCTGCTTGTGCAGCACCCGACGCTCATTTGGCCTCCATGCATGCCAGCTCCCAGCCTTCCTTTCAGCTTTGATCTAGTTGCGTCATTAGTGACAGAGCTCTTTGCCCTTCTGCAGTAGCCGGCTGAGTGCCTTCCAACTTGGCACTATCCCTTGTTTCATTCTGGATGTTTCACTCTGAATTGTGGAAGACCCAGAGGTGGCTTACCATGGCCTTCTTCTGTACTAACCAGAGATGGCTTGAGCATCACTGCTGATTTCTGGGATAGGTCCTCCAAAGCGTTTCTGTGTCTCCACCATCCTTAGAGATGTCCGCTTGCTCCTGCTGATGGGAGCAGTCCGTGTTCGCCTCAGCTTTGACCATTCTGCCTTGGCTCACGCTGTCAGAAGAGCAGGCCAGTCTCTTGGAGGAACGCTCTTGCCCTCTCTGACCCACACAAGACCTCTCACCAAGATAAGGTGCTCAACCACCTTAACGAGGGGAAAAGCCAGCTTAAGCTTCTCTTTTAAAGCAAAGCCTTTCTCTGAAAGCAGAGGAAATTCAGGCAACAGGGCCTTGACGCCCAAACTTCTTTCCAGTCGCTACTCAAGCGGCTGTTTGGGTGAAATTTCAGCAACCAGACTGGCAGTGTGACGTCTCTTGCAGAGTTTTGTGCTTCATCTGCTTTATGCTCACGGCAGGAATTTCTGTGGAATGGGCTGCATGGAACTGTGGACGCAGCTGGATCTTTGCTTGGTTGCTGGTAATTTTTGATATTCTTAGTGTGGGAGGAAAATGCAGGGGTTTTTTTTGGCTGAAGGTACATGGAATCTCGAGGAAAAATATGGTTTGGCTGTGCAGCTACAGCAAGCTTCCAGCTTTTGGGATTTTGGGAGCAGAGGGGGCATCATGGGAATCGAAGCGCAGGAAATGGCAATACTGATGAGGCTTGGCCATTTCCAAGCTGATATTGACTGTTGGAATTTTTCCTTTCGGATTTCGAATGTTGCACATATAAAGTGGGGTAGGGAAGTCTTATAAGCTTGTGCTAAAGACTTGCATGTCTTGAGCAACTGGACTATTTTATGCCCACTGCAAAAGGGACTGGTTCAACAATCCAGGTACAGTAAGACCTAAGATGTTTGGCATTGTGTGTGAATCTGGAACTCTGGGCTGCTGAGGGAGAGAGAACTCAGAATTATCCCTTTCGCTATAGTTGCGGCATGGGAACTAGCCATCATTTATTTATGCATTATATTTATATCTCACTTTTTCCCAAGGAACTCAGGGCAGCTTACATCATCCCCCCCCATATTCCCACAACAACCCTGTGAGGTAGGCCAGGCTGAGTGTCCATGACTGGCCCAAAGCCACTCAGTTACCTCCGGGGCTGAGTGGGAACTAGAGGCCAGACTGCCTGAGTCCCAGTTCCACTGGTGTAGTTCGTAACGGCTACACCATACCACACCCATTGTTGTTCATCCCTGGCACGATTTTTAGCAGGATTTTGGCAAGGACCTATTCAGTGTTGTCCTGCTTCCAGGTCATTACTACTGGCTTTTGCCCTATGCTCTTAAAGCTATCTTTTACAGCACTGCATGAAAAGACTACAATATTTTGCCTTGTGGTCCAGAATATGGAATACCTATTTTAAATTACAAAGCACTTATGGGGAAATACCCTATTTTCTGCTCTGCTACTTAGAATACCAAACTTAATTCCAGACCTTACGGGCACTTACAGAGGTCTGTAACAATGCCTCAGCTCCATTCCTTTTAAATGTATTTGCTATGTTTAATGAAAACAAAGCAGACTTTTATGCTCAGTTGGTCATAAAAGCAAAGTAATCACAATCTCAGGGTCAGACTCATAAAAAGCTGCACAACATCAGAGTGAATTTCCATTAACACCACCTTGTCTGGGCACAAAAATTGGACCAAATACTACAGAAGCATCATAATGAACATGTGTCCATGTGGAGTCCCTCTAGTATGGAAATGTAGTTGTCTCTTTATAACATGCTCCCAATGGACGCCAAACACCTGAAAAGTAGGTCCTGAACAAAATATCGCATTAAGCAGACCTGTGCTGGACTTCCTATTTCCCCTCAAGCCATTTGTTGGCAAGCAAGGGGTTCTTTAAAATGAGCAATTTTAAAGAAAATTAAAATCAGGCCTCTTGTTCTGATTGCGGAACACAATTTTCAGGAGTGGTCTTCCAGGTGATGGTCTTCCAAGCTAGGTCTTCTAGCAAGGCCAAGCTTACACCAACATTATCTTCTGGTGCTGGATCAAAATCTGCTCCAGGAATTTTACAGCATAGGCTGAGATACTTAATTGAACTGCGGGATGTTAACAGATGATCGCCAACAGTTCTAGATATATTGATACATGTGTGTGTTGGCTGTTCAGATGTCTGAAGGCAAACTGCTTTTATGCTATGTACAATATTGAGTTTTTAAAGGGTTTTAATTAATCGCTGTAAGCCACTTAGACACCTTTGATTATTTTATGGTACAGAACTGTAATAAATGAAATGATTTATTTCCAAAATGGCAGAAAGGCTTTTAGGGAGCAATCCCAATGGTTCCTGGGAGGTTGGTCCCAAGCATCGTAGGATGGTATGGATCCTCACCACCGGAGGCTATAAATGGAGCTACAACCTTGGAGACAAAGGACATCCAAGTGGGACTCTACCTGTTATAAAGGGAGCTACAACCTTGGAGACAAAGGACTTCCAAGTGGGACTCTACCTGCCTCCAGTGCTCTGTAGAAAGCTCTGCATTAGCTCCTCATCAAAAGCTACAACAATGACAAAAGCGGAGGAAATGGGGCATGGTGGTAGAAACGAGATGGAGAGATGTGGACCTGCTGGGTCCGTGTGCTTCTCTAGTCCCATCCCTGATAGCTTGTTGGACAGGCTCAGAAGTCTGTTTCAATGCTTGTCCTGCCGGGCAAGGACAGGAGGCAAATACTAGGGGGATTGGAGACTTCTTCTGTCTCTAAAAAAAGCTTAATATCTTGACCATCACTTCCTGCACAGAACCCAGACTTCCACTTTATTAATGCAACCAATATTGAGCTGTGGCTCAAAACACAGAGCACTGTTTCCAAGGCATGGGAATCTGGATAATTAAACGCCTAAGAGGAAATCACAAGGTAAACAATTATATAACTAGGTATTAATGTACCAGAAGGTTTAGTTTTCTCACAGTAGTCTGCCAGCAAATCATCAGGAAGATTTCACTGTATTTCATAGCTGGACAGGAAAACAGTTCATGCTGTCTAAAAAAAAAGATTCAGAATATTCTTTTGTCGGCGCCAAAGAACTAGGGGTACACATTTAAAGTACTGAACATCTTTCCTGGATGTATAAGCAATTCCACTGCTTATACATTGCTCTTTTCACAAGAACAATGTCACATGGAACTCAGGTATGAGAACTCATGTGCTTAATTGAATGTTCTTTAGAGCTGCTAGTGCCTTGGAGATTACTTTGCAAAATGCTGACGGATTGAAGCCTCTGAACCGGTTAAACAAGAACGGTAAGCCACTGGAAACAAGACTATCGCTTTAGCATTGAGAACCTCCTACTCTTAATCTATGGTATGAATTTAATTACCAGAAAAATCCCTTGTGTGTTAAGCAAGCTACTTATCAGAGGTGAAATTAGGATGTCATGCACAAGGGAGAGACCCAAACCATTTTTGGAGCCCTTATTTTTGGAGTTGCAATAGCACCCCGCTGAATACAGAGACTTGCTGAAATAAAGATATAGGAGACACGATTCTGTCTGGTTGCATCGGATCCCCCTGGATCAGATGGCTTTTTACCCACATTTCCTCACCTGTTGCTGCCCCGAGTCTTTCTTCTTGAGACTGTTTTCGGAAATCAACTGCTCTCTTCTTTCTTGCCCCTACACTTCTTTTTGCACAAAGGTGTTTCCTTAGGAGACAGGATCCTTTAAGGACACACAGCTACTTCAGGGCATATGCAAATGTTTCCGTTTGTGCCCCACAGATCATGACCCCATGGACAACATCCCTCCAGGCCTTCCTGTCTTTCACTATCCCTTGGGGGTCCACCCAAGCCCACATCCACCATCCCAGTGACCCCATCCAGCCACCTCAACCTCTGCCATTCCCTGTTTCTTTTGCCACCAATTGTTCCCAGCATCAGGGTCTTTTCCAGTGAGTCCCTCCTTCTCATTAGGTGGCCAAAGTATTTGAGTTTCATCTTCAGTATCTGGCCTTCTAAAGAGCAGTCAGGGTTGATCTCCTTTAAGATTGACTAGTTTGATCTCTCTGCAGTCCAAGGGACCCTCAAGAGTCTTCTCCAGCACCGTAACTCAAGAGCGTCAATTCCTTGGTGCTCAGCCTTCCTTATGGTGCAACTCTCACAGCCACACATGCACATGTAAACAGGCACATGCAAAATTGGGCATTCCTGGCTCTGTGTGCCTGAGTCCCTGAACCTTTTGGCACCTAGCACAGCCCTTCCTAGATAGTCGTTTGACAAAGAAATTTTAAAGTTTTCTTCTAGGTCAAACAAGAGGATCCTCTAAATTCTCAAAAAGAGCTGAGTCACTTAATTCTCTCTTTTCTTTCCTTCTTTTTAACTGGTTATCCACTGCATCTAGTGCTGCAACATCTCTACAGGCAAAGTTAAACGCTGCAAGTTTTAGTAGAGTTTATGGATGTTGGCTCCTTTCTTCTTTATCTTCATTATGTCGCATCTTTTCTTGCTTGCCCTTTATTTTTGTTCTGTAGGGAATTTACAGAATTCTGCAGTTTATCATCTCTCTGGCTCTGTTGTTGTAATTTCTTACTGACTTTAAATTCCACATATCAGATTTCTGTTGTGTGGATTTAGGGAGAAACTCCATAGGACTTCCCTCACACGCACCATTAGAAGGTGTTCAGAAGCTGTGGCGTCTGTTTTATTCTACTCATTTTTTGTAAGCCGTCCTGAGACGCTTGTACTGGACGGGTTAGAAAAGCTTTTAATAAATAAAATACCTAATAAATGAGCTTGCCTGGTAACGATGCACGGGGGAGCTTTCTTGGTGGCAGTTGAGCAAATCATTGCTTAAGTAAAACAGGTGACATTTTCTCGGCAGCGGCTTCACCACGTAAAGAAGAAAGTTAACTTAAGACATTATTTTTATTGGTTGATCATCCATGGCCGAGAGAACAGAAGTGAGGTTCTTAAAAACAGTGTAAAAGCAAGCAAAGCGATACTCTGACAGGCTAAAGGAATGTGATGCGTATGAAGCCCATGTGAGTGGAAGCAGGTTGAATTCTAAAAGTGGGGGCATCATTCTATGGATTCTAGTGGGCATTTGGTCTGATTGTGGGGTGGGGGGGATGAGTGGGGAACAGCTTGTCCAGACAAGCTGCTAAGAAGGGGGAGCTAGGATTCCTCTCTCTAATTAAAGGGATGTAATCAAAGCAGATTTTCTCCCATGGCCAGATGGAGATTCATCCTCCAGGAAGGCGACCAACATGGGGTTTGGAGCGTATTTCATGATACTGTGACCTTATGGGAAAAACCAGAGTCCGACGGGGCAACTAAAAGGTGGGAAAGCTGGAAAAAGAAGGTGGAGATCACCCCTGCTGATGGGGAAGACGTTTCAGCCATCAATGCCACGAGGGATTGCTTTTGCTGAGGCTTTCTCAGCTCTGCCTCTCCCAGTCTGTGAATACAGCACATCAAATCTTTTCAGGACTAGAAAGGCAATTTAATTATTTAGGCTGCAAAGGAGTTGAAACTGTGAAATTAAAGAAGAGATTCTTATTCTAAGAACAGAACTTCCCTTTGCTGATGGTGAAACACTCTCTTGGCTCACTAGGATTTTGGGCTTACTCCTTTTCCTACTTTAATACTGAATTTCCCTGGCTATTGTACTTCTTTGGACCTTTCCAATGGGCCAGACTTTCTCCTCCGACCCCTTCTCATTGTAAACACTTTTTACTCGAACCAGTATATTTTCCTGTTTCAAAGCCAGGTAAAAATTGAATTCTTGATCAAGCTTTTCTCAGGCTCTATCTTCTGTGCTACTCTCTTGGCTATTCCTCATTTTAATCCAGTTCATCTCTTGACATTTTTGATCTCATTTCAATTTGTTCGGAATGCCATTCCTTTATCACCACTGGATTATCCACAACCCCTTGTATTTGTGTTCTTGCCTTTGGTCAGCAGAATACTTTGAGCACAGATCTCAGCTTTTGGCTGATAAGCATTTTATATTGGCGTTATCTATTTTCTGCCTTAAATTCTGCAAAACAGGCTTAGGTGATCTGTCCTCATTCATCCTTATCCAGACATCCTTATCCAGAGGTAAATGTCATGCTTCGACCTACACAATCTTCTTGTCCTACCCTGAACCCTCAGGCCTTTTCACTGACAGTCGCCAATATCTGATCATTTTTGTAGTCTAGTTCCTATTTCTCCAACCATTAATTCATTAGAGTCAAATGTTTTAATCTTTTCCTTCTATATTATTCCGAACTGCCTCCTTTCTTCAAGTTTATTGTACCTTTTGTTCTACTTTCTTTTCTTCTGCCCTTAAGCCATCTTTGCTACCTGGGCTTCCCCCTCTCAGTTTCAAGTAAGTTGTAGTTACTGTAATTCTGAAGAAAATCCTGTCTTAATCCTCTTTTTTCCTGTTACCACCCAGTCTACTTTCCATCCTGCCTTTTTCTTCTTAACCTTTGGAGCAGGTTGTTTTTCCTGCATTGCCTTTTGTTTCTTTGAAATTGCTTTTTTGTTCTTAATCAACTTGGTTTCCAACCTTTGGTTTAAACATCAGCTCCTGATTTTCTTCTATTTAAATAAACAACGTATTTGATCTCTTGACTATTGATGTGGATCTTTTCTTCATTTGATAACTATATGATATCATATTATTCTCTTTTGTCTGCTTAGTCAAACTTTTCTCTCTGAGCACTTCTTTGTGTGTAATTTTATTTGTTCAAGAGTTCTTGATTGCGGTTTTATGCATAAGTCTTTTTTACTTATTCCCCCCCCCCATTTATATCCTGCCTTTTTCCTACAAAGGGCTCAAGGCAGCTTACATCATCTCTCCTCCTCCATCAGATCCCCACAACAACCATCCTGTGAGGCAGGTTGGGCTGAGAATCTGTGACTGGCCCAAAGCCACCCAGTTGGCTCCATGGCCGAGCGGGGACTAGAACCCAGATCCTCTGAGTCCCAGTCCCACGCTCTTAACCACCACACCACACTGGCTCTCTTAATTTCTGCAAGGTCCTTAGACAGAAGCAATCTTATAATTCCCATGCTCCCAATCAGCTGTGCTGAGCTGTAGGACTTTTTTCTCTAAATATGTATTGGATTGTACCTTCAATCTGATTAGATACCCAAAGCCTTGTATTATAAACATTTCTTTGTACTCTGTATTTTAACTGCCTCTTGGCTCCCTCACATATTTTGATATTAATTATAAAACTGCAAATTATCACTGAAAAGCTATTCTATGAAAATTACAGTTGGATATAATTCTTTACACTTTTTCATTGAAGATACAAGAGCCCTTAATGCTATTACTTCTAAAAGTCTAAACTGAGAAGCTGCTGTCGCTTTCTCTTTTAATTTTTCTATGTATCTGCTTTCTCCTAGAGTAGGAGAAAGCCTTTGACACACATACCTCCTTATATTTTCATTGTCTTATCTTTGAAACTCATTACCTACAGGCATTCAAATCAAATGCCACCTACTCTTTGAGAAACATTGCCAAATACAATGTTCATTTATTCAATTAACTAAGTTAATTCAATGTCTCTCCTCCTTCCTTATTTTCTCACAATTCCTCATTTTCTTGCCTTATTTAACTCATAAGTCTGCTGGCAGGGTTTTATTTTTATTCTATAGTATTTTACATTTGGCATTACACAGCAGCCTTTAAGAGTTTAACAGTAGTAATTTTACCTGATTATAAAATCCGGCCTGTTTAGCTCAGGTTCAGAACATTTAAGTTTTCAACATCCTGAAAAGGGGTTTGAATGTAAAAGAAAATACAGAGATATACTTCCATTACTGCTGTACTGGCATATTCCCTCCCACCCAAATGGTGTATTTGAGCACGTAATTTTACAGGCATTTTCCAATAGGTGCATGGAATAGACTGACGCAGA
Source organism: Varanus salvator macromaculatus (assembly GCA_023646645.1). Lineage (NCBI taxonomy): Eukaryota > Metazoa > Chordata > Lepidosauria > Squamata > Varanidae > Varanus > Varanus salvator. The sequence goes on along the minus strand of JAIXND010000852.1, from coordinate 7,848,312 downwards.
CTGTTGCCTATCAAAGCTTATGCCAAATAAACTGGCCAGTCCCCAGAATATTTTGTTTGGAAAAAAAACACAAAAAACAAAACCACAATTCAGTTCAGAAACCTTACCTCCTTATCAAAATAACCCAAATTTCCCTTACAGTAGAACTTCACTTTTAAAGGGACTGCAGGTGGCGCAGTGGTTTAAACTGCTGTGCTGCTGGGCTGTTTGATCGAAAGGCTGCCGGTTCGAATCTGCCCAACGGGGTGAGCTCCTGTGCACCGTCCCAGCTCCTGCCGACCTTGCAGTTCGAAAGCATGCAAATGCAAGTGGATAAAAAGGTGCTACTTCGGTGGGCAGGTAACAGCGCTCTGTGCACCTCGGTGTTTAGTCATGACCACGGAGACCGTCTGCGGACAAACGCTGGCTCCCTCGGCTAGGAAACGGAGATGAGCACCACCCCCTGGAGTCAGGCATGACTGGACTGGGGAAACCTTTACCTTTACCTTAACCTTAGAACTTCACTTTAGCATTTATTTATTAGATCTATATCCCACCTTTTCCTTATAAGAAACTCCAAGTGGCTTCTGTCATTGTCCCTCCGCTGCTCTTAACTGTATCCCCACAACAACGACCCTGCAAGGTAGGCTGGGCTAGGAGTCTGTGACTGGCCCAAAGTCAGCCCACTGGCTCCATGGTCGAGCAGGGACTAGAACCCAGACTGCCTGAGTCCCAGTCCTGTGCTCTTAACCACAACACCACACCGGCTCTCCTTCTATGCACTCCTTCCCAGCCTAGTATCAGGCCCCTGTTGTAAAACATGCTTCCGCATACATAGGACTCAGGAATAACTGATAAGTCGTCAGACAGGCTGTACATTCAGCTCTGAGCCTCTGTCTGGAATGTCTCCTTTGCTGGTGCATCAAACCTGGTAAAGGGCAGGGAGAGAATGAATTTCAGCTCTTCTGACCCTGCACTCCCCTGGAGCAGGATGCGACCTCCGGGCATCTAGTGGTATCCACTGATTCTCTCTTGACAGCCAGAAGTACTAGGCTGCTCACAAAGGACACATCTTTGTTCTCATCGTGTTACAGGTCGGTTCTACCAAAAAAGGGGGTAGGACTTGACATCTCTCGGCATGACTCCTTTTTCATGGTTGGGAATGATGCACAGAGACCACAACGAAGAAAAGCACCTATTAGAAAGCCAGTGGAAACTTACACACACCCTTTGACAAGAGAGGTTTCAGGATGGTCCCTTTGAATGGATTAATATTATTCAGATTACAACAGTTTCTAATAGTTTGGCCTCGTTCTCACTTAGTACAGGCTTAAATTCAGGTTCAGAGACGCCACAGTTATGGTAATGGATTGATTAAAGGCTGCAGGATGATCTGCCTCTTCAACATTCATTTGCTTTGATTTGCAACAACAAGAGAGTATGAAAACACTTGCAAATTAAGACATTTGCAAAAGTCCTTAATAAAACCAGAGGCAGGAGAGTCTATTCTGATCCATGCAACTTGTATGTACTTTCACCAATAAGTCATTCGATTTCTACATCGATCTTCCATTTGCTTTTCAGAATAGTTCAGTGTGCATTCTAATGCATCTTGAACTGCCAAATTTATGGCATATTTAGATGGTGACGCCAATCTCAGTGAAACACGTATCTATACTGGGGTTTAGTCAGGATGTTTGCGCTATCCATGGTACTGAACCCCATCCACCAAACAGATTCAGTTCATTTAAAATTCAGATTGATCAAGTCATACCATATAAAAAGTCACAGAAGAAATCAGCCAATCAATCAATTAAAAAAAACCTTCAGTTAGCTTAGAATTGTATGACTGAAGTTTTGACCAGGTCAAGGAGCTGGACCTCATGATTCTTTGGGCGTATCACCTGCATTAGCTTCTGCTTCATTTCTGTACTACTGTTAAAGTCCTAAATGGCTTGGGACTAAACTACTTAATGGACCATCATGGTTGAGCCTGCCTTTCTTTTCAGATCCACTAATATAACCATCTTTTATATACCAAGTTTAGGATCTTTGCATTTATGGAGATGCCTGCCCAAATAGCTTGTTTATTTCATTTGCACTTCAAGAATTCTTTCCACAATCTTTTAACTATGTTGCTTAAGCATTTTCTCCTGACCATCTTTTAACACCCTTCTTTACACTACGCTGTTATTGTGTGACCTTATTTTTAAATGTCGCATCACTGTATTTATTTCATATTTTTAAAGGTGCTTTTCAGGGCTAAATCCTCACACATTTGTCCGAGACAATTGAGAGCCCATGTACAAATTGAACATTTGAGAATCAGAGTCCCGATTACTTTAAGACCTTTTCTGGCTGAGATAAGCCATCCATAAAAGGTGGCTTTCAAAAGCGAAGGCTTTAAGCCTTCCCTAAAAGGCAAGTTGGAGGGGCAAGACATCCTTTCATGGGAATCTAATTCCAAATTTAATTCAAACAAATATGCTGAATTCCTCCAGCTTCTCTATATTAAATACTGACTCTGTTCTTTCTTTTGGAAGTGCTGAAGCTTCATACTGCTTCAAGGACTGCTAAAAATATCACACTGCTTCATCCAGTTTTCTGACCTTCTGCTTTCTTCAGCCAGCACTTTATCAGAGATTGAACTGGAGGGAGTCCAAAGCCTTGTTTTCAATGAACATAAAAATGCTGTACAGGAACTTTATGGGATATTTTAAGTCCTCCATTAGAAAATGATCACAGAGGCAACCCGGCTATTAATTGTGCATTTTTAGCTCTGTACTGGACACGGGTGCAGCTTTGCAACAAACACAATGTGACGTTAGTTCAGTCTTTGTTCCTTGCCTGGCATTTTTTTGCTTTTTCAATTAACCACTGACGGAAGGTGGGATGTGAGCCAGCTCAGGACTGTGGCGGGGTTGTTCGGCCACGCTTCTACCTGAAGGAAGACATCACCTGTGTCGGCCAAGGAAGGTAAGCGCCGCTCTGCTTGGATCTAGCAAGGGTACCTCCCACTTGGATCAAAACGGGGCAGCGGGCTTGCCACTTGCCCCCACGTATTTAATAACACATAAATACTGAGATTTGAGTATTGAGGGTACAAATACAGTCAACAGAAATACTGAGGGCCAGTGCGGTATAGTGGTGAAGAACGTGGGACTGGGACTCAGGCGATCTGGGTTCTGCTCCCTGTTCAATCATGAAGCCAGTTGGGTGAATTTGGGACAGTCACAGACACTCAGCCCAACCTACCTTGCAAGGGTGTTGTTGTGCGGATAAGCCTGAGAGCAACGGGAATTATGTAAAGTGCCTTGCGTTCTTTGCAAAAGAAAAAGGTGGGATATAAATCTAATAAATATATACAGAAAGTCTTGCTTAGAATGCTCCCGGGTTATGAATTATGGGTGAATCCAGATTAACATGCTAATGCTAAAGCCTTTATAGAGGTAGCACATATGCACTTTCTTCCTCTCCCATATAGGGCCTGCATTTTCTTTTTCTTCCCGAGTAGCCTAATGACTGCCTCTTTTAAAGAGTTACTTTAGCATGTGCCGATTTAATGTAAAGCTGCAGCTCCTGTGCTTGCACGTTCAGCACTAAAGCGCCGCTGAACCTATTTATTTTAAATTTATTTTAAAGCATGCATGCGTGGTGGCATGAGATGCATTTAGATGCTGTATCCTCTGATATTTAAAGAAGAAAGTGGACGTTTTAAAATACAGCAAAAATAGACATCAAGTCAGTTTAGTGCCCAAGGAATGCTTTAGCCAAAGCTTCTGATGTCACATCATGCCAAATACATCTTCTGTGACCACTAAAAAAACCCCCCTTATTGGAAGGATATGATAAAAAAGCCCCCAAAACTTTAGTTTTGCCCCCATCACCCTCTCTGGGTGCCGAGTTTTAGACTTTAAGATCCGTGGCAGCAGAAACCTGGCTTTCCCTGCTTATGGCATCAAATAAAATGCCATGTTGACAATGCATAACAATAATACGTTCTTGTCAGTCACTGCATTGTTATTCTTATGAACTTGAATGACTGCTACGCATCAGACACATCAGCATATTGAAATTCCTAGTGTATCTAGCAAGTCCTTCCTAAAATTAACTTGCAAAACAATTAAGGTGACTACAATATGATTTGCTTTTTCGCTGTTAATATTCTGTATTCAAGCCAAGGGAATAGGGATGCCTTTAGAATGAAGGCAAAGAAGGTGAGCAAGAGAGGGAGGGAGGGAGAGATGATGAGTTACCTGCACATCCAGGTATGGGGGAGGATATGCACAATCCCTGCATTTGGTTTTCATTGTAAACATGAACTGGACCACAGATTCCCCAACATTAATTCCCTTTTTTAGGCCTATTTTTCCTTGACTCATATCTTTCCTCCTCCAGTTTATTCTGTGCATGGTATTTTAGGTATACCATCCAGCAAAACAGAAGCAGGTGGAGGGATGTCTAAGGAGGCTGACAGGAAAAGCACGACAAAAGCCAACCTGGTTTTCTGCACACTTGGCACTGGTGGTGCTCAATTTCCAATTTCACAAAATAGGAAATAATGGGTATGCCCAAGACTGTACCACCACAGATAGAAACTCCAGATCAAAAACACTCCAGATCCTGCTATTTGGGAGTGGGGAATACACATTTCAGTCCTAGAGTATATTTGTTTAAGCAATGAATTCTGTCATTAATTCTGCATAGGTTTGGATACTCTCTCAGATTCAGCCCGTCATGAAGATGTTAGAAATTGAGGCTTTCGTGTGATGTTTGCAGAAGCTACACTCTGGGTCTTGTCAACTGAGAAGAAGTTGAGTCCACCAGTGAAATTAAGAAGCTTCAGCATTCATTCTGTGCACCAAGAAACATTCTTTGGGACTCAGGAGTGGCCAACGTTCAGGTGTGTTGGCCTACAACTGTCAGCAGCCCTAACCTGCATGACCCATGACAAGAGATGACGGAACACACAGACCAAAACATGCAGACATCCAGAAATGGCCCCTCTTGCGCGGATCTCAATGATCTTATCTACCTACCTAGATCTTTGGAAACAAGGGATGCCACGGCAATATCACCTATTTTTGCGACGCCATCGTAGTATGCTCTTCCGGCAAGAATCATACCTATAGAAAGAAATCAAACAGATAAAGGAAAGACGTTATTTTCTAAACTCAACACATTTACTGATCAACAATGCATCACGCAGATTTGTCTCAAGGAGGAGAAATGGAATGATAACAGCAGGGCAAAGCATAGATACATCTGATCATTGGATTTTGAATTCATGCTGTATGTGGCTTAGAGTAAGAAGATAAGAAAAGCCTGACCGGATCAGACCCAAGGTCCATCTAGTCCTGCACTCCGTACACACAGTGGCAAACAGGCCACCCAGAGGATCCCTCAAGCAGGACGGGTGCCAGACCTCCTCCCACCCAGCTCCTCAGCAACTGGCGTGTGCAAACCTGCAAGAACTCTGGTGAAGGAGGCAGCACATGGCCAGCAAGGCCAGTAGCCATTGATAGCCTCCTCCCTCAAGAATCTGTCCAATCTCTTTTTAAAGTTATAGAATGATAGAATAGTGGAGTTCGAAGGGGGCAAGAAGCCATTGGGTTCAACCCCCTGCTGTTGCAAGACACCAGTTCACACCATCCCACTCAGCTGGCTGTCCAGTTTCACCTTGAATGTCTCCAGTGTGGGAGAGCCCACCACCTCTCCAGGCAGCTGGTTCTACTGTTGCATTGCTCTGACAGTGAGGCAGCTTTTCCTGCTATCTAGCCTGAACCTGGGTTGTCACAACTTCAGTTGATTATTCATCCAGACTGGTGGCCATCACCACTTCCCGTGGCAGCGAATTCCACAGTTCACCTATACACCATGCAAATAAGTCGTCCTTTCTATCTGTCCTGCATCTCCCACCAGTCACCTTCATGAGATGTCCCGCTTGGGTTCTAATCTTGTGGAAGAGGGAGAAAGTGTCCCCCTGTCCACACCTTGCATAACTTTAAGCACCTTGTGCCCTGTCTTTCCTTTTTGCTTCCTTTCAAGAGTTAGAAACGGTCGTGATAAAACCCCACAGCGGTGTATTAATTCAGTGGCAAGGAGCACTTGGCAGTTACTCCGTTTTGGGTAGAGGCATTCACAGGGTTAATCTCCCAGAAATCATTTGCTTGTCCACAGATGTATTGCTGGGTCATTGCCCAGTAAGATGGGGTCTCACATTCAGAAACTCAACATGAATCCCAAGAGCTGTACCAGAATACCAGAAGACACATAATGGAAGAATAAATCACTGGAAGCAATCCATCAACACCGAATTTTACCTCCCTCTTTGTACGTGAACTTGCAGTGTACAGATGTTAATTACCAGATATTTACCAGAGAACAGAGGCAGCCCATACAGATACTCTTCCTAATTCCAATGTCATGACTCATTTATTCGCATGCCTTTTAAGTACAGCCTATGGAGACCTACCCTGAAAGTACAATTGCCACTCAATCCCCAACTCTTTCCCAGTCTCCCCGGCTGCTTTCCTCCACCTTTCTTAACATTTACAATTTTAAGACCTGTACAAATATTGAACAATGAACGAATAACACGTAGACATGGTGGAAAAAACACACACACGCAATTAACTGCAAACAAGATAGGCTTTGGGCTGCGTTTCAATTGCCAACACACCTGTACTTTCCATGCACCTTGGTGAATTCACCCCACCCTTACCATTCTGCGCATGGTTTTCTTGCCTAAGGAACACCTTTATCTTCTCTCCTGGGTAAATTACAGTTCCTGTCTTGCCTTTGAGAAGGACGGTTCAACCCCCCTTTCCCCATCCCATTCCAATAAATGTATTTATATTTACATCCCACCTTTTAATCAAAAGGTGGCACTTAAGATGGTGTACAAGAGACGATAATATACTCCTCTCCCACTCCAAAACCCAGCAGTCTTTAGACCCTGGCCAGAGCATGCTTCTCTTCAGCTCTGTAGTCCAGGGCAATGGGCAACGGGCAAGAAGCTGAGCCGTCCTTCTGGCACAGGGAGGGTGGAAACTGGATCCTCGCAGCGGCTTCTCCCAGGGCGGATGGATCAGGCCAGGCCCGTCTTCCCCTTGCTGCCTCGTTCTCCCTTGGAGGCCGGAGTGCATTTCCTTATTGACCCTCGGCCCCGGCCAATGGCAGCGGCCAAAATGTGTCCCATTATGAGATAATGTCTTATCCAGATAGTTTTAACCGTAAGTCGTGCTGATGTGTTTGCGCTGCAACTCTTCTATAACTAGTACAATCATATTGATCGTGAAATCAATGCCTTTAAATGAAAATTATGGGTTGCTTACTAGCTTATCTGCCTCAGAAACCAGTGCAAAACATGCTGTTGAAGGATACATGAAGGAATTCATATATTCATTATCTTCCAATATAATCCTCCAGTGGCCGTGTGTGTGCGCACGGGTGCACACATATGGCCCCTGCCCTACTCTGGGCCAACTCTTCGTGCAATTACGGTCATTTACAAATGCGCAGGACTGCCCCTATTTCTAACCTGTGAAATGCTGGTTCCTCACTCAAGCTTTTTAAGTTTGCATTTGCACCCAAGTCCCTGTCCCCCATACCATTCCAGTGGAGTTTTATTTTCTGAAAAACATTGCAAACTGCTTACCATTATTATTACATTATTTTCATATTTCACCCTTTTTCCTCTTGTGAGGAACCCAAAGCAGGTTCCCCTCCACAACAACAACCCTGCGGAGTAGGCTAGGCTGATAGTGAGCAGCTGGCCCAGAGTTACCCAAGACGCTTCGTGACCATACGGGGACTAGAACCCAGGCCTCCTGAGTCCCAGACCGGTAGCCACTCTGTCTACCATCACTGGACAACTCTATGAAATTCTAGAAATAAAAACTGGAAAAGATATAGCGATCAGCTCTGGACATCATGATTGTCGGAGGGGAAAGTCTGACAGATGTCTTGAGTGGGGTCAGTTTGCTATTATTCTCTTCCACCGCAAAGTCTTATTCATTTAATGGCATTATAGGCGTTACATACCAGGTATGCAGTACCTTTAATTGATGCCTTCTCAAACTTTCTGAAATAATATCAGCTTATTTCCAAAAAATACAATGTACCTAGTGAGCCAGTTCACGTCTTTAACATTTCCTTGACCAAGAACAAACAGCACTTTATGTAATAGTATTTGCTCAGCAACAGGTACTTTCAAGGTTTAAAAGGAGAACCTCCTAGTGAGTAAGAGCAGAGAAGCTTCCTGTTCTCAGAGAACCAGGAGGGGAGGAGAGCGTCATCGGTGATTCACTTCAACTTTTTCAAAGAATCATTGACATAACATCAGGTCTGGTTTTCCTGTTAATGATTTGCAATTTATTTTTGCATCTATAATTTTAAAAAAGACGTGTTTTGCTAGATGTGTCCGGGAAATGTTTAGGTGCCATAAGATGTGGCTTCCTTAGATTGGCAAGGCACTTGGAACAGAGCATGGAACAAGAGCAACATTTAACAAGTTAGTTTGCAAGCAGCCAGTTCTGACATTACTTTTACAAGACAAGAAAGATCTCTTAGGAAGCAGAAGCATCCAAAGAGGCATAAGATGCCACTCTGGAAAAGTCGTACAAGGCATGTTTAGGAATCAGCACATCTTTTCTTACAATAAAAAATAAATATACCTTTATATAAGAATAATAGAGAGGATTCACCCAAGACATACGATAACGCATATTTGCGTGTCTTCGGACCACAGTTCAATATTCCTGTTAGTTAGTTAGTTAGTTAGTTAGTTAGTTATTTATTTATTAGGCTTCTATGCCGCCCCATTCGTCGAAGCCTCGGGGCTGCTCACAATAATAAATAAATAAACACAATGTAAAAACAATATAATTTGAGTCGACCTGGCCAAAAATAAAATAAATATTAACAATTAAAATAACATTTGAATAAAAAGGTCTTGGCCTGGTGCCGAGAAACAAATAACGACGGCGCCAGGCAGACCTCTCTGGGGAGCGCATTCCATAGATTGGGCGCCACTGCAGAGAAAGCCCTCCAAAGTAGTCACCCTCCTAATTTCCTTCACAGAGGGTTCCCGGAGAAGGGCCTCTCCTGCTGATCTCAAGGGGCGGGCGGGCAAGTACGGGCGTAAGCGCTCCTTCAGGTAACCAGGTTATTTTATTTTATTATTTTAGGGTTTATTAATTCTAACTCATAACTTATTAATTACAACTCATAATTGTAGCTGCAGAATTTAGTTGATGGATTTAAAACCATTTTAATTCAGGTTTAACATTACTTTAATATAGATTTAAATATAGCTTTGATAGATTAAACACATCAGTGTCTAAGAGTGTCTAAGAGTTAGTCAAATTGGGTGACAACCCTGCTCATAATAAATATTAAATAGGAACAGAAAAGTACCGATTGACATTGATTAGGAAGAAGAATGACTCAAGATGGAACCAATAAACCTGGGGGTGGGAAGGATTTTGTATTTCCCAAACTAAGAAGAAAACAGAAGCACCTGTTATCTGTTCCCTTGAGATTTTAATCATTGAAGAACCTGAGATGGGCAGACAATTAAAACCCTGAAGCTTTTGGGGTTCAAACTTAGTCCTAGCTATTACACTAGCAAAGCTTTTTTGGTACCATGGTGCTGAAGTGGAGCTCGGAATACGATTGCTCAATGAACACAAGGCAAAAGCTTCCCTGGGAATTTGCAGAAACAAGGCAAAAGGGCACAGATAGGGGAATGAGAGAAGACCAGGAAAAAGGAGTTAAGCGTGAGCAAAACAGAGCAGGCTGGAGGGAAATACGGAAAGCAAAAAGAGGCCATCTAGGTGGAGACAGGGCAAATGCAAAGGCAAGAGCAGACTACTATAAAAGGCAACATGATTAAATCTATAAACCTGTCATCATTACACTTTTAAATGCCACTGGTAAAACTACTCCTTACATTATGTTTTATTAATAGCATTTCAGATTCTAGTTAACTCTGAACATAGTCCCAAAATGCAGGGCTGTCTTAACAGCATGATGGGCCCCGGGCAAAGCAGTGTCCTGGGGCCCCTACGACAACTACAGCTACTGTTAATTTTGGAAGTTTTCCAATTTTCCAAGGGTTAACATACACAGATTCGTATGGGGCCCACGGGCAAGTGCCCATCAGGCCTCGTGCGTTAAGACGGCCCTGCCAAAATGATGCAGTTGGCTATGTGTTCCCACCTCCTTATTTGCATGGAAGTCTAAAGCAGATCTCCATCCACAAACTTTATAAGGAACTGAAGTTTATTTGCTTTGTTTTGGTGCAAGACACTGTGAGCCACGATATCCCCATGCCAAGAATACCCAAACAATGTGGAAAGGGACACAGAACTGGGTGGGTTCACCCCGCTGTACGTCTGAGCCAAATTCAAACAAGTAGCTGATACTGAATTCCATCTGGCGCAAGGCCTTCTTTGGCCGCAACCACGTACTGGGTATCGTGGACTCCACAGGAATCATATTTCCATTCATCCAAGAGGGTGTACTCCAACAGCTGCCTTCAAATCATTATTGAATGTGGCCTATTTATTGTGGGATTTGCAGGCATATAAACATTAGGTCCTTTTGAGTGTACTGACCAAACTCTGCTTCAGATATTTGCTATCCCTGTACGCTTTTGAAAACTGCTGATCAGCATTCCATCATCCAGGAGAGATGAGACAGCCTGAAGGTTTGGCGGCATCCTGTTAATTTAGGAACACTAATCTTCAGCACAGGGAAAATCCTACACATGTAATTGCTGCCTATAGAGTGATGAATTCGATTCTTGGTTATACCCAAAGGTTGCTACTGAGTGGGCAAGAAGGGTAGGACCCGGATCGATAAAGGAGTGCTTTCTCCATGTACATACCTGGACCCTGAGATCAGCTATGGAAACCCTCCTCTTAGAAGAAGGAAGGAAGGTGGCCATGAGGAGAAGGGTCTGCTCAGTTGTGGCACTCCAGGGATGGAACCAGTTCCCCAAGGAGGAGCGCCAACCTTTTCTGCATTTTGGCAGCAGGCTGAGCCTTTTTCTTTTCCCATTATTTAATTGCTGAATAGGTGAATCTGATTTTATACTGGTTTTTTCTTCATGTGGTGATTGGCTTGCTGTGGATCAGTTGTTATTGTGTTGCATATGATTATTATTTATTTGGTTAATTGATATTATATATGATTTTTATGATTATTATGGATATGCTTGTAGTTCTGTGTTTTATGCTGTTTTAAATGCTTGTACACTGTTCTGAGGGGGTCTGTTAAACAGTGATATAATAAAAGCTTAAAATAAATAAACAAAACAAGGTACATGGAAAATATTATCCATCTCATCTAAAGCTGAACAGGGTTCAGAGTGCAACACAGCAGCTCCAGCTCTTAAGTCACTAAGGTGGCTGTCTATCAAGAACAATTTTTGGATTTGAGTGGATTTTTTCCCCCAGACAAACGATTTGCAAGACTTGACATCCAGGTTGCCTTGCAGCATGTAGGTATGAGCAGCCAGACTGAGAAATGCTTTTGTACTTCTCTGCAGGTACAAAAATCACAATGATTCAATTAGGTGAAAACATTTCCTGTGAAACCATACAAATTATACAAACCTGTCATCTATTTCCGCAAAGCTGCCACGAAGGTTGCAGCTACTGCTTGCAAATCAGACGTGCTATGAATAATTTGACCAGTTACAATACTGAATTTCCCCTGTGCTGAAGGCTGGTTATCCTAAAATTAACAGTGGACACCAAACAGTTGGTCACACTCTTCAAAGTAGAGCATGAAATGTTTTATATCATATTCATTTTAATATATTTAAGCTGCCTTTGGTATACGTTTGTAATTTTTAAAGAACACTGTTTAAAGGGATATAAATGGACATTTCTAAGACAGAGTGGATCTTTCTTATCTGTCCCCCTTGTACTTCAATTTACTACTTTCCAAAAAGCAGTCTGAGCAGAAAAAATATGTTCCACAGACCCACTGGAGTGAAGCCATATGCATTATTTCTGACAAATTCTTTTAAAGCTCTACATTGCACCATGGGAAAAAAATGTGATCGTAAGTCATGCATATTCCAAAGAAGGCCATCATTTCTAAGACAAAAAATTCCTCCAAGATGATGCTAAATTAGTCTGGATAAATGAAGTGGAAACAAGGTACACATGCAAGTCGAAAGGAATTAAGTAGTCTAATGACGTAGACGCGGCAGCCCTGCCAAAATAAGTGTTGTCTGAACTAGGTAAGTGGTGCTGGTGGTAGATCTTGTACGAAGAACTCCAAGCCACAATCTAATCTTCAAGTAGGTTCCAGATTTAGTTCTACTAAGAGCAGATTCTGCAGGAAACGGTTTAAGTTTATCCAGCCTGGCAAATAACTGTACACTTTACTATCCTACGTGTACCTGTATTGTTTCTGTTACATAAAATACAACGATGGCCAAGCCTTTGCAAAGCTTTCCCACCCGGTTGTCCCAAAGGACTGTTCTTATTACGTAAGCACAAGAATGGCTTCGCCCTACTGGGATGCCCCCCAAGGCTTTTTTCTTCAAGAGGTTTTTCTGCTTCTGTAAAACCTGGGAACTCCCTTTGCATGCCGATACTCCCCTGTTTAGAACAGGTAAATGGGTGATATCATTTTGGCTACATTAGCAATGCCACTCACACCAGAACCAGGTGAATTACTGTATTTTTTGCTCTATAAGACGCACTTTTTCCCCCTCAAAAGTAAGGGGAAATGTCTGTGCGTCTTATAGAGCGAATATGTGTGTGCAGCAAGTCTGTCAGATGTGCAGCCCATGGAGAAGTGATGGGTAATGTGCCTGTGATTATGTGCCCATTTGATTCAGAATATTTTTTTTCTTGCTTTCCTCCTCTAAAAACTAGGTGCGTCTTATGGTCAGGCGCATCTTATAGAGCGAAAAATGCGGTATGTGCTCAGGCCCACTGAGGTTGGAAGGTTTTGATCTTGATTTTGGTTTCTTCTAGTTTGGGGTGGCCCAACATGTGCCCCCAAAGGCCTTGTTCTGTGACCCTCTTGCCACTGGGCACCCCCCATTGCCCCCCAGTCCAGATCCCAGCGATGGCACTGGCGTGATTGTGACAAGGCTGCCTGCCTGTCCTGCTCTCTTCCGGAGACTCCGGAAGTTGGACTGGCGGCCTTGCAAGAGCTCGCCCAGCATGTCCAGCCCGATGAGCGTGAAGGGCGAGGCTTCCTCACCTCAAGTGCAGCAGGTTCGGTGCGCCAGTTCCAGGAAGGAAGTAGGGGCCAGGGGAGTCACATGGGAGGGATTCTGGGTGGGAGAAACTGGGACGAAGGGGATGGGCCGCCCCAGAGAGCGGTCACTGTGCTTGGGCTGTGGTCAGAGGAGGAGCTCCTGTCTACAGGAAGTCATTGTGCGGCCCCCGAGTTCCACGTCAAAATCCTCGTGCGGCCCTCGTGCTGTGTGACGCTGGACCGCTCTGTTCCAGATAGTCTCTCCGACCCCCGAATGCCTCACTTTGGCCATGTGCCAATGGCCTACCACCACTTTGCAAGAACACATGTTCAGGGTGGTCATTACCCTTGAACACTGTGGAATTAAAATATTTAAATTAAATTAAAATATACGATAAATCAGCACAATGAATGTGGGAATTAGGTAGGCTTACCATTAACAGCTTTTTCATAGTTTTTCCCCAGGTTTATTAAATTCCGCAGTCCAGGATTGAACTGTTCCATAACATTCTGGTGAAAAACAACAACATGAGAGAGATAATTAAACCCTTGCATTAAGCTGATATAAAACTATAGCTGTGATGATATTTTAAAGAAATGTCATAAAATATAGCTTTAAATCTCTAGATTTCTTTTGAAATGTATGTCACTTAATAGCTCTCAAATGTCCATCTCAGCTAAATGGAAAACATAAAAACATACTCGGTCTTTTCACTCACAGGCCTTCAAGGCGTCTTGACATGTTTCAGATTCAGAAAAAAACCTAAACCAGTTAATACCGGTGATATTTTCTTCTAGTCTGAGCAGCACCTAAATGCTGGTGTTGGGAGTAGAAAACGTAAACTGTCAGAACTGATACTAAAATCTATATTAGTGGAATATTGAGAATTTTACTTATTTTTAACATGGCTTTGTTTGCCTTTTGTGAAAGTAGTATTTTGGAAAGAAAATCTCTATAAAATCAGATGCGAGACAGAAAATGGAAGAAATCACAAACTGGAAAAGATACAGAAATGAAATAATATTATTAATAATAACTAGAATGTTGGCTAGTAGATCCTCATTTACTTTCAAAAAAAAACTTTTTTTCTGGAAAAGACACTCCTCCCACATTTCTAGTATTATATTTGAGGGAAAATACCTTACTTTTTGAACACTGCCACAGGTTCAGAGCAGACAAGAACTGAAAAGTGTGAAGTAGAATTGCAACTGTATTATAATCTTTCAATAACGGGTAAAGTTAGATCTAGAAAGCCGCATCTAAATATCAGTATAAACTCATGTGAGAGAATCGGACTAACATAGCAGAATTTGATTTGTGACCCTCTTAACAGCCAACCTCGCCAAGGTATATGTCCCCGTTCCAGAAGCAATTTTTCACATTGCGCTGCTGAGTTGCTATCGAAGGAAAAAAGATTATGTGGAACTAGTTTTTGGATCATGGTTGAACTCGTGAAGGTTTCATCTTCTAGGTCCATAAACCGAACAAAGCAAGATGACCAGATTAAACAAAAAGTCTTTGAAACAGTGATAAAACCCAAAGCATGCACTTGAAAGCAAATAAAGAACAAGCAAAGAATAAGTAGATTTCAAACACCTTCTGCATGGGTGCTTCTCTGAAAGACTGTGAGACTTGTGTTAAGTGTGACTTCCCCTGTTAAGTCTTGCTAACTGAAGACAATTAACAGAGCTCCAAATGTTATGCCAAAGTAAACTAGGTGATGAACTAAGCTATTCGTAAAACTTTGTGTTCTAATAGTTGTTCTAGAAAGTTTTTTCCCATTCCAAGGAGTAAGTAACAAAATAAATTGCCTGTAATAATGAATCATGCAACTTATTTAAGAAGAGCTAAAAGCCACTGCAAACACAAAACATGAAGTAGCCAAAATGTGTTTATGTTTTCCTTTTTTTGAAAGACTCCAAACTATGAAAGTAGCATACAGTAGAAACTGAATGGTAACATACACACAATGCCCTCAAAGAGAAATTTCACTAGGATACCCCAAGATGATTTGAGGCAACTCACAAAACAATAGGTTAAAACTATTTATAATATACACAGATTGGAAACTAGCTTAAATTTGTAACAGTTAACAATTCCAGGAATGCTCATATTACACATGTCCTACTGGCATGGGGTAATTTTCAGGGAATAATGACTTTGTTCAGGTACAGCTTTCCCTCACAGGATACCAAAAAGAAATCCAAGTCCTTTCCCCGTCTCTTGACCAAGACCAAGTAATTTATGATGAATTTTCCCTTCCTCTCTTTTTCTTTAATATTAAAGAAAATTGAGGCATTATGGTGAAGGACAGATGTTTTCAACAAGTTGGACTAAGCTAATTTTTATATCTAGGGTAAGGCCTTACTTTATTCCATATTACTTCTTGCTAAAGAGATGAATATCACAGAACACTTTATCTTGCTATGAAAATTGAGTGGTGGGCATTTGGTATCAAGTTATTACTAGGCTGTTTGAAAGCTGTATCTTTAGATACATGCATTATATATCCTGTGCTACGAGGTTAACTTACCAATCTATTCAGTAATTGATAACATAAATAAATTAGAACAGTAAGCTACTGTTTAAAATTCTTGTTCCGACCCAAATCTTTATTTGGAAAAATGAAATTTTAAAAGGGATATAAAGAATGAGGCTCAGCTTTCAGACATCTCATCTCAACTCATCCAGTTCCCACATATTTGTTCTCCTCTGCCATATTGTTTAAATACTTTCTAAGGAAAAAAAAAGCTCAAAGCAGATGATATTTTTCTCTAACATGTTGAATATTTTCATTTATCTGCACAGTGATTTTGAATGTTATCAAAGCTCAGTTTAGTGGCATGCAAATTTTTCCTTCTCTTCTTGTTTATTTCATTTACCAGCACCACTTAAAAGATACTGAAAGCTTTGTTGCATCTTGCTAGTGGTTTGGAACAAGCATAGACAGGTTGGGATGGTAAAATTCTATCCCTTCAAAATCAATGGATGAATTTTTTCCCTCCTCCTGTAGCCTAACTGGTGGATAGAAGTTTAAGTGCCATGAAGTTCTCAGATTGATCCAAGCGTATTTACTCTCACTTCAAGTTTTTACTACTAAATGAATGCTACATCTCAAAAGATTCTGAATCCTCTTTGGGTTACACTGTTTGTAAAAGAGCCACTATAAATGGATACTTGGATAATGAATCAGAATATATGGCACAGAAAGAATACTATTCTTAGATTTAGAAGTTGTCATCTACTAATTCATCTCTGATATGCAGCACAATGGTTGAATGGATCAGTTCAGATCTAAGAAACTGAGGCAGGCCGCAGCTTGCTTCCACCGTAGTCCATCTTCCTGAAACAAACTCTCCTCTTTCCTGTAACTTGTTGAGTAGTTTGTCTACAGTAATTGCGGTTAAGGATTACCAGGGATCGCCTTAAACTTCAAGGAAAACTTGGGAGTTGGATGAACTTCAGGCAGAGGGTGAAGGCTAGCACTCAACTTGTGTAAAACTAGAAAGGGTTCAGTGCAGGACAACAAAGATGATCCAGGGTTTGCAAACACTGCCTATAAGGAACGACTGTAAGAACTGGGCTTGTTCATCTTTGAGAAAAGAAGACTCAGAGGCGATATGGTAACACTCTCAAAATACCTCAAAGGCTGTCACAAAAAGGAAGGTTGAGATCTCTTATCATGATACCGGAGTGTAGGACATGGAATAATCAACTCAAGTTGGGACAATCCAGGTTCAGGCTGGACATCAGGAAAAGCTTCCTCACTGTCAAAACGATATGACAGTGGAACCAGCTGCCTGGAGAGGTGCTGGGCTCTCCCACACTGGAGACATTCAGAAAGAAATGGGATGGTGCAAATTGGTGTCCTGCAACAGCAGGGGGTTGAACCCGATGGCCTCCCTGGCCCCTTCCAACTCTACTCTTCTATGATTCTGTGTTCATTATAGTCAGCTGAAGTTAGCATCATGCCTGGAGAAAGCCACTATGAATCTTATAATATTTTTCATCAAGGGAAAGTTGCATTGTAGAATATATACTCCCTGCAATAGTACAACATTACATGCATCCTGCACCTTTCTTCTGTTTGCAAAGAGCCCAAGGTAGTCTATTCTTACAACAACAACCTTGTGAGGTAGGTAAGGCTGAGAATGTGTGACTCATTGACCCAGTGAGCTTCATGGCCAAGATCCTGGATCTTCCAGATACTCAGTCCTATTGCCATGCAACACTGGCTATGTAGTATATTCCTTCTTGAAAACTGAAGTGCCACATGTCAGATGCCTTTTCTTACCTTGAAATAACTAAAAGAATCACTCAAACACTTGCAATCACTCACTGATCTGCTTAGAAAGTTAACAGCTTTAAAATGAAATAGTTTAAAGAGAATAATTGTATGTGTTGCAGGGGAAGAGCACAAAAAGACTAGCTAAACACAGCTAGCATGTAATTGAATAGGGTGTGCAGTATGTTTGTTTAAAGGGTAGGAAAGAAACAAGAGACATAAAAATGACGTGTCTTGATCATGTAAAACAAATTGGCTGATTCAGACTGTTGCACCAAACTGTGGTTTGGCACAAGGAAGGCGTGCAACACCTACAGGCTTGGTGCTCTCCTACATCCTGTCTTCACGTGCCAAAATTTCTCTCCCTCCTTTGTGGCAAACCATCGTTTACTGTATCATCCCAACTGGCAAGCTATGGTTGTACTTGCTGTTATGTCCAGCAGCCTGGCACTCTTGGAAATGTGGAGCTTAGAACATGTTGAGTTTATTTTAGAGTTCCTTCCCTGAATCTAGCCTTGCCAGTCTAGAATAAATTCTGGGATTAGCCATCCTGTCTCGAGCCCTGAAAATTTCAGATGCATGGATGAATTCCTGGACAAATGCACAGATCTGCAACAAATGGAATACTTGCCTTTTAAGTCAGTATGGTTAACTTGGATTTCTGTGATGTACTGTTTTGATTGCTGGGCCGCAACTGGTGATACCTTTATTCAAATAACTCCGCAACTCCAAAGTTCCTTGTGTGACTTTAAGCTGTTACTCTAGTTCTATGTAGGCACCCAGTCTGCTCACAGCAGGGCTAAAAATGCATGCACAGACACGCAGCCCTGCTCACATCAACCTGGTTCCTAAAAAGACCATCATCTGTTTAGCACTAAGACGTGAAGCGGGTTGTAATCATGCTAAGCTGCCTGCATTTACAAACTTCCCTATGAACAGGAACCTTGATAAGGCACTGTTTCTAAACATGAAACGGTTTGTAAGCCAAACTTACAAGCTCCCTTCAAATGTTAGCACAGCCTGGTCTTTAGAAGGATCCACACACCTTGGAACATTTGGGAATGGAAGCTCTGCTGCCCAGTTCCAGTTTTTGGAGTCACATGTGCAGGTGAATACCTGTATAGCTTAGCCTCATGTTCTTTATACGGTTGTCAGGAAGTTAAATGGGTAAAAATGGGCTTTGTATGTCAACCTGAACTCTTTGTAAGAATGAATATGTAACTAACAATTAATCATTTTGCACAAAACTTCTAGAAGGTACAAGATAACCTGCTGAAATTGTTACCTTCTAGTAAAGGCTTGAGTACAGCTGGCCTTCCTACTGAAATGAAACCGCACAAGTTGTGAGAACTGTGCCTAAACCAGGCTGCTAGGAATGAACTCTTGTGTTTTCTCTTCTGTTTTGAATGAATCAATACATTATATATACAAACATAATGCTTGAAGTGCAGTTATAAACACACAGTTCTCTAACACTTTGAATATTACAAAACAATTTCTGTTTTCCAAGCAAATGAACGCTATTATAAGAATGTATCCCTGGAAATGTTCAACATCACTCTTTAAGGAATCCACACCTTTCAAGAACACATCCAGCAATGGATAAAGTCCCTGCATGCATAACTTGAAACTTAAATGATCCTTTAACTAAACTGCCCAGTTACTGTTTGCAAAGAAATGTGCAGCAAAGTCATTAGGCATATCAAATTACTATTTTAATAAAACTTAACTGAATTATTCATCGCAATAATAGTGTCCTATAAGCAGTCTGACCACAAAGCATATGTGCCAGAAAGTATCCTGCAAAAATTGTATACAATTATGCTTTTGTTGTAAATTAATGTACTCCAACGTATACCAATTAGTTGCTTACTTGCTGACATAACAGAGTGTTGCTGGAAAGTCATGGGTTATTATTGTTAGATGGTTTAATGCAAGCCCCGATTTTTGACAAAGCCTACATCATCAAATGGTATATATCCATGTAAAAATAGTGAGGATAAAATTCTCTGGAATATATATACACTGTAACACAGTGCACCTAATTCAGTACAGATTTGTGTGCAAAATTATGCTAATATCTAGCAGTTTCTTCTTAGTATCAAATACTACTTTCTTGCATGCATATATATATGGAGTTATCTCTAATAATGATATTCACTGAAAATATTTGGGATTTTCTTCTAATAGCATTTTTAAAAGATGGCCAAAACCACTCATGAGCGCTAAGCTGGAAGGATTCACATTCTTCTATTGGCCATTATCATCTTTATGTAAGTATGTTCAAGAATGTTATGCAATGTGATTAAATATATTCTTATAGGGATCTATTAAATGCATTCTGCCATTAAGCAGACAGGCCCTGAGCTGGGTGTGGGGAAGTAACCACAAGGTTCAGAACAAACACGACTTACTTCCTTCCAGAGTTCTCTTAAGCTCTTTTTATACTTGGGATCGGAGGAGGTTTATTCACATTATTGATTCTGCGAGCCACATGACCAGTGGCGAGTGCTGTGCCAAATATGTGGGGCAGCTCATCCTTCCATCCCTGCTCTGCCCCACAAGTGCCTCACTCTTTCCACCTGCCCCACACCCTCACGCTCTCCTCCTCCTCCCACGGTAGCAAGAAAAATAAAAAGGCCTTGCCAAGGTCAAGATGGGAGAGCTGTTTGATGTATAACGAAATTCTTAAATAGGATCAGTCCGTGGCTTATTTATAATTCTAGCGACAACTAGAGGTCTGGGGGTGCCCTCCAGCTAACCCGCCCCCCCAGGACCTGTCGGTTTGCGTTGGCCCTGGTGTTCCCTCACAGGACACAAGAACTGAAGCGTCCTGAGACCAGGTCTGGCAAACTCCCTTGTACAAACTAGGGGTGAAAGTTGTCAGAAAAGGGGTTTATTTAGTCCTGTGCCAACACCAGAAACACCAATATTGCAGTAGGCTCCCGTGTCTTATACAGCTTTGTAAAAGGGACCAGCGCAGAGGTGGGCATGACTGAGGAGGAAAAAGCAAATGAGGGAAAGCAGCGCCATAATATGGCTGCTAAAAGCACAACACTGTGAGAACAGCTTTAGACATAAGATCGGATTCCAGATCTGATCAGGAATCCATGTTGCAAGTCTTGCTTCCCAGGTACACCTAATGTTTGCCTGTCCTTTGGAGGTACATTCTTAGAGATGCTGTTTACCTGTCCTCAAGGTTCTCCTTTTTGCCTTGTGTTGCCTTAACCCCATTCACCCCTTTTGTTCTCATGTGCCTCCAGCAAACGGATTCCCCACCTCCGCCAAACTGTGTACGTAACTGATAGGTTATATAAAAGTATCCTGTGCAGACTCCATCTTGGTAGTCCCTTTCCCCATTGAACAGAAAAGCATTTTACCTGTTAACATCAGAAAACGTTTTAGTTAAAGCAAAAACATAAGAATGGGGCATTTTAGCAGACTTAACTCAATAAATAATGCTGGGCAAGTATATTCTTGCACCTGTTCCTCTTTTCCTGTCTGTCCTTAGTAGCATTTTTTTTTTTTTGGAAATTAAAATGTCTTCTTAAGACAGGGCTCCAACCACTTGATATTGTATATGTTGGGTTGTGTATAAGTACTTGAGATAAGTATTTGAGATATAATATTTTCAACAGAGCAAATGACACTTTTTCCAAATTACTTGCTCTTTTAACTCTATGCAACATTTGGTTTCAAGTTTATACAGTATTTGCCACCCACAATTCCTTTTCTTTTTAGCCACACTAAATTTAGTTTTGCTTAGCATTGATTTTGCCCTGGAAATAAGAGAGACGCACACAGTAAATGATGTTACAAACACTGAATCCACAGAAGTGGTTCCAGAACAAGCTATCACAACAAGCTAATAAGCAATGCTCCATTGCTCTAAACTCAATATGGTGCCAAGTAATTCTGCCCTTCCCTGAAATGTCTTTTGAATGTGATTTCGCTGAGACAGAGTTTGGGGTACCTCCCAAAGATGCACGCATAGGATGGGACTCTCTATGCACAAAGAGGCAGGCCTGACCAGACCACAGAACCAAAGAAACTCTGATTTATTTTGTGGCAGGCAAAATAAATTTAGAGATGTCGTCGTAATGCGATGGGTGCTTTAGAATCCACTCCAGGAACTAATCTCAGAATTTTAACACATTGCTCAAGGCCAGCAGTATTCTTAAGAAAATATCTGCGGGAAGCTCTGAGACTGGATACAAATAATTTGAGAGTCTAGCAGAATTAAGCTTTGCATTGTAACGCATCGTCTCAAAGGGCTCTGCCCTCCACATAAGCAACAGCTTCTGAATATTGGGGTGGTTAAGCTTTTGTAAATACATTCAAGAGCTGCAAACTGTATTAACCCGGTTTTATTTATTTTTATCCTAACTCTTCCCCCAAAAGAAACTCAAAGAGGCTTATAATGCTCTCCCTCCTCTGCATTTTAGCCTCACAACAACAACCCTGTGAGGTAGCTTAGGCTAAGAGTCAGTCACTGGCCCCAAGTCACCCAGTGAGCTTCATGGCTAAGGGAGGACTACAAACCAGGTCTCCTGCATCCAAGTCCAACGCTCTAACCACTAGACCACAGTGCCTATGTTTTAGGGGGGAAGTGAGCTAATCAAACACCATTTCTACATAGAACTTCTCTTCACCCCAGACTGGAACTGTGCCTTTTTGTGCTTAAACATTTGTCACCTGGGTTCCTAGGCCATGACAAGCAATTGTGGCTTACCACTGCGGGCTTGTTAGGTCGGCGAGTCCCAGACATGGTCTACCACCATAGCTTGTTTTGGATGCAGAAGGTACAACAAGAAACCATGATTTGTCATATG
The DNA here is from genome assembly GCA_023646645.1 of Varanus salvator macromaculatus. Classification (NCBI taxonomy): domain Eukaryota; kingdom Metazoa; phylum Chordata; class Lepidosauria; order Squamata; family Varanidae; genus Varanus; species Varanus salvator. The sequence goes on along the minus strand of JAIXND010000852.1, from coordinate 7,825,982 downwards.
GTTTCTGCTTACCTGGATGCTCTGTCATTACCGCTGGACCTGCGAGCTCCATTTTGCTATTTGTGGAGGGGGGAAAAACCATAGATTCCCATGGAAAGAGTGGTGACAAAAGGGGCCCCTCCAGGCAGCCTAACCCTATTGTTTACCCTCTGCAGCAGGGAAGAAGTAGCAGGGGAAATGCTCAAAGGGAAAAGGGGATACAGAATCACAGCCCCCCCCCCCAAAGAAAGATTATTTTAAGGAAAACTCCCTTTATGGGCTGAACTGGTGCATGAGCATTAAAGAGATGGAGAATGTGCTTCACCTCAGTCAAAAAATCAGGAATAGGCCAGGTAGATAGGGAAAAATACAGTAATGAAAGGGATTTTGCTCTTGTCAATCTCAGTAAAATATTAATGAAAGAAAGGGAATTTCGGGAGTTACTGAATAGGTCAGTTCCATCTTTTTCTTCCCCTGCATTCTTTTGGGGAGTTATAGGATAGAAACTGTAGGGGAAGGTTGACAGTGGGGTGTTCTTGGATACTATAAGCTAAAAATCTAGCTTAAAAATGACTTTATTTATAGTTTCTGTGTAACTTCAGTTATGGAATGAGTTTGAAGCAGACGCCAGCCGCAATCATGTGGAGCCCAAATGACGCTTCGGAGTCATATGTGAATTTACATTTGGTTGCAGGAATCTGCTTCAAAGGAACCCCGAATAGTTCAAATGCAGTAGACGGACTGATCAGAAAACTACACAGATGCATACAATCACCATGCTAAAATGTGCTATGCTTCCTGGTGCTTTGCACCCCAATTCTAAGTCCCAGCTTATTGGAAAACTTGATCTATTGCACGACCCACATGGTCTTGATGGAGCAGCAGATTCTGTCAGCAACTCAGTGATAAAGTACATGCTGCGGTACATACAGAAATGCTCCAGAAGTACTTGGCAAGTCAAGATATTTTGTATTGACATAAATAGCAGGCTGCTGTACAGAGGTGAAGAAAGGCCCTTTGTGGACTTGGACGGGGAAAAATGCATGTCCTTCCCACCTGGATGGTCATCAGTACCGTCTTGTTCATGCGAACTGTATGATTTATCAGCCGAGGGGACTTATCATGCCGTGGAGGTTTTACTTAGGTGATGGATCAACAAGGGTACAAGAAAGGGGTCGAGAGAGAACACTGTGATGAACAAAGTGGCGATGGACTTTGCACAGTAGGGTGTACACCACGTTACCATGTACACCTTAATAAAAACACCTAGTGGAGTCAGTCATTCAAGTCCATTTTAGGAATCAATGAGAAGACCTAGCATGGTAGAGAACAGAAGGCGGCTTAATTTGACAAAAGCATATGACGAAGGAATGCAGCATTGGAGCGAGGCACATGAAAGGTGGTGTATGCATAGCATTTGCCTTTGCTAAAATAAAATACATTTCTGATTCTTTTCAGTAGACTAGTCTTACCCCTTTGTAGCTTGTCCTGCTATCCTGGGTTTAAATGTGGTCCTATGATTATATAAACATGCGTGCTATAACGTACCTAATGGTGATTTAAAGTCTGTGTGAGGGGAAAAAGGCATAACTTTCCCATAGCAAAAACATAAACGCAAACCCCCTAACTATAGGTTTAAAATAGCAAACACCAAAATATTTTTTCATAGGACAGAATTAGAAACCATGGGGAGTGGCTATGCATTTTACAAATGTATGATGCGTACACACATTTCCCAACTGATCGCACACTTTAGAATTCCACAAAGATGTTTGTAGGAAAAGGCTTTCCGTCAGCTTCAAGCAGCATATGGCAGGATCATTTCGATTTTCTTTAGAATGCGGAGTGCAGAGATGGACTGTCCCCAGCTTATGTATTTTTGAAAAGAAAAATAAGCCAAGCACTCTGGAAAGTTGGATGCAACATCAATATAAAAGATTCTGCGCGCGTGTGTTCCAGCTGTCAGAAAAGGCAGTGTCTGTGGTTTTTTAGCCGGGGGATATGTCCCCTTTCCTGGGGAAGAAAACTGGGTTAAGTCGCTCCCAGTCTCTTCTCTTGCCACATGCGGATTTTATAAGCTGGTGCAAGAGAAAACAGAGTACTGATTACTTGTTGTTAACCATCTAGAGAGCTTTGGCAATGGGTCGTATAGAAAGGAAATGCAGAATTAATAATTAGTCAGAAGCAACAAGGGTGTGACACAATTAGAGGCCGTTCCAAAGTTGGCTATAGCAAAATGCAGACCAATTCAATATACAAACTAGGGAATTGTCACTTAGACATCTGAATGTGCATGCTGGTGCTTGTCTGAGCTACAGTGTAGGACTTATATTATTGAAACTCTATTTTGTTTGAAAAAGTTGTGTGTGCTTTAGTTTCAATGATATGCCTGTCGTTAAATTGTGGCCCAAGCAAGCTTAATCATAATATATAGCCGTGCCTAAAAACTCAGTACACAGGGAAGTAGTTCTGCTGATTGGCCTCCCCATTCCTTCATTTAATAGTTCAAAGTGAACTTCTGGTCCAAGGGGGTTCCACAAGAGCAGTGGGGCAGCAGTTATGAATACAGGGATGGCTGCGTGTATTAAAATTATAGGGTTGTTATCCTTCTGATATACCTGTATACAAACGTTTTCCGTTTGTGGGGCATTTCCTCTGACTGGCATAGCCAAATATTATACTGAAGCGCCGTCTCCCTGTCCAAGAGCCATCAATACCGGTGTTCTAAATACTTCAATCATCTCCCCTTTGCTGCATTCCCTCAGGCTTCTCCAAAACATAGCCTTGCAAAATGTTTGCTATTCAGGCTTCCCAGGTATTCGGTATCTCTAAGAGATATATATCCATAGCCATTTGAAGGCACAACATTCAGGCAACTGGGGTTGCTATTCTGACCTATCCCATTTTTGCTGAGCACCCGCACCATCCTAAATCCTGGAATTCCCTCTGCGCACACACACACACACACACACACACGCCTCCTTTGAATGGTCATCTGGCCCTGACATATAACTGAGAACCCATAATTTCCCCCACACAAATGTCTCGAATAGGGTTCTGCCGGAGTGGCATCTTCTTTTATTAGAAGGTATTCCAATCCTAGCAAGTTATTTACATATGGTCAAACTTTTCGTGGAACACAGGCCTGTATTCGCCCACCTCTGTCAGAGCCATTTGTAACAGACTTTTCTTTTTCCCTTCATCAGGCCAATAACTAGATAATGTGAACCCCTCGGTTAGCATATATGGGATATTGTGAAGAACTGGCTCTCTTTTCCTCTCAAATACATAACTCTAGAACACAACCCAAATTTTGGCTTTAGGCTGAAGCTAAAGAAATTTGAAACACACCACATAAACTCCTTGAATTCCTCCTTAATGAATCCGGACCGTCACTTCCCCATCAAGCATTCACAATAAAATAAAACGGATTAAGATCACTGTCTTCTCCCTTTCTCCTCATTGCACATGCGATCCAAATGACATTAATGTGTGCTTAATTCGCTTTAAGTGAGCTCGGATGTATGCTTTTCTACTCCGCTTCAACTTCCACCTTCTGCTTCTGTACATACACTTGCTGCCTGCTCTCCTTAAAACCCACGGATACAGTTCAAATGCATCCTTTTTCCTGCTTTGATTGTGACATTTCAACATCAAACCCGGAATCACTTCTGCAGCCTCCAGAAAAGCACTTTCCCACCTCAATCAAGAGAGTCCTGTAAACACTCATAAACACACCTATCAGATGAACCTGCCCTTTTCTCATTTGAAGTCAATATGCTAAGCATCACAAGTAGGGGGTGGCTGACTCACCTTTTAGGGGTGGAGCACCTGTTGCTGCTCATATTTGCATACAGAATACTTGAGATTTAATCCCTGATATTCCCAGGCGGAAAGATCCCTGGGCTAGGAAGAATCACAGTCCAAGACTCTGGAGAACTGAGATCAGTCAAGAACAGGCCTAGGGGACATGACTTTTGCTCTGGATGAGAGAGATCCTAGTTTCAATTCTCAGAGTAGATCTTATTCCTGGGGAAAGAGGGCCCATGCTTTTGGGAGAAGGTGTTTTGGAGGCAGAAGATCCCCTCTTGTCTACAGTGAAAAGGATGAGGTAGCAGATGATGGGAAAAGCTTTTGCTTGCGACCCCAGGAAGCTGCTACCAGTCCGAGTAGCATGACAGGGCTAGCAGGAGCGACTCTTTGCCTCTGCTTCTTAACGCCCATAGGTGTATTGGTACACGATAGGGCATGCCCGGAATGCTCATATGGATAAACGCAGATGTTCGAGTCACAGAATGAGAAGCGACCTCAAATGTTCCACCCCGCCCCTCCCTGCTGGCACAGGACATGTGCTACGATAGCAAAGTCACATCCGTCCCGCCCTTGAGTACTTGCAAGGCCAAAGTCCTTCACAAGGACTCTTGAAGCAAGTACCAACCTCAGAAAGCCACGGGGCATTCATCCAGACTTGTATCCTGTATCCCAAGACTGTTTACAAATTAAGACAAAACATTATGTAGCGTTTCTATAAAAGCAACAAAAGAACTGTCCTTTTTGGTCTGCATACCGACCAGCAATGGGCAGGCGAGGACATGGATGGGGGGCGGGAGGTCCTACTGGGAGCTGCCAAGGTCAGCTGTTCTTTTGACCTCCTCCCTAACCTGCCCCATTTACAGACACAGCCCCCACCCCCCCCCGTCTGTCCGTCCGTCTACTCAGGGTAAATCACAGCAGAGCGCTTCTTGGGGCGTACTCCCAGGTAAGTGTACATAAAATTGCAGCCTGTGTTGATTTAGAACAGGAAGGGCAGGGGAATGCCTGGGTTGAAATCCCCACCCTGGCCCACTGAGTAAGAGCAAAGCAATCCTGTGTTCTCTCTAGCCTCAACCTACCTCAAAGGGTTGTTGTAAGGAAAGAGGAAGGTACTCTGCCCTGAGCTATCTGTGGGGCACCATACAAGCTTGACAACGATTACTTATCTTACTACTCTTATTATTATCACTGTAACTTTCATTAGTGCTTACTCCCAGGTAAGTGTGCACCAAATATCAGCTTATGTTGATAAAGAAAGAAGGAAGTAAAAGAAGAAATCTTCACCCCACCCAGAACTTTAGAGGATGAGCCTGAGACAATCATGCCCTCTTTGTAAGCCTTTGCCTACCTCACAGGGCTGTTAGGGAGAGAGAAGGTACTCCTCCTTCCAAGCTCTTTGAAGATCAAAATTTGGGCAGGAGACGACTGCCTATATTACTATTATTCCAACTACTATGAGAACAACTACTACTGTTCCTATTGCTATTATACTGTTTTTGCTATTATTACCACTACTAGTAGTACAATTAATACTAAAACTACTATTACTACTTTCAGTGCCATTATTACTATAACAATGATTAATATCCCTATTATAGGCTACTACCTTTATTAATACTGCAGCTAACACTAGTGAGAGCCAGCTTGGTTAGATGGCTGGTCCTGGTTCTAGTTCCCGTCCTGCCATCGAGTCCATGGCACGACTTTGGGCCAGTCACTGACCCTCGGCCTGGCCTACCTCTCAGGGCTGTTGTGATGACAGTACGGAGTGGAGGGCTGCATCAGCCACCCTCACTGCCCCGCAAAGAGGGGGGAAAGGTGGGATCTCAATGCAAGATGATAATACATCATCGCGGGACGGTGCCGTGCAGCAGTGGGAGCGTCGGGCAGGCGCTGGGAAGACCGGGCTCGAGCTTCCCTGGCCGCCCTGGGGCCCTGCCGGCCGCCAGCCCAGCCGACCTCGCAGGGTCGCTGTTCGCCAGGCACGAGGGAGCGGAGGGCCGCCTCGGCTTGCTGCCCAGAGGAGAGAGCAGCCGCTCCGGCCACGGCGCGACCCGCGCAACGCCCGCCCGCCCCAGCCGCGCTTACTTTGTAGGTGCTCTCGGTCAGCTTGTTCATCTCCTCGGGGTCCCGGGACATGGCGGCGGCGGCGGGAGCGCACGGGACGGGACGGGACGGGACGGGGCGCGGGCTGGGCGCCGCTCTCGGCCGGCCGAGGCGAGGCTGCGGCGCCGACCTGCGTCTGCTCTCCGCGCCGCTGGACGCGCCCGCCCGCCGCCTGCGCCGAACTGTCAGAAGTTGCGGAACCGGCCCGCTCCGCGGCGCACGCCTCGCCCCGGCGCGCTCGACGCGGCCGGCAGCGGCGGGGCGGGGCGGGGCGGGGCGGGGCGGGCGGCTGACGCGGCGCCGGGGCGGGGCGGGGCGGGAGGGGCGGCGAGGCCCGGCCGGCCAAGCGGGAAGGTCGGTCGCCCGCCCGCCGGCCCAGCGCCCATCCCCGCGCCGCGCCCCGCCCCTGCCGCCGCCCCGGCCTCACTGCGCCCCCCGGAGGGAGGCCGCGCCCGCGCCCGCGCCCGCAGCCGCCGCGGGGAGGGACGAGCCCGGGCAGCCCCGCCGCGCCGGCCCCGGCCCGGGCTCCGGCTCGCGGGGACGGGATCGCGGGGCGGCGCAGCCTCGGGGCGGGGCGGGCCCCTCGGGCCTGCAGGTATTCCTGGGACGAGCCCCCTGCGATGGCGGTCGCTCCTGCCCAGACGGGCACGGGATCGCTCCCGAGGAACGCGACTGTCTCTGCCTAGGCGGCGGCGCTCCTGGGAATGCGGCGAGACGCGCCGGCGGGCAGCGAGGTGCAGTGGTCAGAGCGTGGCCGGGCTTGGGCGAGCTGGGCTCTAGCCCGCGCCGAGCCTGCCTGGGGCCTGTCGCTCATGCTCGGACTAGCTGCCCGCCGCACGGGCTTGCTGCGGGCACACGAATGGGGAGCTGGAGCATGCTGCCAGCCGCCTTGGTTCCTTGCCGAGAAGAAACGCCGCGATTGCAGCGCAATGCAATGCAACACGTACTAGGAATGCTTCCCGGGACTGCAGTTAGTTCTTGGCGAGACAGGCATCGGATCACTCTATGGATGCAATCATTTCCCATCAAAATATGTATGGAATGGCTCCCTGAGACTATAGCTCTTCCTTCCTGGCATATTTCTGCCCAACCACGCAGAGGTCCTCGAACCCCAGTGTATTTCCGAGTAAACCAGTGAGGTGAGCGGTTAGACTGGGCTCAGATGATTCAGGTTCTAGGCTCTCCCTGGCCGCATAGTAATAATAATTACTGTTGCTGTTACAAACCAGCATTGAATTATGCCCTGTGTGAGAGTCCTGTGAAAGAGAACATTTATTTCTGAGTACAGATGCCCAGGATCACACCAGAAGATTTATGAGCCACACCAAGCTGGGAATAAATCCCAGTGAACAAAATGAGAATTCTGTCCAAGTAAACACGCACAAAGTTGGCCAGTGAGGCAGTAAACCTATGCACACTTATCTGGGATTAAGTTCCATAAAGCTCAGTGGGACCTACTCAGTGGATTAAATCCCACTTTATTATCAGATGTGGGAAGCATTATCTGCAGTTGACAAGAAATGATAAATGGTGGAGCCCAAAGAGAATAGCAGTTCAGAAGCACGTAGCTTGTGACATGTCTAAACTCCAATGTCTACAGGTTAAGTACAGAATCCAGAAGGCCAAACCTCTTTCTCACTGCAAACACATCCAAGACCAACAGCTGTATGTGGGATGACATTTCTGTGGTTGGGATCCAGCTTATTTGGCCTACAAAAGCTTGTGAGAGCCACTGCGGGGTAGTGATTGGGAGTCCTGGAGTGGGACTGTGCAAACTTGGGTTTTGGTTCCCACTCAGCCATAAATAAATAAATAATTTATAAATAAATACATAAATACATAAATAAAGTCACAAGATGACTTTGGGACCAATCATTGATTCTCAGCCTTCCCTGCTCCACAGGGTTGTTGTTATGTATGTATGTATGTATGTATTTAATTCCATTCCTATGCCGCCCCATAACCTGAAGGTTCTCTGGATGGCTTACAATACTAGAGCATAAAAACATAAATTACAATAAAACAAGTATTGAATCAGATAAAAGATGAAACAATAAAATAATAGAGCACCTCAGATAAAATATGCTCACACACACCAGTAAACACAACCAACAGTTAAACCCAAAGTGTAAGCTCTCCTGGGATGTCAGTGGTGGATGCGGTACAAAAGGTTTGACTAAATAATAAATTAAGATTTAAAACCTTGTAAAAATCTAAAAGTATACAATAAAATAGAATCGGCCAACATTTGTTTACATAAAAAAGGGTTTGAGGATAAAATGGAAAGGAGAAGACTTTTATTTTACCTCTTCTGGGTGGCTTGCAAGAGGAAGAAAGGGGGGTATAAATAGAAAAATGTGTCTTGATAACAGTACAAGCGTACGCATGTCCAAAAGTTAACCTCCCACCAGTTAATTGGGTCTTGCAGGTAAAAATGCACCTAAGTCTGCAGCTGAATTCCATTGCAGTGCAATTTCGCTTATATTTTCTCAGAAGTAAATCCTATTAAGTTCAGCGGGGCTTATTTCCAAGTAAGCTACACATACTGTACAGCCGTATGCACTTCCCTTTGAATCATCTTAATGAACACGGCGGGACTTTCTGTGCTAGCATGACATAGGATTGTGTGGAAAGTGCCTGCCGTCTTTCTGTCCGTCTCTGGGGAAAGGCAGCTGCGGAATTTCGGGTGTTGTTCAGACTTGTCAGATGGTGCTTTGCCAAAAGGGGATGCGGAGGTAACGATGGCTGCAGAGACAGAATCGTGTTGTGCTCGACTTGGCAAGTCATTTATCTGCAGGTTAAAAGCTGTAAAGGATTGTTTTGTTCAGTCGTGTGTGCTCCTCACTGAGGACTGTAACCAAGCCCTGCGGTTAATGAGCCGTGCAGGGAACCTTGCTTCTTGGCCTGAGAAGACAAGTGCTTTTGAAGACAGGCCGAGTGCTGAGCCGTCAGCCGCTGGACACGTTATGAGCCAAGGGACCGTGAAGGGCAGAGAAAATTGATGTAGTGCAGTGGCAAATAGACCTCACTGCAAAACACAAGGTCCTGAGGAGACTCTCGCATCCGCCATGGATTCACGAAGGGCCAAACGGGGCAATGGAATAAAATACTATTCCCATGGTTCCACTTCCATCTCCATAAATGAAGGGGCTAGAAAGAGACGTGAGTATTAAATGAAAACACGAACCTTCGGGAAATGGGAAGGGGTATTATGATACAGTCCTATCCGTATCCTCTTCAAAACCACTATTCTGTCTCCCTGGTGGCTGCGGAGAATGAATGGCATCGGATACAACCTTTGGCTTCCATGGGACAAGAGCGAGGACAAGTGATGCTTGAGCTGCCGTGTTCCTGCTTCCTCCTTCACCTCCTGTGTGCCCAGAAGGAGGGACTGAGAGAGCTTTCTTCCTCCATGAAGGTCTTCGGGTTGCCTAAACCAGGAATAGGCACATGGAGGACAAGCGCTCCTGCTCGGCTGGTTTTTGCGCTCCTGCTGGTCTCTTGCTGACATTGCTGGTAGACAAGCTCCATCTCTCCTTGCCCATTTTTGTCCTCTCCCCCTTCATTTTTATCTTTGGTGGCTCCAAAAATCAGCAATTTTTTCATAGAAAGAAAAGGGCACATGCACCGTCTTCACACGCAAACTCATTGAGACGACCACTGGAAATGTGATTTTGCTTGTTGCAATGCGCACTCTGCACACGTTCAGTATGACTTTGCTGCCAGTCTCCCAGGAGCTGGGACTTTCGGTTCTTTCCTCCCCGCATCCCTCCCTCCCTCCCCTCCGAGCAAGAGGAAATGTTACAGGCAGTCCTGGTCACGGGTGGAGGAATTCTGCTGAGACTGCCTCCTTGTTGAAGATAATTGATAAACTGCTAGGCTGGGACCAGCCTGCTTGTGCAGGAGCCGCAAATGCTAATTCCCCAAACTTTCTGGCTCAGTGAGGTGTGAGAGACTGTAGCACACCAGTTCACTGACTTGCGTGTAGGGCCACGGAGAATTGGAGCGGGGTGGCTTGTTCTAATTCCTATTCCCATGTCATCGCCATCACCTTTATTTATGTTGCGCTACATGCAAGATACAGTCAAGATACAGTTCCCCTTCTCCTTCATCCCCATCTATTGCTTCTCCTTCTCCTTCTCCTTGTCCTCGTCCTCCCCGTCCTCCCCCTCTCCCTCCTCCTCCTCCTCCTCCTCCTCGTCCTCCTCCTCCTCGTCCTCCTCTTCCTCCTCTTTCTCCATCACATTTCTATACTGCTCCCACAGCCTACTGGACTCTCTGGGTGGTTTACATTCCAAAACAGATATACGACAAAAAAAACCCTACCTTACAACAATACAATAAAACCAAACATTAAAAATAGGGAAAAGTCCAGAAGAAATAACGAGAACAGTCTCATGAATGAATCTCAGGTACAGAAGTACAATAAAACAATATCTCACAAATGTCTGGCAAATGAAAAAAAGGTTTTCACCTGGCACTGGAAAGAAGATTACGAAGGCGCCAAGTGTATCTTTTGGGAACATGTTCCAGAGATGGGGTGCAACAACGGAAAGGGCCCGGCTCCTGTTTGCCACCCCCTTTTTTAGGGGGCAGTTCCCTGAGAATGACCCGCATAGCTGATCTCGGTGAGAGAGCAGGCGTCCCTCCTGGTATGCTGGCCCCAAGCTGTTTAGGGCTTCCTATGTCAAAACAGGCATTTTGAATTGGGCCCAACCAAACAAGGGACAGTGTAATATGGGCACGCCAGCTAGTTCTTGTTAGCAACCACACTGCTCTGTTCTGAACCAGTCGAAGCTTCCGGACCATCTTCAAAGGCAGCCCAACACAGAGCGCATTAGAATAGTTCCATCAAGTGGTTGCCAGAATAATTTGAATTTAATTTAAACCCCAGCAAAAATGAGACCTTGGGTAAACAGTATATAAAGCCAGGTCCTTTACCAACATGTTTGGGAATAAAAGCAGGAATTCAGGAGGCTGTAGTAGCAGCAGTGATGGAAATCTGACTTTTACATACAAGGAAGAAAAGGGATGCTTGGGGAGGGAGCGATGTGCCTTATCTTGTACGGTTTCAGTTTGAAACACTTCTTTGCAAAATCCTTCCTGTCTTGGCTTCCTAAAATGCCTGATTTCCCTCTTCCTCGTTGCTTTGGTGAGTCACCAAAACCAACAAGAAGTGGACTTAAGACTCTTTCAGGGTGATAGCAGGTTTCGAGGACTGTAAAACTTAATTGTTTCAGGGATGCAAAGCTGTTTATCTCCCCTGCTGCCTTCAACTTTTAGGCTGTGTGGGAAGTCCATCGGTTCTGCATCAGGTGACACAACAGGAACATACACAAGGCATTACTGTTTGTAGCCCAAGGTCACCGCAGTTGATTAAAATCAAGGCGCAGCATCTAAAGAATGTCAGGAAACTTACGGACTGTAAAAATACCAAGTGTTTCCTGAATTTGGACCCTGCTCTTCATCTGAAGAGCTAAGAGCAGCTTATGTCCCATGGCTTCCTGTACTGATAGCTTAATAAAGGCAGATTAGCACTGGCAGATCTACATGAAGGCTACCTTTTGGGCCAGTTGGGGGCCATCTGCTTTCTCTTGACTTATATGAATATTGGACCCTCTCGTGATATTCTCTCCAAGAGTGATTCACAATTGCAAAGAGTAGTTGGACTTACAAGTAGTGCTCTGTGCTCACATAAGACTGGAAGGGATCTCCTCCCTCCATATCACCACAGAAATGCATCTTTACAAAGCCGACCACGTGACGAGAGTTTAAAAAAAAAAAAAAAGTTGGGTAACAGAAACATAGAAACAGAGCAAGTCAGAAGGGGCCTCCTGGGCCATCTAGTCTGACCTCCGGCACCAGCCGGCTCTGCTCACGACATGCCCACCATGTGCATGTCCAGCCTGTCTTTGAACCGTGGGATGCAACGTGACTGTCCTTGCTCTCCAAACTTGGAGTGTTCAGGAGATTCTCAAGACTGGGAGAGGTTCCTTTCCTGCCCTGAGGAAGACTCACATGGCCGGTTCCAGCCAACCGTGTGTGCCAACCAAAATGGCTGCCTGCAACCCCCTCGAAAACAGAGGATTGCTGGCATCCAGTGAAAGGGAAATGGAGTGCAGAGGCAAAGATTGTCTCCTGGCTTCCAAAATGCTTTGATGGCCACTTTCAGCAGCCGAAGTATTTTGTATCGGCTCGTGAGGAGCGTGGCTGGAGGAAGCCACACCGCCTGGGATTCTCATCCCAGGCACCACCTGGGATTCTCATAGGCCAGCTGTGCTCTCCTGCCCCCCAGGGCTTCCTGTGACCTTGCGGCTGCAGCCGGTGTGTGGAAAGAGCCAGCCTTCACCCTGGCTGCAAGGGTGAAGGAAGGATGCTCTGACAAGGATGCCTCTCTGAGGGCAGAGCCAGGATGCCAGGCTTCCCATGGCCCTCTTGACAGCATCTGGGGGCCACGAGGAGGAAAGGCTGACGTGCCACCAAGATGCATTGCCTTGCCTGGCCTCTCAGCAGAATGCCCCATGCACTGTTGGCTCGGAGGTCAGTCTTCTGGACTCGGAGCTGCCCTGGCATCGTTCCTGTGGGCTGGCTGCAAGGGAGAAGGGGGAGGGCTACAAACTCACTCACTGCTCTGACCTGCAGTGCACTTCCGAGGTTGGAGGTGAGGCTCCTGTTTTCCTCTGCCTGTCTAGCAGCTGTAGGATTGTGTCCCAGGGCAATGATTGCCGAATTATTCCCAGCTGATCTGCCATGGGTGGTCCTGGAGGGATAGATAGGGAAACAGATGTAAAGCAGCCCCCTCCCACACCACTGGGGTCTTTTCATCCATTCCGTTGTTCCATCTTGGAGGTTCACATGCCCAAAGTACCTGAGCTGCAACGTATACTGTAGCCACATTGAACTCAAAATGCACATTAATTTCTTTGCAGAGATTAATCTCCTTTTGAGAAAAAAAGTAACCTTTAAAGAAATTTATTTATTTATTAGCTACGTTGCTCATTGAGAAAAGCCCCTAAAGATGCACATGGGACACTGAGAAGCAAATCAAGCAGTTCAAGAAAAAGCAACAAAGATAGCTAAATGCAGAAGGTGATGCTTGAAAGAGATGTTGGTTGCTTTTTCTTTGAAGGGCAGGTGATAATGCCATATACAGAGTGCTTTGGAGAATCCTCCCAGTTTCAGAAGTGGGTTGCATTGCTGTACGGGAAACACATTGCACAACATCTTCCCAGGCCAATGGAACTAGTGTGGCTCGTTGGAGCCTGGCCCCAAACTATTGACCAACATAATGTAGAACCAGTTTTCTCACACTTACAAAGTCAATGGAAATAAAAATCAAGTCTTTATTTGGTCCCAAAACAATATAGTGATGCCATTCCAGTGGCATTTGTGGATGCGCTATTCCATAAATGTGGTGCGTTCATCAAGAAGGCAGGACTCTACATTGCAGCTCTAACCTCCCAAATAGAAGATATATGCTACTAAAGCAAAGTGTATAGACAGGTAAACTTGCATGGAATTAAGCTGTTAATATGTATTTCCTAACTCCTGTGGCTGCACCAGAGAGAGAGAGAGAGAGAGAGAGAGAGAGAGAGAGAGAGAGAGAGAGAGAGAGAGATTAGTATGAACTCTTATTTTCCCTCAAAATGCCTGCTCTAGGTCTAAGATTCTGTCTTCCCAAAACAAGTTATTGGTGGTCAAAGAGTCTGCTTCCCAGAAACAAGCTATTTGGGGGTCAGGGAATCATGCATTGAAAGGTGTACATGGAGAGACGATGATTAGCTGTCCTATTTTACATTTTTGTAAACATATTTTTGCATGCTTTAATTTGTTGGTGGATTTGCTGTTGTTTAAAAAGTTGTATAGCCTGCTCCATCTTGAAAGACTAGGACAGAAAATGCCATCATAAACTCTAAGCAAAATAGAACAAAAGTCTTTCCCATTGTAATATACTACAATTGCCATTCTTTCCAAAGGTGTTCTTATTTATTTATTTATTTATTTATTTTTCAATTTATATCCTGCTTTTTTCCTACAAAGGGCTCAAGGCAGCTTACAGCATTCTCCTCCTCCATCTTATCCCCACAACAACAACCCTGTGAGGTTGGTTGGGCTGAGAGTCTGTGACTGACCCAAAGTCACCCAGTTGGCTCCATGGCCGAGTGGGGACTAGAACCCAGATTGTCTGAGTCCCAGTCCCATGCTCTTAACCACTACGCCACACTGCCTCTCTTGGACTTTAGCAGGCATCCAGGAGAGGTGTGTTCACATACGAAATCACTCTTCAGTGCTATTTTCTCTGTGAGTTTGGCTGCATTTTCCTCTGCTTCTGGATCCAATGGATGTCACCTTGGAAAGAAAAACAGGGAAAAGTCGTATGCAGATCAATTACAAGATTACATGGACAAAATTGATCTGACTTCAGAAATAGAGTTCTGTAGTCTTCAGACCACCAATATGGGAACAATACTGTTGTTTTTATTGGACTACGATGTAGACTTGAAATGTGACATGTAATGAGAACTGGGAATAGGAATCTACAGCAAGGGACTGAACCAAATTCATACAAGTAAAGAAACATTTTTTAACAATGATACATGGTTAACAAAATAAGAATGAGCTTTCTTTTAAGTGGTTTTAGTTTAGAAATGGAAACACTAAGGAATGTTTATTCCCATGTTTTGGAACCTTGCTAAAGGCAGAGCAATAAATTACTGAAACAATCTGTTGTTTTCTTAAGAGTTTTATGGCTCATGTTCATGTGCTGAAATATAGTCTGGACATGAGAAAAAACCATTTATTTTATGGCTTTGACTGTGTGGTGTATGTTTGTATTCTCACAGAACGTGTTACTGAGTTAAATCTAGGAAAAGTTTTATGTATGATGTTTGAAAACAATTGGTGGCTCTTTTAAAAAATTTATACTATTGTTCTGATTCTGTTTAAAAGTTTCTGCCATAATACAGTCTGCTTTTCATTTCATTTTTAAAAGTCTACAGCTTTGTTGCATGTAAGAAATCCCAAATTCACACTGTTGGCTCAGTGCTAGACACTGACGAATGAGGTTTTAGGATAAAGCATCGAAACCCAGATTTGCAGGAAAACCTGGCTTGGCTCCTGCAGATCAGGCACATGTGGCAAGTCAAGCTTTGGCTGGGAAGAAAATGGCTAGATCAGAGGGCATTTATGTTGCAATGTCACTCTGCGGAAGGTGTATCGGGTTTGCAAAGTTAAGGTTGTATGAATGTATGGAAATACACTGAATTATGCCCAGGGGTCACCTCCGTGCAATGGTCAACCAGCTGCCCCAGGATCCTGCAAGCAGGAGAGGGTTGCAACAGCTTGCTCTCACCCATGTTCCCCAGCAACAGGTGCGCCTGGGTGTTCCACCTCTGGAGTAGCATGTAGCTGCCGGGTTAAATACACTTCTCCATAAATTTGTTGAATCCCCTTAAAAAACCCTTTAGATTTGCAGCCCTCACGGCATCCTGTGGTAGCGAATCCCACTGTTTGGCTATGCAGCTGTGTGAGCAACTCTTTCCTTTTATTTTTAAATTTTATTTATGTATTTATCTCCATATTTACATGCCACTCCATTCCCAAAGGCTCTGCGTGGTTTATAAGAAATTAAAACCAACCGTGAATAATGGTGACTAAGACAACATGTTCAATAAAACTGATATGAAAACCGATCTGGTATTGGGAGTGAGAAGGTTGGCCGTTCTTGGCAATCGTTCCTGACGGGCTGCTGGCTGCCTCCCAGACAATTCCTGGAATCAGAAAGTGAGACACATTACAGTGGGATTGGGGAGGATGGGCCAGGTTAAGGTATACAGATGAGGGAGGTGGAGGTGAATATCCTGAGGCCAGGTGCTTCTCTGAGCCAGGCAGTCTCAGGAATGACCGAGAGGTGCAGCCAGTGGGAGGGGCCTCTGAGGATGAGGGATTCTCGGACGCAGAGCAGCCCCCCTACTCTTGACCCCATGGGAGGCATCCCCTGAGTGGGAGGACCACTCCATGAGCAGGGCATGGAGAGGAGGGGGGCCTGCCTTCAGAAGGCGCTCCCAAGGGGATGGGGCCCAGGCACGTTCCTGGGGAGAGTTCCTGGAGGAACACTCTAGATTGGCTTCAACAAACCGCTCTGTGCATGCTCAGAGATCCATTCTGGGTGATTTGTACTTAGGAGTGATAAAGTAAGTTTACAAGGGAAATGGGCTGTGGTTGGTGATTGCTTGAAGGAGGAGCCTTCAATCAAGATATCTGAGGAGACCCATTAGAAGAGCTCATTTTCTCTCTTACCAGGTTCATGGGGCAACCCTGGTGGGTTCTAGCATGATGAGACAGAGAAAAATGTCTCTCTACCCACCATTCATCATTTTGTGCACCTCTGTCCTTCCTCTGCCCAGGTGCTGTTCTCTAACGTTGCAGTCTCAGACATTGCAACGTTTCCTCACAGGGATGTCCTCCAGCCCCTTGACCCATTTCAGGCAGACCCAATGCGTGTTCAGACAGAATCACCCCCCCCCCGCCCCACAAGTTGTAGGCCTTTGTTCCTGGCTAGCTGTGTACACTTACTTGACTTGTTCTGTGTTTTTTCCAGCTGTGCAATAGCCTGGTTTTAGATGCATAATCTGTTTTGCGGGTTGTGGATATAAATACTTTATTCCAGAGGGGCAAAAAGCATTTTCAGCAAAACTAGCTGCCCTTTATGGACCTGTTTATATTTTTACTCTTGCAGAGTAGCTCTTTCATCCTTAAATCTGTGCACATGATCAAGGGGTCAACCTAAGTTGGTGGGAGTTAAAAGAACCGTGGTCATTTGATGAATGGGATTAATGACTGGAAAAAGCAGAAAGACCTGAGTCATTTTAGGAAACTGTTCAGTAATAGGTTAGACTATCTTTAGGATTCCCTGCCTCTGCAGAGACATTTCCATGGAGACCAAGGCTAGGATCATCCATACTATTGTATTCCCAATTATTGTGTACAGGTGTGAGATCTGGACAGTGAAGAAAGCAGATGGGAAGAAAGAGGATGTGTTGAAACATGGTGCTAGAGGAGAGCTTTGCAAATACTCTGAATGACAAATATCTTTCAGTCTTTTTGGGACTGATAGAAAGATGAAGAAGAGGGTCCTCGATCAAATCAAGGATCAGAGCTTCCCCTAGAAGCAAAAAGGACAAAATGGAGGCTGTCATGCTTAGGGCTCATCATGAGAGGGCAAGACTCCCTGGAGAAGACAGCCATGGTGGGGAAAGTCAAAGCTAGGAGAAGGAAGGCAAGGCCGACTATGAGATGGATGGACTCCATCAAGGGAGCCACGGTCTTGAATTCAGAAGAACTCAGCAGGGCTGTCAAGGACAATTGGAGGGCTTTCATTCATGGGGATACCATAAGTCAGAGACAACTTGAGGGAACATCGCAACAGCCTCTGCCCCAGATTACTGTTTTGGACGACCTAAGAGTAGCGAGGTAATGACTGCGGCACCCATGCTCCCCTGTGCCTGGGCTGGAAACTAGCTCTCAGGCTTTAAGTGGCCCACGCAAGTGCAAAAGTGAGGTGAAACATGGGCACGCTTGCCTCGTTATGCTACCATTGTTTGGTGCTTCAGAGCTAATCTTGTTGGGATGGAAAATGCATATGGTGCCCCTCAAGCCAAGGCGACCTTGACTGACATAGGCATTCAAGCCGGGCCCTCCTCCTTCTCTGGGCCCCAGTGGCATGAACCTCATGGGCAAAACTCACAATTTGCACATGCTCTGGCGCTGAAACGGGGTGTTATATATGCACATTTTGAAATAGTGCTTGAGTACGAAACTGTAGTATATGAAGTGGACTTTAAGGACATGCTTCTGTGGGAAGCTAGATAGAAAATAGTTCAAGAATGTAATTACCTGAAGCTGGTATAATGCCTTTTCACCGTTTAACGTTCTTCAAATGCATTAACTCGATAACCCTTCTGAAAGCCGCTGAGGCAGTGTTCTAGCAAACCAGTCATGGGGGTGAGCCGGCTTCTCAGCTGGTTCACTTCTGACGGTGGGTACCAACTCACATATTCTCATATAACGCCAGTCCTCTATTTATTTCTTATTTATTTATTTAGAGTTTTTGTATGCCGTCCCATCGCTCAATGCCTCGGGACGGCTTACATAAACAAACATAATACAAAAATACAGATTATACAAATTAAAAAACCCAATTCATTCCAGCTGCAAATTAAAACTTATAGTTAATATTAAAGGTTATTAAAATATTGTTTAAATAAAAAGATCTTAGCCTGGCGCCGAAAAACAAATAATGATGGCGCCAGGAGGACCTCTCTGGGGAGCGCAGCTTCACTGGCTCCCAGTTGAAGTCCAGGCCCAATTCAAGGTGCTGGTAGTTACCTATAAAGCCCTAAATGGCTTGGGTCCAGGATACCTGAAGGAATATCTCTTCCCCTATATGCCCTCATGCCTCTTCAGATCAGCAGGGGAAGCCTTACTCCGGGAACCCTTCTTGAGGGAGGTATGGAGGGTATCCACGCAGAGGAGGGCCTTCTCTGTGGTGGCACCCAGGCTGTGGAACATGGTCCCCAGAGAGGTCTGCCTGGAGCCAACCCTCTGTTCCTTTCGGTGCCAGGTAAAGACCTTTTTATTTAATCTCCATTTTAACAACTAATAGTATTTCATTAATATGGTTCATTTATATACAGCTGCATTTTATCTTTATTACTTTTATTAATTAAGAAAGGATATATTGGAATGTTTTGTGCTATTTATATATTGTTATTTACTGTGAAATTTTATTCGTGTAAGCCATCCTGAGGCTTTTGCAAAGGACAGCATACAAATGTCTTAAATAAATACATAAATGGATAAACAAACAAACTCAGACGACTGGGTGGTCCTGCATGTAAAAGCAGGTCGGCATGTAGAAAGTGAACAGGTCAGGGAGAAGGGGAAGCCGGAACTCCCTCGCTGATATCCAGTGGTCCTGCAGTCAGATTTTTCATTTTCTTCTGTTGGGATGAATGTATTTTGTCTTGTGCTTACCGTCTGCTGTATGCCATCTCCTTCTTCCTTGAGAGCACCCAAAGAACACTTTTGTCAAGAAAAGTGGAGTAGCATATATGATCAGTGAGCAAAAAGATACAGCCCCTCCCCCTTATTTACAGACTTGCAATCTAAAAATCCACCCAACACACAAGGAAAGAGGGGTGGGGAGCGAAGGATTGGGGTAACTACGCTCCCCTCAGAGCTTTGGATTGGTCCTGCTTCCCCCCTCATTTCCACAGTGGCTTGGAACAGTCCACCTGGAACAGCCCCTCATGTCCTCTTCACTGGGTCCTTCTCGCCTTATTTCTCCTTTCCATCAGCTATTCTGATGTCCTTTAGCCCAGGGACAGGGGAATCCAACTGGAGCCAGTCCTGACGCTTCCTTTACCTGCACTATTTCTGCTAGTTCTTCTAGCCACATGTCGCCTTTGGGGCCAAACAGTTTGCAAACCTTTGCTGTAGCAGGTACCCTCCAAATGCAGGTTTACCATCTCACCTGTTGTGCGGGAGACCTGGCCCCAGGTGATTAACCCAATTTGCATGGCAGTAAGCTCGGGAACACCTGCAGGTGCTCCAGTTTTATTTCTAGAGCCAATGGGTTTCACCGAACCCATTGGCTCCACAGGGGCTCTCAGCTACCGAGTTGCCCTTGGTCCTGGCAAGACCCTGTGCAATTGTTATGTGCTTTCAAATGGTCTCTGATTTATTTATTTATCTATCCACACATTTATATGCTGCCCTGTAATGACCCAAAAGGCCTCCTGTGGTGGCTCAAAGAATAAAAAAAAACATTTAAAAAGTTAACAGAATAAAAACATTAAAAACAATACAAAAACCAATATAAAAAGGTTCACCAGTACAAGGGTGTAAGGTAAAGGTAAAGGTAAAGGTTTCCCCTTGACATTAAGTCCAGTCATGCCTGACACTCTGTGCTCATCTCCGTTTCCTGGCCGAGGGAGCCAGCGCTTGTCCGCAGATGGTCTCCGTGGTCATGTGGCCAGCATGACTAAACACCAAAGTGCCCGGAACGCTGTGACCTGCCCACCGGAGTGGTACCTTTTCATCTACTTGCATTTGCATGCTTTCGAACTGCAAGGTTGGCAGGAGCTGGGACGGTGCACCGGAGCTCACCCTGTGTGCAGATTTGAACCGGCGACCTTTCGATCAACCAGCCCAGCAGCACAGCGGTTTAAACCACTGCACCACCTGCAGTCCCTATACAAGGGTGTAAGCAGTGCTTTTTTTTGTCATAGAATGCACTGGAACAGAGTTCCGGCACCTTTTTTCGACAGATTTTCCAAGTTTTAAAAGTAACTTTTGAAAATTTGATGTTTGGTCCACGTGGATTTGAATCGCCCTGTCGAGCGTAGCAGGCCGGCGGCAAAATCATTAAAACAGTGCATGCGGGCTGCTTGTGTGTCAAGTCCGATGCGTGCATACTTCGTCCGCGCTGGTTGTGATGCCGCTGCTCGGCTTGTGGCGCCGCTTGGCTTGTGACTGGTCATGTGGTCGCATGCTGAGTGCTTACTGTGGGCAGCAACCGTTATGTTTCGTTACACAACTGACGTGTGTGGGTGTGTGTACAGTGATTGACTACCGTATTTTTCGCTCTATAAGACGCACCTGACCATAAGACACACCTAGTTTTTAGAGAGGAAAACAAGGAAAAAAAAAATATTCTGAATCAAATGGGCACATCATCACAGGCACATTCCCCATCACTTCCCCATGTGCTGCACATCTGACAGACTTACTGCACACACATATTCACTCTATAAGATGCACAGACATTTCCCCTTACTTTTGAGGGGGAAAAAAGTGAGTCTTATAGAGCAAAAAATACGGTATGTGCGAAAGGTAAATAATTTCATGAGTTGCGGCACCTTCTTTTTTACAAAAAAAGCACTGGGTGTAGGTTTTAATTTTTTTTAAGGTACGTCTTTGCCTGGTGCTGAAAAGACAACAAAGACGGCGCCAGGTGAATTTCCCTAGGGTGGGAGTTCCAGAGAAGGGGGCAGCTGTAGAAAAGGCGCTTCACTCTTTGCCACCCCTCCTATTTCCCCGAGGGATGCTCTCATAGAAAAGCCTCCACGGCTGATCTTAAGGGTGGGTGGGTATATACGGATGTAGATGGTCCTTCAGGTAACCAGCCCCTACGAATGAAAGCTCTCCAGCATCTCCTATCCTTGGCAGCCCGGCTTAGCTGTTCTACATTCCAGGCTGGGGCTTCCTTGATGGAGTCCATCCATCTCTTGCTTGGTTTGCCTTGACTTTCCCTTGCACGAGTCTCTTCTCCAGGAAGGTCTCACACTGAAAGCGAAACGCCACTCAAGCAACACAGATGCTCCATGTCAGCCCTCCAGCCACCCTTTGTGTGGGAACCAGAATAGAGAGGAACCTAATAGATAGAAATGGGGATCAGATCCCTGTACACCCATCACAAATCCCCGAAATTTCAATTTTAGTTATTTCTATCCTCCATTTCTCCATCACAATGGGCTCATGAAACAGACAGTCTGCGGCTGTGCCGGGGATTGCCCCAGGTAAACCAGACTAGGGCACCTTGCTCTTTCAAGGTCTTCTCTCAGTTCTTTCTGCTTGCTCATTTTACAGCCATCCATGTGGATTCCAGTCAGTTTGCTCCCATCTAAGCCAACAGCCTGCTTAAATAGTTTCGAAGCGCCTGTTGTTTGCCAACCATGACTATGTGTTTGTCATGTTCCTTCATCTACCATGTGTCTGCCGGGCAACGGTGATTCAGCTGCTGACTCCCTAAGCCTTCGAGTGGAAATCTTACACTTTTCTCACAGCCAGTGGGAAAATATGAGCCCCCGCGTGTATTTTGTTTCAGGCACAATGTTCATGGTGTGGCTTCCAGATCTGAACAGGCCCCTAACAATGTGCCTTCTCCGAGTGGGAAGATGCATTGCCCTGGCTGCTTCCTGCCCCACGGCACACTGGCTGCCCCACTTTCTCTACTCACCCTGTGGTATTTTTTTGTCACAGTGGCTCTCCTCTACCTTTTCTCCCCTCCCTCCTGAAGTGACCAGGCGGTGGGAAAAGGGACTCTTTCTGTTCGCTTTAAAAACAAAGCAAAACAAAACCCATGGGGGGCAAGTTGGATACAGCAGGCTGCAAGGAGACCAGCTGTGTGGCCCCAGACTCCGGCCATCTGCAGTCTTTATTTTCCCAGAAGGCCTCTGCATCCCAGGTGGGACCAGAACCATCCTGGGGAAAGGAAGATGCTGGCCTACGGGAGCTCTTGCTGGCACGGTACAATGTTTGCAGTGCCCTCTCCAACACGTGGGTATCATTTCAGAAACACTGGGCTGTGTTGCCTTGGACTTCTGGAATCCACGATTAGTTCATGGCCAGGATTATACAGTCAGAGGAAAATGAGTTAGTCAAGTTCTGGTTTCTTCTAGAAGTGTTGGACTACAGCTCCCACTATTCCCCAGCCAGCATGATGCAATTCATGTGGATTTCTGAGAGCTATTCAGGGTTCCAAAAACTCCCTTGCTGTGATCCATCCCCCCCCTCCCGCCCCAGCTTTTCCTATTGTCAATTAGATTTTATTTATTTACTCGGCTTACTAGTGTCAGAATCCCGGAATCTCAATTTGACCCGAGAAATAAAACGGTCGTAGGAAAGATCAAGTGTTGTGAACCCCCGTGTCTTTATTGTCTATCCCGGGCCCCGCGGGTGGTCTCACGATAAGGCCTTACCGGGCAAGCAGAGTTAAGCTCGCTGCAAAGCTTCAACAGAAATAGTTTTTATACACTCCCAGTCACATACATGTACAGGGCAATTGGTGACAGAATGTAAAGATTACAATAAGATTCTGAGGTCATCCCATACAGAACAGATAAAGAAATGTCAGTCAATCACAGAGTAACAATAAGATTACAATATTTCTAATTGACACTTCAGTTCAGAAGCCTGAACCCATCTCCAAGACTGCTGAGATATGTAAATTCAAGCCACTAAGAAACTATGCATGAACTCAAGACTCTTATCTAAACTCTAGACATTCTGAATTGGCCAGGGCACATGCAGCCCTCTGGGCTATCAAGCTACTTCCATGTAAACTGAATTACAACAGTGATTATTTACTATGTATATTTGGACTGAATGGCTCTGTCTTCTGCAGCCCACAGCTAAAAGTGAGAGAAAGGGAGTGGGGGGATGCCATTTTAAACAGTGACAGCTTGGTTTTGAGAAGCAGCACAGGATTTAATCCTACAATGCAAAAGCACACACAAAAGTAATACTTTTCAGACAGGATTTACCCAAATTTCCCAACAAACCCCCCTTTGTCACTAGCTTCGCTGTGTGACACAAACAAGTGAGTCAATTTGGATAAATCCTGTTCCAAGCTTTTTCGCATAAAACAGCTTCCATCTCAAAACTAAACTAATGTGAGTAGAAAGTTATTGCATACAATGGAGACTTGTGTATTTGCTGAGAGTTCAATTCAAAGGGTAGGAAAAATTGGAAACAATCTGAAAAAGCAGCCAAGAAAAAGAAAGCAAACAGTTCAAAACACATGATATGCAGCCCCAATGGTGGTAGTCCTCCTGGGAAACTTCATGCTGATTTTGGCCCCCCTTTGGCTGCAAAGAACTCTGTGCCAGCCAGCTCTCATCCTCACCTGCGCCCCCGCCTCTCTCCAGTTTTGCCACTCAATTTTGAGGCCTGGTTCCGTTGCTCCTAGGCCTCCTCTGACCCATTGCAGCCTTCAGAATTTCATTCTCATCTGGGCTGAGGCCCTCATGGTGATGAATATCCTCTCTTAGGCCACCATCCTTTCTGGTCAGCAAACTTGGGTTAGCCTGCTTTGCAAGGTGGGAGCAGTGTGAGGCGAGGCAAAGGCCTGGTGTCCAGTTCAGTCGTTTGTCTTGCCCTTTGAGGCAATTCTTCGAGATTTCGTTGTCTAGGCTTCCCTCAAAGCTTCTTAGTTGTAGAACTTGCATCTCACGGTTTGCCTGGTTATTCCTTATAAATGATGCAATGGAGCAAGGCAGAACACAGGAACGGATTCCCATCAGTCACTGCAGTTCCTGGAGCCAGGGCATAGCATGGGACATGGAGGGCTTTTCCTTCCAGGGCTGTAGAGAAAAGGAGTCTTTTTTCTTTTCTGGGGTGCCAGCGTGGCTACTTGGTTCCTGGAAAGGTGCAGCTCAGAAAAAAAAAAAGGTTAATTAAGAAGAAGAAAAAAAGCTTTTACAACTTCTTCACAGAAGCTGGTTGCAGGCAGTGGCAGAGAGATCCACATGAGTTTAAGAGAGAAACCTCAAGATGTAAAGTTAATGTCCTTTTTGAGTCTCTTTAGCACAGCCTCCAGAAGAAAATGTTTGGGTTGCTGAAATCAATTCAACAAATGCCAAAATGCACACAAAAGAGATCCTCCTTTGAACTGGTGTTGCACAAACCTGTTGCTTGCCTAGGCTAAAGAGAAAGGTGCTTTCTGCTGGACAATGAGAACAGTTTTACACAATTTCTTGTTACAGAAATGATACTCTCCCACATAGATACAAAATGCACCAACCCATTGTTAACACAGACAAACATTTAGATGAACATGAGTGCTTATGTTCATTGAAAGAAGTTTTGAGAACTTGCCATTTTAGCAACCCACATCCTTGGGCTGGCAAATGGGCTCAGTCCCCAACAAACATTAGGCTACTGTATGGAAAAATTTTCTTTTAGCACAATCAGTAACAGTAACAATAGTAGCAATCGTTATCACAATATTTAGCAACATTGCAAAAGGGAAAAAAGAAAGAAAACCTTGTTGTTGAACTCCAAAGGGAAGAGTAGCTTCATAGAAATGAAAAGAAATTCCTCCCACTGCATGCGTGTGCATCCACACATACACAGGACCAGAGTTTCATCCATTCCCTCCCAATCATTCAGCTGTAGCATAGCAATAACAAGATGGTATACTCAGAATTCAGAACTTATACACACACACACAACCCAGATCCATGTTGCATAGAAAAAATTATTTATTTATTAAAATATTTATAGGCCGCCCCATCTCACTGAAGCCTCGGGGCGGCTTACAACAAGATTAAAATACAAAAATGAAATAAACAATATTAACTTATCCCTCCCCCTCCAAAATAGAAGTTATTGGAGAGGGAAAACTCTTGATGGTTGACACAAACAATTAAGACACATGCTCACAACATTTCTTTTTGGAAGGATTCCCTTCCTTAAAAAAAAAAAAATCCCCTAGCTACTCATTGAGAGTGCTCAAGGATCTTTGTTTTAACCCAAACCTTCCCATGGAAAAGTTTTCCTTGAGGTAATACAAGCTTTGAATATTCAAAGAACCTCAAATGCTTTGCCTCAGTTATACAACTTTTTTAATATTAGTTTTATTTTAAGACATCAAGATTTGAGAGTTTTCTAGATACTCAAAGCCTTCTTTTGAGAACATAGTACAAGCCTGCCTCCAATCTGTGGCTGGAAGCGAGCTGCTCAAAGCTCCCAAAGTACTTTGAACTCTGCACATGCTCAGAGGCTTTGTGTGTGCTGCTTCTGCAGTACTCATAAAGTGATGGTACTTTCCTGCCAGAGCATCCCCCCTTTTCTTGGCTCTGTGGAATAGCCAAGCCCACAGAGTCAAGAAATCCAAATTTTCCAGCACAACCCCCCCCTGAATTCAGTTGGCCAGAGCAAACCCAGAGAAGATGCTGCAGTTACTGTCTCTTTAAATAATGGTCTTAGCAAGGT
This sequence comes from Varanus salvator macromaculatus, assembly GCA_023646645.1. NCBI lineage: Eukaryota > Metazoa > Chordata > Lepidosauria > Squamata > Varanidae > Varanus > Varanus salvator. The sequence goes on along the minus strand of JAIXND010000852.1, from coordinate 7,800,305 downwards.
AGACTATTCCTCTTTTTTTCTCCATTTGTTTTTTGTCTTTACTCCAAAAGTTACACATTTCTTTCATTTTTTTTTCAGTAGAAAAGTACCAAATCACCCATTTACCAAAACTTAAAATTCTTTCACACCAAGCACCCTGCACCCCTTGAATCAAGGAATTCCTGTCAAATACACTCATTCTCACATAGCATACACACAACATCCAGAAAAAAAATCTTTTTGCCTTTTTCTTCCAAACCTCACATTGCAAACAGTTGCAAGTTCAACGGGGGGGGGGAACCAACCAATTGCCACTATTTTTCCAAAAACCTCCTCAACACATAACAGAAAACCCTTCCTTTTTGCATCTTTGCTTCATTTTTCCTTCCTTTCACTTCCACAATCCATCTGCTCACTTGCCTTTACTTTCTACTTACAACACCTACAAAATTCCAATCCAAACCCATGAAATTACAGCCATACCAGAGTGCTTTCCCATGTTTCCTCCTGAACCAATCCTCTTCCTTTCCTACCATACCTTGCTTCACAAACATACTCGTACAACACAAAAGCTACCCCAGAACTGTAAAATCCTCCCCAGGAACTTGCAAAGAAAGCTCCCCCCTCCATCTTTCATCTGCCCATCAGCATCCCCTCCTGGAATGTCAAATGCCATCTAACAAGAAAATCATCCTACCTAGGAGGGCTGTAAGGCAGATGGAAGAGGCAGAAAAACTTACATTAAAGACATTAAAACAGTGTTCCCAGTTTCTGACAAGGAAAGGACCTGCATAAAAATGTTTCTATATAGCCCCTCTTTCATACAGGGCTTTCACGCAGGACAAGCTTATTGAGGATGTCCAGAAAACTGGGTAGGACCTGTGTTTGCAAGCCCAATTCAAAGGCCACACATTTCCTTACTTCCCAGTTCTGGCTCATATAGAAGGAATGGGGGAAGGAAAAAATCTCACACACACCTTTTCCCAATCATCACCTTTTCCCCAGCCGGACTCAGCCATGCTTGGGCTCAGGCAAATGACCTCATGAATCTGTTTCTCAATCAAAGCCAGGTTCACACATTCTCATCTCAGGGGCAAAACACCCATCCACGCCCTTGCTTTCAACTGTGCCCTGAAGAGGACAGATTGGTGCGGCTGCGTGGGGAGTTTCTATTTCCTGAGGAACCCCAAAACCCACCCTGGGCTATGCCTACCTCCCAGAAAGGGGAACACTTTAAAATACAGACAGACAAGACAGAGAACACAGACACCAACAATGAACACAAGACTTTACACAAACCCCAGTGCAAACATACTCACACGTGTAGATCTTTCCTGGTGCACCAAATACCATTTTAGCTAGCTTTTTCTCCACCACCAGCTTGGACCAAAGCAACTTTGAAAAGGTGTAGCCAATTGCAATCAAATGAGCCCTCTGAAGCCAAATTAGTTAGGTTTGACCATGCTGCTTTAAATCAAATTACCAAACGCTTGTCACCTGACAACCCCTCAGGTGTCGCCCATGGCCATCCACTCCACCCTGCAATTTGATGCAGAGGTGTTCATGGGGTAGGAAGCCGAGATTCCGAGACCCCCATGCTTCCTGGGAGTCCACAACGGAAAGCCCACGTGCAATGAGGTTCAAAACCAGATCTAATTACATTGACCCGCCTGCGAAACAGAAGAGATGGCCAGTATCTGTGCTCCCCCAGTGGAGAGAATTTCGGCCGAACTTACCATCTCTCCTGCCCAGGATAAAGAGCCAAAAACCCACGATCCCGCCCTCGTCGCCAAATTGTCAGAATCCCGGAATCTCAATTTGACCCGGGAAATAAAACGGTCGTAGGGAAGATCAAGTGTTGTGAACCCCCGTGTCTTTATTGTCTATCCCGGGCCCTGCGGGTGGTCTCACGATAAGGCCTTACCGGGCAAGCAGAGTTAAGCTCGCTGCAAAGCTTCAACAGAAATACAGAGTTTTTATACACTCCCAGTCACATACAGGTACAGGGCAATTGGTGACAGAATGTAAAGATTACAATAAGATTCTGAGGTCATCCCATACAGAACAGATAAAGAAATGTCAGTCAATCACAGAGTAACAATAAGATTACAATATTTCTAATTGACACTTCAGTTCAGAAGCCTGAACCCATCTCCAAGACTGCTGAGATATGTAAATTCAAGCCACTAAGAAACTATGCATGAACTCAAGACTCTTATCTAGACTCTAGACATTCTGAATTGGCCAGGGCACATGCAGCCCTCTGGGCTATCAAGCTACTTCCATGTAAACTGAATTACAACAGTGATTATTTACTATGTATATTTGGACTGAATGGCTCTGTCTTCTGTAGCCCACAGCTAAAAGTGAGAGAAAGGGAGTGGGGGGATGCCATTTTAAACAGTGACAGCTTGGTTTTGAGAAGCAGCACAGGATTTAATCCTACAATGCAAAAGCACACACAAAAGTAATACTTTTCAGACAGGATTTACCCAAATTTCCCAACACTAGATACTAGGCTAGGAACTGATAGGTACTGGGGCTGAGACCCACAGGTTAAAAAACCACACAGAGTTGTATACCATGATTGTACATGCACTAAAGTCTCTCTCTCCTAGTTATATCCCTATTTTTAAAAAGAGAAGTATGGAGAAGGGACTTGATTCCAGAAAAATGTGAAGGGGGGAAGTAGGAGGTGAAGCATAAGGTTCGAGAGATGGTTAATCCAGGGAAATCTGATGAGAGAACGAGGCTCTCTGCATTTCAGCGGGGGTTCAGGAGCTTCCCAGAGATCTGGGGCTCCAGATGAAGGATTTGGAACTGCAGTCCCAGTGGGCTTCCCCCGAACATTGCCTGTGGGGCACGCTCGGTCCTCCATGGGCTACAGAGGTGGGATCCCCCTGTAGGTTCTTTTCTCTAGGAGATGTCCTTCTGCAAACCTCAGCATTCTCCCGGACATGCTGGAAACTCCCATCTTGGCTACTGTCCTGTCCATACTGTGCTTGTTTTTAGAAGGAAACAGCCTAAGGAACCCGAACGGTGTGTTAAGATTTCGCTGCAACTCTCAACTTCAAAGGCCACTAGATGGCGAGCGAGCGATGCAGAAGAGAAATGCAGCCAAGCTCTTTGAGCGCTCCTGATGCAGGACGCTTTACTCAAAGCATTTTGGAGCGGTTCCCAAGACGTGAGGGGAGCAGAATCCTGCAACTTATTTGTGTACTACTTTTGAGTCTTCGCGGAGGATCATTCAACGTACCTCTGGAGGCTGGGCTTGGTAGCAGCTCCCAATATAGGGAAATCATATATTTCAGAACCCACACATTAAGGGGAGGGTGCAGTGGGTCCCCGATGCCCCTGATGATTTCTTCGTGCCCCATTGATTCCCTTCTAGAAGTGTCAGGTCCCGCAATTCTGTGGCATAAGTGTGACCCCCATTTGTACAAGGGGCGTCAAGCCCCTTCCTGGGGGAAGCCCCACACGTGTGGCGTGTCATTTCTGGTTGGTGCCATCCTTGCACAAACTCGACTGCCTTGCTTCCTTCTGCTCTTTTTGGGTGGTCCAGGAAACATGAAATCACCTTTTGCGAGTGGTGGGGGTTGCTTGTGCAGCAGAATTGGTGCGGAAAATAATTGGCGGCTTCTACTGGATTCTGCCTATGAATCGGTTCTGGGTTTGCTCATTACGATTTGCCTTTCCACATGGATGGTTCAATGTGCAAGACGACTCATGGGAGACATGTATGTATGTATTTATTTAAAACTTTTCTGGTCTGTCCCATCACAGATGTCTCGGGATGGTTTACAACAGCATTAATAAAATAGCATAAAATAGAAATAAGAGGAGGAGTAGAATGGCATCCAGTGTTAGGTATAAAACCACCAATTACAACAAATCAGCAATTAAAATATTGGGAGAATAAAACGGCTTTTGGTGCCTACAGGAAAGAGGTGTTGGCTCCAGGTGAACCCCTCTGGGGAGTGTGTTCCACAGTCAGGGTGCCACCACAGAGAAGGCCCTCCTCCGGGTGGACACCCTCCTGATCTCTTTCAAGGATGGCTCCTGGAGGAGGGCCTCTGCCTCAGATCTCAAGAGGCGGAGGGCACATAGGGGAAAAGGCGCTCCTTCAGGTATCCCAGATCCAAGCCATTTAGGGCTTTCTAGGTCTTCACCAGCACCTTGAATTGGGCCTGGGCTTCAACTGGTAGCCAGTGTAACCTATAGAGGACTGGCGTTGTATGTGAATGCCTTCCAGTCCCCATGAGTAACCTGGCAGCTCTATTCTGAACCAACTGAAGTATCTGGACTGTCTTCAAGGGCAGCCCCACGTAGAGCGCATTACAATAATCCAATATGGGAAAGACCTAAAGAGGGATTTTCATGTCCCAGGGGCCTGTGGCTGTTTCTCCTTGTCCCAGGTATTTTATTTATTTATTTAAAATATTTACATGCCGTTCTGTTGCAAAAAGCCTCAGGACGGCTTTCAACATAAAATATAAAATATAACATAAATAAATTTTATTTATTGATGGTTCTGAGGCAGGCCACTGAGCAGAGAGTTTAGTGAACAGAGAGGGATAGGAGAGCTCACAAGCTGGCATAGCCTCCCTTCCCTATTTTCTCAGTGGGAGGCTTTTTGGCCCCCCGGGTGAAAATGGGCTTTAGTCCACCAGTCCAATGAACTGTCCAAGCCTGCATCCTCAACCCATAAACTGTTGCACGGAGATATTAGCTGCTCAAAGGGACTTTTTGCAATATTTGGCAGACAAGGAATGCAAAGTTGGCACGCTGGGTGCTAAAGCGCCCACTTCCCGATGCTTACGGCTCTTCCTTTGTTAAAATCAGAATTGGAAATGCTGGTGCTGCTACTACAAAGGATAATGACGGTGATAAATAATTTGCATTCTGATAGTACTGAGAGATGCCAGTTAGAAATGATGATCTCCTACTGAGTAAATGCTGTGCACACATACATAATGAAAAAGTGCTCTTGCCACAGGGATTCAGTGTATATTCCAGCTCTCCTAATCTTTAATTGCTTTTTAAAATTGTATAGATTATTTATAGCTTCGATGGCAATCTTAACATTTTCAGTGGCTAACGTTGACAAAGGGATGATAAATCCTCTATATCATAAATACTTTTCCATGGAAAATTAATTACCTCTTCTGAGCAGCTGAATAGAAGATGTGACAATAAATAGAATCAAAACCAGGCATATGCTTTTGTCTTCATCATTATTATTTTGCTCTTAGGCTGTGAAAAACCAGTTAGACTTGTCTGCTAACCATTTTCCAGTAGTTTCCTGTGATGTACCAAATACATGAACTTGGTTCTCTATATCAATGGTGTGAGAAGTTGTGTCAAGACAGAGCTAAGAGTTCCAGCCAAACCTTCTTTCTTAGCATTCCACTTTTCTCCCAGTTTTTCAGCTGACATATAACATGCCATGACTGTTCAGTTCAGTTCTCACTGGGCCGCTTTGGGGGAGGGTGTCCCCCCTCCCCTTTAAAAATGATCTTATATTTTTGCAAACGGTGTCAATACACTGTCAAGCATATCAATACACTGACTCCATTTTAGCTCCAGTTCTGTCTGCACTGGGCACAAACCAAACTGAGGTCAAACTAGAAGAATTGGTTTAAAATGACTTTAGGATGTCTTGAAGGGAAGAACGCCCTCTATATGTGTTACCTGCTATCACAGAATTGCTTTGCTTTTTCTTTTAAAGAAAAAACAGGCAGATGAACAGGGTTCTATTCACTGGGATAGTGAAAGCAAGATTTAACATTTTCCTCCCATGTTGCATTCTTCACAAACATCTTAGCACCTGTGGAGACTTCCCCCTTCTGGCAAATAGAAGTCCTGGGACAGTTTTTGCCTGGACCATGTTGGGGAAGAAAGGGTTAAAGCTTTCCACTCACTTCCATCTTAATTGAACCCCTCCTCCCCTGCAGCTGCTATTTTTTTACAAAGGGTGTAAAAGCAGGTGTCATGTTTTGAATCACAGAATGGGCTGCAGAAAAGTCATTAACCTTTGGATTAGGTCATCTGGATTGAAAAACCAGGGGTGGGCAATTAATTTTCCTATGGGGCCACATGAGAAACTTTGACAGTTGTTAAGGGCCGGACCAATACACTTACAGCTCTGCTCAATATATCTCTCTATAAAAACAGTAAATGAAACATTACAATGATTCAGTGAAAATGTGGAGCACAGAACAACACTATTGAATGAATATTCACAAAAACATTAACATTACATGAAAAGCAATAAATTCAATTCAATTTTACTTATATGGCACAGATTTACAACATGTGTAATCTCCCAGCGCTTAACATAGTAAGGTACAGACCTTACGAATTATGACAGAACAGAGAAACAGAAAACTCAACAATCCAAGTTGCCTTTGGATTCCCTATAAATGCATCCAGCTTTGTTTGTTTGCATTAGCTCAGTTCTTTTTTGTGTTGTTCAGTGAGAGAAATCTAGTCTGTTTTGGGCTTGAATGACAATATATATTTGCATTGGCTTTTAATTTGCCAGTGACCTCATGCGGGCCAGTCAGGGTCAGCCATCGGGCTGGATGTGGCCTGCGGGCCGTACAATGCCCAGGTCTGCACTAGATGGACCTGGTTCATTTGCTATTTCTACATAAGATGGTTAATCCACTGCATCCATTTTCAGTGTTGTGATGGAACAGAAATCCAAGCTCTCCACCAAGAGCTTTCCTTTCCAGTTTTTCTACCAGGTCACCTCTAGGTGGAGCTCTGGCACAGCAGAATTACAATCACACAGGTATGGAAATAGGTGTTGTTTCTCTTTCAGAAATAATACTACACTTTCCCACTGTAAAAACAAACAAACAATCTTGGATAGAGCTCTTTAAAAGCAGAAATGAAACTGGAAGTCAGGGCATCAGCTAAAGAACCTGTAAAAATGATGAGTGCACAATTAATACCTACTGCAGAAAAGCTCTCAAACTCTCAACTTCACCCATCTCAACTGTGATTGTGAAGACAAAATGGGGATGAGAGAGCCATATACACCACCCCCAGCAACTGGGAGGAAGGGTGAGCAGAAAATGTAATAAGAAATGGTCACATCTGCTTGCATTACCAAGGATGTGAAAATTATCCATATATCTTTCTATATAGGGAGAAACCTAAATATGGTTTCTCTCTATAGAACTGTTCTTTACTCCTAGTCAGGAGAAACTGGTGCCTCCTGTGTCAGTGGGGCTTCTTATCCCTTCCAGCTTTTTAGTTTGAGCTTTCTAGGAGCTATCCATAGTACTCCATGGTGGTGAACTTATTTTGGGGATGGATTACAGCACCATGAATACCTCCTATAAAATGTGAAGTGCAAGCTTTAATGTACAAGTAGCCCCACTGACAAAGGAAGCATGAGCTGGTTATTTTAATTTACTTCAGGTTCTATGTTACTTTTGAACATCTTCAAAAGAGCTTCGGGATACGCTAATGGGAAAAATGCACCAGCAATATGAATTGCATGCACCTCCATTCCCACTTTCTTTGAAATGTCAACAGGCTGTGGGCATTCAACATTTCTGTTATCTGTTGAGGAGGCTATACTGAACAGATTATACTGTTTTAGATGGAATTCCATCAAAAAGTCGTTTTCCATTAGTCTCAAACATGGTACATATTTTCTAGTTTAGAGCACGTTGAGTCACAGGAATTGTTCTCTGTGTGCATCATAGACATCACGCGGTATCTTAGCAACCCAAAGAGGTGTGTGTGTGTGTGTGTGTGTGTGTGTAAACCAAAGCCAAACTGAATGACCCTGAAATTTAAATTTCAAGCCCAATCTGAATGTTGTAAGAGTTCAGGGTTGCTTTATTCAATATTTATACTGGTCCCCATTCATGTGGTTTTGCAAAGGGAATAGAGAATTAGTTGCATGTTTGGGATAGTCAGGCCATCACAGAAAGGAGCAATTGCTAGGGAATTAAATATTGGGCATGAACAGCACAATCCTAAAGTGCTCTAAGGATGTGTCTGATACTCAAGTGCTCAGCAAATTGGATGCTCACCAAAAAAGGGAGGTTGATGGAAGGGGTCTTCTCCCTTTCTGCCTTTCTTTTAGCCTCTTGCGGGTGCACTTTTGAGTGGAATTGCACAGATGGGAAGTATTCGAGCCCATGGCCCTTCCTTGCCCTCTGCCTTGCTCTCCATGGTGTAGGGATGAATGTGGAAGTGCAGGAGCTCCTGAAGACGGTTTCGCTGTTTCAGCGCTGTTTCACCACCCCAACAAAGGCATTCTAAGAGTTTCCATCTCCATCAGGAGCATCTGCTGTAAAGCCAAAGGTCAAAATGGCCCATTCAAGACCAGGCCTTCCCAAGATACTTTATATCGGTGCTTGATTGTTGATGTGAGGATAAAATGGAGAATTGGAGAACTTTGTAAGTTGCTTTGGGTTCCTTTGAAAAGAAAGTAAGGAGGGGTATATATTTAATAATAATAATAAGCACAATCATCTAGGAGCTACATAGAATCATGGAATAGTAGAGTTGGGGGGGCCATGAAGGCCATCGAGTCCAACCCTCTGCTGTTGCAGGACACCATCTCACTCAGATGGCTGTCCAGTTGCTTTCTGAGTGTCTCCAGTGTGGGAGAGCCCACCACCTCTCTAGGCCACTGGTTCCAATGCCATATTGCTCTGATGGCGAGGAAACTTTTCCTGATATCTACCCTGAACCTGGGTAGTCCCAACCTGAGTGGATTATTCCATGTCCTAAACTCTGGTATCAGCAAGAAGAGATCTTGACCTTCCTTTCTGTGACAATCTTTGAGGTACTTGTAGAGAGATATCATGTCTCCCTCAGTCTTCTGTCAACCAGTGTGTACATGGCCCAAAATAGCTCTTTAATTTGGGTCCTGGCTTGGGATGCGCAAGTTGCTGGTTTTCTGCTCAGTTGCCCTCACAGGACACTTGGCTCTGTGAGAAATACTACAGTCAAGATAACAGATGTACACGCAAGGATTTGGGAGTGCTTTTATCATACTTAATATTCTGTTACTCTCAAAATCTCTTTCATGTCCTGTCTCCACAGATTAATTTAGTTTTTACTTAAAAAAAAGATAATAGGGACAGTAAAGCAAGATAATGGAGAGTGACCAGTTGAATGTGCAGCAGGTATAAAGTCCAGGTGGAATTAAGATTCAAAGAGCTGAGAATGAAGAGTAAAAAGAGAATTCAGAATGCAGGTAAGAGTGAAAACAGCCAGAGCCGTTTCTTTTGATATCTTTGAGGGAATTTTCTCAACGGGAATCTCTGGCTTGAGATCAGTGCCTTCTGGGCTACTGCCAAGATGAGAATGGATGAAAAATGATTCCAATATGGCCACATCATAGTGAGTTCTTGGCTATGAACTGAGATTGGCCAGACATGATGCCTCTGGCGTTGGTTTTAGGAAATGATTCTCTGCTCTTCCCCCTTCTCATCTCGTCTGATTCTCAGAAACATCTGGCAGCCTAGCATTTCCCTAAAATATTTTACTGAACTCTGCCCAGTGAGAGTAGAAGACTATTAATCCGTTTGCTTGCTTGGTTTCTGTCTCGGGCCAAATTCTGCCTCCTTTGCTAGTGATACGGAATAGCCAGAAGATTGGCTTGCTGTGCTCAGTTGTGAATTCTTGTTATGTAAGACAAATCAAGAAAGCAAATGAAGGGAATGAATGTACCTATTTGTGACCGACAGCGAGCTTTCGGTAAATACAAGCCGTATGCTAGGAAGCCTCTAACAGGGGCTTTTCCTCATGGGAGGCATGGCTCAGCCAGGACTTTTTCTTTCGGGCCAAAACTAGATGTTCAGATGATACAAGGAGGAGTCAGCCGTGGATTATTTAGAACACTTAGCTCTTGGGAAAGTTACCATTTGTTAAAAAGTTCTATAATTTGAGAGCTGAAGCCCCTTGCTTGATTGGGGAAAGCTCAGAGTTGTAGGATTTTTTTTCCTGTCTAAGCATGTATAGGATTGTACCTATAAAAGCATTTTTATCTTGTACTTCACCAAGACCAAGACCAAACACCCCCAGAGTGGACAGCAACTTTGGAATGTGAGCTTGGGGTGGAAAAGAGGAGTGGCAAGTTGAAGGGGGCTGTTGGGTTCTGAATTAAGAGCGCCAGCGCTGATCTTGGTGTGAGTTTCCAAAGTCAGAGCTGAGCCTCAGAATTTTGTTGGGCCACAAAAAGTGGCATGTAGTGTCCGTCGGACTACATCCTTAATAAATGATCATTTAATGCATCCTAATATTTGAAATGCAACGGTATCTGACTCCTGGCCCCAAACTGACACACGTACGAATACCAGAGCATCTTGCCACCATCAAACAGTTCAGTTGCTGAACTTGCTATCACAAGGAAGAATGAGGCTCGGGAGAAAAATAGCTTTGGGAAGTGCCAGCATTCGCCAGATGAACATGGATGGAGATGCTCAGAAGGGTGGATGCTCATCCACATTGCCCTTCAACTCAGCAAGGCGATTCTCTTGGCGAATAAAGAATCAAGGCCGCACTTTCACGGATTCCTTTGTGTGAACAACGGATGCAGAAAATTCTTGTGCGAACCTTAGAACTGTGAAGGGAAGGGAAGGGAGGCAAGGTATGAGGTCAGAGGAGGGATATACAGATTCTTGTTAAATCCATTCCATCTGTGTTTCTTGGATTGTCACGTGTCCTTCATGGTCTTGGTTCCACTCATTCATGCAATCGGCTTTTTAAAAGGATGTACGCAAATTTCATTCCAAATGCAGATTTGCGCAAATCCTTCTTGCCCCACCACAGTAAAACGGCCGTCTGCAAGTCTGCATGACTCAGAAAAAGCTGGTCCACTGTGGAACCTGCAAGTTGGATTCATAACAATCCAAACGTATTTGTGAGTCTTTTCTAGTCTAAGCAGGAAGAGAACTGCATCGTTCAGTCCGCAATCTCCATCCTGAGTTTAAACTTGCAGAGTCCATGGTCACAACACCTAATCTTTATTTCTTGACCTTTTACATAGAATCATGGGGTTGGAAGGGGCCTAGCAGGCCATTTGGTCCAACTGCGTGCTCACTGCAGGACTCAAGTCACCCACCCAGATTCCAACCCGGCCTGACCCTGCTTAGCTTCCAAGATCAGGTGGGATCAGGTGCTTCAGGCTGTATGAGGCCTTTTCCTCCAAAGAGCCCAGGGTGGTCTGCCTGCTTACCTTCTACTCCACTTCATCAGCCCTGTAAGGGGGCCTGCACTTAAGCTGACTCAAGGTAGTTCTGAGAGCTCCATGGCTGAGCAGGGACTAGAACCTGCATCTCTTGAGCCCCAGTCCAACACCCTAACCACCACACCAAACTGGCCCTCTTCCTTTTGGAAAAAGGAACCCTCACCAAACACCTAGGGGGCATGAACGCAACAAAGCGCCTTGGCTCATAGTGGAGGTTCTAGATAGCCATTGTGGCTAGTAGCCATCGGTAGCCTCATCTTCTCATTGAACCCAAGCATTTTGTATTGTAAGCTTTTTTATGACATTCTAATATGGTACATTTTATATTGTGCTTTTTAATGCACTGTTGTCAACTGCTCAGATAACTTTGGCTGTTGGGCAGTATAGAAATGTTAAAAAATGACCACAACAAACAATAAACAAACAACTAGTCCTTTGCAACAGATCTTTTGATCTTTCTTTGTTTACTCATTTCCCTCTGCCCTGCTTTTTGTACTACATAGTCTGGTGAAGCATTCTGGATTAGTGTTTGTTTATTTATGTATTGAATTTTTTTTTAGCCCATTCCATTAGCTACACAGCTCTAATTTATTTATTAGAAGTATTAGATCTAATATTAGATCTATTAGAATCTCTAATTTATTTATTAGAGTGTTAATCTGCCCAATATCAAACATTCTTTGGGAGGATGAATACAAATGAAAAGAACAAACAACAGCTTCTCTCACCCAACCAATACCCCAAGCACAGAGAAATGTGAAAGTTTGCATTATCTTTCATGGCAATGCCAGTAATGGTATTGTGGACTTTCTAATTTTTCCTTTTCCGGGATACAGCATCTTGCCTTTTATTTCGGTCAGCATATCTATAATGCTTTCTGGTGTGCAGAAAACGGAACAGGGAGGTTTTGTTTCAGGCAGAGCAGCAGGGAGGGGTAATGCGCGTTGTCGTGAGTATCGGAAGAATGACACATCTCTAAATCAGTAGGAAAGAGATTCCTAGCCACGTTTCAGATGGGTTCCATTGCTACCTCATGGAGTGACTCGTCCTCACCTTTCTCTTGTCCCTGCTGCCACCTTGCAGAAATAGATGGTCTCGGGGGCAGCAGCTCAACTGCGGATGAGAACACCGATGTGAGAATAGACCCCGCACACCTTCAAATGAGAGATCGTCATTATATCGCCCTTCTCTTCTTTTAGCCGTTCAAGATTCAAGTTGTGGCTTGCCCAGTTAATGGCAGAAGAGCCCTTGACAGCAGTCAGTAAACACACAGCGGAGTGGAGAAGGCTAAAAAAAGCTGCTTTGCTGTGAAATGCATAAAACCAATCAGAAAGGGAGCCCTGTTGGTCCATGACGAGACCTTCCCCGCACCCCAAATTGCCACAGCCAGGAGATGCTTTTAATAATGGGCTAAGCAAGGAGTCCTCCGCAGACCTTTCTTTTAGAAGGGCTTGCTTAAGCCAGAGCACACGCCACACCCCAAAAAGAGGACAAAAGAGAACGCTGCATTGAGCAAAACGACACCCGTTAAGAAAGAATGGCGATGGAAGTGCATGTTGTATGTGGCTCTGGTGGGGACTTAGTATTCTAAATGTACCTGAAAGACTCTCACAAAGAGGAAGGAAGGGCAAGCTCTCTTCTCATTCATTCCAGAGTGCAGGACACGGAGTAATGGACTTAAGTTAAAAGAAACGAGACTGAGGCTCGACATCAGGAAAAGCTTCCTCACTGTCAGAGCAGTACGACAATGGAACCTCCTACCTGGAGAGGCGGTGGGCTCTCCCTCGCTGGAGACACTCGAAAAGCAGCTGGGAGCCACCTGAGTGGGATGGAGCATCTTGGTGTCCTGCAAGAGCAGGGGGTTGGACCTGATGGCCTTCATGGCCCTTTCCAGCTCTCCTGTTCCACGATTCTCTGATCCTTGCTGAGGTTGCAGTAGGTAAGAGGCTGCTGACAGGTCACTTCAAGACCCATTCTTCTTTCTGATGGCCCTCTATCTTTATGCTAGACCTGGACTTCAAAAAGAAGACATGTTCCTAATGAAGAACATGCCTATGGTTATTTATGTATTGCTTTAATATATTTATATTCTGGCTTTCTTCCTTCCAAGGAACTCAAGGGAGTTTTCATCATTCTCCTTCTCCTCTCCTTCTTATCCCCACCACAACAACCCTGTGAGGTAGGTTGGGCTGAGAGTCTGTGCCTGGCCCAAAGTAGTCACTCAGTGAGTTCCATGTCCTCTGCCTTTTGCTGCCACACCACAAATACAGGACTGACCTCTGTAAAATGGACACATGGCCACCTGAACTGCAGCAACACCAGGGAGGCCTCAAATCACTCACTATGGTATAAATTAGGCTGCTAGAACATTGTCCTCCATTTGGACAGAAAGAGGAGAGACAAATAAATAAATAGACTTTTCATTATTGCTATTTAAAAATACTCAAAAGCAGCAATGTTTTCTAACAGCGTAAATCCCGCACTGTGAAACGGCATGGATTAATCTAATTAGCACTGCTTTGTCATCTCCTGACCCGTCACTTGAATTTTAAAAAAATCTAATCATATTCATCTTTCGTGGACAGTAAAATTATTAGGTGCGACTCTATGCAGGTTGAGACAGGAACTCCCCCACCCCCCTCATCCCAGCTCTTCTGACCAGCCCCCGGCTGGCTGAGGAATGATGGGAGATGTAGTACCTTTTACTGTCTAAGCATCATACACAAAATTGGACCCTAAATGTTCTTTGTGGAGGAAAAAACGTTAAAAAGAAAAAAGAAACCCCTTTTTGGAGGCTTTAGAAAATCAACATTAGATTTATCCAGATCTTAATGTGAACCTATGTAATGCCACATTTACAAAGGAATGTGTGAAATGGAACTCGCTCGTCCTTGAAAATTCACACTTCTTCAGATGTTGCATTTGGATTCTCATTTGTTTAAAAAAGTATACAAAATATGCATATAGGAAAAGAGCACATTGTTGTTGTTGTTAGTAGCGAAGTCGTGTCCGACCCATCGCGACCCCATGGACAACATTCCTCCAGGCCCTCCTGTCTTCCACCATCCCCCAGGGTCCACTTAAGCGCACGCCGACTGCTTCAGTGACTCCATCCGGCCACCTCATCCTCTGCCGTCCCCTTCATCTTTTGCCATCTATTGTTCCCAGCATTAGACTCTTCTCCAGAGAGTCCTTCCTTCTCATTAGGTGGCCAAAGTATTTGAGTTTCATCTTCAGGATCTGGCCTTCTAAAGAGCAGTCAGGGTTGATCTCCTCTAGGACTGACCGGTTTGATCGCCTTGTGGTCCAAGGGACTCGCAGGAGTCTTCTCCAGCACCACAACTCAAAGGCCTCAATCCTTTGGCGCTCAGCCTTCCTTATGGTCCAGCTTTCACAGCCATACATTGCAACTGGGAAAACCATGGCCTTGCACTTTTGTTGGCAGGGTGATATCTCCGCTTCTTACTATGCTGTCTAGATTTGCCATCGCTCTCCTCCCCAGGAGCAAGCGTCTTTTAATTTCTGGGCTGCAGTCCCTGTGCATATTTTTGATAGTAACATTCAAAATATGCCAGAATAGGACAATTGCTTGCAAACCATGTGTGCTCAAGGCAAAGTTGCACATGGAAAGCTCTATTAGGAAAAACTTGCACATAAATGTATACACATTTTTATATGCCCCTAAACAAATCTCCAAGTTTGTGATGGACTGAGCCTAAGACTGGAAAAGCTAGAAAAAGAAAAATCAAAAAGATGATCTAGTTTATCCTGTTGGTCCCGAAAATGTGGTAGAGTGAGAATTGCATGACACCCAGAGTAGTGGAGGAAGAGAAGGTTCGGGGAAATTTAGACCACTACAGGGTTGTAGGATTCTGCAGCCGGCATGCTTGCTTGCTTGCTTGCTTGCTTGCTTGCTTTCCTTCCTTCCTTCCTTCCTTCCTTCCTTCCTTCCTTCCTTCCTTCCTTCCTTCCTTCCTTCCTTCCTTCCTTCCTTCTTTCTTTCTTTCTTTCTTTCTTTCTTATAAGTTTTATTCAAAATTTTAGTCCTAAAAACATAGAAAAAACTAAAAACAGCATCAATCATCAGAAACATCGAGCCTGCTGGGTCAGCCCCCACATTTTTTTTTTCCATTTATGATAAGACAGAAACATAATCTATACAAAGTCCCGTTTCTCTAACCAATAATAAAAAGAGTCCCAGGTTTGATAGAAGTCAGTATCTTCTTTCTCCTTCAATGAGAAAGTCAGTCTATCCACTTCCGCACAGTCCAAGATCTTTTTTAGGATCAGTTCGTCGGTGGGGGATTCTTCACTTTTCCAGTGTTGAGCAAACGCAATCCTCGCCGCAGTGATTACATGTAAAATCAAGTACATTTCTTGTTTACTAATATCAGCAGGTATAATGCCTAATAAGAAAATTTCAGGTTTAAAAGCGAAAGAGTTTTGTAACATTTCCTCAAGCCATTTATGTATTTTAATCCAATACTTTTTCGCATTATCACAAGTCCACCACATATGATAGAAACTACCCAATTTATGTTTACATTTCCAACATCCATTTGACATATTTGGAAACATCTTAGCTAATCTATTTGGTGACAGATACCATCTATAAAACATTTTATACAGGTTCTCTTTATAAGAAGAAGCTAATGTTACCTTAATATTTCTTAATATTTCTCTCACACAGCTTTTGCCATTTTTCTAATTCAATATTATATCCAAAGTTTTGTGCCCACGTTATCATAGCTTCCTTAACCTGTTCATCTTCCATTCTCCTATCGAGTAAAAAATTATATAGTCTTTTCATCATTTTCTCATCTGATTTAAACATCACCTGATCAAATGCTGTTAAGTCCTTATAAAACCCCCACATTTTATAGTCTAATTCTGCAGAGTTCTGAGGTCAGGAATGGGGCTCCAATCTTGGAGCTGGGGATATAAACTCAGATCCTTCTCCATGCCTTGGAATTCTGCTCCCTGCTTCTCCAAGGTTGTAAGAGCAACCTTGGAGAAGGAATAAGTGGACATTCCAGGGAGCTGGAAGGGGTGGAGACCAGGATGCTAGGCTATGGTATATCTGGATAGCACGCCGTCCTCCTTCCCTATTTCAAAGCATTGTAGCTTGACAGCCAAAATCTGGTACCTGGGAGGAGTCTGAATCAGGGGCTTCCCCTGCTGGCATAGGATGCTTGTAATCCTTCAGGTTCAAAGGTTTACAGGTAATCCTGATTGAATTGCTCTCCAGGAAAGTCCTGCTGATATGGAACTGAATGCAGAATTCTGGTCACTTGGGCCATAGGAAGGACTACATACCCCAAGACATTACGGGGCTTAAGTCATATTTATATTCCTCAGACAAGTTGGGTTTCTGTGCCTTCGTTCAGAAATGGAAATGATAAACAGCTTAAGTCTCAGTGGACTGTTGATTCACACTTCCTTCTGCAGCCCCGTCTCCATCTAATAGAGATTTCGAACAGATCCTATAGTCTCTCAGTTTCACAGCTAGAATCAATTTAGCAGATCAGGACAAAGTGTGAGGAACTAATAAGCTTTGTTCATCTTGAAAGCCTCTCTTGCGTCATTCTATCCGTTTCCCATTCCCCAAATTTCACACCTTAACACAGTTGGTGGGTTCTGGGCTATAGAAATCCGATGTTAATTAGCATTTTTGAAAACAGCAAGAGGTGCAAATAGAAAGCCCTGTTGAAGCAAACTTGCATGAAAGTGATCTAAAAGGATAGCAAAGGCCTATTAAAAAGAGGTCATTTTCTAGAGACAAAGGAAATAGCTTGATGAGATGAAGCTAAAACGCACAACACTTTCTGGCGTTCATGAACAGCACCCTAAATGTTGACGGTATGACAATATTCAGAAGTGATAAAAAGACAGATCTCAGTCCTTCTTTGAGATGGCAGCCAGGAGAATTTTGGCGGCTATATTTGTTCAGAGAGTTCTATTTGCTTCCTAAGGAGAAAGAGTAAATTGCTAAGACTTTGGAGTGTTTCCATTATAGAACCATGCGGTTAGGAGAAGGGAAGTACCGCAAAGTTGCTAAGCCAACCACTGAACCAGGAAAACCTCTCTCCAAGTTATATTGTTCCCGTTTCTAATTGGCTTGGTTTAAAATGAATGCAATTCAAATAGATCAGCAGCTACTGATCTATAAAGATCAGCAATCAACAATTGGTAGGTGCCATGTGTTCCAGTACGAACCCAGTACAGATCTATCCATATTCTGCAGTCCCAATCCGCCTTCAAGTGCCTTGCCCAGAAGAGACTTGGGGGTTGACAGCAAGGGACAGGGCCTTCTCAGTTCCCTTTGCGAAATATCTTCCCCAGTGAGCTTTACTTACTTTTGACACTGTCAAGTTTTTGGTGCCAGGTTAAAACTCCCTTTTACTCCTGAGCAATAGAGTTGTTTCTCATTTTAATCTTCCATTTCGGGTGGCATGCTTTGCTTTCTTCAGCTATGAATCAGTGTTGCTTCTTCCTGGATTAACTTGAGCTCCCCTTTTTCCATTTTTTCCAGGCTGTCAGAGGTTTGCCCCCAAACCAAGTATTTTATTTATATATGAATGTTACTCAGAACTTGCCTCTGAATCACTGCGGCGGGTGCTCCATCGAAGCTGAGAACCTTTAAAGCAAGATATCGCGTTCTCAGATGTCATTTGTGTATGGTCCAAATGAGTCTGGCAATGAATAGTTGTTTGCTTGCTTGTCAAGACTTCTCAAAGCCGTGCTCTTCGGAGCTCCTCCAAGCTGGAGTGTTTACTCTGCAGCAACCATGAGAATAATAAGGCTCTTTAATGTACCTTGGTGAAGATGGAAGTACTTGTTGTCTAGATGTGGTACATTTAGAAATGCTGAAGAGAACTGTTGCTTATTTCCAACCGTGGTGGACGAGAACAAAGATACTTTCAAATGTCACGGCCTCTCTCCCAAAACAAGCATGTTTTCTGGACCATCTCTTTGTGTATGTCATAGGTCCACATACAAGAAGTTAATATTCTGGAATGGGAAGTTAATAGCTATCCTGGGATAGGGTGCTGTTGTTTTCTGCAATTATGAATCCCAAGGAAATTTCAAGCGACAAAAAGGCTGTGAGAACTGGTGTTAAGAAGCCCATGCTTGGCAAGATGCCAGATACTAATTTGTTTGGCTCATTAGTTTGTCTGCGGTGGACTGGGGTAAGATGGGGTGAGGAGACAAGGCAAAGCTACCTGAGCTTACAATTAGGGTGCTCATCATTTGGAGATGTTAATTATAACAGAAGACTGAAGGGGAGGCAGCCAGCTTTGTATTTTTGGGTTGTTAGGGAAAACAGAACGCTTACTGCCATGTGCAAAGTGAGAGGAGCAACTCTCAGTTCTCTGTGCATCAAGGGATTTGAGAAAAATCATTACTGGTACCTCCGAAGGCGCATATAAGCCTAACAAAAGGAACAAACTGGAATGGATTCATGTCTCTTTAACCTTCAGGATTGTTTTGAAGTTTAATAGGATGAGAGAGAAAAGAGAAGTGGATGACACATTTTGGTTTTTCAATGAGGTTCTCTCACAAAAGGCTCCCTTGGCCATTTGGGATCAGGTAAGGGTTTGATTGCAGCTAGAGCTGTACAGGGGAGCTCATAGGAAAACCCACTCTGCAGCCAACCAGGCCTGATTCAATTAGATTCAGACACAAAAGTTGTTCCCGTCTAGGCCAGAGCTCATCTAGAATGCTGTGTCCAGTTCTGGGCATCAAAGTTTAGGAAGGATGCAGAAAGGCTGGAAAGGGCTCAGAGGAGGGCAACAAGGGTGATCCAGGGACTTGGGGTCACAGCCCTGTGAGGAAAGACTGAGATGTTCAGCCATGAGAAGGGAAGACTGAGTGGGGACATGATAGCACTCTACAGTATCTGAAAGGTGGTCACAAAGAGAAAGGGCAAAATCTTTTCTTATGCACCCCACATGCAGCCATGCACTCAAGTTGCAACAAACCAGATTCAGGATAGATGCCAGGAAAGAAATCTTGTCAGAGCAACCAGAGTGGAACCAGTTGCCTAGAGAGGTTGGGGCTCTTCCACACTGGAGCATTCAAAATGAATCTGGGCAGTCATTTGACTGGGATGGTGTAACTTGGTGTCCTGCAGCATCGGGGGGTTAAGTCTGGGGCTTGGGGATCTGGGTTCAAGTCCCCAGGGAGCTCACTGGGTGACCTTTACAGACACTCTGTTTAACTCTTCATGAGACTGTTGTTAAGAGAGTAAGATGGAGAGGAGGAGGAGGAGGAGAATTATATAACCCGCCTTGAGTTCCTTGGAAGGACAAAGGTGGGATATACATATAATTAACAAACGTGGAAATGTACCACATAACAAGCTCAATACATAACAATGTCAACTTAATTTTGCCTAGATTAACCAAGATAATTATGTGGACTGACTCGGTTCATTCCTATATTAAAACCACTGAAAAATATCATGCTGATGACACAAAATATTCTTGTTACACCAAATAGATGGAAAGACTGGGAGCATTCCAGAAGACTGATCAAGATGTCAAACTTCATTCAATTTCAAATAGATCCATGGTTACAGAAAAGGAAATCATTTGTCCTTGCAGAAACTGAATTGCTAGTTAGATTCAATTATTATGCAGAGAAACTGTATTGTAATCATGTTCTTGACGATTATAGTAACTGCAATTGGGTTGCAGCAACTCTTTCAGACCAAGAGCCAAATTCCATTTCAGTGATATATTTTGGCTTACAGCACTCAGTGTGTGACTATGCTTTAGTCTTTTAAAATAAGTGGATGGTGCGGGGGACCTGGCACAAATCTAGGAGACCATCAAATGGGGGCATGGGATGCGGCTGGGTTGGGACTCCCAGAAGGTTGGATTTTACCCCAATCCCATGTTTCTACCTCATGCACAACAATAAGACTGCACACTCCCATTCTGCAGCTCATGGTTTTTGTTCGAGGAATTACGCAATGATTTCTGGCTCTTTGGTTTATTTGTATGTTTCCTTAAAAATGTCTCTGTCAGCATTGCAAACAAGTCTGGCTGATGAAATGACGGAGAATCTCTGCAGCATGAGTGTTGCATTGCAACACAAGCTTCCATGGCACCCTTTTCAAAGGCAGTACAAAGCGATACTGTGTTTGCCATCGCGTTGAATGGGGCGGGTTCACCCTCGCTCCCTGGGAAAGCTTCCAGCTTGCATCTGGACTGTGCCTGCTCAGAGGTGCTCTTTGTACGGACGGTCCTCCTTTGTGGGGGCTAAGTGTGTTCCTGCTGCAAATTGTCAGGTCCTTCAGAAGTGGTTGCCCTGGTGCATAGCAGAGCGGCAATGTTTATCGTCTTGCTATATATCAGAGATATTTAGTCTGCACATTTGACGTCTCTCTCAGAGCATGCTCTGTTTTGCTTCTGCCGTGAGGCCTTAGCATCCCTGGGAAGTGCCAAGGCCCGAGCTGCAGCACTTTGCCCTGGAGTTGTTCCTCACTAGGGTTCGGAGGATGTCAGGTTTCCCAGGAAGGGAGAAGGACAGCACCATGGAGCGCGCCAAGTGGTGCTGGGGCTGGAAGCCAGAGAGGTTTGTCTTCATGCTGCTCCAACTGGCAGCAGATCTTGACTGCAGCACTGCTGCTTTCTCAGGACTGGCTAACCTTGGCTCCATGCTTGTGGAAGCCGTTCTCTCACAGCAGCCTTGCCTGTTTGAGCACATGCATGGGATGCTGGTGGGATGGAGGTGCCAGGTGTCTTCATGGTCAACTTCTTCAGAGGCTGCCAATGGCCATTCAGCCTTCTGTGGATTCAGTGGGGCAGATAACTGGGGTCCCCTTCGAGGTAGAAGGTAGAAGGTCTCATGGTACCATTTCTTCTCCTTGAACAGTCACCTGAGCTCAGGACCTGCTTCTTTGGAGAAGGACAGGCTAGATTCTCCATGGATGAAGGCTGAGAGTCCTGCTCCATGGCACAGCACAGCCTAGATGTGGCCCTGCTGGAACTACTAGTTGCTGTTCAACTGGTGTGGGCATCTTCTAGAATGATTCCCAGGACACAAGCTAGCACAAGCCACACTTTGAGGTTGCGTAATAGGGACATGCTTAACAGGATGAGGATAAATACAGATTCTACCAAAACGTTCTGCATATGGAGAAGACTTTGTCAGCTTAAAGACATGGACAGAGCTGTGGTAGCGGTGGGATGATGGGGTTGCAGGGATGATGAAGAAGAACAGTTTGAGGGGGCTCTTGCCAGGGGTCTCCGCTAGGGGTGGGCCTGAAGCAGGTTTCCAGTCACACCTGCCCTTTTCATAAGAACATAAGAAAAGCCCTGCTGGATTAGACCCAAGGTCCAGCTAGTCCAGCTTTCCATACCAGCTGTCCACAGGATCCCCCAGCAGGATGGGCGCCAGACCTCCTCCCGCCCAGTTCCTCAGCAACTGGTGAATGCAGGCAGGCCACCACTGGCCAAGGAGGAAGTGCAGGGCTAGTAGCCAGCCTGCCAATGACAGGGACGGATGTGGCACTTCACAATTCCATTCTGTGGCCAAAGAAGGTGCTGAGTCCTGCATACCTGCAGTCCCGGGCACCCCATAAGCTGAGTTCCCTGATCCATTTTCTCCTGAGGTTCCTAGTCCAAGCCATGGAGCCCCTGGCATTCAGGAGGTCTCCTCTAACTGTCAAGCATAAGCAGGCACTGCCGGATCAGACCATTTATGTGCAATTCAAAAGCATTTTTTGCATCTTGTTTTTCTTTGATATCTTCCATGCACCTTCAGGAACTGACGAATGTGAACATCCAACCATGGGCAAGCATGAATAATGGAGTTATGTACCAGCTCATTAAAATAAATAAATAAAAATAGCAGGCTGTTGCTTATGCATTCCCTTTGATTTCTCGTTGGCTGTTGCAAGGAGTCCAGGGTTTCTCTCGGTCGTGGCTTGCCAGCCATCTATTTACTTAAAAGCTGTTGATGGGGAAATGTAAATGCTGAAAGCTTCTGCTTCCACATTCCATAAAATACACCTAATTTGAAATATAAATACCATCAGGATGAATAGCCTACTACAGCCATTACAAGATTGGGTTTATATAAGCATCACATGCAAAGCAGCCCTGCATAAGAAGTGATTAAAAAACCCCCAAAAACCCAAAACTCTACAGGGACTAAACACATCACTCTTGGAACTGTGCTGATCTTTTCTATGCTTTTTCCCTGTGTGACTTTAACTGCATCTGCTATTAGCAATATGTGTGCCAATCAAATATATGTAGTGGGAAACGGCACTTTATACACACAAGCATCTTACTTTGCATGCCCGCTGTGCACCCAGAGGCCTCAGCGGTCTTCCGTCTTGTCACTCCCTAGCGATGCTCCAGGTTGGCCAGGTGGCCTACCTTACAGAGGACAGCCCTGTATTCGAGGAGGTGTTCGAGCATGCAGTAATGCGCCAAGGGTTAGCATAAGAGGACACCAGTCAAGGCCCACCATCCCAGCATTCCAAGGGGCCCCTGGTATGAACCTACTCTCCAGTTGCTGAATTTGGATGGCAAAGTCCAGAGATATCCACATAATCCCGCTTGCCAATCGTGACTCATCTCAATACAGAATTTAACTAATAGGTTAAATTTTGCTTCCCCCCATTTTTTTTTTTTTGGTTTAGCAAAGGAGTTTATAATTCTTCCCTAGAACAACATGACAGGGGCAAGAAACAGCTTTCCATTTGACCTCCCTGACTTCCCTTTTGTTGCTATTGGTTTCCCCAAGCAACAAGTAATAAGAACATCATACATCCCTGATATATTCATTTTAAAGGTTTGTGAATAGACATCTACCGCTGTTCAAGGATAGCAACCTTTGCTGGAGGGTGGGGGGGCACTGAAAATAATCACCCCTCTCCACACAGGGTGCTTCTAAATGTACCGAATTCTTCTTTTTCTTCTGCATTCACATGAGCCTTGTACCCGGGTGCACAGTGGTAAGCCTTGGTTGTGGATTTCATGATCTTGCATGGGCATCCCTTGGTTTTGACGTAATCTGTAAGACTTGCTGGATTCCAAAAGGGGTCAGCCAGCCTGGCTATGCATGAAGGCCTCAGCTCATGCTACGGAGCGGGGCCATGAATGTCTGCCCCAGAGTTCCATCCCAGTGGGAGGACTGTACACTCCCCACATGGAGATGCTGCTCTGCTTTTGCGAAAGCAGAGATAGAAGATCTAAGCACAAGCACCCTACTCACAAAAGTTCGTCTAGTCAAAGCTATGGTTTTCCCAGTTGCAGTGTATGGCAGTGAGAGTTGGACCATAACTTATAAACATATTTAAATCTATGCGAAGCTCCATTTTTCTAGCCAATAGTAAAAAGAGTCCCAGGTTTGATAGAAGTCAGTATCTTCTTTCTCCTTCAATGAGAAAGTCAGTCTATCCATTTCTGCACAATTCAAGATCTTTTTTAGGATCAGTTCATCGGTGGGGGATTCTTCACTTTTCCAGTGTTGAGCAAATGCAATCCTCGCCGCAGTGATTACATGTAAAATCAAGTACATTTCTTGTTTACTAATATCAGCAGGTATAATGCCTAATAAGAAAACTTCAGGTTTAAAAGCTAAGGACTTTTGTAAAGAATTGATGCTTTTGAGTTGCGGTGCTGGAGAAGACTCCTGAGAGTCCCTTGGACTGCAGAGAAATCAGATCAGTCAATCCTAAAGGAAATCAACCACGACTGTCCTTTAGAAGGTCAGAGACTGAAGATGAAGCTCAAAAACTTTGGCCATCTAATGAGAAGGAAGGACTCCCTGGAGAAGACCCTGATGCTGTGAACGATTGAAGGCAAAAGGAGAAGGGGATGACAGAGGAAGAGGTGGCTGGATGGGGCCGCTGGGGTGGTGGGTGTGGGCTTGGGTGGACTCCAAGGGAAGGTGGAGGGCAGGAGAGCCTGGAGGAATGTTGTCCATGGGGTTGCAAAGAGTTAGGCATGCCTTTGCGGCTGAACAAGCACAGACATCACACTGCACCATATCCAGAAATAGTCATGCCATGAGTTAGGGAAGATCAGCTCAAAATATCTCCCAATTTGGATGCGCCCATATTTACAAGGGGCATCATGAGGACTATGCCACAATATAGCTTTTCATTCTCCGAGATGTGACCAGCTCCTGCGAATCCCTCAGTACATTGCTATATCCAATCCTTTGTGAAAAAGCCTTTCTGGACTTTATGGGCTTTCCTTCTGGTTGGAAGGATGGGAGTTTCTTTCCCCACAGGGGCTGAAGTCAGCTTGGGAGAAGCTCTTGGAGCTGCATTCCAGCAGTGGCTGGACCCGAAGGCAAAGGGGCAGCAGTAATTGGCGCCTCAAGCGAAAGGGCTTGTCGAAATACTAAGAATAGCAGTGTGTTCTGGCTAGAAGCTCTCACAATCAGTCATTGTGCCTTAGGAGAGGCATCCCAGGCATATAGAATGGAGTGGGGAAAAACCTGTATATAAGCCGGAAAACTACTCAGCACCTGACAGATGGTGGAAGGGGATGAGGCCAAGGGAGGGAGGCTGGCTTTCTGAGGACCCCTGGCAGGGGCTGGATTCTGCAGATCTGCCTTAATTAGTTCCTTCGGTGAAGGTGTTACAAGTGGGATATGAAGTCAAAACCCCGCAGAATTAAGGCAACACTCCTTTAACTCCCAGTCGTAGAATTCTCGTCTGCGTAAGCCATTGCTTAAGGCGGGGCTTGAGCATGACTCGGCCGTTCAGCTTTTGATCAATCTCGTCCAAGCTGTGCTGTTTTGCGTGATTGTCTTCAATACACATCCTCTTCCCACTTCTCTTTTTAGCACACAACCTTCCCACCTTGATTTATCATGGTACTGCTGTCACTTTTACTTGCTTCCCCTGCGGACCCGTGTCAGTCGCTGATGAATCGGGTCAGCAAGAAGGGAAATGAATTTGCCATGGGCAAAGATGGTGTGAATTTCTGTAGGGATGTGGTTTTTCTGCTCTGCTTCCAGGCTGACAAGAGTTTTCGCCACTGACATTTGCGGGGGATTCTGCTTAGTGATAATGCATCGGTGCTGAACAGGGGATGAGCTGAACTGGATGAGTCCAAGGCCCATTTAGTTCGGCATTTTGTACACAGTGGCCAAGCTACTGCTTGGGCAATGGCATCTTGTGCTCATGTTCCCCAGCAGCTGGGGTATATAGTCATATTGTTCCTGAAGTTGGAGATGAGTTTTAGCCATTCAGACTAGCAGCTGTTCATTCTCCATTAATTCATCTACTCCCCTTTTAAAGCTGTTCATTTTGGGGGGCACCTTAAGGCTCCTTAGTTTAATGATGTGTTAAAGAAAAACAAACAAGGGGATTCAGAGTTTTCCCTACAAGGAAAAATGACACAACTGGGGCTGTTGTCCTTTGGGCACCTAACGAGAAGGCCAGGAGAAGACAGTCATGGAAGGGAAACTCAAAGCTAGGAGAAGAAGAAGACCAAACAAGGAATGGATGGACTCCATCAAGGAAGGCACTGCCTTCAGTTTGCAAGAGCAAAACTGTCACAATAGGATATTTTGGGGGCTTTCATACACAGGATGCCTTGTCAGAGGCAACTTGATGGCACAGAACCACAAAAAGAAGCCTGCATGTTATTTGTGCTGAATCTCCCCCCATTCAGTTTCATGGATTGGCCCCTTTGGGTCCTCATATTATCAGAAAGGAAGAACAATCCCGCTAGCCACCTTTTCCACATGGTGCATCATTTTATGCTCCTCAGTCATGCCTCCTTACCTCATTTTTGCTCCCCCCCACCCTACGTTCTAAACATCAAGCCTCGTCTCCATCATTTTGGTTGCCTTTCTACAACTTTTCCAGTTCTACAATATCCTTGTTGAGGCGAAGCAGCCAGAAATATGCGCAGTTTTATTTATTTATTTAAAGCTTTCATATATCGTCTGACTACCACAGCCTTACAATAAAAACAGAATAAAATGAAGCATAGCATCCAATAAATAAACCCATATTAAAACTTAATCAGATTTAAAATAATGGGTGAATAAAAAGGTTTTAGACTGGCACCGAAGAGAATTCGGAGTTGGTGCCAGGCAAACATCTCTGGATTAGAAAGGCTTTTGGTCTGATCCAGTGTCGCCTTCCTGTTTGTACCTTCAGGATCAACTCATGATCGATGGACATTACAATTTCTAAAGGTGGAACAAAATGCTGAAACCAAGTGGACACAGGGATTGGGGTGGAGTGTAGTGTTGGCTAGGAAGAGCTTGAGGCAAGACAGCAAAATTAAAATTTCCCATGAAATTTGTCACTGGTTTAAGAGGGGTCCTCCCTATTCCCATCCTTGCAATCTTTTATGATTCTTTCCTTTGTTCTCTCTATTTTCTGATGTTCTTTCACTTGCTGTAATACAAATTTCTAGCTCAGTCACTAGGGTGTTCGCTTATGCATCTTGGAAAAATTTGGTACTTCTTGGTCCAAGCACTCAATCAATCAAACCAATAAACCAATCCCAAAGTGCCCCTCAAAATAAAACACCATAAAACCAACTCATGAAACAAGAAAGGGGGCTTGAACTGTGCAGGCATTTAAAGCACCAGAGGGATCTGCCAACACCAGGTAATCTAGGGTGGGCAGGTGTCCTCTTTTGCAGAGGACTGTTCTGCATCAGAAGGGGTCTCGCATTTGAGGTCCCGTATTTGTCCTGTTCCTGTTTAGAAACAAAGAACAGCATTAATGTCTTGTTCAGCAGCAATTAGCACAGGAGAGCAGAATGAATATGTGGGCACACTCATTAAGGTCTACTTTCCACTATGTAGAGAGATGTGCTTCTATTTAAGTTCTCAGAATGGTTTCTAAATGGGTATGTTTATAAATTAGCATATGCAAACACTGTGCAAATCAACACCCTTCTCTTGTCCTCTTTCCCGGTTTCTTCCTTTCTTTTCTTGCCAATTTGTAGGTGGCCGCCCTAACGAGCACCAGAGGCAGTTTTAAGGAGCAGCCAATTAGAGCTGGAGGGTCAGTTCTTGTAGTTGGAACCCCAAATCTCTTGCCACTTGCTGAAAAAAGCGTGTGAGAGCTCTGATCATCTCTGGTGCATCTGATCCCCTTGGATTAGCCGCCCTTTGCTCACAAGGAATTCACCTCTGGCTGGCTTCCCCTTGCATCGTTCTGCTTGAGGTTTTATTCTGAAATCTGATGTCCTCTTCTCGCCTTCCCAAGCATCTCTTTTTAGAAATAGGATGGTAAGAGGAGACAGGGTCCTTGAAACACACACACACACACACACACACACACACACACACACACACAGAGAGAGAGAGAGAGAGAGAGAGAGAGAGAGAGAGAGAATTGAGCATATGTAAAACAGCACATGCAAATTCTTGCTTTTGGAGGGGCACTGAAGGTCTGAGCCCCTGAACTTTTCAGGATCTAGCATTCCCCTAGCTAGCCTGCTTCTGGCCTGCTTCAGAGGTAAACCTCTGGCAGTTTTTCAAACAGAGGACTGTCCTCTGTTAAGCAGGACACATGGGCACCCTGCCATGGGCACCCTTCCACCTTAGATGTACGATGCCATGAGGATAAAGCGGCTCCGAGCTCTCACACCTCCTCCGATGCTGCAGCCATTTAGAAGCTCGCTCAAGTCCATCTTCTAGATGCACTTTTTAGAGTCTTTGTTTGGCAGTTTTTCTGGGCCAAGGTTAAGTCTGCCGAAGATTTGTGGCATTAATAGGTTTTAATTGATTTATTTAAACAATTAAATGGGTTTGTTGTTCTAGCACAGGCTTCAGAGCTAGAAATAGCTGCAGCCATAAAATGAATGAAAGGCACAGCGCCTTATGGGGAGAGATTTACAGTAAAAAAAATGGATCTGACAAACTCGTCAGCTTTAATAAACAGCAGCCCACGAATTAAAACAGTGAAACAGCTTTTGCTGCAAACATAATGATCAAGAAAACAGATGAATGTAGGTGGTTTGAGAAACAGCAACGGTTTACACACACACACACACTCACACTTCATTTTATTTAATGGGAGAACAGGGTCTTCTACAGCTTAGAAAGCCCTTTTCTCCCTGAAAGACTTTGATCTCTTCTGCAAAACAAAATTTAAACTAAAATGCACCCATGGACATCCTTTAACTTTTATCCTTGGGAGAGAAATAGATTAGAATTTATGGCTAAGAACTGGAAAAATATAAAACCAATTACATGTAAAGATTGGTTCACTAAAATTTGGCACATAGTACAATTATTGAAAATCAGTAAGGCAGTTAGATGGAAAGGTGGTAGAGAGCAAATTCCCAAATTTGTGGAGGAGTGGAAGCGTGTACTGAATATTGGAAAAATAAGTATGGATAGCACTAGATATAGATCCTGCTTTAGTGTTTCCTTAATTATTGGTGTAAAGGCAATTAGTATTTGATATTTTGTGTCATTTATCCTATGTGTTTAATTCAATGAGGAATCTATATATGCAATATTATGTAGGTGTTTTATGGGTATGGCTAAGGCTCCTTATCTCCTTCATGGATCACTGCCTTGTCGTGGTGAAGGGGCTTGCGTAGCTCAGTGAAGCTATGAGCTCTGCCGTGCAGGGTCACCCAAGACGGACAGGTCATAGCAGAGAGCTCTGACAAAACGTGATCCACTGGAGAAGGAAATGGCAACCCACTCCAGTATCTTTGCCATGAAAACCCCATGGACATGAAAACCAAAAGGCAAAACGATATGACGCCGGAAGATGAGCCCCTCAGGTCAGAAGGTGTCCAATATGCTACTGGGGAAGAGCAGAGGGCTAGTACTAGTAGCGCCAGAAAGAATTGAAGCGACTGGGTCAAAGCCGAAAGGACACTCAGTTGCCGATGTATCTGGAGGTGAAAGGAAAGTCCGATGCTGCAAAGATCTTTACTCCATAGGAACCTGGAATGTAAGATCCAGACTCAGGTATGGCCTAAATCATATCCCTGATGAATATACAGTAGAGGTGACAAATAGATTTGAATTAGATCTGATAGACAGAGTGCCTGAAGGACTATGGACGGAAGTTTGCAACATTGTACAAGAGGCAGCAACTAAAACCATCCCAAAGAAAAAGAAATGCAAGAAAGCAAAATGGCTGTCTGAGGAAGCTTCACAAATAGCTGAGGAAAGAAGGGAAGTGAAAGGCAAGGGAGAAAGAGAAAGATACAAACAATTGAATGCAGAATTCCAGAGAATAGCTAGAGGAGATAAGAATGCCTTCTTAAATGAACAGTGCAAAGAAATAGAAGAAAACAATAGAATAGGGAGGACCAGAGATCTCTTCAAGAAAATTGGAGATATGAAGGGAACATTTCATGCAAAGATGGGCATGATAAAGGACCAAAATGGCAGGGACCTAACAGAGGCAGAAGAGATTAAGAAGAGGTGGCAAGATTACACAGAACTATACAAGAAAGAGCTTAACGTCCCTGATAACCACAATGAGGTGGTCACTGACCTCGAGCCAGACATCCTGGAATGTGAAGTCAAATGGGTCTTAGGAAGTCTGAGCAACAACAAAGCTAGTGGAGGTGACAGTATTCCAGCTGAGCTATTCAAAATCCTAAAAGACGATGCAGTAAAAGTGCTGCACTCAATATGCCAGCAAATTTGGAAAACTCAACAGTGGCCACAGGATTGGAAAAGGTCAGTTTACATTCCGATCCCAAAGAAGGGCAATGCCAAAGAATGTTCAAACTACCGCACCATTGCACTCATTTCACATGCTAGCAAAGTTATGCTCAAAATCCTACAAACTAGGCTCCAGCAGTATGTAGACTGAGAACTACCAGAAGTACAGGCAGGATTTCAAAGAGGCAGAGGAACTAGAGATCAAATTGCCAACATACGCTGGATCATGGAGAAAGCTAGGGAGTTCCAGAAAAACATCTACTTCTGCTTCATTGACTATTCTAAAGCCTTTGATTGTGTGGATCGCAACAAATTGTGGCAAGCTCTTAAAGAGATGGGAGTACCAGACCATCTTATTTGTCTCTTGAGAAACCTGTATGCGGGTCAAGAAGCAACAGTGAGAACAGGGCACAGAACCACTGATTGGTTCAAAATTGAGAAAGGAGTTCGGCAAGGCTGTATACTGTCACCCTGCCTATTTAACTTATATGCAGAGCACATCATGAGAAAGGTGGGGCTAGATGAATCACCAGTTGGAATTAAGATTGCTGGGAGAAATATCAACAACCTCAGATATGCAGATGATACCACTCTCATGGCAGAAAGTGAAGAGGAACTAAAGAGCCTCTTGATGCGGGTAAAGGGGGAGAGCACAAAAGTTGGCTTGAAACTCAACATTAAGAAAACTAAGGTCATGGCATCCGGTCCTCTCACTTCCTTGCAAATAGAATGGGAAGAAATGGAGGTAGTGGCAGATTTTTTTTTCCTGGGCTCCAAGATCACCACAGATGGGGACTGCAGCCAAGAAATTAAAAGATGCTTGTTCCTGGGGAGGAAAGCTATGGCAAATCTAGACAGCATACTAAAAAGCAGAGACATCACCCTGCCAACAAAAGTGCGTATAGTCAAGGCCATGGTTTTCCCAGTTGCAATGTATAGCTGTGAAAGCTGGACCATAAGGAGGGCTGAGCGCAAAAGGATTGAGGCCTTTGAATTGTGGTGCTGGAGGAGACTCCTTTGAGTCCCTTGGACCGCAAGGTGATCAAACCGGCCAGTCCTAGAGATCAACCTTGACTGCTCCTTAGAAGGCCAGATAGTGAAGATGAAACTCAAATCTTTTGGCCACCTGATGAGAAGGAAGGACTCCCTGGAGAAGAGCCTGATGCTGGGAACAATAGATGGCAAAAGAAGGAGGGGACGACAGAGGATGAGGTGGCTGGATGGAGTCACTGAGGCGGTTGGTGTGAGCTTGAGTGGACTCTGGGGGATGGTGGAGGACAGGAAGGCCTGGAGGAATGTTGTCCATGGGGTTGTGATGGTTCGGACACGACTTCACGACTAACAACAACAACAACAACAAGTGCTCCTTATATAATTTGATGGGGCAGATTGATAGCACTCTGGAATTTAGAGATGACATTTCATGTATAACGTGTGTGTGCAATAAAGATATAAGTTGCTAATGTCCAAGCAAACAAAGACAGTGAATATTTTTGGAAGATACTGCTACAAAGTCCAAGCATACAAACTGCCTGTTTCTGCAAAATGGCACAGGAACAGCCACTAACACGCGCCCCCAAGGGCGGATTTTGTCTCCTTCTGGTGCTGCCATCTCTAATGAGGTGGATGATAGCAGAAAACGGCCTTCTTCGCTGTGGCATCTCATTTGTAGAATTCCTCACAGTGGCTTACTTGACACCTTACCTTGCTTGGTCCCGGGTTGATAGAACCCAAATGTAGCGGTAGCCCCAGCCCCAGCCCCAACCTTAATCTTGACCCCGGTCCCAGCACTAACCGCAGCCAACACCACAACCCTTTCGAGTTGTGCTGCTCCCCTCCTCCATCGTCTCTAGCTGCAGCTGAAGTTTGTTATTGCCATTTGATGGTATTTGTGGTCAGAGCTGCTGCCAAGCATAGGCGTGACTGAGCCGCTGCTGAGGGCCTGTGTCTTAGCATGGCCCCGTTGGGAGTGGCTCCTTCCTTTCGCCCTTGGAACCCGAACCCCCTGCCTTTCTGCCTGCCTGGCCAGCAATGGGGAGGAAGAGGAGCAACAGCAGCTGTTGACAATGGTGGTGAGAAAGAAGCCATCGCCCAGAGCGGGTGGCGTCCTGCCCATCCACAGAGTGGTGGCTGTTTGAGACCACCCTTCAGTTGCATTTCTCAGACAGGCTTCCAAAATATTTGAAGAGTTATCATGAGAGCTTTTATAGTCTGGGAAGATCCTGACTGACCCGAGAAAGGGAATGGTTAAAAGACAGTGTCTCCCAGTCCCAGTTCCTGAGGCTCTGAGTCAGATTGCAAACATACGGAAAATGAAAAGAATGCTTCAGAGATGTTTGATTGCAACCGAAAGCTGTTCATTTTGTTTTCTGAGAATGGAATTTCTGCTCTTTGTTGAATTAATGGAACAGCTATTGTCAGAGTATCTATCTCTCTATCTCTCTGTATCTATATGCATATTCTCTCTCTCACTCTCTCTCTGATTCTGAGAACCTGCTGCTTCATTCGGCTCAAGGGGCTACTGGCCTTGGAAGACAGATAACAAAAAGGTTGCATTTGCATTTTAAGCCTTCCCAGAGACACGCATGACTCCAAACTCAACTGGAACGCCAAGGCCTCAAAACCAGGGTTTCTCATTTCGTGCACAGAATCGTGGTCTGTGCATTACGAATCCAGTCCTTTCTCTCTTTCTCAGTGGTGAGTCAATTCCCTTTCTTACTGGAGTGCTTTAGCTGCCATTTGTTGTCTGCATGAAATGTGAGTCAACCGACCTGGCTTATTGGTTAGAATAATCCTTAGCCGGATCATGCAAAGTCTTCTACTGAGCACAGCTGAGCACAAAATTGGACATATTGTGTCTGTCACATGTGAGGATCCCATGCCCACTGGCACCATTTGGCATGGTCCCTGCCATCGTGTACCCCTAAAGTCCCCTGAGGAAAGGTTTAGGGGGAAGCTGTCCCATAGCAGGTGACAGGGCAGGTATATATCGTGTCATGCGTGGAGCTGGCTAGAGCCGTGGGTCAGACTAGATGGCCCAGGAGGACCCTTCTGATTTGCTCTGTTTCTTTGTTTCTATATTGCTGCCTCTTGGCTTGGTAATTTAACCTGATTTTAAATTGTATAAACCACAAGGTGTCATGCTGGTTAGGGAAGTCTTCCCCTAGTGGCTGAAGATGTAACTGCAGGCATCAACTGTATGGTCTTATTTACATTAATCAAAACAAATTAATGCATGAAGAGATAATCCAGAGACACACCTCCCTAGGGACCCCTTAATATGCATGCCAGATTTCAGGAGTTCAGCTTTTATGGTCTTCATGCTATGGCATTGCTGGACAGACGGACTGCCAGATGACATATCTTCCTTTATTATTAGAGGTGACTGCAGGCCATCCATCATTCTCAACCTGGTGCTCTCCAGATATTTTGGGCTTCCTCAGCCCTAGCCATCATGGCCACTGGTAGGAGGATGTAGGGAGATGTAGTCCCAAACTTCTGGGGGACAATAGCTCGAGAAAAGCTACACCTGGGTCCTTCCATTGAAATGATTCATATTTAAGAACTAATAGGTGTACAGATAAAATATATAATGAGAATAACAAGATCTCAGCTGCACTGGGAGAAGATAACCTGCTGCATCAAGAAGCCCTTAAATGATTATTCTGGTCTAATAGGCTTTCTTTTGAGTGATGCTTTTGTTTTTTTGCTTGTGCATTAGCTGAATTTTATTTGGGTGAAAGTCCATATGTCACTGAGTAGAGCACATTCTAAAGTTTACATTTATAAATTCTGTGGTATATTTTTAACTGAGTTGAAGCCAGTCTGGCTCTATTTCAACTGGTTTCACAAAAAAGATTGGCCATTCTGGTGACTTTCTTCTGGAAAACGTGGTTAATGCTTCCAACAAGCTTTTGGAAAGACTTCAGATAGAATGATGAATATACTCAAATGTAGACCTAAGTACAATTCACTCACTTGTGTGTGTACCTCCAAAAAATTAAGTCGTATCAAACTCCAAAGGTCAGAAAAGAGCTATGAATGATTCTACCCAAAACATACTTTTTTTTTCTGCATGGGTTGATGTGCTAGGGTGGTCACGTGTCCACATTTACACTGGAAGGGCTGTAAGAATGCAGTTCTCAGTTTGAAGATGTCTTCTATTGGAAATGCTTTCCATTCCAGGACAGATTTAAAAATCAAGAACTTTAAGAAGGGGCCTTGAAATGCCAATTAACATTTGGACTGGACAGCAGGCAGACCAAGTTAGCTTCTTTCTGTTTTCTCATGAAAAGAAGGTGAAAAAAGTATATCTACTTCCCTTTAGTAAGCATGTCCTCGTTTGCATCTCCATGTTGACATTAGCATATTCGGTCATTTGTTCATTCGTTTGTATGAACAAAATTTATAAGCCACCCAACTAGCCATAGGCTTTCTGGGCAGCATACAGCATATTAAAATTTGTGTAAATTTGGAAATGTAAATATGTAAATTTTACCTTTGGAAATACATAAATTTTATGCAGACCTTTTCACTCTGAGTTATTCTGTCCAATTCCATTTAAAGATAATGTACTGTCAGAAATGTTTCTCATCAGCAGGCTGAGTGGCACAGCAATGGCTTGGGTCACAGCCTTCTGCTCCACGGTAAAATAGACTGCATTTTATATTAATTGCGGTAATTATTTCTAACCGTGCAATTATACGTGTAAAGTTGAATAGGACAGCCTTTGAAATAAGCTTCCATTGGCTTCCCATGGTTCATTTTGTGAGAGGTTTAGCCCCATCTTCTTCTGAGATGCCCAAGGAACCCATTTTGGGGTTCAGATTTGCACAATTGGGGTTCTGTGAGAATTCACAGACTTCCTCTTGGCTCACCTTGGCTCGGCTCAGCACAGCCTGTCTCCTAAGATACGGTCAGTCTTGAGAGAAAGTCCATGAAGTGAAGAAGAATGGATTCCGCAGAACTTCACTACTATCTCAGGGCCCTTCTTGCCCCCCAGAAAAGGATGATTCTTGGATGCATAGTCAGAAGCGTGGCTTCTAGACTGAGAGAGGTATCACTGTCACTCTGCACAACTCCGGTGCGTCCGCAGCTGGAGTCTTGTGTTCAGTTCTGGGCCGCTCTTTACAAGAGGGATCTAGCAAGGTTGGAATCAGTGCAGCGAAGGGCCACTAGAATGGTGGCTGGTTCGCAGGGGAAGCCATATGAGGTGAGACTGAGGGAACTGGGTCTTTTCAGTCTTGAGGGGAGGAGACTCTGAGGGGATCTGTTGGTGACATACAGGTATGTGAGGGGGTGACACGCAGAGGAGGGTCATGACCTTTTCTCCCCTTCAGTGGAGGAGAGGACACGTTCCAATGGAGCAAAGCTCAGGGAACCAAGAAGTAGGGTAGTACCAGGAAGTACTTCCTGATGGTTAGGACCCCCAGGGTACAGAATGGGCTTCCACGGGAGGTGGTTGAGGCCCCATCGGTGCGGGTGTTCAAGGACAGGCTGGACATGCACATGGTAGGCATGTCATGAGTGGAGCCATCTGGAGTCAGGGGTCAGACTAGATGACCCAGGAGATCCCTTCTGCCTCTCTCTCTGTTTCTATGTTCTCTTATAGAACGTATTTTTTAAAAATTTCCCAATGTTTTAAGATCTGATGGTTTTAATTGGGGTTTTATTGTCAGTTGAATTTTTTAGGATGCTGTGCTTTATTTTACATTGTTGTACTGTTAAACCATTCTGAGACTTCAGTAAGGGACGGTCTAGAGAAGTTGTAAATAAATAAATAAATAAATTCTATGATGAGTGTCAGGGCCAGGATCCTGGGCAAGCATGGTTGGGCACTTGCCAGAGCAACCCCCTGCATGAGCATCCCCGAAAGAGCAAAGCTGCTATTCTTCAATGCGACCTGCTGGTTGGCCTGCCCCTCGTGCCTTGCTCTGGCCCCAGGAACATGGATGGAAGGAGGGGGAACTATGGCTGTGCATTGTCCACAGACCCTCCCTCTGCCAGGCAAGTGAGAGGCAGTCAGGATGAGATCGAGGACGCTTCTCCATGGGCAATGACAGCAGTGAGAAAACCCTCCGGGTCCCTGGAGGGGGTCTTGCCCAAAGCCCCCCAAAATCTGGAACCGGATCAGCAGGACGGCCGCTCTGCAAACTGGCTGGTGGCAGCTCCATCTAGAGTGCAGCTTTGCCTCCAAGTAAACAGCCCTGCATAAAATGAATCCTAAGTTCCTGCCGGAAAGAAAACGCCTGGCTCATTTCAATGAATACTGCTTTATATGCAAAACTTTGCAGCGGTGGTGGAGGAGTGAAGATGCTCCTCGGCATCCGTCTTGTGTGTGTGTGTGTGTGTGTGTGTGTGTGTGTGTAACTGCTCGAAGTACATGGCTTTTCAGTTCATTAAGCTCCTCTCGGGCTCTTTATTTCAGCCCCGCTGATCTGCAGGGAAACATAATTGGGACAGCTTTGATGGCCCTAGCGTTGTCGTCCCCATTTCCTGCAAAAGCGGGAGAGGGCGTTTGGAAGGTGCCCCCAGAACTTGCTTGGAGCAGAGACGGGCACAAGGCCAATGGGGATTTGGGGACCAGTGGCAGATCTCAGGGCTAGCTGCACAAGATCGCCAATGGCTTGATCCGGCTCCCAGTGGTTTAACGACAGCATGGAGCCAAAGTCTTCCTCCAACCTCAATGATGCTGCCTAAATGCAGAAAGGTGCAGGGGGAACCTCTACTGAATCTTCGTGCAAAAAGTTCATACATTTCTTGGTAGGACAAAAACACATTCCCGGGCTGAGCAAGTCCTCTTTCATGGGGCACAGTCGCATGGCCACGCTGCATGGATGACCCTGCACAGCTCAGCGCTTCCTTGTTTATTCGCCTGCTTCATCCCTGTGGCTGTTCACGGTTATGCTGGAACTGCCCTTAGGAGATCGCTAACTTTGCCTTGTCAGATATAATATATCATGTCAAGCTCATAATGATGCTCCCAAGGAGTAAACACAGGAATGGTCTAGACAAGTGCGTCATTGATCAGGTATTTTAATAATATTTTCTCAGGGCCAAGAAGCTCTGACCCAACCCAGTCATGGCCTCATTTCTCCTTTCAAATTACAAATATTTGATATCCTGCAATGTTGTTCAAGGGTTTAACATTTGGTAAAGAGCGCACATGTTTGCTTGCTAAGCTAGCAGGGAGCTTGCCTGGCTCCAGCTGAGAAAATTAGTTACTTGAATATGAGGGGTATTCCCCCCGTGGAATTGGTTACCCCACGGGTGGGCAATTTCTGACCCACAAGAGCAATACAGTCTGTGCCAATGGCCTGTTGGGGCCATGAAGGGTTGCAGCTGATCGTGTGTTTTTATTTATTTAATTTATTTTTCGATTTATACCCTGCCTTTTTCCTGCAAAGAGCTCAAGGCAGCTAACATCATTCTCCTCCTCCATCTTATCCCCACAACAACAACCCAGTGAGGGAGGTTGGGCTGAGAGTCTTTGACTGGCCCAGAGTCACCCAGTTGGCTCCATGGCCAAGCGGGGACTCGAACCCAGGTCGTCTGAGTCCCAGTCCCCTGCTCTTAACCACCACACCACACCTGTTCCAGGTTGTCCTCTTTTGTTTTTCTGCTCCTGATCTGTAGTGTTTTTTGCTTGCTTGCCCTAAAAGGGCATTGGTGCTCCTGGTCCCAGGTCATCCATACATTCAAATCAAATGTTTTTAGTGGTGCACTTAGATAATTCGAGGCTCTGGAATTATCATTCTGAGGCGCCCCTCTCTTTAGACAGCAAAGCATATTTATTACTATCATCATTCTTTCATTCATTATATTTCTTTCCCACCTTTCTCCCACTGTGGGACTCAAGGTGGCTGCAGGTGGTCTCCCCTCCAAGCTAAGCCCAGTTCCAGATCTGCTTAGCTTCATCATGGTGGATGGCTGATGTTCCTTCAGGCCATGCTCTGGGCATATGACTTCACTTGCTTCAGAATGTGATAGACAACCCCTCTTCCTGAATCTGGGACTCTCCTGCTCTTTCCTCATCTCTGCTAAGTGGGACCCCAGGCTACAGTCCCGCTCTCTTGGCATACATTTAATATCTTTGGGAATCTGTATTAGAATGCTAGTCCCTCTTGCCCAGTTTGCTTTTGGCTTCTGGAAGCCTTCAATTAGAATTGCATTCAATTGATGATTAGGAGGAATCGAAATAACATTTAACAAAAGGAAATATTAGTTTAATGACAAGAGGGGGGGAAGCCACAATGCTAGTACCCCATCTAGACAAAAATGTCAATGTTAATTACATGAATAGATATTAAATTATAGGGTTTTATTATCCTGCTCAGATTTATTATCCCATAACCTCACACCTACGTGTATGGCAGCACAATCACAACATAATTTTATCTCTGTCTCTGCAGGGTATTTCAAAACCCTGTATTAAAAGAGTGAACACGACTCATAGGATTGTTCTCCTAAGGGCCGAAAGCACCATCTCTCCAAATGACAGATGTTTTTGGCTGGGAATGACAGCAAAAACCTAGCAGTGTGGCACCTTCATTTCTATACGAGGCTTTTAAAAATGATTCTGGACACTGGCATATGCCTTTGTCCATGGTGGAACGTGACTTCCATCAGTGTTATGGACAGCTGGGGAGACCGGGGGGCTTGTGGGGGGGATGTGCTCTTGCAATCGGGGTGCAGAACCCCTTCAGCCCAGGGCTGAACTTTATCATACCCCAAATCGCAGCACATGTGAGCTAGCAGAGTCTGGTAGCTCCATCGTCATGGGGGCAGTGTATCCACTCAGGCTTTTGGTCTGAACCAAAAGGAGGCATGCATGGTGCTGAAAACATTGGCAAGTCAGCACCACAGACAGCTCATTGTTTGGGAGGATGAGGATGAGGATGAGGATGGCGATTTTCATTTCTATACTGCCCTGCAGCCAAAGCTCTCTGGGAAATTTACTGCAACACATTAAACAGTCAAAACAAACGCACCAAACATCGTGACACCAGAAGGAAACATTAAAAATTTGACAGTTAAAATGGACAATAGCAAGGAACAGCTCTGCAAAGCACGTGGGAAGGGCCAGTAAAGCTTTATCTTACCTGGTGCCAGAAAGATGACACCTATCTGCTCGAGAAAGCATGGCCAATGGTGAGGGAAGATGGGAACTGCAGTCCAAAATATCTGGAGTTGCCACACTGAGGAGGACCAACAGTGACCATCAGAGGCTTATCAGCACAGGGCGTTTGGAGCTTGGTCCTAAGCGTGTAGGACACAAAAAGCCCTAGAAATCCCAGCCTTGTTGGCTGGACGGTGCTGGGGGTTGCAGGACCCTTTTCTGATGAAACATGCGCAGTACTGCTCCTCGGGCCAGCAGGTTGCCCTTGGCCAATCTCTGGCTTCTCACCTGCAGGACTTTTGCAAGAGGAGGAAGAAATCTCAGCATTAAAACATCAACTCCCGCTTTTAAAAGGCCCCATTGAAACGGAGATTTGCTCTTTGCTCCCTTGCGGCGACTGTTTTTCCCTTGGGGAGAGCAGACTGCATAATTTGGGGCACGCAGGAGACAAGGCCTTGTGTAGGATTTCCCCTTTATGGACAGACCGGGGAGCAGCACGCTCTGCCCCTGGTTTCGTCTGCTCTGAGCCTTCTGTAAACACTAACTAATTATTCATGAAGGGTTTAATGAAGTACATTATTCTTTAGCCTTTGACTCACTTTGGCATCTCTCATTATGATAATTAAAGCAGTTTTTATTGGTATGCTATAAGAAACCATCTGGGCAGCAAGGGTAACAGAAAATGTTTACTTACAAAAGCAGATAGATAATAAGCTCTTTCTAAGGTACTTCCTAGCAAGTCTGCTTAATAGGATGAGTGGAACTGAAACAGATTTGAGTTCAACCAGGGTGCATTAGGAAAGATTTTTAATTGCCTTTGGTGAGTTGTGACCAAATGTTGGTTTCAGTGCAATGAAACATATTCACACTAGTTTGCAAAATGCACGGGCCCAATTCACATTAGCTTTTGGCTTCAGCCAGAAGTGAAATTCACGGTCCTCTACCCAGACTCGTAGGAGTATGTTGCATGAGCCTTTTGAGTAGACGTTTATAGGACGGCACTGTTAGAAGCAATCCAATGGGTAAGAACCATTAAAAACAGAGGGACTGACTTCTCAGTTGATATGTGCAGAACTGAGTTGATAGACTATACTCCTATATACCAGGGATGGGCATTCTGTTCTTGTGTTTGAAGAGGAAGTGTTCCTCAGAGATGTGCCCACCATTGTGGAAGCGTTTCAGGGTAGTAATAAAAAGAAGACTCTTCTTTCATTGTTATGTGCTGTCAAGTCGTCTCCAACTTATGGCGATCCTATGTATGAAAGTCCTCCAATTGTCCTTCATAGCCCTGCTGAGTTCTTCTGAATTCAAGACCGTGGCTCCCTTGATGGAGTCCATCCATCTCATAGTCGGCCTTGCCTTTCTTCTCCTAGCTTTGACTTTCCCCACCATGGCTGTCTTCTCCAGGGAGTCTTGCCCTCTCATGATGAGCCCTAAGTATGACAGCCTCCATTTTGTCCTTTTTGCTTCTAGGGGAAGCTCTGATCCTTGATTTGATCGAGGACCCTCTTCTTCATCTTTCTATCAGTCCAAGGTGTTCACAAAACTCCCCTCTAGCACCATGTTTCAAGCACATCCATTTTCTTCCAGTCGGCTCTCTTTGCTATACTGGTTTCACACCAGGACAGCAAAGTATGTGAGAGGGTGTCACATGGAGGTGGGTAGAGACCTGCTCTCCCCCACAGAGAAGGGCTGGATGCGCTCCAGCAGAGCAAAGCTCAGGGAACCGAGGTTCAATTGGGATGCCAGGAAGCACTTCCTGCCAGTCAGGACCCCGAGGGTGTGGAATGGGCTTCCATGGGAGGTGGTTGAGGCCACATCGGTGAGGGTGTCCAAGGACAGGCTGGACATGCACATGGTGGGCATGTCGTGAGCAGAGCCAGCTGGAGCCGGGGGTCAGACTAGATGGGCCAGGAGACCCCTTCTGACTAGCTCTGTTTCTATGTTTCTATACAAAGTGCTTGGGAATACAAGTGTGGATGGCCTTGGCCTTGGTCTTAATTGAAACATCCTTATACCTGATGGTCTTTTTCAGTTCCTTCATTCCTGCCCTTCCCAGTCTCCGTGTTCTTTGAATGCCTTGGCTGCAGTCTCCCTCTGAATTGATGACTGAGTCAAGTTATTCTAAATCTTTCACGATTTCAATTTCTTCATCGATTCTTCCTACACTGGGGTAATTTTTGTGATCTATTGAATTCATTTATAGTGTTAATGGTAAGTGGGATCCTTCCTTTCTTAGGAAGATTTGCATGTTAATGGTGGATCAGAAGACTGGAAGAAGGTTTCGGAATGAGAACAGTTTGTTTGTTTCTCTGGCTTGTAGAAACCATCAGAGTGTGTAGAAGTGTGGGAACCAACAAAAGTGGTAGTTTCTGGTTTGTAGGACTTACTTCACATTTTATAGGAACCCTGGAAAAGACATGCGCTTGGCATAATAGAAATGAATACGGCTCACAGTCTTTCCATGCAATTCCACTGCTTACTCCAAAGTAAAATTCTGGACACTCCAACTGTTCTTCATTTCAGCACTATAATTGTGTGTGTGTGTGCATGCATGTGTGTAGAAATCATTGTTTTGCTGCTGTCATTAAACAAACCAAAGAAATCCTTCTCCATCAGATCTACTGTAAATCATTAACATAACTTAAGAACATGTGTTGCCTGATGTTGTGATTTTACTGTTGTGAAATTGGATGATTTAATATTATTTATTTTGTTATGCATATTATTAAATCCTGTAACCTTCCCAGAGAGCCGTTCTGGTCCATCCAGTCCAGCATTTTGTTGACACAATTGCCACCCAGCTGCTCATGGGTGAGAGGGTGTTGTTGCATCCGTAGGAACATGAGTGCAAAAGGATCCTTCCCCAGGAACTGGAATAGATAGGCAACTCTGCCTCTGATTCAGGAATCATTCAGAAATGGCATTCCAGATCCACCTGCTCCCACCCGGAGGTAGCAGATCTGTGGCTTGCTTCCTTCACCTGTAATCTAGATTAAGTATATATTCGTAAATATATGAACTATAGATTTCATATATATAGAAATGCCTTAAATCTTTAGAATGCCTTAAATCTCCAGTGATCTGTCTTCTCCGTAGAAGAACAAACTCTGAGGGCCACTGCCTTTGGGACTTTTTATCACCCAGGGAACTGGGAAGCATGAGGCAAAATATTTTAGAACTGATCTTTCAGGGAGGAAATCAAAGTCAGTTTACAGAAAAACCCTAAAAAATTGGCACCCAGTGGCATCCTGAGAAACCAACAACTTTATGATGGCATAATAATAATTTGTTAGTCTTTCTGAAGGCACAAGATTAGGTTGGTTTTGCTTAACAAATTAACTTGGCTCCCATGGTTATCGTGTAAAAGTGAAATCCT
The DNA here is from genome assembly GCA_023646645.1 of Varanus salvator macromaculatus. Classification (NCBI taxonomy): domain Eukaryota; kingdom Metazoa; phylum Chordata; class Lepidosauria; order Squamata; family Varanidae; genus Varanus; species Varanus salvator. The sequence goes on along the minus strand of JAIXND010000852.1, from coordinate 7,757,963 downwards.
ACGCATGTTTAGTGCGAAAAAAAGCCATACAACTTCCAGCATTCCTCAGTTAGCACAGTTGTGTGCTGTAAGCCATTTCCCCCTTTCTAAACATGCTTAGGGTTGCATCCTAACTGACAAACAGTTTGCTTTTTAATGGATTAAATTTGCATCAATCTGCACACTGCTCAACCCTCAATGCAGGGGCCTTTTGGAGAATATCGAAGTAAATATAGCGAGAGATTAATATTATAAATGAAAAATACATTTTCTGTTGGAGGGAAGGCTAATCTTTTTCTACTCTCATCTTTGCACAGGTAAAATACGAGACTCCAAAATACCCTCGGAAGCAAATGCATATCCCTGAAATGATGGCCTCGGGGATTAAAAGCAGTGCTCTCACTATTAATGAGCAGAAGTTTATGTTCAGGGCTGTCAGCAAGGCCAAGGATCACAGGTGACAGAAACTGCAGTCTGACTACATTTAGCTCTCCAAAGGTCCCAGACCAATACCTTATTTAGTTTCATTTTATTTATTTATTCTATTTAGATCCTGTTTATACCCTCTTTTTCTTCCAAGAAACTTGAGGGGGCCTCCATAATGCTCCTCCTCTCCACCTTATCCTTAAAGAGTAAAGCACACACCACCTTTTAGGTTTAATAAATCAGGAGTACTTTTCAACATAGGACGTCACAAAGCGACTTCCCTGTTCCTATAACCTATAACCTTATAACCATTTGCAACTGACAAGACTTTTTAGAAAGTCGGTAAGTGTCCTCAGGATGGCAGGTAAAGCTTGAAATGCAAATTAGGCCAAGAATTACTCAAGTCGTTCTGTTTGAGTAAATCAATGCAGGCCGAAAACATTCTTATTCCCTGGTAAGGCAGCTATTCTATAAGTTCCATTGAATGCAACGGAACTTACTTGTTGTGACTTGTATAGGATTCGTGTTTAGGATCTCAGCTACGGTCATGAAGCCAGGAGTAAACCCGTGGAGTCATTCTGAGCACACACAAAAGAATGCCAGAGGAGCTCTGCTGAGTCCAGCCAATGACCCACCTCATCCAGCTTTCCATTCACACAACCACCTGCCCCATGAATGGGCACAAACTGGACAGGTTTCCACAGCCCCCTCAGCCTAGGTGTGCCATCCTTACTACTGTCAAAGGATTGCATTTATTTATCCTATTTATATCCCACCCTTTTTTCCTTTCAAGAAACTTGAGGTGGCTTCCAGAATTCGTCTCCTCTCCATCTTCTCCTCACAACCGCAGCCCTGTGAAGTCTGTGACTGGCTGAAGGTCACCTGGTGAGCCCCATGGCTGAGTGGGGACTAGAACCTGGAGGGCTCGGGCTCCCAGTCCTGCACTCTCCACCGCTGCACTGCACTGGCTCTCTGCTTGAGTGGGTGGATGAGTGCCGGTTCCAGCTTTTGGAGGCCTTTGGACAAGTGGTCCCCTCTCCGTGAGTCTCCCTCCTCATCACCATGGTTACCGGCAGCTCTTGCTCTTCGTCCGCTTTCTGATCCTGGCTGGCCCTGGCTTGGCTTGCCAGGTGGGTAGCTAGTCAGGAAGAAGGCAGTGGCATCTCTGGGTGCTTTTCCTCCTCCCTGCCTCGATTGCCTGACCCAGAAGCAGGCCGCAATGATGAGAAGAAGGAGCGACTCCAGTGGATCTTGATAGCTGCATGCCCTGGACCCAGCTAGCCTTTGCTGCCAGCCCTGGCTCTGCCAACAAACTAAAGTAAAACTTGCAGTCCTAATAGAAAGATCAGCTTTGAAAACACTACCCTCAAAGCCAAGGAAAGGAAGTGAGGGCCTGGCAGATGCAGCAACTCTCTCCAAACGCCTTAAGGCCGAACGCATTGTGGAGAGAGGAATGTAGAGCATTGCTGAACAGAAAGAGATTTCTCCCCACAAAGGCCAGAATCACCATCCATCCTACCATTAATATTTTAATCCAGCATTAGTGAATCCGGTTCCTCATTCACACCCACACAGCTTTAGTTGAGACTTATTGTAATGCAGCATTCGTCTGAGTTTGGAGGATAAGCTCCCCTCTGAATGGCTTCCCCTTTCAGCAAAGGGAAGTGCTTAGAAACGTTTAATCTGATTTGTCAGACCAGTGGGAAAAGGTTTACATAATACAGTATAAAGAACTTGCTTTGGTATAATGAAAAACAGCTATCGGAGTTTACACTGACTCTCATCAGATTTCCCCTCTCTCCCATCCCATCCCATCCCCGTCGTTCCATCTTCTTGCCACCTCTCACCTGGAAACTTGGAAGGGTTTGTAAACATAATAGAACATACAAGCTGCTTTGATAAGCAAGGATTACGCATTCCTTTCTTTTGTGGATCAAAGAGGAATGATCATCTCCCTGAAATCACACACTGGTAGCAGTACAAAACCAAGCACACCACACCACATCACACAGAACCAAGAGCCAAGAACCAAACCCTGTATGGAACAGCAGCATTCAGTCCTTCACAACCATTGCAGGATTATCTAACAAGCTGCTTGAGGATGACCAAACCAGTGACTTATATTTGCAACCTCCACTCCTAATATACGGAAAACTTGACATCCAGACTTTCAGCGAGGAGTGGAATAGCGGACGTGAATGCCACACAGAACCACATCAACGGAAGCAGCTTATCTTCTAGATGATCTACCTCCCCAGAACTGAATTTCTACCTTACAACAGAAGTTGCTGCTCTGTTGGGTATTGCAGGCCCCACAGTGCTTGTTCCCACAAAACAGATCACCCTCCAATAAACACTGGGACTGTGGCGTGACGGATCCATCCTTGGCACATGTGAAGTGGACTTACGCAATGTTGGCTTCCTTCTGGAAGGTCGTTATTTGCTTTTTGGTGCCAGGCGAAGACCTTTTTATTTAAAAGTTATTTTAACTGTTAATTTATTATTATTGTATTTATAGATTTTAATATATAGCCGAGATGGTTCCAGTTTTTAAATTATTGAGTGTGGTGTATTGTATTTTTATGGATGTTGTGAGGCACCCCAAGGCTTTGTTGTGATGGGGGTGGCATAGAAATGTTTTAAATAAATAAATAAATAAATTAGGGAGCTCAACTTTGCTATCGCCAGGTATTGGTGCTGTCCAGGTATTGGCCCTTTTTGTGGAGGGAAGGGATAAGTGTGTAATTGCTATATCTCACTGTTCATATGCTACTTCTATGCTATTGCTTTAGATGCTATAATTGACATATGCTATTGTTTTATATCTTATAGAATCACGAGTGTTGCTTTGTGATGTCCTTTGTTGAAAAGCACTCCTGAGTTCTTAAACCCAAAAAGACTTTTCTTCTTCTTAAGGATTCCATGCTGCTTTAAGATCTTTCTTTATAATTTGAATCAGAATATTCTACAGCAATCCAAGGTGGCAGCGCAGAACAACCTGTGCAGTTACGGTGAATCTCTTGCAAGCGAGCAATAAAGATTTAACATAATCTGGCAGAATATAAAGGAATCCTTCCTAATAGAGCTAGTCGCTGCTGCTTCAGTGCGCTTGGAACATTTAGCCTTTGGTTATCAGTGTTATGTCACAGGGAACAGAGGGGTCTAAGTACGGCCCTGGATGTGTTTTAGGGCTGTTTAGCTTTTTAAAAAGGTGAGCAAAGGAGATGTAGAGAGCTACGAAACTATGCTGGATGTAGAGAAATTGAACAGAGAGAGATTTTTCTCCTCTTCCCATAATGCTATGGAGTTATCCCATGAAGACTTTCACAGGGGTTGAATGGGAGGCTGGTGATCCATTTGGGCCAAGCTTCATATTCATAAAAAGCCTCACATTTCCATGTGATGCAGCAGGTCAAGAAACATCAATGGGACCAGATCTTTTGCATGGCTTTGCTAGGCTGAACAGAAGTAGAGACTTCGTGAGATTTATTTATTTTTTTTGCTGCAATCATCAGCAAATTTGCATAGAAAATAGGAAAGCATTTGTTGAATACAAAAGAATATTTAGTACAAGTAATTGCATCGTATCCTTTTGTGTTCAGAGCATGAACTTGTTTTGCAAATCTGTTTAGGCAGTTCTTTTGTTTTTCATAGAATCACAGAATAGTAGAGATGGAAGGGGCCATCGTGTCCAACCCCTGCTGAGTGTAGAACTCACAGTTAAACCATCCATCCTAGATGGCTGTCCAGTTGCACCTGGAATGCCTCCAGTGTGAGAGGGCCTCCACCTCGCTAGGTCATCGGTTCTATTGTCATACAGCTTGAACTGTCTGGAAGTTATTCCTGATGTTCTGCTGGAATTGAGCTCATTGTTCCACATCCTGCACTCTGAGATGATCGAGAAGAGAACCTGTCCTTCCTCCTTGGGATAACCTTTTGAGGACTTGTAGAGAGTTACCCTTTCTCCCCTTACTCTTCTCTTCTTGAGGATGAAGATGCCCAGTTCTCTCAATCTTACAAGGCTTTGTTTCCAGGCTCTGGATCATCCTAGATGGTCCTTCACTGAACCCTTTCCAGCATGTCTGTATCTTTCTTCAGCTGTGTTGCCCAGGACCACACACGGTAGCCCAGATGAGACTGAACCACTACTGAGCAAGGGAATGATATACCTGGATATCACCCCCTGTTCTCCTGAGGCAAGTGCACCAGGCCTCTCTTGATCTCTGAGATGTCCCTGTTCTCAAGTGTCCAAGAAATGGAAACTCAATGGTACTTTCTTACTTCTAAGTTCACCTCCGCTGCCTGAGTGCTCGTACATTGAACAATGCTATGAGGTTTAGTCAGCACCTGCTGGTTACAGGCAACATGACAGTGATGAGCCGGGAAGAAGAATAAGTGTGTATTTCAAAGCATGAGTGTGCAGGCAATGAATTGTTCAAGAAGAACATTTTGTACAGCTTTGTCGTGGCAAGACATGGGAAGGGATGCAATCACGCTCTCACCATTCCTGTAGCAAAAATAGGATCTGCTGAAAATGCCAGTCAACAAGTTACTCCTTGTCAAGTGACCGTTGTAATTTCTCACTTTCGAACCAGAGTGTCAGGAAAGGTACCTGCTGCATGTAAGACACACCCACACACCGAGGAGAGGTGCACCTCCGGGATGGTTTTCTAACACTGGGAGCAACATGGCTGTGCCTCAGATCCTGCCATGTGGGGCTGAAAGTGCCTGGAAAGTCAGTCCAAGCTGAGCAGAACTAGAGGAAGGTGTTTTGCCAGCTCCCCTTCCCACAAAAACCACCTTTCAGCCCCCAGCAACACCCTTCAGGAAGTCTTGGTGGAATGAGTTAGAAATCCTTTCCCTCTTGCTGGGAATAAGAATAGGCTCTTGCAGATGTGTCTTTGGTCCTCTGCAGAGGAGAAAATAGCTGGTGTGTGTTGCAGTGTAGCACTGGAGGGGAAGGAAGGTTTAGTGTCCCTTCCCTTGCTCCTTCTCTCTGAACAGCCACCTTACAAACATAGAAACACAGAAGCATCATAGAAACATGGGCCCTCTAGTTTGACCCCCGGCACAATCCAGCTCCACACATGTAATCCCCAACATGTGGTTGTCCAATACTCAATTCAAGTTGCAGCAACCCAGATTCAGGCTGGACATCAGGAAAAACGTCCTTACTGTTAGAGCAATACGGCAGTGGGACCAGCTGCCTGGAGAGGTGGTGGGCTCTCCCACACTAGAGACATTCAAGAAGAGACTGGACAGTCACCTGAGTAGGATGGTGTAACATGGTGTCAGTGAAGTGACAGTGAAGGAGAAGGAGAAGGAGAACTGGGCATGTTCAGCCTTGAGAAGAAAAGACTGAGGGGGAACATGATATCCTTCTACAGGTACCTCAAAGGTTATACTTCAAAGGCTATAGGTACCCCAAAGGCTCAAAGAGGAAGGTCAAGATCTCTTCTTGCTGATATCAGAGTGCAGGGCACAGAATAATCAAGTCAAGCTGTGACAACCCAGGTTCAGGCTGGACATCAGGAAAAGCTTCCTCACTGTCAGAGCAATATAACAGTGGAACCAGCTGCCTGGAGAGGTGGTGGGCTCCCCCACACTGGAGACATTCAGAAAGAAACCGGACAGCCACCTGAGTGGGATGGTGTAACATGGTGTCCTGCAACAGCAGGGGGTTGGACTAGATGGTCTCTATGGCCCCTTCCAACTCTTCTATTCTATGAATCTGTGAAGCTTCCCTTGAACTGATGGGACCTCCACCTCCTCCAATGGAAACCCATTCCGTATCCTGGGATCCTAAACATCAGGATGTACTTCCTGGCATCTAATCTGAAACCCAGTTCTTTGAGCTTTGCCCCATTGGATTGCCTCCTGCCCCCCACCACAAGGGAGAACAGGTCATGACCCTCCACCCTGTGACACCCCTTCACAGACCTATATGTTGCTATAAGCTCCCCTCTTCTCCAAGCAGAGAGGTCCCAGTTCCCTTGAGCTCATCTCACATGACATCCCCAATGCCAGTATGACTTTTGTTTTCCACAATGACAGTTGTTGTTGGGTTTTTCTTATATGCATGTGGAACATGGGTACACTCAGGGGTTAGTTAAAATCAAAGGATCTAGCTGGGCCGTGCTTTGGAAGAAGGGAAGTTTAGATTTGGGGTGTGTGTGCAAGAGAAAGAAATAATGAATGGATGATGGGTTATGAATGTGTTTGCCGGTGTGTATGAAGGAAAGAGAGTGAATGGAAGTGGGTGGGTGTGAAGGAGTTGTGTAAGAAACAGATAATGAATGGATAAAGGTGAGAAAGCAGGAGGGAGTGATGAGTAGCAGAGAGGAAGGGAGGAAAAGAAAAGAGAAAGACTGAAAAAGACAAGGGGAAGGCACACAGGCTGATTGCTAGAGAGAGAGAGAGAGAAAAGGAGGTGGTGAAGGAAGAATGCTAGAGAAAAATAGAGACGGGGTGGCAGAGAGACAGAGAATGTCGGAAAATTTGTCTCTAACGAACTCTGCTATGCATTCTCTGACTGCGTTTAGTGAAGCCACTGACTGAAATAAGTAAAAGCAGCCACACTTACACAGGTTGCCTTGGAGTCAGGGGTGAAGACGGAATGGAGGATTTCGAGATAAGCCATAACCGGGAGCATGGTGACCCCATTTGTCAAGCGATTTGGTCCTCGTCCATCATAGCTCAAAGTGAGAGTGTATTATTATTTTTTCAAAAACCTTCCTGATTAGCAGGGTCAACAAATATGCATGCATCCATATTTATTGTTCGCCAGTCCACAGAATGCCATATGGCAGCTTCCCAAGATGAAGGCTAGGTCAGAGACCCCTAGAAGAGGATGGAAAGAAACGCTTCTTCAGTGGCTGTTCGCAGTACAGTCAGGTCTCCGATGGATTCTCTACATTTTAATGATCTGTGCAATCCACAAAACAAGGGGAGGACGACACCTCTCAGCATTTAGGCATTTGTTTAGCTAAAAAGTAAATTGCAGGTACTAGATAAATGGTCCATTTCACTGGAGTCTCAACCTGTATCCCCCAAAGTTCTCTGGGGGCAGTCTCTGCCCCCACAAAATTTGCCTTCCAGGAAAGTAACCTTGCTTGGAAACAGGGCATAGTCCCTCCGTGTTCCTTGCCTCCCTTTGCAAAACGGCTGCATTTTAAAATATATATTTTGGTCACTGTGGGGAGGCTAATTCTGGAAGAATTTCTGCTGTGGCAATTTTAGCAGTGACCAGAGAGGGCACCAGCCCTGGTGGGTTCCAGGAAGGCAGGATGCTCCTCAGCCCCCCATAGTTGTCCACCCTTGGTGAAGACGGCCAGCACTCCGTGTTTTTCCCTGACTAAATGCCGTTTCCAAATCATAATTGTATGAGTTGCAGCCAACTGAGGCACGGTTCCAGCGAAGAAAAATATATTTTATTTATTTATTTATTTGGAATATTATATGCCGCCCCATTCGCCAAAGCCTTGGGGCGGCTTCCAATACAAATAAATAATTATACAAATACATAAAAACTGGAAGCATCCCTGCATAAATATAAAATCAATAAATAAATTCAACAACTAAAATAACGTTTAAATAAAGAGGTCTTGGCCTGGCGCTGAAAAGCAAATAACGACGGCGCCAGGCAGACCTCTCTGGGGAGCGCGTTCCATAAGTGGGGCGGCACTGCAGAGAAGGCCCTCCTCTGGGTACTTTGCCTCCTAATATCTTTCACGGAGGGTTCCCGGAGGAGGGCCTCTGCCGCCGATCACAAGAGGTGGGAGGGCAGATATGGACGCAGGCGCTCCTTTAGATAACCAGGTCCCAAGCCATTAAGGGCTTTATAGGTGATAACCTATGTGGAGAAGACTTCTCGCCTTGTTCTGGCATGCGGGCCATGCCCCATTTGGAGTTGGTGCTTGCCATCTGCAAAGTTTATAGATATTGGCATTTACACCCTCCCCTGCCCCCCCCCCACACACTTTGCTTTGTTCATTTGGATATTTATATACTGCCCCTTTTTTATGGCGTATTTGTTTCTCAGCCTCAGGAAGGCAAAAAAAAAAAAAAAAAGGTAATACTGTTATATTGCGTTGATATCCCACCTGTTTTTCTTCCTGCAAGGCCTTCAAGGTTTCCTACAAGCTTCTCTTCCTCTCTAGTTTGTCCTCACAACAACCCTGTGAGGTAGGTTAGGCTGAGAGGGAGTGACTAGCCCAAGTCATCCAGTGAGCATTGTGGCCATGTGAGGCCTCGAACCTGGATCTTCCAAGCCTTGGTTTGGCAGTTCAAACTCTTACAACAGGGTCTCTCACAACGAAATAAAACAGTGCGCTTCCCAGGCACTCCAGCCTCCACAGAGAATTTTGTTAAATGAAAATAACCCATTTTGCCACAATGAAAATAACCCTGTTATTAAACGAAAATAACTTGTTTCCAAAAATACAGGGGAACAGACGCATCGCTTGGCCAATGGGAATAAACTGAGCAGTGACATAGTCTTTACTAGTGCCTCAAGACAGTAGAGATCGAAGGCTAGAAGCTGCGACTTCTGCAGCCACTCTTGCCAGGGGACTCTATGGTATCTCCATACCACCAATAGTAAAATGGCAATCTTGGGTCTAGACAGTCAGAGAACCTGTGGTGAATTCTCTCTGTGGTTTCAGAAAACGAATCCGATGATGCAGGAACTCTGCAACTGAGACCAGATGACTCAACAGACCACAAATGGAAGGATTCACCATGGATTCCCAATGACTGGGTTTGCAGGACACAAGTGATCCTTGATTGCTATCATGGCTCATTTGCCATGTTGTCTGAACCCAGTCAAGGCACCTGAGCACCTGTGACATATTGTTGCTGTTAACCATGAGACACAATAGTCTGTTCTAGCATTTGTCCTCACCACAATGATTTGCCATGATGTCTGAACCAGGGAGAGCTTTTTGTCACAAGAATTTTGCTGAGCAACATGGCAGGAGTAGCAGAACAATCAGCCACTCTAGTCATCGTTCCTGGTATCTGCCTAGCAACATACATGTTTCTGCTTGCTTTGTTTTGACACGCTTTCTCCTCTCATAAAGAGCAGCACTTCAGTAGCTACAAGAAGTGCAACCTATAAGGAGAAGCATCCGAGTAGCTATCAAACAGGAAAATCTGGAACATGGTTGCATTCCCTTGTTTCTTCTTGATTTCTTCACAAGGGCAGGAATGCAGCGGGTTGTCGTTAACACAACTTACAGAAGAGCACAATTCAGAGGCAGCATCTGAATTAGCCAGGAAAGACATCTTTTAATGAAATGTTAATACATGTATCAATCAATCAATTAATTAATTAAATTTAATTTCCACCCTGTCCCATAAGCCAATAGTCTCTGGAGGGTGAAAAACAGTCATAAATGCCATAAAATATAATATAAAATAGTAACAACACTAACATATTATAAAATGACATTACAAAGTTTAAATCACTTTTAAAACCAGATTTTTACAACTCAGCAGGTAGAAGCAGCCCATACTGCTAGGCCTGCTGAAAAAAGGCAGGTAATAGTCGCCTCCCCTCCCCAGACTGCTACGCCCCCTGTCCTATTTGGGGTTGCTAAGCGCCTCAGCAAAGAGGGTTGTTTCAGCCTAGCACCAAAAAGATAACAACATTGGTGCCAGGCGGGCCTTGGTGGGGAAAGCTGCGTTCCATAATGTGGGGGCTACCACAAGGAAGCCCCCCCCTTGTTGCCACCCACCAAGCCTCTCTTGGTGGTGGCATGTGGAGGAAGGCCCCCAATGTTAGGCATAGTGTCTGGGCACCAATGGAGACATTTTGGTCAGATGAGATGTTCCTTCAGGTATTGCTTTACACTTATAATAATAGAAGAATAGAATCATAGAGTAGTAGAGTTGGAAGGGGCATGAAGGTCATCTAGTCCAGCCCCCCGCTGTTGCAGGACACCAGTTTACACCATCCCACTCAGAGGGCTGCCCAGTTTCTTTTGGAATTTCTCTAGAGCCCACAACCTAGCCCACCGGTAGTCCACCATGGCTCTCTGAAGTTCCTCAGAGAAGTCTTGAGATTGCAGTACTCCCAGTGGTGGCTCCCAAGAGATACGTGGCCCTCACAGTGTTGTTTTCCTTCCAGGGTACCACTCTTTTTGGATGCATTGCCTGAAGGGTGGATGGCCCTGGGTTTATTGCAGCTCATTAGGTTTTAAAGAAGCCATTTATCTTGTACACTGCTCTGGATTTTGCCTTGGGGAAGGACAGTATAGAAATGCTTAAAACTTTTCTTAATATTTTTGTTATTTTAAAAAGTTATTTAAAATGATGTTTAGGCTGTCTTTAACAGACAAACCCTATCAAGGCAGCATTCAAGATAAAAACCATTCAAAATGGCGCAAGACAAATACAGGAGAGATTTTGCGAATATTCATTAAAACGTGTAAAAACAGACAATGCCAATAAAACCAGCAGTATATAGGCTATGGAAAGGTTCAGAAATGAATGCTGTATAGTCCAAGATATTTGCAACGAACTGTTGCTATTGCAAAAGTCCATGAGCTTCTATTCCTCGGTCTTAATACCTGGAGGCCAGACACAGCCCTGCTAATGAGATACATTCACAAAGTATGCTTTTAAATATGTCTGTTCCACCCATTAAAGAAACTGAGGACAACAGTTGAGAGAGACAATGGAAGGATGAGCAATGGGAAAGCAACTCTCCGCAAGCTCTTCCCAGTCCACTTTATTAAACTCTCATTTAGAGCTGGGAAAGAAGCCAACTTCTGTTGGATATGTAGGGGGCATCCATCAAAATCTCCTACACAATTGCTAGCTTGCATGCCATGTTCATTGAAGAGAGATGCCGGCTTGTAACTTTTCCCCATTCATCCTCCTTCGGAATGACAAATCCATCACTATGTGGGAATGAAGCATCCTGGACGCTGTTGATAATCCACGCTGGTGGAGTTGATGAGCGCACAACATGCTCCCAGTCTTTTGTCTTACTGAGGCATCACACTGTTGAATTGGCTGCCAACGCTGACAAAGGCCAATGTTCGTCACTGCTGGTCTGTATGGCTTTGTTGCTCATGGATGAAACCCAAATTGTACCCTGCAACTTTTTAAACCTGTGACCAATTCAACTTCTACTGAGCAGTTCTGAGCAGCTCCGCTCGTGAGGTTGGAGGTCTAAATTAGGGGGTGCAATCCTAAAATTAAGGGTCTTCATCTGGACTTCTGGGGGTCCTGAGATAGCTGCATCCCCTTCCTCTTGCCCCTCCCTCTTCCTCCAGTCTCCTACCATGTAGTCGCTTCCCAGGTTTTGTCCGGCTTCTCCATCCTGTTTCTAACAGGTTGAAACTCCTCTCCTAGAGCTTAGCTGCTGGCAGGAAGGGCTTTGTCCTAAAATATGCTGGTGTTTTATTCCCCTGCCTTCTTTATCTTCAGTTCCCTTCCCTGCTGGAATAGGACCCCTGAGAGCGTCTCCAAAATGGAATCTGACCTACAGAATGAAAGAGTTTCTGCTCCTCTGCTTTAAATCTTCCTGCCAAAATACTGAAATTCATCCACATCAACATGCAGATGGTGCCTCTTTTTAGCTGGGTATACCAGAGGTGGCTGAGGACACTTAGCTGACACATTAGCTATTCACTGAAGCATGTTGAATTTTGGACCCTCCCTTTGAGAAACATCTCCCTATAGTTCAGGCTCAGGGTAGCTCTTGCTTTAATCAATCTGGCATGCTTCCCCCACTGAACAGCTGAAAGTTGCTCTGGAAATGATGACACTTTTAGGAAGATCTGGGAAGATCGAACTTTCTGGTTTTTTTCTGGTTTGGCTAAAATTGGCAGAATCTTGATAGTGCTCCTTTGATCAGTTGTGCTTTCAAGGCCTTTAGGTTTAGAGCAGGTGTGGGGAACCTGGAGCCCCCAAATGTTATGGGGTCCCAACTCCAACCGTGCTCTAACAGAGCCATGGCTCACAAGAGCCCAGTGTTGGCTTGGAACCTAACTGGATGCTATGGATGGAACTGTCCAGCTGTAGGAAGTGCTGAATTTATTGGAGGGGCTAGAACCGGGCACGTCTCACCTGGAATAACATTAAAAAGCTAACATTGTTGATGCAAGTGATGGACTACCTTCTAAGCCAGCCTTTTCCAATCTGGTACCCTCTAGATGTTTTGGACTTCAGTTCCCATCATTCAGCTCCCTTCTGTTCTCAGCCAACATGGTCAATGTTTGGTGATTCAGGGAGTTGTAGGCTGGAAGATTTATTGTTTGTTAATTGGATTTCTGCATCACCTGCTGAAGCTCCCTGTTGGTAGCTGAAATATAGGTAGCACATCACTTCTATGAATCCAGTCCAGTATAGCATCTGCTTTTCTTGTAGCCACATCGCATTGTTGGCTCATATTCAGCTTATGATCTCCAACAATTCCAAGATCCTTCTTGCTTGTAGTATTGTTGAGCTGAGCTGAGTCGTATCTCCCAGCTTGTAAGTGGTTCCCTTTGCAGGTTCTCTTCTCCTAGGTCTCCATGGTAAACTGGGCTAGGGGGTGTGCTTGATTCAAAACCGCAGTTGTGAAAGGTATGGCAATTCTTTTTCGTACTATCCACTATTAGATCAGGGGAGAAAAACATGGCTTCCCAGATGTTGTGGGACTGAATCGTCCTGGAGCATCACCCTTGCTGATTGTGGCTGATGGGAACCAGAGGCAAATAAATGTCTGAAAGCTCCCTACACTTGAACTACAAGTAGAATTCAACCAGAGATGAAAATATTGCATATTACATGGATGGGAGAGAGACTGTGTCTCAGAATATGGGAACATATGGATGCCCCAGCCCATATATTATGGAAAGCAAAGCAAAGCAAAGCACAACATCTTACTATTTCTTTTGATTCCACAGTGGAGCAGAAAAGAAGATGGAACAATCCTCGGCAGACTGGCAATATTTTACAGACGTTTTAAAAAAGCAAGTGACTCCAAATCCTTTGTCATCCAGTGGTAAATGGTCTTGCTAGTGTAACGTCATCCCTCTAACGTCACTGGCTGGTTTATTTCAGTGGGTGTTTTTCAGTATCTCCTTGACGCCAACTGTGCTTTTAAATCCAAATGAAATTTCACTCAGGTGGAAGGATGCTCTCATTTCCTGGCTGCATGGTCAGGAAATGGGGTACCCTGTGAAACAGCATCTACAAATGGGAATTTGATAATGGCCTATTAAAGATTTGATCTCACTCCTGTTCTATGCCAATACATTTGCTTTTCCACAGGCAGTTTTCAGTGGGGTGGGGGGGGGATAATGTTCACGCTTCAACTTAGCTCAAAAGAACTGTACAGTTATCCTCAACCATTACATACTGGAAAGCCTTCTTGGCGGATGTTGAAACAGAAGGCCTCTTCCAGATTCATGTTGTAGTCCTCTCAGGATAGTGTCAAAATCTGGGAAGCAAAAAATGTCTCCAAATTTTAGCATCCTGTTTGTTACAATGTTTGTAAACCAAAACATACCTCGGGAAACAAAATGCCCCACAGTTAGCATAAGAATACTTCAATGGGGTAATTTTAGACCCCAAACGAAGGCACAAAAGAAAGTTAAGCACAGGGCATCTTTGTCTCTCTTGGAAGACAAGAATCAGAGCTCAGATCCCCACCAAACAGGATTAAAATCTGTTGAAGGGAACTATTTAAAATGTTGATATCAACTTGATATCAATGCTGATAGGCCAGAAGAGTGAAGATCCACAGGTGAAGCCTTGTTATGAAGACTTTATTGTCAGGCATTGTTGCAGGACAGATTATCTTGTAAATTGCTTGTACTAGCTGAAATCTGAAAGCCATTCTTATGCTAATTTAAACTTGCTGGAGGAAAGATTCAGCCAGACAAAGGCATTTCACATGCAGCATTGCTGGAGGTGCTTCATCTGGGGTCAAAATGGACCCCTTTTCTGACCAGTGTTAGTTTTCATGATTTTGCAGGATGCAAATTAAATTGGGAGAATATGTTCTTTTGCTGCATCCTTTTCATCACAAGCTTTATTGCAGAGCAGTTTCTTTGAAGTCTGTGTGCCAAAATTCCCCAAGCACCTGCGTATTTGCCACTGTTTCTGTCAGTGGCACAGTCTTTGGGGCCATTGCAACCTTTCAAAATGGAGGAAAAACTGCACCACGATCCGGAAAAAGCTGAACAATTGGTGGCTGGAAAAGGGGATGGAGCCACAGGAATTTTGGAAGGCCAGATTGGGATCCCAGGACGTTATGCTTGGCCCCTCTATTGGATGTTCAGCACCTCCACTGATACTTTGCTTCTGCCCCCCTCTCTCCCCATTCGCACAAACACAGTCTCTTTGGGCTGACATCTCGCTTGGAACTCCAGTTTGGTTTGACGCTGGTGGGACGGGGTCCTATCTGGCCATGCCCTTGGCCCCTTTTGTCTAGACGGGTGCTTGGCAGCTAATTATTTCTGCAACTCTAATTATTTTTTCACAACGGGATGTCTCTCTAACCATGGTGTTGTCAAGGCAGGTCAAACTTCGAAAGATTTATGCTTCAGGCGAGAGGCTGCATCTCAGCCAGAAAGGGAGAGCAGCTGATGAAGGGGGCGGGTGATGCCGTCTTGTGTGTGGAAGGGATGCTTTCTTTTGCCTGGAAGAGAGCATGTGAGCACATGTCTTGAGTCAAACAGCCCAGACACAGATTTTGCCACTTCAATGAGAGCTAGGCCTCTGAAGACACCCTGTATATGCTCATTTGTTTCTTATATTGATAGCTTGCCTTTATCCTGTAAGGAACTCCCTGTGGCTTGAAAGATGCTCCTCCTCTCCATTTTATCTTCACAACAACCCCATGAAGTAGGTGAGGCTGAGAGACCGTGGCTGGCCCAAAGTCCCCCAGTGTACTCACAAGCTGCTCCGTGCTGCTTTTGGAGGAAGCTTTGGGAATTCTGAAGGCATCAATTCCACTGATGCCCGAGATGGGCAACATGTGGCCCTCCTGATGATGATGGACTACAGGCCTCATCTGCTCCAGCCAGCAGAGCTAGTGGGGAAGAATGATGGCAGCCGCAGTCCTACAACATCTGGCGGCTGCAGATTCCTCTTGCCTGAGCTACACATACACCGTCTGGTCTGCTTGGTTTCCAAGGGTAAAAAGAAATAAACCTACAGCTCCATTCAGTTGGGGGAGAAGAACTTCTTTCATTAGTAGACCTTTATTACCCAGCAGGCCATAGTCATGGCTCCTGGTTGGAGAAGCCCTTTGGGTCTGGGTGCTTTGGGCTTCTTGCTTCTCTTCTTCTGAGCAGGAAAGCTGGCAGAGAGCCAGTGAGGCCACCAGTCAGCACAGATTCTGCTCCTCCTCATCACCGAGAGGCAGACAATCAGGCAGGGTGCAAGAAAAAAAGGGGAAATTTCCAGGGGTGTCTTGTCAGCAGGCCAGGTTGATGGATGCTGCCTCGGCCCCATTTTCCCCATGCTCTTTGTTATGTTCCTGGGCCCTGTGGCTTCCCCAGATATACCTCCAACACTTTTCTCAAATTATAGGGAACAGTTGCGGAATTGCCAGTTTCGTTGTGGAATCTAAGTTAATTTCATTCTGCAATTTGGAGTTGCAGAATCCACAGTTCAGGTTGCAGGAATCCAGAATCCTGTGATGTCTTTGTTCTCTGAAGTCAGGGAGCAAGATGGCAGCCCGTTCCCATTCCACATACTGAAACCAGCTGGATTGGAGGTTGACTCTTACTTGAGGAACATCAATGACATATCCTTTTCCACAATACCTCTGGCTGCAGATTAGCTGGGAGCGGGCAGGACCGTGTCTACCCAGACCTGTCCTCCAGCAGCTGGGAACAGCCAGGGTAATCAAGGAACAACAGATTGGAGGTTTCTTTTCAGTATCTGCCACCTTTGGCAATTGCTTCACTCTGTCGAACAGTAGGGCCGGCATTGACAGAATCCAATTCAGCTGCAGCATCAATTTTTCTGGAAGCAGAACCTAGCTCAGCATTTGAGGCTCCCATGGAGCCCACATAAAAAGAGAAGAAAGCAGAAATGTCGTTCAATGTATTTTCATTACCTGATGTGATAATCCATAAAAATGACACAATATTTGTTTTCCGTCTGAATGTTACGCTCTTTTAGGAAAGACTGTCAGCCACCTCATTTCACAGCATTTGTATGCTGATTGCCAATCACAGATCCCAGCATTCCATAAAAAGAGCAATTACAGTATTGTTAGTTAAATTCCTCTCAGCCATGAAGGGAGTTGACAGTAATTGTAATAAAATAGAGCTTTAGCAACAGATAGATTTCCAGCCGTAAATAATAAAGGCCCTATTCTGGAGAACATTTACTGCTAGCTTAGTTAGCAGCTACAGAACTTTTTTTTTTAAAAGAAGAGTTTATTACTGGCTATATTACCAGTAGTAAACTAGGTCAGATCCAGCCTTTTCATCCAGATCTGGCACGTCTGCCCACCATTTTGGCTGAACAAAGGGTGAATTCATCTGGGGTCAGTCCAGAATGAACCCAGGAAGAGTTCTTTGCGGGTTCCAGGTCAACTGACTTAATCGAGTGCATCATAGTTTAGTGCAGAAGCTCTTTCAAAATGGGGGCCAAATTCCATTTTGGGGAAGCTCTCGGGGGCTTGGGGAATACACAGCACGAAAGCGGGGGAAGCACCATGCGAGCAGTGGATCCAAGGGATGGGCGGGGCCAGGGGAAGCAGGCGGGGCCACATTTGACTTCTGGGCTATTTCTCTTCCACTTACAGCGATGCTTTCTCAACCTGCACCTCTACATATAAATTTGCATTTGAAAAGGTCCTACTGTCCTACTGGCAACGACCAAATGGCCATGAAGAGCATCAACACAGAATCCAGCTGTGTCCAGAAAGTGGGTCCTCATGAGTTTCCACCACTCTATTTAGGATACAATCCTACATCTACTTAGAAAATAAAAAACCTACAATTCTAAACCCTGCCCCCCGTAATTCCCAGTTTGGCCAGCTATGAAATGGCAGGAACTGGAGAATGTTTTGCTCTCTACAAGACTTAGATAGGATATTGTCCTTAGAATATTTATGCTAAAGTTCCAGAATCGTTGAGGGCCAGAACAGAATTTTGTAGGGGTCAGAGATGACAAACAGCTTTGGGCTACTCCCCACTGCCCAGAAAGCCCTCCCCTGTCTCCGAGTAGCCCCATAAGCCACTTCGCCTCCAGAAAGGGCCGTGGCTGCCATTTCTTTTGCTCATTTCTCATTTGAGGCAGCACTGAACCCTGCCATATTCTGTGTCGTTCACATCTAACCTCATTAGAAAGGTCTGCAGGGTTCTTGTCTCCGCTCCCTTGCAGAAAGGAAAGAGAGAGAAAAGGCATAAATCTTTTCCATTCCACTTTTTTGGTGGTACTGCACCAGGGAAGCTGCTCGCAATTCACCTTAACAGATGGAGAAGGTAGGAAGCCCTCCTCCTCATGCTGTGCAGCTGTTTATTTATTTTTAATAGATTTTTATACCACTGCCCATATTTAAAATATCTCTAAGTGGTTTACAAGAAAATTAAAAATATCAAAATTCATCATGAGATGCAAGAAAATGAGCAACATTAATGTACATCAGGGTATGCAAGAAAATTAAAAGCATTAAAATGTGTCATGATGTGCATTAAAGTACAACTAAAGTACACAACACTAAAGCATTTCTATAAAGCATTAATAAAAACATTGAAACCAATTTAAAATTACTGCAACACAAAATTGCAAAGAGACTGGCTCAATGGCTTCAGAAGCACCTTCCAACTCTACTTCTCTTCCACTTCTCTTCTTGATGGGTGAAGATAGGATTTGCGTATGTTAATGTATATGTGAGATGCAAATTTGAAATTATCACTCTAAGTTCAATAGAAATATGTACACAGCATCCTGCCCCAGTGGGGAAAACTGAAACCAGGTTTCCTTTCTGCTCTGCATGCTTGTCCTCAAAAGGGAATTGACTACTTCAAGCACTCCAAACTCTTCCTTCTGATGCTGCTCTATCATCAAACAGGGCTTGGACTTAAAGGAGAAGACACCTTCAAAATAGTCTTCATGCTTTCAAACAGAGGACTGCCCTCTGTAAAAGAGGATACCTGGCCACCTGGACCTGAGTTTGTGTCTGAGTTCTGTTAAGGATTTGCATTAGCATAACTGTAACAAAGGGATGCAGGTGGCGCAGTGGCTTAAAACCGCTGTGCTGCTGGGCTGGTAGATCAAAAGGTCGCTGGTTCGAATCTGCACACGGGGTGAGCTCCCGTGCACCGTCCCAGCTCCTGCCAACCTTGCAGTTCGAAAGCATGCAAATGCAAGTAGATAAAAAGGTGCCACTTCGGTGGGCAGGCAACAGCGTTCCGTGCACTTCGGTGTTTAGTCATGCTGGCCACATGACCACGGAGACCATCTGTGGACAAACGCTGGCTCCCTCATCTGGGAAATGGAGATGAGCACCGCCCCCTAGAATCAGGCATGACTGGACTTAACGTCAAGGGGAAACCTTTACCTTTATCTTTAACTATAACTAGTTCTCCATCACTGAATTTGTGGTCAGGGTCAATCCTAAAGGAAATCAACCTTGACTACTCTTTGCAAGGTCAGGTGTTAAAGCTGAAGCTCAAATACTTTGGCCACCTAATGAGGAGGAAGGACTCACTGGAGAAGACCCTGATGCTGGGAATGATTGATGGCAAGAGGAGAAGGGGACAACAGAGGTTGAAGTGGCTGGATGGGGTCACTGGGGTGGTGAGTGTGGGCTTGGGTGGACTCCGGGGGATGGTGGAGGACAGGAGAGCCTAGAGGAATGTTGTCCATGGGGTCATGAGGAGTCGGGCATGACTGTGACTGAACAACAAGCAGATCTTGCAATGCTCAGTAGGCAGAAGGTAGTAGTAAAAATAACATGGCCAGCAATTGCTCTGTGTGCTAGAAATTGCCACTGCATGTGGAAGACCCACCAATGCATAAATAAGCTCGGAACAAATAATGTCTCCTCACCTCTTCTCTGGGGCATCTTTTCAGACCAGTCTCCAAACCAGTTAGATGCTCTCTCTTCTCCCCTGAATGCATTAGGAGCCACTCTGCTTTGCTGAGGATTTTATTAGTACTTTTTAATGCTTTGTCTGTGGAATGCCTGATATCAAATGAAGAATAGGAATGAGATGCTCCGCAGAAGCAATGCATCACCCACCTGCCTCGGAAAGTCGTTAAAAGCAAGCCAGCCTTATGTGTGTATACGGATGCACCACAAATCATGAGCTTTGCACATGGGTGGAAAGGGGATGGGAAAGGGGAGGTGTGGCTGGATGCCTGTCCAGGACCCACACCCAGGAGAGGCCCCTTTCTTATTGCCCCTCAAACTTGTCCCTGCAATGCCCTCTTTATTCTTGCAGCCTGTTTGCGCAGCTCTGGCCTGGACATTGGCGGGGGTGATGTGCAGTCCCGTTGCTCATTATCTGGGCATTTCAGCCACACCCAAGGCTCGGGGAACCCCTGAGGTTTGCAGAGGAACAAAATCCACTTAGCAGAGCACTCCCAATGGGGGATCCCCCGATCAATTCCCAGCCAGTGCACCGTGGGCAAAGGATGCTGTTGGATGGGAGAAATGGGAAACAATGGGAGGGTGGAATGGAGTATCCTGGAAGTGGCCATTTCTGGTTGACAGGCACGCTAAGCGAGAGGAGCACTTCATGCCACAGTGTTTGGCAGGCTTTGCTGGTTTGAATCTGAGTACATGGGGAGTGAGCCACAAGTGTTGTGCTCAGGCCAGGCTCTTACTTAGGACAGTGTGCCTGTGCAGAGCAGCAGTATCATCAATTCAATAATCAAATCAAGTTGCGACCACCCAGGTTCAGGCTGGACATCAGGAAGAGCTTCCTCACCATCAAAGCAATATGACAGTGGGACCAGCTGCCTGGAGAGGTGGGGGGCTCTCCCACACCAGAGACATTCAGAAAGGAACTGGACAGCCACCTGAGTGGGATGGTGTGACTTGGTGTCCTGCAACAGCAGGGGGTTGGACTTGATGGCCTTCATGGCCCCTTCCAACTCTACTCTTCTCTGATTCTATGGCTGTGCTCTTCCCCCACCCACCCATGGTCTACTGCCATTCTAAACCATCAAAACACTGCTCCTAAGGTTTGCAAATTACTCTGAACATGGTGTCCTTCATGGCCCCTTCCAACTCCACTATTCTCTGATTCTTTGATTCTGTGATCCTTTGCTTGTGTCTCAGCAACTGAATCCATGGTAAGCCTATGATCAGACTGCGAAGCTGCAGGCCTGTATACATTCACCTGGGAATAACTTCCACTGAGCTCCAAGGGCCCAATGTCATCGCAATTTCACTGCAACAAGCAGGGAGTGCAGCCAACTCACGGCACTCGCTCGCCGATAGAGCTTTCGAGTCACGGGGGCAGCTTCCTCTCCTCCTTGCAGTGCCCAGTACTGAGAGCGCCAGCTAGCATGAAAAGCGATATTTGAAAGGCATTGACCCAGAGCAACCTCACCAGATGTCCGTGTTTTGGCTGGTACTCGGGGAAAAATAAATCCTTCTATTCCCAATGAGAGAGGATCCACAGCACAGAAGGCTGTGTGGGTTTTTTCCATCTGAACTGTTACGATGATTGAATAGTGGGAACTTCAGCAAAATATGGTAGTGAGGTGAGCTGTTGTTCGTGGTTCCAGCCAGCCGCACCTCCTTTCATGATACTATACACTACACACACGAACACACACACATGCACGAACACTGAGCTTTGTCCCATCATCTCCCACCTCCCATGGGGACAGGGCATGCTTGGACCTTGTCTGGAAATTTTCCTGGATGGATCAGGCTCTGAGTCAAACCCAGTCACAAGTCAGCAGACAGACACAAGTCAGCCAGGCTTGGTTTGGTCCAGTCAGAAGCCAGTTGGACGCAAGAGAAGTCAGCATGCAAGCAAGGAGCAAGAGCACGGGATGACTGGTTTAGAAAGGGGAAGTCAAGGGCCTGAGGTGTGGCCAAGCTAAAAACACAGGTAAACAGTCCAAAAAGCAAGGTTCAAACGTCAGCCCGAGTCCACAGCACAAGTTCCAGCTAGTAGGTTTTAACTGAAAGCTTACCTAGACAAAGCTTTTGGAGGTTCATCCAGACCTTACCTGCAAGTCAGCAGGGATGTACGATCAATTCCTGTTGGTTAGTTTTTGATCTGGATTTATCCAGTTCACAAAATCTGGGATGAGCACGGACTTGGAAGCAACCTGCAGTTGAATTCCCTGTATTTCAGGGCTCCAATGTAATTCGCAGACCCAAAAATGTTCCTTCAGCAACATGCACACATTTGAGAAATTTGCACAGAAATACTTTCGGGAAATGTGCACAAGCATGCTTTAATTATGGGAAAGGAACATGTGCATTTAAAATATGTGCACATTTGTTATGTAGACCTGATAAAATACGGATGAAAATATGTATTGATTTTCTGTTGCAAGGAGGAAAAAACACACATCTCAATCTAATAGACTTCTGTGGAATTTGGAGAACTTTGATGAGTTTGGCTGACTTGCACATCCCCCTTTAAGAAGACCTTGCACATGAGGAAGCCTTTACTCCCAATTAACTTTTACTCGTAGAGAGCCTGGTTGAGTATAGTTTGCTTCTGCAAGCCAGCTTGGGCTTCCACCTTCTGGAACTGCTGTGCTTAAGGAGTTGGTGGACATTTGGCCTCCTTGGACATCACAGGCTGTGACAGTCCTCGTAGGTCCTTCCTGGGAACTCCTCAGGTCCACTTCTGTTGCAGCATTCCATGCATCTCTCTTCTCCACTGATGCAGAGGTGGGCTCTTGGTAAGGTCAGAGGCTCCCACAAGTTCTGCGCAACTTGTCAGGTCTGGTTTGTCAACTGGAGAGCCACGCTGGCCTACTGTCCAGTCAGACATTCCATGAAGCACTTCAGAAATGCTTGTTTTTAATAGCAAGCAATAAATAATCAAAATAAAATGAAATCATACAAATGTAGGTGTTTGCCACCATTGTCTTCATCCAAGTTTTATTTCTGAAAATCAAAAGGGAAAGTTGACTTTGATGGCCTGTCTCAAGCTCCATGGTATGATCTGCTACTGAGGAAAGAAAGAAGCGCCATGAAGTCCCTGGAAGAATTGTCAAGCCTTCTACTGTCCGACAGCAAATTACAGCTGCTCATTAAATCCTGGGAACCAATTTCCAGCCATTTGTGCTTGTGTCAAGTTATCTTTCACTTCCCCTGAACAATATGGATCAAAACTCCCTTTTGATCCCTGCTCCATAATCTCAGAATGGTGCTCTGTGCAGTCAGGCAAAGCTGCGATGCTGAAACACAAGTAGAGGCCATGGAAGGGATCTGACTGTGCCGTGAGCCTCATTAATGACTGTTGAAAGTTGGCAGTGCCGGCAATCGCCACCTCATGATGAATTGGCATTTGGGATTGTCCTTGTTACTCCTACTTTATTCCCTGCATTGGCACTGCAAAACCTTACAACATAAGTAAAGCAAATGCATGTATTCCCAGGAATATTTTTCTTCTGCTATTCCCCAGTCAGGTAATCGCTGCAATGTCTTCATTTCTGAAATACAGAGATGACGTTAGCAATGACTAACTAGTCCATTTCTCTAAGTTAAACAGAAAAGTCACACTGGTAGTGTTAATTCTTACACCTTCACACTTCTTACTTGAACCATGCTTATTCAACCTTTCCATTATCATCTGAGTCAGAGGTGGCACCTTCAGCAAAGTATCCATCTCTCCAGCCTCTCAGAAATCCAAGGCTACTGAACCAAGCACAGCCCTTTTAACAGTCCAGCAAGTTCCTCCAGGGAGGATGGAACAAACCACACTGCAGATAATTGCTGCCAAGGTTATGCTTCAGTTGGCCTTTACTTGCTACTGAGACAACATCTAGCAGGAGGGAGTTCCACACAGCAAAACTCACTTTGAGCTATCTGTGAACCTGTTGCAATGATCCTTTCCATGAAATAGATTAGGCCTGCACCCAACTTTTTCTGCC
The DNA here is from genome assembly GCA_023646645.1 of Varanus salvator macromaculatus. Lineage (NCBI taxonomy): Eukaryota > Metazoa > Chordata > Lepidosauria > Squamata > Varanidae > Varanus > Varanus salvator. Next base: position 7,734,518 of record JAIXND010000852.1, on the reverse strand, counting down.
TGATGCACGTCCTGGAAATACATAGCTGTGAGAGTTGTACACACTGCGCCTGCCTGCCAAATCTGAACAAAGCAACCCCCCAGACATCCCTAGACATAAACTCTGTCATGGTGCACACCTTATAAGACGCCGAAGGAAAGTTCTGTTGGCTCCCCAAGGAGTTTCCCCAAGTAGTCTGCCTCAGAACAGAACAGTTATATGACTCTCTCTTGGACTACTCCCTCCTGGATTAAGATTTATTCATTTTTAGTTAAGACTACAGTATATTGCTGTGCCATTTTAATTCCCATTTTACTTGTTGTTTCTTGTAAACTGTCCTGAGATGCCAGTAGAGGGGCAGTCTATAAAAGCTTTAAATAATAAACAAACAAAAAATAAATATAAACTAAATATTAGACCTAGAATAAAACCTAGCAGCAGTGCAATTGCAAAGATTTAACATTCAATACAGAATTCAAAGCAGACTGAAACTAGAATTCCTGAGAAATTCATGAGGCATTGGAAAGAGTACAGTGTAGGTGGCAGAGAAGTCTCTGGGAATTTCTTCCATAGTCAGGATGCCACAACAGAGAAGGCCCTCTTCTTAGTAGTCGCCCACTAGGCTGAGATGCAAAGCTCCACACTAGTTAGAGATGTTTGCCACCTAGTGACTGTCAATGGTACTACAGGTTTAAATCAATGCATTTCAAAATCCAACTAACTTTAAGATGCATACCCCTTGGGACCTTTTAGGATGTATGCCAAGTTTCAGGTATCCAGGTTTCACAATCATGGCACAAAGGTGTTGACAGATGGACAGACAGACACAAAACTTTTTAAAATTACTATGGATCATGTTGGCAATTATTCTATACCCATTTTATTTATATTATTTTAGTAGTCATTTCATACCAGGCTATTTCAATTATTCCACGCTGGTCTGGAAGCAAGCCAAAATGCATTTTGTGGAAAGAAAGAATGACCCTCCGCTCCCCAAAAAACCCCTTTCAACTAAGTGAATTGATGGAACATGTCTTCAGGGAGTCTTCCTATTTCCATTCTTTGTTGCCACACATGCTTTAGAGTGTTTTTAATCATGTGATTTGGAAACGGTGCGGACTTGCCAGTGCTTTTGTGAGAATGAGTCTTAGTTAAATCTGGCTAAGTGTGAAAAAATCAGTCAAATTAGATGTACAACATGTCTTGCTTGCTTTTAATCTTTCTCCCGCTTTGTGTGGGCACCGGCATTTAAATCAGGTTTCAATCAAATGTCAAGAAGCAGAATCTCCCCTGACTATCAGACAGCCACGCAAGCAATCAATGATGTATTCACACTACTCAGAAATTCATTTAGACCCCTGTCCAGATCGGAGAAGACACAGCAGGCCATGATGGTTTATATTTAAGCATGGACCTTTTGCACCCGAGGCATCATCTATGACGGATCATGTTTCTAAGTTAGGAAAACAGAGCTGAAACTGAGTCCCCATCTTTTTGGTCTTTGGATTCCTTCCTGGGAGCACAGGAAGGAGCAAATTAATCAGTTTTACTTTCTCATGTATGTGAATTCTTTAAAATCTTAAGTTCTTTTGGCCCCCCCAGAATGAAGAACTTCAAGATTTTTGGCAAATTCTCAGCAAAAACAAACTGAAACAAAATTCTCTCCCATATGTAACTACCACATACAAGATGTACAGCTATTCCAAGCACAGAAGAAATGGCTGTGATGTACCTACCAACAATAGAGCTGTTTTAACTTGACAAGTCTGTCAAAAATGTATGTAGTATGTATATACCTTTTTTAAAATTAAAAATCTCAAGTTCTCTTTGTTCTGGAGAACTTGGCAAGTTTTAGAAAATTTCTAGCTAACATGAACTGAAATGAAATTGTCACCCAGCCTTAGCAGGGACATGATAAAGGCAGGCCCATGGGGGCCCCTGGCTCCCCCTCCCCCCGAGAAACACTTTTTTGACCTGTACCCATTTATATATGTGTGCCAGCTGAGAAGAACACTTTATGGATCTCAGAAAAGGAACTCTGGCCCATGAAAGCTTATGGCCCAATACCTTTGTGAGTCTTCAGAGAGTGTTTTTGCATGTGGTTTGTGCACGTGTGTGTGTGTGTGTGTGTGTGTGTGCATGTACACCTGCTTTTCCTTCATTTTCTAGTTTCAGTATTGAAATAATGGCTTTAAAACGCATTTTTAAGTGAAAGGTTTCCGTAAGCATTCTCCCACCTGGTCCACCAGACACTGTCTACCCTTCAAATGTTTAAGGTACAGTCCTTTGTTCTTCTGACATCATGGGGGCACAGGGTTCTTTGGAGTCCCACCTGTAAGATCTCAGGATCTTGGAGTTGGGACACTGCAGGCCAAGCACACTGCCTCCAAACATTGCAACTCTGAGAGGGCAAAAGACCTGGTATGTTGGGGGATGCAGGGGAGAAGTAGAGGGCCAAAGGCTTATGCCATTTCCCATCAGCACCTCAACCTCCTCCCCTGCCCTTCTTGGCACCTTATCTAAACAGCTGAAGACGGCCATGTAGACAAAACACACAGCAAGAGGTGCAGCAAAGAAGAAGTTTGCCCATGCATCAGCCCCTGAGCTCGAAGGCAGGTGCCCCTGACATGGGGGCAAGTGGTTTGCACCCTCGAGTGAGGAAACCTTCAAGCACGTGTCCATTTGGCAAGTGTGTGAATCCCACCCCCTGTCGTGATTCTAAAAATGGAAGTGTCCTCTCTCTGTCTCTCTCTGTCTCTCTCTCTCTTTCTCTCTCTGGCAGGTTTATGCAAACAGTCCCTAGATGGGATGCTCTGCTCATGGGGTGATTTAAAGATCCCAGAGATATTTGATTTAACAGTAAGTCCACACAAGGCCACTGAAAGGACTGCACGGATTCTAAAATCATCCCTTTCCCAAATAAGATGCATGCAGAAGGACGGCCTGACTGAAGACGTCCACCTGCAGAAAAATGAACTTACACATCAGGGTTCCTTCTTAAATTTTCAGCTTTTTAAAAATAAAAAAATCTAACTCTCTTACTTGTTGAGAAAGAAAAGAAAAGGTGCACAGCCTGTGTTTTCTATTGAATTTCTCAGTATAATATACAGCGGTCCGTTGCATATGGCCAGAAAAGATGACTGAAGAGGGCACAAGATTTGGATACACCACAGCAGAGAAAATAGTATCCAGTTGACCTTGGTGTGTGCTTAGTTTCCTCTACAGGGCCTATGCTGGATGTTTGAGGAGCTGTCCAATGTCCTGGACATCGTTTGGGATATGTGTGGGAATTCAGCACCATAGACAGTTCCTTTAAATTTCCAGCTAGAAGAAAGAGACCACCCAGCTGTGGGCAGCTTCCACTGCATGTGTCTGCCTTAACCACTTGAAAACAACTGCAGAGCTAGAGGCTTCTTTTTTTTCTCTTAATAAACTGTCCTTGTATTTCTTTAGCTGATGAGGAAACTGGACCCCGAAAGAACGAACTGGATTAACTTGCCTTTTTAAGAGCATAGCGCTCTCTTGGATGAAAGCACTGGCTTCAGAGAATATCGCGCATCCTTGAAAATCTACCAGTGTTCTTTTCTTCCTTATGCTGTTTCAAACTCAAGGGGAAGCTGCCTGCACATTATGGCCAAGCACCTGATATTCTGGCATTTTGAACATCACGTGGCTGGAAAAATAATACTCTCCAGTGATCATTCACTGACACAAGTAGTACAGGAAGAAAGCAGGAGGAAAAGCAAGAAGCCAGTTTCAAGGCTAGCCCTGCATTACTGAGTGCATAGAAATCATCTGCAGGAGCAGATCAGCTGCATTGTCATGTTTTAAGGGCAAGTCATTTAAAGTTCTTCCATTGTTTTCAAACCTTCTGGTGTATCTTTGCATTTTCATATTTTGGCATGTTTGTTTATTCTACATCAAGGTCGATACATAGCAATTTACCCTGAGCAATGCCTGTTACATTGTTCATTTGCTGGAGTGGTGTAATTCTTTGAAGAGGGGATGAATAGCATCCAGCTCCAGGGAAACTCAGGGATAGAGTCAAAGGAGGCATGGCTGGGCACTGGCCAGGACAGCACACTCCAGCAAGGGCCAGCCGAGAGGAGCTCTTCCCCTTTGCAACAACATCTGGGAACTGTGGGTTCTGCACGCTTGACCTACTTTCTCAGCAAAGCTGTTCCAAACCAAACCAGGCTTACAAGCAAATGAAGCCACAAAGGGGACCTTGATCCATAGCATATGCAAGCAGCTGTTAAAATTGGAGGCGTTGAGCCTCCTTCAACCTTATCTAAAGGAACATCTGCGTCCATATATGCCTGCCTGCCCCCTACGATCAGCAGTGGATGCCCTTCTCCGGGAACCCTCCGTGAAGGATATTAGGAGGGTGAGTACCTGGAGGAGGGCCTTTTCTGCGATGGTGCCCCACTTATGGAATGCACTCCCCAGAGAGGTCCGCCTGGCACCATCATTATTTGCTTTCCAGCACCAGGCGAAGACCTTTTTATTTAAAAGTTATTTTAACTGTTTATTTATTATTATTGTATTTATAGATTTTAATATATAGCTGAGATGATACCAGTTTCAAATTATTGATTGTATTTTTATGTTTATGGTTGTTGTGAGCCGCCCCGAGGCTTTATTGCAATGGGGAGGCATAGAAATTTTTTAAATAAATAAATAAAGGTCAAATCCGATTTTGGAGACCCTCCGAGGGACTATATTCTAATGGCTGGAGCTGGGCTGGAGAAGACTGGAGGCCAGTTTGGAAAAGACGATAGTAATATCACCACGGCTTTGATAATGGATGCCTGCAGCCTTGTTGGGAGACCTGAGCCCCTCCAACTTCGCTACTTGATTTTGTCTTGATTCATCCCAGAGTCTTTCACTGGTCAGCGACCCCGTCCTTGTCAGCATAACATAACTTGAGAGCCCTCTGAGCACAAACTGATTTCTGGGCTCTTTCCAGTGCCCAATTAGTAGCATGGTCCCATCCAGTTGTGAGGCCAAGGGTTGAGTGCCAGCAGCTGAGTATCTAAAAGGAAGCCACTGTCATAACACGAGGGACGTTTTCTCCAGCTCCCAACGGCTCCTGCCCAAGTCAAGCCATTTTGCTGTAATTCTAAGATGCTGATTCATCTTCTGTAAAAGTCACACACAAGCTGGGCCTTGCCTTAGGCTCTGCGGTAGCTCATCTTTCCAAAAAATGGGTACAAAGGAGCCTGGCTTTTTTAGCAAGTGAGAAAATACTCTTCTTGCTCTAAGCTGGCAAGTCAGGGAAACAGCTGATTCCAAACTCCTGCAAAATGGTTGCAGAGCAGGCATGATGACAAGGCCCAGCCTTTGCTTGAAGATTGTTCTGGGCAGAACATCGCTTTGACCAGCATAATTCCTAGGCTGCTGCTCCCTCCTCATCTGACCTCTAAACCTGGGATCACTAATGCGTAACCGCTCCTCCTACTCTCCTTCATTCTGGGTTGCCGTTCCCATGGTTTTAAAACGGCTCGTTGGACTATTGGGGGCATTCCCCTCTCACTCCAGCCACTGTAGTCTTGAGGATTGTCTCCCGCTCCCCAGTTGAGTCAGGATGTGCTTGCAGAAGTCTGGGCTGACACCCCCCGCCCCCCGCCATCAGCATGAGGTGAGCCTTGATGGAATCGGTCTCTTCAAGCATTTGCAGCCTTCTTCTTGAGTTTGGCCCAATCTTCCAAACTGGACTGAGCCAAGAGGAAGCTCGAATGCTTGTGCAGGTTGCCCAATGGGCAACTTCCTTCCACATCAGCTGCAGCTCCTGGCATGTGAGTGGGTGCTGCCAGGGGCCAGGTTGCTCCTTTCCTGGGGGCCCCTGTGAGCAAGGACCCCTTGACCCACTTTCTTCATTGCAAGGAGCCGCTCTCATGGCTGTCTATGGTGTGTTAGCAGGGACTTCTTCCTCCGTGTGTGGGGCTCGTGCCAAGCAAGGACCCCACGAACTCAGACTTCACTGCAAAGTGAAGTGGAGTCCAGGGAGCTGAGCTAAGGGAATCTGACAGATTTCCAGCTGCAGACGGATTCCTCACCCATCCCTGATCCGCATGTTCATCAATTCATCCTCCTCTTCCTCCTCATCTCAAATGGGGCATGTTCTCTAGGCATTAAATATCAGCTCCAGCAGGCAAAGTAAAAAGGGAAACCCAGCAGGGAGGTTGGGAAGCCCTTTCTGAAGGGACTGGGTTCAGTCTGGAGCCCGGAACTGGCATTCCTGCATGCAGACGAGGAAGCTGCCGCAACATTTTGCTGCAGGTCCTGCTAGCCATGTAGCAGGCTTGGCCCGTGGTGGTCCCTGGCTAGCACCTGAGCAAAAAGCAAAACTCTATCTGCCCTTCTGTGCCCTAAATCTTTCTTGCTCAGTTCCAGGGTTAGACATTTTGAAAACGATGCATCAAAGGCAGCAAATGACACCAGTCTGAATACAAATGCCATTTCCAAAGGGAACAAAGCTCTTTTGAAGGCAGCTGAAATTGTCAATGCCAAATAAAAAATTAAAAATCCATTCTGTGGGCTGCAGAGAAGCAGAGAGTCTGCCAGACAGCCCTTCGGGTCAGGAAGTTTTCAAATCCTCTTGAATAGAGTTATAAAGCTCTCTTTCAGAATATATTTATCATGTAAGGAAATGTATAGCTGATTTGCATGAATAGGTTACAAAGATTCATTCTCCTTGCTGGCATTTCTATTAAAACAGCCTGGATGAGTAATAAGGAGACTCGTGGCGAACATTCAGGTTCCTTTATGGTCTAATTGCCAATGGGCGTCCAAGTACGGGGAGCGTCTGTGTTTGTTTTGAGGGGCTTTCCCGCCCCCCCGCCCCAGAATGGGCACACGCTGTTAGTGCACAACTGAGATTGATAAGCTCATAAGCAGAAGCTCCTGGACATCATCTGTATTTTTCCAGCAGTGCATTTAATACATATTAATCTAATTAAAGATGTTGGCAATTAGAACATCATGCTAGCTTTGTTTTGCTGGGCTGAATACTGAGATGTCAAAACCAACGTGGGGAGCCCTGAGCGCTGACCCTGGCTTGTGTAGGGGCCAATGGGCAAGCCAGTTAATTTTAGGCCCTGGGTTTAATGAGGGGGGAGGGGGCTTAGATGGTGTGCATTAACCCTTCAGTTGTCAAGCCCACATCTCATGGTTCAGTTCTCCCCTGAGCCGATCTTTTCTTCCCTTGAATTTCCTTGGGAAAACATATTCTTTTTTGTAGAAGAATATGGTATACCATGATTCCCAAAGTGGGTGGTACTGCCCCCCTGGGGATAGTGCTGATTGGCTATCAGCTGTGACATCAAGACCTCCCTCCCTCCCTCCCTTCCTGGAGCACCTTTGCAGCTTAAAAAAAACAAACCTGGATGGTGACGATGAAGATATAACATCAAAAGAACCCAGCAACAATCACCCTCTAGACCAGCCTTCCCCACCTTGTGCCTCTAGACATTTTTGGACTGCAACACCCAGAATTCCCAGTCAATGGCTCTACTGGATGGGAATTATGGGAGCTGCAGTCCACATGCCTCTGAAGGTTGGGGACGGCTGCTATTTACCAGTGATTGGCCTGTGTTAATGAAGAAAACATGGGGAAAAGTTGAGTTTCCCCACAGTAGGCACAGTGGAGGCGACTGATGTTCTTGCACAGGGTTGGATGAGCCCTTGACTGCTTCCACAGTAATTCATCCCACACAACAAAGAATCTCGTGGCACTTTAAAGGCCCACTGGTAGATTTATGGACACTGCTGCCTCTCTCTCTCTCTCTCTCTCTCTCTCTGTGCACGCGCATGTGCGCAGCTGTGTGTGCACAATGAGAATGCATCTAGGAGCATTTCAACTTACTAGGACAATGACCATAAGGTAGCCTTTCTTGAAGAAAGGCATTTCAAAGGCAGCAACCAGTGTGAAATCGGCAGTGCAAAATTTGTCAAGGGCTGCGACAATATTTTGTGTGGTTTGAATCAGGACAAAAAGGTTAGTTTCGATCACAGGGCATGTCGATTTGCTCTCCCTTGCCGCAATGCCTGTGCTTTCTCTCATCCTCACTCGTGAATGGCGGCTATTAAGATGATCACCACTGCTCGTACATCTTGCGCTTTTGATTCCGCCTGAGCACACAGACTTGACACCTGTCCCCTGCCTTGCATGTTTGTATAAACCTGTCAGTTCAGGTTTGACCCTCCATGCATCTGATGAAGTGGCGAGCGCCCACGAAAGAGGCCAAAATCAAGGTGCGAGTCTTTAGGGTACCACAATACTCTTTGTTGTGCTTGCTGCAACAGTCTAGCATGGGCATCCCCTGGAGATAATCCCATGCAAGTATCTTGAACACAGACAGGAGTAAGGAAGGCCGATTAGAAAGGGAGTTCTTTTGGGGACACTTTGATCATCTCTTTGACCTTGCTGGTGATGGCAATAGTGAAGTCTTCCCACAGTGAGCCTGTAGGACTCCCTCCCTCCCTCCCTCCCTCCCTCCCTCCCTCCCTTCTCCTCCTCTTCCTCCTCCTCCGCCCCGCTCTGCGTATTGTCTCTAGTTTTCTATGGCACTCCTGATCAAATGCTAGAACAATCTTCAATTGGGCTTGTCAAATTTAGCTATTCGAGTGACTGCATTGCCAGATCTCAAAACCTTTGGAAAAAGAGAGAACTCTTCTCTTGGTGAGAGACAACTGAACATGTGCAGAGTGACTTTTCCTCATATTGGAGCAACAGCCTCTGGATGAGGGGAGGCATGGAGAGTTCAGTATATTCCATTTCTTTTCCTCTCCCACCTGCAATGGAGTCCACATTCCTGAGCATGCACCGTTTTTATTGGGCTGTTTGCTTGGTTTTTGGGGGTGGAAGATTTATTGTTTCTTTGTGGTTTGTGGGCTGTTTTTCCTCCCTTTTAGGACGCTTTTTCTAAATAAATGTTGCACTTCTGGAAACCTTGAAGTTTTCTCAGACTGCTTTTGTGTGTGGGTGCTCCTACAGTGGAAACAGTGGGAATAATTAACCAAGATTATGATGGTAAGAGGAGTAGGCAGAAGCAAAGTTGTCAGTTTTTCTAATATATGGGAATAATAAAGATTCAACATTATGCACAGCCTTACTCTTCTCTGTTTGAGGAAGAAAGGAATTGTTGATATAATTAAGAACTCTGCGTTAGGTGGGTTATAATGTATCTGGTTAGATGTATAATTGTTTAGAATGTAAACCATGAGATGTTTCTATGGAAGTTATTTCGTAGAAGTTATAAAAAGTTGGATTTTTAAAAAATCAAAGTTCACAAAATATGTGGTAGAGTGTGGTGCAGTGGTTAAGAATTCAGGACTGGGACTCAGGAGATCTGTGTTCTAGTCCCCACTCAACCATTGCTCTGTACTATTGTAATTGGAATGCTTTTAAAAATTGTATTGGAATATAATTTCAATATGTGTATGTGAGCTCTTTAAGATTCTTATTAGATTAACCTCTAAGCAAGTATAACAAAAACATGTGTATTACTACAGATGTGAGTTAGTGCAAATCTTTCTTTAAAGTGGAAAATTGGTCCTCAGGATATTCATGGCTCAGAAAAAAACCGGCCCACTGAAGAATCCATTTTCATACAAATTTTCATAGAGAAGTGCACATACCTGATCTGAGTTGGTCTGACCTCCCCATGTGCTGGACCTCTTGACCACTTTCTCTATCCAGCATGGTGGGGATTTGGTTGGCAACAGTGGGTGTATAATGACCACAGAATGTGGACTTTTTTTGTGGGTGGAACCAGGTGGGAGGAGAAACATTAACTGAGATTCTTCAACATGATGCATTACTGGAACTAGGGATGGGCCACCAGCTTGGATGGCCGCCAAAGGTTGCTTGTCACAATGACTGTATTTTTCCTCTGGTATTGGAAGAGTGGTACAACTATAGATGCCAGGTGCTGGGGAACACAGGTCGGTGCTCGCTGTTGTGGGCATCTGGTTGGCCACTGGGGGAAGAGAATTCTGGACTAGACAGGGCTAGTGGGGGGGCTTTAGTCTTGGGCAGCATGGGCCTTGGTGGGCACACTCAGTAAAAGGGAGTTAGCATAGAAGAATGTTGGCCCTGGATTCTTGAGATCTGTGTTCAGACCCCGGTGATCCATGAAACCTTTGGGCAACCACTATTGCTTGGATAGTTCTGGGCACTTTACCCAGGCACCTGCTTCCAGAAGCTCTGCAGGATTACAATCAGCTCCTTTACACATATTTATTTCCAGGGCTTTTTCTTTCTCAGTCTTTCTTTATGTTCCATTACTCAGCCTCTAGGTGGTGCTGTGCTATAGAAGCACTGCGAAAGGACTAGAGAAGGCACTCCTCTTAGTGCCATTTCCAGGTAATACCAACTTTGCTTGATCCAAATTTTTTTAAAAAGCTATAGAAATGGTAGCAAAGACCCTGGACAATAATGACTTTGTGCTAAGCACCCACAAACTGCAAAGAATGAGGAATTGTGAGTGTACAATACATGACTTGCATGGAGAAATCCAAAGTCTCTTTGGAGACCTCTAAGGATCATTTTCTTCCTTCTTGTGGTTCTTGTAGTTCTTAGGCTGGACATGTGGATGGTGGGCATGTCATGAGCGGGGCCGGCTGGAGCCGGGGGTCAGACTAGATGGCTGGGGAGGCCCCTTCTGACTCGCTCTGGTTCTATGTTTCTATGTTAATTTTTAAAATGAACTTGAAGGTGGACTTTAAGTAGAGGCCACTTCACTGCCTTTGGACATATTTTGTTTAAGTCTCTCCTCTATATGCAACCATTTAATTTTTCAATCTGTCGTGGCCACTTTCTTCATTTTCCTCTTTAATGTTTATTATTATGCCATTTTGATACTAGTATTTTTGCATTTGTCCATGTGTTTATTTTGTTGCTGTTTGGTTTTAGGATTTTAAACCACCCTGAAGGCAGTTGTCAACTGGGTGTCATACTAATTTAATGAAGAAATATGTCCATAAAATATGCAGAGAAGCAAGAAAGCAGGTTCTCAGTGTTTGGAAAAATGGCACAATTTCCATGCCAGCAACATTTAGAAGGAAATGCGTGTGTTTGTATCCGTTCCTCACAACCTAGCAAAGCTTTTCTGGACCAAAATCTTTCCCTCAGAGACATGCAGTGTGGGTCCCACTGTGATCACTGCTTTTCCTTGCCTGCTTTTCTGCTCCATAACCTCTAAGTGGCGGGGTCCCCCTGCGAAAAACACACCTCCACAAGAAGGAAAACACCTTCCTTTCCCTTTCAGAAATAATAGCGCTCAGAACAAGGCAAAGCAAAACAACCAGCCGAGCCGAGCCGAGCCAAGAAGCGAACCTGGGAATCGCCTTGCCGAGAGAGCCCATGAGCCCAACTGGCGCAGGAAGCGCAGCTCGCAGCCAGGGCCTTGGGTGGAGGAGAGCTTGGTCCGCACAGCGCGCTGTCTCCCTGCTCCCGCGAGCGGCACCCTGCGCGCCTGCCTCCCTCCCTCCGCTCGCAGCATCCAAGCTCTGCGCTCCGGAGCAGCTGGTCCTTGATGCCTCCAGGGGCTGAGAGGCGTCACGTGGGCTCGGCAACCAACCGGGGCTCGGCCGCCCCACATCTCCCCCTCGCTCCCCTCCCCCCTCCCACGCGGTCCCTCCCACCTCTCGGCTTGCCCGGCTCAGCCTTTTAAGCGCGCGCGCGAGCGCTTTTGCCCGGGAAGGCGCCGAGCGACGGGCGAGCGCAACGCGGAGCCCTTGGCTGGCCGTCCTTGCTGGCCGCGAGGTGCTCGGGGGCGGCGAGCCCGGCGCGGCCGCGGTCGGCTTCTCGTCGCGGGCTGCCTTTCCTCTTCCTCCTCCTCCTCCTCCTCCTGCTCCTGCTCCTGCTCCGTCGAGGAAACTGGCTGGAACTTTTGGCCTGGCCCGGAGCGCACCTTGCCGGCTCTTCCCCCGCTCCCCTGCGGGTCTTGTGCCCGCCCGGCCCCCATGCTGAGCCGGCTGTGTCCGCGGTGCGAGTAGTCCGTCCCACGCGTGGCCGGCATGCTGCTGCCTGTCTTGGCGGGGCTTGCCTTCTCGGCGTGGGGGGCAGCGGGCGCCCAGGAGAGCCCCCCGGGCAGCCGCTTCGTGTGCACCTCGCTGCCTCTGGACGCCGCCAACCCAGGCTGCCCGCTGCCCCCCATCCCCATGCAAGGGGGCGGGCTGCCCCCCGAGGAGGAGCTGAAGGCCACCGTGCTGCAGCTGCGGGAGACCATCCTGCAGCAGAAAGAGACCATCGGCAACCAGCGCGAGGCCATCCGCGAGCTGACCGCCAAGCTCGGCCGCTGCGAGGGCGCCGACGGCAAAGGCGGCACGTGGAGGAAAGAGTTGGGCAAAGGCAAGGACACCATGGGCGACTTGCCCCGGGATCCCGGCCAGATCATCGACCAGCTCAGCCGCACCATGCAGACCCTCAAGGATCGCCTGGAGAACCTGGAGGTGAGCGCCGGGAGCGGGCCGGGCAAGGTGGGTCTCCTCGGGCGTTCGGGCCGCGGGGCGGAGCGCGCCCTCCGGGGAGCCGGGGGCTGTGCGCGGCGCTGCAGGCCGGGCCCCCGCGGCGCGGCAAGTTGTCCCCCGGCGCGGCGAGGGAGCCCCGGGACCGGCCTTCCGCGGGGCGGCGAGCTGTCCAGGGTCCTGCAGGGAAAGCGGTCTCCGTTGCGGCTAAGTAATGCGTCGCGGCGACTGGGAATGAGAAAGTTGGTCTGCCTGTACTCCTGTGGAGATCTATTCGGGATCAACACACCGTATGTGCATAAAAGCTACAGGAACTGAGCTGGAGTGGAAAGATCCAGCTGGGTGCGATGCTTCAGGTGTAATTTCTAAACATGCTTGCTAAGCACTAAGGGACTCATTGAGACCGACTTCTGTCCCTGTCTTTTACCAAGAGTTCAAGGGGGTGTATATATGTGTGTGTGTATACCCCCGTCCCTGCTTTATCCTGGCAGCAATTCTAGGCTGAGAGACAATGACTGGTCGCAGGATTACTCAGCAGGTCTTGGGGCTGAGGTCTGAACCCAAGTCTTATCAATCTAAATCCAAAACTCGACACTATATGAGCATGATAGTTCAACTAGAGCCTCCATGCTTAGAGGCAGTGTAGCTCTGAATACTAGTTGCTGGTGAGGCAACCAGTCCCTGTTGTCAACTGGTTGGCCACTATACAATGTACCTATCAGCAAAGCTCTTCTATTATTATGTAGACTGCTTAAGCAATTTCCTGGGCAGTAACAGGGTTGTATCCATGCAGTGCCCAGCACACAGCTAAATAAGTACTTGCATGACTAGTAGCCCACCAAGAAGGGCTCCGAACACATCGGCAGGGGTTGGCAAACTTTGCAATTTTGCCTTTTGCCAAGTATCGTTATTTGTAGTCTGTATTTCTGCTACAGTCTATAGCGCGCAGTGATGTTCTAGGTTCAAATTCTGGGATGATTGGGTTTAGGAGGGCACCAAATTCATACCTGCCAACCTCTCTTTTGTAATTTCCAGTGTGCTTCAACATTTCCAAGCTGCAGCCTCATATTCTTGCTAACTGAAGGTGTTTCTCCCCCTGGGGGATTGTTGTCACTTTCTAAATATACGTGCAGTAAATTACCAGGGGGAACAATTAGTGAAGTTTCTGCCCAGTGAGACACGGCAGTAAACAAGTGCCGTTTCCCAGAAACTTCCAGGGATGGTCTCATCTTTAATGGGATTTTCAAAAGTCTGCTCAGGTATCAAGCAATTCTGATTCTTAATTTTTTTGTAAAGGGAAATGGTATAGTCACATTCCAGAGAGAAGCTACTTTCCATGTCACATATAAGAGGAAGAGAGAACGAAAGAGAAAGGGTGAGGTCGGGCATTGATCAGTTCTTCATAAATCACAGGAAATGACCATATTCAGTGCCTTGGTGCAGGTTTTGGTCTTGTGAAAATTGATTGCAATTAGTAAAGTCTCCAGAACTTATTTAAAAATGCCTTCCCAACCACTTCCATGTGATGGGAATAGCTCTTCTGTTTGTGTCTTCCAATAACATGGATTGAGACGGAAGATGTGGATTTTATTTTCCTGCTTTGATGTCTTTCATTTCTTTTCTTCTTAATCCGTGCCTCAACTAAGAAAGGACTTGCTTAAGAGGCTGCAATGCAACCTCCGCCTTCTAGATAAAATTACCTTGGCATATGGTGCCAAATAAGAACATTAGTGCAAAAAAATAAATAGATGAAAAGTTAAGTGCAGTTCCGAGCTGTGCTGCTAACAGCTGAGTGGTTGTTAACTACGGAAGCATACAGTCTCATGCAAAGATAAGTGAAACGAATGAAGCCGAAGGCAACATGTTTTTATTCCTGTGCTCACTAATGCATAATTATTTACAACAGTATACATCTCTTGATGGAGCCCAGCTGTCTTTTTGAAGGACTGAGCAAAAAGCTTTTAAGAATCAATGCAAAATTCAATCCATTTGAATAGTGTTTGCTTGAGAGTAGAGTGAAGACGTCCTGTAGTAATAAAATAAAATAACCAAGCTGTAACTCTTGAGGACAAGTCTATAACTTTTTTTCCTTCTTAGAAAACGGACATTCACTGACATGCATTTCAGAATACTAGACAGCTTGTTTATTAACCTGTGGAATCTTTTATGTTTATCATACTAGAAAAGGAGGAAGAAAGTGGGAAATTCAATGCATCAGTGGACTGGTTGGTAGAAAGGATATATCAATAAAAGGATGCACATTTAGCATGAGGCCACATCTACAGTCATGTGCAATGAGCATGGAAGACTGACTGTTCCTGCTACAGTCATTTGCCATGTGGCTCCACTGGCGCATGGCTCTATCCGATTTTAATCAATATGTAGTCCCAGACGCTCAGCCCAACCTACCTCACAGGGCTGTTGCTGTGAGGATAAGATTGGGAGGAGGAGGAGAATTAGGCAAGCTGCTTTGGATTCCTTGAAAGGAAAAGTACTTGGATATCCTATAAATTTTTAAATAAATAAATAAATAAATAAATAAATGTCAACAAACAAAAACTGTAAAGGTGAACTCACACAATATTATACATCCCATATATTAGTGTAATACCTTTATTATTTCCCTGCCACCACAAAAAAGATTCCAAAATGAAGGTTATAAATGTTTTATAGGGTTTTAATTTTTTTTTATGGTCAACACAACTACCTTGGCTTTTTGCAGTCTTAACTACAATTCTATTAGAATTTGTTGTTTAGTGTCTTAGATACATCTTGCCCGCACTTCTAGTTGTGAAATCATTGCTGCTAGATGTTTTTGGTTTTATTGTAGAACCTGACTATTCAAGAAGAGGTCAGCTTGCATAGCCTCTGCCCCCCAGGACTGCCCCTCCCCACCCCCAACTCTGTGTGTAGAGCGAAGTGAGAATTCAGCCATGATCCATTCCTTCCATTTGTAACCAGTGTTCAAAAGTTGACCTCTGGGCACAACGGTAAACATCCGTTTGACGTGCAAACCTGAGTGAGCCTAGCATCTCTATACTGAGAATATGCCTCCTCCCATAGGGCAGAGCTGATCTCTGCCTGCTGAGATCTGGTGGCATTCCCTACCCCCGCTTTTATTTGAAACACAAAGTCATGCTGTGGTACCATCTTGTAGGATGGGCATTTCCCAAAGCTCTCCATGTCTGGTCCACAGGAGAAGATGAAAGAGTGGAGAACCTCGAGCCCAGGAGCCCAGTCTGTCCCTCTTGGGGTGCTAATCCAGACTTCTAGGGTCTCCTGCAAAAGCTACCCTCTTCTCCTGGCCACCAACCTTTCCGCTGACCATCCGTAATTTGGTGGTTTCCCATCTTTGATGATTCCCATTCCTACTGCAAACGGTTGAAATTCTCTCCAAGATTTAATAATGAGCAATGAACTTCAGGCTAAAATACTCTGGCATTTTGGTTTTTTTCAGCATTCCTTCCTTGCCTTTTGCTCCAGCCTATTTTCCCTTTTGCCCCCACAACAGTCAAATCCCCACCCCCTTGACGGCTTCTCAGAAATTGAATTCAGCCTTTGGGCTGAAAGCATTTCAAGATCTGTTCCAGCAAGCAGCAGTTATGGAAGACACTGGAAGTCTGGTTGATGGACATTGCATTGTGGACAGCTTTAATGCTTTGATTTACAGCACTTGTCGAATTGGTGCCAGCGCCTGGACATGTGTGCTGCTTTTATTGATCTTGTACTAGAGGAAGGGGAGGGGAGCTGCTGCCCTTCTACAAAACGTGTGTGCCTCTCCTTTCACCCCAGCCTTTGTGATCACACAATGCACTTTTCACACGCAAGCTGTAACGGAGTCATTAAGCTGGAAATTAAAGCAAGATCACTCTCCTTAGCATTCCTATTCGGAAGCCAACTCTGTTGTAAGAACCTGTCGGACTTCGTCCAGAGAAGGTGCTTTCACGAGGGGAAAAATGTGCAGGAGGTCTTCGATTCCTTGCAGGAATTTAAATTAAACACAGAACCTAAAATGTCTCTTTCAGAAATTGGATCTGTGGGTCCAGTCCGTGCACTTTGCTCTCTGTCTGTTACCAAATCAGGATGGCCAACTGACCTCTTCTGCGGAGGACAGTCCTCTGTTTTGCAAAGTCCCTCAATTTGAAGGGCTCTCTCCTCTGATCCCAGTTTAAAGGTGCAAAGCTGTAGGAACTGTTGCCCATCTAAGGTCAGCCCCTGGACCTCAGGTGGAACAAGAAATGCTCAGCTCACCTGGTCACAGTCTTTCCACCATGGTGAGATGGACAGAGTTTCTAACTGAATTCAGAAAATCATTTCAAGATTTGCACCTGTACATATAACTAAGCATAGGCACATTTTATGGAGATCAGACTCCTGTTACTCAGGGTGTGCTTCCCCTCCCTTGTTGATGATTCATATGTGGCCATCCTACCACTAGCACTTTTCTGGTGCTGTTAGATCACAGTGAAAAAGCACACACACAGCCTCCATCTGCTCCCATAGATCGCCCCACAGCAAGTAACATGTGAACATGTATCAATGCTGGATGTCCTTGGAGATTTTATCCATGTATTTAATCGCAATTATTATTAGAGCCCCCCTCCAAATAGGGAATGCAACACAAAACATACATTAATATGCCAACTTCAAATAGAAACTAAATTTTCCATAGTCTTCCTTAAAAACAGAAAACACCAGTGAAATGGCTACCCTGAGTAAAACATGCAAGATCTTGAAAAGGCCTGTGAAGGCCTTGGGGGTCTTTAGGTCCGCAAAGGAAGGGCTTTGACAAGCCTCTGATGAAAGCTGCTCCCAGAGGTGTGGGGCCACTACCAAAAAGACCTTCTGGCCTTTTGGCAGCAGGCAAGTGAGAAGAACGTCCTTTGATGGCCCTAGAATGTAGGCAGGCTGCTGTGGAAGAAGGCATCTTTCAAGACATCCTCCAGACCAGCTGAGGCATTAAAATTTAAAGACAGGACTTTAAATTGGAATCAGAAATGCTCAAATGTGGCTGCTGCAGCATCGATGTTGCAGGAGCTGACTGTTCGGTGCCATCGGTTTGCAGGCAGCCGTGTCCCTGATGAGGTGCCTTCCGTGTGGTGCGGTATCCACTCTGGGTTTCAGTCTAAAAATGTAAGCAGCTATTCCTGATGCTGAAACCTCCGAAATTCCAGAACCATGGATAGCTCCTTTAAAGGTCAGACTGAAAACCAGGGGGATACCCCACCACACTGACATGACAGCCAGTAACTTCAGCTGCAGTATTATGCATTGGCTGAAACTTCCCAAATATCCTTAAATGTAGCCTCATGCACAGCCTATTTATTGCATATGACAGAAGCCCAGCCTGAACGTCATCAAAGCATGAGCAATCCAGGCGAGATATTTGGGACTTTCTACACCTAAACACAAACGTGCAATCAATGAGAATCATAATAAACAGCAGCATGTGCTTTCTTTCTGACCCTCTTAAAGCACCAGCTCCGAGCCAATGTGTCCTATGCAGCTCTCCCTAATGATCTCAGAGAGATGCTTCAGAGAAGGCTGGGAGATTTAGAGCGCCAGCTTTTGAGCAAAGTTGCAGAACTGGAGAATGAGAAATCCCTGCTCCATAATGAGACGTCCACCCATCGGCAAAGGACTGAGGCAGCCTTGAATGCCCTTCTGGAAAGAGTTTCCGAGCTTGAAAGAGGTAAGCACCAGCGCCAGTCTTACGCCCTCCTCCTAGAATGAGCTGCTTAAGAAATGAGGTCGCCAAGGGCTTGTGGCAGGGATCCTGGGGATCCAACATCCAGTGCAGTCCTACAGACCGATGCAGCCGGTGGCAACGCACTGAGCAATTTGTGGCATGGGGAGAAAAATGGCACAGTGTTTATTTCTTCATTCCTCCAGTATTTATTTCTTCAAACACCAATATTGATGGAACTAAAGAAGGGGCCAGTCGTGGGAGTTGGCACCACAGGGAATGCATTTCCGGTGATGCTGCCTTTAATCCCCGGGGCTCCACGGCCCTCCTTCTCTTTGGCTTTTCTGCCTGTTTGCTTCCTCGCGCCAAACATGCAAAGCGCAAAGAGAAGGAGCAGCGGCACCATTGGATTTACCTTGGCTGGTGTATGGATTGGGCCAAGAAGGTGAGAGGCTGAGGCCCTTGGGATGAGGCCATCTTGCCCAAGCCAACCCTCTTGCCACACAAATCGGGAATTAATTATTATTTTTATCTTACTTATTGCAGTATTTATATCCTGCCCCATTTCATAGGCTCTGGGTGGTTTGATCCAGATCAAGGATTAAACAGCTCCAAACATTTCAAGGTGGGGTTTCTTGTTTAGCAATAACTCAATGAAGCAGCAAACAAAAATACAACTTAAATCTATCAGTCCAGATGAATGTTATACTGTTTATTAGCCCCACCAAAATCCATATGAACTGTGCAAACTTTTGAGATCTCTGAACCTCTTAATCAACAAAGAAGTTACAAAAATGAGCTGGGGGCGGGGGAAGACCAGTGAGTCACTGGAGTGCTGATGACTGTATGATCAGAGTCTTGGAGAAAAGGGTCTGCAAGGGTCTGGGGGCATCCAAAGAAGGCTGTAACACAGGGCTGGGCAAGCATCTGTGTGGCTACCCAAATGTCCTGGTCCCTGAGCCCTTCCAGCTCTAGCCAGCATAGTCAGTGGTGTGGAAATGGCAGAGTGATAATCAAAAGCGAATCTATACAACGCAGATGGACAGGAAGGAAATGCTCAGATGTGCAGAGTCTGAAAAGTTCAATTTGCTGTTAATAGTATCTGTTAGTTATCCTCACAGGGATGTTGTGAGAATATAGAGAGGAGGAGTATCATGGAAGCCACCTTGGATTCCTTGCAAGAGGATAAAAGGTGGGATGTCAATGTAATGCCAGCAGGCTGAATGCGCACATTCTCTGTGGTCTTTCTCCCTCTTTCTCTGCCACCTTTTAGCCAGAAGGTTCCCATTTACAGTGCAGAATCTCCGAACAGCAAACAGCTCAATCACACTTGCCCTCCTGTTTTTGTTGTCGGATAACTGACACATCTGCTCCTCAACACATCTGTATCGCCAGTATTTTGCTTTCATCTTCTTTTTGCCTGGCTAAGGGATGTCACTAAATGAGCTGAAATCTGGAGCCCTTGTTCCATAGGGTGTGCAGAGAAGGGATGCAGAGGTTTGTGTCCTGCAGTCCTACGCTGAGAAACTGAGTGGCAGGTCTTTGCAGCACAGAGCAAAGCAGGGCCGGCCCTACCATTAGGCAGAGGGAGACAATGATCTTGGGTGGCAGATGCTGGAGGTGGCTCAGTAGTGGAAGCTCCCTGGCTATTCCCCTCCATTGGAAGACAGAGCAGTGCATGGCCCATGGCTGGTCCAGGGCCCCCCTAAACTAGCCTGCTACTTCAGCGGTGGAGGGGGACACTAGCCCATTGCAAGTGTCGACGCAGTTTCAACTGGAGTTTTTCCAGTAGTCCAGCATGCTTTGCAGGAATCCCAGTAACCAGCAAGCAGCAGCCCATCCATTAGTTACTCATGAGTGATATACTGACTCACAGTATGATCTTGCAGTCTGCTTCCCACCGTAAGCAAGGATATGCCTCCAGGAAGCCCAAAGAGTCTCACAAAAGCCAGAACCCTCTCCTGAAGTTGCTGTCCAGCAACTGGTCTTCACTGAGTCCCATGCAGCCCCTCCGTGACTAACAGCCATCGGTACACTTGCCTCTTCTTCCTTCATGAATGACTCTAATTCCCCTGTAAAGGCATCTCAGCCAAGATCCATCACCACAACTGGTGGCAGTGAGTTTCTGAAGCTATAAGTCTAAGTCATGAGTTTCTGAAGTTACAAGTCTAAGTTATGAGTTTCTGAAGTTATGGATGGACTTCCTGACACAGAGCACAGAATTTTCTCCCATGATGGCCACCAACCAGCCTGGGTGGCTTGGGAGGATAAGGCTACCAATGGCTACTAGGCAGGATGGCTATATACTATCTCCATTGGATGAGGGAGCGTGCAGTGAAGCAAGGATCGGAGGGGCTGTTTTATTCATCATGATCTGCTGGTGGGTTTCCCATGGGCAGCTGGTTGGCGCTTCTGTGAAGACAATACTGGACCAGATGGGCCTTCGGTCTGATCCACTAGGATTCTTCTTATGTTCTTGTAACTTCAGTGATGTGTTATATGTGGAAGTTCTTCCTCTGCTCTGTCCTAAATCTTCTAATAGTCAGTTTTGTTGACAGAGGGAGAGGTAGACAGAGATGATGTCATATCCCTGAAGTCTTCTGGAAAACCATTTCTCCCTTGCCTTCTTCAAAGGAATGAGATGGGGCAGAGTTCTGTTTTGCTTGAAATTCATCATTCAAATGCCACTTTTGTTGACTCCACGGACCTTGAGGCAACCATGTTGTCTCAAATGTGCAACCTTTGCTGTGGATTACTCATGGAGCCACTGGGGGACATGCTTAATCCTAATCATTTAATCAGATCCTTAGATTTAATTACTGGGAAACGGCATGCTTGGCCGGGCTTTGTGTATTTAAATTCCAGGCACACACGATGAGGGAAATGTATCATGAAATGATCTGCATATCCATTTTGTTTTAATGGTAAGAAAGAGCGTGAATTGTTTAAATACAGATTTTTCCTGCATGGTATTTATGGGATTGGCAAGACTGGCCCATACCGTGTTCAGACAGATTAATCAATGTACCTCCACACTCTGCAAACCCAGGCATGTCAAGAAGGTTAAACCCCTGCCCAGAAAAGCAGCATGTTCATATCCAGATATGAGTGAAACGTACGAAAGTTCCTTAAATTACATTTTCAAGTAACGTATAGAGTAGTTCCATGGTCCCCACACAATGTTGGAGGAGTCACAGTGAGTGTGTGGGGACCTTCCACCTGAGTCCACTAAGTGCACTATGGATGCCATCCTATGGGGATGCCCATAGCCAGGTAAGGCAGGTAACTTCTTTTCCAGTGGGGCTTCTCAACCACTGCAGCTTTTCTTTTGAGCTTTGTAAGAGCCATTCCTGGCAAACCTGGTTTGCCGAATCTGGTTTGGGTGTGGGGACCTGATGGATTTCCTTGGGTTGGCATCCCTGACTCTGGCTGCTTTCTCTCTGTCCTAAACCTGCCTTGCACCCAGTGTGCCTGTGGGGGCATCCGGCATGAAGTGAGTCTGCACGATTCTGTCAGACCAGCTTGTGCACATGCTGCCCATGCTCTCCTTCCACACACATGACTCATGAGCGTTCATACTTTGTGCAAAGAAGTTTGCCCTTGGTGCATAGAAGCTGCTAATGTCCCTGAGCATTCAGAGTTTTTGGCTTGGCTTGGCTCGCTTCTTGACTTGGCTCGCTTCTTGGCTTGGCTCACTGCCATGGGAATTCCCTGAATTCTGGCTGGAGGTTTCCACCCCTTGTGCCAATCCCCCCCTCTCCCTGCCTCTAAGCCCTTCTGTGAAGTTACTTTTGCAAGCACAGAGAAGGATCCAGCATGGCGCTTTCCAGTCTAACTGTGCATGGAGAGAAGAATCCATGCATGTATTCCCGACTCCAAGGTTGGTGTGATTTTATGACCATCCTATATAGGGGCCATCGGAATGCTCTGTCCAGCTCTTAGGATTAATCATCTAAAACTCATCCTGTGACTCCATGGAGGTTTTGTTGTCTGAGCAGCAGTCCTGTTATGCCATGATCTTGGTGTGATGGTGTCCTTTCCTTCCTGGATTTTCTTCTAGGAACCAGCGCCTTTAAATCTCCGGATGAGTTCAAGGTCTCCCTTCCACTCCGCACCAATTACCTGTATGGGAAGATCAAAAAGACACTGCCCGAGCTGTATGCCTTTACCGTCTGCCTGTGGCTGAAGTCCAGCGCGTCTCCAGGAATAGGGACACCCTTCTCCTACGCCGTCCCTGGGCAAGCCAATGAAGTCGTGCTGATTGAGTGGGGGAACAACCCCATTGAGCTGCTCATTAATGACAAGGTGATTGCCAGACATTCTTCTCATGAACCTCTGGGCCAGCTGAGGCAGTAGGAGACCTGGTTAGCTGTGTGGCTTGTTCCTGCTCTTCCACCACTTAGTTTGTTGTCGCTGGGAAATCCTTGGCTCAAACAGATGAGCCGAGATGCTCCTCCCAACCAAGTGGGAGGCTTAAGACCTGTGTTCAACCCAGCCTTTCCACCACTGGACACACTGGGTAGAAAAAAAGAGTCACCCCAACTTCCGCCAGTTCTCCCTCCTCACGCTAGGCAAAGAAGAGATCTGCTAGGATTTATGACTGGAGTTAAGACTGGGGATTTGCGATGGGAGAGAAAGGCGGCCTTTCTCTAGTGCCTGGAGGGGAGCTCCCACTCATCTCCACCAGAGACATTAGTCTGGTTTCCTGTCCCAGCCCTAGAGAAAAGGCCGCCTCCCTTTACCACCAAGAGGGGCTGCCATTTCCCTGTGCAGACGGGGCGCGAGCGATGGAGAGATCATTTCACAAAGGACAGCTATGCACATACAGTGGACAATGCCAGTTGAATGCATTTGTATCCTCTTTCCAGGTAGTGTGGAAGTGGCCCACCTTGCTGGAAACCTGCTGACACAGGAGGGGGGCCATTTGAAGGCCCTCCATTTGGAACTGGTCCTATTCCTGAGATATTCATGGACTGTTTCAGGGAACTGATAAAGGAGAAGGCTGACAACAGGTTTTCCAGCACAAGATGTTCCTCGGACAAAGGGCAGCCGCAGAGAAAGCCGTTCCCACATGCCACAGGTGGACCACTACAGGTCCTGGCAGTTCATAGGACAGGGGCAGGGAACCCCTGGCCTGTGAGCTTAATCCAGCCTGCAGAGGGCCGGGCATCATCATCATTAAAATGTCTATGTTTCCTGTAGCCAAAACTCTCTGGGTGGTCTACAGCAATCCTCAAAGAGTCATATACTCAAGTCACCCATCCAGATTCCAACCAGACCTGACCCTGCTTAGCTTCCAAGGTGAGGCAGGATCAGATACATCAGGCTATACAGGCACATCTTCCGTGGGCCATGATCCTTTCTCAAGGTGGGGCTCTGGCGTGGAGGCCACTGGGAACTTGGTGAGGAGGCAGGGAAAGAACTCTCCTTGCCATCCCTAATCTGGGAATCCTGTTACTTTCTTCAGCAATGCCTCTGGAGGGTGGGGTGGTATGTGAAGAGTTGGATTCCCACATATCTTGGACCCCAGAAATGCAGAACTTCTTGCAATGCAGGGCATCAGCTACTCACTGATAAAAGTTAAGGCAAAGGATCGATCCAGGCTGTAAAACTGCAGTTCTTGAATTGCACTGCTACTAGAATAATTCCGCAAAGAGGGGGTTGTTGGCTCAGCTGTTTTAAAATTGGACTGTAAGTCACTTAACTATTGATTGGCCTGTTAAGCAAGTGTCTGAAGTGCACCTCTAGCAGACAGACAGGGGGTGCAGGGGGTGGGAGAAAATGTGATGTGCTGGCGCATTGCAGTGCTCCCATAAACACGGGACTCCTGAGAGTCTTTCCAGCGGGTTTGTAAGAGAGACTGTGCATCCCGCAAAAGTTGTAGTGCTGCATAATATAAGGACACACCGCATAATTTGCCTCCAGGTCCAGGGTCTCACCGAGACTCTGCCCTCAGAGACAAGCCATAAATCTGTAGCCTGAAATGCCTGACCTTGCCTAACCTTGGAAGCTAAGCAGGTTCGGGCCTGGTTGAAATCTGGATGGGAGACTTAAAGTGTTGTGAACTGCACAGAGAGCTTTGGTTTGGCAGTACAGAAATGTGATGATGATGATGATGATGCATTCCTTTTACAACCAGGTATCCACAACCAGCTGTGATATATGTGGAACCGAGGAGATGGCTTTCTTGGGCAGACAATATGGCTTACCTCTTGGAGGCATGCCATAAACTGAGCAGCGGGAGACCATGTGTCAGCCTCCGACTGGATTCTTAACAGGGAGCTGCCGCCAATCCTGACCCCCTGATCAGTGCACACCTGTGATCTCCATGCATGCTGCACTCACACGTCACTTTTAGGGGTGTCCTTCAAGCAGCTTGAACATGATGCTTGAAGAGGCCCTTCAGGCAGATGGTGGAGGATCTTCAGATGTTTGGGACATCAACTCTGAGCATTGCCTTGTTGTCAGGACCGGCTGGGAGCTGAAAAACCAAACCAGCTTTTGGTTCACATATTACCCTATTTTTCTCTCTGTAAGACGTGCCTGACCATAAGACGCACCTAGTTTTTAGAGGAGGAAAACAAGAAAAAAATATTCTGAATCAAATGGGTACATGATCACAGGCACATTCCCCATCACTTCCCCATGGGCTGCACGTCTGACAGACTTACTGCACACACATATTTGCTCTATAAGACGCACAGACATTTCACCTTACTTTTGAGGGGGAAAAAGTGCGTCTTATAGAGCAAAAAATACAGTACTCCTATTCTGTTTGATTCCTTGGCATCCCAGAACTAAATATCACATCTTTCCAGGGCATGAATCTGTATTATCCAACAAACTAGCAGGCCTGGGCTAAGGTGGCCCACTCACAATCAGGACTCTGACCCTTCATATTTTGAGTGGATGGATTTCTTCAATCTAGTGGCCGCCTTGCTGCTGAGTGGAATCCTTCCTTCCAGGGGTTCAAAGGAGCAGTGTGACATGTTACCTCCTTGTGTCCCTTCAGTGCAATCCTATGCATATCTACTCAGAAGTAATCCTTACTGAGTTTGGCTTATTTCCAGGTAACTGGATACAGAATGATGGCCTTGATCTCATGTCACAGGCTGCTCCTTGCATTTCCTTGCCTGGGAATAAACCTCATTTGACTTAGTGGAACTTACATCCGAGTAAACCTGCAAAGGCTTGTGTGCTGCAGAAAACTAGCCAGGACTGTGCCTCAGTGGGAGGGTATCCTTTCCCTGAGTATGATCTGAGTCTTGAAAAATCTGTTGCTTTTAAACAGCGATTTTTGAAGTCAAGACAAATTATTACTCGGTCCCTATAGAATAAATTACCAGGTTCTTAAATTCTGTGATAAAAGGAAGGACTTCTTCACACTGTGCATAGCTAACTATGGAATTCACTTCCATAAGAGGTACAATGACCACCAATTTGGATGTCTTTAAAAAGGGGTTGGAGAGCTTCACAGAGAAGGCGATCCACTTCTCAAGTCTTAATGGCTGAGTGCTACCTCACTCTCTGAGTCAGTAGGCATACGTACACGCTGCTGGGGAACATGGGTGGGAGGGTGCTGCTACACTCCTGCCCTGCTGGTGGGCTCCCATGGGTGGTGGATGGAACAGAACGTTGGAGTAGGTGGGCTCTCCGTCTGACCTGGCAGGGCTCTTCCAATGTTCTTCAGCTGGCCGGCCTCTCCCAGGCGCCGCGAGATTCCTGCTCACTTCTGCTGTTGCCTTCATGCAGGTGGCCCAGCTCCCTCTATTCATCAGCGATGGCAAATGGCACCATATCTGCATCACGTGGACAACGAGGGACGGCATGTGGGAAGCTTTCCAGGATGGAGAGAAACTTGGCACGGGGGATAATTTAGCTCCTTGGCACCCCATTAAACCTGGAGGAGTCCTGATCCTTGGTCAGGAGCAGGTGAGCCATAAGGGAGAAATCTCAGGTTTTAGAAAATCCACTCCAATCTTTTCCCGAGGCAGCATGTGCCTGCAGTAGCTGGGACCTCCAATGTGGATGGAGACTATTCCGGGCAGCACAGGAAACGTTAAAGGCGCTGTCCATGGTGCTGAAACTGGGTTTGGTGGGAATGGGCTTTAGCACTGTGGGTAGCACTGTACATGAAAGTTCAGATTGAAACACACCCACTGTCATAGGACCTCCAGCTTTTACTGGCCAGAGCTTCATGCTAAAATATGCTGGGACAGGGGAAATTTGACTCTGTCACCTTTTGCCTTTGGCACTGCCCACCCGCGGAATACAGCCCCTAAAGACCTCTCTGGAACGGAATTAGGCCCTTGGGCTGAAAGGGGTTTGATGTCCCTGAGTGAGGAAATGGGCTGGAGCCTAAGAACTTTTTGTGACATCTCCGGGTTCGTCTGGGACAGAGTCTCTGAAGCCCCGCAGAGCTGCTGCCAGTTCACATAAGTGATACCGAGCAAAATAGACCAAGAATCAGATTCCCAGTTGAGAAAATTCTTCTTCCTGGTCAATTATGGCTGTTAACAGTTACAGTGCCATTGTCTTGATGTTTACTCAGAACTAAGTCCCACTGATTTTTTTTCCACATTGACCGACTCAACCATCTCAATTTTTAAAGGACTAACAAAATCAGGTGAGGATATTTAACTAATCCAATCTGTGGTTGTTCCTCCTCCTCCTCTCTCTCTCTCTCTCTCTCTCCTCTTTCTCCTCCTCCTCCTTCTTCCCTTAAGGATACTGTTGGAGGAAGGTTTGATGCAACTCAAGCCTTTGTTGGGGAAATGAGCCAGTTCAATATATGGGACCGAGTCTTAAAGCCTGAAGACATCATGAATATTGCTAACTGCTCCACCAACATGCCCGGCAACATCATCCCCTGGGTTGACAACAACGTGGATGTGTTTGGCGGGGCAGCCAAGTGGCCTGTGGAGACCTGTGAAGAGCGACTGCTCGATTTATAGCCATGCCTATTTCCCATCCAAGTGCCCCATTTTTATTAAGACAATCTCTCATCAGGTCTGATGTTCTTATGCCCCTTGGTCACCTCCCTGCATTATTACGATTATTTTTAAAATAATTCCATGCTAAACTGCCAGGGTGCAAATATATATAAATTCTGGGTGCGAGTTTCTCCAGGAACGTCTGCACCAGCTGCATTGAAATGAACGGCAGATGCAAAAGAACATCTTCGTGCATCTTTGATGCCTTCTGGTGGAGCTCCTGCAGAAAACATTTGTGGCTGATGAGAGCTGTGGTGTGGCTTGCTGACATGAGTTTTTGAAATGGGTGACCTCTTGAGTGGCATTTCCCACCGTAGCTCTGCTGTAAAGCTCATTGCGATTCATTTGGAAGAATCCTCATTTGCTTTGGTTGTTTTTGGAGCTGCAGTCTGGAGCTGTAACCCATGCCTTGCCTTGCACAAATATTTTGCCCCTTCCTAGCGGTAGAACGCACCCCCTTCTATGCACCCCATTCTAACAACACATGGTGTCAAATAAAGCACAAACATTGCAGGGGTTCTGTCAAAGGACTTGCACACAACCGGTTGTGATGGATTAGATTTGCCCTACACCAAGGCAGCCCTGTGTTTGCTGAATGTGTGAATTCAGGGCTGGGGCATTTGCAGGGGAGAAGCAGCAGAGGCACAGAGCTGTGGTTGAGCACTCTTCTGCCCACCCATCCCCTCTGCAACTTTCTCCCCGCATGATTCCTTCTTTCCCTGCCAGGCATATCTCGCTTTCTCTCTCCCCACCTTGTGCTTCCCCCTTGGCTTCTCTCTGGTCTCAGTGTCTGATGGAGTTGACAGCAACATGAGTTGCAGGAGCTGGGGGAGTAGAGCGCAGACGAAGAAGATAAAGCCCATTTCTTGCTTCTCTTCTGAAAATACCCACCTGAACCTCATACTCGGCTTAGGAGGAAAACTCAGGGTTGGGCAGTCTGTGCTTCTTAACATCTCGCTCTAGCCAATGTGAGGGCTGGCTTGAAGGTATGTGAGGCACCTACAGCCATGTTGTATTTCTCTCTTGCTCTCTTTCTCTCTCTGTGTGTTGGGGGGTTGTTGCCCTCTTTTTCCAACCCAGGTAACATCTGTTGGCTCTAAACATCACTGATGGTGCCCCTTCTCCGTTCTGTGGAGCAGGTGCAATATGGACTCATGGACGTAGGAGTGTGCTGGGAACCCAGCATAGAAAGGCTATCAGAAGCTTTCAAAAGGGGTGGGGGCTTGGTAGCTATTAGAGAATGCAGAGGTGGCCCACGGCATAGTCCTTCCTGTGTTGTACCCATTTCAGACTGCAGGCACCATTTCAATGGCTTCAATAGTTCACTGTGTCATGGAATCCCAACTTTGGAAAGGTGGCTTATTAGGACGATCCGATCTAGCTTGGCTGTTTCTCTTGGATGGTAGATTTTCAAAGAAGGCTGCGTTTGTGGTGCTGTTGTTATTCTTTTACATGTGAGCCATCAAACCTGTGCCAGACCAGATGGTCCAGACCAGAGCTGGCTACAGCATACACTTTTCCAGCCAACTGCCTAGAGCTCAGACACGAAGGGCAGGATAAAATAGACTTGCTCAACCTAGCAGCTTCTAGGTGTGTAGACCCACAACTCCCATAACCCCCAGCTAGCAATTAGGGGAATTGTAGTCTTATGCATCTAGAACATGCCAAGTTGGAGAAGTCTAGCAAAAAGTGACATATGGATATACGCTTTTGTTTTATTGGAATCCTGGTCTTAATCTGAAATCGGTGGTTACTTAAGGCAGCTCTCCATGCTACTTGCATCTTGCTGTTATCTCTGACCAGGTTCCCTAGTGGGACGGGAAGAGCACACAGGGAATCCCTGTTGTTATCTTTGATTGGATCCTTGTCTGCTGAAGAAACCCAACAAGGTTTTGTGGTTTGGACTGGGGAGCCTGGAAGGCAGGATTAGGGCCACAGATCTGGATGTTCCGCCTTAATATACTTTGGTTACAAGATGTGGATTGAACTAAACAATCAGGTACATTAAAATTTCAAGGGGACTCTCAACGATCATATCATTAACAGCCTCACCCTGATTTTGCTGTGTGGCCACAATTAAGATAAAACTGGACCGATCATTTGGAATCAGCCTTAGAATTGCAAAAAATGTGGAGATCAGCTTACCCCTTTCTCCTTGGGACTGTATTTCCAGTTGCCAAGGACAGAGCCACTGTAAACTACTCCAAAGTAAGCAGCTGTACCATGGCTTACTTTAGAGTAAATCCCACTGATTACTGTGGGACATTCATCTGCGCAAACAAGGGTAGGATGTGTTGGAAGTCCTGGAGAAACAGGTCTCAAAGCAATATTGCCTTGCTCCTTCCACCGTTCCAGTCACTTGTTGTCCTTCTAAAGTCCTCTCTAAGCCTCTAGTTCCTATGCTTCAGCTGCCCTTTCTTTTCAAAAAGCACTTTTGTGGTTGTTACACTGCAGTAACCTTGTCTTAATACCGTATCATGAAGGCCCTTAAAAAGCAAGATATGCACTACCGACATTGCAAAGCATTGCTATGACCAGGTCTCAGCCGGCTTCTTTCCATTTTGTGAAGAAAATGCAGTGCAGTGGAGTCAACCAGGTGATGCAAACCTTTTCTCATTGCAAACTTGCATAAAGTATTCGCTCAAGGGTGAGCAACCTCCGCAAGCTCAGGAGTTATTTTGGCCACCCAGAACCAACTGCCCGTAGGATCTGGTCCCTGGTGCACCCTGAAGTAAGTGTGTATATACATAGAATCATAGACTCATAGAATAGGAGAGTTGGAAGGGGCCATGAAGGCCATCAAGTCCAACCCCTGCTGTTGCAGGACACCAGTTTACACCATCTCACTCAGGTGGCTGTCCGGTTTCTTCTTGAAGTCTGGTTTCTTCTTCTGTCCGGTTTCTTCTTCTTCTGTCCGGTTTTCTTCTGCCCACAACCTCTCCAGGCAGCTCGTTCCACCATTGTATTGCTCTGACAGTGAGGAAGCTCTTCCTGATGTCCAGCCTGAATCTGGTCGCTACTTGACTTGATTATTCCGTGTCCCACGCTCTGCCATCAGCAAGAAGAGATCTTGACCTTCTTCTTTGTGAGAGCCTTTGAGGTCCTTATAGAGGGTTATCTTATCCCTACTCAGTTTTCTCCACCCTGTGGCACTCCGCAAATTACCTCCCTCCAATCTGAGAAGGTGCCACTGATGAGCACCCTTTGTGATCCACCTAATACTTTTTCTATCTGGTCTAGTTTTTTGCCAATTTGCTTATCAGAATGTCGTGTGGCAACTATGTCAAAAGCTTTGCTAAAGTCTAGGCAGATTATGTCCACAGTGTTTCCTCTGTACATCTGGGAGGTTATCCAGTCAAAAAGTGAGATTAAATTAGTCTGACAAGATTTATTTTTGATAAATCCATGTTGGCTTGTATTAATCACTGCATTTTCTTTAAGATGCTTGCAGATGGATTTTTTAAATAATTTGCTCCAGAATTTTTCCAGGGATTGATGTCAGACTGACTGGTCTGTAGTTTCCAGGTTCACCTTTTTTCCCCTAGGGACAATGTTAGTCCTTCTTCAGTCATCTGGCATGTCTCCTGTTTCCAAGATTCATCGAAGATACTAGCCAGTGGTTCTGAGAGTTCTTCCACTAGCTCTTGCATGGCTCTGAGATGGAGTTCATCGGGCCCTGGAGACTTGAATGGGTTTATCCCATCTAGGTCTTCCTTGACCATTTGTCTGTCAGTCCTGGGCTACCATCTCTCACTTTCAGCTTGTACTTCATCTCGGTTGTAGATTTCCTTGTGGGAGAAGACTCAGGCGCAGTAGGAATTGAGCACCTCTGCCTTTTTGACATCTGTTATCACTCTGCCATCTACTTTAAGTAGCTGGACACTCTTGTCTTTCTCATGTCTTTGTTCTGGATGTATCTGAAGAAGGCTTTCTTGTTGTTCTTAGCATCCCTTGCCATCCTCAGTTCATCCCCTGCTTTAACCTTCCTGATGCTGTTCCTGAGATTCCTTGCTATTTGCTTATATTCTCCCTTCATGGCCTGGCCCTGCTTCCAGTTCTGGTACATGTTCTTTTTTCCTTTCAGGCTGTCACTTAACTGTTTGTGGAGTCACATGGGTTTCCTTTGCTGGATTCTACACTTTTGTCTTGATAGAATTGTTTGTAGTTGTGCTTGGAGAATCCTTTTCAGGATTTCCCACCCCTCTTGGACTCCTTTTCCTTGAAAGGTGTGTTGCCCTGGCACTTCACTTATCATTTTTCTGAGTTCGCTAAAGTTGGCTTTCCTGAAGTCCAGGATCTGTGTTTGGCTTCAGTTGCCCACAGTTAGCTGAATTTGGGCACTCTGTGGCCGGGATGGGCACCATTCTCTCTGTATAGTTTCACTCTATTTCAGAAATCCCCATGGAGTACCGCCCACCCTTGTGTTGTGTGCAAAATATGCCTTGGGCGCACACATGGGAACTGTCCCAAAACAGCTGACCATGGGCAGGTTCTGCTCATGACAGTGGAGGCATATGCACTACGACCATCCAAGTCAATTGGGCCCTTTAGACTGTGATTCTGATGACTCTTGCTGAACTAGGCCAGCAGAGGATCTGACTGCCAGTCTGTCTGTTGTCTGCCTGTCTGTCCATCTGTCTGTCCGTTCCTCTGTCCGTCTGTCCCTCCATCCATCCGCCCGCCCGCCCGTCCCTCCCTTTTCAGTGCAGTTCAGTTCCGTTATTACTGGGTGCTCAGGCTAAGATTTAGTGATTGTATTGGCAAGCCATGCAGGCTGATGAATGTATTGGAAGTAATTTCTTGGGGTTTGTGCTGGAAATATTCCCAGGCCTTCTTTTACTACTGATTTGTTGATGCCTGTGTCTCAGAGCGGCATATGTGGAGGGCTGGAAATTGACCAGAACATTTAAAAGAGAAACAAAACACAAAATCCTCTTCTGGCCTCTCTTGTGCTGTTTGCAGCAGCTTGATCAGATTAAATGAATTGGGGAAGAGGAGTGGATTCCCCTGCAGAAGCCTGCAGATTAAGTGGCCAGGAGATTGGCCACAAAACCAGAGGGTGCTTTGCATCCCATAAATATGAGTTCAAATTCCCACTGGGAGACCCAACAAACAGGCCATATAGGTTGCTTATTCAATCTGGAGATTTCAGTGTGGCCCTCTGGGACCTGAAGGACAGCCACCCACCCAGGGCTCTTCTTTGTGGTGGGTTGAAGAGTCAACAACAAGCTCTCCAGGGTTAAAGTCCCACAGCTGGCCCCTGCTCATTTAATAGAGCCTTCCCCAAACCCAAGTCCCAAGATGTATTGGGCTCTAGCTCTTAAATTCCTCAGCCAGCCAAGCCAGACATCATGCTGGGGAAAGCTGTTCAATAGGTCCAGGACATGGTGAACCAATTGATAGCTATGTGCACCCTTAGTCATTTTATGCATTCAGTCGAATCAAATCAAATTCCTGGATGGATCTACTTGGTTTGAAGATTCCTCAATGGAAAAAACACAGCACCAACCAAAAAAAGCCTCTTTGCACATAGAAATCCAACAGAACCAGGTCAGCTACACCCATTCTGTCTGTCATAAAAAGTTGGATTCAGATGTAGAGTAACTTAAGCCACATTGACTTCAGTAAGTCTAGCTGAAGTGTAAGTAGGTTGGTATCAAACCTGAAGTAGCTGGCTTTGTGTTTTGTTTTAATGAGGAGTTTTCTCTTAATTTGAGAATAGTTTCCCCCAACTGGGAACCCTCCAGGTGTTTTTGGAGTTCAACTTCCAATGTCCCCAGTAAGTGGTCAAAAACATCTGGAGGGAACCAGGTCGGTGAAGCCTGTTGGAAAACATCCAACGTCTTCTCATTCACAGAAACCTTCTCCAACTCAGCTCCAAATGTTCTGGACTTAATTTGTTGTCATCAGTCACCTCTCTTATCATTTGCCATATTGGCTGAGCTTGATGGGAGTTGGAGTCCAGAACAGGTGAAGTGCACCAGGTTGGGTAAGTCTGAAATAGATGAATGGGTGGGCAAGTTGAAGTGGGTGTTCTGAAACACACCCACTCTCTCTCTCTAATACCATCTTCACAATCCCACAATCCTTGGTCCAATGGCCCATCCAGTTCATTTCAGTGGCAGAATAGGGCTAAGCTCCTTCAGAGCTTTTCCCCCTGCTACTTTCAGGTTGTTTTTTTAAAATCTATATTTTTCAGAGTAGTTTTTACTTCCAGTTTGCTTTAAAAAGCCTTGAACAAGTACGTGCCAAAGTTAAGGATATTGTTGTCATCCTTCTCCCCTTCCCTACCCTGCCCCAAGAACGATTGTGCTCA
Organism: Varanus salvator macromaculatus; assembly: GCA_023646645.1. NCBI lineage: Eukaryota > Metazoa > Chordata > Lepidosauria > Squamata > Varanidae > Varanus > Varanus salvator. Next base: position 7,701,070 of record JAIXND010000852.1, on the reverse strand, counting down.
ATTCACTGGGCTGTTTTGCAGGCCAGCGCCAAAAGTAGGCATGATCAGGCACCAGTTAAGGGGTCTCAGCTCACCAGAGCCCACTGGCAAGAGTGTTAGACGTTCTCCTGCCTTTCACCCTGGACTAGACCACAGTGGTGGTGAGAAGTCTCAAGAGAAGCTGCAGCCCACTTTCTCCATGACAATCTGCCTGCGAAGTGCAGCAAAGATGAGGAAGTCGTGCTGGTGACCTTGGAGGTGACAAGGTCGAGGCAATGAAGGAAAGGTCCCACTGGCAGTGTCTTGCCCACTGGCCTTCAAAAACCTGGAGCTGACCTCAGCTTCTCCTGTGCAAGTCCCATCAAAATGAATGGGCACACACATCTGTACAACTACTGTTCATACCAGTAGGGCTTGTCCAGGAGAACTTTCTCTAGGGTGGTAGCTATTACTTCTTTCATCTCGTTCCATTTTTTAAAGTGTATATTTTAAAAATGGACCTCTCCCATGGTGGTTCTCTGTGCTTAAGGAATAATTTCTTTAAAAAGAAACCAAAATGCAGCATATTGTTCTTTTGTTCTCGTATGACGTCTGTAAGCCCTGAGCTGATTTCTGAAGGTGTTTTTAACTTTATTTATTTTTTTAAAGATGTTGCAAATATGGCTGGCTTTTGTTTTGCTTTTTTGGCATCTGGTGACTATTTGGCTTGTGGCACTAAGAGAACTTACATGACGTACTGGGGAAAGATACTTTTTATGATTTTAGAGAAAATCAATTTTAATGATATCACAAATTTATAAGATACCATATTTTATTTTTCATATCTGGATTGTATGGAGCTCTATTCTAGTGACTGTATCATTTGTAGGAGAAAGTTACATATTTCCATGAATATGTAGTATGGTGTTTTAAAAAATAAAAATAAAAAACTTGCACTGTTTATTAAATCGCCTTTGTATTTCTTTTTTTTCTTTTCTCCTTCCATTTTTTAATTTTTTCCCTTTTTTTGACAAAAAACCCAACCATAAATACAATACAGCATAACAATAATAATATAACATCACAAAAACACAATAATAAAAAGTAAATGATAACGTGCCCCCACCGCCCCAGAGATCAATGCTACCACCATTCACATACTATAACGATTAATAATATATAATATACTTCAATTATTTCCATATCCCCTCCAGAAGTTCATATAATCTTGACTGGGTTTACAGCCTTTGCCTTCTATCAGTACTGCTTTTACAAAATCTTCCCAGATTTCATTATATTTATTTGCTTTCATTAACCCTCTTTGTATTTCTGGGGAATGCTGGTGAATTCCCGTACTCTTACTCCGCCCTGGTGCCTGCATTCCATGCTAAGAAAAGACTGTCCCAATCATTTATATGAGGTGTCCTTAACAATTTTCCGTGGGCAACTTGGAATTTTAAGGGAGCTGCGGATGCTCTTAAGAATGGCTGACTTGGGACAGGGAGTCTTGTCAATTTGCTGAATCCACATTTTTCCATATAATTCGTTGTCAAATACTTAGACACCTTCCCTCAGTTCTCTGTTGTATATGTAGGATGAGAGATGCACATTTGACAGTTTGAGAGACTGTCCCTGGCACCATCACAATATGGCTGGTGTGGGAGGTACAAAGAACGAATAACCTGCCCCAAAGCTGAAGAACAAGACTGAGGTGGGGGTTGAACCTGAACAGATGGATAACACCTCTCACCTCACACTGTTTAGCACCATTAGGAAACTATTTCAGATCAATTCCAGCTGTCTGTAAGAAACCGTGTTACTTTTAGAAACAAGTGGGTTGGTCGGGGCATCTTCATGTGTGGTAAGAGAAGCGTCTGGAGGCACCTAACAGCTCACAATCATTGGCATCAGCCTTAATGTCAGACAGCAGGGACTTTAGTGAGTGGGTCGCCCTCCCCCCTAGTGCCTTTCAAGAAGATGAAGATGAAAAACTGCTAATTGCAGAGTGTATTGGGATAAAGCAGGCCATCCAGAACAGCCTGGTGATATAGCAGGAGTACTGCAGAGGTCGTTAGCAAAAGACAATTCATCTAGTTAATGAGCCAGCTAATGAGAGATAGAACGTACTGCTCAAATCAAGACATTGATTCCTAACCAAATCCATCTCCTCCTTTCCCAACCAAAAGGAGACGGCTCCACCCTCAGGGAGGGCTGTCCTTGTTGTGGGCCAGACAACACTTGATTGGCCAGCTCACCTGACCTGGTGTCAAAGGTCCAGACTTATTCATCCCCCACTGGGCACAGTCCTTACATGTTTAGTCAGTAAGAAGTCTTGACATCTAGGAGCATTGCAGCCAACACTGCCAGCTGGGAATTGTAGTACCACATGGGAAGAGGGATGTGCCCTAAACCAGGGCTGATGGCTTGGTGCTCACTGGCCCCAGTGTGTCCCAGACACTTCTCCTGAAGGTGAGCTTCAGGGGCAGACTGGAAACTGATGTTCTGTCCATCACGTCTGTTGCTGGCTTCTGCTTTAAGTATTTAAGTACATAGAATCAGACAATGGGCTCTTTTTGTTGATTTCACAGAATCCAAAGCTAGTCCATTCTTCATCCAAATCACCCCAAATAGAAGTTTCCTTAGACACCAATAAATATTTTTTTTCTAAATTTGATGGTCACATGGGGGCTGATTTGGGGGCTGGCGTGTGCATGAGAAGGGCAAGTGAGCCCATTCCTCCCTGTATGGCGGTGAAGCTTGGAACAATCCTTTCGGGTGCATCTATCCTGAAAGGGATTGCTGAGTTAACGGGGCTCTGACCTCAACTGGGGCTTCCTCAAATGGGAAGGGGAACATTGGCCCTTTTCTCTTCAGCTGTGTCCTTCCTCACCCCATAAACACACACACACACAAACACACACACACAGAGAGAGAGAGAGAGAGAGAGAGAGAGAGAGAGAGAGAGAGAGAGAGTCAGTCCACCACTCAGCTTAGAAAGAAACTTCTATTTGTCCCAATGGACAACTTGCTCTTGTAAATAAATCTGGAGCCCTGGAAGATAGTTTTGGGGTCCAGGAATGGCACAGTGTCTGCTTGGATGAATGAAGAGGAGATTTGATGGGAACTCTTCTTTTGGCCAACTCCTTCTCTTCTCTTCTCTTCTCTTCTCTTCTCTTCTCTTCTCTTCTCTTCTCTTCTTTCAGAGGACAACTTCTGCTAAACCTGAAACTCAGATCCCAGAGTGCAGCCCTCTGGCTTTTCCTAAGGCATTTGCAAAGATTAAGAGCTAAGCGTTCACAAAGGACATCAAGAGAAATATTGATACGGCGCCTTTCAAGGTATGACGTAGCTTTTCATTTAACCGTCCTTTGGAATCTGATTTCATGTGAGAAAGCCGAAGTTGGATTTAGGATGATGGTTAACAGAGCCTCCTTTATCCCAGGGGAAAGGCTCATATAGAATTCTCTTAAGTGACAGAAGGGCTTCCTCAGAAAAGGGGGAGCAGTGATTTGCGCAGGAAGGACAGGGTGTTGCAAACTAAAGCTAGCGAGCTTGCGGTTCCAGGAGGACCTCTTAGGGACATCTTAGATTTTTATCATCCTTGGCTCCAATGAGTGGAGAGGAAGAACCCTGAAGGAGTGGGCCAAAGGTGTATCTCATCCAGGTCTCACAGGGACCACAACGTAGAAACCCACCTGCAGGACTCCAGCATAGGACCACCATCCTGCTCTGGTTTCCTAGCAACAGGTCTTCTCCGGAATATGATGGAGAGCTCTAACATGTCTCTTGCTGCATCAGACTGCCAAAAATAGCCCGCTGGGGGCAAACTTGGGAACCGGATCCAACCCTTCCAGAGTCTACAGCAAAGCTGGGATTTTTTTTGGCATGCCAGTTTGGCTCACAGGCCACTGCTACTGCTAACACTAAGCTCAGCCCTCAGAAATAGTTGGGCAATTTCTCTTCTCCAGTCCGTTCCTTGGTTTTCTGCACCCCACAATTTCTCTTACCACAAATAGGGTGGAGAACTCTAAGAAGCCAGTTGTTCCAACCTCCTTCCCCAGACCTAACCCTCACTCCCTTAAAGACCCATTGAAAAGTCTGGAAGACCTCCCCCATTTAAAAAACAAACAAACACTGAAAGGCATCTCCCAGGGCCCACCTACTGGCAGGAAAAGCTTTGAACTAAAATGTGCTGATGTTTCTAGTCATCTGACCTGCCTCCAGCCCTCTCACTCTGCCTATCCTGAGTCAAAACCCTCAGGGCTTCAAGTATGCCAGGCCAGAAGTGGCAGGTGGGATCCATCAACAGATGCTGCAAGGCCCATTCTCCTACAGGCCCTGACTCCTCCCTTTCCTACACAATGAAAGCCTTAACAGGACAACTCTTTGGACCTCACCCTTCTGTCCAAGGGCTTGTGCAGCAGGCACTGGTGGGATGCTGGCAGACAGGGGAGCGGATCTGGTGCTGAGGCCAGGCTTGGGGTCTCAGGCTTTGGGGAGGGGGCGTCTGGTTGCTCGGATTCAGACCGTTCTGCCATGGTGCTTTGGATGGAAGTCTCCTTCATGGGCACCATCAACTCTTCAACCTCAGGAGCCACAGCTCTGCTCAATTCCCGGGCTGTGACACTGTCCACCTTTGGGCAAGTTTGGCTCCACCGGGCTAAATGGTGATGTTGCAGAGAGCAACTTCAAGAAGCAGAAGCTTTGGAGGCAGTGCTAAGAAGCCGTGCTTTCCATCCTAGCTGCGAAGGAAAGGAACAAGAAGATTCGGTGGGTCGCAGATCAGCAACCCTCCCTCTCTCTTACTTGTTTCTCCTTGCTCTATTGTTTGACAGAGTTGTGAGTTGCCTGTGTCCTACATTTTCTTCTCGCTGAATTCCAGCTTAGCTAGGAGAACGATTGAATTAATTCCACTGCTGGAAAATGCAAAGTTCGCTTCAGTTTTCCGTGTGCTGCTCCCTTGTCCCACACAAACACATTACTGGCGTGCTTTGATGAAACCCATAATGTGATTTGATCTGGTTGTGTGCGCATGCCTGGTGTTTCATGGATAAGAACGTGCATTCCTGCACATTAGTAAACACTTATGTATGTGCACACACATGATGCCTGAAGCAGCTTTATGTACATCTCCGTTTGCTTTGCTCTTCTCAATGTTATCAAAGCGCAAAAGTGCACATAAGTCTTGCCAAAGCTCTGCCTAACTGGAGAACATGATTTCACGCCATCCCAATCACTTTTCAAAGTTTGATCAATACATACTTGCTGGTTGGGAATGAGGAAAAGGGAAACAGAGAAATGAGCAGAAGGAACAAGAGACTCACAGTGTTGTCAGCAGATTTCGGCAGTGGCTGGTGGCTCTGATGTCCATGGAGTGGTGTATCCACTCCAGGATTTAGTCTGAAGGTTTAAGAAGGCATCCATGGTGTTGAACCCAACCACAAAATACGTTGGGATCTATGGATGGAATAGCTCACTTTGAGGAATCCGTGATATGTGTGCAGCTGCCTTTTGTGGGACATCACTGAACACAATGGCAGTTTCTTGGCGATGCACCTTCAGGTCCTAGACTGACCGCACCCTTCCTGGTCGGCCACTAAATCCTAGACAGGAAGGTCTATAAAGGCTTTCTTGTTGCTAGAGCAAATTTTCCTGTGCTTTGTTGCCTTGTGGTTCCTTTGTTTGCTCTTTGTCTCTGGTTTGCCTCTTTGTTGAGCTTGCTGGATTGCCCTCCACTTCTGACTTGCTCTTTGGTCCTTACGTGTGGTGTGCTTCACAACTTTTCTTTCCGGTTTGCCCTTTAGCCCTGACTTTTGGCTTGCTCCTAGTTCTCTGCCTCCTGGTTTCTCCCATGATTCCAGGTTCTTCTCACGCTGCTACTGAGCCCTGAGAACTATTCAGGCATAATGCGGAGGTTGAAACTAATATAAAAAGGGCAAGCAATTGCTAGCGGATTCCTAAGCAAACTTTGGGAACAAGTCCAAAACTTGGGGAGACAATCAGATGGGGAGAGTCTTGGGAGCAGGCCTGCTCTTCCTTTTAAATGAGTTTAAAAAAAAATCAAAATAGCTGGCCCCAAACAGCTTTTCCTTTAACTCCATTGCTTTGTTTTTATCTGTGAAGTTTTCTGACTGCTGTCTGTGACTTTAAAACTCTGTTTAGCCTTGAGGCAGAGTCTGGTGTGTTTTTGATTAGTTCTTTGTGCTGCTGCTTCCTTTGATATGTGCCAGAGCCACTAAGCAGGGTCGAGAAAGTATTTTTGTCGATGCTTTCTCTGCAGACTGGTGTGGTCAGGCAGAGTACAATATGTTTTTTCCTCTGCTTTCATAGTAGATCGGGAGAACCTGTGTTGGAGCATCATCTGAAGACTGGAGCGGTGTGCGCAGCCGTCTGATTATGACCTTCACGCTTGCATGTTGGACTGAAAGCCAGGCGCTGAAGGCCGGGCCTACAATGGAGGTTTCTGGGTAACCATGGCAGCCTGGCTGAAGAACGCAGAAGCTCTCTGGAGGCCATGGCACATGGCCACACGGGCTGAGCTTATGGACAAGTAAGGGAGGATGGGGCGGCTTGGAGGGAAGCAGTGAGGGCCCTCACCTTCCACGTGCTTGCTCAGGAAGTCCGCCTCGGCACCGCCGGGGGCATCAGCTGCTCCTGCGCCATCATGGGGACCACTTGCTTGTTGGACAGGAGGAGGGCCAGAGAGTGAGGGGGCTGCGGCAACCCCAGCCCCTCCTTTTCAGCTCCAGGTTTCTGGACCAGGGTGAGAGGCAGGCAAGCAAGCGGGTTGTGAGGGGGAAGAGGAAGTCCAGCTCTCGCAGGCTCTTGCCCTTGGGTGTTGGGATGAGAAGATGGCTGCTTCGGGATTTTCCTCTCAGAGGCTGCTGGCTGGACCTGAGAGGACTCAGAGTCAGGATCTGAAAGGGGACTGGGGAGGGCTGCTGAGACGCTGGGAGGAGAGAAGAGGAGACACATATCTCAAGGCCAGGCTCCCAGGTGGGCAAGGAAGTCTGGGAATAGCCAAGACATACAGGTGGTGGGAGAGCAGGCCTCAGACACAGACCAGGCAGCCCCGGCTCTTGCGCCCACGATGCTTTGTCAGCAATGAGCGATTGCCATGCAGTGGGTTGTTTCCAGAAGCCCCTCCCGAAGGGCTGGGGGGGGGGGAAGGCACGCTCATAAGGGGAGTGAATACTAGATGGGTTCAACAAACCACTCTGTGCATGCTCAGAGAGTCGTTCTGGGTGTGTTGTGCTTCTGCTCAGTAAGCAATGCTTTGCAAGGAAGAGGAAAAGATCCGTGGCTCTGAATGTGCGAAGGGGGAACACACGCTCCTGACATGGGGCCCTTTTGCCATATTATGATTTTAGCACCAGATTTTATCATTTGTACTTTATTTAATTATGTTTAAATTATTTTTATTTTTAAACATTTTTTGGAATCAGTGCAGTGAAGAGCCATGAGGATGGTGGCTGGTTTGCAGGGTGAGCCATGTGAGGAGAGACTGAGGGAGCTGGGTCTCCTCAGCCTGGAGAGGAGGAGACTCAGAGGGGACCTGTTAGCAATGTTCATGTGCCATGCAGAGGTGGATTGAGACCTGTTTTCCCCTGCAATGGAGGAGGGCAGGATGTGTTCCAATGGAGCAAAGCTCAGGGAACTGAGATTCAAGGTGGATGCCCAGAAGAACTTCCTGGTGGTTAGGACCCCGAGGGTGTGGAATGGGCTTCCATGGGAGGTGGTTGAAGGTGAGGGTGTTCAAAGATAGGCTGGACGTGCACATGGTGGGCATGTTGTGAGTGGAGTTGACTGAAGCCAGGGGTCAGACTAGATGGCCCAGGAGACCCCTTCTGACTCACTCTGTTTCTGTGTTCTGTGTTTACTCAGTTTAATTCATTGATTGTTCCATTTTATGTCGCTTTTCATTACTGATTTTATTTCTCTTGTTGGCTTTTTTATTATACATTGTTTTAAATGTATTCTGAATTGCATTGTTTGAACTATTGTAGAAACATGTCATGAGCTCCCCAGAGAGCCTTATGGCCAATGGGTTGGCATGTAAGTCAAATGGATGGATGAATGTGGGACCCCAGCAAGCATCGGCCCTGCCTAATGCCTGATGCTGTCCCTGGAGGACCTGGAGCAACAGGGACGGACACATAAGCTGTCCTGTGGCCACCACCTCTCTGCTGAAAATGCTGCCTCAACTGGGCATTTTAGGCTCAGCCATTCCAAAGCCAAACTGGAGCATTGCTTTGCACAATAGGAAGCCAAGACACGCAAGCATGTAACTAGGTAGCAGTCCATTGGGGCGTCCAAGGTTCGCTTGCTTCATAGCCACCAGATGATGGCTTGGAAACGAAGCCCAGCTTTCTCCACCTGGCTGCCTGGCTTTGTATGTGGAAGGAACCCAGTCCAGTCCCTGGCTGCCTTTCAGACACATTGGACTGCCCTAGGCCACACTGGCTGGGGTAGCTGGAGTTGAGATCCAACACATTCACAGCCCACCTGGCTGGGGAAGCGACACTACCTTGTTTTGAGGAAGGCAATTTCGTAGGTGCACAAGAAATATTAGCGTCAGGAATGAAAGAAGCCATGTGGCTTTGCATCTGTTCAATTGGGGAGTTAGGCCAGAATAAATCCCTCTGAATCACAGGTTCTTTATTTGGGTCTGACTCACTAGATGCCAAACTTTTTGACATTTGGAAAGCAGAGTAGAAGCGATCGTTACTATTACTTAAAGAATAGGTTACATACATTATAGGAAGGCAGCGGGAGGGTTAGGGTTTCTTTGAATGCAGTAATTATTATGGCGATGAATCAGGAAAAGGGCTTAATATAGCAATGAGAGAGAAAGGAAGGATGCCTGGATGCAGAATAGAAAATAGGGGGACAGATAGGCAGAACTTAATTGCTGTTTGAGTGCTAGGTTTTCTTTAGACCAGTTATGAACCACTGAATTTTTTTAATGCTATGGGAAGATGGAAAGGCTCATGGCTCCAATGCCGGCAGGGCTGTGCATCCACTCCAAACTTTTAAGGAGCTGTGCGTGGTGATAATCCTATAGAGTTCAGAACCATGGAGAGCTCCTCCAATGTGCAGGATGGAAACTGGAGTGCCCTTCTGGTATCTAAGGCACAAGACCCACTGAAATAAGGGGGATCCATGCGGTGCCAGCTCAAAGCTTGAGTGGGCTGCAGGTGACACAGTGCCCATGCTTTGTATGTGGGAGGAACCCAGTCCAGTCCCAGGATCTCCAGGCTGGATTAGGAATCCTGGAATGGCGCTGCCCATTCCTGCAGACCAGCCTTCTCCAGCCTTGTGCCTTCCAAACATGTTTGGCCTGCAACACCCAGAATTCTCAGTCCATGGCCCTGCTGGATGGGAATTCTGGGAGTTGTGGTCCACATGCTCTGAAGGCCACCAGGCTGGGGAAGGCTGCTGCAGACCATGCTGAGAAAGATGAATCAATGTCTAACAAGAAGACCGCTTCCAATTTGTTGTGGGGAGAAACACAAGATAGCCCTTCCCAGTGTCCTTCTTGTCGCGTGCTTGCCTTCTTTCTCTGGGCCTGATTTGTCCCGCTGTCCAAATGGAAGGAAATGGAGGTTGCTCTTGGGTTGGAGCTTCTGAGTCATGTGCTGAACCATCAAACTGCAGGTGGTCGTTTCTTGCTTGGATCCAAGCTGATGCTCCCCCAGCTGGCCATTGGACAGAAAGGCATAGAAGGGGGCTTCCTGTTCTAGCTGAACCTTGCTTGAAGTCTTCCTGAGCTGGTTTCTTCCGATGGTTTTGGACCTGACTTGCTCGTACTTTCTGGCTCGCCTTTTGGTCCTTTCTCCTGGCTTGTCCTTCACTCTTGAATTGTCCTTCAATCCTGATAACTGGCTTGATCCCCCATTTCTGACTCTTGACCCACTTCTGGCTGCTGCCCATTGCCCAGCTCTGACATCTTATCTTCAGTGAGAGCAGAGAAACATGCAGGTAAGGGGAGACTACACCGCAACTGTCATGGTGGAGCTGCAACGAAGAATATATCTGCAAAACTGGGTGAGGAAAAAGGGCGAACCTTTCGGAAATCTCTCCTCCCTTTGGTGGTGGCCAGTACAAAAAGCTCTTGAGCTCAGGCCTAGAGGGGGGAAAGGGAGCGTATGCTAACACACACACCCTGAAGTCTCTCTCCGTGCGCCTAGGAAGCACACTGTCTCCCAAGGACACTTCTATTTGTCAAAATATGAACAGGAATGAAAAGAGGAGTTGATTTCAGGAAAATAAATCCCTCGGGCAGAAAGGTAGAAAAGCAGGCAGGGGGTGGGGAACCATAAGTGGGCAGAAAGCCATTTGATCTGAGAGGCTCAGATGCAAGAGTGATTCTTGGGGCTCCATGGGCCTCGATTTATTTCAGCAAACGCTGATGCACAGCAGGGGAGTGGTGCAGATGACCTCGCAGGGATTCGGGGCCCCAAATGTAAAATTCAGGGCTCCAGACCCAGCGGGCCCAGCCCTAACACTGCCTCTCCTCCTTCCCTCTCTTCCTTCCCTCCTTCCTTCCTTGACCACTTTCTTCAAAAGCCACTTCCTCGTTGCACGTGAGCCGAATTCCTGCATTGAAAAAGACCATTAATAAAATAATAGGATGGGAAGAAGGCAACCGGAAAGCTTTATTGAAGGTAATGAGGGATGCAACAAACATTCCAACTCTGACAAAGGGAGAGCGGGGAAAAGTGTTTCTTCTCTTTTGACACAAGACGTCAGAAGCAATGCCTGTCTCGCTGGCTGTTCAGGACAGATCTGCATCACCCGAACCTCCAGGGCTCCGGATAGAACAGTCTGACTTCCACACGCTTTGCCTGAAGGTCAAGTTTGCATTTTGCAAAGTAGCGTCACAGGTGCGGGCTGTGTGGACCCATTTATTTTCATTACGGAGCCCCTCGGGTAAGACGGAGGAGTAAAAGAGAGTTAATAATTACTAGAAACATAATCACTTCCTCTCCCAGATGTGGAAATGAATTGACCCTGATAGAACAATTTGGCTCGCAGGAATAATGAAGTGGAGACAAGCTGGATCTGACTGTCGGGTGCAAGTGTGTGAAGAAAACGGCTTGTGTTTTTGTGGGGTGTGTGTTTGCTCCGATACTTACTGCTATACCTACCCCTTGTACATCTGGTTTTAAAAGGGATGGGAGAGCTTAAGCAAATGAATTCATGGTTTCCTCAGAAAGTAACTCATCCATCGGCTTGATCTGGGATGAGAGGTTTGCTTTAATTGGAGATTTGGTGCTATACCTATGACATTTTCCCCGCAGTGTCAAGTGGCATATTAGAAATTGTAGATCAACTACACAAGGCATCCTGAGGATGTGAATTGTCACCTTATTTCTCTATCCCTGGATTCCATGTGGCCCTCCTACATAATAAATATTTATGAACCTGGGCAATTTAATTCTGAAATTAATAAGAAATGCATAAGATGGCAATCCAAGCTCACTGCAAAAGTGAAATTCATAAACCCACATGTTTTGACCAACAAGATGACTGAATTCCACATTAGGTACCATCACTTGCTTTTACACAGAAAAACTCCTTTCTTCTATTTTTTGGTGAGCTGCCCGGAGAGTCCCCAGGCTATGGAGTGGCATATAAATACAATCAGTCAGTCAATCAATCAATCAATAAAATTTGGGGAACTGTAATTAACCTGTTGGAGTTTTTTGGGGTGTTGTTGTTGAGATTTCAAATTAGTTTTCACAAACTTCATGCCATCTTTATCAATTTAGAGGGGATTGGCAAGTTCTCGCCGGAAACGTGTGCTTGCGGTGGGCTTCAGATGGGAGGCATCCCCCCACCCCTGGCAGAATGCCCTCCTGAAGCAGTGCCAAGTGGCCAAGTCTAGTCACTGTTTATATTACTCACAATGCTCTTGATGGGGGCATTCTGGGAAATCATCATTGTTACTGTTACTTGTATGCCATTTATGATAATGGAGCATCTAAGCTGTTAGTAGGCAGACATGCTTTTTTAAACGTAAAAATGCAAATATAATACAATATGGCGATAAACAATTTCAACTCACCACAAGCAAGATAAGGAGAAACGATACAAAGGAATGATAAAATGGAGCTGGGTTGTGATCATCTGATGAGCCAGGGAAAGCTTGCGGTGTTGTCAGGATTTTTCTCAATTGGTGCTTCTGTGACTGGACATGCACATGGTGGGCATGTCATGAGCGGAGCCGGCTGGTGCCGGAGGTCAGACTAGATGGCCCAGGAGGCCCCTTCTGACTCGCTCTGTTTCTATGTTTCTATGTTTCTATGACTGCAGTTTAGCGTGCCGGATTTTTTTGAAAGGGGGCAGGGCAGAGCTGGACTCTACTAGCCAAAATCTCTTGTGCTGGTCCCTGCCTGCACTGTGGCCACCTGTGTTGCTTGCATGTGCTCACAAACGCAACTTCTCCCTCTTTAGAAGAGGAAGTCCCTGTTTCTTGGTCTCTTGTCTTGACCAGCCATTTCCCTTACATTTGCCTTTTGGGATGCCTTGTTTTTAATCTTTGCCTTTTTTCTATTTCCACGTGCAGGCTGTTCGTGGAATCATTCTTCCAGGTTCAGCAAGGTGTCTAGAAGTCAACTTTTTGAACCCTTATTTTCAGGGCCACCAGGAAGGGCTGAGCACAGATCTCTCAGTTTTCACTCCACCCGCCTCTGCCTGTTGGATCTTCTCATGCAGGAGGGAGTAGAAAGGGGCTTCCTGCCAAAAAGGCTCATTGTTTGAGCAAAGTCCACCCGAACTCTCTTATGACATATGTCCTCCTTTGCAGTCCTCTATATGAAAGGTTACCAGAGGATTATCTGCTAGTTTAAAGGCATCCCTTATGTGAAGGACCATTTTATGGAAAGATAAAGAGCTGTATGGGGAAAGACTCACTTGAGTCTAGGAATTGTCCATCAAGAGCTCCAGGAGAGAAGACACACACACACACACACAAGACACCTGGCTGTCGTTGTGTTCCCTTTTTTTCTTTCCTTCCTAGCATTTCCACATGAAAGTCTACTAAAATATCATCCTTTACTGGAGCTTAACAAGTTTCGCTGTGACGCACGGCGTTTTCTGTGCTGTTAACAAGTGGCATGAATCAAAAACAGGATCCCTCTGTTTCGTGGGTAGCTTCTGCCCAAGTGAAGAGTGTATTGCAAACTGAAAGGTCCCCCAGCTCCTTTCCTTTTCCCAGAGTCCGGACTCCACCCTCAGGGCGGTGCATGCAGCTTGCGGGCCCAATGCGGGGAGTGCCAGGCATTACAGAATTGGTCCGCCCATTTGCTCTGGCATTGACTCACTGGCCTAGGAACGCTTTCTCCTCCTTGCCTTGGTTGTGTGGGGTCCACCCCATGCCCAAGGTGGTTTGGTTCTCAGTCATTGCCTGATTAATCTTGCTGATTAATCTGGACTTTCAGAATCACCTGTCTGATCCTCTTCTCCTTCCGCCCCATTCATCCTGCATTCCGAATCAGAACTGTCTGACTGGGGTTGGGAATGCTGCGTTGTTAGAAAGCTGGGCCCCATCTCAAGAGCCATCTTCCAGACATGGATATCTGGCCATGCAAATGTTATGCATCTAAAATGCCCATTATACCCAAACTTGAAATGTATTTCCCTGGGCCCTGGATTGATAGCACCGACCATTTCCCAATGGCTGGGGATAAACTGAGACAGAGTGTGAATCACTCAGAGAATTTATTTTATTTGAGATTATTTGGATAAAAAATAATTGGCTTGGCTGCCTGTGAAATTTGAATATATCCTAGTCATTATTTTTATATTTGCTTACATAGATATGAATCAACACAGGCAAACTGAACAAAGATTTGTGTCCGGTGGGCTAGTCCCTGGCCACTTGGTTGACTGGAAAAAACACAAGGAGTTCCAGGGAGTAACGTGAGCAATGAATTTGCCTTAATGGTTGCCATGTAATTTGCTTGAATTATCTTTCCTGCAATGTGAATTAATAGCACACATTTCACCACGGGACACAATTAAGAAAACTGGGTGGGGGGGGCACCCCACTCTTTCAAGAAGGCAAGGCGCTCTTTGCAGGCAAACTGGGAGCAAGTGAGATATGGGAATACGGGCAGCAAGAAGCTGGCCCCTCCTTTCAAGTTGACACACATAACACGGGGCTCGGGTATGATGAATTTCTCGGGATGAAAGCGGGCAATCTGCTTCATGTCTCCTAATCAGCTTAAAGTTGCTGCCTGGGTTCCAAAGAGCCGAACCAAAATAACCTGACCTACCTCAGCCCTGTAATCTTTAAATACCGCTCAACATCTGCCATTCAGCGCTGGTTATAATTGATGCATCGTCTGAATTTTTTAAGAGCAGTAGGGCTCCAGGTTCAAAGGTATACATACTGGGTCTGCACAGTATGACCCAGACAGAAAGGTCATTCGGCTGGTTGAGACGCCGAGAGCTGATTCTAGGCTTGGAACTGCAGCTGTGGAAATGACCGCAATCCCAGGCTGACCAAGGAGAGTCCACGTTTTCATGGCACATCAGCTTTACACTAACCTGTCCCCATCCCTTCTTAACTTATCCAAACAAGGTCACACCTGAGCCACCAAGTGGCAGGAGCTTGCTTGCTTGCTTGCTTATTTATTTATTTATTTTTCACTGTATATCCTGCCTTTTTCCTACCAAGGGCTCAAGGCAGCTTACAGCATTCTCCTCCTCCATCTTATCCCCACAACAACAACCCTGTGAGGTAGGCTGGGCTGAGAGTCTGTGACTGGCCCAAAGTTGGCTCCATGGCCAAGCGGGGACTCGAACCCGGGCTGCCTGATTGCCAGGCTGCGCTCTTAATCACTACGCCACACTGGCTCTGCAATAATTTGGTATTGTTTTATTTTTATTAGATGTTTATCCTGCGTTATTTTTTTATTATTTATTTATTAGAAGTCTTGAGAACCCTTGGAAAAAAGGGGAGAATTTATCAACCCCACACATGGACCCAAAAGTGGCTGAAACTGGGAGGCAAGATCGCTTCTGCCGCACTGGCATTTTGTAACTATTTATTTATTTGATTTATATGCCACCTCCCCCCCCCCCCGATGGCTTACTTCCTCTTCTCCATCTTATCCCCACAACAACATCCCTGTGAGGTAGGTTAGGCTGAGAATCTGTGACTGGCCTAAGTCACCCACTTGGCTCCACGGCTGAGTGAAGACTTGAACCCGGATCGCCTGAGTCCCAGTTCTGTGCTCTTAACCACTACGCCACACTGATTATCTTGGGAGCTGTAGTTCAGCTGTTGTGCTAACCATTACTGATAAAGCCAATAGCCAAAATGGTTTGTAGAGATTAAACAATAGATGATTCTTGCTTGGCTGATTCTGTCTGTCTGTGTCTTTTAGCCCTGGAAAGCAAGCTCTTGTGCAGTTATTCTTTTTTCCTTCATGGATGTCATTTTATTTTTTAAAATGTTTCGGTAGAAAGATCAAATAAAGAAGAGGTGGCAAACCTAGGAGGCATTGTAAGCAGGCGTGGTTGAGGCATTGTAAGCAAGTTGAGGCATTGTAAGCAGGCGTGGTTTAGTAGGTAGAAGCTTGGACTGGGACTTGGGAGATTTGGGTTCTTGTTGTCACATGGCCATGAAACTCCTTGAGGAACTTTGGGCCAGTCACAGACTCTCAGCTCGACCTACTTCACAGGGTTGTTGTGGGATAAAACAGGGAGGATGAGAACCTAGTTAAGCAGCTTTTGGTTCCTTGCAAGAGGAGGAAAGGCAGAATATCAATGTAATGCAATGATAATAATACTATCAAGGACTGTGATATCCTAGAGCCCTGGTAAAATTCTGTGGATGAAGTGGGCCAAAAAGGGTCTCCAAATGAACACGTGGATGCTCCAACAAGAGACGCATGCAGCTGCTGGTGGAGTGAACATCCCTTTCTAGCTGCGCTTATTTTTCAACTCCCTCCAAACTCCCTCCTCCACCATTTCCCAGCAGATATGCTTATTAGCAATTAAATTAATTTTGCAAACTCCTATCAATTATAAAGCAGTGCAAGGACTATGCATAACACCGAAATCTTGCTCTTTGCCAGTAGCAGCAAGCTCCTCTTCTCAGCAGTAGCATCCGATATCATGTCTATTTATGTGTCTTCCCGGGGTGATGCAAAGCAGCTTCAGTTGCACGTTTGCTAAGCGGCGCTCCTTCCCTCGCCATGGCCAGTCCCGAGGCCGAGACATCAGTCTGAGATTCCATGGAGAGGCCAGCAGGTACCCCAGACTTTGCTGCAGAATTCCTGCTCCATATCTCCTCCAGAAGTTCCTTCTTTTGGGGTCTGAAGATGGCGTAATTCCCAAGGCTGGAGTGAATAGGCCAACGACCCTCAACCAGCTGCCTTGGAGAGTCCAAAAAAGAGGAGATGCATCATCCAAAAAGAGGGTTGTTGTTGTTTTGCATGCAGGCCTATGCTAATTAGATGCATCAATGCACGTTTTGAAACCATCACTAACATTCAAGTTTTAATTTTTCCAGGGAAATGCAGCCGTCTCATCCTAGTGGGGAAGGCAGAGGCCAAGTAACGCATGTCTATCCTGCTGAGTATGTTGTTTGAGGGCAATGCCAGCACCATTGCTGGGCTTTTCCTTCTTGGGTCCTTCCTTAAAGCAGACTTGGACTCGGCCACCCTTCTCATGACCCGGGTCCAGTCTGCCCATCTGGGGTCCCAGTCCAGCCCTCTGGAGGTTCCAGCTAACCCACCATGCTTCCGTGGCCCCTCCAAACTCACCGATCACTGATCACTTGGCATTTTCTTGGCTTTGCCACAGTTTTCCCCCACTCTAAAAAACTTGAAATACCTCTGCTAAGGCTTGCAGGCAGGGCTTTAAACTAAGAAATGTTGGCACTGGTTTTGTTCTCTAAATATGTTTGGCCCATTCCATTTAGCTCTCCCACCACTGACTCCTAAGAACCTCTCCAAACACGAGAGGGGCCATCAGGTTGAAAAGGGCTCCACACTCCGGATCTTAAAACGAACAGCTCTGGGTCTACTCTAAGTATGACTAAATCAGGATTCAGTGCTACCTGTATAAATTGTACAGTGTCCCTTCTAAATACCTAGGGTGACGCACAGTGAAAATCTCATAAAAGCAAGGAACACTGGTGTGAAAATAAGTCATCCTGACAGCTCCCCGTTCTCAAATCTGCAAAGTGTCCCCTGCTTTCTCACTTCTCTGCCAAAAGTTAGATATTTCTTGACACTGTAACACAATTTCAGCAAGTAGATTAATGCAAATAGAGTCCCATTTGCATATGCTCATTAACTTGCATAGTATTTTCTTATGATGCATGGGTTCTAGCCAAAATATTTGGGTCACCTTGTTATATGATTTGAAGTGCTTTGATGCTAAAAGCGAGGCTTTTGGCTAGACATCTTAAACATTCTGAAGGTTGGTTCTTTTATAAATGGAAGTGGAGGTTCATTCATAAGCAATTCATTTGTGGGAAGAAGAGACTTTTGAAATGGGTTTCTTTACCATCAGGGTGGGTGGGATCCCGTCAAATTCAATATTATTATTTTTTACAAAGTATAGTCCCTATCCTTCCTTTTAACAGCATGTGAAGGTGGCAAGAGTGGCCGGAAATGGAGCTGACAAGAGCCCAGCTGAGAAATAAGGCGGTACAAGCATATGCAGAGCAACCCCACAAATTGCAGAAGTACGAAACTTCTTTAAAAAATCAGACCCTAAGGAGGCAACTCCCATAACCTCAGTAGGTAAAGAGAACATGCTAGATCAAATCACGTGTCCCTCAGATCCAAACAGCTGCCCATAGGTCACCCACAAGTGGGGCAGACATGTGGTAGCACCCAAGTTCCCAGCTACCGGGACATGCAGGTGAACTGTGCCTGGAACCGGAGCAAGACTTTCATAATGCTTCGCCGCAAAACTTGGCCCAATCCCTCTTGAAAGTGATCCAGATTGCAAGGGAAGCTGTGTGAAGAGGCCCTTCCTTTGACCAGCCCCAAATCCCACAATAATCCATGGGAGACCCCCACTGGGTTCCAGTAGTATACCTTCTCCACCCAATGCGGCATTTTATAAATTTTATTTATTTATTTATTTATTTAAACATTTCTATGCCGCCCCATCGCAACAAAGCCTCGGGGTGGCTCACAACAATGAAATTATAACATTACATTTAAAATCTTTCCACCCCACCCCCCCGGTGCATCTCGGCAAACCCTATAAAATACAATCCTAAATTAAATAAACACATTATAAACAATTAACTAAACAATTAAATAACTACACACACTTAAACTATAGACAAATTAACAAATTAACAATTAAAATACGATTTAAATAAAAAGGTCTTCGTCTGGCGCCGGAAAACAAATAACGACGGTGCCAGGAGGACCTCTCTGGGGAGCGCATTCCATAATTGGGGTGCCACCACCGAGAAAGCCCTCCTCTGAGTAGTCACCCTCCTAATTTCCTTCACAGAGGGTTCTCGGAGAAGGGCCTCTGTTGCTGATCTCAGAGGGCGGGAGGGCATATATGTCCCCCCGCTCTCATCCCAGGCAGCTGCAGCCAGCCAGCAACAACACCTTTGGGTGTTATGGGCTAGGGAGGGCTCAGGAGTCTGTTTTGGGGGTGGGAGTCCCCCGGATTTCCTGCACTTGACTCCCTGGACTCTGATCTACTTTTTTGCGGACCTGAATCCGAGTTCCTGGCGAGCATGTCCAGCGTTTGCAGAAGGACACAAGCCCTGATGCTTTGGATGTGGGTAAGCCTGGCTTCGGAATGGGGCCATGTTTTCACTCCACGGGTGGGCAGCTTTTGCTGCGTGACTCACAAATACAGTGCAGCAGAGATTCTGCTGCGGATGCTTTGGCTGTCACCCTGGCTGAACTGTGAAGATCAGCTCTGTTCATGCACACTTTGCATCAGGGGAAAAGGGCGACCAGCTTGGGAGCACAATGGCACTGCAGGCGCCGGCAATCAGTCAGCTGTGATATGACTAACCTGCCGGAGAGGAGAATTTACTTTTTCCTCTTGCGTTGATTCATGGGGTTTGCACGTGAGCGGAATATCGCTGGATGAGAGCTGTGACCAACGTGCATGAAGTTACGTGGAAGTCTCCGAGGTCTTGTGGAGCAGCTGCCACCGAAGCACCGAAGTGCCTTCCTCTGCAGCTGGAACCCAGCCGTGTCTTTGCAAAGCAGGGGTCTGGCTTTTCCGTCTGGGGCCCAAAATCCACTTTGGAGAGGCTTGCGGGTTTAGGGTGAGGGGCTGCATTGCAGAGGCGAGTGAGGCCAGAGGCAAAAGGGAGCAGGCTTCCAGACCCAAAGTGCCAGCCTATTTTAGGCAAGATCTATTACTGCCAGTAAGTAAGTAAACCTTGGGAGAGGCATTCCATGCTTTTAGACTGGAGAAAAGCTGCAGAAATACCAGGGGACCTTCAACACCTGGCATTTTTTCTGAATAAGGTAGGTATCACCTTACCTAGCTAAGACAGGTAGATGTCCAAGCAGCGATTCACTGATTAGGCATTTCAGGGCAGGGCTGGGAGCAGCATCTGCAATTCCCAACGAGCCCATGGGCCTCAAAAGGATGGGCTCTTCTAGACTAGACTTTCTGGCAGATAAATCCTTTTGGATTCACATGCTCACACATGCAAGTTCCTCGTAAGTGGACACCCCAGGCACTGAACCCAAGATTTTATTTATTTACTTATTTATTTTTCAATTTATATCCTGCCTTTTTCCTACAAAGGGCTCAAGGCAGCTTACATCATTCTCCTCCTCCATCTTATCCCCACAACAACAGCCCTGTGAGGTAGGTTGGGCTGAGAGTCTGTGACTGGCCCAGAGTCACCCAGTTGGCTCCGTGGCCGAGCGGGAACTAGAACCCAGATCGTCTGAGTTCCAGTCCCATGCTCTTAACCACCACACCACACTGGCTCTGCAGGGTGACCGACAGGTCTCGGTCATTTTTAGAACAGGTAGTACACAGAAAGTGGTGATGGGAGGGGGACCAGCTGGGCATCTTTTGCCCCCACTGGGATGCCAATTCAGTCACAATGGCACAGTGGACGTCACGACAGTGTTTGTTAGCTTGCGACAGCTTGGTTTGAAGTGGTGAGTCTGTCACAGCGACTCTGTGGCTAGTTCGTCGAGAATTCAGTGTGGGTTGTCACGGGGCCGTTCCCAGCCACGACACGATCCTCAAGGGGGTTGAACATTTTGGAACAACTGGAAACATTATGAATAAGAAACCTCCAGGCCCCGCACGGACTGCAAGGACGCTGGAAAACATGGTAAGGCTGAGAGAGGCACTGGTTAGGAGCCCGGGACGGTCTGCTGCATTCAAGAGGATGGTCGTCAACTAAATGACATTATTTTTCATAACTGAATAAGTAACTCAAATGGCATGTCTTGACCTCTGTTTTTGTAAAAATAAATCCATTTCGAGTGGAAAATAGAGTACTGTTTTTTTCCAAACTGTCTGACTCCCGTCGGTCACCCTGTACATATAAAGCACGCACTCTGCAGTTGAGCCCGGACCCTGGCCCGTTCTTCCGATGAAGACTGCAAAATGGACTGCTTTGCAGTATTGCTGTCACGGGAAACTGAAGGAAACTTGTCCCGGGGTCCCTTTCAACAGCTGTTCTGGCCCCAGTCTCTGCCAGTGCTGGTCACTACATCAAACATTTTACTCATGATGAAATGCAAAACTCTAATGGGGCAGGAGATGAGGCAGGATATAAATGGATTGCAAAATAAATCATTGATCAGAGAGTACATCCGAGAAGCTCTTCAGAGATTAGGAACAGCTGGGAACAGAGCTGGAGAGATGTGCATGGAGAGAGCGATTTCTGATTTAAAAGTAACACCAAGAGTAATAACGTAAACACGGTCGACTTCTTACTTGCCGCGATCAAGCACATGCCAGGCAGAGAGCTAGATTCATTCAGTGCGGTGTGCAGATGCGGAAGTTGTGGGGAGGGGAGAGAAGACAGTCCCCTCCCACTGCCAAGACTCGCTTGCTAAATAAATTACCATTCATGTTTTATTCAGCATGGTGGAACTGTCAGGGAAGAACGCAGAGACCAAGCTGACTTCCAATTAAAGCCACAGCAGCGGGACTTTCCTCCCAGTGCTCACACGATCCGTTCGTCCCCTGACTCATCCGTGTCTCTGCATCTGCCTCGCAGAAATGCAACATGCAATTGATGGGCACTCCTTGCACTGTACCTGAGGCGACTGGGAGCCCGGACAGGTGATGTGGTGTGCACCGTTCTAACTGAGGGGGGCAGCCCCGATCCGCTTCTGCCCCCACTATTTTCTGCCTGAAGAGGCCGCTTCGCTCTGCTTGTTGGTGCATCTGCCCCCTGGGGCTTCTCCAGCAGGGTAATAATTCGGATTAAAGGCTCCTCTAAATTGTTTATTTGATAGATACCTCCATTTTCCTGCAAGGAAGCCAGAGTGGCCTACACAATCCTCCTCATCTCCAGATGTATGCTCACAACAACCCTGTGAAGTTGGCTACATGGAAAGTGAGCGAGTGGCATCAAACCTTCTTGAGATCTTCATGGTGGAATGGGGATGAGAACCCAGTAAGTCCCAGTCCAGCACTTTGGCCACACCATCCTAGGGCTCAGGTATCAGTTCTTCAGTCTGTACCCTGCCTTTCTACCCACCAATAAAGGACCCTTTCTTAATTTGATTATTATTAAATTTTTCACCAGCCATTCCTTGCCTCTTCAAGGAAGCCATGGAGGCCCCATGGTCCCCTTCTTGCCTGGGGGCTGCTTTAGCTTTGAAGGCCTCCTTGTTTGCAAGGACTGCCTGGTCTAAATGTGGTCTAGGGATAAAGTGCCATCAGAAGGAAGATCTTGGCATCCCTGAAGTTGCTCATGGATGATATCTGGAAAACAGACCAAGCAAGGTGTATGGACCATCTCAACTGTGGTGACATGACTAGGTTTCTGGTTAAATTATTAGAAATATTTCTCAATATACATCTCTCTATATAAATTAGCTTCATTCTCCTTTTGATAATGTGCTTCCTTTTTAAATAATTCATTAAGTAGACATGAATAAGTGTCTACCATTAGTTCATATGCATCCACCTTATTTGCTGTTAACATGGATTTCATGTGGGATCTTTGGTACGCACAGTCTATGGCCTACTTCTGATCTAAGTTGTCTCAACTTCTGGTAACCATTAGTAGCCATATGGAGTAGACTTGATGCTCAGTGCACGTTCGCCCAACCACTGGTTTTTATTTCATTCATTTGTTTCATTTATTTTAATGTTTATCTACTGCCCCATTCCCATAGGCTCTGGGCAGATTGTAAGAAATTAAAACCAACAGTGGTTAAAAAGCACTAATCACCACATACTAAATAACACTGATATGAGAACTAATCTGGGAAGGCCCATCAGAAGAGATGCATCTTTTACTCCCTCTTAAAAGTGGCAGTCAGGGATATCAGAAGGATCCCTCCTGGCAGGCTACTCCACAGTTTAAGGGCAGCCACTGAGAAAGTCCTCTGGGTAGTTGACCTTAATCTTACTTTAGTTACATAAGATAAAACGCACACAGATCTTACCCACGGTAAATCTCCTTCTTGAGTAACATAGAAACATAGAAACAGAGCGAGTCAGAAGGGGCCTCCTGGGCCATCTAGTCTGACCTCCGGCACCAGCCGGCTCCGCTCATGACATGCCCACCATGTGCATGTCCAGCCTGTCTTTGAACACCCTTACCGATGGGGCCTCAACGACCTCCCGTGGAAGCCCATTCCACGCCCTCGGGGTCCTAACTGTCAGGAAGTGCTTCCTGGCATCCAAATTGAACCTTGGCTCCCTGAGCTTTGCTCCATTGGAGCGCGTCCTGCCTTCCTCTGCAGGGGAGAACAGGCCTCTCCCCATCTCCATGTGACACCCCTCACATACCTGCATGTCGCCAACATATCCCCTCGGGGTCTCCTCTTCTCCAAGCTGAAGAGACCCAGTTCCCTCAGTCTTGCCTCATACGGCATCCCCTGAGTAAACATTGTTAGGATTCCCAAAGCTCTTAGCACTGGTTTTGGGGTGGGGGTGTCCCCACATGCAGAAAGATCCTCTACACAAAGGGATCAACTGTGGTGTTGTGGAAATCAAGCTCCAAACTTCATGGTCTGACAGGGCATTCCACTCCAGTTGTTGTTTCTATACCACTCCATGGCTGGAGGTTTCTCCCAACAATCCATTAAAACTTTCAATTTGAGTCCTGTGAAATGAGCCAAACACTGAGCAGGCCAGAAGAATGGGAGAGGTAACATTCTGGATGTGAGCAGATGCCTGGTCAATGTCTCTCGATGTCTCTCCCACACATCTGCTGCCAATCATGTTCTATTTTCAGAAAGCACGAAGGGGAGAGCTGAAGTTGTGCAGGGTTGTTGGTGGCAAGCGGAGAAAAACGTCTCATGTTCTGTGATCTTGAATATGAATCTCCAACTACCCCTGATGTTGCTGAGTGAAAGCCACAGTAGGATATTTCAGCACCTTCTTTTCTTTCCTTTTTTCTCTTTCTCTGTCCAAATGGTGGTGAGTTAGGCTACTTTCCTATGTTTCTGGGAGCAAGCCCTGACAAACTCTGTGATGCTTAATTTTGAGTAGATACACATAGGATCGCCCCGTTAGACACACAATGAAACAGCGAACTGGATGGTCCATCTTTGGTCTGATCCAGCTGTCATGGGTTCCAGCCCATGGACATTCTGAGGAATATTCTGAGGAGAATGAGGTGCAGGGTTCTTACTTAGCAGAAGGAAAACTATTGCCTTTCTCAGGGCCAGAGAATACAACACTTCCATGGACTTTTAACTCAGTGGATGTTCTCCAGAAGAGCCCCATCTGCCAAGCCTTGCCCAAATTTGAGGCCACCAAAACTGACAGGTGGTCTTCAGCAGTGCAGTCAGCTATTCCAGGAAGAGTCTTTTAGTCTTCTACGGATCTTGTCAATCTGTCTAAAGGGTCATTTGGCCTTAGCTCCCTGCTAAGACAACATCTGCCTATTGTTCTAATATGAGACAGTTTGAGATAATAGAATCAGCTTGGAGCCCTCCACGATCCAACTTTCCCCCTGCCTTGAACAGACTGCCAGAAGATGCTATCAGCTTCACTTGTGAGCATCAAGGAAGCACAGAATGTGACACCAGCCGGGCTCTTCTTCTATTGTTAGAAGTTTATAAAATTATGCATGGCAAAGTGAAGATGCATAGAGCTCCCCCTACCCTTTGTCTCCCATAACATTGGACGCTGGACTCAGAGAGATTAAGGACAGCGCAAAGAGCTGAAGTGCAAAACAACCTAAAAGGACGTGTTCCTTTTTCCAGCATGGATTATCATTCTTGCAAGCACTGTAAACAATAAAGAAAGCTTGCTGCCAGGATTATTTTCTTTTCTGCAATCTGGCCAGCTGCAGCAAGTACAGGGTTCACCAGCTGTAGTGGCAATCCTGTGGCTTACAGATGCTTGTGACAAATTGAATGATGGCCAAGCCTTCTTGTATCCCTGGCCTTTGGGATACCTGCAGGCATCTGGCCAGCCACTGTGGGAAGAACGTGCAGACTGAGCGAGGCATTTGGCCTGGTCCAGCATGGCTGCTCTTACATTTCCGATTTTTTTCTTTCCCTTTTCTGCATATTTATGCTTTTGCTGAACCTTTGCAGGCATGTTTAACAACTGTTTGTTTTGGAACGGTTTTTCATTCCTCCACGGTTTATAGTCATTTTAGGTAATTACACCTTTTTTCATTCACAGGGGACCTGGAAATGTAGTGAAAGAATTCCTGTGCAGTTCTGTGCAGGTGTGATTGCAGATGTTCTTCTGCGCCTAAAGGTGAGGATTATCATATAAAGCGCATGATAGTCAGACCTTGAATTCATTTTGTAGCGGCACACATCGGGGAACAGAGTGAAGTGCTTTCAAAGGTGCATAACTCACTTGATTGGCATGCAGTAGTTTGCTAAACTTGGTTTTATTTGTATTCATATTAATTCAGTTCTCATTTCTTTATTGTTATGTGCCACCAAGTTGTCTCCCACTTACGGCAACCCAACGAATGAAAGCACTCCGGATGTTCTGTCAACAGCCCTGCTCAGCTCTGGTAAACTCAAGGCTCTGGCTGCCTTTATGGAACCAATCCATCTCCGATTTGATCTTCCTCTTCTCCTTCTGCCTTTGACTTTCCTGAGCTTGATTGTCTTCTCCAGGGAGTCTGGCCTTCTCGTGATATGCCCAAAGTATGACAGCTCCAGTTGCATCATTTTTGCTTCCAGAGAAAGCTCTGGCTTGATTTGATTGAGGGCCTACTTGCTTGTCTTTCCGCCAGTCCAGGCTGTTTGCAAAGCTCTCTCTGAACAAGTTTTGAACACAGCCATTTCCTTTCTGTCAGCTTTCTTCACTGAGGACTGTTTGTATATTCCTAGTATCCATATAAGTGATTAAAAGGTTTCGCAATTTGTGTTCTTTCCCCTTCTATCAGAGTTGGGGAACTTCAGGCCCAAATCCAGACCTCATGGGGTCCCAATCTAGCCCACCAGGATACAATGCACCAGATGGTCCCATGTCTTCTCACCAATTCCCAATATTTGGGCCGTTTCCTGGTTTTTGTGCATTCTCCAAAGCTTCAAATGCTTTTCCTTAGTTGCTGGAATTACAGGCTTGAAGCTACAAAATGCCACCAGTTTTGTGGATTTTGAGAGCCATTCCTTCTGCACTTGGTCACATCTTTTCTTTCTTTGGGCCCATCTGCAACGTTTAATGCCCACATAAGTTCTTCCCTAAAATTGAATTCAGCCCTCAGGCAGAAAGATTTTCCCATGTTCCCTGCTTTATGGGCAGAATTGTTGTATTTTATGGGTAGGTCAAATGCTTTGTGCGAATCCCAGTAATTATGCATTTGAAGGACTCTTCTGAAAATGCCTCCAAGTTCTAAGTTCCTGCATCTGATGTGGGTGCTTTCAAACACATGGACAAATAGATCATTACAAGCACCTGAAAATGCCCTCTTTCCCTGAACCTCATCAGGTGCTGCCATTGAATGAGCAATTTCTTCTTCTTTATACACTGGCTTCACCCTGAAAAAGACCGTGAGCAGGCTAAAAGCCAAGATCTTCTTATTTATTTATTTATTTATTTAGAAATTTATAGGCCGCCCCTTGCCACAAGCCTCGGGGCGGCTCACAATAAACAAAAACATCAAATTCTAAAACATTAAAACTGGCCCATCTCCAGGTCCGAATTAAAACAACCACAATATAATACAATAAATAATTTAATTTCTTCTAATGCCTTCTTAAATATTTATGTGTCCTATCCAATAGCAAGACCTGAAGTTGTTGTTGTTGTTGTTCTTGTTAGTCGCAAAGTCGTGTCCGACCCATCGTGACCCCATGGACAACATTCCTCCAGGCCTTCCTGTCCTCCACCATCTCCCAGAGCCCACCTAAGCTCATGCCGACTGCTTCAGTGACTCCATCCAGCCTCCAGCCTCTGCCTTCCCTTTCTTCTTCTGCCATCTATTGTTCCCAGCATTAGACTCTTCTCCAGGGAGTTCTTCCTTCTCATTAGGTAGCCAAAGTATTTGAGTTTCATCTTCACTATCTGGCCTTCTAAAGAGCAGTCAGGGTTGATCTCCTCTAGGACTGACCGGTTTGATCGCCTTGCGGTCCAAGGGACTCACAGGAGTCTCCTCCAGCACCACAATTCAAAGGCCTCTATCCTTTTGTGCTCAGCCTTCCTTATGGTCCAGCTTAGAGACCCACCTAAATTTGGTCGGCTGATGTCCCATTGTAGCATCGCTTATTTTCTTATGGTATGAATATTCACACAGCACAAAGCCCCTACAACTCCCAACATGGCTGACTGGGGAATTCTGGGAGTTGTAGGGCTTGGCTCAGTCTAGATGCACATTGATTTCTGCCCCTGCAGGGTTTGGGCCAGTTAGACAAAGTGCCGGGGAGCATTTGGGGTCCTAGCTGTGAGATCACAGGATCAACGGCCTCCTACATGATGTCAGGATTGTGGCCTCCATAATTTAGAAAGCAACATTACACATGCACCAAAAAATTAATGAGCTATTTGCAATGCCCACTGAGAGCTAGATATTACATTTGTTAGAAAAATCGTACACAAGTCATGCTTATAAAGGCTTAGAGTGGCTCATAAAACAGGACATTGAATGGAAGTGACAAGCTGAATTCCCTCTGATATCGGAACTTCGTAGATCAGCTGTTTTTGATGAAAGCATATGAAAACATGGGATGGAATGACTACGTCAAAGTGCCTTGCTTTCTAGGGAAACAAAACAATCTTATTTTTGTCATCCATCATAATCCCTGCCCAAATCATTGGAGGGTTGAAGAATATTAGAAGTGTGTACATAGGATTTGAGCAAAAGCGTATGAGATTTATCTTGCGAGTCTTTTGAAAGCTCTGCAGATCCAGCTAAACCCAAGGCCTATTAAAAAAAGAACTATTTCATCAGTTCGCTCTTATTGGAATTTTTATTGAATAATCCAATAAAAGACAGTGCTAGGAAAATAAACAAGACACGGTTCTCTTCCATGAAATGATTTGAACCCATTGCCTTTGCTTGGAGGTGCAAAAATGTTTAGAGCTTGTCCAGAACACCATTTTTAAAAATACTCTTCTGCATCACTTACCTCATTGCTCATGTAACCGCAAATAGTAAGTAGTAACTTATTTAGAGTGGGGGAGTATTGAAAAATATCATCTACCGGTGGATTTGTTTTGTATAGCAATGAGATCCTGGAGAACTAATCAGAAGCTATGCTCAAGAGGGAAAGCGACAGGAAATCAAGAAGGTTTTCCCTGGCACCTTAAAGGTGGAAAGCTCCATTTCTCCTTTTCACCTGCATCAGGTGAGCCTGTGGATGTGATAAACCGGTGCTTGGATGCAAGAATGGACTGGATGAGGGCGCAGTTGAGATGCTCTTGCGTGGCAGATCCTCTGACTGCATGGAGGAGCTCAGCCTGTTCTAGAAGGGGTCGCACTCCCTTTGAGGGGGCAGGGCTATAGCTGGGGGGGTGCTCCTTGATACTCATCATGGTCCAGGTGGACCTCCGTGGCATGGAATGTCTTCTGCTAGCTTTGGCTGGTGGTCTCCTCTCTGGAAGAGGTGGTCACACTTCAACCATCTGGCCTCCTGTAATTTTTACTGCAATGTGCTCCATGTGGGACTGCCCTTGAAGACAGTTTGGAAGCTGTAGCTTCTGCAAAAAGGGGCAGCCAGACTTGAAACAGAGACCAAATGGCCTGCCCTCTTGCACTGGCTGCCTGTATGTTTCCAAACCCAATTCGCGGTGCTGCTTGTAACCTGTACAGCCCTGCACAGCTTGGGGTCACGATACCTGACCAAATGCCTCTTCAGCTGTGAGAGAGGCTCAGGGGGTCGCAACAAGGAGCAGGGCCTTCTCTGTGGTAGCCCCCAGTTATGGAATGATCCCTGCACTGAGGGGAGTTTTAGTTGTTCCTTGTTAAACATGGTTTTGCATTTTGGGAAAGCATTTCTGCAGTGTTTTTACTGTAGTTTATTTTGCATCATATCAAATCATATTTATTAATTCTTGTTCACTGCCAGGAGAGCTTCGACTATTGGGCAATCTAGAAATGCAACGAACGAACGAACGAACGAACGAATGAATGAATGAAAAAATAGTGTAAGCATCAGGAAAACCTTCCTGAAAGAAATGCCGTTCCCATAGCTTTCTCAACATCCCGGAAGCTTCTTTCTTCATTTCTTAAAAAGCCATTGCCTTCTTCAAAAAAGAGTGTTCCTTCTGGCCAGAGGATCAATAAAGTAGGTCACTGCCTTACTATCATGACGATACCTCCCCTTTCCCATGTGCCTTCCCGACTCGCTCCTCTTTGCTGGCTTCTGTACATTTCCTTAACTTGATTCTCCCTGAGAAGTCTGAACACGAGCTAATTAATGATCCCGCTGCCATCGCGGCACAATTGCTCAACAGATCTATTTTCCTGTCTAATAAATTCTTTATTAATCCCCTGAAGGGCTCTTCCACATTCCATCAAAAGGATCTCAGTTCTCCTGATTAGTGGATGTCTCTCCCGGCTGGCAGAGGCCTCAGGCTGCCTCACAACAACAACAACCTCATCTCACAACCATACATTTGATTCAGAAAGAAAGAAAGAAAGAAAGAAAGAAAGAAAGAAAGAAAGAAAGAAAGAAATCCAATCAACCAGCTCCTCAGCTGATACTCACACAACACTGGGAAAGTTTGAGGGGGGTTTAAAAATAGATTTACCCAGTTCGCACCTTGGGGATCTGAATACAATTTGCAGGCAGAAAGATTTACTTTTCTGGGCTTGTGGCGCATTCTTTGAAATGCAGCCAAATATGTGATTGTCAGTATACACGCATTTGGAGCAAGCCCAAAGAAAAATGTGCCCGTTTCCAAAATGTGGGCAGCCAACCACTTGCATTGGAAATGCGCATGTTTGAAAAAAATGCACACATGGATGTGTGCCTTGTGCAGCACACAAATGCATTTAACAAAATCGCACACTTGTGTGGCAAGAGCATGGAAGGAGGCTGCCCGCTGAAAATCTGAGAGTCTCACAAGGCCACGAGGAACAGATTTATCTGTCCCTACATAACACGCTTAAGCAGCCTGCGCATAAAAGCCAGAAGCAAAGATAAAGCCGGGCCTGGAAAAGGCACATGCGTAAAAGAACGGAGTGAGTATACATGTAACAAGCAGTGGGTATTCTCAAAGAGTGGCTACATCTGGATCGAAGGAGCTCGCTCCATAGCAAAAGACCAAGAGATCACCGGTCACCCTAATTAGCTTTAATCAGCAATCCATGTCACTAAGGAACTGTAAGCCCTCACCCAGCTCAGCCTTTTGCTGAGGGTGTTGGGAAGTAGCTTGTTTTATGTCGATTTCATGCCATCAAGTTTTTAACGTGCTGTCAGCTGCCTGCGAGAGCTTGCTGGTCCTCGGATGCAGGCGATAACTTTTAAAATAAGCAGATAAGAGCCCTGAGACGAGCTCGGATGCTGCTGTTCTCGCAGATCTTGCTGCTTCCTTCTTGTGTCAATCATCCACCCATTCACAAGCACTCGGATCCCCTAATAATGGGGAAAACAGCTATTCTTAGAGTGTGTGGAGCTTAGCTGTGAGATACATGGAGTTCCTAACTGTTTTATTATTGTAATAATTGTCTTTAACGTTTTTTTCCTCTGTGTAAAGCATCTTGAGATTTTGTGATGAATTGATGGCATATAAAACCTTTAAATAAATAAAAATATAAATAAATGCATGCCTTCTTAATTCTTGCTACTCAGGTAGTGCAAGTTAACAATGCAAGTTAAGCAATTTAATTTGGCTCACTTGGTTTTAGAAGAAATATGCTCAATACCGAGGAAGACCGATGGTCCTTCTAGCCCAATACTGCTTACACTGACTGGCAGCTGCTCTCCAGGATACAGGCTTTACTGAGAGATGCCAGGGTTCCAGTTCAGGATCTTTCCCTTGCTAAGCATGTGCTCTTACCAGTGAGCAACACCACCTCTCATATGCCTTGCTTCTTAAACTGCAGAACTTCCATTTTCTATTACATTCATGGCAGTTCTCCACTGCCCAACCGCCAAAGCTCTCTTGGAGGGCTGGCAAAGATTAAAACCATGTATACTATAAAACCCAGATCCATACATGGAGTTCTAGTTGCACAACCAGCAACCGTCTTGCACAGAGTGTACAGTGCAAACAAAGACCACAAGTCACAGGTGTGGAATAGCTTTGTTGCTTGCACCATTTTGCGTGAACTTGCTTGGTACCTGTGCAGAAGTTTGGCAGGAAGTGGGACTCGCAGCTGCAAGAAAGCCCAGGATTTCCGTCCCAATCGGTTTCTTCGCACAAACGTGTCAAAATACAACACAGACGCAAACACATGTGAAATCTACGCTGAACAATGAACACTGAGGACAGTTCAAAACTTGAGTGGAACCTCAACGTGCGCTGCCACATGCCTGAGATCAGGGGGCTTCCCCCTGGTGCCAAAAAGATGATCGACTAGGTTGGCACCAAGCGGGCCTACCTGGGGACTTCGCTCCAGCATTGGGGCTACCACCAAGAAGGTCTTCCTCTCCCTGCCGCCTTCCAAGTCTCCCTCAGAGCAACGGTGAGAGGATAATGAATGTAGGGCTTAGGTAGTTCATGCCAGGTCCACATTGGATGTCCTTCTTTTTCTTAAGGGGGGGGGTGGGAAGCAGGAAGGAAAAGGAAGGCTTCTCCCGAAAACATCGCCTTGCCATTAACTCGTACGTCTGAGAAAGCTAAAATTATCATGCCCCACTTAGGCAGACATTTCATTTAGAATTTATTAGATGCTGGCTTGTATCACATTAAAAAACAAACAAACGAGGCTCATAATTATAATTGCATCCAGCCAGGTTTCGCTGAGAAGGGGAATGTGTGTTCCCACACGTGGTTGGGTCTTAATTAAGGCATGATAATGAGCAGAATGTGTGTTTGGGGGGCACTTGTCACAGAGCAATACGTGCCTTCTCAGGAGGAGGAAGCTCTAGTGCAGCTCCAGGGTTCACAAGGGGGGATCTGATGACGGCGGGAGTTTGCTGTGCTTCCAGCAACGCTCCCTTAGCAGCCCTCCAGCTCATATTTCCCCATCACGCCCTCCAAGCCTCGTTTTGAGACGCTGCCTGTCGCTCTGTCCTACGGTTCACTCGCAGTCTGGTCCAGCATCTCAGACAGGCACAGCGGGGGACCTGCCCAGGACCCACCTCCCAGCAAGAAGCCCCTGACCAGGGGCTCCAGGGACTTGCTCTTCCTCATCCTCCTCACCATCACAACCAGCCGGTCCACCTGCCTCTCACACTGGCCTAGGCAGTGGTGGCAACTTGAGAAGCGAGAGAAGCCACACCGACTTTCCCCTGGATCTCTGGAAGCAAGGAAATGGTAAAAGGGATGAAGAGGGGTGAGGCTGGTAGACCTACTGAGGGAAGGAGCTTAGACAAATAGAAACATATTCTTTTTATTTATTGATTTATATCCTGCCTTTTTCCTACAAAGGGCTCAAGGCAGCTTACATCATTCTCCTCCTCCATCTTATCCCCACAACCACAACCCTGTGAGGCAGGTTGGGCTGAGAGTCTGTGACTGACCCAAAGTCACCCAGTTGGCTCCATGGCCAAGCGGGGACTCGAACCCGGGTCGTCTGAGTCCCAGTCCCGTGCTCTTAACCACTACGCCATACTATTCTATGGTTCAATTGGGCCAATTGATGTCTGGGCCCAATTTAAGGTGTTGGTAATAATGTATAAGGCCCTAAATGGCTTGGGTGCCGGATACCTGGAGAAGTGCCTTCTTCCCTGTGTGCCGGCTCACCCCTTGAGATCAGAGGCAGAGGCCCTTCCCCGGAAACCCTCTTTGAAGGAAACCAGGAGGGCCGTTACTCAGAGAAGGGCCTTTTCATGAGTGACCCCTTAACTGTGGAACCCGCTCCTGATGCCAACCATGGCTTCCTTTTGGCTCCAGACCAAGGTGTTCCTCTACCCGCAGGCATTGGAAGGCCAGTGAAGGACATTAAATGCACAACTTGTCCTCGTCAGGGTCCGGACTGATGTTCTAGTCCTTTTAATTCCTTTTTGGATTTTTAATGGGAATTGTTTTTAGCCATTGCACATGTTTTACGTTTTCATAACTTCATTGTAATTCACTTGGGCCTTTTTCTAGTGAAAGATGACTAAGAAATTCAATAATAATGATATGCTTACTAAAAACACTAATTATCCTCCCACGGCTATGTCCAACACTAGAGCTCAAACAGAGCCTCCGGGTGTTTTTGAGGAGCGGCTCCCATTAATCCCAGCCAGAGTGGGAAGTGGCGAAGAACACTGGGAGGTGTAGTCCAAGACATCGCGAGGGCACCGGGCTGGCAAGGCTGTGTTAGCCTCTGCTTCCACCGGCTTAGCTTGGCCGTGTGTATGTCCGCACAGCTGAGAAGCAGAGGTTGCGAGTGCCTTTTCATCTGTGCAGCTCGGCATTCTCAGCGCCGTGATCAACTGGCGTTAGCTTTCAAGTCGTGTTGACGTGCCGATTCCAGAGGGCTGACAAAGCCATCCATCATTTGATTCCATGATAACGAGACAGGCTCATCACTGGGCTTGCTTCTCCCCACCAATTCTCAGCAGCCCTCCACACACACTTCCAAATGGGAGCTCGGGGACAGAACGCTTTCATGGTCTTTCTCTCCACCCTCCCAAGTGTCATGATAGGAATGATAAGAAATATTGATGTGATAAAAGGTGCAAGCCCTCCCCGAAGTTAATGAGATGGAAATGTACCGGGATCGTTCGTCCTATTTTCTGTTGCATGGAAGGGAATTAGAAGTCTGCACCAAGCCCAGTGCAAAGCTAAGTAGCACTGGGTACTGCTCTTAGCTTTGAAGGAAGGGTTGTTAGGATAATACCCTAGGCCTGATCCAGCACAGCTCTTCTTATGCTCTTGCAGAGTTGCATTAGCACAATTTGAAAGCGCTCATCCTTGGCTGACTCTTTCCTCCTTCTTTCTCTCTATTATTAGTATCGGGTGCGACAGCGACAGTCTAACTCTTTGTAGGTACAGAACTGAACTGGTGCATGTACATTTCCCCAGGCACTTTAAGAACTGTTGCATCAAACATTTCTCCAAGTGATCCCAGCCCATCAGGGATCATGTATTGTAAAGATGTTACCATACTTTAGCCAATCACAAAGCCAGTTCAGAGTGAGTTAAATGTTCCCTGCCCTCACTCGGAACGTGTGAACATTTTTTTTGCTCCTACTTGCAGCTCCCTCAGCTGAAAAGTGAGCCCCCTTTTGGCATGTCAACTTAGTACTTGCAATAACCATAGTTCCGTCAGGTTAAGCAGTCAGCCTGGTATTTTTTCCCCATTAAAGCAAAAGGATTCATTCCTTTGGCATATATCTCTAGTCCATAAGCCAATTTAAACTGGCATAGAACCAGTGAGTTGGCTAGTACATATTCTGCTGAAGAGCAATCCCATGCATTCCGAAAAAAACAACATTTCTCCCACTG
Organism: Varanus salvator macromaculatus; assembly: GCA_023646645.1. Taxonomy (NCBI): domain Eukaryota; kingdom Metazoa; phylum Chordata; class Lepidosauria; order Squamata; family Varanidae; genus Varanus; species Varanus salvator. The sequence goes on along the minus strand of JAIXND010000852.1, from coordinate 7,666,978 downwards.
TCTCTAAATGGTACCCTTGCTAAAAATATTTCTGCTAGTTGGAAGAATTTTAGTGTGCATAATGTGAAACATGAGTGCAAGCAGAACTGGCAGCACACTTTCAGAATATATTCTTGCATCTCTCCGGGGTATTGCATAAAAGTGCCATGTTTGGAAGCTTAGAAGGTCTGGGTTTTTTCCCCTCCCCGAGGAAACTTGGGGGAAGATTTAGTAGAAATTGCCTGCTCTTACAGACTGGAAGCGAGCTGGAAGTTGAAAGAAAGTAAATGAGCACATTCTAAATGCATCCCCTATTTTATTATACCAAGTGAATTTTTACATGTGCAAAGCTTTGTCTGGGCGCACAGTAAAAGAGAACATGGGATGGCTTTCTTTCAGTTTACCCTCCCTTCCCTTCTTTGGCAACTGCAGTTGTCAATTGCTTTAAAAATCACTTTGCATTTGTACAAGATAGATAATTTCGACTGACAGTGTTCCCACACCCAGGAGCTGTAATACGCCTCATAACCTTGAGGAAAAGAGGAGCACTTGCTTAAGGATTAGATTTTTTTTCACAATGGGAAATGAATTACAATTCTCTTGTAAGATTCTCTTTAGGGTTACCTAATATAGAAAAGATAAGTTGGGTTCCCCCTTGTACTAAAATTTTAAACTCCACATTTTGGGACGAATGGAATTGATTGCATCTGTAGCCAACTTAGGGTGTCCTCTGGATATTTTAGACAGGAATGGATGGACTTTTGGGACATGTGACCCAAAATACCAGGATGGGTCCTTTGCCTGGCCCAGGAGTAAAGCCTGGAATCCCACATCTATGGGGTTTGGAATTGTCAGATGTTCTTGGCGTATTCATGGCTAATTTTTAAGTACTATTTTCCATTCTTCCACTTTCCCTAAAGATCAAAATGATCACTGTGCCCTTTAAAAGGGGAGGCTGCACCTCTGTCATATCTTGGGATCATTTCTAGGCATTTCCAGGTGGGTCCAGGGAAGACCCTTGCCTGTGACCTTGGAGAGATACTTCCAGATGGTATAGACCAGCTTTAGGGGTCTTGTGACCTCCAGACATTCTTGGAGATGTTCATCAGCCCCAGATAGCTAGTTCTTTCCATTGCATGTACGAAGAAATGTGAGGACTTGGGAGAGGTCAGAGCAGAGCAGAGCAGAGCAGAGCAGAGCAGAGAAGAGAAGAGAAGAGAAGAGAAGAGAAGAGTCTTCTTTATTAGACACAGAGAACCCTACCACTATCATGAGCCAGTTCTCCAAAGACTACTTCTCAAAAGATCTTGATGTGGCTGTAACATTGGTGGGAAATGACACAGCTGTGGATGGCCATGATGGAACCGACTCCTCCAGAAAGCCCTCAAGGTGCAGCTCTACATGTCTAGGGTAGGTTGCATTCATGTCCCCAGGGTTTAAGGACCCTGACCATATGGACACAACCCACTTCCACATTGTCATGGATTGAGATTGCAGAACAGACAAGGCCCTTTTAAGAGGCAAAACCTCAGTCAGTATAGATTAGACCAAAACCAACCTAACTATATCCAGCTGCACTCCTAGTTAAAGCTTGCTTTGCCCTGATCCTTGCTGGAGCAACACGGAACGCCTGTTTGCCTCTGAGACACCACTCGGAGCTTTCCAGGGTGCTGTTTTGTTACTGCTTCTGAAGTGGGCCTTGCTGAAAAGTCCCAATCCATAAGTGAACCCTGCAACCCAGAGGGTGCAGGCACCCAAATGATGCTGAGCCTGCATCACAGCAAAGACAGGAAAGCCAGATTGGTGGTTGAGTCTTCTGTCAATGCTGGAGAGTGCAATTCACGACGGACGAAGCCCTGCGCAGGAGCTCCCATATTGCCCAAAACTGAAGAGCAGCTGGCTGGAGGCTGTTGCTGCTCCTCACCCCCACGCCCAGCCTTCAGCATCTTCCACCTGAGGAAACTTATTCACTCTGCCTTATGTCTCAAACTACTGATGCATCATTTTGTGCGCAAAATGATGTGTGAGTGGGAGGGAGAACAGACAAGGAAGAGAAGGAAAAAGAGCAGAGGCAGACAGTGATCTAACAGGATCCACTTTTCCCAGGGATGGATGAATCGTTCTTTGTCAGTTTCTTTCAGTTTCTCAGTTTCTCCCATCTTAAATTCAGTTCATCTCAAATATTGAGCTTCATTTAAAAGTCTCTGTGAAAGTTTATTAGCCGTTTTCTGCACATTTCTGCTAATACACGATGTTTCTGTAATAGACACCTTTTTGCCAGCAGTTTTCCTAATATAATGCCTATCAGAACACCATTTTCTCTGATGTAACCATTGTAACATTTGGCAAAGAGGGAATTTGGAAGAATAGCTGAGTTCCAGTCCCTTTAATGGTTCAACAATTTGCATTAACATGTGAATAGAACTCATAGCTCCCCAGTACCTAACTTTTGTTGTCCTGGTATTTTTATTATTTGCCCTTCTATGGCAAGCTTTTAAGCAGAGAGATGATACACACAAACACACAGGTGGCCTCATCTCAGGGACCTCCTGAAAACACACTTGGGACAAGTGGTGGTCCACATATTGTAGCCAAGGAGTCACTCTTCTAGAAGATCTAAAACCCCTTTCCCTGACCTGGTGCCTTCCAGATCTTTCCCACTTAGCAAGATAGGAAAAGTTTGAATATATTGAGTCAGACATAGAAACATAGAAACAGAGCAAGTCAGAAAGGGTCTCCCGGGCCATCTAGTCTGACCCCTGGCTCCAGCAGGCTCCGCTCATGACATGCCTACTATGTGCATGCCCAGCCTATCTTTGAACACCCTCAGCGATGGGGCCTCAATCATCTCCCGTGGAAGCCCATTCCATACCTTGGGGTCCTAACTGTCAGGAAGTAGTTCCTGGCATCTAAATTGAACCTTGGTTCCCTGATCTTCACTCCGCTGGAGTGCGTCCTGCCCTTTCTTCCTCTAAGCTGACTGGCAGCTGCTATTTCTGGAGGGTTCCTTCCTAGCCTTAGCTGAAGATGCTGCATGCTTACCTGGTGTTCTGCCACTGAGCCACACTCCTCCTGGAACTTCTCGGCTCAGTACCTCTACCTTCTGTCTGAGACCCTCAGCAAAGTAAGGCCTGCTTTGGTCCTCCTAGGTCTCCACCACTTGGACCACAATCTCTTGCCCTTCTCTGCCTTCCATCTCCTCCGTGACATTTAGAGAGTGGCTTCTGCAACTTGGCCTTACTACTCTTCCCTGGGATATCTCTCTGACCCATTTCCAGAAAGCCATAATCATCTTCACAAGGTCTCCTTGTCTACTCTCTGTCTTGACAGGCACCATGACTACGTCTCCTGCTATGCATTAGGAATGGGTTGCGTGAAGCTCTCTCTCCTTCAGGTTTACCTTGTGCCCCCAAGTACAGGAGTACAACTTCTCCTTTTGATCAAATGACTTAATTGGTTAGACGAGTTCCATTCAAATCTACCTTGAGGGGTGTGGGTCTTTGAGTATGTCTGCATTAGCTGTTTGGGAAGATGTCCAGGTCACCTTCTTGGACACCACTTTCCACTTTCCGAACCTCTGTTGCCCTCTCGGGGAGACAGGCTACTAGTAGTGTGTGTGTGTGTGTGTGTGTGTGGGTGGGTGTATGTGGGGTGTGTGTGTATAGGTTGGATAAATATATTCTAAAATGAGAAGCCTGAAGAGATCGGTGGGAGAAAAACCACTAGAGGCTTTCTAGTAATGACTCAGCCATGTTCTATTGAATCATAGCCCCTCTTCGGTTCATGGGGATAACAGCTCAGCCATTGTTCAAAACTGCGTCGAAACTTGAAAGCTGCGATGTGCACTAATTGTGGATGACTGATTTCGATATTCATCCCCCTCCCCTCCCCTCTTCTTACTCCCTTTTCTTTTCCAGCTTAACTCCTGTAACCAATTGCTCAAAAGAAGTTTCAAGAAAGCAGAAATCCACAACAGTTCAGCAAAAACATGCCTTCTTTTCTGTCAGTCTGTAGGCCGCATTACCATAAGTTACTGCTTGAGGTGGCTCACAGCATATAAAACAAATGGCAAAAATACAGCTAAAATAATAAAAAGATAGGAACAATTTCAACCATTATTGGTAGTGCCAATAGACACATCATAAAAAAATCAATCCATCCATGAAGCTTTGTATAAAACAATAGAAACCAACCAACCTACTTCAGCAGCTTAAAATGAAACCAGAGAGAATAAAACCCGACACGAGAAGGGAACACTACATTCATTTGAGGTTGTGAGCCGCCCCGAGGCTTGTGGCAAGGGGCGGCATATAAATCTGTTAATAAATAATAAGTTAATAAATAAAAAGTTCAAGGGCCAAATGGATCCCCATCTACACAAAGGCAGCCTTTGGTCCCCGCCATAAATCCCACATGCTCTCCAGGAGGGCCAGCCTTGCCATTAAGTTGAGTAAGCAAAAGGCACGGACATATTTTAGGACCGACACGCTGGAACAAACACTTGCTGAAAACTTTCTATGGTGGCCACAAAATGATCGCTGGTTAATGATCAGTCTTGTGGGTTATTTTATCCTCCCAAAGAAAGGACTGGGCACTCAGAGGCCATTGGGCTGGGGGCCTTGCGCTGAGGTATGGAACGAAGGGCAAACACCGTCCCAAGAAGGACCTGCTGGATTCCCCCTCTGCTGCAAGGTGGCACCCAGGCATGGCATGAGGCGCACGACCAGGCCTAGGTGCCCTATGCTAGACTACTGCTTTCCACTCTTACCTAGGGAACGTTTCTGTAGTTTTGATTATTTGCCGTGGCTAAACTTCTGCAAAGATGCCCATTTTTAAAAACTCGGTTTGCAAGACCTGCAAACTCCACATGACCTTGAAAATGGCTCTGTTGTGGAATCCCTGGGGTGAACCCAGAGAAGCCCAGCTCTGTTGATTTACAGAGTCTGAGATCCCTGGATCAGCCTGAGAAAGAATAACTGTATCCACTCTTTGGCTCCGAACTTTACGCCTGCTTACAGCCCGCACCGAGAGCTTCCCAGCTGCCGCAGCGGGTGCTCCCAACCTCTCCCCCGTCACTTTGCTGGAATGCAGCACTGACTCAATGCGCTCCCAACACATGGATCGGTTGCTGTCGTGACCAGCTTGGCCCTTGGAGCCCTCGCAGCAAAGCTGCTGAAGCAAGCATGAATATCCATACAGAAAAATGAACTGGGAATCTTTCTGAAGTGTTTGCTTCTAATGCAAATTGTTGCCAGGACATGGTTGACGGCGCTTGAATCCTAATGACTAATTGGTACTACTATTGGTTCTTGTTTTGATGTGTGTTCTTTCTCTCCATCGAAACCTCCCACCCTCCTCTAATTTCCTTGGAATTTAGCCCAGGAAGGATTACAATGCTTTATCTATGTCTGCTGTTTAAAAAAAGAGGAGGGAGAAGAGTTTTGATTTAAAGCTTTCAGAACGCAAATTAATCGAGACGCATTCATAATAGAGACACCGTGCCGGCATCTATTTTCATGACACTTGATAATGCGCAGATGAAACAGTGAGAATAGAAAGCAAATATTTAAATCTGTGAAAGGAAATTGCAACCGTGTGGGAAAGGCATCCTTTCTGCAGATGCGAGAGAGATGTAATAACTTTACCGCCTCCATTCTCTCTTCTTCTTTTGGAGGATGGAGAAGGCGTTGAGTTGGGATGGAAAAATGTCATGGTTGAGCTGCCTTGAGGTTGTCATTAAGATCTGCCATCAGCCAGAGACTATGCTGGGTGGGATTTCTGCTGAAGAGGAGGGGGAGCCTGTAGGGGACACCCCCCGGTGAGGAGGACTTTGGTCTAACTGCTGTCGAGAATGCCCCCTCCTTGCACCCAGCTGAATCCAGAGACTTGGGTTAATGCCATTCACCTTATTTATTTTCCTCCTGTATCATTACATTGATACCCCTCCTTTCCCCCCTAAGAACCCAACATGGGTTCCTCCTCTCTAGTTTATCCTCACAACAACCCTGTAAGGTAGGTTAATCTGAGAGTGGGTGAATGGCCCAAAGCTACCCAGTGATCCTCTTGAGGACTAGAACACAGACCTCCTGAGTCCCATTTGAGTGTTCCAACCAGCACTCGTGCTATTGGATTCACTGCCCCTTTCAAAATGGAGTCATAGGCTGGGAGCCAGCAGCTGGGCCAGGGGGGCAGAGCTGAGAGGTCCCAGAACCAGGGATACTGTTGCTCCTCCAGCCAATCAGGAAGCCTTTTACAGCTTTCCTATCCAAGGCCAAATGGTACCCGTCCAGAGACAGAAGACAATGTCTAGCCCGGAAGATGCTTTCAGCTGCAGTTGCAACAGTGCCCACATGGGGCAGCCACACACAGAAGGGAAGCCTCCCTGGTGTGGAAGTTAGGCTGTTGGACCGGGGACCTGGGAGGTCCAGGTTCTTGTCTCCACTCATCCTTGAGGCATGCTGGGTAACTTTGGGCCAGTCACAGACTCTCAGACTCTCAGCCTAACCTCCCTCACAGGGGAGCTGTTCTGAGGACCAGATGGAGTGAAGGAGAACACCTTGGATGCCTTTCAAGAAGGAAAAAGCCAGAATAAAAATTCTGGGTCACAGACTCTCAGCCCAACCTACCTCACAGGGGTGTTGTTGTGGGGATAAGATGGAGGAGGAGAATGATGTAAGCTGCCTTGAGCCCTTTGTAGGAAAAAGGCAGGCTATAAACCGAAAAATAAATAAATAAAATAAATCTAATAACACTATCAGCTCTGCCTGATCACTTGTTAAGGCTCCAAGATGCTGACAGTCATGCCCAGAAGCCATAACTTCCTGCTTTCTGTCTGCTCTGACTTAAGACCTTTTGCATCAAGAGCCTCACTCGCTGATGCTTTCCAAGACCCCTCCATACCCTGCCAAACTATGAAGCTTTCACTTTGCAATTCACCAAGCGCATCGTTGTTTTCCCCTTGTTTCCGATTCCCAGTTGACTTCGTGCACATCTTCCCAGCAGATCCAAACACCCTCACTTTGGTTCATGCACGGAACTTGCACGAGTGTGGAGAGTTGGGTCACTGGTAAATTTCCACTTGTTTGCCATTTATGTCCAGCAAGCAGAAATGGCAGATGGTAACAGGGACTGGGCTTGAGGGAGAAGGTGTTGAGAAAATGTTCATGGAATGCAGATGATCTTCAGCGTTGCTTGTTTATCCATCCCTAATTAGAATTACCTTCTGGCCATCTTCTGTTCCAGCAAACGTGGCCCAGGTAGGGATGTACGGATTTTGATGTGTGTTTGCACATTGTCAGGGTCTTTCATTCCGTCACCCACTCATTGATGGTATCAGATATTTCCTCCCTCGCTTCGAAAAGTGGGCAAGAATGTCATCTGCAATTCACATCACTTTTGCTGACACATAATATTTTGCATATTTTTGCAGCTCTGCGCACGATCAACGAGGGAAGTGCAAAAAAAAAAAAAAATCAATCAGAATAGCGGAATACACAAGGACACCAAAGAAAGATCAGTTATATAAAGTGTGGGCTTTAAATGGTGTAGATATCAACGCATTTTTCATACTTGAGTGCAGCTGAATTTGCCTACAATTCCAAGTAAAACATGAGCGAACAAACAGTCCAGAAACTTCCTGTCTCCTGCAGGTTGGATCCGCAGGTTGAATCCACAGAAATCTACAGTACTGGTTGGACTCATAAAATTCTAAAGTAATTTGAATCTGTTGTGTCTGTCTTGGGCATCTCCTTCACCCAGCATCTCTCTTCCATGCCAAAGAGCTCCGCATCTTGCTTGGAAAGGCAACACAGCTCACTAGTTCCTGTGAAGGCAGGAATGGATTGTTTTATTCCGTCCAGGTCCCAGGAGTTTCCTGGATGGCCACACCCCCTTTCCTTGGCCCCACCTCCTTTCCCCAGCTGCCAATCATTTGGGGTTTCCCCATTGTTTGCATCATATGCCTCTCCATTCTGAATAGATGGCTCCCCAAAACTTAGTTTTTGGAAGGAGGACCGCAAGCTAAGATCCTGGGTTCTCCCTCCCTGGAGTGTGGCCCCAGGGCATCTTTCGACTGGAATGATGCGACTCAGCACCTCTGGGCTACATAAAATGTTTATGCACCCTGAGATGGAGCCACAGAGGGGAGCCTATGCCTTCCCCACCTTGTCCTTGGACATCTCTGATCTATCTGAGAAGCAAGACCGATGGCACGCAGGAATCAAGCTCTGAGCTCAAATCAGTTCCACTGAAGTCTGCCAGCAGTGCATTTCAGACTTGCTACAACTGTGTTGATGGATTGTGTGTCTGTGGCTAACACTTGGTTGTTATGGGCTCACATCACCAAGAGATGGACCAGGAACTGTGCCAGTTTCATGTGTGAAAGCATCCTCAGCAAAGTAGAAGTCCCCACACCTTTACTGGGGTGGGCACTGGTCTTTTGTGCTGGGGAACAAGCAACAGCACTCTGAAAAGTACTGGGCAGAACTGGGCTACTCATTAAATCCCCCACAATCCCCCTGCTGTAGCATCATCTCAGAGCATTGTAGGGAATTTAAAATGGCAGTTCCTGGACCCAGCTGCCTGGGGTTGATTGGATTGTGGGATTTTGTCGGCGAGGGGTTGTTCCATTTTTGCTTTAGGAAAAGGTCGAGGAGGCAGGCAGCACAGCGTTGGAGGCTCAGCAGCTGCTCGAGGGCCTGCAGGTGCCAGGCTTGGCCGTGAGTAGGACTGAATCTGTATTGCGGTTCAATTAGCTTTTGACCAGAACCTGCCCCATTCACACCTGCCAGTGCATTTTCCAAGCCAATGCATGAGATAGAAAAAGAGGCGCTGCGAAAACGTACCATTAAACGCATCACATTTTCATGCTTTAGGCAATAGCAGGTGTGTGAGTGTGTGTGTTAAAAACACACTCCAATCTGTGCCTTTTCTGAACTACACTCTCGGTCCCCATTTTAGGAATGCTGGAAGATGAGGACTAGCTTCAGAGGGGAACACAACCCTCACTGCTTGCTGATTTCCCCGTTTCTAGTCATGCCAATGAAAATCAGATTAAGGCTTGGAGATTTGTAACAAAGAAAAAGAAATAGTTGTTGCTGCGAAAATGCCCTTTGTGCTCTTATTTCCCTGCTGAAGCCGACAATATGCTGGGCCTTTTCCTAGGCAATGTGATACCTTCTTGTATCAGATCATTGGAGAGTCTGGAGGTTTGTTTCTTCCTTTAGAAAAGCTACTATTGCAATGCATGTGCACCAGGGAGAGGGAGAGCATCGCTTCGGAAGGGTTTCCACATGGCACAATTCTGGTTACGGGCAAAATGGATTGACATCATATGATGATTTTCTCCTCCGTGTGTATCCCGAGAAGCAGGCCATGCCAGATTTTCATTATTGCTAATGACGCGTGAATCTCCTTCCTCAGAGTATGGAGCTGCCATCTCCTTTGGGTCCCGTGTGATGTGCCAGCCAACTTGTTCATTCTGCAACGAGCAAAAACGCTCTCTCGAGATGCGCTCTGGAAGTGCGGATGCATTTCTCCAAGGCGTATCGCTCACGTTCGTGAGAAGCAAGCGTTCGCCGCTACGGCAATGAAATGGAGATTTGAGAAGGTCCAAAGGCAGATCCAAATCACCTTTTCTACATGCAGGAAGGTGAGCAGTCCTACGGCTAATTGGTGGGCTTTGTGGGGGCAAATCCAGGTTTACTGAAGAGGGACTACTTGACCTTGCCTGTAGTAAGTGCTGTGCTGAACCGGTGCCTGGCCGAGGTGATGGGCTGGATGAGGGCCAATAAACTGAAACTTAATCCAGACAAGATGGAGGTCCTGTTGGTGGGTGGATCGAGCTCCTGGGTAGGTGACCTGGACCTTGCCCTGGATGGGGTTGCACTCCCTCTTAGGGACTGGGTCTGCAGCTTGGGAGTGCTCCTCGACCCAGAGCTGTCGCTAGAAGCTCAAGTGACTGTGGTGGCGAGGAGCGCTTTCCTTCAGCTTCGGTTAATCCATCAGCTGCATCCCTACCTAGAGTACGATTGCCTAGCAACAGCGACACATGCATTGGTTACTTCCCAAATGGACTTCTGTAACGCGCTCTATGTGGGGCTGCCCTTGAAGACGGTCCGGATACTTCAGATGGTGCAAATTAGAGCAGCCAGGTTGCTGACGGGGACTGGGCGTTGCTCTCACATAACCCCAGTCCTCTACCAGCTTCACTGGCTCAATTCAAGGTGCTGCTTATCACCTACAAATCCCTTAACGGCTTGGGACCTGGATACTTAAAGGAACACCTGCTTCCATATCTGCCCTCCCGCCCCCTGAGATCGGCGGCAGAGGCCCTCCTCCGGGAGCCCTCTGGGAGAGACATCAGGAGGCAAAGCACCCGGAGGAGGGCTTTCTCTGTGCTGGCTCCCCACCTATGGAATGCGCTCCCCAGAGAGGTCCGCCTGGCGCCGTCGTTATTTGTTTTTCAGTGCCAGGCCAAGACCTTTTTATTTAAACAACATTTTAACAACTTTTAATATTATTTATTGGTTTTAATTTTACAGCCAGGGTGAATCTGGATTTTATGTGCACTATTTATATGGTTTGTTTATTTATTGTATGGAAGCCGTCCCGAGGCTCACGCGAATGGGACGGCACACAAAAACTCCAAAGAAAGAAAGAAAGAAAGAAAGAAAGAAAGAAAGAAAGAAAGAAAGTGCTCAACACTCAGCCCATCTTGGCTCCCGGTAACTGGTCCTCGGGCGTGGTGCATGGGAACAGGTGCCGCAACCTTGCTGAAGTTCCACAGGTATATCTGGATGGAGGATGACCTGGCAAAGCTCTCAGGGTCCCGCTTTGAGTTCTAGGTTGGAGGAAAGGTGGAATAAATTTGTGCCAAAAACATGGTTTGTAAGCACAAGAGCCTCACGTTAAAACAGGCTTCGGAGGAAGTGGGAGTCAAGGGATGAGCCTCCTGGTGCCATCCAGTTGTTTGAATTTATAATCTTGGTCCTTGGGGCCATTATTTATACTGTTGGGGCTGATGGGAGTTATAATCCAAACTGGAGCACCTGGTTGGTGAAGGCTGAGCTAAATCATACTGCTAACCTATTGGAAGTTTGGCCTAGTTAAAAATCAATGACTCTTCAGACAACCAAATTTCTGTCATGGTTTTATGGGGCAACAACGAGTCCTTCATCATTTGAAGAATGGATTGATAGACTATAAGACCTTGCTATTCCAATCAAGCTGTCATATTATTTATGGTTTGATGAGGTAGAATAATAGAAAACCACTTTATGTAACATTGCTTATTAGCTGTCATGTTTTTGAACAATAAAGTTTCACGAGCATGTCAGGCCCTGAGCTGCGTTCATTTTTTTCTTTATGGGACAGTGAGGAAATGGTGATAAATATCTATTTGTTGGGAGCATTGTTTTAACTGTGTGCTGTCAAGATTCTTATGACAGAAGAACCCCATTCTTCCTTCTACTTTTAAAATAATAGTAATAAAACAATGAAGTATTGACAGCTAGATAAAGAGGATGGGAGAAAACTCAGGTCATTTGTAACTTTCCCAGACAGCCTGAGAAACCATTATGGAAGGATTTGTCATTGCCTGCTATGTTTTGCTAGAGGACTTCAACCTTTTTGAACAGAGTGACTGGCACCTTGGAAGCCACACACACCGAAATCCCTGTGAACATATGTCAAGATAGTAATAATTCACAGCAAACCCCTTGTGCCTAACACATTCTGGTGGAATTTGTCAACTTTCTTGCAATGTAAGAACGGAAACCAACGGTCAGACTTCATGTGATGCTATTAGGTGCTCCTTGTAGCTGAGTTGTATCTTTTTCTTTTGTTTAGTGCAGGAATAGGCTGCTTTTTTGGAGCCATGAGTGCATGTGGCCATATGAGGAATTGTCTTGGGCACCAACACAAAATGGCTGCCTTGGGAGCCATGGCAAAGGACAAAAAACTTGTGCTGAAGACTAAATACAGGGCAGAGATGGGAGCTGAGTGCACTAATCCCACAGCATTCCCACCTTCTGGTAAGAACATTATTTAATTTAATTTTTTTTAGTGAGAAGGGCTCCAAAAATTGTCTGAGGCTAGCTGGGTGTCTGTGAGCATCACATTATCTACCATTTCTTTAAAGTGGCCCATGCATTTATTTATTTTATTTATTATTTATTAAAACATTTCTATGCTGCCCCATCGCAATAAAGCCTCGGGGTGGCTTACAACGTAATATAAAACATATAAAACAAATACATTTCAATTAAGGATCAGGTCCATCCTGCAATGGGAGAGATTTGCATCACAATATTACCCCACACGAGAATTGTGTGTATATGTGTGTTTGCGTGTGTTGGTGCATAATAGAACCTACTACTGCTATTAACAATAACAGTATGTAGGTTTCAACAAGGGCATCCCAAATTTCCATCCATTTATCCATTTGTAAATTACACCTAAAGGCTTCCTGTTCAACATTGAATTTAAGATGTTGCTGGGGGTTAGAACTTATGTGTGTGTTATATAATTGCACATATGTGCATGGATTTGTGGTTTTCTGGCTTAAATGTTTGTGTTTTGCCTTAGCTTTGGGTTTAAGACAAGCGATTTCTCATTCTTTTCTAATCCACAGCCTATCCAGCATGCAGGACTCAGAAGATGTTCAAAATAACTGTGTCCTCGGATCTCCTGGGTCCTTTCCTCCTGGTGGTGAAGTATTCTGCAAAAGAGTCAGAGACTGGAGGGGTGCGTCTATCCTTTTTTCTTATTCAGTTCATGCTCTTTTTAAAGCAAAGAAACAACAATGCAGTTGCTCTCAAACACAAAATTCCAGCACGTAAAAAATGAGCTAAGATGACATCTGGCAAAACAAACATGTAAATAAGATACCCAAATCAATGTGGCCAAGTGGCAGATAGAGTTCGCCATGCATAATTAACCTGTTGGTATCCTTGAAGGAGAATAATACCAGCACAGAACCAAAGAGTCGAAATGTGCCTCCTGCCCCTCGAACAGTTTTGAACCCCTCCAAAACTGTGCAAATACAGTGCTAACAGCAGGAAGGGGAGGGACACCTGATTTGTGTGGTGCCATGGAAACATGGCCTATTGGGTTGTCTGAACCCAACTAAGATAACAAACCATGGTGAAGAACCCACCATTCACAATCCAACAACAAACCATGGATTCTTTCCATGTGGTCAACAAGCCATGACTTGTTAGCATAGCTAAGTTCAGACAACACAATAACTCATGTTTCAACAACAACCCACCATCCAGGATGACCCAAGCTCAATCAAACCCATGCCTAATCATTGTTATTTCAATGGTGTCTTACAGGCTGAAATCTTTTCATTCTCTCTTTCATCCTTTGTCTGGTGACTTTCCACAGGGTTTCAAGTACTCAGTTTCCTAACCCAGGTTTCATTCCCAGAACATGTGCAGTGGGAGATGCATGTATGAATCTCCACCTATATGAGGTAAATGGACCACCTGCACGCACGGAGCTCTCCATCCACAGCAGAAGCACAGGAGTGGGATTGAGGGAATGAGATTCTGTGGCCATTTCAGTGGACTGCCACTTTCATGAAATGTAGGCTCAGCAGGTTGGTGAGATCCTGGGGCTTAAAAGGAAGGTTTCCTGAAGCTGCTGGATAGTCCAGGTTGTGGCATGAAACCTCCTTCATGATGCTCTTTCTGCTCCTATAACAGCATCACCATAGAGATCATTTAAAAACAGTCTTGCTGTGAAAGTTGACAACTTGTAGGAAGCTTCGTCCACGGCAGCAACACAACAGGTGCTTTTCATCGCTACCAGCCAGAGCAGTGACTTGGAGAAATGCTTCATGAATTGCAGAGGGAATCGGCGCCGAATTGCAGAATAGCACACTGGCAAAAGTCAAGGCATGCAACCCATGTTAGGGGCCAGGGCACTGGCTCCTCTCTTCTCTGGCAAAGTGCTTTTTAACTCCTTGGATACGCCTGTCTGACTCCTTTTAACCCTACAATTAAGGGCCTCTTCACATGGTGAAAGTATGATCAAATATTTATAAAAGGAAGCATAAAACGAGTTCTCTGTACTACTGTGCAGCAGAAAACGCATACTAATAAGGCAAGGGGAAACTTAATGTCATTGAACTTCACTGCATTGAAAACCAACAGGCAGATATCAATCCAGCACTATAAAATCCCACATAAAATGCAAAGCTAAAGTAAAACATCTGAAAGTAAACACACCTCCCCTCAAGGACTGAAGAAATAGATCTTAGATTTGGAAACTCTGTTAGTGGGAACTCATTCTGTTTGAGTTCAGCAGGCTTTCTAGACATTTTTGACCGCAGGCTAGGCTGGGGAAGGGAGCAGAGGTTAGCTTCTACCACATTCTGTAAAAGATTTGCACAAATTTGGAGCCCTCAACTGCATACCTCTGGTGTAATTTGTGCAAATCAGGATTGAATCACTAGATTTGAGTTGTTGTTGTTATGAATGGCACACATGCTGTCCCATTTGGCAGCATGCTTCAGGATGCGCAACACTGGAAAACTTGTTGCAGTGGAGCTGAATTGATGTTCGATACATTTCTGATTTGCAATCCCAAAATAAGCCAGCCATGGAGGAGGGAGGAGCAGCAGTCATAAATTTCTTGAACTGTTTCTGCAGACTTGGGACCAAGAACCACTTAACTCAAGTGCAATGTGCAGATTGCAATTTCCACAAATCAGGTTCACCTCCATCGACTTTAGTCACTGTTGCTTTGACCTTTTTGTGGCATTTGACATAAAAACTTGGACCCCTCCTCCCCCCACGGCATGTGCACATGCTCCATCTTGGCCACCTTGAATTTTCTGGAACTTAATTTCAGATTTGTGCAAAGCCTAGACCTTGACTCTGGAATTTGGACAATTTTGTGCAAATTTGTGGTGTGAAGGTCCATATTTGGCACAAATTTCCTTGGCTTTAAAAAGAAAACACACACAAATCACGACCTGCTTATAAATGGAAGTCCACGTGTTGGCTTGGCTCAGAACATAAAGGGTCCGCACCAGAAGAAGGTGTGTTTGTGAATACTTCAGCATGTGTGCGAAAGTGCTGGTAACCTCTTGGCCTTGAAAATGTTATGCATCTCTTACATATTGCAATAAACCGATCTCACCCAATTTTTCTCCCATGCTTTCCTCCCATCTCTCAAGGGAAGATCAGCTCAGACTTCCTTGCTTATTCCACTGAAAATCTAGCCTAAAATTCATCCAGCTCCGGAGCCCCTTTTCTCAGATGCAAAGTCCACTTACTTCAACAAAGTATTCCCGAGTAAACATGTCTGGATTTACAACATCAGCTCTGCAGTTGATGCCAAGTCACAAGGGGGTGGTGGGAAACGCATGAAATGCGCTTACGCGTGCCTCGTTACGGAACGCTAGTCCAATGCCCAGGACAATTACTCACAATTAAAATTAATTAAATGAGGCTCTGCAGTCACAAATGGAACAACACGTTTACAAATGCTTGGAGCTGTTCGGCATCATTAACAGTAATGGCGCACAGCAAGGCATCCCGTGCCAAATAATACTTTGCCTTGCAAATTGGCCCTGCACTTTATAGTGAAAATGTTCTGACAATATCATTGCAGAATTAGTCACGCACTTGGATGGGGAGATGGCTGTTCGTTGCTGGGGCTTGAAATGTGTGAGGGAGCCGAGTTTTGAACAGGCCTGTTGAGGCTGGATAGATTTATGCAGGCAAACACACACGGATTGAATGCACAGGGCTTCTGTCCTGAAAGATGGCCAATAACTGGTCTCCTTCTCCTCCACCCCCATCTTTCCCTCCTCCTCCTCCTCCTCCTCCTCCTCCATCGTCATCTCATGACAATGTGAATTCATGCCTAGGCTAACCACCGATGTACCATCTCTGGAGACCAATGTTCAAGTCCTCATTCAGCCCTGGGTGACTTTGGGCCACACACACAGACTCCCGGCCCAGCCTACCTCACAGGGTTGTTGTTGTGAGGCTAAGATAGAGAAGAGGAGGAGAATTATGTAAGCCAGCTTGAGTTCTGTGGAAGGAAAAATGGAGGCATAGAAATATAATAATATTTACAATAATCATCCAATATTATTTGTTGTAGGATAATCAGCCAGTGGGATCCTATTATTAAGGCTGGCTTACATATTTAAAGTTGTCACTCAATGTGCCTCCATTAGCAATGTATGAGAGCTCCGTTCATGTTTGAAAAAGAGACAACAATTCCCCATTCACGATCCCAGACATGAGCACAGACAAAACCACAGTTTTGGGGAAAGCGCACAGGTCCCCACATTTAATCTTGTGCTCATAAAACATGCTCCTTTGAAAAATGCACTTCTCTAAAGGTCCATTTCTTTTTCAAAAGAGGCACTTCGTCACGCTTTAGAGAAGAACCTTGTGCAAATTTTGACCCGGGCGTGGGGGGCGGCGGGGGCAGCGTTCTTGAGCCAGGCAACACAATACCATAGTCAGTTTATTGCACCAACTTTCTATAGCAGAGCAGTTTGACTATATTCGGGTCTCAGTGCAGAAGTAAACAAATTTGCTGAAGCAAAGCGAAGCTGATCGCCTGTGGACCGAGGCCTCAGCTGCTGACCAATATACATACATCAGATGAAAGAGGCTTGGATAACAGCAAAGATTTAAGCCTAGAAGCCAAAAATACATAAGCAGAATATTAGTGTATATCCCAAATTGAAATGCACCTCTAATTAAACCTGCCCTTCCTTGATGTGGTGGTGAGATAGAGTTCAGGATGATAAACAGCCACCTTGGTATTGTTCCATTATAAGAACCTATTTGAACACAGGTATCATTCTGGATATGCCTCCTCAGCAAATGGGGAAGGAAGTTTCGAGAGCTTCTGAGCGGACGGGAGGGACAAACTGCCAGCATCAGGTTCAGATCTAAACCGGCAGCTGGGAATCCCTGCAGGACCTCGTAGGATGCCTCATCTGGAGATCCCAGAGAACGTGGTCCAGCATGCCTGCCTTTGGAACTGGTCCTGTACCCACATGATACAGGATCATACTATGTCATGGGAACGGGCTGCACTCAGGAGAGAGAGAAAATGCATCGAAGCCGAACCTGTTTCAAAAGTCACATGAGGGCCCAAATGGCAGGCTAAGCAGCATTCAAAAACTGCTTTGCATCTCAAAGCGCTAGAACAGGTTGAGATTTCACTGCCTGCCAGGAAATTATCTTGCACCTTGAAGGCCTCTTCTGCCCGAGGTGTCTTTTCCTCAAGATCAACATATCCAGCTCTCACGAGTGTTCCTCCTGGCACATGGTGTCCAGACTCCACACCTTCCCAGTCCCCCTGTTCTGGGCACACTCCAATTTGTCTACAGAGTTTTTCCTCCTTAAAATGTAGCATCCAGAAGAGGACACAGTCCTCCAGATGCAGCCCGATGCATGAAGAATAGAACAAAAAGCTTACTTTTCATAATCTGGATCTGTCGATGCCGTCTAAGATTGTATTGGGCTTTTTAGATGCTGCATCACAACCCTGGCTCATGTTATTCAAGAATAGGTCTGGTCAGGGATGGAGACCATGTAGGATCCCTCTGTATGCCACCTTGCGTTTAATGGGAGAAAAGGTGGGTCATACGTTGATGGAGGAGACATCTTTTGCTTCCTCACATTCTCCACTAGCTTTGTGCTCTGTTTTCATACTGAATTGGTTTAAGGTAGGTTGGCCTTCCCTGGGGAAGGCTAACCATCTCCCATCACATGAGTCCCTGTGCTTGTCTTTGGTTTATGTCACGCAGAGCTGAGTTCTGTGGGTCATTTCCTTGAAGGCCCCTTCCAGGCCATTACGGGCATCTGGATTGCTCCCCAGGCTGGGACACTGTCTGATAATTTCCCTCCTGCTCCCAACCACACATCTTCAGATACGGCAAATCTGCCTCTTTGTTTCTGATCTTCCTGGAGGGAGTGGCTGACTGGTGCTTTTCTAGAAACTTTGCCGCTCATCTTTGTTTCATGATGGAAATATGAGAAAAGAAATTGGGAGTCTTTTTTCTCCAGCCCTCCTCTCCCCCTGCTCCCATATGCTTGATCTTACTTTGCTCTGGTTGCTTCCTTGCTTCCCCCAAAGGTTTCAGGGCCTCTTTTGGTCTGAAAATGAAAGGGACCCCCCCCCCCACACACACAACACACACACACCTTTGTAACCAAAGGAAAGAGAACAAGGAGATGGACAAACAGCTTTGTCATTTTCACATTTTTCTTTCTGAAGAAGAGAACACCATGATCAGCAAATTTGCACAGGTAAACAAGAAGGCTTTTGTGTGTGGGCTTTGCTCTTTGTGCCTTCCTCAACCTGGCACACCTCCCCCTTTGAGGCCATCTAAAATTTCCCCCCTCCTTGCGAGATCAAGAAACCAAGACATTGTGGGGATATTTTTTGAGAATGGCAGTGCCCCACTCCTACCCTCCCTGCTGCCTTCCCCACCCCCCAAGGTGGCTGTCAAGAGGGGCTTCCATCTCTGGACCTCAGATGGACCAGAAAGACTCACCCCAGCTGCGAATGTGAAGGGGGAACCCTCCGAGGTGACAGCCTGACCTTGGAAAGTGTTTCTGGGGTTGGAGCTGGGACTCCAACTCATCCTATGGCCTCCCAGACAATACCAGGGGGCCACAGGATGCATTCCTTCTGGTGCAGGAGCTACTCTGTAATCCCCATGTGTCAATGCACTGCTGTGTGCCCAAGAGACTCCCCTCCTGTTCTTCTGTTTGTTATCTCGAGCTAGACAGGCCGGGCCACTTCGCTCTCTTGCCTGGGGGCAGGGCAGGGGGGTATGGCCCACTTTTGAGGATGCAGCTTCAACCCCAAAGGGCATCTGCACAGCGCTTTCTCCAGCAGGTGAGAAGGGCAGAGTGGAAATAGGGATCTCTGCGCTCAGGTTTTTCCCCTCACTGTGAGAGCTGGGACTGTGGCCCTGGGAGCAGCAAGGGCTACATCCTTCACTGCTTGAGATGCTCGCCCGGCACCACAGAATTCTCCATCAGTCCCAGTCCCTGATCAAGGCATCATGTGCACGGAAAGCATCGCTGCAAGGACTATCAGATGGCTCCGTTTGCTGGAGAGACCTGTCCGCCCACACGCCTCGCACAAATGCTTCTGTGGCCGCGAGGCATTTTCATTATCTGCTCACAGCGCCAACACGAGCCGATCTGTTCCGTCCGGCACTGGATGGTGCGATCCCGTTTCCACAGGCTCTGAGGGGTCAGGCAATATGGGTAAAACGCTGCTGCTGCTCAGCTCACAGGGGGCAAGACAAAGTCAAGCAAGGAAAAGGCACTAAGTGTGCCTGTATAATATTTTACTCCCTTGCAAGGGGCCAAAGGTCTTGAGAGCTCTGCTGCAGAGGGGTGTTGGGAGCTGGTTCCCCGCTTCTCTGTTTCAAACAACCGGCCGTTCTTTGGCAAAAGCGCTTGATGGCCAATGTACATCCAGCAAGCCATGGTCAGCAGAGAAAACTGAGCATGTGTAGAGTCGTTCCTTGAACCCAGACTGGTCTACCGACTGTGCCCTTTCCTGGATGAGCTCTGCCTTGCAACAGTGACCCACGCCATGGGAACTTGGGACCCACATCATGGGACTGGATTATTGTAACATGCTCTACATAGGGCTGCCCTTGAAGACGGTCCGGATACTTCAGTTGGTTCAGAATAGAGCTGCCAGGATATTCATGGGAACCAGCAGGTATAGACATGTATAGACATTATTGTGCGCCGCCCCGAGGCTTGTGGCAAGGGGCGGCCTATAAATTTCTAAATAACTAAATAAAAAATAAAATGTAATGCTGGTCCTCTATAGGTTACACTGGCTACCAGTTGAAGCCCAGGCCCAATTCAAGGTGCTGGTGAAGACCTATAAAGCCCTGAATGGCTTGGGTCCGGGATACCTGAAGGAGCGCCTTCTCCCCTATGTGCCTGCCCGCCCCTTGAGCTCTGAGGCAGAGGCCCTCCTCTGGGAGCCGTCCTTGAAAGAGATCAGGAGGGTGACTACCCAGAGAAGGGCCTTCTCTGTGGTGGCACCCTGACTGTGGAACACTCTACCCAGAGGGGTTTGCCTGAAGCCAACACCTCTTTCCTTTTGGCACCAGGTGAAACCCTTTTTATTCTCCCAATATTTTAACTGCTAATTGGTTTTAATTGGTGGTTTTACCCCAAACATTGGATGCTGTGCTATTCTTACTCTTACTTCTGTTCTTATTCTATTTTATTACTGTTGTGGTAAACCATCCCAAGATGCCTGTGATGGGATGGTATAGAAAAGTTTTAATTAATTAATTAACCATTCCAGAGAACCCTCCCTTTTCCCTGCGCCCCATCCCTCTGGGTTGGCCCTCCTGAAGAAGGGGCTTGCATCCTCTCTCTACGCTAGCCCCTCAGGACTATGCTGGCCCTTAGCTGGATAGTCCTCTCCTGACACTGCACCGTGGGGCTGGGGATCACACATGGTTCTTCTGGCTTCCTTCCCATTCCCCCCCCCCCAGCTCTTCCAAATCCTGCCAGTTCCTGGGAGCTGCCGGAACTCCTGGAGACGGGGGGCTCAAGATAAACTCCTTCCTCCACCTTCTCTCTGTCTGCAGGCCTCATTTTGGGAGCCAGTGTGGTGTAGTGGTTAAGAGCATGGGACTGGGACTCAGATGATCTGGCTTCAAGTCCCTGCTCAGCCATGGAGTCAACTGGGTGACTTTGGGCCAGCCACAGACTCTCAGCCCAGCCCTCACAGGGTTGTTGTTGTGGGGATAAGATGGAGGAGGAGATGTAAGCTGCCTTGAGCCCTTTGTAGGAAAAAGGCAGGATATAAATCAGAAAAATAAATAAATAAATAAATTTCCCAGTTCCCACCATCCACAGCCATGGCCTCGAAACACCTGCCAGGAGCAAGTGCCTCTTTCATTCCCAGGAGAGGGGATGTTTCCCTTTGGATTCAACTCTTCACATGGGCAGATGCTTCTCCCGCGGCTCAAAGAGGGTGCCGTTTTGATTTAGACTGTTCTGTCACCAGTTAGGCTTTAATGCAAAGACGGGGCTTCTTAAGTCTCTCCCGAGTCTGCCGGAGAGGAGGGGAGAGCGGGGGGCAGCCGCCAACGGCGGAGACAATCAAATGCCTGCAGCTCCCAGCTAGCTGCCTCCTTCAAGCATATGGCTGGGGGAGGCGACGCTCGCTGAAACCAGAGCGGCACACGGAGAGCATTCTTCCCGTCTCCGCATCAGAGCACAATGCTCACGCTTGTTCTAATTTAAACACTCCTCATGCTCATTTGAGGGGTGACTAATTCACGGCAAAGTTTTTGATATAATGAACAAACGGGATCACAGTGGTGGAGAAGTTCAAACAGAATGGAGGATGTGCAGGTTGGGGACATACAGAAGTTCCCCAGTTCAAGTGCTGACATTTTCTCATGAAATGAAAGAGTCAATCCATGTATTTGTGTTAGGGCTCGATGAGCTGTCAACCCTCGAGCTTCTCTGATTTCGGTTTCACACATGATTCTGACTCAGCTCCGGATCACACGAGTTTTGCTTCTTCCCCCATTTTTGCATGACAATCCCTGAGTATTTCAGTACATCAGTTGTGTGCATGGTTGAAACGGTACACAATGTTGTGTGCTTTGCTACAGTGTGCCCATGCGTGCTTTTTGGAGTCTACGCACTTCTCCTGTTCTGACAGTGTGCACAGTTTTGAAATGCACTCATTCCCAAATCTGTCCAAGCTACTAAACACATTTTAAAAATCATGATTCACATGTCCAGCTCCGAATTATAGGGACTCTGGGCAGAGACAGCAGCTGAGCCAGAGTTAGGCTGAGAAGCACAAACTGGGTACATTCCTTATCGAAAGCAAACTGACATGAATTTCTCATGGATCTATACTTCACATGCCACATCTCAACAGGGTGATTGGCAAAACTAGGGAGAACGCATTTAAATGGAACAAGAAAGAATTCACTGTTAGAAGAGAAGGGACTCTTTGGCTCAAGTCCTGACTGTATCAGGGATCCGAGGTCCCTTCTTTGCGCTACCAGCAGCCACAGACTATTTCCCTTGCAAACTTTAGTGCTCCTAAGTACAAATCACCCAGAATGGATCTCTGAGCATGCACAGAGCGGTTTGTTGAAGCCAATCTAGAGTGTTCCTCCAGGAACTCTCCCCAGGAACGTGCCTGGGCCCCATCCCCTTGGGAGCGCCTTCTGAAGGCAGGCCCCCCTCCTCTCCATGCCCTGCTCATGGAGTGGTCCTCCCACTCAGGGGATGCCTCCCATGGGGTCAAGAGTAGGGGGGCTGCTCTGCGTCCGAGAATCCCTCATCCTCAGAGGCCCCTCCCACTGGCTGCACCTCTCGGTCATTCCTGAGACTGCCTGGCTCAGAGAAGCACCTGGCCTTGAGATAATGTTTTAAGATTTTTTTATTATTTTATTTTTCTTTTCTCTCTCTCCACAGGCGTATTTTCTTTTACTTTTTCTTTTAAGTTCATGATGTGTTGTTTTCTATTGTTTAAATAACTGAGGTTTTACATTGCAATTTTATATTGTGTAAGCCATCCTGAGCACTTGGCGGAAGGACAGGATATAAATTCTTGTAATGAATGACTGAATGAATGAATAAATAAATAAATAATCAGCCCCGCTTCCCTCATCTCTGAATCTTGTCCTGGCCCATCCTCCCCAATCCCACTGTAATGTTTCTCGCTTTCTGATTCCAAAAATCGTCTGGGAGGCAGCCAGCAGTCCGTGGAAACGATCGTCCCAAATGGCCAACCTCCTCACTCCCAACAGGCTGCGACCTCCAGAAAGCCACCCAAGACCACAGTGGGGACACTCTCTTTGGAGAGGCCTCTCTGCCCAGTCCTTACTGTGCAGGCTGGGATCCTAAAGATGTAGGGCCATTCTGGGGACGGGTGCCAGCGCACCGGAGGGGGGTGGAGAGGGGAACAGGGGAGGCGTGAGGCACCCTTAGTTCTCACCGAATCCGGGTGGCACCTCAGCCACTGCTCCTCATGAGGAGGGCAAACATAGCGATGGCCAAAACCAGCTGTCCTAATGTTTGTGCACGCAAGGGGAGCACAGTGGAACTGCTTTTCCTGCTCTCCGTGGAGCCTTCCCCATTCCAGAGGTGCTTATGCAACAAAGGGAAGCTGGGTGAGGAGAAGGCAGTCCTATTGTGACTCATCTGAGTGCAAGAATAGGTACGATATCCTAGCAGCTGTAAACAAACTCAGAAGTCCCCAGATCCTTTTAGTTGTGTCCCAGGGCTTTGCTTCGTCATCAACCACTTGGTTCAGCCAGCTCAGCCTTTTTAACCAATCAACGGCCTTCCTCCAATTTGGCAGGCAGGATTCTTCCTGAGCCTTAACCGGGACCGAATCTGTGACCTTATCCCTGCAGAACACGTGCTGAGCGGCAGCCCCTCCCCATAAAGGTAAAGGTGTGTTTATTCATCTAGGGCTTGCCATGGATTTGTGTGTGGGGTGATTTTGTTTCAGCCCAGCCTCTTATTTCAACATTCCGCATTTTATCCTGTTTCACTTGTTTGTGATCCACCCAGAGAACATCTGCGATGGGTCTGCTATTTAAATATAGTAATCGATCAATGAATGAGCCAATCAATCAATAGCCAGGCTCTTGTGACGAGGTAGAGAAAACAAATAATCCATTTGTCTTAGGCTCTCGGAGAAGATATTTTTTCTCCTGATGAAGGAAAAGGTGTCTGGTGTTCAAGATACAATTCCATTGGCTTTTTAAGAGGCGAGTCATTCGGGGTGCTAAGACAGCAGCTGAAAGACAGAACTCCTTTTAATGAAAGCAAAAGCCAGCAGCACTTAGCTGCTCTCCCCAGCTGAAAAATCATAAAATGGAAAGTTAAGAGGGGCTGCGCTGCTTCCGACGCATGCCTCCAACAGCTCAAAAGGATGATGAATGAAATGTTTGTTTGTGCTTCGAAAGGAAGCCCAGATCCGTGAACATCCTCCTCTTTCCACTTTGGATAGCTTGGAATCGATGTCTTTGCCACTCATCAAACGGTGTGTGCTGATTTTTAATAAGTGAGATGAAACAGAAACCGGCACAGTGTGGGCTGCCATTTGAGCCTTGGCTATTGAATTTGTCCGAGGACCAAGGTTCTAGTTGTGAGTGAAATGCAGATAAAAGAAAGCCCTACAAAGAGCAGGGAGAATGATATTTAGCCTGCTCGCCGCTGGCTTTCGACTACTCAGGGACAGCTTTCAAAGACGCACGTGAGAAGTGGAAAGAAGGCACTCAGAGTAAGGCAGGAGACGTCACTGTGATGCCCGAAACTGGCCCTTTCCTTAACGTCTCACCTGCTGCCATGAGAAGATTGCAAGCCCTTGCCTTCCGAGGAAGATGGTCCAGCATGAATGGTCCAAGGAGAAGACGCAGTTGCTGAACGTCGTCTAGAAGCTTCACTCCCTGGGACTCAGCATAAAGCCTCCAGAGGTCAGCTGGCCTGAATCTAGGGGAGGTCAAAACGTTGCTCTCAGACATGGGAGACTCCAGAACACATATGCTGCAACTGCACCGGTGTGATGGCAACCTGAGATTGCTCCACAAGCTGCCCCCCTTTCCAAGACAACACCTCAGTCATCAAGGATGTGCAGGATGGGGCCCTCTGGGGAAAAGGAACATGGACATATGCATTGATTTTCTTGCAAAATGGGGAAAACAAATTGATGTGGGCTTGAATCAGAGCAAGCTGCGAGGTGGAATTTGGGGAGCTCAGGTTTTGCTGCTTCACACATTCCCGTTCCAGGATCCCTGGTCCATTGCAGGCAAAAGTCTTCAGAAACTATTGCCAGTGCAACAGGCTGCAGCTAGAACATTTTCTGTTGCTTTTATTTCTGAGCACACTATATTGGCCCTGTTTGAGCCTTTAAGGCCACCAAAACATCTGTAATGTAAATAAATAATAATATAATGCTAGATTCTTTTGATTCTTTTGTTATTAATTTCTGAAGGACAGAGCGGGAAGGTTTGGAAGGTTCACTGGACAGACCCCTTATCTGACTCCAAGCCTGTCCAATGTTGGTCTGCTTCCCCAGGCCGATTTCCCCAGATGGACAGTGGCCCTAAAGAGTTCGTTAGGGTTGCAGAATCAACACCCCAAGTCGGCTCCAGGACTCGACATCATCAGGGGAGAATTCCACCCAGAGTGGCCTCTTTCCCTGAGGCGATGGGATTGATTGATTGATAGATTTAAAACCTTTATATGCCGTCACCATATGTCTCAGCATCTCGGGACGGCTTACAAATGTACAATTAAAACCAATAAAGCAATAACAATTCCATAAAATTATATAAAAACAAAATCAAAAAACAAAAAAGCAATGGTTAATGATAAAATATTAATTTTTAAAATAGCAATTAAATAAAAAGCTTTTAACCAGGCACCGAAAAGAACATGGTGGCTTGCAATTTAGGGTCTCCTTGGTTTCTTGCTTCTGCTGTCGTTGCCAAATTCTGGTTGACACCAAAGCGTTTCCTCTGTGACTGCGAAGTGGCTGAAGGTCTGATTGGCTGGCTGCCAGCAGCTTCATCTGACAGGGACCGGGGGCTGCAGTGGGACCTGTTCGGTTCACATCTTTATTATAGGCTGTTGTTGTGATGGGCCATCAAGTTGCATACAGAAATAGCATGCATTAAGTACACAGATTAGCTAAGCAAGAGTCCAAAACTGCATTGCGTTTTATTATGTATTTATTTATTTATTGAAAGTTTTTGTATGCCGCCCCCTTACTATTTAGCCTCAGGATGGCTCACACCAATAAATAAACAATATATTGTTTTTATATTGTGATTATGTTATTTATTGGTGTGAGCCACCCTGAGGCTTCGGCGAACGGGGCGGCATAGAAGCTTTCTAAGTAAACAACAAACAAATAAATAAATAAATATCATACAAATACAAATTAAAACCCGGAAACACTCCAGAAATTGCATAAGAGAAACTGTTTGTAGAAAAATGCCTTGTGCATAACAATAAGTGTATATTTCAGGAAATGCCAGGAAATATGTATGAATTTTCACATGAGTTTTAAAAAAGATGTCACACACGGGTGCAGAATGAGACTAAACGAAGTCAGGTCGGGGGAGGAGAGGGGTGGGTAACATTCTCGCTGTCTAGACTGATCGGGAACCTGGCCGCTTCTGAATTTACTGCCCCAGTAACTGTGGATTTGGAAGTAAACTTCAAGGCTGGATGGAAACAGCCCACTTTTGCTTCTGCTTTGCCTGGATTTAAAAGTCACAGTGGATCTATTATGCCTCCGTTGTGGCTTGCCTGCAAGATTTAACACCGAGCCACTCATTGTTTTCCCATGGGTGAAATTTAGTGTTACATGGGTAGCATTGCATCTGTCTGTCTGTCTGTCTGTCTGTCTATCCTTTTATACTGTCTAATTATTATAAAATCTCAAGACGGTTTGCATTAAAAGCCAAAAATATAAATATATATTAAAACTGCATTACAGCCATTAAATAGATAAAAACTCCTGAATGCCCATACTTGTTACAACTAATTAGAATACATTATTGGTTAAAAAAGCAGGGAGAATAAAAAGGGCTTGGCCTGGCACTAAAATGAATAACGCATCGGTGCCGGGCACACCTCTCTGGGGAGCGGGTTCCATAATCGGGCGCTATTGCGGGGAAGGCTCTTCTCCTTGTTCCCATCCTTCTGACTTGTTTCATGGAAGGCTCCCAAAAGGGACCTCCGGGGATGATCTTAGGGCCCGGGCAGGTTTGTATGGAAGGGGATGTTCCCTTAGATAACCAGGCCCTAAACCGTTTAAAATAGGCCCCCATGGCCTCCCAGATTGTCTCCCCTCTGGTCTAGACCAGTGGCATTCCACATTCAATCAGGAGATTATTCAGAGAAAGCGAAATCTAAGCTGCGAGTCCCCAGGCAGAGCAGAGCGTCCCCAGTGCCAGCGCTGCAGCTCTGTCCCGCCGTGCTTGTGCATAGCATGGCTAGGAGTGTCTGCACCACAAGTAAAGACTAGAAGAAATAGCTTCTCTTGCATCTGTGGGATCCGCTAAAACGTTCCAGTATGGAACGACTAACAATTAGCTAGAGAAACGGGACTTCGTATAGATTTAAAAATGTTTTTAAATTATAAGTAGAAGGAAGAGATGTGGGGGCTGATCCAGCAGGCCCGATGTTTTTGATGATTGATGTTGCTTTCAGTTGTTTTTGTTTTTAGAATTATAATTTTAAATAAAACTTATTATTAAAAAAAATAGAAACAATGTTCTAAAACGTTCCAGTATGGAATGACTCCCGTGCAGGATTTCAGCTCTTCCGTTCAACAATCATAATTCTGTGTTGGTGGAGCACGTGCAACCCTTCTTGAACCATTTTGGGGGCTTTCTCTAGCTTTATTTTCCTAAGGATTTTTTTCTACTTCTGCCAACCTTGGATGATGCTAGATTCTGCCAATTCTTCCACTTGCGGCATGATGCAGCATCGTCCTGGCTAGGGAGGGCTTTCTCGAGCGGCACGGAGGGAAAGCGATGGGTTTCTCCAAAGTGTGCTGGGACTTCCCTAGCTGCAATTGGTCTTTCTCCATTATTCATTTGTTTAAATCCTTCATTCTTGGGGTTTGAATATGGAGAAGAGTGTGAATGTTGGCTCCGTCTTACTACAGTTGAACTGACACGAAATTGTGGCCCATCTGTAGCCATAAACTTAGCATGGAGAACCCTTTGGACCCATCCGGATGTGTCGGCTAAAACACAATCCCTGCAGCGCCAGGGTCTCCAGTTGGCAACCCCCGCGAGTGACAAGGAAAGATGGAAAAATTAATTAAATTCCTCCTGCACAAGATGGATGGCCGATAATTCGTCTTTGGTTTCTGATGCTCTTGCTGAGGAATGGCTGGAGATGGAGAGCAGCTTTTTTATGGCAGCGTTATGAAGTTAATAAGTCTATTACTCACTGAAGATGTAATTTGCCTCCGCAGTCCCATCAATATCCATATTTCAGAGCAGTTTCTGTGTAATTGCTTCCCCCCAATAACTAATGTCTTCTTAAGCAATTTGTCTACGCAGGGAGGGCCAGCTTAGCACAGCCCAAAATGCAGCTGCCGGATCTCAGGGTCTCCAGCCTGAGACTAGAAGCAGGACAGGCTCCGTGTGCTTGCTTTGGGATAGATCCGTGCAAAACACTTAGCCCCCCAAAATTTGGGGTGGAATTGAATTAAGTCTGAACTACTTCAGGCTTCAGGCCATTCTTGTAGCGTCTGGAGGTCTGTACAGACATCAGATCCCTTCTTCCCTTTCCCATGTCATGGACTAGGTCCTTACACTTACTCTTTATTTATGCATTTCTATACCATCCTTTAAGGGACTGCAGGTGGCGCAGTGGTTTAAAGCGCTGTGCTGCTGGGCTGGTTGATTGAAAGGTCACCGGTTCGAATCTGCACACAGGGTGAGCTCTCGTGCGTTGTCCCAGCTCCTGCCAACCTTGCAGTTCGAAAGCATGCAAATGCAAGTAGATAAAAAGGTACCACTTCGGTGGGCAGGTAACAGCGTTCCATGCACTTCGGTGTTTAGTCATGCCGGCCACACGACCACGGAGACCGTCTGCGGACAAACGCTAGCTCCCTCGGCCAGGAAACGGAGATGAGCACCGCCCCTGGAGTCAGGCATGACTGGACGTAATGTCAAGGGGAAACCTTTACCTTTACCTTTATACCATCCTTTAGTCAATTGATGCTTAGGACTGTTCACGACACAATAATATTTAAAACATAACAATGCCAACATATATTTAAACTATCACACGATAAAACCAATACAATCTCACTTAATGACAATAAAACAGAGAATAAAATCAAGAATAATCTAACTAAAATACTTGTGGAATTAATTAAATCATAACACAGATTAAACAGGCAAATAAAACAACAAAATGACCACAGTGTCATATCAAATAAAATAAGCTAGAAATACAAAATGTTAACAGTTAAAATATTGAGAAAATAAAAAGTCTTTAGCTTGGTGCCAAAAGGTATATAAAGTCGGGGCCAGGCACACCTCTGTGGAGAACTGGCTGTGTAGTGAGGGTGCCGCAGCTGAGAAGGCCCATCTCCAGGTAGCTGCCCTCCTTGGATCTTTCACAGCATGCTCCTGGAGAAGGACCTCTGATGATGACCTTGGGGATGGAGCAGGTGTGACTACTTCCATCCGTAGAGGATTGGAGCAGGCTCAAGTGTCAGCAATGTAGGAAAAGGACTCAGTCAAGGGATGTTATAATGAGCTTTCCTTCTCCCTCGGCCCCAGTTCCCCAGAAATATATCAAGGGATTGTCTTCTCTGCATCTAGAAGAGGTTGCCTTGCTGTCTTCTGACTCTGAGATCTCAAGTCAGGAGGACACACACATGCCATGTTCAATTTTACATCATTATAGCTAATCCAAATCAAGAAAGAATGAAAAGGCTGCAGAGATATGGAGAATGGAGGCAGGAACGTCTCTGAAGTTTGCTGCTTATGGTCACCGCTTTGTGTCACTTCGTGTTAAGGCTGGCTCTGTCACCTCGGCTCAGTCCATGGGAGATCTGTCCATTAGTTTAATCACACAGCAGTAGGCAGAGGTCTGATTGAATGGCTAAGCCTTAATGATTTATTACTCAGCAGAATGCTTTCTCAGATGAGGCTTTCTGAGATGAGAAATGAGTACCCAACATTACATAAGTAATGCCAAGCTGTGAATAATTGGAGACGTCGAACCTAACACTTACAACTAATAGTGTAAATATTCCTCCTATGTGCAATTAATTAAAAGAAGAAACTGTGACTTACAGCATAAGCCTGAGATGGCTGCTGGAAAGAAACTCTCATTGATTTCAGCAAGGCTTACTCCCAGGAAAGTTGGTGTAGGATTAAGATTCAGCAGTGTTAACTCAGATGCGTTGGCGTCAGATCTGTATGGAGCAGAATGCAGAGGTAACTTGCCTTTCCTACAAAATTAGGAATCGTCCACATCCTAGCATGGAGCCCAAGAAGTTCTCCAGAAGACAACCTGGGTCTTTGGAATTTGTGGGGGGCGAGGTGGGCTGTAGGGAGAAAAGAGTACATTTCAGGGTGTTGCTAGCATGGCAAGAGGAGTGTTGGAGGTGAGGTTTGCCCCCTCATCTAGATGGGCATCTGAGTGAGGTGTGCTGGGTTTGATGGAAATGGGACCTGGGGGACCATAGGACTGCTCCTATCCCGGCTTTTCTGTCCAGCTCTCCCTGCCCAAAGCAGCATTCCCCATCTGACTGCTCCGAAGCTACTTTTGGGCCATCACCTTGCATCCAGTGGGGTTCTTTCCAAAGAGGCTGTCCAGGCATAATGGAGAGGGAAAGGTTGGGTCCCAGAGTCCCCTTTTTGAGGACTCTAGTGTCTCCAGCCATGGAAGGGAGACTCCAGGAGGTGCTTCACCTGGGCTGCTTCTTCCGCTCTCTTTGCAGGATGGTTTGAGGGCCTTCACACAATCCCTTTCCACCACCCGGGCATTTTTCACTCTGCTGTTCTCTTGCACAACCCTAGGTGGCACTGTGGTGTAAAGTGGAATTGTGATATTAGATGCGGCTTCTGTAGTGAAGCATGCCGACATCCAGGAAATCATTGGTTTTCCTCATTCTAAATGGTTTTCCTCATTTCTAGCAGTAGAAATGGCTAGAAAAGGCAGAGCGTGGCCTGGAGGGTTGTGACATTGTGACAAGGACTTGCAAAGTTCTGTTCACGAGGGATTATGAGTTTAACATTATTTGCTTTTCGGCACCAGGCGAAGACCTTTTTATTTAAGAAATATTTTAATTGTTAATTTAATTATTAATTTATTAATTTATTAATTTTATTATTTATTAGTTGTGAATTTTAGTTTTTGTTAGTTTTAATTGGGACTATGAGATGGGCCAATTTTAGTTTTAGTTTTTAACTGTAATTTGGTAGGTCGTTTTGTGTTTTAATTTTATGTTGTATTTTGTCTTATATGGACCTGCTGTAAGCCGCCCCGAGGCTAGCTGGCAAGGGGCGGCATAGAAATTTTTCTAATAAATAATAAATAAATAATAAATAAATAACAAAGAAAGCATCAGACAAAGATTCTTCTGTAATGTTCTCCAAGGACTGTTGGATTACTCTCAAAGGAAGCAGTCTTTTAAAATTAATTGTTATTAATTGTATTGATTTTTAAAATGTAAAATACATTTAAAAGAAAAACATACAATTAAAGGAAAAAACATACAACATTAAACAAACAATTAAAAAGAAACATAAAAAACTGAGCATTGGGACTATTGGGATACATATTAAATGTTCTTTCAAAATTCTTTCAAAAAGCTCCACCCTCTTCCAAAGTTGCAATGAATCCTGTGAAGGTCCAAATCCTTTCCCTTTTTAAAACACATAATAAATGAACCCCAGATTTCAGCAAAATCATTCATTTTTATGTACTCCTTTTCACTGAAATATCATAAGTTAATTTGTCCTAAATAGCTGTATTCCAAACTTCTCTGTACCAGTCACTTAACTGAATTATATTTTACTTTCCTATTCTTTGCTATAATTGATCTCGCAGCTGTTATTACATTTGTTATTAATTCTTTGATATTCCAACCCCATTGTTTTCTATCAAATATTGAGAGTAATGTGATCTTACGGTCCCTAGACAGCATGGGGAATATCATAAGCTGTCTCAGGTTCCCATCTCTGAGATTGGGGAGAGTACTCTGACCCCAGCACTGGGAATCAGAGCTCCAACCTGCTTCCCTTTGCAGCCAGCCAAGCAAGAACCATGATGGTTCTCTTAGGAATATGTCCTTGAAGAGGACTGAAGGTAGGTGCATTGGGATGTGGGAAGGAGAACATAGAAACAAAGAACCAAAGTGAGTCAGAAGGGGCCTCCCAAGCCTTCTAGGCTGACCCCTGGCTCCAGCTGGCTCCGCTCATGTAATCCCCAACATGTGGTTGTCCAATCTTTCCTTGAACACCCTCACTGATGGGGCCTCCACCATTTTCCTTGGAAGCCCATTCCATATCCTAGGTTTCCTAACCATCAAGAAGTACTTCCTGACATCCAACCTGAAGCCTGGTTCCTTGAGCTTTGTCCCTTTGGAACGTATCCGGCCTGCCACCATATGAGATCCCCTCTTATGCTGATAAGTTGGAAAAAGATCCCTTGGTGTCTCCTCTTCTCCAGGCTGAAGAGACTCAGTTCCCTCAATTTCTCCTCGTATGTCATCTCTCCCAACCTGGCTAACATTCTTGTGACCTTGCGCTGGACCAATTCTAACTCAGCTAAGTCTCTCCTATAATGTGGAGCCCAGAACTGGACACTGTAGAGAAGGGCCAGTCCTCACTCATCTTTACAATGCCATCAACAGACAGACAACAGATCCAGTCTAGGAAAATGGAGGCCACCGAGAAAAGATAATCTGTGCGTTTTCTTCTACTCTGCCCAGGCTAAACTACAAGTCATTGAATCTGGGGGCCTACCATCAAATGTAATAGGATTACTGCTCTTACTGTGTTTTTAAAATGGTGCTTTTAATCCATTTGTTTTTATTGCTGCTTAAAGTTTATTTTAAGCTTTTTTTGTTGTCCTGAGCTGCCTTGAGCAAAATTTTGTTTGGTGAAAATGTGGGGTACAATTCAGCTCAATAACAGTCTTTGTGGCAATGTTTACACATAAACACTCAAGAAATATGCCAATTCTTTTAATAATGTGTAGGCCATCCAGGGAAGTTTTGCTATTGGGTGCGCTGATCAATACTGAAATCCAACATGCATAAATATCAAAGGGAAGGCTGCAACTTCGTAAGAGGTGTGGACGAAGGCTGACAGGTGAATGATCTCCCTGCAAAAGCAAGTATTTTCCACCAAGTAGGAGGGGCAGTGCTTCTCGCTTGGATCTGGGAGCACAAATCCAGTGGAGGCGATCCAATGGGATAACCCCTTCTCTTGCCCATTCTCTGTAGCAACCAGTCACTGCTACCCGCATTGCTTGGAATCGGTGTTCCATCACTCCCCAAACTGTAACACACCACAGATGTTTACAGTATCCAGCCAAATCACACTGCTTCCTTAAACAATTTATCTGTAGAGCGCAGAGGGCAAGCCAATATTTACAGTCAAGAGCACACATAATCTCTGGAGGATGCTACAGCTTGTTTTTGCTATGATTACATGCTCGAATGGAGAGCAATGCAGCATAGCATGGGAAGAAAGGCGCATCGATCACTCTCACTAATGCTCCCTGGCTGAGATTGCCCAAATCTACTGGCTGCAGCCCAACACAAAGGACTTGTACCTCCTGAATTCTATGGAATCCAAGGGGGATGGAGTGGCATTCCATGGACCTTGACTCTGTCTTTGGATTGTGGCTAATGTCGTTTTTGGGATGACGTCAGTTGGATGCCCATCATATCACATGTTCTGGTGTCCTCTTCCAGATGGTGATGGAAGGTTGTGTCAGGCAGATGGCTTCCTTGAAAGCATGGACCAGGGAGATCCAGCTTGTGTCTGTCCAGAAGGTCTGGCCTACAACTCCCATCATCTCCCAACATTGGCTATCCTGCTGGGGCTTATAGGGATTCTTGGCCCAAACTTCTGGACAGTCTGAAGTTGCCCTCCTTGAAGCTTAAAAGGGGTGGGTGGAACACTTGGTTGGTTCTACTGATCTAATCCAACTCAGTGTTGGTTTCACCTATAAAGCCCTGAACAATCCGCCACCATCTCCCAGTGACTCCCTTGGTCTGTTACCTGTTTGGAGTCCATGCAGAATCAGCCTTTTGTGTTTGGAACTCCCTTTCTGTGGATGACAGAAAGGAAGTTTTGCTCCCCATGTCTGCTAAAGCTCTCTTTAAAAACGCTTTCCTCAACAGAACACTCAATGTTTATTGGCATAATTTGATTTTAAAGATTTTAATTCTGAAATCTGATCCTTTTCCCTGACTTTGTTTTTCTTGTTCACTGCTTGGGAATCTTATTGGATAGAAAGCAGAATAGAGAGATAAACTAATTAGCACCATCATTATTACATTGCTTTTATACTTCGCCTTTCTTCTTCTTTCAAGGAATCCAAGATAGATAAATTAAACCAGAACCTTGAGGTGCCATGGAAACTATATCCATTCATTTTCATTTTTCTCTTTTTAACCCTGTTCTTTCTTTACAAAAAGTATGTCAAAGTCTATACATGCATTCTCAGAAGTATGTGCCATAGAAGATGTGTTAATTTGTTTCTAGAATACCTCTTAAGAAAAGGTCACTTTGCAGAATTTCCATGAAAAATCATCCACCATTTTTTTCTGGGGGTGTCTCTTCTACTCTGAGCACTCCTGGTGAACACAAAGCTGAGAAACTCAGAGAGAATTTCTCCTGTCCTTGGAGAACTTCAGTGAAACAGTCTCAGGGACGTGGGGTGACATCTCTAAGCCCAGAACTAGGATGGGGAATTTTGAGAGGCTGTTTGTACTGCATCCTAGTGTAGGCTTGTTGCTATAGCAACAAGCATCATGCAAAAAAGCAGTAATAAAGGGAAAATAAATATGAAAGAGTGGCTGATAAAAATGCCTCAATAAATCTATAAATAATATTTCTATTCAAATCCCCAAGAAAACATCATTCAGTTAATGTACTGTACTAACCTTCATAAATATTGAATCAACAAGGGGAAAGGGTGACCCACTCCAGAAGTCAGCATACCAAATAGCCAAGGACCTGCCATGGAGGTCAACTCCTTCCCAGAGCTAGCAGAAACCATCCACACAGGATCAGATCAGGAGACAGAGCTGGTTTACGACGGGGTGCAGAACGTTTTGTTTTGCTTTTTTTTTAAAATAAGTTTTATTCTTAATATACCTAACAAAAAGAAACTAAGAAGCATCAATCATCGAAAACATCGGACCTACTGGGTCAGCCCCCCACATTTTTTCTTTTTACGTTAAACTATAAACATGTTTAAGTCTATGCATAGTCCCATTTCTCTAGCCAATAATAAAAAGAATCCCAGGTTTGATAGAAGTCTGTATCTTCTTTCTCCCTCAGAGACAAAGTCAGTCTATCCATTTCCGCACAGTCCAAGATCTTTTTTAGAATCAGTTCATCGGAAAGTGGTTCTTCACTCTTCCAGAGTTGGGCAAATGCAATCCTCGCCGCAGTAGTTACATGGAGAGCCAAACACATTGCTTGTTTACTAAGATCATCAGGTACCATGCCTAATAAGCAAATTTCAGGTTTAAATGTTAAAGGTTTTTGTAACGTTTCCTCAAGCCATTTGTGTATTTTAATCCAATACTTTTTTGCTTTATCAAAGGTCCACCACATATGATAAAACATACCCAATTTGTATTTGCATTTCCAACATCCATTTGACATATTTGGAAACATCTTAGCTAACCTATTTGGTGACAAATACCATCTATAAAACATTTTTTTACAAATTTTCTTTATATGAAGTTGCTAATGTTACTTTAATATTTCTTTCCCACAGTTTTTGCCATTTCTCTAACTCAATATTATATCCAAAATTTTGTGCCCACGTTATCATAGTTTCCTTAACCTGCTCATCTTCCATTCTCCTCTCCAGTAGGAAATTGTACAATCTTTTAATCATTTTCTCATCAGATTTAAGAATCACGTGATTGGGGTGCAGAATGCTTTGAAGGCCGAGTGCTGGATTCCATTTGAGAAGTTCCCAGGGGCCACATTCCAGCCAAAGAAACTGGACCAAAATTGACCTCTGATTTTGGCTTAAAGCTCCTACTGCCAGTAACTAGGCCATGGAATGTCAGGAATGGCCACCCTAGGAGAAAAGGGGGGACCATCAAATTATTGGTGGTTGGGGAAAAGGACCAGAGTAGGAAGTCATAGCGACTTTCAAGACTTGCTTGGATCTTCCGAGAGACTTGCTTGGATCTGATGCCTTGGAGGGTCAGATTATTCCCGGGAAAGGTGAGAGTCTGCACCCTGGTATAATCCTGAAACAGACCATAGGTCTGCCATCCTGCCATTTAAAAAGGATGTGGGAGTCAGACATGGTAGGGAAACCAGTAGTCAAAATCAAGAGGGAAAGCCAGAGGGATTATTTCAGAGCAGATCTGGGGAATTTTGCCCAGAGGCGAATTCCTCTGTGCCCCATCTGCTTCTAAAATTTAAAGTAGGGATGTGGTTTGGTCCTTGGTTTGAAGCGAAAGCACCTGATCTTCATCTCCTGGAATCTTGTGTGAGCAGAATGAGTCACTCTTTGGACTTCTCGGAACATTGCAATGTATCAAAATGCTTGCACAGCTCTTTAAAATATTGAAAATGCATACTTTGAGAGCAAATCTATGTTAAAAGGTGTGATTTGTACAAAAATGTTTACTTGCTAATTCATTTTTTCTAGCTTTTGAAACAAATCAGTCCAAAGAAAAATTCAGAAGCCGGATATAGTTGACTTATGAAGAGGGTCTTTTCCATTGCAGCCCCCCAACGGTGGAATGATTTCCTCAGTGACGTCTGCCTTGCACCAGCTTTGGCATATTTCAGTGCCAGGTTATGAGTATTCTCTATTTCCTGGCATTTGACCGGAAATCTAATGAATAAAATAAATAAGATGGTGTTTTTAATGTTAGCTGTTTTTAGCAGGTCCAGGCATTTTAAGGCATGGGTTTTTTTGACATGTTTTAAATGGATTTAATGTTTATATTCAAGTGGTTTAGGATATGTTTTGCCATTTCTGTGAACTGCCCAGAGGGCCTGGCTTTTAGGCAGTGTTGAAACAAAATAAATTAAATAGTTTATTTAAAGAACTGGGCATGTTCAGTCTTGAGAAGAGAAGACTGAGTGGGGACAAGATATCACTCTTTAAGTACCTCAAAGGATGTCACAAAGAGGAAGGTCAAGATCTCTTCTTGCTGATGCCAGAGTGCAGGACATGGAAGAATCAAGTCAAGTTGCAACAATCCAGGTTCGGGCTAGATATCAGGAAAAGCTTCCTCACTGTCAGAACAATACGGCAGTGGAACCAGCTGCCTGGAGAGGTGGGGGGCTCTCCCACACTGGAGGCATTCAAGGAGAAACTGGACAGCCACCTGAATGGGGTGGTGTGACGTGGTGTCCTGCAACAGCAGGGGGCTGGACTTGATGGACTTCATGGCCCCTTCCATCTCTACTATTCTATGATTCTATGAAATAAAAGTAAAATTCATAGACACATGCAAAACTGAGATGGACTGAAAACAGACTGCCTGTACTCTGCCTGAAGTTACCTGGTCCTGTGAGGGCTATACCAGCCCCTAAAGCAGCCTTGGGACTGCAGGTGGCGCAGTGGTTTAAACCGCTGTGCTGCTGGGCTGGTAGATCGAAAGGTCGCCGGTTCGAGTCTGCACAATGGGATGAGTTCCCATTGCTCCCTCCCAGCTCCTGTCAGCCTTGCAGTTCAAAAGCATGCAAATGCAAGTAGGTAAAAAGGTGCCACTTCGGTGGGCAGGTAACAGCATTCCATGCACTTCAGTGTTTAGTCACGCTGGCCACATGATCACGGAGACTGTCTGCGGACAAATGCTGGCTCCCTCAGCCAGGAAATGGAGATGAGCACCGCCCCCGAGAGTCAGGCATGGCTGGACGTAATGTCAAGGGGAAACCTTTACCTTTTAAAGCAGCCTTCCCCAGACGCTTGGACTGCAACACCCAGAATTCCCAGTCAATGGCCCTGCTGGGTAGGGAATCTGGGAGTTGTGGTCCCTACCTGCTCTAAAGTTTTTTAACAGGTCTCAAAGTCAAAGGAAATGAGTCCCTCATGTGGAGAGAAGGCCAGAGCAAAAGGTTGCCATGGTAAGGTAAGCATGGCGTGCAAAATGTGGGCTTTGTTGGAACCATTCCATCTGTTTCCCTGAGAGTCAAGCACAGTTTTTCTTCCTGTCATCCACAGATCGACGAGGCTGGAATTTTTGGAGGACAATCGCATCCATATGCAAACACCCCTGTTGCACTCAAGTGCCCTTGCACCAAAATGCATCGTGCCAGTGGCACAGACACAAGGGTACATCTGTGAATGAACATGATTCTTGCATGAAGAGAATCCCCTGGATTTTTTTTTTTAAGGGTTTGCGTGTCCAAGAGTCCTCGCAGCTCAGAAAAAGCCAGGCTGCTGCAGAATCCATTGCTCAGACTCTCAGAACCCCATCCCAATCTTGGTGGATTTCTCTGACATCCCTGTTCGTGACAGGTACCCCCTTTAATCTGGGAGAGTTTGTCATTTGAGATAAAAGCATTTTTTTTTACCACTCAGCATGATGTTCGGCGACTGCCAACTTTTTAATTAGAGCATCCATTGCAGTGCTAACTGGCTTTTGGTTTAACAACGGCAAGAAAAAGCTGCTTTGCTTGCCCCATAATTGTACTGGCTGGGCTGGCTGATTAAAGTAAAATTAGCTTATTTTCCAGAGACAAATAGCCCTTGGAAGAGCCTGACCATGGCAGGTGCTTCCCCGCCCTTTCCTGGCCCTACAATCTTTGTGCCAATTTCACCCTGAATTTAATTTAAGACTACCTGGTGAATCCAAAGAGGAAGGAGGAAGGACAGCAATAATGGGCAAAGAAAGTGGAGGTGATGTCACACTCCCCAGAATCGCTCATTCCAAGATGGTCTGAAGTCAAAGCCTTCCTTCAAAAGGTGGGTGACTTCTTCCAGATCAATGCATGAATGATGTCCATAATTTTCACAATTACATGATGGGAAATTCTCTTTGAATCCAGCATTTATTCTGTAAGGACTCCACAGATGCTGGGGAGGACAGGGTGGGTTTTTCTCTTTGATGTGCAGCTATCAAAGGCAGGAGAGACTCACGCCAAGGAAGAACTTGCTGATCCAACCAGCAAATCCATGAGAAAATAAACCAGGCAAGCTTTTAAAACTGACCAGAAGGTAGACTAGGGGAGATGCAGAAACCTGAAGGCCTGTGCTTCTTCTCAGTTTAATTGACCTTGGTGGGAGTTTTCAGGACTCTGCTGGCTGTACACCCAAAGATGCTTTTCCAGTTGAGGGCACCGGTTAAGCTAAAGTTGGAATCAACGCTGCCACAGAGGTTCACCGAAAACAAATCTATCAGTACTGCCCATCTTTGCGGAATCAAAGAAATCCCTTCATGGGAGCCGTCCGGGAGAAAGCAGCCTTGCTTTTCTTTGACTTTGTTCTTGCCTCTGGGTGCCTTAATCCGCACATACAGTGTGGGAAGAAGAAGGCAAGAAAGGAGGGGTAGGGGAAGCTCAGAAAGGTCCATTCTTCCCATGTAATTCCCAGTCGTTGCTGCTCTGTTTTGAACTGGTTCTGGGAACACAGATTTGGGGTTTGTGCTTTCTTTTTCATTAGTGTATTCCATTTCCTAGGGCCGAACAGGGGCCAGAACAGCACTTTATCTTTTTGTGTGCAGGGAAAACCCTTCTGCCATTCATCACTCGCACCCCCTTGCAGCTCCCTGTTCCCCAAGTAGGAAAGCGAAGGCTTTGCTGAATCCATTCCGTCTGCATTTTGGGCACTGTCAGGCATCATTCATTCTGTCATCTGCCAGTTGACAGAATCAGATTGCTCTTGGGTGGGTGTAGGACGTACAAGACTTCCAACTGTCCAACTGTCGTACTTCGGACACATCATGAGGCCGGGCTTGCTGGAGGCGACAATCAAAAATTGAAGGCAGAAGAAGAAAAGGAAGGCCAAATAGTTCCATTCCATAAAAGAAGGAAAAGTTTGAGTTGACGAGCGCTGAGCAAGGCTGTGAAGGACAGGACCTTTCGATGCGGCACTCATTCGCAGCGTTGCCATGAACTGGAGATTGCGTGATCACATAAACAAACTTTCATTCCACTTGTGAATTTGTGCAAATTTTCTCCCTGAAACACAAAACGTTAAACACCAGCCTGCAAGTCTGAAAGATCTGCATGACTCAAAATAAAAAAATAAAGGGGGTCCATTGTGGAACCTCCCAGGTCAGAGTCATAGAAATTCAAATTTATTCGTATCGGTTGCCGATTTCCCCAACATCCCCAGCGGAATCCTCCCCGTAGCTGGAGGGAAATGGATTTTCCCAGCTGCAATAAGCTGCCCCCCCCCATCATGAGAAATATTTTGCAATGGTTTGGTCCTGAATGCTGCTGAAGGACAGCTCCGGGCTGGCCAAGAACGTGTGGCAGGAGGCGCCCCTTCGGGTGGTGGTTGGGGCTTCTCTGCCAGTCACCTGGAGCCTCCACCACAGGCTTTTAAGCTGGGGCTGCAGCAACTTGATCAGGGGTTAAAGGTTTAGCAGCTGATTTCCTGCAGCACCGTCATGCGGGGCATCGTGGGATTGGGGGGCTCACCAAACTGGGCTGCTTCAAACAGGCAGGTTCTGCACTGGGAACCTAACTAAATTGACTTCTTAGCCATTGAACCAGCCTGCCTTTCCCCCCACTTTGGGGGTGGGGGTTCCTAAAAGTTTCAGGGCTTTATATGTTACTGTAAGAATCTTTTTGCCTTTTTTCTTTGCAAATGTTGACCTGGAGAGCTGGGGAGGGAGTAGGCCAGGCGCCAGGAACGGGAGAAGCTCTGTTAGTTTGTTTTCGTGTGAAGCAAGTTGCTTGCTTTCTTCCCCGTGTTGCTACCAGGCACTGACCTTTGATTCGGCCCTTCCTTGTATCCGAAAGCAGGTTATGCCACAATG
This sequence comes from Varanus salvator macromaculatus, assembly GCA_023646645.1. Lineage (NCBI taxonomy): Eukaryota > Metazoa > Chordata > Lepidosauria > Squamata > Varanidae > Varanus > Varanus salvator. Next base: position 7,626,283 of record JAIXND010000852.1, on the reverse strand, counting down.
TGAACTTGGAGGGGAAGGTCCTATAATACGCTGCTAAATCTTCTCTTCCGGAACTTCGGTCTGGAGTTGGCTGAAGCGATGCTCCCTGGATCCCTCCTTACGCCTTTTGCCAGGAGGCCAGTGAGCAATGCCTGATTTCCATTTCAAGGATCGTCTTTGCTATGAATCTGCTCATAGGCACATTCTGCTGGATAGGGCAGCAAAAGTGGTCAGCCTGGAACCATCCAGAATACAAGTCCCATCATTCCTGGCCAGCGTGCATGCAGACTGGCCCTGATGAAAGGCATGTGAAGGGCGTCAGGTCGTCCACCCTTGCTAGGGCAATTATCCCTTTATTTCAACCTTTGCCTCCATACAAGGCCCCACATTTCGGATCCTCAGCCACGCTCCCCAAGGATGATGGGAATTAAAGTCCTAAACATCTGAAGAGCAGCAGCCTGGAGAAGGCCAATCTCATTGTTTGATTGAAATTCTTTTTGGTTCATTTATTTTTAACCAACCTCAGGGAGCACGAGCAAATTTGAGTATCCTGTGTAAAAACTCAATTTCTTTCCAGTTTTCCTGAACACTTAGCATCTCTGTTTGGTACAAGCAAGATCATCTGCTAAATTCATCAGTTGTCATTCTAACAGGTTGTGCCACATAATTCTGCATGAATTGCAGTTCTCAGTATGGGTGAATTCAAGAATTGGACACCATATTGCCAAAAAGAGTGTCCATTTCTTCTTGAATGTTTTGTGCTTGAACTTGTTTAGTGAGTTTCTCCATCTGTGTAAGATCCTAAGTTTTTTGTTTCCATAGAATAAGGGAAAATTCATTTGTGGATTTCCAGTAAGGGGCTGGCTGCCAGCCCCCCCCCCCCAAAAAAAAAGACGGGTGTTTCAGGACTTACTTATATATCAGGGTCCTTAAGAAGAGAGACAACTGCCAGTTTTGTAGATAATAGTATCTTGAGTTCTGTGTCCCTTGTGCATAAGTGAAGGAACCTCACTTCGGGCTTACCTAAGCATGCATCTTCCGACCTGGTGGGATTCCAGCTCATCAGATCGCATTAATACCTTGCTCCATGTTGATTGCAAAAGTGTGAATGGACCTTTAGCGCTGTTGAAGATCATTGTATTGCTGTAACACAATGCAGCAATTCGGCTTCCTTTCTCGTGGGGGCTGAGTATCTTATACCACTGCCCTGTTGAGTTTTCAGCCTTGAATATCTAACTCTGCTGAAACATACACCTTCCGTGATTTTTTCAAGCTCTCCTTGCCCCATCCTTCAGAGCAAAAGATTCTTCAGGGGGTCTGATACAAAGATCAATAGTCAGACAGTCTCTGCCCTCAGGCTCACAAACTAGAAGCCGTGGAAGGAGGAGGGGGATCAAGAGTGAATGGGAACGCTTGTTCTTAGATAAAGTGTGTGAGCACAGGCCAGTGAAAAGTATCCTGGAGAAGACAGCCTGAAATGGACGCCCTCCAGATGTGGGCAGAAGGTATCTCCAGATGGTTTGGTTTTCAGCTTCCATCAGCTCCAGCCAGCATGAGCAATGGTCATTCTGGGAGCTGATGTCCACAACACTGGAACAGAGACAGCTTGGGGAAGAAGGAGGCAGAATATGCCACCCTTCAGCGTCCCAGTCCCAGGGAAGCTGATGGCTGCATCACCTTTCACTTTTCACCCCTGAGCTCCTCCCTCCGTGCTCGACCGCAGCTAAAGCAACCAGCAAAACATTTCTGTCTTTTTTATTCTGTCTCACGGAGCTCAATAATAGCGCTCCCAGGGACTTAAGAGATAATATTGCAAAGAGGAGGGAAAACCTTCCAATCGGGATGCATTTCACAGGAACTTCTGGGGAGGCGTGTGGCCAGAATGCTAAACACGCTGGAGGAAGCAAGAAGGAAGAGGTAGGACCCATTGCTGAGTAATCCTGTAACACATTTCCCTGTAAATACGCCCATAGATTTCAACTGGGCATTTCAATTTCAGTTTTATGTTGCAGCTTTATTTTTCTCTCCCACCCACCACCAGCATGGCAGGCTACACCAGGTTATAAATCCCGGAAAAAAAGAGGAAGAATGATAAATCTCCTTTTTGCTTTGAGTCCTTGGCCCTGGCATGCAAACACCTGGCAACAAGCAGAAGTTTATTTTCTTCGCTTTTTTTAAAGCTCAGCCTCAATGGCTATTTCAAGCTGGAAACAATAAACGTTGGAGGGGCACCAGTTCTCAAAGCTGCAACTTTATCTCGGCAATAAAATGCTTTGCATTCCCCCAGCCTCGTTCATCAGAAAAGCCTCCGAGCGGCTTGCTATAAAAATACTAATTAAACCTCGCAACATCCTTGTAAGGAACCATAAATATTATCAACAGATGGCTACATTGAAATGCAGCAACTATTCTTCTTCTGGGTTTCACCAAAAATACATCAAGACAATGGACTGCGTGGCTAACGAGTTGGGAACCACAAGCTACAACTGCCAAAGTGTTCCAACAGTGAGCGCTGTGACCTTGAGAAAACTCTTTGGCTTATGTCTGCTTGGCCTTTAGATGTAACTCAGGATCAGCAGGCCTGCAGATTAAATCTGGTCTGGCTGGTGATCCAAGATGGTCCTTTGAGATTTCCCAGAGGGCCACACTCCCTTCCCCTGGCTCCTCCCTCTTTCCCCCAACCACCAATCACTGGATGATTTCCCAGACTTTGTCTCCTCCCAGTTCAAAAAACATGCAGTGCCCTTGGTAAGGCTTGGTTATTGGCAGAAAGAGCTTTAAAGTGGGCTGATAGTGGCTAGAAAGCCAGTGTGGTGTGAGAGGCAGTGTGGTGTAGTGGTTAAGAGCATGAGACTGGGTCTCAGGCGATCTGGGTTCGAGTCCCCGCTTGGCCACGGAGCCAACTGGGTGACTCGGGGCCAGTCACAGATTCTCAGCCCAACCTACCTCACAGGGTTGTTGTTGTGGGGATGAGATGGAGGAAGAGATGTAAGCTGCCTTGAGCCCTTTGTAGGAAAAAGACAGGATATAAATTGAAAAATAAATATATAAAATATAAATCGAAAAATAATTAAATAAAATAAATAAATAAAATAGTTTGGCTCCTTCTTGCCAGTGGCTCTGCCCACTGGTGGAATCTACCCCCTGAGCATCTCCAGAATGGTTTGGCCTTTGGGCTGAATGAGGGTCAGTCTCTTGTGCAATTTGTGTGTGGATTCTCCTACCTGACTCATCCGTGGAGTAACATCATGAAGTTATAGCATGAGTAGATGGCTTGAGGGGAAACAAAGGATGGGAAACTAAGAAGAAAGAAGTACACAACATTTTTTTTTTTTTGCTGATTAATATTCTATTAGCCTGATGGTTCTTTTCTAAAAATGAATCATATTTCTCAAGTTGCATGATTGGCCTGAGTTCTGTTCATCCCTCACGTCAGCGAGGAGGCTGCAAACGAAGAAAAGAAAAAGGGTGCTAAAGGGAAAGGGATGAGATAAAGATCGGGTCCCTCAGAGGAGAATCCCAGGACTGCCTGATGTCTGCTGATTGTTGGAGCCCCCAGCGCTGAGTTTGGGTGACAGAACTCAGAATTTCCTGAGCCCCAGATCAACACTCTGCCCGCTTCGCCATCATCCATGGCCTCCTTTTACAGCAGAACCAGGCCAAAGTCTAACTTTGGTTGGTATGGCTAGGGAGGGATTTCTGGATTAAAAGCAAAGAAGAAGGGGAAACCTGAAACAGCCACCAGTTTAATATCAGCATGACTTGCATGTCCGTTTACCGTCATCCTTCATATGCAGAGCTCTTCCTTCCCTTATCCAAAAATCAAAGGTCTTTAAATGACTATGCTACAGCATGGCCTGTCATATATGGTAGCTGTTACACCAGCTAAGGAATAGCACCATGAGGAGAGGGGAGGGGAGGGGAGGAGAGGGGAGGGGAGGGGAGGGGAGGGGGAGAAGGAGAAGGGAAAGGAAGAGAAGAGAAGAGAAGAGAAGAGAAGGGAAGGGAAGGGAAGGGAAGGGAAGGGAAGGGAAGGGAAGGGAAGGGAAGGGAAGGAAGAGAAGAGAAGAGAAGAGAAGAGAAGAGAAGAGAAGAGAAGAGAAGAGAAGAGAAGAGAAGAGAAGAGAAGAGAAGATGGCAGTAAATAAGAAAGAGTATGATTTAGTTAAATGATGGGCAAGAAAAATGCAATGGAGCAAAGGAGGAGCTGAGCATTTTTAAAAAGTGCTCTTGGAATGCTGATTTTGAACAGCATCAAAACTTGCCAGGCATGGTCCCCTTCTTTACTCCCACCCCTTACACACACACACACACACACACATACACACGCACGCAATTCCCATTCCTGCCAAGGCTGAAATGGCAACTCCAGACTAGCAACTCTCCCTGGGACTCATTAGCATGGCACGGCTGCAGCTGCAGCTGATGTGGTGTCAGCCACCAGAGGAAAAGTGTCACATGCGCATAGCCGATGGCAACATCCATGCAGCAACAGGCCTTGGAACAAAAGCGACACCCTTGCAGATGTTAAGGGGCAGTTAATAGAATGCAAATTGGCCAGGCAGGAAGGCCCGGTTGGGTTCGGGCGCTGACGCAGCGCTCGCATCGCAAAAGCCGTGCGGATTCCCTCGGGGAGTGTTATGATATCGAAGAGCTGCCGAAGAGATGGAGGTTGATCACATTTTCTAATAAGATGTAATGTCATTACAAGGCTGAGCATTTCAAGGCAATTACATCTCTAATCCCTGGAATAAGTGGATTAGGCAGAAACTGTCTGTGTGTAGAATTTGTCTGCTGCCGGAAATGCAGCTGAAGAGTGCCCAGGTAACACACTCGAGGGCGCTCGCACGCACTGCCCACGGACGCACTGTCCTCTTGCGCATCTTCTAAGGTTGAGCAAGGGAGTGCGCATGAGGGCCACGCTTTAGTGAGGAGGCTTGTTATGATCTGGTCATAATTAGAAGGTCAAAACAGTTATGTGGGAGCTTCACAGGGGGACAGTTCATCCCCCCCCCCGTTTACGACTGGACTTGGTCTGAAAGGACAAAGCACAAAGGACTCGTGCATAGCATTATGGGGTGGCTTAGAGCACTCGTGTCCAGTTTTCTCCTGCAGGCATTCCAGCCCTTTGGAATGGGGGAAGACAGCACAAAAGTTGGGAGACCCCCACATGGTCAGTGCTTGGGGGTGAAAGGGGGCAAGGCCAGGGGAAGGGGCTGTAGCCATCCGGGAAATTTCAGAGGGTTGCAGTGGGACTCAGGTGGCTGGATTGGGCCACAGGACCAGGGCTACCATTCCTGCATGTACCTGCAGGCTTGCTGGCCATGATGGTGACCAGATGACCAAGGCGCCCAAACTATGGAATGCGCTCCCTGGAGAGGTTCGCCTGGCGCCGTCGTTATTTGTTTTTCAGCGCCAGGCGAAGACCTTTTTATTCAAGATGTATTTTAATTGTTAGTTTGTTGATTTGGGTTATGGATTATTAGGTATTTATGTATTTGAGTATTGTTTAAATGTGGGGTGTATTAGTATTTGGGTTTAGAGGTGGGGGGTGTTTATTTAATTTACTTAGTTTTCGTTGTGTTTAAATTAACTGTATTTAAGTTGCAGAGATGCACCAAGGGGGGAGGGATAAATTAATATATGTTTGATTTTATTGTATTTTAAAACTGTTGTGAGCTGCTCCGAGGCTTTGTTGCGATGGGGCGGCATGTAAATGTTTTAATTAATTAATAAATAAATAAATAAATAAATAAATAAATAAATATGACCCTCTGGCCCAACAGCCACGGTGCTGTCCAGGGTCCTGAAGCAGATTCCTGGGATGCATGGGACCAACGGGCGATATTACATCCCCCTTCTCCAAAGGGGAGCTTGGCACGTCCTCGAAATGCTGACCTGGTGGATCTCCATTGCACGAAGTGGAGCTGCAAAACTACTTCAGGCATCAATACTGCAGGACTGGAAACGAGAAACTTCTGCCCCCTCCCTTTGTTCAAACAACCTCCAGCCCAGCCTCGGGGCCAGTGCTGAAAGGCCTGTGTCCTCGAGAAGGGAGGATGAAAAGGTGGGACAAGCCTATTCTAACTCTGACAGTGACAGTCGGAAGAGGATGGCAATACATTTCGATTCACCTATTGTATTTGCAGACTGCCCTTTTTCCTTTCAAGAAACTCAGAGTGGCTTGCGTAATTCTCCTGCCCCTCTCCAGCCAATCCTCACAGCAACAACCCTGTAAGGTAGGCTGACTTGAGGGACTGTGACTGGCCAGGAGTCACCGAGGGAGCTTCATGGCCGAGTGGAGACTAGAACCCAGGTTTCCTGGCTCCCCGGTCCAACAGTCGAATCACCACTCCACACACGTAGCGGAAGAGCCCGTACTTATTGCCCATGGTCAGTCCTCACAGGCAAATATTTACACAGCGGCTTCCCTATATGGGACAAAAAGTTAACATCTTGCTCTAATTGTCTCCCTCGAACCATGTTCTACGTGCCCTCTATGCAGTCTTTCCAGCTGCTTGCTCGTGTCTCTGGACAGCTGAGCCTATTCTGCTAATGCTGCCTACTAATATCGGAACGGTCTGACCGCCTGCTCATCAGATGTTGCATTTAGTTGCAGCCCAGTCCTGCTCCAGCAGCAGTTCCTTTGCTTTTTGGCAAATTCCTTTTGCTCTCATGTATCAACAGGGTCCGATTCACACGCTTTGAACAAACACTCTTTGTTTTCCGAGTGATTAGGTGATATGCTGAAGGGCAGCTCTAGATTTTTCTCTCCTCATACTTTTCTTTGAAGTGTTTTCTCCTACTAGTAAGACCCTTTTTGCAAATGCCTGGGGAGCTTGTTTCTCACTCTCCATCCTGTAAGATGCTCTGCCTCTCACCGCCACCTCACTGATCTCTCTCTCTCTCTCATTCTCTCTCTCCCCCCCCCCCCCCAAGATGCTCTGCAAACACTTGTTCTTCCTGTAATTTGATAACACGGGTGGCCCATTCATGGAGGCAAAGAGAGGAAATACCGTGAAGGCCCACAATTCTGACTGCACAAACACAGTAAAACACAACTCAGCTCATGCTTTCTTCCTATAAACGGCATCAGATTCTGGAAGAATGCAGGTCTTAATCTATTACAGTAGCAAAAGAAGAAAGACAGCACAATGCAGATCTGGGTTCTAGTCTCCCCTGAGCCGTGGAATTCACTGGGTGACTTTGGGCCAGTCAGTCTCAGCCTAGCATTTTTCCAGCCTTGTAGCTGGGAATCAGAAATATCCTGTCTAGCGTCTGTCTCACAATCGCCCCGTGTAGCACTCTTGTCTTCGGCTTTGCCTACTTGAGAGACACCGATATTCTTCTGGAATTAGATGCATCTCCCCCCAGAACTGCTCATGTCGCTTTTAGTTGCACTGTTTAAAAAGTAAACCATAACCCCTCTGGATGAGGTCAGAAACAGGATTTAATGATCCCCCCTGGCAAGACAAGCCCCTTTCTTGTCACCCAGCCATTTCAGCTGGCATTGGGGGATTCTAACAGTTTGGGGGCTCTTCATGGACTGAAAGGAGACACAGAAGGAATCCAGCTAATCCATTTCTTACTGCTCTCCTGATCTGTTCTTTTCGCACTCGCTGACTCTATTTCCTCTCTCCCCTCCCTGCTCTTTTAATAGAGTAGCGTTTTCAAATGTGCAAACGCCATATTAAACATGCATTAGATTTAATCAAATTGAAAATGCTTTCTCTTCGAGACTAATAAGCATATAAAGAAGGATGCACACCAGGGTCACATCATGAAAGATGCATTCCCTCCCCACCCACCTCCAAATGTGGCTGAGCACTAATTGAGGCGAATGTTTGCAACTTTCTTCTCTCTGCCTGCATGCAGCTGCGGCCTGTGATTGACAGACTGAAACCTCCTCAGCTAGTGCTTCTCCTTCAGTGGCCCTGAAGTTTGCAGACATGGTGGCTTCCCCTCTAAGGTGGCATTTCCCAACGAACAGAGTCTCCATAGGTTGCAACTCTCTGCTTATGCATTCGCAAAAGCTTCGGTGAAGAAAATCCTGGCAGAGGATACCATGGCTCACAGGTAGGCAACCCTGTGCCCTCCAGATGTTTCGTGTTGCAATGCCCATATGCCCCAGCTAGCATAGCAAATGGGCAAGGATTGTGGGAGCTGTTGATCAATACCAGGTTACTGCCAAAGAGGCATGCTGTGAGCTGGGGTCCCTCCCTCCTCATGCTCAAAGCCACAGACCTGTCTTGCAAAATGTTCTTCATTGCCACTGTGTTTTCCAGGAGCATAATCATCCAGAATGATTCTATGAGCATGCACAGAGTGGTTCATAGGATCATAGAATAGTAGAGTTGGAAGGGGCCATGAAGGCCATCGGGTCCAACCCCTGGCTGGGGACCAACCCCTGGCTGGGGAACAAGTCACAGCATCCCACTCAGGTGGCTGTCTGGTTTCTTCTTGAATGTCCCCAGTGTGGGAGAGCCCCCCACCTCTCCAGGCAGCTGGTTCCACTGTCATATTGCTCTGACAGTGAGGAAATTTTCCTGATGTCCAGCCTGAATCTGGGTGGTCGCAACTTGAATTGATTATTCTGTGCCCTACACTCCGGCATCAGCAAGAAGAGACCTTGACCTTCCTCTTTGTGACAACTTTTGAATTATTTACAGAGGGATATTGTGTCCCCCCTCAGTCTTCTCTTCTCAAGGCTGAACATGCCCAGTTCTCTCCTCACCGGGCAGCGTTTCCAAACCCTGGATCACTTGTGTTGTCCTCCACAGGATCCTTTCTATTTTTTCTGCATCTTTCTTAAATCTGGGTGCCCAGAAGTGGACACAGTATTCCAGGTGAGGTCTGACTAGTGAGGAGCATAGAGGAACTACTGCTTCTTGTGATTTGGAAGTAATACTTCTGTTAATGCATCCCAAAATAGCATTTGCCCTTTTGGCGGCTACATCCCCTTGTTGGCTCTTGTTTAGCCTAATGTCCACAATTACTCCGAGATCTTTTTTCTTTTTCAGTCCTGTTGAGCCGTGTTCCCTGAACCCAGTCTAGTCTAGTGCTGACCTCTAGGAATTCTCTTTATGAGCATGTTTGGGCCCCATCCTTTGAGGAAGGGCATTTGGGGAATGAGAACCCCTCCTCTCTGCACGCTGATCCTCTGATTGGGCAGCCCAGCTCTTCCAACATCTCACCGTGAGGCCCAGAGCCCTACCCACCCTGTCAGGCCTTGAGAAGCTCTCCTGTTCCGTGTCTCTTGGTTGGTCTCCTGGTTATTCCCAGAGGCTGCTGGAACACCCGAGGAGTCTGACTGGAGAGCAGTAACTCTGCTTCTCTCATCTCACAGGAATGCGGCCCCCGACAACTTCACTACATGGGACTTGGCCCTCAGGCCGAAAGAGGTTCGACACCCCAGCTGCCCAGGAGGAGAAGAGGAGTCCAGGATGGATGGAAGAGAAGTACCACCTGAAGGCACCAGCTTGTTCTTTCCTGGTTGCCTCGCTGCCTTTGCTTTCAAAGGAGACCTCTTCAACCAGGACTGAAGATGGGGTGGATGTCTAGATGACCACTGGACTCCCCCAATGGACTGCAGTGGCCATGCTGGCTACAGATGATGGGAGCTGTTGTCCAGAGACATCTGGAGGGTCAGGCAATCCCCACGGTTGGCTTCAGCAAACTAACCCACTGCCCTTCCATCTGGCTTATCCCACCGAGAAGTCATTTGTGGATGCTACTTTCGAGAAGGCATTTGTAAAATTCCTTGAAACGATGTTCTGTCGCTCGGTGCAACGAACCATTACTATGGTAACAGGTGAAGAAATTCACTCGGAGAAATAGAAGCCTGAGATATATCATTTGAGTGTCTCAGCACATCACATGACCTTGCCGGGGAAAAAATTGGGTCACCCGTGACATAACTCCGCATTATGCAGGTTTACAAAGGAATAAACATTGTATTAAAATCGTAGCACCCTCGGTGCCTGCAACATAACTGAGAAGGCAAATGAAAAATAGAACTTCAGGGGAGGGGGAGCAGCCCTAGCCAGCAAAAGACGAAGTCTTTGTTCATTTCATAGTGAGCTTCCTCCCATTACCAGCAATAAATGCCAGCCCAAGCTTTGCAAATATTATAATGTGATAATACTTATACAAATAGAAAATAACACCATATTATAATGTTGTGTTTTGCATCTACTGACAACTAAATCTTAAGCACTATGGTCAATGGGGTTTGCGTCCCACAGGGATGTGTGGAAAGGATCGGGGTGCAGCTAGGTCTGGGTGGTAGAGCCCCCATAGCCCCATGGGGGCAAGTGACCACCAAGAACATGGCTGTGAAGAAACAGTCAGATTTATTCCTGCAGTCAGGATGAGCGTAGGACTGAAGTGAGTTTAAATTTCAAAGCTGCACTTGTGGAGAGTACGGCAGCTGGGGCAAGGGAGAGACATGCCAGCCGTGGGATTCATGGCCGTCTAAAGCACCCCCCATAGGACAGTTAAGTCAAGGGACGGCATTCCGGTGGACTCTTAGTTAGGGGTGGGCCCCAATGAATGCAGTCCTGTGCTTGTTATTTCCCACTGAAGGCTGTTTACAGGTACTTCAGCTGAAGCTGTGATTCTCCACTTTCGCTTCTGTCTCTAATGTTTGTTTGTTTGGCTTAATTACAGTCACAGGCCACCCCAGCTGTTTTGAATGCGCACTTTGCTGAGCTGTTTGCTGAGCCGGGAAAATGTAGTGGTTAACTGAGAAATATTGTGGGATATTGATTGGAATGTTGAACTGGGACTCCGTGGGGTGGGTTGTAGTCCCTGCTTGGTTAGGAAGCTTCTTGGCCTTTTGGCTCAGATCATGTGTGTGTGTGTGTGTGTGTGTGTGTGTCTGTGTGTGTGTGTGTGTGGCAAGGGGCTCACTGGGTGACTGCCAGCCACTGACTCTTAGCATAGCCTGCCTCACAGGGTTGTTGTGAGGATAAGACGGAAAGGGGGAGTATGTAAACCAGTTTGGGGTCCGTGCAGGGAAAACACTGGAGTCAAAACACAATAAATGAAATACATGGGATAAACAAATGATGAAAGCAAAAGGAACTGTTGTTTCTTACTTGTATGATTGTATTAACAATAACTTTGTATTAAATAAGGAGGGGGACACTTTTGCACAGAGAACTGCTGCCTAATGTACAAGAAAACCAAGAGCAGATGGGAATTTAAAGTCCGAACTATCCTGAGCTTTGTTCGAATTTGGCTTGGTCCTTCAAATGGAGCCCTTCTCAAAACATTAGGCATCACCCAGATTGTTTCTGAGTAGGCCTATTTGTAGAGAACTGCCTCTTAGTTTGGAAATACTTTTCCACCTGGTATCAGCCCTAGCAAGCATGGCCAAAGGTGAGGGATGATGGGGGTTGTAGTCCAACCTTATTTGGAGTGCCACAATCTCCCCCTGCCCGTATTAACTAACTCCTAGTAACAATTTCCAGATATTGGTATGTGTTCCATAGATATGTCTTCCAGCTATGTAAGGAATATGAACTGCATTGCAAAAGGATTATTTAACTGTTCATATTGGAAGTACCAAAGAAGACTAGCTAAGAACGTTGCTTTCTAAACCAAAGTTTGCTTTTGTCCTATTACTTGGCTCAGCAACATATTTGTTTAACCTGGTCTGGAGAAAAGACCATATGATAAGAATAATCGTTGTCCCATAGGGTGTGTTCCCCAGAACAGGGTAAAACCAGAGGGAACGCTTGGAAAACCCCTCTCAAATGGAGAAGAACTCCGACCCTTGGCACTCGCCCAGATAAGAGTTCCAGAACTTAAACCTTGTTGAATAATTTCTTCCATCCTCTATCTATTCGTCCACCCCAGCAAGTCCTGGATTTCTTTAGGCTTTTAAAATCAAAGTAAAATCTCACCTGGAATGCTTTCATCAATAATTTACCTTCCAGCTGACATCAGGCGAGAAGACTCAAGGTTGTTATGAAATTTGGTATTCAGACTCGGTTTCCGAAACCAGATCAGCAACAGAGAAACACCTTCAACTCTGTTTTCCCATTCACAGAGGACTGAAGCTGAAGTCATGGCTTTGGAGCCCATCTCATCAAAAGCAGGCTGGGAGCGGGAAGGGGCTCAGTAAGTTATGCCCCCCATTTCCCCACATAATTTCAGTGCCCATCTCTAACTTTCCTACACATGCAAGCCTGGTTGGCCCCATTTTTCATCAGAATGATGAAGCCAGACTTCCATGAGGCTTGCAAAAAATTCTCCACCTCCAACTGACCTGCCAACTCACCGTAAAACACCAGCAAGAAGGTGCCCAGTCCGCTCTTGTGCTTTGAAGTAGCGCCTTTATTTGCATTCGGCTTTATTCCCCAATAATGAAAAGACTGCAGAAGATCTGGGGATGCCAGGATCCGTGAACAATTTTTGAGGCAGCCGTCCCTCATTCTGAATAGATCCTGTCCATGCAAGCTGGCTGCTGGACCTTCCTGCAGAGGGGGTGCCCTGCCAGAGCTGAGTTTGAGCATCAAGGTCTTCCTGATCACGGTGTATTTCTATATTATTGTTTGGTCTTGATATCTGGCTTGTGCCTCAACTCTCCTTCCTCTCTGGACCTTAGAACCTGGCTACTGGCCTGACGCTGGACCCTCAGTTTGTCTGTTTATTTATTTGTCTAATTTCTGTACTGCCCATTACTCTGGACAACTCTCGGGGTGCTTTACATAATTAAAAATGCAAATAAGCAATGAAACAATACATTAAGATTAAAAAAGCATCTAAAGGACTCTGAAAGAACAACAATAGGCCCACAATCAGTCAACAACAGTCATGCCCTGATTAGTCTAAGGTTCAGTAACAATAAAATATGGCAATATGTAATATAGCTAAGATGGAATTTTTAAAAATAGAATATTATTAACTGTTAAAATATTGGGTGAATAAAAAAGTTTTTAGCCGGGGCCAGAAGGGAAAAGGTGTGGGTGCTAGGTGTACCTCCTGAGGGAGCTGATTCTATAGCTGCGCTGGCACCACTGGAAAGGCCCTTTGCCGAGTAGGCACCGTCTTTATTTCCTTTAAAAGGGGATCTCTGAGAAAGCCCCCTGAGAAGGCGTTCCCAGCTCCTGGATTGCAGGGCACTTGTACCATGCACAGAAGTCTTTGCAGAAGCCGTCCAGAGAGCCATGTGGCTACTGTGACGGTGTGCGAAAGTGCGAAATAAACCCCTTAGCACGGTTGTTCCCCCTTCCCCATAGGGCAGGACCAGAATAAAGTGTGGGGGGTGGTCTGTGGGAGACTGCAGGGAAGCCGATTGGCTAACCTCAATGCTAAACTCTATTGTGGAATCTTCTTTGCTTGGGAGTGTTTTTAAAGCACAGGTTGGGGTGATGGAAACACATCTCCATTTGCACTTCCTGTGCTGAGCAGCAGGGTGGACCCCAGAAACGTCCAGTTTCCTTCCAGCTCTGTGATTTGGCACTCTTTCCCTTCCGGTTGCACAAGGGCCCTGATGTTTGATGCACCCCCTACCTCTGAACAGTCAGGGCTGGGCTAGAGGATTATGGGAAAGTTGGCTGGGGCATTCTGGGAGGTGTGGGATGGTTTTCTGTCTATGCAAGCACAGAATTGCACTCCAACTCTGTTTATTTAAAAAAGGGAAAGTGAAAAAGGTGAAGTGAAACCAAGAGAAGTGAAGGGAAGGGAAGGGAAGGGAAAGCTGATAATGAACGCTTATAATTTTACAGAGGTGAGCTCCTATGTGGCAATGGCCTTGAAAATATATAGGTTTCCATTTTTACGTTCAGTTAAGTCTCATTATATTTTACTGAAACAATTACAGTTCTATCCTGCAAAGTTCATCATCGTTTTCCTTGATCTGCACTTCCTACTGCCTGACCCAATCTAAATCCTAAAATGTTAATGATCTCCCCAAAACTTTTTGCAAATGAGAGTTCCGAGAGAGCAGTTTTTAATGCGTTTGCACATGTGTAAGTCTTTCCCTTGTGCATTTTTACAGCTTTGTCCTTCAGGTAGTTCTCATTTCGATGTACACACTCTCACTCACGGTTCTGTTTTGAACTGCCCCACTGATTTTACGGTCACCTGCCTCCACTGGGAATGATCATAGCAATTTAAATAGAAGGATGGTGCACCTCACCACAGTGTAGAGGAATGTACCTGGGTGCCTGGCTCAGGTGATGCTGATGGTCACCTGTGGCCCAGGTGATGTTGAGGGGCATCTTCATGACACAGGATCCCTCTGGGGCAGGGTGGGTAACTTCTTCCAGCCTGAAGCTGTCCTAGAAAAGTTCTGGGAGATGGGAAGGAGGCCCATTTCAGTGGTGGATGGAGCAAAAGGCAGTAGGGGTGGGTTATTCCAAACCAAAACAGCTGAAAGGACGAGGTCTGAAGGCACCTGAGGCCGCCCTGCTACTGAAGCTAAGCATGTCAGGGGCTGGTCACTGCTTGGAGGGGAACGCACCTGGGAACTGCCTGCAGCCACTTTGGAAGAAAGGTACTGTTGCCAGTAAGTAAACTTTTGGAGTGAGATTTCAGTGGGCTGGGAAACTCTGCCGAACCAGGAAACCACCAAACATTCAGTAACTGAGAGGAAGGATGGGGAAGGGGCAAGAAATTTATGCATTCATTAATGGCCTCTCATGGGCATCACACTCTCTGAGCTACCTGGCCAAGGACAGGCTTGTCACACCTGGCCAGGTGCCTGAGCTTCCTCACCCTCGTTCCAGTACATGGGCAACATTTTGCTGGCTGCAGGTCTGATGAACGTTTTGCTGGCTGCAGGCATTCCCAGTGGCCACCGTTATGCCAAGAAGCCCCCAGCCACTTTAAATTTCCCACAATGCCCCAGAGGGATGCTATGCTGTGTACTCTGGGGCATGCTGGACAATTTAAAATGGCTGACAGCTTCCCAGGCTTGGCACTGCAGTGGAGAAATCTCAGCCGAGAGGGGCTGGCGAGGCTGGTGTTACATTTTGCCACGGTGCCCGGACCCTGATACGGAGTAGGACTTGCGGCCCATCCGTGCCTCTTTGGGATTCCAGGCAGGAGTTTTCCCAGCCCCACCTGGCAAAGCGGATGTTGAACCTGTGACTTCCTGCATGCAGGGCATGCGCTTTCCCCATGGGGCAACTGCTCTTCCGCCTGCCCCGCACCAGATGGGAGAGTGAATCTATGAACTGACTGTTATTCCACTTGAAAAACAGCATCTCACTGTAGCCTGAGGTTTTTGAAACACTTAAAGGATTGCAGGGCTGCACAGTTCTGCGTCCCCCATGGAAACAAGAAGTGCTGAAATATTAGATTATTGCTTCTGTAAAAGATCTCTTAACCGTCTCAGACAATTTTGCAGGCTCATGACAACGTTCTGATAGATCACAGAAGAAGCACCAAGGGAGCGCCTGGACTTTGGGTCTCCTGCTTGCACAGAAATTCAGAACCCTTTGAGCTTTACCCATCAATGTTTGAACTTTTCTGAAGAGCCCTTGGGGGGTGATGGTGGGCAGGAGGAGAGAGAGATTTTAATCAGCAGGGGAATTCATCCAGATGATGAACTTCCTCCACTGTTCTATTCCGTTGTGATATTCCAGCTATTTGAATGGCCAGAATGAGGTGCAGTTTGAATCCATGGGATTCACCAGTTCCAAGTTGAACTGGAGATGTCCTGTCCTTCCAAAGCCAAGGTCAAATGCATCTTTAATTGCTGCAATTCCAGTAATGGGAACAGCAAAGGAGCAACTTTTTCCTGCCTCCAGTCTTCTTCCTGCAACTCAACAGAGCTTTTCAGGGTTACCTGGTACCTACTAGATTCTGGGTGCAAAGATACTTTAGACCCACCTGAGCTGGGCTGTAATACATTTGCTAGATACTTCTAGGATATGGTCTCCTGCATCCCCCAGGAGGTAGATTCCAAGCTTTATTTATTTATTTAGAAATTTATAGGCCGCCCCTTGCCACAAGCCTCGGGGCGGCTCACAGATGTAGCAGTTCGCTGCATCAGGTGAGGGACCCGGAGCACAACCTGGTCATGTGCTATTGGATGTTTCAGTTGGGGCAGGCCAAGGATGTGAACAAGGTGTTTGAACAGGTTCATGCAACCACATCTGTACTGCATCCCGGTCCCTTCCAGCTTATACAGACTATCAGCTGGGCCATGGAGGTATCTAATGCCTCTGTATGGGCAAGAGTGATCCCAAGCTGCCTCTCCTCAAGAAACCCTCTCTGGACCCAGAAGATCTGAATAAACTTGGTGAATGTTTCCTTCCTGGGCAAAGTCCTTGAGCAGGTGGTGGTCAACCCGCTTCAGGTATGCTTGGTGAGAGACAGGGGTCTGGGACCCTGATGATACTCCGGGATCTCTAAGTAGCTTTCAGTGCCATCAGCCACGTATCCTGACTATCTGAAGTCAGAGTATCAGGTGCAGCATTGCAGTGGTCCCACACCTATGTGGAGGCTCAGCTCCACAGGATGATGGTTGCAGAGTGTTGCTTAGTGCAGTGGACTCCCTGCCATGGCTCCTCAGGCATCAGTCTTCTCTTTATGCTAACCAACATCCACATGAAGCTGTTGAGTGGGGCCATCTGGAGATTCGGGGTGCATTGCCTTCACTGTGCTGATGCTCAGTAGCTCTATGTCTCCTTTGGTCTTCTGCAGGGGAAGTTGAGGACATGTCTGGCTGCGACAACCGGCAAGCTGAGGCCAACAAACTAAAGCCCAATTCAGACAAGACTGAGAAGTTCTTGGTGAGTGGTTTCTCTGGCCAGTTAGAGGGTGCTGGACCTGTTTTAGATGGGGTTGCACTCCCCCCGAAGCTTGTAGCTTGAGGCTGAGGTTGTTCCAGTGGTCCTCAACTTCCTTATCTGGACAGGCATAGCCCGATTTCAGGAATCTGCACACTGGCAGTCACTCAGCCTTACTACTGCAATGCGCTCCGCGTAGGGCTATCCTTGAAGACTGTTCAGAAGCTGCACCTCGTGCAAAATGTGGCAGCCAGGTTGACAGCTAGAACAAGAAGGCCTGAGCACATCACACCCATGCTGGTCCAACTGGACTGCCTGCCTGCACACGTCCAAGCCCTGCTCAAGGCACTGGTGTTAGCCTCTGAAGTGCTTGAGGTCCAGTGCTTGGTAGAGCACATCTCCCAGCTGCAACTGGCCTTAGGGTCTGGCTAGCCCTAGCTGGGGAACGTAGTCCCTGCAGTGCCATTTCCAGGCTATGGAGGGCCTCTGAGCATGACAATCCCCCTGGCCCCCTTCCCTCACTGGGCTTACTTCCTCACCCTTACTTCCTCACTTACTGCGGCCACCAGCTGCTCTTGCTCCTCCTCCTCCTCCTCCTCCTCTTTCCCATCATTGCTCCCACTTGCTTGCTTGGAGGGCAAGCTGGTCATTGCTTTGGCTGTTCTTCCTTCGAAGTACCACCATTCCCTGGGCCAGCAACAGAGACAGGTGAGCAAGAAAGTTGCAGTGGGAAGAAGAGGCAGGTAAGCAAGAAACATAGAAACAGTGAGCCAGAAGGGGCCTCCTGGGCCATCTAGTCTGACCTCTGGCACCAGCCGGCTCTGCTCATGACACGCCCACCATGTGCATGTCCAGCCTATCTTTGAACACCCGCACCAATGAAGGTTGCAGTGGGAACAGGAGAAGCAATTCCAGCGGTCTCTCGCCATCAGGCTCCTGCTGGGGTGTGGCCCTCGGCTAGTGCCCCATCATTCCTGTCCGTGAGCTTGTCCCGTGTCCTTTCTTAACCATGCTTGCTCTATTTAAACAGCATGTGTGTCTATCATCGACGGACACACACACACAAAGGCACAGATGCACATGGAAACACCTCCTCGGTGCAACCGTTCCTTGCCCTCCGACAGGCGCAGATTCCTTGTTTCCGTGCGACAGTTTGAGCTGGCTCCTCTCTGCCTGTGGGAAGGCCAACCTTCTCTTTCTGATAGCACCGTGTGATGTGGCAGCGACACTTGGATGGCCATCGCGTCTCGCCTTGCCGATTACTGGAAAACAAGGAAAGGAAGTGCCAGGTGTTGTTGGAAAGGACTCCGAAGCCGCCTCATCCTTCAAGGCTGCGTGCTCTGGTTCCCCAAAGAGATCAGTCCCGACTTGGCAGCTGTTCCTGGCAGCCCTCCACTTCTCCTTAAAGCCACCGTGTTTTATTTTCGGAAGACGTGCTGCGAGAACTCCAGGCATCACAGGGCAAGCATAGCGCAGCCTCTCACTCTTTTGGACTGCAGTTCCCATTGCCCCAGGGCACTGGCCATGACAGCCTGGAGTGGGGTTGATGGGAGGTGTAGTCCAAAACATCTGGAGCATCCCAGGATGAGCGAGGACAGAATAGTAGTATTTCTGATCTTCGTTGCACAAGGTTGAGTGAGTCTGTTGTGAGTTTGTGCCACCCCTACGGAGAGCCCATTGCGCTGCCAGCAAGCACAAATCGGGCACCGTCACACCTGTGCCCGTCAAGGCATGTTCTGAAGACTCTAGCTCAGTTTTTCTCAGCTTGCCTCTCTCAAGAGTTCTTTATCTACCATGCCTATCATCCCCAGACCACCTGAGGATAACGGGTCCCAGTTGCCGCCAGGCTGCGGAAGGCTGCCCTAGCTTGCCTAAAGCAGGAAGACTTTGGGCAGCGTGGCTGCAAATGTCAAAATTACATTCTTCTCCTTCTCTTTGGTCTCAGCTTCACAAAACGCAGGGGGAGACCCAGAACCTCACAAATAGGCCACCCCAGCGGCCACTTAATGCCTCTGGCCATGGTCCGAGTCATTTGATCCCTCTAGCAGGATTTATCCCTTCGCATCCCCCTGCTGAGGAGTCCGCTGGCTTCTTCTGGCACTTCATTAGGCCTGGCGGAGGGTCTTCCGTGCATCCAAAAGGCGTAGCACTTTCGGCCGCCTGGTTCTCGGTCACATGCGTCCCTTGGATGGCAAAGCCGACTTGGCTTCTCAAGAAAGCAGCGCGCGCATGTGGTGTTTTATTAATGCGCTTCCCTCTCAGCAGGGTGGACCACTCTGGGGGGGGGGGGCATGGTCCATGTCTCTCCTCCAGATCTTCTCCTGGGGGCCATGATCCTGCAAGATCCCCCCCCCCCGCTTTTTAGTATTCTAAGGGGTAAAAGAACACCTGTAGCTCCAAGGGGCGCTCACAGGCTTAAATTTAACTTGCAAGATAAATTCGACCCCTTGGGCACTTCGCAGCAGCCAAGTATAATCATCTTTGCCATTAAAAAGTAGCTTTTCTGGGTTGCCCCAAAATTCGGCACAGTGTTGGGGATCTTCTGTTGCCCACCCCTGCCTTACAGCCAGCCAGCCAGCCAGCCATCCTCTTGTGGCAGGATTGGCACTGGGAATCCTTGGGCAGTTGCTGATGCACTGGTAGGTCCACCTGCCAACGCCTGCAATGGGCCTTCCTTAGAACAAATCGAGCCCCCCGCTTCAAGCTGGCCCCTCTCTTACTTTTTTGCCACTTCCCCTAATTGTTTCAGAGCATTATGGGAAATTTGGCAATGCTTGGAGTACTGGTACTGCCACTGGGCTGCCTGGGGGTGAGCACAGCTGCCCAGGAAGCTGGCCGGGCCCAAGCGACAAGAGAGGGGGACCCCTCACACACACCTGGCGGAGGCAGCTCCAAGCTTGGAGCCAGCCCCAGCGGCAGACAGTGGAACATCCGAGCCCAAGGAAGAACTGGGCAAGAAAGGGCATGAAGGCATTCAGCACAAGGGCTGGTTTTGTCATCAGCATCTCCATCTCCATCCTTATTTATTTATTAAATTTGTATAAAAGCCCTTGCCTGGCCCTTGTCCTATATATTGACCAGCTCAGATGATTTAAAATTGAGGTGGGTTCACCCTTTACTCCCAAGGAGAAACCCTGCAGACATAACTGCAAATGGGGACATGGATTGAAAGACATCATTTCGAGGATTTAAATAGGGAAAAAAGACCTCTCACCCTAGGGAAGGAGGCTGTTCCCACGTGAGCCGGGTGCCCAGGTGAGCCGGGTGCCCAGGTGCTGTTTCCTGATGGCCCCCTCCTGCTGCTCTCCTCTCTGCGGATCCTCCAGGTTAGAAGCAGGCATGGGCTGGGCAGGCTTTCAGACAGAGGATGCCTGCAAAGAGAAGGCCACCCTGGGGACACATGGGCATCAGAGCCAGACTTCTGGCAAGAGGAGAGGAGTGTGAGAAGATCTTCCTTGGCACTGAGCTGGGTGCAAAGGAAGGGGAAGAGGAGGAGAGAGGAAATGGGGTCAGGAAGAGAGACAGAGGGTGAATCACACCAAATTGCCTCCAAAGCTGTCTGCTGCTGACTTTGGCCCGGTTCACCACTGAGATGTAGCCTTTGACAGATCACCCGTGAGAGGATGTGTCCCCTGGCAGAAAATAAGGTTGCCCATCCCTGCTGAAAGGCTTTTTAAAAAAGAAACATCTGTGCAAGAAATCCATAGGGAACAAATGTATTTAAAGGTATTTTATTTATTAATTACAGTCTTTCAGAATGCTCAGCTCCCCAAGGGGGCTCATGACAAAATATCAAACAAGATCAACATCAGATTCCCAAACACCAGCCTGCTGCAGCAGAAAACATCCGAAAGCAGCTGCAATTCTGCATAATAGGCTTTGTGCAGGAGCAGGTGTGGGGCACTCCTTTCAAAGTGAGGGTCCTCATGGCCCAGGAGCTGCTGCCTTCTCCATCCAAGGAGACCACCAAAGTCTCCGGGGATGAAGAGGAATGGTTGCCTGAGCATTCCCAGTCTCCAAAGCCATGTCCCTGTCTGGATCCTGCTGGATGTTTTGGACTGCAATTCCCATCAACCCCAGTAACTTCCCGATTGGACTACTATAATGCACTCTACATGGGGCTACCCTCGAAGATGGTCTGGATGCTTCAGTTAGTTCAGAACAGAGTTGCCAGGTTGTTAACGCGGACCGGCAGGTATGTACACAAAATGCTGGACCTTTATCACCTACACTGGCTACCGATTGAAGTCCAGGCCCAATTTAAGGTGCTGGTGAAGACCTATCAAGCCCTAAATGGCTTAGGACCTGGTTACCTGAAGGAGCGTCTCCTTCCCTATGTGCCTGTCTGCCCCTTAAGATCTGGGGCAGAGGCCCTTCTCCAGGAGCCCTCCTTGAAGGAGATTAGGAGGGTGGCTACCCGGAGAAGGGCCTTCTCTGCAGTGGCACCCCAATTATGGAATACGTGCCCCAGAGAGGCTCGCCTGCCACCATCACTTTATTCTTTTCAGCACCAGGCCAAACCTGTTTATTTTCCCAATATGTTAAGAATTGATTGTCATTTTAATATGGGTTTTATTGCTAGAAATCAGTTAGGATGCGGTGTTTTATTTTGTTTTATTCTGCTTTACTGTCAAACTGTCCTGAGACCTCGGTAGTGGATGGCAGAAAAAGGTTTTAAATGAATGAATGAATAAATAAATGAACCCTAGCTAGTGTGGCCTGTGATGAGGGATGATGGCAGGGGACCGGCTGGATGCTGCTGGGTTTGGGAGGAGCCCCTCTTTGAAGGGAGCCAGGGCTGGAAACATGGAGCGTTTCTTCTGCAGGTGATGTGCCAGGATGCTTCAGGACACAGGCCAAACAAACGTGGCTCTGCTGTATGGCAGCAACCGATGAAGAATGTAAGAACAGAAGCACAGCTCTGCTGGATCAGACCCAAGGTCCATCCAGTCCCGCGCTCCGTACACACGGGGCAAACCAGCTGCCCCCAAGCGGGATGGGTGCCAGACCTCCTCCCACCCAGCTCCTCGGCAACAGGTGTGCGCAGGGGTTCCACCTCTGGTTAAACAGGTAGCACCTGGCCAGCAAGGGTAGTAGCCACAGATACCCCTTTTTCATGCCATCCGGTGGCCATCGCCACTTCCCCTTTTACCTGCATGCTGGCTGAAGAAATGCTTCCTTTTATCTGTCCAAACCCCCCACCAATCAGCTTCATGGGATGACCCCGGGTTCGAGTGCTATGGGAGAGGGAGAAAATGCCCCCCCTTGCACTTTCTCCACCCCACGCATTAACTTTAACTCTATCATGTCTGCCCTTACTCCCCTTTTCCTGACCTGAGCAGTCCCAGCTGTGGCAGCCGCTCCGCACAGGGGAGCATCTTCATCCCCCTGCTCATTCTTATTGCCCTTCCCTGTATGAGATTGAGGCAGCGAGCGAGCACAGTCCAGAGCCTTTGTGGTTCTCTGGGATTGCCCAGATGGAACTGATCTTCCTCTTTTGCAAGCTTCTCAAGTCAAAGCCATGCACCAAAATCCATGCCATGAAAGAGACCAACACCAATTTGTCCAGTTGTCCGATTTGTCCAACCACACAAAGAGAAACCATTCTGGTGCAGGGGAGACACCTGGTGTTCAGAGCCCAGAGTGCAACTCACACCTCTGATCAGCCAAGCAAAAATTGAATGGCGGCTTTGCTTACTGGGTGCTTTGGAAATACATCAGAGGAATCCATAAACAGAAATCCGGTGCTTTTTTGGTCATAGAATGCACAGGAATGGAGTTCCGGCACCTTTTTCAATAGATTTCCCAAGTTTTAAAAGTAAATTTTGAAAATTGGATGTTTGGTGCACGTGGATTTGAATCGCCCTGTCGAGCGTAGCAGGTCGGCGGCAAAATCATTAAAACGGCGCATGCGGGCTGCTCGTGTGTCGAGTCTGATGCATGCGTACTTTGTCCGTGCTGGTTGTGATGGCACTGCTCGGCTTGTGCTTGGTTGTGTGGTCGCGCGCTGAGTGCTTACTGCGGGCGGTGACCGTTATGTTGCGTTACACAACTGACGTGTGTGGGTGTGTGTACAGTGATTGACTACGTGCGAAGGGTAAATAATTTCATGAGTTCCGGCACCTTTTTTCTTACAAAAAAAGCACTGCAGAAATGTAAACACCTTTTGGACCATTTCCTCTGCTTGCAATGTTCAGTTGTTTGTTGATGTTGTCAGAAGCCCAAAGAGGCTCACGTTCTTCTCCTCTTTTCTTATTTATCTTCAGAACCACCCTGTGAAATAGGTTAGGCTATAACTTAGAGATGGGCTTAAGTCACCCAATGAACTTCACAGCCAAGCAGGAGCTAGAACTTGACTAGAGCAGGAACTGGAATTAGAGCATCCAACACTCTAACCACTACACCACACTGCTTTTCAGGTAAGAGTTTAATTATGCACACATATATGCATACATAAATATGATAATGACAGTGATTTGTATTAGAAACATAGCACACTGCGTTATACTGAGTCGGACTCTCCATCCATCCATCCTGAAGAACCATCTAATCTATTCTGCCTTTCCTGCACAGGGGATGCAGCAGTCTGTCTATATCTCGTCCAAGGCAATTCTGCATTTTTTCAGTGCTACATGTGTTCTATCTCGTTTCTATATCTTTCTCATTCCCTTTTTTGGAAAGGTGTGAAAGTTCCCCTTGATTTGGAATGCAATTTTCTTTGGCATATGAATTTTGCATGTATCTCCCTCCTCAAGGGACGCTGTTTTGTACGCAGTGTTTGATCCCAGACCCTGCCTTGCAAAATCCAGAGAAGTGCACAGTGTGAAGGAGAACGAGTTTCCAGGAACCAGGAACACTCCTGCAGCTGCTTGCAGGGAACAGCTGTGGCAACGCTGCAGTGCAGCTGGAAGCCCTGGAGGGCGGCGTGGACGGCTTTGCTGCACCCCTGCTCTTTGCCCTACAACATGAGCTGTTTCGCTAGCTACCTCGTGCTTCGCCTTCCAGCTTTGCCTTGAACCAAGCCCTGGCTCTGGCCCAGCTCCAGCCTGCCCTCCCATGTCCTTGCACTCATCTGCCCTGACCTCACCTTGCTCCTGAGCACGACTGTCTTACTGGTACCTGTGCTTGGCCTGCTCTGGGATGCTGTTTTGCTTGCACCTTGCTGTCTTGCTGGCTGTTGACTTCAGACTGTTCAGAGACGTCTTTGGCTTCTGGCTCTCTAGACCAGGTGCCAACCTCCACCTGCGTCTGCACCCTGGTCCTGGCATCCGGCCTCTAGCTGCCTACTGCCCATGTTCCGGACATTACGATGACACTCTGCTTCACGATTCATCTGAGAAGTGCATGAGATCAGGATGCTCAAGAGGATGGAGCATCTCCCTTCCTGGGCCTCGGGCACAGACAGAACCCATCCCTGTGACTTGCTCCTCCACACTGGAGATCCCTGGGAGGTGTACAGATGCGATGGAAGGAGAGGTGCCCACTCTCCTCTCCTGCCCATTCCGAGCATTTTGCCCTCTCCAAGGCCTGGTTGGGACCACGGGGACACGGGCAGCTCATGGGGGCTTTCTCTGCCAGCTACAAGCGGCCAAGCTGGGTGCTTGGTCTATGGAACCCCAGTTCCAATATCATGGAGTTGGGACTCCAGATCATCTCCAGGTGGTACCAGGAGGCCTTAGACTTGAGCCTAAAGTGGCCAAAGTTTTGCGAATTGGATTCACGGCCATTTTTCTAGGCATGAGATCTTGCCTTACACAGGAGAGAAAGACATTTCTTCCATGGTGCGATAACTAAACTTCAAGGCCAATACTATTGGTCAAACATGCTGGTTGCGTTGAAGTTACTTTCTTAGTAGCCACTCTGTGGCCCTCTGTTTTTCTGCTTTTCTCCCTAGTCTTTTCCTCATAACTTTGCTCAGTGGCTTCCCTACGAAGCACTGATCTCTTCTTCCTTGGTACTTATCTTTCTTGCTGAGTTGCTCTCCCAGCTCAGAGTCTTCAGCTCTGAAGCAGCAAATCTCTTCTTTTTACTGAATGTTCCTTTTTCCAGGTCATTGATCCGGAAGGTGAACTAAATCATTTCTCCGGAGATGCGCAGGAGGTGTGTGCGTGCCTGTGTGCAGGGGGACGATAGGCTCTTGCTTTCCCTTTCAAAAAGTTGCATTTATGACTTGAAGTTAATGAATTCGTAGATTAATATGTTTGTACGTGCAGGCAGGAAATAGTGCCCAAAACGAGTCTTTCTTTTCTTTGTTATGGTCTAGAAGGCAGCTTTTCCAGGCCATCTTTCCTCTCCAAAAAGCTCACCACGTTACACCATGTAGTTTGGTATTCTTTTTCCACAAAGAACAAACTCTATGTACACTGTGTCTGGATTTTTTTCAGGGCATCAGAAGTTCGTTTATTGAGATGGTGTGTGATAAAACAGAGGTGGCAAAGCCTGCCCTGGTTTTGTTTCTGATAATCCTGGGGAGGGATCTCTGCCGGATGCTTGCCTGGCTGGAACGGAGCATCTCTCCGCACGCACTTTAGTGCTGTGCTTGAAAGCATCTCACTGATGTGGCACGCTGGACTAACAACATGTCAAAAAGCTTATGGACTTGACGGCCACACAGCATTCTCAAGCAGTGTTTGTTGCGTGCTACAAGGAAGCACTAAGGACGGTTGTGTTTCCCTCCCTGCAGATTCTGCTCTTGCAACGGAGGAATGCCAATCCCCATTGCTACTCTAGATGGAGGTTTGCTATCACGTGTGAGGAAAGGCACAGCAAGAAGGGCCAAACCACCCTGGAGGTAGCTTAATACTTCTTGGAGGGTCCACCTGTTCTGCTTCCGATTGGGGTGCTGCATTCAGATGTCACTGAAAGCCTCAGTATTTGAAGGGATTTGCACCACCAGTGAAACTTTAGCTAAGGGGGCAGAACCTCTATCAGTTCAAGGGCTGAATTTTGTTGGGGTGAAGCACCCAGGTCTACCCTCCCATGGTGGACAAGGACCAAGGGAAAAGGGGGTGGGATGAAGCTACTCCACATCAAGCACGTTGCAGCTGAAAGTCCTTGCTGCCAAAAGCTAAGCCTTGGGAGAGCGTTCCGTCCTTTCAGACCAGCATGGGAGGAAATACATTGGTGATTGTGCAAACAAGGGTGGACCAAGAGAAAGGGACGTGGCTATTGGGGCGATTCCAGGTGGCCAAATTGGGACATCAGGAGGATGCAGTTGGCCCTGACCTGTGGTTTGAGACCTCTGCCTTGGAATCTGGGTGCCTTTATAGGTTTAATGAGTACCTTATTGAATAGAGATATATTTTAAGCAGAACCAAGATAAATGTAAGAGTCTCAGCAAAGGATCCTTTTTTAAAAAAGGAAGGAGAAAGATCTAGATTTTAAAGAGCTCTCTGCAAATATAGCAAGCTGACTGGCAATCCAAAGGCACATATATATTGGAGGGTAGTAGGAGTGGGTACTGCTCCCTGCCGGTTCTAGTCTGACTTGAGACAGCAAGGAAAAGTACAAGGCAGGAAAAGCCCGAGGGTTGTACAGAAGCACCTGCAAGCGAACTTATGAGCCACTTTGGACACCTGTTGCAGTGTGGCAAAGGCTCCAAAGTGAGTGGGCTGGTGCATCTACTTGGAGCATCAGTGTGAGCTTTAAAGGAGCTATCCATGGTGCTGAACCTGTTTAGGGCTCTGCTTCAGCACTGTGGATGCTTCCACAGAAAGTTCAGGCTGAAAGCCAGAGTAGACAGACAGCCCTACTGATATTGCCAGTCTCTACTGACTGTAAAGAGTACATACAATTAGACCTGGTTTGCATGTAACCATAGTATGGATTGAACATGGGTTCTTGTTGAATTGGAGGCTGTTCCATACAACCTCTGCACTATGTTTTAACTATGGATTGTTAGCCTCAAAACAACCCAGAATTCACAACCTGACAAGCCACAGCTTCTATTCCAGGGTGTTTATAATTAACAAGCCAGGAGTCTTAGTGCAGCTTCACATGTAACAACCCACAACTTACCAGCAGCGCATGATTCAATAACAACACATGCTCAACACATAATTCAGGTGGTTGTTATGTGCAAACAAGGCCTTAGATATATGAATATAATAAATGCTTGTTCACCTGCTGAACACGCTTACTAGAGAGTGAGTAGCTCTGTTATTCAATTGTTTGACTAAAGATGCACAAGTCCGCTCCGTAAATTCAGCTTTACAACGATTATTTCGGAGCTGCAGAGGTAATCATCTAACAGCCCTGGGCCTAACCAAGCATTTGCCTTTGGGCAAACCAACAAAAACCCAACCATCCCAGCGATTATCCAAGAAGCGCTCCCGAGCAGCGGGATGAGTACAGCACGGCAGAGCTGGGAAGACATGGGTCACAGGAAGCCACTTCCTTCACGTGGTGTACATTTTCACGGGCTTGTGCAAGGGGTGCAAAAGGCGGCGATGCTCTGCAGGGGTGTTGCATGGCTCCTGCACTGGCCACAGGAAGCAACTCTGGCAACACAGTTGACTGCAGCTCCACCCAGGCCCGGAGGACGCTTTGTCGGACATGGGGGAGAAGTCAAAGTCAGCCACCTGTAGTGAAAACAGCAGAGAACCAGGTCAGCTCCATAACTAGGAAACGAAGGGTTGGGGTAGCAAAGAAGCTCTCCAAGAAGAGCTCTGTGAATTAGTTGATGAGTCCCTCTATTCAATTCATCAATTCCAAGATTTAATTAAATTAGCTATTCTATTAAATTTACTGATTTGATTTCAATGGTTGGTTTTGGTTAAATGCTTTTAGACAATTATATTTTCCCTGGCTTCCAGCTTCTCAAATGTTTTCATGTCAGCTATTCTATTCTATTCTATTCTATTCGCATTGGTTGGTTTTTTTGCATTTGTGTCCTATGTTTCTGTGATATACTGCAAACTACCCTGCATTTAAAAGATCAAAGAGTGGTATAGAAATGTGATTAATGAACGTGCTTTTCTTATAGGAAGCTTCCCACCCCATTGCTCCCAGTAACTGGATGTCTGGGAATGGATCAGACAACTGTTTCCCAGTTTCCGCCACTCCCCCCACCACTTTCTGGCACTGCTGTGTGTCCTGGAGGAGCAAAGGAGAGGATCTTCAATGAAGCTCAGGCGCTTTTAGAACACGGGGAACTTTTACGGCCATACCTCCACGAGATCCTTTTGCTGCGTGGTGGTTCCTCGGAGCGTCATGTAGACACCTAATCCCAGCACAGCTGCTAAGAGCGTGACGCATGGCAGGGCCAGGAAAGCCGGATGAAGGCCTGGAGGAGAGGATGGGGAGAACGCTTGGATGGGGGCGTGGCTTTTGAGCACATTCAGTTTGAGCGACAGACTGGGGAGGGCTGATTCCAGTGCTGCACTCTAGACAGGGGAGTGTAGCCCCCACCAGAATCCCCCCTGAATCCACAGCTCCCAAGGAGAGCCTGAATAGAAGCACATGGGTCGAGCAATAGAAATGCAGCAGTTCTAGCAGGAGTCGTCTCCACCAAGAGCAGGACGTCATAAAGCGGGTGAGTCTTCACTGCCCTCTTAGGACCAAGCCATGTCTCAAATGCTTCACGTGACAACATAGCAGGGGGAGTGACAGTCAAGGGAAGGGCCTTCTTCATGATGGCACCCCATCTCCAGTCATTGCTCTCTTTGAGGCGCCAGGTGAAGACCTGTGTATTCACCAGATATTTTAACACATAGATGAATTTTCATAATGTTTTTACCTATGCTGTTTTATGCCATGTTCTAATTTTAATCACCTGGAGTTCTCAAATGCTGTGGATCTGGTTTTAATTGATGCTATTGTTGTGATCGGGGGTTTTTTTTGTCATAGAATGCACCGGAACTGTGTTCCGGCATCTTTTTTCGACAGATTTCCCAAGTTTTAAAAGTAACTTTTGAAAATTGGATGTTTGGTCCACGTGGATTTGAATCGCCCTGTCGAGCGTAGCAGGTCGGCGACAAAATCATTAAAATGGTGCATGCGGGCTGCTTGCGTGTCGAGTCCGATGCGTGCATGCTTCGTCCGCGCTGGTTGTGATGGCACTGCTCGGCTTGTGACTGGTCATGTGGTCGCGTGCTGAGTGCTTACTGCGGGCAGCAACCGTTATGTTTCGTTACACAACTGACGTGTGTGGGTGTGTGTACAGTGATTGGCTATGCACGAAAGGTAAATAATTTCATGAGTTCCGGCACCCTTTTTCTTACAAAAAAAGCACTGGCTGTGATGTTTTATATTAATGGTATACTTTTATTCTGTAAACTGCCCGAAGAGCCCTAAGGGCTAAGGGGCAGGATACCACTGAAATAAATAAGTAAATAAACCAACAAGATTTGGTTCCTGGGAAAATGCATTTCCCTCCAGGTAATGTCAGGATTTCTACCTGGTGGAAAGGAATTTCTGAAGGAAGCAGGAGATCTGCGTACTATTATTTCATTCATTGACACAAATTAGATTGCGCCACATCCAGTAAAATACCCAAGTGATGAACAATAAAATGGGAATAATAAAAAGAGCAAGAATGATTAATCACCACTAATAAAATCAAAATAAGAAAATGCAGAATTTAAATGTAGGCATGCCGTGAGCAGAACCGGCTGGAGCTGGGGGTCAGACTAGATGATCCAGGAGACCCCTTCTGACTCACTCTGCATCTGTGTTTCTAAAATAATTCAAATCAGATTGTGCTAATAAAAGTATGGAAGAGCTGTCAGGGGCGCTTGGTTTCTGCAGCGGGCTCCAAGAGCAAAACCATGCCTGTCCGGCAGCAGCAGCGAGGGAGTTCCACAGAAAAGGACCAGGTGCCTCAAGGTGCCTCCAAGTGGACTGAGCGACTGCACCCCTGCTGCTGCAGAAGAGCTGGTCCCACAGAGCCCTGGTTCCACTCCCTCTCGCATGGATCACTAGAGCCAGGGGAGACCCATCGCAAGCGAGGAAGGAACATGAAGGCATGAGGCCTGTGAGCTCCCGCTCCCGTCTCTCACCTGACGGCTTGACTTGAATCGCCTGGTAGGACTGCAACGTGCTCACGCCGTTCTCCACCCACACGCTGAGGCAGTACTGCCCGGGGTCGCTGAAGACGTGGTTCAGGCTGTAGGAGGTTTCGTTGGTCACCACCCGGTGGCAGCCGTCCCCTCGGAGTGAGATGCACTCCATCTTGATTAACCAGCACAAGCTGAGCGGGGGGCTAAAAGGCAGCAAGGAATGAGGAGGAACCTTCAGCCTGGGTGCAGGGAAGGCTAGGAGAGGAGGGTAGGCATGTCACGAGTGGAGCTGGCTGGAGCCAGGGGTCAGACTAGATGGCCCAGGAGGCCCCTTCTGACTCGCTCTGTTTCTATGTTTCATATCAGAGCCAAAGCTCGCCCTCATGCCGGCCCTCTTCACCTGCTTCCTTGTGGCCTAGTTTAGAATGGGAAAAGGATTCTCTGACTGTTAAACCATTCGGAGGGGGGACCCCTCACCAACCAATTGCAGACTATCCCCGGACAGACAGAACGATCTCCTGAAACATCTCCTGACCACCCCTGCTCTGGGGAACCTGCAGCCATTCCAGTGTGGCTGAACACTGTTCATTGGTCCCACCAATGGTCGGGGTGATGCCGGTTGGATTCAGCAACACTGGCAGGGAGACCATGCGCCTCCCAACCCCAGCCCTGCTTCTGATGTGCTTCAGGAGACTAACACATGATAGAACTCTGCCCTCTTTGGGGATGCTTCCAAAGCGGCCACCCTCTCTAGATCCTTCCCTCTTGGAGGTGTATTATTGTCATGCTCATTCAATTTGCTACCTCATGCTCAATTCACACCCCACCTTTCTTCCTCTTGCAAGGAATCTGATACGGTGCACAATGTTCGCCTCCTCTCCATTTGATCCTCCCAACAACAGCCCTGTGAGGTAGGCTAACCGGAGAATCTGTGACTGGCCCAAAGCCACCCAGTGAGTTCCAGAGTTATGTAGAACCCAGATGACTTGATCCACAGTCTGGTGCCCTTAACTACTATGCCACATTGTCTCTCACTTCCTATTCTTGCTCTTTTGCACCTTCCACTGAAGGGGGATGACCACCCAGCTGGCCGTGTGTAAACACGGCCTGAGAGCAGAAAGCAGAACCAGTCACAGCTCATTATCTGATTATTTTTAGACGCGACGTGTCAGGTTTTGCTTGGAGATGTGATTTTTTGCTGCGCTGATGTGTTTGGAAGAAGGGCCAACAGACCTTTGAGTTCACGGATGGACACACACTCTTTGGACCCGGGTTCTGCCAGCAAATGCAGATTACTGCAGCCCCGCATAGCTGCCTCTGGGACAGTCTGCTCCCCGGAGGCCATGCACTCGGTTCTGGGTACGCCTGACCTCGCCATCCCTCTGTTTGCTTAACTCCTGAGCTGTCCGTGATGACCCTGAGAGACACAGTCGTCTTCCTAGGACAGCGTACGAAAATGTGGCACCACCCCTGCCCTCGGGTTTACAGTCTAGAGTACAAAAAGATATAGTGGGTGAACTGGAGACGAGAAAATTTGGGGTTGTTCCTATGGTTGTTTTCAGCTGTCCACTGCAAAGAGCGAGACGTCAACCCATCAACAAGCGGCACGGTTGGGAACTGGCCAGTGAATCACACCCCGTCTTTCCACATCCCCCACAACAGGGAGAGAGAGGAGAGGAACCCAAGGGGGCTTGAAAACCATCTCTGTGTTACGCTCCCAGCAAAAACCCTGAGAGGTAGGTTAGGCAGGGAGTAAGTGACTGGCCCAAAGTCACCCAGAGCTGAGTGGGGGCTCGAACCCAGGTCGAGTCCCAGCCTAGCACTCTGCCCACTCCACCACACTGCCCATCCTTTCAGGGAAGGATACATCGATCCCTGCAGGCAGTTCTTGATGATCAGGCAACCCCTGAGGGGTTGGGGTGGAGGGAGGGGTGGGCCGGTGGAGGGACGTCCCCCGCTTTCGGCTCTGGCTTCGCTTGCAACTGGCTATGCCCCAAGCTGCCTAGAGCACCTTCCTGATGACTTTGGGAGCACGGAAAGCGTCAGGGTCGCTCTTCTTCCACCGATTGCTTACCTGCCTTGGATGTGCAGAGATAAATTGACGTTTTCCATCACACGCACTTCCGTGGAGCCTGTGATATTAATACTCCGTACAGCATCTAGAACAAAGAGGCGAAGAGCTAGAGAGGCATGGCTAGAGAGGCGAGGCGTTGGCTGCAGGGGTGGAGGTACCGGTGTCCGCAAAGCAGGTTGCCGGCCACCTGGGACTTCAGTTCTGCAGAGCCTCCGCTCGCAGGCCAATGACCTCCGCAGATCTATCAGTGGCAGCTCTGCATCTTGGGGACCCATCAGGAAGGACACCCTCAGTGGCCTCAGTCCTCCAGAAACTCGACCTTCTCACCACCATGGTCACCCATTGCTTGTGTAGCTGCTCCTCTCTCCCATCTTTGCTGCCACTGGTTTACTTGACGGCCGTGGCACCTGCTGCTTCCGATGGCCGTGGTTGATGGGGCCAGAGCAAGAGGGAGGGGGACAAGCAGTGCTGGAGAGGAGGAGGAGGAGGAGGTGTGGGGCCCCTGCCCTGAACAGGTGTGCCCCCATCCCATCCCTTGATGCCAGCCTTGAGGTGCATGCCTTGCCTGCACCTGTCGGGGACAGATTCATGGCAGTGTACATCCACTGGCGGTATTAGTCATGATGACCATACGCCACCTCTAGGCTCGGAAGCATCACACCGGTTGCTGGGGATCCCACTGGAAGGCAGCTCTTGCCCCACCAAGAAAGCGCAGCAAAGGAAGCTGAGCTGGCTGGGATCACCCGGGAGGGTAAGATCAGAGGGAATCCGCTGCCCTGGACATACGGTCCTCAGGGTCCTGAATCCGACCTTGCTTGGAACGTTCTGATCGATGTGACTTTACCCAGCAGCTCCAGGGTCGCAGCAAAATGCCCTGTTTTCTGGAAGATCCTCCCGGGATGCTCCACACTCGTTCCATCTTGCCTCCATTCTGCTGTCACGTCAAGGTGAACCACGCAAGTCCCAGCAGTGGAATAATTGTGGTAGACGGAGGACTCTTGCGTCGTCAGCTCAGTTCTGCACACAACGAGGGCAACATTTGCCGTTTCTTCTTTTTCAGAGGGAGCTTGCAGGGCATGTGGCATTGGGTGTGTGCCCTACTGGAAAACTGAATCTTTATCTGGCAAGCTTCCCAGAAGCATAATTTGCCATCCAACAAGGCTTTTTTTTAAGGAAAATTGACAAAAATGAAGCTTTTTTTGTTGCTTCATTGCCAATTTTAGCCATAGGGCTGTGGCAGAGGGGTGTCCCTGGGGAAGTTTGGGGCACAATGTGCCCTGACCCCA
The DNA here is from genome assembly GCA_023646645.1 of Varanus salvator macromaculatus. Classification (NCBI taxonomy): domain Eukaryota; kingdom Metazoa; phylum Chordata; class Lepidosauria; order Squamata; family Varanidae; genus Varanus; species Varanus salvator. The sequence continues at coordinate 7,593,198 of JAIXND010000852.1, read as the reverse complement.
TAAATCACCCACCCCTATCTATGCATGAAAACACGGCCATGGTATAGTCACATTTCCACCAATAGGCGGAGGTTGTGGGGACATCTATAGGCTGAAGTCTTATAGACCAGAGACATGTTTTCTGGAGGGGTGGGGGGTATTTAGGTCACCTTGATTCCACTCCCTCCTCTGGCCACAGCTTCCAGGTGACCAAAACTTGATCCATTTATTTAATAAAATAAGTCAGTTATTTATTTTAGGGGAAAATAGCATCTGTTCCATCACGAAATGCTCCAAAGGTTAATTTAGTTTGTTTGCAAGCAGCTAAAAGGATCAGATTCAGCACTGCTGGGGAGCTCTTCATTTGCACAGATCCTGCCCCCCTAAAAATCACCCCCGCCCCCCGCCCCCCCCATTGCAGACATTTCATGTATTAGTCGTCACTCAGTTGACTGCATGCCCATGGATCTCCTCGAAGCAGGACTAAATCTAGCTGTGAGCTACCTTCTTTTGGGATTATTTCCTAACATTAAAATGAAGGGTACAGCCAGAGGGACCAGGCAGGAGGAGAGACCCATAGCTACATACCCATCTCCAAAATCCCAGTTGTAAATAAAGGATGCCAACTTAAAGTAGTGACTTGGATCGTGAAGGAAGAATGACACCCGGGTCAGAGTGGCTGGTACAGGCTGATCGCCGGTCACCCTGCGGTCCTCTACTGGGGTGACAGACAGATTTCCTACAATGAACTCTGCAGAAGAAAGAGACCAAGATAGAATGTACTAGTTACCGTATTTTTCGCTCTATAAGACGCACCTAGTTTTTAGAGGAGGAAAACAAGAAAAAAAATATTCTGAATCCAATGGGCACATCATCACAGGCACATTTCCCATCACTTCCCCAGGGGCTGCACATCTGACAGACTTGCTGCACACACATATTCGCTCTATAAGACGCACAGACATTTCCCCTTACTTGTGAGGGGGGGAAAAGTGAGTCTTATAGAGCAAAAAATACGGTATGTTTCATCCACCGCCTTTACACACCTTTCCACCTGAGGAGGAAAGGTCTTGCTAGGGAGGCAACCCTAAGATAAGTCTCAGTAGAAGGAGGGCCTATAACACCCAGCCTTCCCCAGCTTGCAAGTGATGGTTAGCCAGGGAGGGTCTCCCAGAGAGACTGGAGGGAGAGTGAGAACATAGCTGTCCAAGGAGGGAGCAGTAACAGAGGTCCAAGGCACCACAGGAACCTGAAGTGGCCTCCGGGGACACGCCTGGGACATCGGGGAGACCCACGGCCTGGCAGGAGGTTGGCTGGGGACACACCACCAGAAAGAAAGCCAGTCAATCTGTGGATTTCAAATGTATGCAGATACATTTGTGCCTACTTGCATATTCATGAAAGTGCATATTTATGAAAGTACGTATTTATGAAAATTTGCACTTTGGAAAATGTGCCAGTCAGCCCAAATTGCACAAATCCTACCTCATAATGCACATTTTCCTGCTTTATGGGGGAGGCAATTTGCTGACTTATGATCAGTGTTTCTGATTTTGCAGATGTTTCTGCAACTAAGTTTGCACAAAAAGGCTCAGCATAAAGAATTGGTCCACAAGCCCCACGGACTTTGTGCGAGCTGGGATAGCTGGCCCACTGTGGACTCTGCGTGGTGGACTTTGAGATCTGGACTTATTTAAGGGCGCTGAGGATTCCTCTGGCTTCTCCAGGTGGTGATCACAAGACAGATATGGATGAAGGGATGTTCCCAGGTGATGTCTCCCTCCAACGACACCTGGCCCTGTATAGCATCTTTGGAAGCATCACGTGGCATCTCTTATCCCTTGCGCATGTAACAAAATATCCATATATATATATATTACCTGATACCTTTAGCAGTGTTAGGTTTCTTGCAAGGGTCTGACAGAACCAGCAGCCTCGGTGTGTCACCTGGACAGAAACGGGGAAGATACCTGGAAACGGACTAGTCACTACAATGATGGAGTTCTCCCCATGCTCTGTTTTCTCCAACAAAGTCAGAGGAGCGTAAATCCAGTGAAAACGGTACTTCTGACCACCAACGGGTGAAATGCCTCCATTCTTTATATGCAGCGTGGAATGAATGACGGCATATGCTTCTGTAGTGATGGGACCATCGTTGCCGATTTCCAGGTCATAACGGACTGCAGGAACAATTACTGAAGGTCACATCTCTTAATTTAAGAGAGTTTTCTGATAGATTTCATGATAGTAAAACAATAGCCAACGCAACGTTCTCAGTAGTGCATTTTCGAGGTGTGCAGTGGAGACAGAATTGACCCCTATAGATTTGAAACCCAATCTGAGAAGCTGTTGCTACAGCATCCATGCATATTTCCAATACAGCTTTGCAGCAGTTGAGCTATATATCATGATTAAAATACTTATAGGTCACCTTTTTATGGCAAAGCCCAGCCAAAGCAGCTTAATAATAACAAAACCGTGATTGAATAGCAACTTAAATAGTAAAAAATACAACTTCACACATGTAATACTGCTTTAATAAAACCATAACATTAGTTTTGAAACAGCTCAGTCACTTCCAGGGCAAGTGGCTCAAAGTGAAGCGCTGGCTTGGAAGGAGACATTTTTATAAGGCCCGGTGGGCCCTCATTGGCTTCTGAAGTCAGCTGACTGCCTTCGAGCAATGGCTTTGGCTGACAGGCCAGCAGGGCGGCCTATGGGCTTCTGCTGACACACAAAGTCCAGTCCATCTGGTTGATTCAAGCTCCAGAGCTCTGGTGGCCCCAGAGGTAAGGTGCTGAGAAGGGGCGTTGGTGGTCCCACTGGAAGGACTTCTCCAGAGCATTTCACTGGGGTCTCAGTCTTCGTCTTCACTAGCCCCCAGCTCCCGCCTGCTGCCAGATCCTGTTTGCCCCCGCTGTTGGCGCATCGGACATGCCAATGACATGGATGGGGCGACTTCACCTTTGCTCCACGTTGTGCTGGGTATATTATCTCTCCTGCCTATTTCCGGAGGACCTGTTAGCAGTGCAACACATGGGCCACCTCCCTGGCTGGCATTGCCACACTGCTGCAGTGATTCTGCTGGGAAAGGAGGCATGTGGGGAGCTTCTACCTTGTTTCCCGGCAGAATCAATCCCAGCCAAGGTCTGTGTCAAGAGCAGAGCAGGCCTGCAGAACTCAAGGGTCTATCTGAGTTCGGAGAAACTCATGCGGGGGGCATACTGGCCGGCGGGTGAGGCTCGAGGGAGAGGGACCAAGCCAACAGTGGAGCCAAAGAGACAATAAAATGCAGACCGTTTTTGCCTACAGCCCCCATGTTCCACAGCTAAGCCACAGGAGAGGGTTGTTAACCTTTTAGGATGGGGGAGACAGCCCCAATGCTGGGAAACACTGAAGGATCTGGGCTTAAGAACAGAGTGTGAGTCCAGAGAGGGGAGTCTCTCTCTGGGAAGCCTCAGGTCTCCCAGATTTGGCCCATGGGCCTGAGGGTCCCCATCCTTGGTGCAGAGGGGAAACTGGAAAGAGCAGAATCTAAGGGCAATGAAATGCAAAAAGTCCAGCCCAGGGCAGTTCAATGAATTAAATATATCCAGAATAAGCAAGTGGCTTAAAATAAGAAGTGGTAATGAACCTCTTTGCATAATTGCATAAATTCATTCATATCATGGGACAGGAATGCACTGACTTCATTCATGGAGATGTTGAATTAAACTTGGTTGTAAGTAGGGTAAATGGTTCTACTGCAGGTGCTTATGAGTGGGGCCATGGTAGTACGGTGGGTTGTTCCCTATGGGTTGGTTGGTTGGTTGTGGCTGGGTTCAGACAACACGATAACCCACATTTCAGTGACAACCCCCACTTCGCCCATGCTCAGTTCCTGATGGTGAGTTTAACAGTGAAAAACGAATATGATCCAGAAGTTTAAGAGACCTTTCACTAGCTGTTTCCCTGGAGAGGAGCCTGTTCGTTATTTGAGGGAGGTGGGCAGATGGACTGGTACTCCCAGATCATGCACTGGGCCACAAGGCTATATTCTGGATATTCTCATGCCTCGTTTGTCAAACATTAACACAGCTGTGCGATGAGCAAACCAAGAAACACAATCATCAGCAAGCTGTAAAAAGCAAACACTCATAAAACAACAAAACCAAGCCCCAACCCTCTCTGTTGCTTCCAGCCCTCGATTCTGGAGGTCAGAGATGAGAAAAATAAAAATAAAAATAAAACTCACAGGTGGGGCATGAAATATCCCAGGGGGCTGCTTGGTCCCCGCTCTTTGCAGAGCACCTCGAGAAGGGACCTGCTCCCCTCGCCCAGCCCAGAACTGCCGCTTCAGCTGGGGTCTCGCTTGCTCCTTCCGCCGAGGAGTCCTTTAGGGAACACTCTTCGTCCAGGGCGCAGAAGGCGAAACCCCCAAAGGGCTCAGCGCTGGGGCAGAGGAGAGCCCCCAAAGCAGCTGACTCCCGCGGGTGCCACCCACAGGTTCACCATCTTGCCTGAGCCCCGCCAGACGCCGGGAACGGAGGCAATTCCTGCCTCTCCATCGGCCAAGGATGCCCGGCATCATCGAAATGAGTCATGCTCGTGGGGCGAGGAGATGCTCTTTCTAGCCCACGCGGATGCCTTGCACGGGGACCGGCGCTTGCAGGAGGCCGGGGAGGGGCCGGGCACCCTAAATCTTCCCAGCAGGACAGCCCTGCATCTCGGGGTGCGCGCAGGTCCCAGCTCCCCCCCCCCCCCGGAGACAGGGACAGATCCGTCTTACCTGCAGCCGACCTGGCATGGGACAGGAGGAGCACGGCGCAAGCGACCTGCAAGAGGGCCAGCGGGGAAAGCGGCGGAGCCATTGGGGAGGGAGCTGCCGAGCGGGGACGCCGCCGGCCGCCTGCTCAGCCCCGCCGCATCTTCGGCCCTCCTGGCTGCCCTCCGCGTTTACCTTAAGGAGCCGCCGGGCGAGCCTCGGAGGCGGGTGCTGCCCCCTAGGGCCGAGCCGCGGGACTGCAGCCCGCCGAGCCCGCCCGGGCCTGCGGCGGCCGGTTCGCGCGCGTTCCCGGCAGCAAAGTTCTCGCTCGATGGGACGCGCCCGAGCTGGGCGGCGGCGGGGCGAGCCGGGCTCAAGCCCGCCGGAGGAAGCGCTTCCGAGTGCGCCGCTGCGTGCTTGGCCCGCGAGGAAGCAAGGCCATGTCGAACCGTAACCGATCGTGATTGCTGCTGTTCCGGGGAGCCCCTTGCAAAGGAAGCGAGGCAGGGGCTACCGGGAGGAGGGTGGGCTTGGCTGTGCCCCCCTCGGTTTGGAATGAGCTTTGTGAAGAGGCGCACCTGACACCTCCCTTGTATTCTCTTTGGTGCCTGGTGAAAACCTTTCTTTTTTTTTACTTTCCCTGCATTTTCACAGTCTAACTGTGAAATTTTGCCTTAATGGATTGCATTTTATTCAGTACTGTTGCGATGTTGCTGTGCTACATCAGAGCAATTGGTAGGCCCGTTTTAGACTTTTGAATTAGTGTGTGTGTGTGTGTGTGTGTGTGTGTGTGTACCTTTTGTTTTTTAACCCCTGTTAACTGCCCAGAGATCCTCGGCTACTGGGCAGTATAGAAATGAAAAAAATAAATATGTGAATGGATTTAATTCGGCCCTGTCGACAGGACAACCTCTTTTTAAGTAGTTTTTTAAGTTTTTAAGTAGTGTGATTGTTTTTTTTTTAAATGTATTTATTTATTGTTGTTAGCTGCCCTGAGGCTTCTTTGCAAGGGGGCGGCATATCAATATGTAAACAAATAAATAATAATAAATAAATGTAGCCGAAGGCAGCAGACTAGCTTTTGGGATCTGGGGCAAGCATAGAATTTCTTCTCCAGTGTCTTGCAACTGCTTAGTGCCAGCTGAGGTAGCTGCTTCTGTCTGCTCAAAGCTGGGCCGGCCCTAACTTTGGGCATTCAGCAGGATGGGGATGTGGCCCTTCAGCAGACACAGAGCTGGCTTCGGAAAGTGAAGGGGAGTCTATCTGGAATGAGCAAAGTGATGCATGGCAAGGAGCCCTCGGCAGAACATAAAGTCCAGAGCCTAACATTTTCCGAAGCGCTTCTCTTCTCACCCAGATGTGAACCACGAAAATATTGGGTAGGGAGAACCAGATTCCTGTTTAGAATGCAGAGAAGAGGTTGCCAGCACGTCCTCATTAGGAAATGATCTCATTTCCAAACACTGAATAGAAAATCTATATTTGTATGCATTTGCTGATGTCCTTCGTGGCGTCTTTGGTGAATAAGAGCACTCGCTCTTTTCATGTTCTTTTTGTTATTAATAGCATCAATGTCATCTTCTCTTTGCTACCCCAGTGCACTGGTAAAGTTCTCTGGGTGGTTCGCAACAATTAATACGATTACGGATAATGCAGATAATACAATGCACCATAAAAATTCAGTATGCAAAATTTCAAGCAACTTAAAGAGCTAAAATACTTTTCAGTAAAAAAACAAAACCAAAAAACCCTAAGTTTGCTCAAAGACAGCTGAGATGAATGCCCCATCATGTGGTTTGCAATATCAGTAAATGCCCCGGAGAAGAGTGCGGGGTAAAGCCGGGGCTGAAAAGACCCTGCTGCTGCCAGAGGGCAGGTCTCAGTGAGATCATTCCCTAGCCAGTGGAGCCACCACAGCTCTCACCCCGGCTACCACCATTTAGAAGGAAGTCTCCAATCCAGTGCTAGTATATCAGGTGGCGGCTGGCAGAACTCGCATTGTCACCTCTCCATCCTCTGTCTGTCTGTCTGTCTGTCTATTTATTTATAGCATTTCTATGCCGCCCCCATTGCAACAAAGCCTTGGGGCGGCTTACAACATACACAAGATAAAAGGCATTGTCACCTCTCCATCCTCTGTCTGTCTGTCTGTCTGTCTATTTATTTATTTATAGCATTTCTATGCCACCCCCATTGCAACAAAGCCTTGGGGCGGCTTACAACATACACAAGATAAAAGGCATTGTCACCTCTCCATCCTCTGTCTGTCTGTCTGTCTGTCTATTTATTTATTTATAGCATTTCTATGCCACCCCCATTGCAACAAAGCCTTGGGGCGGCTTACAACATACACAAGATAAAAGGCATTGTCACCTCTCCATCCTCTCTCTGTCTGTCTGTCTATTTATTTATTTATAGCATTTCTATGCCGCCCCCATTGCAACAAAGCCTTGGGGAGGCTCACAGCATATACAAGATAAAATACAATACAATATATAATACATTTAAAACTGGCCCATCTCGGTTGTATATTAAAATACAATAATAATAAATTAACAATTAAAATGGTTAATTATTGTTATTTTAACAATATTATTGTTAATTATTGTTATTTTAACATTGTTATTGTTATTTTAAAATTTGAATAAAAAGGTCCTTGCCTGGAGCCGGAAAGCAAATAATGACGGCGCCAGGCGGACCTCTCTGGGGAGCGCATTCCATGGTTCTTAAATGATGATTTTTGCCGAGATGGCCTTTGAGTCCATCTAGGGAGAGCACGCTGGCAGGGGCTGGGTTTCTCACATTTATTTATTTAAAACTTTTGTATGCCGTCCCCCGTGCAAGGCATCCTAGGACGGCTCACGTCAAAACATTAAAGCAATCAATAAAATTACCTACATTAAAACAATCCAGTGGTAAAAGCGATAAAACGTGACTCTTACATTAATACAGATGGACTGAGATCCTAGGAGGGGAACCCCTGTGTTCCTTGCTCTAAAGACCATGAATTTATTCTCATGCAAGCAAAAAGCACCCCTAGGAGCAAGAGGAAAGCACAAGGATGCTCAGATGGAACACAACTCCTCAGAATGGCAAAGCACATTTTTAAAAGGAAACCTTACAGGGACAAAAAGTCTCCTCCCGACATCTCAAGGATGGTTTGAGCTGGGTGAAAAAGCAAAGTGGGAAACAAGACTGGGGCAGGGAGAAGGGGAGATGGAATGGAGTTTCTTGAAAGGGGGCATGGCTGCCTGGCTGGCAGCCTGAACAGGAATGCTCTGGACTGCCATATCTTGCTGCAGTTCTTAGTTCTAAGCACACCTGAATAAATACGAGCAAAAACAATCATGGTGTGATAACCACTAGGCATTTGGGCTGAAAGTAGTTCAAGAGGAGCTACCTGAGCGATGGAAACATTTGACTGTGCTCAAACAAGACATGAACGGTCCAGGATCCAAGGTGGGATGCAAACTCCTTTCCATATAGAAGCTGAATCCTTTTCACTCAGATGGCAGTCTGAGTGCAGCCAAGAGAGGTCTCCTTAACTGCTAGAGTGAATTACGTGACTTTTGTCCGTGCAAAAAAGCACATGGGTTGCTCACAGCTGTGCACTTAGAAATACGAGGGAGTAGGAACAAAATGGCTGGAGAAGTCATCTTTCATGCTGGTATTGACAAATGTTCAAGACAGCTTGCTAATGACACAGTTCCCAGATCAATAGAAGAGGTCGGCACAGCTGCCGGCCTTCCATATTCTAAATATAGAATGCAGTAGTACAGAATTGGGCTGAAATTAACCCTCATTCCCTGGAAAGAACAGCAGAGGATCTCTCTCACTCTCTCTCTCTCAAAAGCAAGGACATTGGTCTTTATCATGAACACTTACGAACCACCCAGATAGCTGTGGCCCTTGGGCAATACAGAAATGGCACCATACTTGGGTCTTCATACGAATACTTTGGGTTGCAACCTAATATAGTCATACTTGAAGTGTTAGGCTTTTTTTATTGTCATGACTGCAGTCATACATTTGGGATTTTAGCATTTTATTTATATTTTAGAATTTATTTATGTAAGGAGATACATATAGTGTTTTTTCCTCTGTGCATATGTCTTATGACCTGTGGTTACAACAATAGACTGTCCCTTACTACTTAGATTAGCCTCATTTAATTGATGGGACTCATGTGCCCCATTGATTTCAATGGCTCTGTGTGATGTAGGATTAAATCTGACTCGAGTCCTTCCTTAAATGCAATCATGAATGCCAGCCAATCAGGAATCAATCACATTAGAACATTTTAGGCTGCTGAGAACATCTCACAAACATTGCCATGGTAGTCACAACAACCCTGCAAGGCTGGTCAGTATAATTACACTCCTATTGCAGCTAGTAGACTGAGGCTGTGAGAAGAATAGGTCATCCAAGGAGGCAAGCCTATGCGAATTTAGACAGAAAAGACAACTCCCAGTATGCTCCAGGGTGTCATGCTGGATGGGGCTTGTGGAAGCGGTTGAATTTCTTTCTGTCTAGGCATGCATAGAAATTCACTTCAACACTAGCCAGACAGTTTCATGTAACGATAACATTCAGATCAGAGAGATCTTGGTTTTTATTCCTGCAGTTGAACTTATATCCCACTTCTTCAAAACTATTGGACTGAAGGATAGGATTACAAGCCCTTTCAGCACAACCCTCCTACAGAGGTGTGGTGGGCATAGAAGCGTGCATGTGTGGAGGGAGGAACTCACCCAAAAGACTTGAGGGAAGGGAGGCATATAAATGTAACACACAGACATTTGTGGTTCCCCCCCTTGTGTGTGTATACACCTGTAGCACCATCGGAAAACACCCTCCTCCAAATGAACCGTTGCAACTCCTAATGAGCACACCTCAGTCAGTAATTGCAATCAGTGAATTGCCCAGATCACTAAAGCACCGCAGTCAATGAATTGCTCCACTTAATAGAGAAATCCAGCTAATTAACTGTGCTGCAGAAATGTGGGTGCAGCTGCTGCGCTCTTTCACAGCCTCCCCCCCTTTTCCCAGGGGTCTTTCCCAGAGGCGGTGTTAGGGGACAGCCCATTATGGCTGGAACTCTTAAATTCTTCCCCTGGAGCCCCGCATCTGGGGAATACTGTCTGTCCAAGCACCCTGCTATCCCTGGGCACCTGATGAAATAAAGATACAGGGTTCTGAGCATCTGTAGTATCTGATCTTTCTGCCTGAGCTTTTATTCTCTGTCCACACATCCCTTTGGCAAATAAGGGTGTCCTTATGAAAGAGGGTCCTTTAAAGACTCAAAGACGTGCGCGCACACCCTTTAGAACACATGCAAAGTGCACAGTTGTGCATTGTGCTAATCCCGTGGGCCTGAGCGCAGTTGTGCACCGTTGCGCCCTGTGCTGCTGATGTTGGGAAAATTTGGATAAATCCTGTCTGAAAAACATTACTTCTGTGTGCTTTTTGCATTGTGGGATCAAATCCTGTCCTCAAACCAAGCTAAGTCACTGTTTCGAATGGCCTTCATCCCCCGCCCTCTCATCTTTACTTGTAAGCTACAATACACAGGCCATTTAGTCCAAATTTACATTGTATACCTTCACAATGATTAAATAGTCATTGTTGGAATTCAGTTTACAAGGAAGTATCTTTTGATAGCCCAGAGGCTGCATGTGCCCTGGCCAATTCAGAATGTCTAGAGTCTAGATAAGAGTCTTGAGTTCATGCATAGTTTCTCAGTGGCTTGAATTTACATGTCTAAGCAGACCTGGAGATGGGTTCAAGCTACTGAACTAAAGTGTCAATACAGGCAATTAGAAATATTGTAATCTCATTGTTACTGTGTGATTGACTGACATTCCTGTATCTGTTCTGTATGTGATGACTTCAGAATCTTATTGCAATCTCTGCATTCTGTCATCAATTGCCCTGTACCTGTGTACCTATAAAATACCCTGCAATGGTGTTGAAGCTTTGCAGCAGAGTTCACCTCTGCCTGCCTGGTAATACATGCATTATTGTGAGTACCGCGGGAACCTTGGGGTAATACAATAAAGCCTAGATGGTCTGGACGCTTGATCTTTCCCACGAACCCGAGTTTTATTCCCTCTTCTCAAATTGAGATTCCGGGATTCTGACACTGCCTCAAGAGCAAGTCCCTTTGACACACGGGGGGATGCCTCTAATTCACATGCTTGAGGATCGCAGTGCACGGCACATGGACCTGAGCGCGTCTCTGCTCGCATTTAAGGTGGCAGAAGGCAAGGCACTTAACATAGGGGCCAGACCCATTGAGTTAAACGGCAGGGATGCTGAGCAGAGCAGGAGGGATTTCATTCACTGGGGCAGGAGGGCGGGGCTCTCCTGGGAGGATGATGAAGTGGGAGCGTAGAGCTAGGAAATGCAGCTGCCCAACTCTTAGAAAGCTGTGACAACTACGCCCTGATGACAACTTCTGAGTCCATTGCGGTTAAAACAGCCCAGGTCTTGTGGCACCTTAAAGCAGGGTTCTGCAACCTGGTGCCCTCCAGGAGTGCAGCTGCATCAGCTCTGACCGGCAGGCCAATCGCAGTCCAAAAGATGGGGAGTGGCCCGATTAGAGTTCACCAATAGAAGAGCCTTCACTCTCCCTCTCACCTGGACAGGTGCTAACACCTCCTGAAATATCTTTATCCCAAGAAGCGTTCAATCTTTGAGGTTACTGCATAGCACGCTCCTGGCGCTTCTGCAGAGAGCTTAGTTAATTTCCATGAATAAAATAGATAATAACAAACCATAATAGCCCAACATGTCAGGCATGCCGCAACCTTCAGGAAGCCTTCCTAAACAAACCAGCTACGGTTTTATTTTTTTTAACATACAGTTTAATTCTCTTATATTTTGCGCTTTTACGTTTCATCATCACTGGAATATGGTTATACTGCTTGCAACATGTATACAAACAGCTGCTGTTCATATAGATGTATTATCCATGGGGCAGGTGGGGAAGACCTGGAAGCAATGAGGTAAGAAAGGAATTAAGGTCAGGCGATTCCTGACAGCGGCAATCATGGCGAAACTCCTCTGCACTGGAGTGCGGGCGGCCGTTTCACTTTCAACACGAATATGGCGGCGTCGCGTCACTCTGCACTGTTACATATCTCTAGAAAAGGAAAGAAGGCTGGTGCGGAGAATGTGGAACCGGAAGTGGCGTCAGGCACGACTTCCGCAGCAGGCGGGCAAGTGAAGGCGGGGAGGCAAGCAGGTAGGCTGGCTGGCGGAGGCTTCATGCCGTCGCCGCTGCAGCTGCGGAGAGGCTCGGGGCAGCAACAAAGGAAGGCATGAAGGAGCCGGCGCGGCCTGGGCAGGTGAGGGGCAGAAAGGCGCGGGGGACGCTGGGTAACTTGTAAAGGGAGGGGGCTGATCTCTCTCTCTCCCCCCCGTTAGCGGAGCGGAAAGAAGGGGCGGGGCCTCTGCGGAAGGGCGGCGGGGATTGGAGGAGGCGCGCGTGCAGGGGCGTGGCTTGCGAAAGAGGGGTCGCGAGGGGCGGTAGGGGATGAAAGGAGTGGGGAAAGGAAGGGCGGAGACCTCAGCCAGGCCACCTGTGGGAAGAGGCCTCACTGGGGGCTCCCTCCTTGCTGCTTTTGCTTTATCCAGTGTCGTCTTACTGAATTCTATGGAATCCATAGGTTTCTTTACCCGTTTTAGCCATTTCTCATCTACAGTGAGGCTTGTAATGTTTATATGCTTCCCTTTCCCCCAAGGAGCCCCGTTGGTATAAGTGATCATTCCTCCCTTCCTTGTTTTTTGTTACCTTCACAACAACCTGGTGAGGTAGGCTAGGCTGAGAGTCACTGATTGGCTCAAAGTCACCCGAAGGGGGCTTGGGGCATGCTGGGGGTTGTAGGGCTTTTTTTCCTGGCAGAACTTGCATGAGATTGTTCCCCCAGTGAGCTTTGTGCTCTGTGCAGGCTGATCCTGGGTCTCCAGAGCACCAGTTCAATCCTGCAGGCTTTGCTATGTGGGATTGCGTCCTTTGCACAAAAAAACAAAAAAAAACAAAAAACCCAACCTTGGAAGAAAGCATCCTTCTTTCCTAGTTGCTCATAGTAGCATAGATGACCCTTCCCCGGGTGGTCCCTTGCCACTCAGCTTCATCTGCATAATAGGTTAGTTTGTGCAGATGGTAGTTAGCTTGTGTCATCTTTACGTTTTTTGCTATTACCTATGGATTTATTGATCTACATGGGTTGCCTTGCCCAAGCTATCAGCTCAATAATAGAAATAAAAAGCACAATGAAATGTAATCTAAGAACAGTACAGTTGGGAAACTGCCCATTGTTAATAGATAAAATTCGCTCTACTTCCCTCTCACATCCTAAAGCAGCCTGGGAAAATAAAGTATGCCATTATCTACGCTTGCTCATTCTCTATGTATGTATGTATTCAACTCATATACACATATTCCATTTTTCTGCCAGGTTGCTTGGGTCAGCATATGCTTTCCACTTTGCCTGCACACAAACCTTGGGGAGTAAAGGCTTGCTTTGGCGAGCTCAACCAGGGACCTTCATGGCTCAGTGGGGATTTGAACTTGGGTCTCCCATTTCATGGGGAGCAATCAGCGCATGGCTGTGTGGTGGTGATACCAGGTGGCTGGCACTGGACTTGGCTGGGAGTTCCTCCTTTCTCTTTCTGTTGTCTTCTCTCTCGCTCTGCCTGCTGAACTTGCTGAGTGGTTTGGAAGTAGGAATGAGGGCCTTGAGTTACCCACCCTGGCTGTGGTAGTGCTTTCCTGATACTGGCCAGAAAGGGATCAAACCTGTAGATTACTGGGAAGCTCCTTCAAAGAAATGAGGTGGGAAGGCAATTTGGAGGTGACAGGTCCATTGGGGAGTTTTGAGGGGGGTATAGCAAAGAATAAAAAATGGGGACGAGTTTAATTTTTAAGGCTGAATTGAAGATGCAGGAGGAGATGAGACAACCTGAAACAGTTTGGTTTGCAACAGAAAAAAATAGAATATAAAACATCCAGAATGTAAACATGTAAAAACAAGCAAACATAAAATCTCCAGGAAAAACACTTATATAGTCAAAATATAAACATTCACAGTGAAACATTTATCACTGGGGAACTAATAGTCAATTCACTGAAATCTTGGGTGAAACTCGAGCCTAAAATCTCCCCCTCCCCCTGCATTTCCTGTATACCAGAGGGAAGGGCTATACCATGAAAAGTGTGCCACTGTGGAGTTCAGCTATATTAAATACAGGAAGATAATACTGTATTCTGATTAATGTGACATTGCTCTATCTATTTTAATTGATTAAATTGTAATAGGGGTTAATGTGCTTAATGTGCTTTTAGACGATAGCGTGTATGTACTATGGCAAGTGTGACCATGGAAGAAGCATTCCCTTTCAGTGAAAAAAGGGGGAAATGCCCCCTTTTGCCATCTTTGTCTTGTGTTGTGTGAATGGGCAGGCCTCTTAACTTTTTGCTCCTTTGTAGTTGAGTAAGGGCTGGGCATGCTGGGAGCAGCTGGTCTTTTCTTTGCTTAAACATGTGTGCGATTGCCCCTTGCAGGCACAAACCTGTGCAGTTTTAGGATTGTGCCAGTTGGCTCCCTGGAACACCTGAATTGGTACATCTAACTTACTTTGTGTGGCCTTTGGCCAAGCGGTCAGTTGAGACCTTCAGCAGGAGAGCTCTGTAGCCCTCTTGGCAGTCTCTTGGGTGGGTGGGAGAAAGCGAGGGGGGTTGTCACAAATGGAAGCAGCCCAGTCCAGGGCCGGCATGTGGCCCCCAACAGAAAGTTGATTCCTTGCAGCAGTCCAGCCTGTCAGATGCTGCCACAGAAACAGAAAGTTGATGTAGACCTTTTGATTTTGTTTTAAAGCTTTCTCTGTGTGCGTATTATGTCTGATTGGACCATTAGACTGCATGTTTCTTGTTTTGTGAACCACTGGACTATTGGGCAGTACAGAAATGTGATTGATCTGTAAATACTAGGTCTGCCAATGGTTAGTTCCCGTTTAGAAGCAGCAGTTGCCTGAGAACCAGGCATTGGGGGCAAAGCAAAGCATGGCTGAGGTGAGCTTCCAGGGGCATCTGACGCACAGCTGGAGCAAGCGGGTTTTTTAATGGACTTGCCAGATGTTGCTCTTATCCCCCATGGCCATTCTGGTTTGCACTTGGTTGATGTACTCCTGGACATGTATCCAAGCGGGATTTCTAAAGCTTGACCAAAGTAGAAACCCAGCACCCTTTATGACAGCTCTATTATCGCGAGTTTCCTTGAGTATGGATTTTTTGTCTTTTGCTGAAAGTGGCAACAACGCTCAATAGTGGACCAGACAATTGTGTGTACTCCTCAGTTTGTGGATTTGCTATGCAAGCTTGGGATTCAGCATGTGTCACTGGATTAACTGTGGTCCTAAACTGGGTTGGTGTCTAAGCCAGCTATTTGATTTTTGGAATATAATCTCGAGAATCTTGGAAATGTTTTGGACCGTCTCTGGAGAACGGTCAACCTCGGCTAGGCATGGCTTGTTGCTGCTCCTTCTGGCTTGAAAAAACCAGCTACCTCAGTGTGTATTCTTTCAAGCGCGAATCTTTCCAGCTCAGCGTTTTAGGCACATTGAGCCAAAGGGTCTGTCTGGCTGATAAAAAGTATTTGTATGTACCGTCCGTACCAGTTGTGGGTCACATGTTACCTGTGAGGAGGGGTTATTCTGTGTCTTGCCTGCTTATTGCTTGCGGGGGGTGGAATAGCACACCTATGTTGCGCCATTGACTGGCATGTCTTTCACAACATGCCATCAGAAAATGCCTGCGGAAGCAGCCTCAGGTTCCAAAGCAACATGGAATGCAGGGCTGGGCAACTCGAGGACTGCCTGGCGCTTTGGTTCCAACTCCCATCATCCCTGACTGGGAGCTGTGCTAGTCAGGACAAGCGTTTCACTCTGCTGTCTCCCACCTGCTCTTCGCCTCTTGGGGTTCGGCTTCGTCCACATCAGCCTTCTTGGCCTGTGTTGCAGTGCAGTTTCCTGCGTCTCCTGTCAGCCAAGCATCTTCCAGTGGGCTCCCTTCGCTTACTTGGTAGCATTGCCAGGCAGTTTGGCCCACAAATCGGTCCTGGCAATCGTCTTGCTGTAGCTTCGCATTGGGGTATGTCAAGGAATTAAAATGGCAGCGGGGCCCCAGGCATGTGCCAGCGGGTGGTTCCTCTTGGGTCGAATGCCTGCGGATGTGGCACTCTGAGACAGGGGCTTGATGTTGGCCCTGCAGGTCCTGAATGGGCTTCTAAAATCAGTCTCAGACCGGAAACAGACAAGTGGGACAGACCCTGTTGAGCTGATCTTGGAGGAGGGCTGCAGCCTGCTTTGAACAGGGCTGAACTTCTGAAAAGCTGGGTTGCTCCAGCCAGTGGCGCTTGCTCCTAGATAGTTGGTGGCTGTAGCCAGCTGTGCTTTTGCTCAGCTGCATTTTTTCCTGGAGAAGGCAGTCACGACTCACTGTCACACATCTCCACTTCCCGGAGGCTCCGTGGGATAGACAGGAATTTCTGCAGGTTCCCCTCCTGGGTTTGGCCTGCCCTCACTCCCTGTCGGGCTCTTTTTCTTCTTGCAACAGAATTGCATGTAGGGGCAGCATTCGTTCTGCATCACTGTGTTGCCTGCACAGGCTGCTGTGTGACGCAGCAGCGAGAAGGTTTTGACCTGTGCACACCATTGCGGAGGAGCTGGCTTTATTGGCTCCCAGCTGGTTTCCAAGTCTGGTTGGGGCCAGTAGTTATGGCTTTGGAAACCTCGAATGGTGTAGATCTTGGATTAGCTGAAGGACTGCCTGCTTCCATGGATATTGCACAGCAACTGAGCCAGTGTGTGGTGTGGTGGTTAAGAGCAAGGGACTGGGACTCAGAGGATCTGGGTTCTAGTTCCCACTCGGCCATGAAGCCAGCTGGGTGACTTTGGGCCAGTCACAGCCTCTCAGCCCAACCTGCCTTACAGGGTTGTTGTTGTGGGGATAAGATGGAGGAGGGGAATGATGTAAGCTGCTTTGAGCCCTTTGTAGGAAAAAGGCAGGATATAAATCTGGAAAAAAATGATGTAAATCGGAACCTTCAGTGCCAGGTTCTTAGGTCCCTGAGTAACTGTGAAGTCTCATATATAACCAGCAAGTGAGACCAGGCTTGGGACAGGCACTCCATGGGGTTGGCTGGGAGCTGGGTTTCCCTTCCTGAAGTTCCCGGTGATGACGACAAAGTAACCATCCTTTTTGCTTCTAACAGGCAGGCTGATTCTTGGGGTCTTAAATCTTGTTTTTGCAAGTGATCGCCGACACGCAAAGGGGAAAAAATGGCGTTCGTTTCGACTCAAGGACCCACCGTGGTCGACCAAACCACTCTCATGAAAAAATACCTCCAGTTTGTGGCAGCTCTGACGGATGTTAATTCGCGTAAGTTCACTGTCGATACTCTTTTTTGTCCTTGATGGCTCCGCAGGCTGGCTCAGCACAGGCCTAACCGTGGCTCTGTGCGCATTTTGGTTTGTGAAGTAGGAGCCGGCCTCAGGAAGCATTGAACGCTGCCTCGAATCTTCATCGTCCTTAATCATGGGTTAGAATTTCCCCTGAGTCCAGGCTAAGCATGGTTGATGCCAGTCAGTGGCCTACTCTTAAGCAAGGGCTGTATAAGTGCAAAATGGCACATTTGGATCTGACAGTGGGAAGCCCGGAACTTCATGTGAGTTTGCAAAGCTTGGTTCTGAAGGGGAGCCCTCTTAACATTAGCCTTGGTTAGTGTACTTGTAGATTGGATGCCGAACTGCAGATTAGGCTGTCAGCGGGTGGAGGATTATCCTGGAAAAGGAAATGAACGGGACCCTGAGGTTGGCTCCAGGCTAGCAAACCAGGGCTTGGTAGGAGCCAGGGTTATGCCCAGGGAAGGCCAGTGGCTGCTATGTCAGCCAGCTCCTCCTTCACCGCAGGCCTTTAGCAGAGCTGTCCATGGTGCTGAATCCCATTCCCCAAACAGGCTCGCCACCACGGAGAGCTCCTCTGAAGCTCAGGATGAAGCTTGCCGTGGATTGGCAGCCCCTCTGCTGTGGGCGTCCCCAGCTGCCCCAGCTGTGTGTGTCCTGGGCCGGGGTTCAGCAGTCCCTTCCCGCTGCTCTCACAAAGAAGCAACATGATGAACCAGATTTCCTCGAACCCTGCAAAGGTCACCTGTGTGTGTGAGTGCGTGGAGCTGTGTGCGTGCAAATGCGTGACTGCGAGTTTTGATTTGTGATACTCCCATTCCGGGTCATGAGAGTCAAACTGATAAGATCTGATTGCTTCTTTAGAGGTGGTAGAGGGGTGGACATGTGGGTGGGCAGAAAGAGTTTCTTTGTTTTAATGCACGCTGAACATTTTGTTGGTTTTTTTTTTCCATTGTGCCTTGTAGCTGATGAAACGAAACTGAAGATGATGCAAGAAGTCAGTGAAAACTTTGAGGTAATGGTTGCTTGTTATTTCCCTGCTTTGTGGAGCTAAATGTTGCTGCCCCTTGGAACGATAGCTTGCAGACACGGCAAGAGGTGGAATTTCCCAGCCCTGGTTAAGTGAATGCATCTACTAGAGAGGGCCTCTTAGCTCTCCCTGCAGCCTGCAGAAGAGCTCTGTTCGCAACACTAGTTCTTCATTGTGATTTTTATTCGTCAGCTTCTCATACTGCCTTTGTATAAGTCATTTTCCTATGTCCAGGTGAGATCAGAGTAAAATGCATACAACTTTGCAAATAACTTGTCTGGTGAAGACACACGTATTAGCAAAGGTTTAGGTACTGGGAGCAGAATTGTAAACACCTTTCACACACCACGCCTGTCTTGATGTTTTAAACGTGGAGCTCTCAAAATGAGATCAAGAATCCCGATTCTGTCTCTGTCCGACCGAACTCCTAGAACAATTTTTCACTTGTGTCAGAATAGCAACAGCATTCAATTTTCTCTTGGTAAGAGGTGAACTGTGAAACATTCTTTGCCTGCCAAGATATGACTAAATATTAGATCCTGCACCGTACTGGTATCTCTGAAAAGGAGATTTTATCTGAAAGGCTGTTTTCTTCTGCTAGAATGTGACGTCGTCTCCGCAGTACTCCACATTCCTGGAACACATCATCCCGCGCTTTCTTACTTTCCTCCAGGATGGAGAGGTTCAGTTCCTGCAGGAAAAACCAGCCCAGGTATATTATGACATGAGCTCTTTTCAGGTGTGTTCACCTGCAGCCCTCAGGTGCCCAGCCAAAACTGTATGGAATTGATCAGCTCTTGATGAATCGCATTCAGGGTTTCAGTATGGGTTGCTGTTGAAGCATGGCCAATTGTGTTGTTTAAGCCTAGTCGTGCCGACAAGCTACGGCTTCTTAACTCTGAACAACCTGTGGAGAGAGCCACACTTTGTCGTTGGGTTATGAACTGTGGGTTATTTGTCACAGATTGTTATCTTTGCTGGCTTCAGGCAACATGGCCCATAGTTCAGCAACTACCCATATTTCAAACCACAGCCCATGGTTCATTGATAATATATAGGCAACCCTTACTCCACCCTTGCATGGGCATTCTAACATTATCTGAATCCAGTCATTGGGTGTCATGTCTAGAGTTTAAAAAAAAAAGGCTAAATTGCATCCACTTTTTTCTTTGTGAGAAGAAAGAGGTTGCTAATTCCCTGAAGGGTGCTTCTAACACCATTTAAGTTGGGGATGGGGAGCTCCTGGCTGTAGCAAATTCCCATTGTGGTCTCCCAGCTCTCCCTGCTTGATTATGTCTCCTCAGCCCACTGCTAGCATACTGCCTCCAGCATGTTTGCTCAGAATTTGCTTGGCCCTTGGGCCAAAAACATTCCTTGTTCCTGGTTTATGTACTGAACACCCCTTCATTAGCACCCCTTCATGGTTCCTCTTTCTGATTCAAAAAACAGAATTCTTCCATGAAAAGAAATGTGTGCTACCGTTTTGAGAATCAGAAAGGAGTGCATCTTGTGCATCAGGGCGTTTTATCTGGGTGGTTTTCCTTAATGTTTCCCATGTTGTTGGGCAAGTATGTCTTACCCTTTCCTTTAAGTTCAAACTCTTCTTTTCCCCCCTTTGCAGCAACTGAGAAAATTAGTTTTGGAAATAATCCATAGAATACCAACAAACGAACATCTTCGCCCGCATACCAAGAATATCTTATCTGTGATGTTCAGGTTTCTAGAGGTACGTTGCCTTTCAGTCTCTGATTATTTCTAACATGGATTTCCTTGCCTTTACCACTTCATTATGGGAAAGATATCTGAAATCATTGGGCCTTGAATTAAATACTATGGATGTTTTGTTCTTTTGATGCAGCTCAGTATGGGATTTCTGTTGTGTTGCTTGGTTTGATTACATCCTCCTTGAAGCTTAAGTCAGGGTTTGCTTTTCATTTTACATTTCTCAGATAGAAAAGAACTTCATAAACCTCCTACCTTATACATCCAAATGGTAGCATGAAACCCTGAAATCTGAAAGTAGCAAGATATCTGGATAACGGATAGGCGACTGAGTCGAGACCTTGTTCCCAATGTGTTGGCAGATAGTATCGTGGAAGAGTTAACATGCAAAAGCAGACTAATTAGAAAAATAGTAAATAGGGAATTAATTTGGGTCAAGTGAGTTTTCATTTCTCTCCTATTCAGTATTCTTCCAAATACTGAAGTATTGTCTGCTGCCAGCTGTGGAACAATTCCTGGTGTGATTAAAGTGGTCCTTAATATTTATTGGAATTGTATAGGGCTACTTGGGATGCAGGTGGCGCAGTGGTTTAAACCGCTGTGCTGCTGGGCTGGTTGATCGAAAGGTCGCCGGTTCGAATTGGCACAACGGGATGAGTTCCCGTTGCTCCATCCCAGCTCCTGCCAACCTTGCAGTTCGAAAACGTGCAAATGCAAGTAGATAAAAAGGTACCACTTTGGTGGGCAGGTAACAGCGTTCCGGGCACTTCAGTGTTTAGTCATGCCGGCCACACGACCACGGAGACCGTCTGCGGACAAACGCTGGCTCCCTCGGCTGGGAAACGGAGATGAGCTTGTCAAGGGGAAATCTTTACCCCTTTTAGGGCTGTTAATAATTATTTGTATCATTATTCTGGAGATAGGTGTATAATATGGGGACTAGTTAATGTGCAATGTACATGTTGCAACCTTTTGTTACATATTTCTGCAGGTGAATGTTATAATGCTTGAAATTTAATACATATATTAAATTGAGCGCGGAAGTGCATTGATCCCATAAAAGCAAATCGATTGGTCTGTCAAAACTTTATCGATTACTTCTTGGTGCATGAATTAAGTGATACTGGAAAGCATGTTATTGTTCAGGGTGGTTAGGAATTTTGTCATGTTTTAATACATCTGTTGGGTTTTCTCTCTGGCATTTAGACGGAAAATGAAGAAAATGTACTTATTTGTTTGAGGATAATTATTGAACTGCACAAACAGTTCCGGCCACCAATCACACAAGAGGTAAATGGCTGCACCTGAATTGGCTTGGCTCTACCCTGTACCGCTATTGCCTGGTCCTCACTGGGGGTATAAGCTTCTGTCCTGTTGGTGGGTATTGGGTATTCCTCTGCAGGAAGCATTGCTTGTATTCAGGAAACTAAATTTTGGGGAGAGGCTGTCGATAGCCCTTTCCCTGACATATGAGTATTCTGTGTGGAGGATTTTGGTGTTTGTGGGAAATGATGGGACATTCCCATCATGAGAGCCAGTGTGGTGTGGTGGTTAAGAGCATGGATCTGGGACTCAGGGGATCTGAGTTCTAGTCCCCACTCAGCCATGGAGCCAACTGGGTGACTTTGGGCCCATTGTAGACTTTCAGCCCAACCTACTTCACGGGGCTGTTGTGGGGATAAGACTGAGAGCAGCAGGAGGAGGAAGGAGATAAGCTGCCTTGAGTTCCTTGAAAGGAAAAAGGGGTGGTATAAATATAAGAGATGGCATGAAGTGAAATGAAATGAAAGGACAAACAAAATCCATTTTGTGCTCTCCCACGGGCCGTCTGAAGGCATAAAATCGGATTGCACTTCTTGCCAGATGAGGGGGCGCTCCGATAATGGCTCTGCCTTCTCCACCTGCTCCTCCAGTGCTTTGTTTTCTCTTTGCCTCACTTCCAGTGGCTGGTTTTCAGTCTTGGCAGGTGTCTGTGTGACTGACACCGTTTCTCTTCATCGTGGTGGGCACATGTTTTGGGGGTTTGCGTTTTCAAATGAAATGGGTGCGTGCGGGAGAGAGGCCAACGGCCAGGATGGCAAGAACAGAGAAACAGAGCGAGTCAGAAGGGGTCTCCCGGGCCATCTAGTCTGACCTCCGGCACCAACCGGCTCTGCTCACGACATGCCCACCATGTGCACGTCCAGCCTGTCCTTGAACACCCTCACCGATGGGGCCTCACCGACCTCCCGTGGAAGCCCATTCCACACCCTCGGGGTCCTGACTGTCAGGAAGTGCTTCCTGGCATCCAAATGGAACCTTGGCTCCCTGAGCTTGGCTCCGTTGGGGCGCGTCCTGCCTTCCTCTGCAGGGGAGAACAGGTCTCTCCCCACCTCCGTGTGACACCCCCTCACATACCTGTATGTCCCAAAGGATCCCCTCTGAGTCTCCTCTTCTCCAGGCTGAAGAGACTCAGTTCCCTCAGTCTCGCCTCATACGGCTTCCCCTGCAAACCGGCCACCAACCTTGTGGCCCTGCGCTGCACTGACTCCAACCTGGCTATATCCTTTCTGTAATGAGGGACCCAGAACTGAGCACAATACTCCAGTTGCAGGCGCAGCAGAGTCGTATAGAGTGGCAGTAATAGCTCTCTCGATCTAGAAACATTTTCCCCTCTCCCTTTCCTGCAGATTCACCATTTCTTGGATTTTGTTAAGCAGATATACAAGGAGCTTCCAAAAGTAGTCGTAAGTACAGCCGTTCTCGTTTTGGTTCTTTTTCATTCTGGGGCATTTTGGACAGCACAAGATGCGGGAAGGGGAAGTGGGAGGGCGCTGGTTTTCTGAACATAGGCTCTGGAGTGTGGCCTTTGTTCCTAAATGGAGGAGGGTGCTGCGGTTGCCAATGCGGACTTTTCGAAGCCACCTTTAAAAATCTCCCGCCTGCATTAATCGTCATGGCGGATGCATTTTGTAGAACTTCGTTTTGCCCGGTCAAAGGTACCTATTATTGCGACAATGCGATCATTCATTTTTAGCATCTTTATGCCACTTTATCCAGAAAGGATGCCCAGGTAGCTTATAGCGGTAAGGAAGAAGGCCCTGTCTGCAGCTTACGCAAATTGAAAGGAAAGGATTGGGGGGGAGGAGAACGCCCCTGCCCCAGTCAGGTACTAGGTTTCTGATTGCAAACTTGAACAAGCCATGGACAAAGTTAGAAGGTTCCACTGTTGCTACTTCTCCGTCGGGCGCTTTTGCAGTGACGGATCCTAGCAGTAGGAAGTAGGGCTTCGCTGGAGCTGTACGAGGTGATGGAAGGGTGTCTGGGTGCAGCTGCTTCTGCTGATTGAATGATTATTTTGCGTAGTTCTGGCCCTTGGCAGTAGCCAGTTTAAGCGGATGGGTCACTTTGCTGAATGGACAAGAGATGGAAGACCGACCCCATCTTTCATGGGGGCTGCTTGTCTGGCTCGACTGCCCACAAGCAGCTGCTCTTCCCCCCCACCTCTCAAAAATCCCCCCTCTGGGTTGGCCACCAAGCAGCCTGGCAGAACTTGTCAAAGGATCCGATCGTTCCCGGGTCTGCCAGTAACTCACCTCTGTTCTGTTTTCCCAACGAATCAGTCCTTAAACAGCGCAAGCTTGTGGAGCGCTAGGGAATGTGGCCATATCTGCAGGGACGGGCAGTGATTCTCCTCTTTTGCTTCTTGCTGTAGAATCGATACTTCGAAAACCCTCAGGTTATCCCTGACAATACTGTTCCCACCCCAGAGATGGTTGGCATGATCACGACGATTGTGGTGAAAGTAAACCCGGACCGGGACGACAGTGAGACCAGAACGGTATGTGCGGTCCAGGAGCAGTGCAGCTCTGCTGGCGTGAAGCTGGGGCAGACCCACACGGGAGGCACCCAGCAGTGAAGTGACGTCCCGGTGGCTTGTTTGCAGTGGAGGTTTTTACGAGAGCAACCAAGCTATTGTGTGACGTGCATGAGTGCAGTAGGAGTAAGCGAGCAAGGCTGTGGCCCCTAGAGAGCATCAGTGTGGCCTGGGGTTGCTGGTGATCCCCCCATATGACCTCCTGGGGGGGAATAGGATCAGGGATTTCTCCACCCACACCTGCCCCCCCAGCCACCGTGCAGAGCGGGAGTGCCTCTCGCCTGCTCTGCGCTCTGATCTTGGGAACAGGACAGAGAAGAAGAGCAGGTGTCATGCCAGTGGCTGGGAGGGGCAAGGCCGTGCGAGGCTTTCAGCTCTCTTTGCTGTGCTTGGCAAGGTAAGAACTGGAAGGACTCAAAGGCCTGTCCAGAGCTACATACAGTTTGGGAGGAATGGGAGTTGACCACCACCCAACGACCCTTCTGCTGCTTCTGTGCCCTTGCTTGGGCCTTGTCAGCGGCACTTGGCTTCAGTGGCCTTCTTGGATCAACACCCTCTGGCTCATGGGTATGGCTCATATCGGATTTACCCTAAGAAGCTAGAAACATGCAGACTGTATTAAAATACAGAGGTCTAAGACAGCCGTATAGAATAGCAGGCCATTACATTAAAAATGGGATTCTGTCAAAATGTTGAATGAGAAACAACCTGTAACTTGTTGTGTTTTTCCAGCACTCCCTAATTCCCCGAGGCTCCCTGTCCTTGAAGGTGTTGGCTGAGCTGCCCATTATTGTCGTTCTTATGTATCAGGTGAGTGTGGGACAGTATCTATAGACGTTGTCTATCACATGCAACTACCTGCACATTAACACATCACTTATGTCCTCTCCCTTCTCCCAACTCATCGCCTTCCCGCCCTATTCCTCAGATGGGATATGAATCAAAGGTAGTTGTAACCTGGGGCATCAAGTTAAGAACACATGTTGACGTTGGATTTGTTCTCAGTGTATCTAAGAGCAAACAAGGCTTGATTTTTGGGTTGCTTATGAATGCTTTTGATTTATTTAAAACATTTTTATGCCTTCTTTTTTAGCTGTACAAACTCAACATTCATAACGTGGTAGCTGAATTTGTGCCCCTGATCATGAATACTATTATTATTCAGGTATCCACACAGGCAAGGTAAGTTTTTGGAACAGAACTGCTCGACAACCCTTATTGTGTTTGCCTTGTTAACAAGCACAGAGCATTGTGAATTTAGGAAACCCATGCCCAGCTTTCTAGCATCTAATTTCAGAGGGGCAGCCCTGTTCCCCCACTTCAACAGACTTTATGAAGCATCTTTTGACACCTGAAAGACTAAGCTGTTTATGGTGGCTGGAAATGTTTTTTGGATTAGTGAGGTAACCTTCTTTTAAAGGGAAAACTAAATAACAGTTTGCTCAATTTTCAGGCAGCATAAACTGTACAACAAGGAGTTGTACGCCGACTTCATTGCTGCTCAGATAAAGACATTGTCATTCTTGGCTTACATCATCAGAATTTATCAGGTGAGGAACCATAAGAATGTAACACTGTAGGTCAGACTGGCCAGTGGCACATAATGCCAATTGATGGTTTAGTTAACCCATGGTTTGGCGCACTATTTAGAGTTTGCTCAGCAGAGGATTGAACAGCCCATGGCTTGTTTTAAGAAACCGGGGCTGTTTGTTTCCCTCCTGCTTTTGCCCACTGTTGTATTCCAAATGAGTTTGCAGGGCTGTAGTGCGGGCTTGTAGAGCGGCTAGATTTTTTTTCTTTTACTGCTCTTGCCCTCCACCTCTGGAACCTGGTGAGACAACTAATGAACGACCGATAGGTCAGTGTTGACATTTTACAACAACCTATGGTTTAAACAGCCTAGTGCTCACAACTCGTCATCAAGCCATGGGTTCTCTTTCTGGATTATTTATGATTAAGAAACTTTTTTTTAAAGCAAGGCCACACATGACTATCAGGATACCCCACAATTTAAGAACAAACACCACCGATTACTGTTATGTGCAAATTAGTCCTGAGTGTTTAACCTTCATCTTGTATCAGTTTGAAACTTAGCATTAATTGTTTTGGGGTAACTTTGTCACCCCAGACAAACCTGCTAAAGGCAAGGCAAATGCTGCATACAAAAAAGCTTTTGGTTGACTGAATGTTTCCCCCAGGAGGTTTGAATGTGATGGTGTAATTTAGTGTCCTGCAATAGCAGGAGGTTGGACCCGATGGCCTGGCTCCTTCCATCTCTACTACTCCACTTCAATTCTGTGAATTGGCATAAGAATAACTTTCAGGTGTTAGCTACTTCAGGTAATTTCAGGGTTAGGATTTGATTTTTCTTGAAGCTCTGCTTACAAGGCATGGCCTATTGACCTATGATCTGCCTAACAATAGTTTGGCGTACAACTTCAAATCACATCAAAAAGCTTTCCCTCCATGGATTTTAGTCCTGTTTGCTGGAGGGTTTTGCTAGCACTCCTGGCCTTGGGAAGAGTCTAAGATGATGTCTAACCTCCTTTTGGGTTCCTTGGGGTACCTTTAGATGCCAGTCTTATGCAAACTTGGAGGAACTTTGTTCTCCAGCTTTTATAAACCATAAAAAGAAAGAAACCAAAATAGAAGAAGCTTTTTTTTTTTTTTTTTTTGATAACCTAAATTTGACAATGTCCTAGAAAGACTAGATTATAGGTCTACTTATGTGGAAACGACACATCGTAAAGTGAGCCTGGGATCATTTAGGCATACCGTGTTGCAGAAATAATTCAAATAACAGGAATATGTCTTATGTTTTCCTTCTTTACCAGGAATTGGTGGCTAAGTATTCACAGCAGATGGTAAAGGGAATGCTACAGTTGCTGTCGAATTGTCCAGCTGAAACAGCTCACCTGAGGAAGGAGCTTCTTATTGCTGCCAAACATATTCTTACCACAGACCTGAGGAGCCGTATGTAACTTTTGCAAACTCAGGTTGAAAGGAGAGTATAAGATTGGTTGTGATTCCTGATCATAAATCTACCTCTGTTGTGATCACTGCAGGAGTAGTTTGAATAATTGCCTTCATTTGGCATTAGTCCTTTTGAAGTTCGCTTCTTTGCTCCTCTTTTGATGTCAGGTGGTCACTCCTGGCTAGGAGATCTGCCTTGCACAACAGTATCTATCCATGCATGAAGTTGGCCAAGCCAATTCTGGTATCTGGGCATTTTCTTGCACCAGTGCACTGCCTGAATCAATGGATGGTTGAACTAATGGCATTCGCCTTCCGAAGTTCAGGCAGACCCACTGAGGAAAAGAGAGACTCATATTTGTAAAGTTTTCAATACACAACTTTCCTCCCACAGTTCCGCTGCAGTCGGAACTTTCAACGAAGCAGAGAAATCTGGCATTTCTTTGGGACGTCGTGTCTCAGGCACTTACAGAGTGAAATTTTCAGCTCCCGGCAAGGAGCCGCCTGATGTGTGCTCTTTCTCTTAAGTCAGAGCCGAAGTGTGGTGATCTTGGAGTAGCCCCAAATCAATTCAACCAGTCTAACCAATTCAACTTCGGCCGTTCAGGCAACTCAACTGTTTGCTCGTTTGCTTTATTGATACAGAGTCACCTGAGCGCAGGTGGATTTTGTCCATCTCTGGATCCAAGCCTTTGTGCTTTGAAAGTGCATCTGCCAGTGCTTTGAATTTTCTCTGTCATTGCCCACTCCAAGCATTCGCAGTATTAAGAATAGCAGAAATAATTTCAGATTTCTGGCTACTTCTAGATGCCTCCCCTCCGCACCACGCCCTTCCTCTTTTTCACCCAGAAGGGGTAACTGGGAAATCGTGGCAAATGTGGGGTGATTGGAGGACACTGGAATGACGTGAATTTGTTTTGCTGCCTTCGTTTTGACCGTTCTCTCTTGAAAATTATTTGCAGAATTTATTCCGTGCATGGACAAATTGTTTGATGAATCCATACTAATAGGCTCTGGATACACAGCACGTGAAACTCTGAGGTGTGTACTGGAAGCGGGGAGAAACACTGGGTCAGCTGCATTGGGTTCCTTGCAGGAGGAGGAGGAGGACGACGACAGTGACAGTCTGGACAATCAATTTTACGGTCAATTGATCTCCAAGTTGCCTGCAAGCAATTTGAATCCTTGCCAGGGATCACGGCTAGCGCTGTCGAAGCCTGGGCTGTTTAATAAGTGGATAAGAATATGTTTGAATTGCACCCCAATTTTTTTTTTCCTGTTCGGGCTGAAGAAGGTCAATGGGGCCATTTGCTTGTCAGTGTTTTGGGCGTATGGTGTACATGTGGGAGGGGCTTCTGGCTCTGCCGCACCCCACACATGGACCCAGTCTCTCTCTGCCCTATATCTGTCTGCTGGAAGAGCTTCTGCTTTTAGACAGAGAGGAGGGTGTGTGTGCTGGATGCAGTTGGCAGTCTCCAACCTGTGGGGTCCCTGATGGTGAGGGGCCCCTACGGCGGGGTGGGGGGCTGGACCTTCTTCAGCCTTGAGGCCGATTTTCCCTTTGGAGAAGCCCTCTGGAACTGTGTTCCACCGGTGGGCAGCACCAGAGCGGAGCGGAAGGGGCTTTCATACAAAAGACAAAGCAAAACCGACACCTCGCATGCTTTAAAATATTAGCACCAAAATCCAAGCACCTTTTGAGCTAAATGCGCATCTTAGTTTAAAGCTTGCACTACCAGCAATTTAGGACTAAGAGTGGCATTTGTGCATTTCAGAATGGGGGAGAATGGCGAAAGTGGTCCTAGGGCACCCCCAAAGGATTAGTGGTGTGGGGCCTAGCTTTCTCGAGAAGCCCAGGGGACTGGATTTGTCTTCCCAGCCTTGAGGCTGTGTGTCCCTGGGCTGCAGGCATAGAATGGTAGGCAGATAGGCTCTCTTTCACACTGGCCTCCGAAATATTCCGCTGGCATAATCGGTGTTTCTCTTTTTCCCTAGGCCCCTCGCGTACAGCACATTGGCCGATCTAGTTCATCACGTCCGCCAGCATTTACCGCTCAACGATCTCTCCCTTGCCGTCCAGCTCTTTGCCAAAAATATTGACGACGAATCATTACCGAGCAGCATCCAGACCATGTCCTGCAAGCTCCTGCTAAACTTGGTGGACTGCATTCGATCCAAGAGCGAACAGGAGAATGGAAACGGCAGAGACATTCTCATGAGGATGCTGGAGGTAGCGGAGTGTTTCAGGGGCACTTCGGGAATTTGGAAGACTCGGAGAGGGGCTGTCCATCCATCGGAAGCACGGCTCCAAGGCCGTGGCTTCTGAAAGCTGGCATATATGCTGTGCCTGGCCACGTGCTCAGGCATGGCTTGAAAAGCCATATGTCCTGAAACAGCTGCTTTGATTGCTCAGCATGTGTGATTACAGGATGGCTTCATGCCGGGAGGTCCCGAAAGTCCGCACAGCAGTTCCTGAGGGTGTGCGAACGGGAGCTTGGCCATGGAGCCCTGCTGGTGGAACAGACAAAGAAAATTCCTGCATTCTTTCAATGGGGTTGGACTCTAAATCTCTAAAGAGTCCCTTGTAACTCTGTCTTGCTTAGGGAGATTCTCCTTTGTTTTTAAAATACTTGAATTATTTTGAATGCACTGACGTGTGGGAGCAGTTGAAGTGCACATGAACAGTTTCGGGCCCTGCAGGCGCTTTGTAGCACCTGAGCGCAGCCCCCTGCCCAAGGGGGGCTGCAGCCCGGGACCTGTCTGGCTGCTCCAGTGAGCACGGCTTCCGTGGGTCAGGCAGGGCGGTCCCAGCATGTCCAGCTCGGACAAATGCAGGACAGGTTGCCCTGCGTGTATCGAAGTAAGCTTAGTTGCTGGGTTAGAATATTCTTAAAATGACAGGGTGGCCAGAAACAGGAATGCCTCACCTAAAGACCATTGACAATGTTGGGATTGAAGTGAAATATAAAAAAATAGGGACGCATTCTCATGGTCAACTGTCCTTCTTAAGCTTGAGGTTTTGCTTCTGTGCTTTCTTGTGTCTGTTTAAGAGGCAAAGGCTGCTGTGCTGTTGCATCTGAATGAGACAGCCTTGGAATCATAGATGAGTAGAGCTGGAAGGGGCCAGTAGGCCACCAGGTTCAGTGCCCTGTTGGTGCAGGACACCAGGTCAAACCTTCCCTCCCAGATGGCTGTCCAGTTGCATCTTGAATGCTTCTATTGTGAGAGAGCCCACAACCTCCCTGGGCTATTGGAACCCTTGTTGTCCTGCTTTAGCAGTCAGGAAATGTTTCCTGATATCTAGCTGGAATCTGGCTTGGTGTAGCTTGAGCCCATTCTTCCGTGTCCTGCATTCTGGGGTGATCGAGAAGAGATCTTGGCCTTCCTCTTTGTGACAGCCTTTCAAGTACTTGTAGATGGTGTCCTGATCCCCCGTCAGTCTTCCTGAGGCTAAACATGCCTGTGTTTCAGCATAACACTAAACCAAGCTTGCAAATGCCACTTGGAAGTTGTTCTGTAACCTTGGGCCATGTGAAAACTACAGTGTGACTGTACAGATGTAGGGTCAGCGGATGCCTTACTTCCCAGCCAAGGGAGAGCACTATGCACCCAGCAAGCCACATACAGGTCATGAGTATTATGCACAACCCTTTCCTCTTGTTCCACTTTAGGCTATTAATTCCTGAACCATGCTTGCGCATGCCTCAGCTTATTTTTCTGTGTAGTGACCATATGTTTTCTTTTTCCCCTGCTCCAGGTTTTTGTCCTCAAATTTCACACCATTGCCCGCTACCAGCTTTCCGTTATCTTTAAAAAGTGCAAACCGCAGTCGGAGCTTGGGGCAGGAGAAGCAGTTTTGCCTGGCGTGCCTGCTGGCGGGAACACCGCTCCGGTTCCGGTTCCATCCCCTGCTCCCACCACGCCCGTGAGCGGCCCTTCCTCCGGACCCGTCTTTGAGAAGCAGGGGGAGAAGGAGAAGGAGGATAAGCAGACCTTTCAAGTCACAGATTGCCGAAGTTTGGTGAAGACGCTGGTCTGTGGCGTGAAGACGATTACGTGGGGCATCACCTCTTGCAAAGCTCCTGGAGGTAAAGTTGCACGAGGCCTAATCCTGTCCATTTTTATTTGCTAGGGCTGCGGCCCAATTTAGGACATTTTAACTGGTTCACCATAGGGGTTTAAGTCCATTAATTGATCATATAGGCTTGAGTCAATTGAATGGATGGTTCACATGGGGTTCAGTCAGTGAATTCGTTGTGCGGTTTTGAGTTAATTGATCGAATGGGTTTTAGTTCCGTAATTTGTTCCCGTGGGTTTTAGCCAATTGGTCTTTGTGTTTCAATGTGCACATTGATTTCTCAAGGAGGAAGGGCACTCCGGTCAGGTCATCGTCTGCGATCGGCCATCTTCCAGATGTGTTTGGGAGCTGCAGACCAGCACATCAAGAGGGCTCTAGGTTGGGCACATCTGGGGCAGATGTATCCCTTGTGTTGCACATGCGTTGAACAAGTGTGTGCTGCTTGTCACTCTTGGTCCAGCATTCCAGTGATTCTTCACCATTGGCCATGCTGGCTGGGACCAATTAAGCTTGTTGGCAACAACATCTTGGGGCACAAGTTGTGCTCCTCCGTTTAAAGGATTTCCTTCATATGAAAGCCAAGGACTCTTTCAAGTTATTTTACTGACATGTGATAGATGCAGATATAACAACACTTAAATCTGCTACTCAGGCAGATTGAATTGATTAAATATTCAGTCTTTGTGTTTGCAAGCCTGTTCTGTAAAACACGCAGCGTTTGCATACAGATTCTTCTGGTTTTTCGTTTTAGAGGCACAGTTTATTCCCAATAAGCAGCTGCAACCTAAAGAGACACAGATCTATATAAAATTGGTCAAATATGCAATGCAAGCTTTGGATATTTATCAGGTATGTATAATCTTCCTTATAATTACTCTCTGTGTTTTATTAATTCTTTTGAACTACTGTCAATCTGACTTGTCTCTTTTCAGTGTCAAGCAGTTTTTTTTCCAGTTGGTTCATACATTTTGGGAAAAGAAGAAAATATGTTGACTTGAATTCTGCAAAATCTGCTTGGCACCTACTCCTTTGGCCTTCAGGTGCTAACCAGATTTTGCAGGTGCTAAAGATATACTTGTTCCACAATTATTTTAATAGGTGAAGTCTTGATTTTTCAATGATGCTTTAATCGTTATGTTATCTGTTGCCACAAATGTTTTTTTTTTTTAAATGCTGGATATCGATAACTAAATTTTAACACGTTTTGTCTTATTTTGGGATATATATTTCTGTTTATTTTTTCTATTTTGTTTATTTTGGTTTTATTTATTTCTGATAGCTTGTTTATGCTTTTACTGTTATTGGCTCTTTGTAACTGTGTATTGTCATATTGTGTTTTGGACTGTTTTATGCCATTTATGGATTTGAATATGATGTAAGCTGCTCAGAGAGCCTATGGCTAGTGGAGTGACAAAGAAATCAAACAAATAATAAATAAATATTCTCTTTGCAATAGGTTCAAATAGCTGGAAATGGGCAGACGTACATTAGAGTTGCAAACTGTCAGACAGTCAGGATGAAAGAGGAGAAGGAGGTGTTGGAACATTTTGCTGGCGTCTTCACCATGATGAACCCTCTGACTTTCAAAGAGATCTTCCAGACAACTGTTCCATACATGGTCGAAAGAATCTCTAAGAACTATGCCCTCCAGGTAGCATGTTTTGTGCACTTGACAGTCACATGTGCCCCGTTAGTAGTTTGGGTCAGGTTTGAGGGTGTCTTTCTCAGAATGGTATATTTGCAATGCCGCTGTGTTTTAACCACCAGCCAGGTTTGGATGTGGATGTTGCAGCTTGAACTCTGAGAGGCAGTGTGGTGTGGTGGTTAAGAGGACGGGACTGGGACTCGGACGACCCGGGTTCTGGTCCCTGCTCAGCCATGGAGCCCACTGGGTGACTCTGGGCCAGTCACAGACTCTCAGCCCAGCCTACCTCACAGGGTTGTTGTTGTGGGGATAAGATGGAGGAGGAGATGCAAGCTGCCTTGAGCCCTTTGTAGGAAAAAGGCAGGATATAAATCGAAAAATAAATAAATAAATACACAAACTTAGACTGGTGGCATGGCCCCTCTTTCAGCTGGAGGGCCAAATTCCATTTTGGAGATTTTTCTCACAGGTGCCGCATTCCGGTGGTGGGCACAGGCTGAAGATAAAAGCAGGGGTAGGTAAAGGGGAGAGAACGCCATCCTGTTGGAGGTTAATGCCTTAATGCGGCCTCAAGAGAGGCTTTTCAGCATCTTCAGAATGGGAAAAACCTTGCACAAAACCCGGAAATCCCCCAAATGATGGTGGTTGGGGCAAAGGGGGTGAAACCAGGTAGGAAGCATGGTGTTCTGGGGAATCTGCGGGGTAGGTTTGGGACCCCAGTGTTCCGATGGTCTGAAACCCCGATTTATACCATGCGGAATTCAAAATTAGTACTGTTACTGGAAACGAGGGTGGGTTTGAGGAGCTTGGTGATTGGATGCACCACTTGCCCTTGTTTTCCCTTCTTTGCAAGGTTGATAGACTGGGAGCAGGATGCCAGCAAAACGAAATAGCGAATAAGACGAGCTGGCTGAAAATAAAGGGAATGCCGCGACCCTTCAGTGGTCAAAAGCACTGCTCAGAGTTGTTCCTAACTGACTTATGCTCCCCTTTGACAGATCGTTGCCAACTCCTTTTTGGCCAACCCCACCACCTCAGCCCTGTTTGCGACGATCCTGGTGGAGTACCTTCTCGACCGCTTGCCTGAAATGGGCTCTAATGTGGAGCTCTCCAACCTGTACCTCAAGCTGTTCAAGTTAGTTTTCGGCTCCGTTTCACTCTTTGCAGCAGAAAATGAGCAGATGCTGAAGGTATGGAGGGGGAGAAATGTGGTGGTCTCTCCTTTATCCTGGGATGGTGTTTGGATTGCCCATGTGTTGGGTGGAAGTGTGTTTTATGGTCATTCCCATGGGATCGTAGGCGCACCGGAAGCTGCTTCAGGCAGGGTCTCTAGCCTGGAATTATCAACACTGGCTGGCATTAGTGGCATTTCGGGATGTCAGGCAAAGTTCTTCCTGCTCTTACCTGGAGATACCTGGCCCTGCACCTGGGACTTTTTCCTGTTGAGCTACATTCTTTCCCTGTGGTGAGAACTCAGGAGGCCCCCTCTGTGTAAAAGAGCTAGTGAATGAGATTAAGTTCAGGATTGACCCCAGTGCTTGCCTGTTTGGTTTTATTTAAGGGTGGTTTGTGCAGTGCAAGGGAGCTTTCATTGGGACACACGGGAAGCTTAGAGGAAGGTCTTTAATGTAGGCTTAGTGATTCAGGCTTAGCAGCAAGCCATGGTGAAGCTGGCTGAGGTCTGGCTTGTTGTTGTGTCCAAACTACGCTGGCAAACAAACATCATATGAATCACAAAAACCCACTGTGTTTTGTGGTTGTTTTTATGAACTCTGGCTTGTTTAAACCATGGCTTGTTGATGTCTGAACCCAGATTCAATGGCTTATTCCTGACTTGTTCACATTGACATCTGTCCTGAAGCAGAGGCTCCTGACAAAAGCCACCTGCAAAGGCAACCACTGTGGAAGTGCACAAAATAGGTGAAACGTCATAGAGGAGAAGTAACCTGTGGTTGATTGTCTTGCCTGCAAGTGAATTCATGGCTTAATTAAGAACCATGGTTCAGATAAATCATGGTTTAATGTTATGTATGAACACAGCCATGGTTCTAGCCTTTGGCTGTAATAACATATAGTGTTCTTCCTCAGCCTGGTGCCTTTCAGCTAGGTTAGACTGCAACGCTCATATGGGAATTATGGGAATTGTAGTCCAGCACATCTGGAGCGCTCCAATCTGGGGACGGCTGACATGCGAAAGAATGCGAAGTGGGGTTTGTGCTGCAGCTGGTTGCTGATTTTAAAAATGGGGTGGGGAAGTTCAGTTTGTACAACAGCGCATAGCATGCTGGTGAGGAAATCCAGTATGAGCTTTAGCTAAAGCCAGAATAAAGTGAAGGCAGTTTCAGGGCCGGTTGTTTCAGTGTTACGCTTAGCCATCAGAACAACAACACACATCCCACACTTTGAAAGGAATGCCAATCAACAAAGCAATTTGTGATCCGCCATGGGGAAGCGGTGCTGGGGGTGGGGGGGTGCGGGCTGGAGCCCTTAGATGCACTTGAGTCACTCTTTGCATCTCGGCCAATGTTTACCCATCCGCTTTGCTTCCAATGAGTATTTATTGACACTATATATAATTTCCTTATGGGACTGTTGACTGTGAACACTTGGTCTTTGGTTTTGGAAACGGCACCGTCTTCGTTCCTTCTGCCAGGAAGCCCCGATTACTAGTGGATGAATAATTTAACCCAAATACTTCCTGCCTTATAAGGAAATCCAAAATGCGCGCGAAGCCCCCGCATGGTGCATGGTGCTGCCTTTATGCTGCCGCCAGAATCAAGGTCACTTTCATTTTATAAACGGCAAATCCAATTTAAATGGTGTGATATACTGCCGTCACCAACTCCGTGCCTGTTAAATTATTTGATTCTCAAGAATTGATGGTGTGGCCTTGAGTAGACAATTTAATTTGAGGGATGAAAGCGATTCGCAGCTATTGTGGAGCAAGGTCTGTGGCCTTTAGATGTTAATAAAACCCATAATTATTTTGGAGCCAGTACCTGTGATGAGTCTGTCTGCCCGTCTCTGTCTTTTCCCTTTTGTAATGGCTTGCTCAGGGCTTTCTGTTTTTCCTCCATCTTGGTAAGGATGCGTTAATCCGAACACGAATGCACAGAATCTCGTGCTGTTTCTTGTTGCGCTGCTTGACTTGCTGCAGGGCAGCAGTGCTGGGAGGTACAGCTTAGTTGTTAGAACCCATGCTTTGCCCATGGAAGGTCCCTGGTCCAATCCTTGGTAGCTCCAGGGAGGGCTGGAAAACCTCCCAAGTCCCTGGAGAGTGGGCTGCTGCCGGTCAGTGCTGGCATTATTGGGGTGGGTGGGCCAAGGGTCTAGCTGAGTGAATGGCAGCTTTCCGCAATCGGTCCTGTGTTCTGTGAGAAGGGGGTAGCATAAATGCATTTAAATGAATGAGGCATGCGTGAATAACTTAGTATTCTAATAACTATATAATTATTAATAGAATTCTATAATAGAATTCTAATAATTCTAGTGTTTTCCATTTATATACTGCCCAGTAGGTCAGGGCCGCTCAGAAATTACATCTTAAATACCTGGGTGAGAACTAACCGAAAAAAGGAAGAAACACTTTGAGTCATTCTTCCTCAGGATGGATTTTGTGGTGTGTGTGTCAGTGAGTCAGGTAGAATAAGATGGTTTGGGGCGTAATGGATGAACCCCAAAACTCCTCCCTCTTATGTCTTGGTCTCCCCATTGAGCCACGAAGTGCCAAGGGGAGGAAACAAATGGAATTAATGCATGACTTGGCTTTTGTCCCAGGAGTCTAGAAATGTTCCACTTTGGTGCTTCCTTTTAAGTTTTGAGAGCTGGTAATACACCGACCAGATTGCCCCTGACCTACAGAGGAACTCTCATGACTAGAGACTTTCTAAGAAGGAGCATTTTGTGCTCTCAATCCAATGTTGTCTTCTCTGTTTCACAGCCGCACTTGCACAAGATAGTGAACAGCTCCATGGAACTGGCCCAGACGGCCAAAGAACCGTACAACTATTTCCTGCTGCTGAGAGCGCTCTTCCGATCCATCGGAGGGGGCAGCCACGACCTCCTGTATCAGGA
The DNA here is from genome assembly GCA_023646645.1 of Varanus salvator macromaculatus. Classification (NCBI taxonomy): domain Eukaryota; kingdom Metazoa; phylum Chordata; class Lepidosauria; order Squamata; family Varanidae; genus Varanus; species Varanus salvator. The sequence goes on along the minus strand of JAIXND010000852.1, from coordinate 7,556,632 downwards.
ATTCCTGCCGTTGCTACCCAACTTACTGCAAGGTCAGCGCAAATAGAGGAACATAGGTCCTGTTCGTTTGGGGGTGACAGGTCTGCAGGGTCAGATGCTGCTCACCTGGAGCCTCAGTCCAGCCATCCGTGGCTCCACAACTGGCTGTATCTGCTTTTGCCTAACCACTGCTGGCTCGCTGTATTCCTGGTTTAGCCCCCTTCTGGGAGGGTGCGATGCCCCTCCAGTGACTTAGTTGATGGCAGTAAGAGGTTGATGTTAAATAGGCTGCCCTTTTGGGCCAGTCCCCCTCTGGTCTTCCTGCCTACGACTGTTGCAGCCCCCGAGAGTGTCTGCATCATGGGATTTGGCCCTCAAACTGAAAGAGGTCCTGCACCCTTTCTGTTCTGTCCACCATTGTTGGTTGGGAGAGCTGGTGTGGACTAGTCAGTTGCATGCCAGGCTGGGGCTGAGGAGTTCCCACTCAGCCATGAAGCTCACTGGGTTACTGACCCTCAGCCTAAAGCGCTTCTCAGGGTTGTGCGGATAAACCGAAGAGGTGGGTTACCTTTATTCTTGTCCTCATTATTATTGCATGGCATTTATATCCCACTGTGCTTTCCTCTTCCAAGGAAATGAAGGTGGCTTACCTAGTTCTCCTTTACTCCAAGGAAATTAAGATTTGATTTTATTTTATATCTCATCTCCCAGGTCCCCATTCCAGCACTCACGGCACTGACTTATGTAGGTTGCTGTCAGTTCCTTGCAAGAGGCAAAAAGGCAGTGGAGAAATATGATCCATTATCTAGATTTTTATCGACGCCACCTCTTGCCTTCCAGGTCTTAATATGCTGCAGAGTGGCCTGCACAAGCAGCACATGAAGGATTTGTTCGTCGAGCTTTGCCTCACCGTCCCGGTTCGACTGAGCTCGCTCCTTCCGTATTTGCCCATGTTGATGGATCCGCTGGTCTCAGCCCTGAACGGGTCTCAGACGCTGGTCAGCCAGGGCCTGCGGACCCTGGAGCTGTGCGTGGATAATCTGCAGCCAGACTTCCTGTATGATCACATCCAGCCCGTGAGAGCGGAGCTGATGCAGGTAAAGACCGTTCTGAGGAAGTCCACTAGAGGTCAGTGCCTACTCAGCTATGCGGTCAAGTTTTGCTTCCGTGGTAGTTATTTCTGTGATGAATTCAACATGGGAAATGCTCCAATATTGGGCAAGGGCCTTCCTGGAAAGTAATCTTACCGAAAAAACCAGTGCGCAAATATTTGCCTTTGGGGCTTGGATGGGTGAAGGAGAGTTGAGAAACTCTGAACTTGTTTTCGCCATGTTGGCTTAAAATTGCAGAGTGGCTTGCTCTGTTTCTTTGACTTGTACCCACCTAAAACTGAGTTTCAAAAGAATGCAAGTTAGGATGAATGATGCTTAATGTCTTCCTTTTAAAAAGCACTTATTTAAAGCTTATTATGGCACTGTCCTCCAACAGATTTACAAAATAAGTCTTTAAAATGCTCCAATATGCAACAGAAGCAAAATTATCTGAAGTCACACACAGGCGTGTTTACCTCTCGCTTGCCAGGCCCTGTGGCGGACTCTGCGCAATCCAGCCGAGACCATTTCTCATGTCGCTTACCGTGTGCTTGGCAAATTTGGTGGAAGCAACCGAAAAATGCTGAAAGAGTCCCAGAAGCTGCAGTATGTTGTGACAGAAATTCAAGGCCCCAGCATCACGGCCGAGTTTTCTGACTGCAAGGCCTCGATTCAACTTCCGATGGAGAAGGTGAGTGTCGCTGCTATTGCTCATGGCAAACTTCCTCTCGACTCTCGTGTTGCAGTTGTGTGTCTGTTGGTTGCCATTCACAAGACCACTGCCCTTTGGTTCAACAGTGGCACTGCAGAATTTCCTTATATTAGCTTTATTTATGCCATTAATAGCCAAGGGAATTGTTCAAAGTTCATATCCTGAATAGGAACTGTCAAATAATAATTAGTAGCACTAATAATTAGTGCCCCATACCTGGAGCTCTCAGGGTGTTTTACAACAATCCATAAAATGGATAATAACATGCAATAAAATATCATAAAATCAAGGAGACGTTAAAACATTGAACACAGCCGAAGCGAGTAATAAGGCATCCCAAGACATTTGCAGGGGACGTGTTAGAAAAGCTTTGAATAAATAAATACAATAATAACAAAGAAGGACTTGGTAAAACTTCTGGGGTGGCTACTTCCCCTTGAGCCTTGGGTAGCCAAGCAGAACTTCAAAGGTCCCCGCATAAAGGGCTCTCTCAGTCTGGCACCCAAAAGATGACAGATTTGGTGCCAACAAGGCCACAGTGGGGAGGTGGTTCCATAGATTGGGGGGGGGGGAGCACCAAAAACATATCGTTCCCCCTTGTTGCCCCCTTCTGCACTTTTCTCGGAGTTGGTACTTGGAGGAATGTCCTGGGGACCCCAATCCATCAGTTTCTCTTTTCTTCACCTTTGGTTCTTTTTAGTTTCATGTTCTCCCATATAGGATTTTTTGTGGATTTTGGTAAATTCTTGCCAAAAACTGAACCTACCTGTCATTCTTACTCACCCTGTGGACTAAGTGTAATATGTAGGGTTATTCCCATCACAGAAGGGATCCTATTAAATCCCCCTTTCATGGATCTCTTAAAATGAGGAGCACATTAGGGGCAACCGTAATTCAGTGGTCAAGGTGGAATTAAAGGAATTCAACCTCGGACTTTTAGGATCAGAGCCCTTGAGCTTGGCTGAACGGACATGCCGTTTTCTCCCACATTTGATTGTTTTGTTCCTCTCACGTTCCTCCTGTCCCAATATGGACGACTGTGCAAATGCTGGCAGGTCTTGTCAGAAACAAACTGAAAGAAAACGCGCAGCCGTCCCTAGTTCTGACTTGGGTGAAGTCAGGAGCTGGGAGAAGGCACCTCATGGTTGTGGGAGATCCGCCTGGTGCTCCTGCCAGGAAGAGCTGCAGCTCAGCTGGTCGAGCCTCTCCCATGATCACCGAAGGGCCCACATGCCACCTGTGGCATCTCCCAAGAAGGGTGGGCCAGACTCCTGCCTAGAACCCTGGAGAGAGCTCCTCCGATCAGTGCTGACCATACTGGTCTGGAGGGACCAGTGCTCTAGCCCTGCGTACGTACGTGTTGGCTTTCCGCATCCCAAAACAGTCTTGTCGGTAGACGTGGCTCTCAGGCTGGCTCATAACACACCCAAGAGATGTAGGCCTGCTGAGGCTAAGCAAAGGTTGCGAAAGGTTATGTGTACGTAGCGTTATTGAAAAGACTTCAGCGGCTCCATTGCACCTGGAATGTAATTAATACCATTTTCCATTTGTCTGAGGGCAATGTGGCCTGCCTTTTGGCATACTGGGGGCTGGAACACAGCCGCAGCTCTTGACTCTGAGTGGCAGGTCACTGGGCCCGAGTCACTGTGGTCCAGTTTGGCTTCTCCGTCCCTATTAATGCTTTTTAAATGCCACTGACTAGCATGCTGCACCAGGGCTGCCGGCAGGTTGGTGAAATCTGTTTTTATCCTATCGGATGCACCATGCTGTGTGTTGTCGTTGTTATGATGGATTTGTTTTTGGGTTTCTGGTTTTTGTAAACCTTCAAGTATTGGCACGGCATATAAAAGTTTTAAATAAAATGAGTAAAATTTTTCCTCCCCATGCATGCTCAGACAACCTGTGCTGTTCTGAGTTCTACTGCCCTGTTATCTTTCGTGCAGTATTTTCCCGTTGAGTCACACGCTTTGTGCAGAGATTCCCCCAATGAGAACTGTTTGAGGTTTGCCTGTGCAAAACAAAATCCTCCAGCTTCTCAGGGTCGACTAGAAAGCCATCTCTCTTTGCGCTACGCATCCGTGGAGCCAAGAGTAAAAGTCGCTGAACTCTAAGAACTGGGATGGAGCTGCAAGCGAAGAAATCCATCTTTCGTGTTAGCACCATAGTGCCAGGTGTTCCACCTCGGTGGTCTGCGGAAACCTCATTGTTTTCTTTCTCTCGCTGAACACTTGATGAACGTTGTGTAAAAGATGTGAGCGGCCGGTGTAATTGAGAGCTGGAATGATACTTCTCTACAAAAGGGGGTGCAAGGGCTGTGTGCGGCAGGGCGGGGAGTCCGAAGCATTCAAAGGTCACCTTATCTACATAATTTTATCTCGAGCATTTAAGCATGGACGATTGGACTCCCTTCTGCAATCATTTAGGCGACAAAATTTCTTATTTCATGGCTCTGAAATGAATTTCGCAGTTGGGCTGCATTTGATCAATGTCCTACTTTTTGGAGGGATTGTGCTTTTTTCATGAGAGAGAGGGAGGGAGGGAGGGAGGGAGTGAAGATTATATCTTTTATTGGTCCACCTTCCACTGGCAGAACCGTGAGCTCTGGAGCTTCACAGAGTGCCTGCTGTAAAAGGACTCCAATAAATCGTCATTAAGTCGCTTTCAAGGTCTAAGTTGCCATTCCAGAGCCTTATTTATGAAGTGCTTATGCTGTGGTGGAAGTTTTTTCTGCCCATGAAAGGCTGAATTTCTTTATGAGCTGCTTAAAGCTGCATTTTGCTGTGTTTACACTGTGTGATATAGACAGTTTTCTTTCTGCTTAACACTTCAGAAGAAACTGGGCAGGAACATGGAACATCGTCATGGAAAAGCAAACTTTTGGGGTGTGCGGCTGCATCCACAAAATACCTGTGAAGTTGCAGCAACTGAGTGGGACAGAGGGGAAAACAGGTCCTGCAGCTGTGGATGCCTCCAGGCTGGACTGCAGAACGTCTTTCAGCCTCAGAGATGAATTCCCTTTGGGGAAACTCTTTCGGGCTGCATATTTCAGTGGTGGGTGAGACGGGAGGCAAAAATGGTGCAGCCCAAGGCACGAAGGGAGGAGCCTCAAAAACTCACCGTTCTGGGCTTCAAGCTCTTCTTGCAAGTAACTTAACCTCAGGAGAAACACTTCGGCCATTCAGATCAGGGAGAAGATTGCAAAAAAGCCACAAAGACAGTGAATGACCCGTACGCAAGTGGAAGGGGGTGAGGCGATCTGAGGGGGCCGCATTTGGCTTATTCTGCAGCAGTCTTTTAGGCCCATCTGTGCATTAACCTTCCTTTGCCAACACGGCGACAGAGCAGCTTAGATTTGTCTCGCTCCTGCCCTGCCGTTGCTTTTTCAAATATTGGACGTTCCCTGCTCAGAGTCAGAGCAAAGGTCTCACTGGGCTGAGATCCTGTTCGCTCACAGTAGCTGACATACCGCTTGGCGGTGTGGCAGGACCAAGGTGTAAAGCCACAGCCCATGTTCTGTGTTTTGGCGGTCACTCAGTGACGCTTCCTCGGAACACCGAATACGTCCTGCTCAGCTGTTGCAGCCTTCGGTGAGACGACTTCTCTTGCAAATCCATCGCATCCTCTCCAAAAGTCATCTATGTGTGCAGAGCTGGACACATCTTCATCTGCAGACCTAGCCCGGCATGACGGCGCGAAGGTGCTTCTTGGTTTGGCTCTTGGGTTTGCTCCATCTTTTCTTCCCTTTAGGCCATTGAGACGGCACTAGATTGCTTGAAGAGTGCAAACACGGAGCCCTACTATCGGAGGCAGGCCTGGGAGGTGATCAAGTGCTTCTTGGTGGCCATGATGAACCTGGACGATAACAAGCATGCCTTGTATCAGCTCCTCGCACATCCTAAGTAAGATGTCACATCCTTTTTCCCAGAGGTGTATCAAATCACAGTAGGCAAGGCCTGCTTCCTGGGGTTCCTCCAGGACATTTGACACTGTCAAGTTGGACAGTGTAAGAAACAAGGGAACAAATTGGTGGGGAAGCAGTTGATTAACTTAGAAGTGGGAAGCCTTCTGAAAAGTCCAGATGCCTCTCATGACTTAGCTACCGGAGGCATTGGCTTCAAGCTAAAACAGGCTGCGTATTTGCCGTTTATGATGCTTGGGCCTTTCCCCATTTGCTTTTGGCCTGCCAAGGAAGACAGTAGCACTGAGCATCTCCAGAGCGGAATCCGATCCTCAGGCCGAAGGATGCTAGCTTGTGGCAGGCTGCGTGGGGAGGAGAGGCAGGTGGTACTCCGACACACACAGGTGGTTCCCACCTTGGCTCACAGCAAGCAGTTGCCGCTCCCAAAGCCAGCCTTGCCCAGTTGCCGACTGCACCCCAACACTGCATGTCTTGCCTCCGCAGCTTTACTGAGAAGTCGATTCCCAATGTAATCATTTCCCATCGGTACAAAGCCCAGGACACACCTGCCCGGAAGACGTTTGAGCAGGCCCTGACGGGGGCGTTTATGTCCGCAGTGATCAAAGATCTCCGCCCCAGCGCTCTTCCTTTCGTGGCCAGCTTAATTCGTCATTACACTATGGTGGCAGTGGCCCAGCAGTGCGGTGAGTGTTCGCGACCCTTCGTAATCATGGGCAAGAGAAGAAACAGAAACAGAGCGAGTCAGAAGGGGCCTCCTGGGCCATCTAGTCTGACCTCCGGCACCAGCCGGCTCAGCTCATAATATGCCTACCATGTGCACGTCGAGCGTGTCCTTGAACACCCGCACTAACGGGGCCTCAACGACCTCTCGTGGAAGCCCATTCCACACCCACGGGGTCCTGACTGTCAGGAAGTGCTTCCTGGCCTCCAAATGGAACCTTGGCTGGCCTCCTCTGCAGGGGAGAGCTCCTTTCTCTGCAAATGTGCATCTTCAGAGAACCCTCCGACACAAGTTGTGAGCATCTGGTCTTTCAATCAAGAAAAAATCTTGAATAAGCAGGGGACATGGGAGAGGTGGTGGGAAGAAAGCAGGTGAAGTGCAATTATTCTCCAGTTTCTTATAGTAGGCATGTCATGAGCGGAGCCAGCTGGAGCCGGGGGTCAGACTAGATGGCCCGGGGGACCCCCTCTGACCCGCTCTGTTTCTTAATGCTTGAACTTGTGGTCATCTCATGGAGTTGATGGGCTGGAGATCTGGGCCAACCCGAATAAGGTACTCGCACTCTGTGGAATTAATACAGTTCACTGCCATTAGACAGTAGAAACGATGTAGATGGTTTCATTGTTTTTAAAATGGGGCTGCTCAAATTCTTTGAGGTAAGAACAGAAGAGCGTGAGCGCTGGGGAAGAGGGTGTTGCCTATGGACTGGCTTGGAGAGACATGCGTCTGCTCTCTAGAGTCACACATGGCCAGGGTGACAGCCTTCTCCATGAGAGGAAGTGTGGTGTAGAGGCTGCATGGGACTGGGACTCAGAGGATCTGGGTTCGAGTCCCCGCTCAGCCATGGAGCCGACTGGGTGACTTTGGGCCAGTCACAGACTCTCAGCCCAGCCTACCTCACAGGGTTGTTGTTGTGGGGATAAGATGGAGAGAGCGAGGAGCAGAATACTGTAAGCTGCTTTGGGTCTTTTAAAAAGTACTAGGAGGGATATAAATCTAATAAAAAAAATTCTCAGATCCTCTTTTAACCCTGGCTAAGTTGGCAACTCTCACTACCTCTTCTGGTAGCAAATTCCATATTTTAACCATTTATTTACTTATTGTACTTAATTCATGATTATACTGCCCTAGAGCTGAGGCTCTTCTTTAAGAAGATCTTTAAGGAGGTTCTGTGAACAGCTGTTTGAAGTTCCGCAGCCCAAAGCGGCAGGGCTAGCATGCATCATGTGCTCTGTAGGGTGACAGGACGGGGAAATGGTTTCATGCCCTGCTTGAACTTCCCGGAAGCATCTGGTCAGACCGTGAAGCCTTGCGATGCAGAAAGGTGGGCCTTGTGTTCTCGTCTGCCAGGAGGCCCTCACTGCCTGCTTCCTGCTTGCCTTTTCTGCTTCCCAGGCCCTTTCCTGCTGCAGTGCTACCAGGTCGGCAGCCAGCCCAGCACAGCCATGTTCCACAGCGAAGAAAACGGATCCAAGGGCATGGACCCCCTGGTCCTGATCGACGCCATCGCCATCTGCATGGCCTACGAGGAGAAGGAGCTCTGCAAAATAGGAGAGGTGGCGCTGGCCGTGATCTTCGACGTGGCCAGCATCATCCTGGGGTCGAAGGAAAGGGTAACGCAACACCTCGAGCTTGTGGGGCCATGTTCTCCCTGTCGGAGTAGAAGCTGGGATCCCGGGCCTGTGCGTTTGCTTGCTCACCGAAGCCTCTTTCTCCGATTCCCTTCCAGGCTTGCCAGCTTCCCCTGTTCTCCTACATCGTGGAACGGCTTTGTGCCTGCTGCTACGAGCAAGCCTGGTATGCCAAGCTCGGAGGCGTGGTGTCCATTAAATTTCTCATGGAGCGGCTGCCCCTCATTTGGGTTCTCCAGAACCAGCAGACCTTCCTCAAGGCACTGCTGTTTGTCATGATGGACTTGACCGGAGAGGTACGTAAGTGTGGCTCCATCAGTGGCTTATCGCTGGCTTTTGAAAAGCAGTGGGGATGTGACTTGGGGCTGGGCTTCAGGCGCAGGGGAGCTCTGATGCTCTTTGCTGGCCCAGTGGCTTCCGCATTGTCGGTCAAGTTCCGTCATTGTCGCTGACCCATGTGCAACCCACGCAGGTTTCAAACGGAGCCGTGGCCATGGCCAAAACCACCCTCGAGCAGCTCCTGATCAGGTGCGCCACTCCCCTCAAAGATGACGAGAAAACAGAGGACATCTTCACCGCCCAGGAGAAGTCTTTCCACCACGTGACCCACGACCTGGTGCGAGAAGTGACCTCGCCCAACTCCACCGTGCGCAAGCAAGCGATGCACTCTTTGCAGGTGCTCGCGCAAGTCACGGGGAAGAGCGTGACGGTGATTATGGAGCCGCACAAAGAGGTGAGGGGTTGCTCTCCCGAGGCCTGGGCAGCACCGGCTGGAAGGAGAGAGAGAGGGTGGTGGGGACGTGACTTCTGGACTGCCTCCTGCCAGTGACTACGTGTTCAAGAGACTTGTCAGCCTTTTGGAACAGGATGACGGGGATTAAACAAATGCCTGGGAACCACCAGAAGTTTGCTGGTTGCGGGGAAAGGAGCGGTGTCCACAGAAGGGAACGTGGTCACTGGGTGCTGCTGAGTGCCAAAGTGGGACCCTGGGAGTTTGGGACTTGACCCCAGGTATTCTGCAACGCTGCCAACACACACTTCCTTGCTTTGTTGTACATCGAATGCCCAAGATTTAAACAACATTCCTCTTCATGTTGCGCTTTGTGGAAACGTCTAGATTACTTTTGAGGCCTAGTTGCTTCTTTCTGAACCAGTCCGTGCCGCATCCTCAGTGTGCTTGGCACATGCTCCCTCGTGTCTTGTCCCCCTGCAAAACCAAGATTTGTCTTTGGCAAGATGCTTTTTTGATTGAAAGGCACCTGAAGGTTTTCTCAGCGCAGCCCAGCGTTTGATCGTTCAAGCCATAGATGTAGCTTGGAGGTTATCTAATCATGGCAACTCGAGGGATTTGGCAATGTTAATTTTGGAGGGTTCAATCGAGGCAGTGATGTGTTTTCTGTGCTTGATTTGCCTTTGGTCAGGCTTTGTATGAGCAGGGGAGAATCACGCTGGTGTGTTCGAAGAGGCAGCGAAGGTCGTGTTCCAACTCTGCTCTCTCTTAGGTTCTCCAAGACATGGTTCCGCCAAAAAAGCACCTGCTCCGGCATCAGCCTGCAAATGCGCAGATCGGCTTGATGGAGGGGAACACGTTTTGTACCACGCTTCAGCCCAGGCTGTTCACCATGGATCTCAACGTGGTGGAGCACAAAGTCTTCTATACAGAGGTAGCCACCTTCACTCTGCATGATCAGATATCTGAAAACCGGGTACGGCAACCTGGTTCCTTCCAAATACTTTGGACCGCAGCGCCCGTTGGCTCTAGTCCCCCCAGTGTGTTGGGATGACGGGAGCTGTGGTCCAAAGAAGCTGGAAACGCAGCACCTTGCCTGCCCGTGTTTTCAAGCCAGCCTCTGGGTACCTCCCTGGGGCAGTCTAGGGCTGTAAGTCCCGTGTACACCTCTTGGAGTACGAGGAGCCTTTTACTCCTTCACTGCTAAACTGGCATCCCTGGGAAGTGTAGCTGTGCTTTATATCAGGAATGGGTGGTGTGATGCCCATGTACACCAGGGTCTGTCTGGACTCCTCCCTCGGTGAGCCAGGGTGGTATAGCGGTTCAGAGCGCAGGACTGGGACTCAGGAGACCTGGGTTCTGGTCTCCGCTTGGCCATGGAGCTGACTTGGTGACTTTGAGCTAGTCACAGACTCTCCTCCCAACCAACTTCTCAAGGTGGTCGTTGTGTGGATAAGATGGAGAGCAGGAGGAGGAAAAAGATGTAAGCTGTTGATGGAAAAAGCGGGATATAAATCTAATAATTGCCCCCTGAGGCAGTTATTCTACTCCTACCCAACTCCTTTTCATTTCTCTTGGGGAAAAGAAAGAAAAATCCATTTATGTTTTCTTACTGGCAGTTGGGTCTGTTCCAGATCAAAGTGGGATCCTCTTGCAGCTGCCATCTTAACTTCCCATAATGCCCCTGGGCCACTTGTTGTCCTTTGCAGCTAGCTATGCTTACCCACAGCAGCCATTTTCTGGGTGGACTCTTGACAGTCACTCAAATCTGCATGGGCCCAAAAGGTTGCCCACTCTTACTCCATTTAGTTGTCCTTCATCAGCTCTAAGGCACGGGTGCTTTTATGTTCCGAATCAGTTTATACCTTTACCGGGGCAACTTGATATCCTCCCCTCCCCCTGCATTGGGTTAAATGCCTTTTATTTTAAGAGGGTTCCCTGTTTTTTCATTTTCCTTTGCTCCTTTGTAGCAAGATCGTTCATAAGGTGAAATGAAGTGCAGTTTTAATGACTTGGAGCTCTTTTTATGTGGCTCATGTATGCTCAGGAGCTGAAGTTGGTCTAGGAAAAAGAGAGGACACAAAATTTCAAGGAACCATTCAGCCAGTTCCTTAATTACAAGGCAGGTTGTATTAGCCTGGTCAAATTAAAAAGTGGACCATGACAAGGGAAGCTTTCCAGAATGCAGCAGTTCATCTTTTGGGGTGTGTTCTCTTTCAATGTGTCTCATTAAAATAATTAGCGAAGTAATTGTACAGTTGGAACTCATGCCGGCGTTCAGAGGTTTCCTCCCCAGCTATCAATTTTCTGACTTCAGTCAAAAGCTATGAGTGGACTAAAGTTTTCCCCTGCATTAATTTCCAGTTATTGAATTTGTGCGAGGCCGAAGACAGTGCCCTGATGAAGTTGCCCTGCTACAAGAGCCTCCCTTCACTGGTCCCGCTAAGAATTGCCGCACTGAGTAAGTTACTCATGCTTCAAGCAGTAGCTCTTTGGGAAGAACCACACCAGAGCTGCTGCAGTCTTTCATTCCTGCAACTCCGCCTCTGCTCCAGCATGGGAAAAACGCCTCCTGTCACCATGCCTTGAGAAGGGTTTTTGTAGCACTGGGAAAATGGGCAAATGACCAAGGAGTTCCCTTTGGGGCTTTCTAGTTTAAGGAAAAAGTTGAGGAGGAGACATGAGAGAGGCGTCTGAGATGCTGTGGAGGCATCATGCTGGGATCTGGAGGCCACCTGGTGGGGCTGAATGGTGGGGGAGGCAGTAGAGACTCTGTAGACGGACTTCTTCATGCTGCACCTCATTTCAGACTTGAATGCCACACAAAGTGAGACGGGGATCAGCATTCCCAGCTTTAAAAGGGGGTTCGAGGAACCCCTAGAGGGTTGATGGCTTCGGGTAGGTTCAAAGGTAATAGGCCAGGGTCCTACCAGTTGCTGGGGGAGCCAAGCAAGAGTCCGTTCCTCTGTCTGTGGCCTTCCCACCGGGGCATCTTGTTTGCCACGGTGGGATCCAAATGCTGGCCATGGTGGCCCCTAGTCTGAGGGAGCACGGCTCTGATATCCTCTTCTGCTGGCCTGCTTGGTTTCCATTCTCTTCTCAGAGAAGTGGCCCCCTTTCCTTGGTCTGGCAGGGAAACCGGGGGAGCTGGCTGAGGAAGCATACAGAGATCTGCCTCTGGTCCACCAGCTTGCTTCCTTGCTTGCACTGCGCTCCTGCTTGCCTGTGGGGAACGTTAGATGCTTAAGTCCAAGGCTGCCAGAAACTATTCAGCTCATCGGCCTATGGAAAGCAATGCAGCACAGGACTGAGCCATGGGAGCAGAGCTGTGCTCAATGTGTGGACCACCGTGTGGTGATCACGGAGAGCCGTGGTGGTGTAGCGGTTGAGAGTACAGAATTGTTCCTCGGGAAATTTGGGTTCCGGTCTCCACTCGGCCATGAAGTGTGGTCGCTGCCTCACAGCCTAACTGACCACACGGGACTCTTGTACGAGGATGGAGTGGAAAGGCTGAGAACTTGGCCAGCTGCCTTAGGTTCCGTGCAGGTAGTAGCAATGTTGATGCTTCCATTGCGTATTTGCAGTCCCTCTGCGTTCCTTTAAGGAGACCAGCGAGAGTTGGCGGATGAAATGTTTGTCCAGTGGAGTGACTTCCTCATGTGAACAGGGTGATGGTCATTTGAAGTCCTGTGAGGTTAGGACACCGGTCTTTTCTGCAGCAATAAACACAGTTGCGCTTTTCTCTTGGTTCAGAGCTGAAAGAGAACATCTATTGATCATGTTCAGCTCGGTTGAGGTGAAGCTCATCTCGGTTTGGATTCATTCTCGGTGCATTGATTTAAAAATGCTTTTGCAATTATATTTATGGGCTGTGGAGTGGCATATGAATGAAATTTAATAACAATAATTATAAGTGTATTTAATATTTCACTAAATTTAATAATTTCGTTCCATTCATATAAATTATAAAAATAGAATAGCGTTATTAATAAATTACAAAACCAGCAATGCAATTAATAACATTAATTATGTATCACTAATAAAGTATTTATTAATAATTCTAGTGTTAATTTTATTCTTATATGAAATAGTGCTCATATCTTGCCCAATTTCAGTGGCCCTCGTCTAAGTGATTGTTGTCGATCTAATCAGTTGTCCTCTCTCCTCGTTACAACATTTTCCCTCTCTTCAAACACAGCAATGCTTCAAAATTCTAAATGTGCTCCGCTGCTTGTGAACTGACAAACGATCTTTTTTATTTCTCCTCCTCCTCCTCCTCGTGAAGCCTGTTGCTGTTGGCAAAGCATGTTAAGCTGTCACTAAGCTGGGGAGAAATCAAAGGAGCACGGCACAGAAATAGAAAGAAGGGGGTTGCTGCTCCCCCTTTTTGAATTTCCAGCTAATAAGGCAGCCCAATTTCCTTTGATTTTTGCAGATGCCTTAGCTGCTTGCAATTACTTGCCTCAGTCAAGAGAGAAAATCATTGCGGCTCTATTCAAGGCACTTAACTCAACAAACAATGAACTCCAGGAGGCGGGAGAGGCTTGCATGAGAAAGGTTTGTGGCACCTAAACAAAGTCCCTTTCCATTGACTTTCTCTTCCCCCTCTTTTCTTTCTGCAAAGCAGAAATAACAAAGCCGTCAGTGTTGCTATTGGGTTCAATGGCTGCCCTGGTTCTGTCAGTGTAATTGGGGTGCGGTGAAGTGGAGGGGGGGCGTTTGGAGGGGGTGGGAAGAGCTCAGTCTTGAGCACGAACTTTTCCTCTGCCTCGCGGACCTGCATGACTCCCTCCCAGGCAGAAAATGACATTTTTCCAGGGTGCCCTTCCAGTGTCCCGTGGCTGCTGGCCCCGTAGTCTAGAGAGTGGGCTGTTGAAGGTATAATTACAATGCGGCTACTTCAGTGTGTCTTTAATGACAGATTGTGCGTTCTGTAGACTGTATTCTATTCAGCATTAATGGCAGGGTTGGGGAAAGGTGTGTTAACAGAAAAGAAGCGGTGGGTTCACTTGGCAGAGCAGTTTGCCTTTTCCTGCTATAGAATTTTATTTATTTATTTATTTTTAAATTTGTCTGCCACCCACTAATCCAAAAAGGAGTCTGAAGTCTTTGGAAGGAGCTGGGAAACGTGAGTGAACCAGGGGTAGGCAATGGGAGACCTGCAGGTACCCTTAGTGCCTTTAGCACCTTCACCTAAGACAACCAAGACCAACTTTATTTTCTTACTGCTGTGGAATTGGTTTCTTTGGTGATAAAAACTGTGGGTCCAAAGAGTTGTTTCCTGTGTTGGGCCTCCGCCTCTTCAGCAGATTGGCTGTCTTTTGCCATGCCTCCCATGGCCACCATTTTGTGCTGGTGCCCAGGACATTGGTTTCTCCAGTGGCCACTTGCATTCATGGTTCCACAAGGTCGCTGACCCCGGGAAGTAACATTTGACATCGAGATGGCAGGATTCGCAGGACCGAGTGACTGCTGTCATGAGCCACAAAACATTTTGAAGATGGTAACCTTGAGGTGCCTTGAGGTTGGAGAAGAGGCACCAACGTTGCTTTCATGTGTGGCCTGTAAGCCGGCTGGGCACATGTTTTGGCCTACAGCTCCCAAGAGACCTAGTGAGGAGCTTGTGGATCAGAGCCCACAGGAGGTTCATCCCGTCCTAGGTGATTGTCTATGCCTCACCTTTTTTACCTGAACTCACAGTTGGCATATCGGTTTCCCAGCTGGTCTTGCATCCAGGCCCCGCCCCTATCTATAATTACATAGGTCCAGTAACTTGGAGGATCTGGAGGACAAGTTGCCTGTAGAAATGATGGGCTGTTGGTCTTGAGTTCTAGATGGACGTCTTCAAAAGTTATACCTGCAGGGAAAGATTTCTGCATCACCTTAACTGTGCAGTTACCCTCCTTCCAGGGCCCTGGAAGGCCCTTCCTGCCACAGAGCAATTGGGGCAGACTTGCTATCTTGAGTGCAGGCGTTTAGGCATCGGTGTTGTAGGTTGCAGGGGAAACTTTGTCATGGCCAACCAGCCTTATCTCCCTGTAGCTTGTGTGCCATTCCTAAAACAATAGTGGGATTAGAACAACAGCTGGAACTGCTTAGCTGAGAGATGGAAGTGCACAAAATTAAGTCTGCATGAAGAACGTGGAAGGGGAGCAATGTTTCTCCCTCTCTCGTAACAGTAGAACCTGGAGGCATTCCATCAAGCCGAACAGTGGGAGATTCAGGACAGATAGCACATGTTTAAACCATGGAATTTGTTTCCACAAAATGCAGGGAAGACGATTAGATACATTCCAGGAGGAGAGGGCCATACATGGCCACTGGTGCTGACCGCTGAATGCTTTCTTTAGTATCGGAATCAAGATGTGTCAATGAACACCAGTTGTCGGGGAAAGTGTTGTACATACCTTTTCAAGTCCATTAGGCAATTAATTAAAAGCCACCGTTATTGCAGTGGGCTTTGCATTTTATGGCTTATATTAGCATCCCGTCTGAATTCCAGCAAGGTCATTTTGGGTGATACGTCTCTCGTTTCCTTGCAGTTTTTGGAAGGTGCTACGATAGAAGTTGACCAGATTCACACGCACATGAGGCCTCTACTGATGATGCTGGGCGATTACCGAAGCTTGACGCTCAACGTCGTGAACCGCCTAACGTCCGTGACGAGACTCTTTCCGAACTCTTTCAATGATAAGTTCTGTGACCAAATGATGGTAAGAATGGCAGGCTTCCAGAATGATCTTCACAGAAATTCCATAAAGGTCTCAAAGAGGGCTTGAAAGCCATTGAAGAAATTTTGCACGGGGAATCCTTTTTCACTGTCATTGTGAATATATTGGCTAGTTTGGATGGGGCCATGGAAGGAGAAAGCAGGTGCAAACAGATCTTTCGTGGGAAGCTAAATATGAACTTGTTTAATTTTGGGAGGTTTTTACTCTATCGAAAAGAAATATGCTGCTTCGGTAAGAGTTCATGGGCTTGGACACTCTGTTTATAACAGGACAGCCACAGAGACCTCCAAGGGCAAGAGGGTTCCCATTTCCACTCCTCTAAGTTGTTAGTCAGCATTATGGCATAAGCTTAGTTAGTTCCACTGGACTCTTTTCTGTGTCCCACTGCCCCGTTCCCCCAATCACAGTGGGGGACCCAGATGACAACGCGTGAAACTTTGATGTGACATTTGGTTTGTTTGTCCATTCTGGAGGAAGAAATACCCAGCTGGAAGCAAGCACTCTTTCATCAGCCGTGGTTCCTTAATAGTCTTCATATGGGATACCCCTGTAGAGTAGTTCTTTGATCCTGGACTGCGTTACTAGCACTCGTAAGAATGTATTCCTCATTGGGGAGCACATGACAATCTTATTGTAGATTAAGAAAGATCTCCGCTGCTGCTACCTGGACAAATATGAAAAGCTCCTAGGTGACCAATCCCACAAGCAGCAGACGTGCTTCCTCCGTTAAAAAAAAAAAAAGCTAAAGTGACTTAAATATCAGAGCACTCTTCCATATTATGCGGAATTCTATTATTGCCAGTAATTACAGAGACTGTGTTCTCTTGCTTAGCTAATGGGCATTTCAGGAATGCAAGAAATAACTCCTAATATTGAATTTCCCTGCAGCAACACCTGCGTAAATGGATGGAAGTGGTAGTCATAACACACAAAGGAGGACAGAGGAGTGATGGAAATGTAAGTTGATGGTTCTTTCTCTCTGGCATGTAAAGCTGAAATAAACCAGGCAAAATGTTAGGGAGAACTGTAGCCATTAATGATTTGTTTTGATTTTGAGTGACTTCCTTGCTTAATGACTCCTCCTTCAAACGGGGTGCATGTGAAAGAGGGAGGGAGAAGCTGTTGAATAAAAGAACTTTTGCTAATAGTCTTAAAACGATTTCCGAATTGGTGTATATGATGCTTGGTGTTCCCCTCCTCCGTGGTACTCAAGTGAGAGCCAGTGTGGTGCAGCAGTTAAGAGGGACGGGGACTCAGGCGGTCTGGGTTCCGGCCCCTGCTCTGCCCTGGCACCAGCTGGTGACTTTGGGCAAATGGCGCACCCTCGGCCCCACCTAACCTGCAGATTAGGGGATAAGACTGAGAGCAGGAGGAAGAGGATGATGCAAACTGCTTTGAGTTCTTTAAAAAAAGAAAAAGTGGGATATAAATCTAATAAGTAAATCAGTGCAATCTTGTGCTTGCTGCTGAATGTAACCGTGGCATAAAAGAGTTTCGAAATGAGCTTCCCAGAGAGGTGTGCCTGGCATCTGCTTTGGTTTTGGTTTTGGTTTTGGTTTTGGTTTGGATTTATTTTGTTTTTTTGGCACCAGGTGAAGACCTTTTTATTTTCGCAGTATTTTAAACCATTTAACTTTTTAACTTTTTAACTTTGCTTTTATATATTCCATTTTATTCTGCTACACTGCTATGCTTCTATGCTGAATCATAGCAATTGCCGTCACTGTTATGCTTTTATTCTTTTAAATTAACGTGTGTGTCTTTGTACTGTTTGTTTAATTTTAACTTTTGCCAACTGCCCAGAGAACCTCAGCAATTGGGTATAAAACTGAAATTAAAAATGAGAATTAAATAAGGTATAAAAATGAAATTAAATAAGGACTTAAGAATAGATCTCTTGCATGATGAGTTGAAAGCAGGTAGTTTTGGCCTTGAAAACTGTGTTGTTTGGGGTAGACCATGACTGTAATGTTTTCATAGTCATTACTGACCGATGAGTGTCAGGGCCAGGGTCCTGCAGTATATAATCCCAGACATAGAAGTGCTAGATTTTTAGGCCCACCATTAATGTTTACTTTTAATGTTCTCATCACATTTTATGGGCTCCAGCAACCTGATAGTTGAGGAGGAGGCTACAGCGAGGTCTGTGCACTTAATCCTACTAGCAGAAGAAACCAGTCCTTTGCCCGACCCGTTGAATCAGCCGGTGCCATTGACACGGGGCAGCTGTTGGCGAGTGCTACGTCAGCAGAACTCATGCGAGCACACCACCAGTGCTGCTGCTGCAGCTTTGCAAGCGCCCCCAGCTGCAATGGTTCTTTTGGGCTCTTGCTCACCTGTACAAGATCCATTCAGAACGTAGGATTTCCCCAGACATATTCATGAGTGTGGATTTTGGCAGCCCCGTTTTGTCTAAGGTGTAGCTGTTCATTAATGACCATTTTCTCTCAACGCTTGATTCTCTTTGGCTTGTGTGGGTTAGGGAATGATGCGAGTTGTTGTCGCACACCAGGTTGGAGGGGCACTTCAAGTGCTGTCTCACTTGAGCTGCCTTGCGCCCCCCCACCCCCCATGCTTGCAGTGGGATTTATTAAGAAGGGCTTGGTGGTTGACTGGAGGAGCGCCTTGCCTGTTGGGAACCAAAACTCATCTCATCCAGCATTTCTGCATTGGCTTGTCAGATGCTGCTAGTGAATCCAAAAGAGGGGCTAGAAGGGAAGAGACCTCCCCACCCACAGCCTTTTTTTTTTTTTTTTGGAAATAGGTGTCTTCTCCCCAGGATTGGCCTGTTGCAATTGGCTTCTCACATTACTGGGTACCTTTCGCACCCTTCCGTAAAGGTGGGCTCAGGGGAGATGCAGTGAAGAAACAAGGACTGGCATCTGCAGTGGTTGCAGGGCCCCCAAACGGTCGGAATAGGCACCCTTTCGGGGCATAGCTACTACGGAGCACGAAATGGGTCAAAAAGGACGGGCTTAAAAGCAATTTCACCAAATACTTCTTCCTTTTAAAAGAAGGGATGGCCGTGTGGGCGCACACGTTGCCCATCTTCATCCCATGATGAAATGCCAGCAGGGGTGGCTTCTTTTCTGCTCTCCTGGGTGGCCCACACACTTGCCCAGAAGCAGCTTTCTGCTGCTTCCCAATGGTAGCCAACCCTTCGCTTGAGCAGCGGTGCTGCTTCCTTGTCTTTGGCCGTGCTGGACCCCAAGCCAAGCCAGCCCTTCCCTGTGGCACAGTGGCTTGGAGGGCTGCTTGATCACGGTGGGGCTTGGACCTTGCAAGCACTTGCTGCTTAACCGTCATGAAGAGGTGACTGTGCGCGGCTCTAAGCTGAATCACAGTGCCGTTTCCATCAGCCTCAGCCAGCACGGCCAAATTTCAGGAATGCTGGGAGGTCTGGTCCAAAAGATTTTGAAAGTCGCAGGTGGGGAAAGCCTGCCGTAGATGGTTTTTGGTCCCGGGAGGGGTTGGATGCAGGGGCTCGTCTTCCCATGGTTGTATTTCTTCTCCCGTTGTATCAGCTGTTGGGAAACACATCCACGAGGGCCATCGGAATAGGCTTTCCTCTCTGAAGATCTCCTTGATCCCAGGAGGAGAAATGGCTGTGGCAAATTGATTTAGCTGCCGCTTCTTCACCGTCTTTGCATTAACCAGCGCTCCAGACTGTGTGGATGCTGTTCAACACGGCCTTGCGCTAGTGAGATGTCACAAGGCTTGGGAGCATTATCTCTCTGGGTCGGAACAACGTCCGTCAGCCCCCTCCCAAATCTCAGCATCCCAAGGAAGCCAATCCCACTTTAAAGGAGTAAAAAAGACCGCATGACCAGACGAAAATCTAACTTGCAGTTTCAGGAATCAACGTGACATTTTTGCTCCTCTTCTGTCCAACTTTTTGGGCTGTTGGGATAGAGTTCACTGAAATACTTGGATTCCCTGTGATATCAGTGGGTGGGGAGGAGCTCCTCCCAGCCCAGTTCAACCCACCTTAGAGTCTTCATAGTTTAGTATGCACTGACATCTGCATTCCCTTTGCTAATTAAGCTGTGATTTATGGTTGAAAGCCGACACTACATTATGGGATGCAATGGACAGCAGACTACCTGTGCAGCCATTACATTTAGCTGCAGGCATAATGTCTCATTCAATTAATTTTCAAATGCATTATTTTATTATTACACTTTATATCCCTCATATCTCCGAGGGGGATATGCTTTATCCCCATAACAGCCCCGTGAGGGTCAAACTACATGGGGCATTAATTACATAATGCATAGCTGCAGATAATTTAGGGTTTGTGGGGTTTCATTGTCTTTGCGTTCAAGTTGAAGTGCCTGTGCCACCAGATCAGGCCACTGAGAGTGGAGGGTGAAAGCTTCCCTCCAGTTTGGAGGGGAAAGGGGGTTTGGGGGAGGGCATTTGTGGGGGAAGATGTGCGGTGGTCCTGATGTGAATATGGCCATGCAGACTGAATAGTAAGCACAGGAGGAGCAAAACCACACTGACACACCGTGAAATTCATGTAATGCGGAGTTGGATCCTAAGGTGGACGAGGCTGAAAGGGAAAGGGTCCCCACCAGAGTTGTCTACTGAGCTTCAAATTTAGCAAGGTGTTTGAATGTCTCCTCCTTAAGCTCCTCCTCCAGTGTTGCTGATGTATATTTTTTTAGAACATCTTGCTTTGGTGCCATAGTCCTGGCTGAGCCCTGAATTTGTGGGGTGCTCCCCATCCATAATGTTAACCTAAAAATAATTCTATCCATCGTACTGTAGAACACCGAACGTGTCCTATTTAGCTTGCTATGGGCACCATTTCCTGCCCAATCAATCTTCTGGGGAGGGACATTGGAGAGTGATACATGGCCCCCCTGACCTCCCCAGCTGCCCCTCTTCACCATGTAGCCATTTATGCCCATCCTACGATTTTGCCATAACCTTTTATCACGATGCTGCTTACGAGCCCCTCCCCTCCCCTCCCCTCCCCATCAGCACTGGTACTCACGCCCGTGTCTGCATCAATTATTCTTTTATTCACACAGCTTTATTAAGGAACCCCCTGCATATTTTCCAGCCGCGGGGTGGGAGGGGACCAGCGTCGGTTAGTCCGCTTCGTTCCGTTCGGCTCTCTCCAGCGTTGCAAAGGGTTTTCTGCTGTTGCCATGTCCGCGGACCATGCCTGTCTCCCAAGATAATCCGAAAGCCGCTTTCACTGTCCTGTTCCTCCCTAACACCTTTATTTCTCTTGTGTGCAAGTTGTTGTTGTTTTTTTTTAAATATGGGAAGCTGTATGTATCCGGTGTGTGTACAAATAGCAAAAAAGATGCTTTTCCTCTCCATCCTCAGGAGAGTATTTCCGAGTGCGGGAGATGTTCCTTGTCTCCATTCTGTCAGTTTGAGGTGAGAACATAACCCTGCTCAACTCAAGTCAGCCCCGGCTGCAACGTGACGCACAGCGTATATGCATTTGTTTTGCATTTGTGTTTTGTCGGTGTCGTCGTTGTTCTTGTTGATGCTGTGAATTTTTGTTTCTGTTTTGGTTCAGCCTGCCATGGAAGGGGTAGAGGTGAGAATTTTCAGTGGAGGTGCCAGGCGGTTGTTCGTTCCTTTGTTCTTTTGTCTCGTTTTTAAATATGGTTCATTAGCTGTATTCGTCATGTACTGGGGCAGAGTGCAAATTGGGCCTTTGAGTGCAGTGCTGTGCCTTGTCCTATGTTTTTTTTATTTTTCTGTCTGTGGCAGAGGTGTCTGAGTAACAATTACTGTGACCTGTGAAGGACGACTTCAGCATGTTCTGTCATTATTGTTCATTGGGAAGTTTGGGCTCTTTCACCTCTAAATGTTTTGAGTCTTAAAAGTTTTGTGTTGCCAACATCCAAAGGAACTGCTTTAAGATGAGGGTCCAGTCTTCTAAAGGAGCATCCCTTTGGCAGCTGCAAAGGTTCCTCTGTCCAAGCCAGCAGGAAGTCATACTCCAGATTCGATTTCAGTTCTGGAACTCGCCCAGTGTGACTGTGTGCGTGCATGCACACTTCCACCCTCTTTTTTCATGGCAAAGTTTGTGGTAACTTGGCATGGGACACTGTCAAAATTGCCACCTGGGGCAGGGCAAAAGCTGGAAGGGCAGAGTTGGATTTAGAAGGCCGTAGGGGCAGTTGAATTCTGGTGCTGGAGGATTACAGGTCGTCTTATGGCCAAGCTGAGCTTCCTGAGTATCTTTGTGCAGGTCAGTTTCCTATTCCAGGTGTTGCCTTTCAAAAGAGAGCTCCCCCATTTGATCACACACCATTGGACGTTCACAGCTCCCCATTCCACTGTTGTCATTCCATTTAAAAAAACACGACCTTCTAAATGCCACGACCGAAGCCAAGCTGAATGATTTAGCCTTCCCGGCTCCCCGCCCTGTAGCAGAACTGGCCTTTTAACATGCCCCGGGGTAAGTAGCGGCAGTTTAACTCCTTGCTCTGGTTTGCTAGCCGTGCTACAACCTAGAAAGAGGCACTGGGAGACTCCAGTTAGCGACTGTTCTGTGCAGAGAAAAAATTGAGAGCGAGAACGGAAAGTAAATGGACGCTTGGTGATGTTTTCACTTTATCATCAGGAAATGAAGATTTGCTCTGCAATTATAAACCTATTTCATCTGATCCCAGCCGCTCCACAGACGCTTGTTAAGCCCTTGCTGGAAGTTGTGATGAAAACAGAGCGAGCCATGTTGATAGAGGTAAAGTGCCTCTTAATTTCCAGAGTCACTTCTGGTTTTTTCCCCCATTTGTAATATTTCCTTGAATTGTATGTTGGATTGTTTGGTGTCCCCCGTGTAAGCTGTTGGATTAAAAGGATTGCTTTGTGGGTACTCCTTTTGTTCTTGGTTTCATTTGTAAACTAGCTTGGAACCAGATTCTAAGGGTCCAAGTTAGATGTGAACCCAGCCCTCCGGAGCCCTCCAGCTGTGTGGGACTGCAGACGACACAATCTTGCACCCAGCGGTACTTTGCTCCCCAAACTTCATCAAAAGCGATGACAACTCAGGCACGGGGTGGTAAAGCTCTGTAATTCTTCCTGCAGAGCTTGCTGGTAGGTTCGCGACTTATAGAAAACCGAATCCCAACTGCCCAGCTTCTTTGAGCTCGTCTACTTGCCAGTCGATGCTTCCTCCTCTTTACATTTTGTCTCTCTTCCTGTAGGCTGGCAGTCCATTCCGAGAACCACTCATAAAGTTTCTGACGCGCCATCCTTCCCAGACGGTTGAACTGTTTATGATGGAAGCCACCTTAAATGACCCGCAATGGAGCCGGATGTTTATGGTGATTGACAGCACACACCTGCACACCGCACACCTGCACACCACACATGCAGAGATGTTTAGATGCTTGCAGAAGGTCAACACACGTGCCAGTTGCGCAGGGATGGTGCAGATGTGGCAGTTTCAGCTCCATAACAGTGGTCGACATGTTGGGAGTGGGGCACTGGATTGAGATGTCCAGGGCAGGCTTGGTTGAGCAGCTGCAGGGCCCCTGACTGGAAGCCCTGGAGCGCTCTCTTCTCTTCACAGCCACCTGCAACTTGTCTGTCTTTCGCTTTGAGCATGATGAACATGACCAGTTCTAAGCATAAGATTGCAGGAGCCAGTCAACACCACATTCGCATGTAAAATCGCATAATGCGTTTTGTGTGCTTCCTTCTGTCTGATACCATTCCTTGCTTCTGTCACACCTGGCCTTATCTCGCCCCCCCCTCCCCCCCACAGAGTTTCTTGAAACATAAAGATGCCAAACCTCTGCGAGATGTTCTGGCTGCTAATCCCAATCGCTTTATCACGTTGCTGTTACCTGGAGGTACCCAAGCAGCCGTCCGGCCTGGTTCTCCGAGCACTAGCACCATGCGCCTCGACCTGCAGTTCCAGGCTATCAAGGTATAGTGTTCCTGCCACAAAAGACCTGCACTCGGGACACGATCCTATGCCTGTTGAGACAGGGAAAAGCCTGCAGTGCCCAGCATTCCCCAGCAGCCAGAGGAGTTGTATAAACACACGTAGGATCTCTCCTTGAAGGGTTCCCAATATGCCTAACTCTTTGGGCACAAAGATCCTCCTGCCTGTATTGAAACTGTTGGCTTTCATCTCTCCAGCATCTGGTCCATCCGGCTAGTTTAGTTCTGGTTTATTGTATTGTCTACCACGTTTTTGTTGCACTGGAAGGACCCAGTATGAATGTGACCACAGACCCTCCTCCTTCATATCTTCTCATAGGGCTTGACATCCTAACTAATATATATATATATTTAATTACATTTCTCTCCCACCCATTATGTGGAGCTCTCTGGTTGATTTGCAGGTCAAAGGTTAAAACCATATAAAATAATAATCACATAGTGAAACATCATGGGAATACTTAGACTAAAATGTAGCCAGAGTAGGTCATCAGAGTAGGATAAATGCCGGCAGCACTGCAAAGATGTAAACACCTGAAGGGCGAAAAAGCCTGGGAAAATAAAGACGGGTGTCAGATCATGAGGTAGGTGCCAGGCAAGCCTTTCCTGATTTCAGGTGCCACCACAGAAAAGCCCCTTCTTTGGCAGGCATATGGAAGGGGCATTGGGGGAAGGGCTTCAGAGGATGATCTTAGGCCTGGGCAGGCATAGGGTTAGGGGATAGTATAGGTATATCCACTTGGTCTTTTCTTCTTGCCTTGTATTCTCCAAAAGCACACGCTTCCTTTTTGTAGCATTGAGATTGAATTGGGCAACAATCAGGAAAAGGCAATTGAGACAGTCCAAGGGTAGAAGCCCGCGCCTCTGAGAGGAAAGGTTGCCACAGCTGAGCCGGCTGAGCTTACGGAAATGGTGAGGGAGGGGAGACATGAGAGAGGCAGACAGAATTCTGCAGATCTTGAAAGCACGGCTTTTGGGATCTTTGTCACGAAAGTTATGCCACGTGTGGATTTTAGATTTTTTTTTTCTATAGCCAACGTGGCTGACTTTTAAAATGGAAGATAATAGCCATCTTTGGGGCTTTTTAAAAGTCAAGTCTTCTGTGCTCAGTATTAAAAAATCTTGTTTGATTGGAATGAAGGGGGAACTCCTCAGCAATATGCCATATTTTCCCCCTTTGGTTTCTTTCTCTTTCTCCCCCTCCCCATTTAAAAGAAAAAAGAAAAAAAAAGACCTAATTTCCCATATGGTTTCAAAGAGATGAGAGGCTCTTAATATCTTTGTCTAAAACTACTGGGAAGGAAACATTAAATGGACATAACTAATAACCCGCTTAAGGCTGTTTAAGAACCGCATGCGTCTGAATGTCCTTGCTTTTGTTTTGACAGATCATAAGCATTATAGTTAAGAATGATGAGTGCTGGCTGGCGAACCAGCACTCCTTGGTGAGCCAGCTCAGGCGCGTGTGGGTCAGCGAGGCCTTTCAGGAAAGGCACCGGAAGGAGAACATGGCTGCCACAAACTGGAAGGAGCCAAAGCTCCTGGCGTACTGCCTGCTGAACTACTGCAAGTAGGTGGATCTGTGGGTGCCGTCGCCCCTGCCAGAGCAAGCTCGGTTGCTGAGCACCACTGGAAGTGGGGGCGGAATGGGGCCGCTGAGCATGGCGAGAGAGGAGTCAGCACACTGGCTAGCTGGAAGGCTGGGAGTGAGAAGGACCCTCCCCGAATGAATGAATGAATGAATGAGAACAATTATTCTCAGAAATGTGAATGTGCAAGAGCTGCACATCCTTAGAGCTGTGTTTTGTGAAACTTAGAAACAAAGAAACGGGGTGAGTCAGACTGGGCCTCCTGGGCCATCTAGTCTGACCCCTGACTCCACTCACGACACGCCCACCATGTGCATGTCTGGCCTATCCTTACACACCCTCACCGCTGGGGCCTCAACCACCTCCCGTGGAAGCCCATTCCATGCCCTGGGGGTCCTAACCATTAGGAAGTGCTTCCTGGCATCCACTTGAAATATGTGGGGGTGCTCTGGGACATAAGCGGCAGGGGTGTGTGACTGAAGCACAAGGACCAGGGGCGATGGGGGGTGAGATCTTGGTGAGATGTAGCAGGGGCAGAAGCAACGTTGGATACAGCGGAAGGCGGGATGCAAGCAAGGCCTGGCAGGGCTAGAGCTGGAGACAGAGCCTAGGACGGGGCAGGCCCAGACACTGGCCAGGTGTGGCAGGTCCAAAGGGGGAGTCAAGTGCAAGCAGTGGCCAGATGTCGACAAGCCTGTGGAGGTCGAGAGGCACAGAGAAGGAACAGATACCTGGTCAAGGTGTGGAAGGCGGAGTCCAGAAGAGGCAGTTAAGGCAGTGTGGAACTACAGGCAGGCACCTGAAGCAGCCAGCAGGAGAGTTCATACTGGCAGGGCGAAAGTCGGCTGGGCTTAGCAGCATTTTGCAGCCCCTCCTGTGGTTTCCATGCCTGCAGTGGTTCTAATCCTGCAAGCAGGATGAACCAGATAAGGACTGCTACTTCAGAGGTAGATACTTCTGATGGAAGAAAAAGAGAGGGTTGCATGTGTTGTCCATGAGAGCAACTATTGGGCCAGATGCTCACGTATTGATGAGGCAGCTTGCTGCTTGTCACTAGTATGAGCATGGAAGGTTTGGCTGCTGCTTCTTGGAGTGCAGCATCTTTTTCAAAACCCTCTTTTTTCTTGATGCATCTCAGCTTTTCATTTTTTCCCTTTTGCTCAGGAGAAATTATGGGGACATAGAACTGCTTTTCCAGCTTCTCCGAGCTTTTACTGGCCGCTTTCTCTGCAATATGACTTTTTTGAAAGAATACATGGAAGAAGAGATTCCCAAAAATTACACCATTGCCCAAAAACGGGCTCTGTTTTTCCGCTTTGTCGACTTCAGCGATCCCAACTTTGGAGATGAGCTTAAAGCCAAGGTAAAAAAAATCAATTACATAAACCTGGGCTGGTATTTAGGTTTCATTTTCTTGGACAACAAAACTTGTTTGCTTTAAATGTCAGCGGGAAATACCTTGCCTTTGACTAATTGATTCTACACCGTTCCAAGGGGCTTTGTTGTGGGTGGCGGTGGAAGGGCTGAGGGGTAGCATACAAACACGTTTAACCCAATAAATAAAAATTAGAGAGGAGTGGTAATAAGTCAGGATTTATCACACTCGCCTTGGAAAACGCCTTACCTTGAATCTTGGCTTGCCTTGAGATCGTTAGCCTTTTTGGATCGGTGGGCTGGTTGGAGCTTTGGTAGTGTATCGTGGGCACTGTCACAAAATGGCTGCTACGGGGTGGAATCAAAACCAGGGACGGCGGAGAATCCTGAGCAAGTCAGAGGTACCTGCGCTCACTCCTTCGTGGTGGTATGAGCACCGCAGGCAGCCGGGTCCCAGAAGAGCATGCTATGAGTTCTTCACTCCCTGCTCCATCCCACTGCTCTCTTCCTGGTCTGCAGGTCCTGCAACACATCCTCAACCCTGCCTTCCTGTACAGCTTTGAAAAGGGGGAAGGGGAGCCGCTGCTTGGTCCGGCCAACCCAGAAGGAGACAACCCTGAGAGCATCACCAGCGTGTTCATCACAAAGGTAGTTCATCCAAAGGAGGAAAGCCGCAGCCAGGTGCCTGGGCGCCTGCGGGAATCATCAGTTAAAGGCAGCCATGTTGTTGGAACCCTCCGTGAAAGACGTTAGGAGACAGAGCACCCGGAGGAGGGCCTTCTCTGCAGTGGTGCCCCGACTGTGGAACGCGCTCCCCAGAGAGGTCCACCTGGCACTGTCATAATATGTTTCTCAGTGCCAGGTCAAGACCTTTTTATTTAATCCATATTTTAATAAGTTTTAATATTGAATTTTTTCATCATATTTTAATTGCAGCCAGAGTGGGTGGTTAAGTAATTTATGTTATTTTAGGTATTGTATTTTATTTGTGTAAGCCGTCCTGAGGCTCTTGCAAAGGACGGCATACAAATATCATCAATCAATCAATCAATCAATCAATCACTCCTGACGTCTTTGCAAGAGATGCAACTTTTGCATGAAGACCGACGGGCTGCGTCTGAGTGCATGGGGGGAGGGATGCGTGGCCACCTTATACCTTGGCGGCTGTGGCCAACTCTTGTGGCTCTGCCACTTCTGCACAACTTGCAGGATGAGCGGGTGGGTGGGTCTGAACCTTCTTTTCTGATGTCTGAACATATTGGATTACAAACTGTGGGTGAAGCCGCTCGGCGAAACCCAGTGCTCTCAGCAGTTGACCAACTGAATGCATCACTAGGGAACTAGTAGCAGCCTGTGCAAGCCCCCTGCTTCGCTCCAGCTCCCGTGTTCCGTGTCTTGGATCCAGGCTTTGTGCCGAGCATTAAAATCCACGGGACTTGAGTGATGAGTAGCCAGTCTTCCTGTTTTCAGTGGGTGTCCTCAAAGCGTGGCTTATGACTGGATCCAGCCCCGTGGGATTGGCAGAAATGAATGGTCAGAGCTGACCTGGTTGATTGGCCAGAGGTTTGGGGCCGGGTTGTCAAATTCGGAGCCAACCCAGAGCAAAGGCAGCTTAAACAGGAATGCTTTAGAGCATTTCCTGGGTAGCCTGCTGCATCCCAGCACCTGGGAAGGCTTTCCTGCCTAGGATGGTGCTGCTGTTGCTGCTATTAATATTATTATTAGACGTTGGTGCCACCGCTGCAGCCGCCGCCTCCTCTGTTCTGCTAAATATCGTAAGATCTCTTAAGTGGTTTATTTATATTCAAAACATGTGAAAAATCACTGCTACATACACAGGGTTGGATCAAAATTCACCCTAGACCCACTGCAGCGATGGAAATGGAAATGCTTATACTTTTCTGTCCACAGCAGTTCCTCTGATCCTCAGAGAATTCTGCAGAGGGGGGAGAACTTGTTGAGTGGGGGTGAGCCATGGCAGTGGGGAAAGCGAGATCTCCCACCTTTGGGCAGAGCGACCCTTCGCAGGCAGACCCTGGATCCTGCCCACTGCTAATCAACAATAACAGCCACAACCGTGGGATTGAATATGCAAGAAAGCGGAGCAGCACCGTGTCAGCCCAGGCTGCAGGCTGGGGAAGGTTTGCCTAATGCTCTGGCTGGTAGCCTTAATGGCTTGACATTGTGGCTAGCTGTGCACGGAGCCGCGGGTTGCCAGTTAGCAGCTCCTCCTGAAAACTTTGGAGGGATCATGCCCTTGGTGGCGCTAAGCATTCTTTTTAGTAATGCTTATTGGAATTACTTCTCCCTCCTCTCTTTGGGCGCAGGTACTCGATCCAGAAAAGCAAGCCGACATGCTGGACTCGCTCAGGATTTACCTCTTGCAGTTCGCCACCCTGCTGGTGGAGCACGCCCCGCACCACATCCACGACAACAACAAGAACCGCAACAGCAAGCTCCGCCGCCTCATGACCTTCGCGTGGCCGTGCCTGCTCTCCAAGGCCTGCGTAGACCCTGCCTGCAAGTACAGCGGGCACCTTCTGCTGGCCCACATCATTGCCAAATTTGCCATTCACAAGAAGATAGTCTTGCAGGTATCAGATGCGTGTGCCAGGGAGCGTCTGAAGCAGGGGTGTCTAACTACTCCCCCCCCCCCTGCCCCGAGGGCCAAATTCCAGTTTGGAGAAGCCTGTGGGTGGGGGACAGATTTCAGTGGCGGGTGGGGTGAGGGACCAAAGAGTTGTGGCCACAAATGTCAGCACATTTTAGCTTGAATCTCTTACGGAGCGGTCTTCAGACCTTTTCGAATGGGAACAAAATGGGGGTTCTGGGCCAGGTGGGGGAACTTGGGTGCTGGACTGGGGCCTTGGGAGGGCTGAGAGGCCTACAGTGCGTTCAGAATGCTGTCAGGCAGCTGGAGGTGGAAAGACCTCAGAGGAGGAGTTGGACCAGGGCTGCTGATGCCTTTACAGCCCGAGTGGCCGAGTTCCATTTCGAGGCGCTCCGGGGCATGCAGTCCAGAGCTGAGCAAGGCCAAAAATGCCAACCGTGCCAGCATTCTTCTCCTCCTCTTTCCAAGAATACCAGGAAAAAGTATTTCTAACTGTAGGACAGTATGATTTTCAAGCTGACCATGAGAAGTCAGTAATGAAAGAAATCTCGTTCAAATACCGGCCTTTTGGGAAGTGTGGCTGAAGGATGTTTCTTCCAGACTGAATGCCCCTTTCCCTTCCAAAGTGGGAAGAGCGCACTGCACCGTCGGAGCATGCTGCTGGAGCATCTGGAGTGCTTCGTGGTCTCTGCCTCACACACACGCATTCTTTTTTCTTTTTTTAAAATTTTATTAAACTCTAAACTAATACTAAAAACATCAGTCATCAAATACATCGGACATACTGGGTCAGCCCCCTACTCATATTTTTTTAACATTCTATAGACATATTCAAATCCATTTATAACAATTTAAAAACACCTTTAAATCTAAGCCAAGTCCTGTTCCTCTAGCCAATAATAAAAAAAATCCCACGTTTGATAGAAGTCAGTATCTTCTTTCTCCTTCAGTGATAAAGTCAATCTATCCACTTCCGCACAGTCCAGAATCGGTTCATCGGTGGGTAGTTCCTCACTTTTCCAAATGCAGTTGAGCAAATGCAGTCCTCGCCGTGGTTCACACACGCATTCTGTGCCCGCGTGGAGCTTCTTGCCTTGAGCCCTGGGTTTAGTGGCCTGGGCTGTGGGTTCTGGCCCTGTATCTTGGTCTGACCCAGAATCTCTTTCCAAAGCCTTTGAAGGCTCTTTTATAGAAAGAGTAAGCCCACACCGTAACTAGCATGTGTTGTCTTTGGGCTCCCGCTGTCGGAAGGAGGCAGGTCAACCCTTTAGGATGGGGGGAACTGCAGAAACATGGGGAAAGGGACATGGCCAGAGGAAGGATACATGGCCAACTGGGGAACTCCAGGTGGGCTGGACTTGGTCTGGCACTACTCAGGTAGACATCGAGGCATTGGGAGATGCCCTTGCCGCATGACTGCCAATGGCCGCCGCTGGATTAGCCGTTCGAGAGCCCCACGTTCCCAAGATTGATGATGCAATTACGCTTACCTTTTTCTTGATGTGCCGTTAATTAATTTTTGCCTGCTCTCCTTGTCAGGTGTTTCACAGCCTCCTGAAGGCTCACGCGATGGAAGCGCGGGCCATCGTGAGACAGGCCATGGCCATTCTGACACCAGCGGTGCCTGCTCGCATGGAGGACGGCCACCAGATGCTGACTCACTGGACGAGGAAAATCATAGTCGAAGAGGGCCACACGGTCCCGCAGCTCGTCCACATTCTGCATTTAATAGTCCAGCACTTCAAGGTATTTATGCAGTGCTCATACCTTTAAGGCCTGCTGCGGGGATGGGATTGTGAGCTTTCCCATTGTTATAGACTTATCTATGGGTTTTCCTTCACTGATTTTTTAAAAAAATGTCAGATGTGGCTGTTTCAAGGTTGCAAACTTTCCTCCTTATAGTCCTTCTCTTGGAAATCAGTTAGTCAGTCTCTCTGCTCATGCGCGTGTTCGTTCGTTCGTTCGTTTGTTCGTTACACTCCCACTTTCATTAACTTAGTTCATCTATTAACTGGTGATTCATGGGCTAATTAATCAATCCCTGATTTGCCATGGTGTGTGCTGGGCATTTTGAATAGCCAGTCCCCCGTCAGACCAACCAAGGATTACTATGTGGAACCCAAACCCAGACACCGGCCCCTGCCCACACCAAAATTCACCACGGTGGCAAAAAAATGGCAACAAACGGCTGCGGAAGTCTAAATCTGTCAAAATCACCTTAAATTCCAGCTAAATTTGTTCTTTTTGTTTGTTTATTTATTTGACAGATTTATATGCCGCCCCCTGCAACAAGCCTTGGGGCGGCTAACAATAAATTGCATCAATAAAAACAATATCATAAAACAACAACAACCCCATTTAAAACACACAATGCTAAAAACTAGCCCATCTCAAGGTCAGAAGATAAAAACAATTAAACTATACAATAAATACTTTAACAATTAAAATGCTTCTTAAATAAAAAGGTCTTCGCCTGGCGCCGAAAAACAAATAATGATGGCGCCAGGCGAGCCTCTCTGGGGAGCGCATTCCATAGGTTCCTCTGCTGTGGTTCGGTGCCGAAATTTGGTGGCCCGTTGCTGATTTTTTCTTCTCCCTCCCAGGTTCGGCCACGTGGCAGGGGAAGGGCCTGATCTGCTGGTGGTGGAAGGGTGGGTTTCGGGCCCCCACAGGGCCTCTTTGTGCATCCCTGATGCAGATCTGTGGCAGGATGACTGGGAGAGTCCCTTCTTCTCCAAACATTAGTTTTATGACTTGGCTGTCAATGTTAGCTCTTCTTGGGCATAGCTTTAAAAAAGCTCATAAAGCCAGCGCCTTCCCCAAAGAGCATAAATCCACTGAAGTGGAGCTCTTCATTCAAGCAGTGGGTTAACTTTCCCCTGATTCAGGCGGCGTCATGAACTGTCTTTGCATGGTATAAAACGGCTCACATAGGAACCCTCTGAGATGTTCGTAAATGGCGCAGAACACAGATCAAATTTGTAATGGTCTATTTTGGTATAAAGCACTTCAGAAAGGGTAGTTTGTGTTGATTTTTAGTCTGGATTGCTTGCGTGCCGGGAGAGTAATCTTTGTGCAGGACAAGAACTGTTTCTCTTTCCCTCCCCCCTTCCCATCCGCCCGTCTTTCTGCATTTCTAGGCATTTGGACCACTATAAGAATGAGGGCACTTGGTTGGTTTTGTCATTTTAAAATGATGCCTCCAAGGCTTTTCGCTGTTAGTGGGCTTGAGAGAGAATCTCAAATGAAGATGAAAGAAGTCCGTAATCAATTGGCCAGAGGCACTTAAAATACAATACTTAAACGAGAGAGCCTATTTTTTTTCCTCTTGATTTGTAATACTCCAGTCCTGCTAGATTTCAAAGAAATTGGGGAATAAGTATGTCAGTAGAGGTAGTGCAGTGTGAATTGAGGGAGATGAGCCAGCCAATTTCTGTCCTTTTCAGTTTTGTAACCTGCAGAGTATATTTATCAGCAGCATAGATTGGAAAAAGTCAGGCTCCTGGACTTGAAGACCACTGCCTCTCTGCGAGTATATTGCTGCCATTCCTGTTTAGCAATGTTGAGCATAATACTTCTTTTACTTTCCAATGAAGAACGATACACTGAACCTTTGTTCAGATAGCCCATCAACCATGATTTGCGCTAGCTGCAGTTTAGAACTTAAACCATGGTTTGAGCTTCCTACGGATTTGGGCAAGCTGTGGCTTATAATCGCTTGGTTGTCTGACCCACCCAAATCTGCTTAGCGCTCCTTTGGCTGGGTGCAGGCAGAACAAGGAACGCAAACAGATTTCTTCAATTCCGAGTGTGTGCTAAAGCACATTTGAGGCTGATTTATTTCTTTATTTCTGTGCTGCTCAATAACGGACGTTTTCTGTGTTGTTTACAACTGTGGTGGAGCACATGCTCCTTCTTTGGAAGCTCCTGAATTGTCTTTCTAAGTTTGGGAAATAACTTGAGTTTTTCTGAGCCAACATTGGACCACGTTGCATCCCTAACATCGTAGGCAGGGCAGAGTCCACCTGCCAGGTGCCTGGGTTCCCTCTCAGACTCTGTGCTTACCTTTACTGCTGCTTCACAGGTAGCAGAACAGAGAAAGGGAGGGTTGGGGTCTCTCCCCCTCTTAAGTGTGAATAAGTAATAATAAGAGAGCGTCTGTCAGCGCCATAGTGTCGAGACTGCAAAACCTGTACACCTGAAACTTGGCGTGCATACTAGGGAAACCTTAAGGGTGTGCACCATGGGATTATTTTGTTTTTGAAGTGTCTTTCCTTTAATTAGATTTATTGTATCCTTGTGGCTGAATTTGCAGTAGTACATTTGCAGTCAGTAGGGACAGACTTCCGTAGCTGGTACATAGATTTGCAGTTGATAAGTGTGAAGCTAAGGGAGAGTGGAGAAATAAGAGGCATGGCTATGTGGCCCTCCTCATTACCGTGGGAACCCCCCCCCCCATGGAATGGGCAGACCCCTCTTTTGGGGGCTTTAGGGAAATACCATAGCAGGGACTGTAGGCATGGCTTTATTTCATTCATTTATTTAAAACTTTTGCAGACTGTCCCATTACTGATGGCTCAGGATGGTTTAACAGTACAAAGTGTGTGTGTGTGTGTGTGTGTGTGTGTGTGTATTCATCCAGGGCAAGCACAGTGTGCCTAGCAGCTCTGTAAGTCTGTCCAGATGCTTCTTCGTATCAAACCAGGGGCGACCTGAACCCACGGGAGGCCAGGTCTGTCCACCAGTAGTTAACCTGTGCAGAAGGTGAGCGTATTCCTATGTGGGAAATCATTCCGTTCCCCGAAATAGCGTCTTCTCACATATATACTTTCCAGAACTTAAGACTGTGTGCTGTAGTCCTTCTCTGGGAGCCCCTGCCGAAGGAAGCAACGCGGGCAGCTGTGAAGAAGAGGGCCTTTTCCCTCGTCACTCCCAGGTCCTGGAACAATGAGCAGAGAGGCCTGCCCGGCACCCAAGTGGCGCTCTTTCCCACACTGAGCCAGGGTCACCTCCTTTTCCCACGTGTTGTAGCCCTTCCCTTTTTTCGAGCTCTTCCTCTATTTAACATCTTCGCATCGCCACTAGATTTTACTTTTATCCTCTACCGTACTTTTAAGCTGGTGTGTATCCTCCGCATTCTCATGTGCTGCGCTCTTTCGAGAGCGCTCCCGCTCCAGCAGTCGGCGAATTGCAATTGACCTTCCCGCAGGTGTACTATCCAGTGAGGCACCATTTAGTGCAGCACATGGTGAGCGCCATGCAGAGGTTGGGCTTCACCCCCAGCGTCACCATCGAGCAGAGAAAGCTGGCTGTCGACCTGGCCGAAGTGGTGATCAAGTGGGAGCTGCAGCGGGTCAAAGACCAGCAGGTACGGGGGCTGGTGCGCTGTTGGCATTGGCGGTGGCACTCTGTCCTGCCGCAAGAAAGCGCCGCACTGAATCCCTGCTCTCTGACTTGTCCTGCCACCCACAGCCAGACTCGGACATGGATCAGGGCGCCAGTGGTGAGGGAGCAGCTTCTGCCTCGTCCTCCGTGAAGCGGGGACTCTCAGTCGACTCCGCACAAGAAGTGAAGCGGTTCAGGACAGCCACTGGAGCGATAAGCGCCGTAAGGATCGCGCCCCCATCCCCCCAAACTTCCTTGCGAGTGGTGCTCGCCACCTGTCTGTTTGCATTCGGTGTTTTGCACCCTGAGCTCCCGTGTGGAATGCTGACAGGCTCACTGGCTTGTTGTGCATATAAAGTAAACCCACACAGTATGGGTTGTCGAATTCTGGGTTGTCATATTGTCTGAACCCTGCCTGGCAGCCCAGTAAGAGAACCCATGGTTTGTGCATTGGGTGCAAAAACTGGCTGTTAACCAGCCCAGGGGCAGGCAGAGTGTAGATCTCCAGATGTCTTGGACTTCAACTCATAGTATTCCTGACTGATGTCTATGCTGGGGTTTGAAATCCGGAACATCCAGAGAGTTGTATTCTGGCCCTCCTTGGTTTAAACCGTGGATTTTCATTATTTCAAACCCAGACCCATGGGCACTGATGGACTTTTTTCCCAGGCTGTAAAACAAGTGTATTCAAAGAATCCAGCTGCTTTCCATGCTGGTACTTGGAATACAGGGAGAGGGCAGCAAACAACCCAGGGCCTGAGCAAATAAACTGTAGTTTGTTGCCTGCAGGTCAAATCCTGGGCAGGGCAACAAACCATGAGTTAGATGTTATGTGTGAATCGGGTCACCTTGTGTTTTGACATGAAATATGCCTTCAGGTGTTTGGACGCAGTCAGTCCTTGCCTGGCGCGGATGCCCTGCTTTCGAAGCCCATCGACAAGCAGCACACGGACACCGTCATCAACTTCCTCATTAGAATTGCTTGCCAGGTACTGTGCACTTCTGAAATGAAAGAGGGTCAACCTTGCTTTGTATTGCGAAGTCAGCCTTGCAGCTGCAGGGGTGGGAGGGGGCACTTTGCAGTGGAGAAAGAATCCTGTAACCCTGTCGAGTTTTTTCTCTTCTGCGTGGGATTATTCATGGGCAAGGCAGTGCAGTAAACGGGCAGAGCGATGTCTTCAGTACAGAACTTGTCCCTGGCTAAGACCATCAGAAGGCAGCTTTCCATGGTCATACCATGACCTGGCAGTTTGCCTCTGGGCACAACTGAGGGGGGACGTGATATCCCTCTATAAGTACCTCAAAGGCTGTCACAAAGAGGAAGGTCAAGATCTCTTCTCACTGATGGCAGAGTGTAGGGCACGGAATAATCAATTCAAGTTGTGACCACCCAGAGTCAGGCTGGACATCAGGAAAATTTGCTCCCTGTCAGTGCAATTTGACAGTGGAACCAGCTGTCCAGAGAGGTGGGTGGCTCTCCCACACTAGAGACATTCAAGGAGAAACTGAGTGGGATGCTGTGACGCGGTGTCCTGCAACAGCAGGGGTTGGACTCGATGGCCTTCGTGACCCCTTCCAACTCTACTATTCCGTGATTCTATGATCCAGAAGTGGTGGGGTCCACCTTCCAGAACACCTTCCTTACAGTATTTGGGAGGTACCAGCTGTGCTATATTTGGGTTCAGAGAGTCAGGCATGCAGGTTAAACTCAAGTCGCTAGACACGTTGAACATTTTGGTCCCTGCTGGCCTCAGTTGGAGTCTTGTGGCTGTTGGGGAAAGTGGTCCTGTCCTGTCCCCTGAATGCAGATCCTGTTTGCAAGGCAGATCTGCACCCGGAACTAAATCGTTTCTGCCGGCCTACTCTGTTCAGCATGACCTTAATCATGCTGCCCTAAATTACTTTTAACGGAGCCTTTTCAGAGAAGTGAAATGAGGTTACTGTTTTCACAGGAGGTATGATGGCATTAAAATATTAATGAGTTCTAAAAGATTAAGATGATAAATGTTTGCTACTTAGCAATTATTCTGGTTAATTGCCAGGTAAATGACAACTCAAACACTGCGGGTTCTCCCGGAGAACTGCTTTCCCGGCGCTGCGTTAACCTTCTGAAGACAGCTTTACGGCCAGACATGTGGCCAAAATCGGAACTCAAACTGCAGTGGTTTGATAAGCTTCTAATGACTGTGGTAAGTTGTGTTTTGCAGCCTTAAAGGCAGTCGTAAGATGCGGTATAATTAAATGCTTAATAAAGTATCGCGGGGGCATTATGGGTTGTCATGTTCCAGCTAACGTGTTGATTCATTTTGAAACCAGGAAGACCCTGGTGTGTGCACCCCTGTGTGTCAAAGTAAACAGCGTGCTGTAGAGAACTTGAAATGTCATGTTAGCCCCATTTAATTGCCAATTTAATTTGGTGTCATGACTTGGAAGATGTTCAGCTTAATGGAATTGATTTATGGCCTCAAATAATTACGCCTGTCCTTCTCTTGACATCCGGATTAGGATAAAAAAAAAGTCAGCTGGTGAGAGTTGGAAATGAGTGCCAGGCTGGAACGCTCATCTTTCTGCTAGGCCATCGATGGGATGCTGGCATTTGTAGACATGAGGGTTTCAGGAACGGTT
Source organism: Varanus salvator macromaculatus (assembly GCA_023646645.1). Taxonomy (NCBI): domain Eukaryota; kingdom Metazoa; phylum Chordata; class Lepidosauria; order Squamata; family Varanidae; genus Varanus; species Varanus salvator. Next base: position 7,519,608 of record JAIXND010000852.1, on the reverse strand, counting down.
GTGCGCAGAGAATCGCCTTGAGGTGGGCAGATCCCAGCACTGCTGGGCGGGACTCGGGTGGCTTTCTGATCCTGCTCGTCCCTTCAGCTCGGTGTAATCATCCCCCAAAGCAGCCCTTCTTGGTCGGCTGGTGGCTGGCTCAGGGGTCACCCAGTACGCTTCATGCAGGGAGGCAGAATTGCTTCCTGTCAGGGCTGCTTTGTGGAGAAGCTCTGACAGGTCACACCGTAGTGGCGGACAGGGCAAAATGCCAACTTTTGCTCTCTGCAATTATATGCTTCCTTTAACTAACCCTACAAAGGCAGGTCAGCCTTTGAGGACGGTTGCAAGGAAGTCAAGAGTCCAGAAGCCACCAGTAAACTTATGGTTGGGAAGAGGGGTGTGGCCATTTGGGAATTCCAGAGCACTGGACTGGGACTCCAGGAAGGCCAGACCTGGTCTCCAGGCTGGAACTTCTGCAGCCTTGCTTAGTGGCTGAGCCGGGATTTGAACCCTGGCTTCCCTGGTCAGATCCGGATCTCTAACCATGTTATTCTGGCTTCCAGCAAGAAAGAATTAGTGTTTTCCTCTGAATTGCCATACTAGCCGTGGGACACTTGTGCATTGGCAAGTGTGATTAAAGTCCTCCTTGCACCGAAATTCTCCTGTGTCCCTGGCTGAAGCAGCAGCCACCTCCCACCCGAGATTAGAGGCAACTTGGTAGCCCCCGAGTGAGAAGCGGAAGATATCTGAGCAGCCACTGTAGGTGATTTGAGGTTGCAAGGTACATTCAGGCCGCTGCTGGAAAGGGAAATTGGAATCTTTGAACATGTATCCGCACCAGTAATGTGTAGTGCTAAACATTTTCTGCGCATCCAGATCGACCCTTAACAGCTGCCTAATGAACGTCACTGTTATAAGCAAAACCCCTGCTCAGTGCTTCCCACGGATGCTAATTGCCTCGTTTTGCATTATAAGCCACAGTCTGGAATATTTATTTTATTCATTAACGGGCATGTGTAGCATAGGCTTCGTTCTGCGTGTGCTTATTAATGAGTAGAATAAATATCCCCAACAGCAGCTTCCCTTGCAAAATGTGACAGTTGCATGACGGAAGAGTTCTCCCTGTGTTTCTGGGCTCCGAGCACATCCAGCTCCCAAAAATACTACTAAGGCTTTGAGAGGATGGTCCCTTGCATGGTGTTTCAGCCCTTGATGCTCAAAGCAGGGCTCTGCCGGAGTGGCTCATAAGCAGCTCCTCTTTGGCCATACCCTCCTCATTTCTGACGGTGTGGTGGGGTGGCAAGAATGTTGGGCTTCAGGAGACCTGGGTTCTAGGCCCCTCCCGGCCATGAAGCTCCCTGGGTGACTTTGGACCCATCACAGCCTACCTTACAGGGTTGTTGTCATGAGCATAAAGTGGAGCTGGGTAAGACCTCCTGCAAGAGGAAAAGGGGAGGGCTGTAACTGGTGTGGTAGCGCTGGTGGTGATGCCGAGCAAAGTTTGGGCTATGCATGAAGGCCATCACCCACCTGCCTCGTCTCATATTATTTCTCTGGAGTTGTGAGCTAACTTTATGCCAGTGTTGTGTGATTTGTGATTGGAGAGGCCGTGGGACATACTTAAGTCTGCTTCCCTGCCTCTGAGGTTTTAAGGACGTTCTTTTGAGAAACGGTGAGGCGACGTGGGAATGGGACCCTCCGCCCAGCCTTCCTCTGAAGCAGCTCTCCATCCGTCACCGTCTGCTTCAGTGGATGCGTGAAGTATTGGCCAGAGTTGCACATATGTGTGTTTGTGTACACAGAGACCAACACTTGGCAATGCTCAACAGTGAGTTCAGGGGGGAAGGAAGTGCTAAAAGGACCCTCAGTGTCATCCTCGGCCATTCAGTTGAGTCCGACTCCTGGCCGCCGCATGGATCACTGCTCTCCATGCCCATCTGTCTCTCACTGCTTTCTTCAAGACCACCATGTCCGTCCGTCCCAGTGTCTTCCTGTACTGGGGTGGCCCATTTGCCTTCCCTGCTGATCACTCCCTGAGTGATAGACTTTTCGACTGAGTCAGCTCTCATGACATGGCCAAAGTATGACAGTCTTTTTTTTTTTTTTGGCGATCTAGGCTTCAAGTCATGCTTTTGGTGAGGCTCGGTCGAAGACTTCTTTCTTTGTGATTTTGGCAGCCCGGGGGACGCATCATAGTCGGCTCTCCCCCTTTTTTATATATTAGCACGTTATAATAAATTGGTTTGTTCTTAGGAAACGGAGCCTCTTCTCTGCTTTGCCCGCAGAACTGCTCCTTCACCTGTTCTTTACAGGTCATTATGACTGTAGGTTTTCCGTTTAACCATTTGGCTTTAGAGCTCAGCCTTTTCCCTTGCAGGGGCTCCTTCCTTTCCTTTCTTTTTAAAAAATTCATGTGTCATCCTCTGATTGCTCTATAAGTCAACTTGACAGCATTTCCATTAAAATTCAGTGCTTAGTCAAGAACGCCCGGTGCGCAGGGGAAGATCAAACTGAATTACTTAGCAGCTACTCTGCACGTTTCCTTCGTTCTTACAAATGAAGCGGTATTACATCGCGCTGGAAGAATTATCTTTGGCCTACCTTCCCCATCCTGAATAATTGAACGCAAATCTATTATTCTAGTGCTTGTCAGAGGCGCTTGAGTTGAGCTGTGGAAGCCGCGTCGCTTGGGCGCCACACAAGATGCTCTCGCTCGGCCTTTGTTCCGCAGAGGATCTTTCTGGCACGGGGCAAAAGGAGCAGGTTTGGGGAATGGGAGGCAGGCCTACCGAGGAGGAGGAAGCTGAGGTTCCCACAGGCGAGCTTGAACAGAAGGAACATGTGTCTGGGGAGCACCTGAACAAGGGGTGGGAAGCTTTGGGGCAGTCCTCTCCATGCACCCCATCCCCGGACCAGCCCTGGGTTTGCATTGCCACCTCCCCATCCCATTAAAAAGAAAAGAGGGGAATATGTTCAGTTTGGCCTCTGTTGCGTGTTCTCCTCCGTATAAAGAAAAGGGGCGGGGGGGGGGGGAATTGCACTGGCTGGGACAGCAGAGGCTGCCTGCTGATGACCTGAGACAGAATATTATCATCATGGCACTGCATGTATTACCCTGCCTTACTTCTCTTGGGAGGAACCCAAGTGTGATTTTCATAGCTGCATTTAATCCTCCCAGTGACAGCCCTGCGAGGTAGGTTGGGCTTGAATGTCTGTGACTGGCCCCAAATCACCCCGTGAGCTTCATGCTTGAGCGGGGACTTGAACCCGGGTCTCCGCGGTTCCCTGTCCATCGCTCTGAACACCACACCACACCGGCTGTGCTGCTGTTGCTGCTGCTGCTGCTGCTCACATGCCACCGATTCCACCATGGGTTGTCCAGTGTGGTTCTCTAGAGGGCTTTGTTTACTTTGACCAACCTTCTTCACTTTGGCTGCCCATCTCTGCCATTAAATGCTATGTGTAAAAATGTGGGAAAATGCAGAATGTGTTGCAAGATTTTTATTAAATTTCCTCCCTCCTTTTTCTCTTGCGAGGGCCCCAAGGCAGCTTTCAAAATCCTCCTCCTCTCTCTTTTTATCCTCACTACAAACCTGTGAAGTAGGCTAGCCTGAGTCACCCTGTTCGCTTCCTGGCCACGTAGAACCGAGCACCCGGGTCTTGAAAGCTTCCGGGTCCCCGGTCAGACTGCCAGCATTGTGACACACAAGGTGGGTGTGTAATGGGAGAGCTGCAATCCAGTGAATATGGGGGGCACCCCATTGAGCAGGGCTCATCTTGCAACATTTCGGCTGGAATCAAGCATCCTGCTTCCTGCTGCTTCAGTCTCTCGAGATTCCGCTGTAAGCGGTGGAGAGAACCGAGAGCACGCTTGTACGAAGGCGTCGGGGGGCACATTCTAAGCTCAAGAAGTTTGTGTTGTTTTTAATTAAGGCTATCGCGCCATTAAACAAGTCTTAGTCATGAGTTTTAGCCAATTAAGTAGCCGGGTGAATTTGCATAGCCGTAAAAAGAGTTCCGAAGCATCTCTCTCCCCCCCCCCCCCCGCTATCCTGTTCTCAAGATGCTGCGTGCTTACGTTGCCGCTGGTGGCATCTTCGAGAAAGCCGTCTCTTCTGCATGAAGGAAGGACAAGGCAGGGAGCTGTGGCATGACAGCGTTTGTTGAACAGCACCTGTACCGAGCACAGCAGAATTTCCTGGTTAATCGTGTGTATTTGCCACATCTATATATATATATTGCTATACATCAGAACAGATTCCAGAAAATGAACCGTAGCAGATAAACACAAAACACCGTATCAAGAAATGGTTTTTAGAAACAGGCTGCCAGGAAAAAGAGAGCCTTCAGAAGCATGGAGTCCACAGAAGTGGGGGATTGTCTCTGGGCTGGGCCACAGGTCCATGTGGGACCACCAGAAGGGTGCCGTCCCATCAGCTCAGTGCTGATGGGGCCCGAGTTCCTCAGGGCTTCATTCACCAGTGCCAGAAGCATCACCCTGGCCCGGCAGGAATAGCCAGTGCTGCTCCCTCAGCAGGAGAGCTGCAGTTTGAAAGGGGCAGCACCCGGCTGCAGCCGAGCGAGCAGGACCTCCATGCGTCACCCGCCCCAGCGTGTGGACCAGCCCGAAGGGCACTGCCCCGAGGAGCGCCCTGCGGGGTTCCAGTCCTGAGGACGCTGGCACGTGGACCATGGCGGCCGCAGCCATAGCCATGGGAGGTGGAAACGAGAGCCAGGGCACTGCAGTGGCTAGAGGGCTGGACTGGCATCGGGGTGATCCGGGTTCTAGTCCCCACTCGGCCTCAGAGCTCCCTGGCTGCCTTTGGGCCAGTCATGGGCGCCCAGTCCAGCCTGCCTGACAGGGTTGTTGTTGTGGGGATAAGATTGCAAGGACGAGGGTTAGGGAAACGGCCGTGAGGGCATTAAACAGAAAAAAAGTGGGATATAAACAAGTAGGTGGTGAAAGGCACTCTGAGTTGCTGTGGCCGCTCGGATCCAGGAGTGATACCAGACTTTGACCCCGACCTTCCAGAGGGGCTGCGGACGAGGAACTTCACAGCGTCACCAAGGGCACTCCGGCGCAGCTGAATTGCGGGGCCTCCAGCCTTGGCGTCCTACAGTGAGACCCTGGCCTTGGATTGGTCTCCGCCTTTCAAAGCCCCTCTTATATTATTGCATGCTTTAAAAAGCATTTTAAAAATCACACTGTAGGAGAGTTTATTTTCCTATTCAGTGGAAGTAGGCCCCCATTTTGAAAGAATTGTTTGTCATTCTTTGTATTGTCTATTGTTTATCATCTGCTTTCAGCTGTTTTAATTTTTTCCTGATATTTTTATTGTGTTTTGATCATTTGTTTTTATGGATTGTGTAAGCTCCCCAGAGAAGGGGTAGTGCAGGAATGACATAAAGAAGCAATAACAACCGAAGTGCATGTAGGATTATTACTTTGGAACAAGATAGAGGGAAAATGGGATCCTGCTGTTCCTGCCCCTGACAGGTGTTGATCGGAGGCTGGAAAGCTTCAGATTGCGTGGCTGTGGCCAGGGAATGTGAGGGGTTGTGCATGGTTCCTTCCCTCCCCTTCCCTTTCATGCGCTGATTCTGACCCTGATTGGAAAAGGGCGTGCGCTATCCAGAAATGGAGCTGCGTGGCGGGTTGAAGGTGGTTGCTGTCAGAAGCAAAGCCCCCCGCCTCCACCTTGTGGAGGCCTGGGTGCATTTTCCATGTCAGAGCCTAGGTCCGTTTCGGCCACTCCAGACCAGGAGTGGCTCAGTGACCAGGTCTCAGGCAGATTTTGTGCCCCGCCCCACCTGGAGGTGCCGGGGAACAAAGTCACAACCGTCTGCATTTAAAACGGGCAATCCCGCTGAGCTACTGCCCATGCAGAGTTGGCGGGTCCTGTTGGAAGCTTCTCTTCTTCTCGGTGTTTCGTTCCAGGAGCAGCCCAACCAGGTCAACTTCGCCAACATCTGCACCGGGTTGGAGGTTCTCAGCTTTCTCCTAACGGTCCTCCAGTCCGCGGCGATTCTGAGCAGCTTCAAACCTCTGCAGCGAGGGATCGCGTCTTGCATGACCTGCGGCAACACCAAAGTCCTGCGGGCGGTCCACACCCTGCTCTCCCGCTTAATGAGCAACTTCCCTACAGAACCAAGTATGATGGGGCAAGGGTCCCCCTACTCCCCCCCCCATTTTAAAAAGGCAGCGTTACTGGGCAAAAACGGTGGATCGTAATAAGCAGTCATCCTATTTGTGCTGGGTTTTATGGATCCTTCCTTACGAAACAAGCACGCACTTTCAACCCCAATTAAAAGAAAAGTAGAAATAAGTAATCATGAGGAATACATCATTATCCAGCGGCATAAAAACTTAATAACCTGTGGCAGTTATTAGTTTGGCTCAAGGAATGCATGTCATAAATTTAATGTCTTTTGCAATTACCATTTTTCTGCTTTGAAGGTGCAGTTTTTCAGTTGTTGAACATGGCCGTTTTAATAAGACAAGAAAGGGAAATTGGGTGTAAAGACAGACCTTGGGTAATGGGGAATAAGTGAAAAAAGAAAGGAAGACGGCTAGCGGAATAATTCTGTGCATGCTTGAGCAGAGAAAAGGTCTTACAACTTCCAGCATCCCTGGAAGCACATTTTCTGTCTAAACATGGCTAAGTTTTGTGCCCATGTTCGTAGCAGTGAGGTGAAAGTACTGCAGTAACTAACCTGGGAATGAGCTCCATTTAGTTTAATGGGGTGTATTTCTGAGAAATATGTATAGAGGGTTGCATTGTGTGTTGTTGTGACCAAATTTAGAGTATTGTGCCCAGGGAGAAATTGCTACAGTACATCTCCCCCCCCCCCCCACACACACTCCTTGAGAGATTGCAAAGTTTACAAGAAGAGTCCTTGGGTAGCTACTGAACACTGATATCCAAAGCCATGAAAACATACTATAAGGAATGTAATGCTTGGCTTGTGCACATGTGACAACTTATTTTCTTTCTTTATTTGTGTTTATATACTACCCTAGTAGCCCAGAGGGCTCTCTGGGTGGTTTAACAAACATCATTTATTTATTTTTTAACCACCTTTTATTTATTAAAACATTTTTATGCTGCCCCATCGCAACAAAGCCTCATTAAAACCTACCAATCCTGAACAAATAAATAAATTGGCCATACCACGACAGTGTAAAATAACATAGTTAAAACGAATTAAAAAAAATAAAAATAGCATTAAAATGAACTGACTTTAAAATATTGGTTAAATAACAACTTCCTGCCTGCATGAATGGAAGAGCATAGAAATAAATGCATATACACCCTTTTTGCATTACCGCTAATCCTGGTCTAGGTACTTCAAGCGTTGCCTCCAAGTACGAAGAACTGGAGTGTCTCTATGCTGCCGTTGGGAAGGTTATTTATGAAGGGCTTACCAATTACGAAAAAGCGACGAATGCCAACCCTTCGCAGCTCTTTGGTAAGTTTCCGGCATCGTTAGGAGCACATCTGGGTGGAAAGAAACGGCTGCAGCCTCAAGGTGGTGGCGGGTTGGAGGTGGCTGCTGTCGGAAGCAAAGGCCCCCCTCCTGGGTTCTCTGGAATGTCACTCTCCACGTGCCTCGGCCGGCCTGCGTAAAGAGCTTGCTTCCAAGTGCCAAGCCCGGCTTGGCCGCACCCATCGGCCTGGCGGGCGAGTGCTCAGAGCGTCGGTGGGGGATGGCCAATGAAGGAGGCAAGTGAAGCCAAGCCCCCAGACCAGTTTGCAATAGTATACCACCCTGTTCCCGGGAAATGCAGCGAGCCGCCTCGTCGTAAACTTGCAAGGCTGTTTGGGGATTGGAATACGCTGCTCCGACTCGACACTAGCTGTAAATGATAGGAAGTCATCACTCTTTTTTCTCGTCTTTTGTTTCCAATATAAGGCTTTGGTTTCAGAGGCAATTTCGGATTTATTCAGTTTAACTTTCAAATCGGTGGCCAGCGGTTCTGCCTTTTGTGTTGTTTTGTTCACAATATTAACTTTTGATTAAACAAGGGGAAGACGTGCTTCTCTCTGGATCTTGTCAGAGAGCTTGAGCTGGTACCACCAAGATGCCGAAATGATTGAGCAGTTTGGCAAGTCGGGTCCATCTCCGCCTTGCCACAGAATTGCTTCTGTCAATAATGCAGGCCTGAGATTGGAATGGTCTGGAGCGTTGGCTGCTTTAAATGGCAAATGTCCTTCAGGATCCTAGCCTCTGATCTGTGTAGACAGATGTAATTTCGCTTTGGGAATTGCCTATTTGTCAGGTGTCAGGTTGTGCTGCAGAGCCTGCTAACCAAGAGAGATACTTCTTATCGTTTGTGCAGAACACTCCAAGGTTATAGAGCCTACCTTAAAAAAAAAGAGAGTTCATGCACAATATTCCTGAAGATTTCCTGCCCCCAGTCAAAATAAGTCAACTGGGTCCCAGGGAATGAGAGCACAGACTGTGGCATAGGATGATGGTCTGAGTATGGGTTCTCATAAAATTTGTGCGTTATCATTGACTTGCTGATTGTCGTTACATGTGAACCCTGCATGTCCGGTTATCTGTAGATTGTTTACCATGAACAACCCGGCATTCAGATCCCAACAAGAAACGACGAGTCTCTTCCTTTTTGTTGCTCATAATTAACCTTAGTGAATAGTTTGCCTGTAACGACAACCCATGATTCAGTTGACAACCCATATTCTGAGTGGTTGCATGTGAACCAGGCCAGTAACTACAAGTACTTAAAGGATGCTATAAAGATCCTCAAGGGAGGAGGGAGACAGGAGCAGGAGACTTGGGCAAGACAAATACTTATTTTCTTTGCTGTCAAAAATGCAAATGACGTGCGCATCCGGACATCTTGCTAAGCCACCCTGCAAAGAAGTCATGGTGGGCTAATTATTTTCTGAGCAAGCCACTTCCCCCCACTCATTCCTGCAGCCAGAATCTCATTGCCCTTTGCAGTAGAAACCCTTTTAATCTCTCCACCTCCCTGTTTGACTCTCCACTTTTTTCTTTTTCGCTGTGCGCTGTACCTGTAACGTTTAATTCTTGTTGCCAGTCTTTTCCGAGCGCACACTTAATGGCTGTTTGATGTGTAACACTTGCTTGTCTGTGCACTTTAGGGACTTTAATGATTTTGAAGTCAGCATGCACCAACAATCCCAGCTACATCGACAGGCTGATCTCCGTCTTCATGCGATCTCTGCAGAAGATGGTGAGGGAGCACTTAAACCAACAGTCCCAAGCAGTGACCGCAGAAGGGAACACAGGTAACCAGGACAAGGGCAGCCCTGCCTGGCCAGCCTCGGGCTGCACGATTGCGGGATGTCGTCCTCCAGTGAGGTGCCTTGGCTGCACTTTAGAAGGCCCCGGGCATTCAAAAGAAGATGCACTGCAAGGCGTGGGGATGGGGAAGTTGCTTCTCTTCTCCTCTAAGCAATCACACGGTTGCTTGCATTTTGTAGAGGGTGACAGGAGTGTGTGTGTGTGTGTGGAGGGGGGGATTTTCAAGGGGCGATCCTCAGGCATACTCCCACCATGCCTGCCAGTCTGCCTGCAAATATTCCTGCGAGATAACTTTCCCAGGGCCAGGCGTCTTTCTGAATAATGAGCTTGGTGGAGGGGAAGATATTGGAAACTGCTGGAGGGTGGAGAGAGGGACAACCTTGCCTGCCCACTAGTTTGCCGCTGCAGATGCCCTCCCAGCCCCCATCATGAGGAGGCTGCGGGTCTGAGAGCCGCTTCAACTTCCATGCAAAAGTGGCTGCCCTCAGATGCCACACTGCGGCTTCGAGAAACAGGCCAGAGCCATCCCTGCCACGTGCCAGACAGGAAGAGTTTGGAATGTGTCTTTGCCTGTTTTGAAGAACTGCAGCAGGCCACGCCGTATGAACTGTTGTTGAATCTTAATTATGGTTCATTTGTAAATTATCATTTGCCGTTGGCTTGTTTGGAAATTAAGGCGAAGGGCACTTTGCTTGGTGCAGCATCATGGCAAGCTGTGGATAACCAGAAAGTTCTGGATTTCTTGCAGCTGTGCTGGGGGGAGGGGGAGGGAGGAGGAGGAGGAGTGGGGGCACATGAGAGGTTCAGTTGTATTTTAGTGTGACATCCAGTCAATTTGTTCCAAGCGTTAGTTAAGATGGTTACCCAAAGGAAAAGTTTTCAAAGAATCGGCACTCCGTGTTCCGACTTTTGCAAGCCATTTGTTCCTTCCTGTGCTTTTCTTGTCTCTGAATTAGATTCTGTGTCCTTTTGGTCCAAGACTTTGGAGCACAGAAGGACAGAGTAATCTGTATCTATATATAGATGAGCTCATGCAAATATTAATGTGTAACTGTTGGCTGATTCCCACGTCTTCAGGGAGTGAAATTGATAAGTCACATTCTTACTTCCAAAGCCTGTTTGTACTTCCAAAAATCCTAGATTAAGGACGTTATCAAAACAGTGTTCGTGCACTTCTTCAACTACTTGGTACAAGTGCCGTACACATGTATTTTCAAAACCCTACGCAGAAGCTTTTATGGGAAGTCATTGCCAGGGTGGTGCCAGTGGTTCTCTCCATCCTAGCATGCTCCATCTATGCATTGTCAAGTGATCCATGTGCTTCTACTCTTCTTCTGCCAGTAGCTGGTACCAGTGAATTGGTCATGCTGAGCCTAGACTTGGTGAAAACCCGTCTTGCTGTGATGAGCATGGAAATGAGGAAGAACTTCATCCAAGCTATTCTAACCTCCCTCATTGAAAAATCAAATGATGCCAAAATCCTCCGTGCCGTAGTCAAAATAGTGGAAGAGTGGGTGAAAATTAACTCTTCAATGGCTGCCAGTCAGGTAATATGAAGGCTGTCGCACTTACTGTAGAACACTGGAGAAAACTTCCTACGGTATCTTTCTTCTGCCAGGCAACAGCTCACCTAATGTGAAACTCAGCATGGTCTCCTGGTGGGAAATCAATGGTCGTCAGTCAGTGGTCTTGTTCCGATAATTATTGTTAGCCTCTCCTCCCAAGGCTGTTGTGTAGATGAAATTGGGAGAGGCAGTCCTGCACTTCGCCCTGAGATCCCTGAATCAAAGGCACCGTGGAAATCTCCTTTAAAAAATAAAGCACCGGAAAGTTGGGTGAACACCATAGTTCCCCCACCTTGCCAAAAATGTTGGACTACCTCCCCTCCCAGCATCCCTGGCCATTGGCCATGGTGCCGGTCCGTCCAAAACACCTGAAAGGAAGAAGGTTGGAGGAGGCTGCTTTTAGTTCCATGCTCCCAGTTTAAAAGATGCGTTCTAGAAGAGACATTGACACTTGGATGACAACCTTTGTTGAACCAGCCACATAATCACACTCTGCCCTCCACTGCCTGTGCTCAGATTTGGTCCAAGCAGTGCTCAGCAGCAGTGGTGCCAGGAAATTTTGTTTCTTTTCCATGTTTTGGCCACATGGTCTGGGATTTTGTAGCAGAAATACCAGCTCCTTTTATATGGCTCCAAAGATTAAATGATTTCTCTGTGTGTGTGCATCATGCACATGTGCTAAAGGGGATGAGAAACTCTGGTGTAGATGACTTCCAGTAATTTGGTGGGCTTTTACAATAGTCCAGCACTTGAAAAATAAACAAGACATTCTGATCTTTGTTTGTTTGCTGAAATCAGGCTCCTATAAATCATTGATCCACGTCGGAGTGATAGCATTTCCGGGAATCCATGTTTTTCATGCACACCGTACGACTTTTCTAGCGAACTGTGAATAGAAGGGCCAGTTAATTGTACACACAGTAAACACTTGAAAAAAGGGGGTTGGATGAACAAGACCAACTTTTTAATTAGCAAGTGAAAATAAGGATCCAGGTTGGCTGTGGATTATCAGCTGTGTGTGTTAGAACAAGGTGGAGACATGCACAGCAGCTTTGTGCAAACAACTTTTTGTTGGTGAAATGTTCTCAGATATGGCTTAAAACAACTTAATGTATGTTCCCTATGGGTTGGGATGGGGGTGAGACTTTGGGTTGCTTAGTTTTTACTGCCCTGCAAGTGCCAGTACGCATAGCTAGTTGTGTCAAGACTGCTTATTGCTGGAAATCGTCTAACGAAGAGTTTGGAGCACTATGCTCACGTGCTAATGCTGCAGCTGCATTCCAGGTTTGGCCCTCAGCAGGCATTCCCCAAAATGCATGTGTTTGTGGGCTGCCCTTGCTCTGCCTCTTGAAAGACAAGTTGATAAAAATAACCATGTTCTTTTTTTTTTTCCTTTTTAAAAACAGACACCCACACTTCGGGAGAAGTCCATTTTGCTAGTAAAAATGATGACCTACATTGAAAAACGTTTTCCAGAGGACCTTGAATTAAATGCCCAGTTCTTAGACCTTGTTAACTATGTCTATAGGTAAATTATGGCAATTAATCAACTGGTTCAGCTTACTGGTTCATAATTTGTGCCATGTGTGACCTTAATAACATACCATCCATCTTTTGAAGCTAGTGAGTATTGGGGGAGGGGTTGGTAAAATAATAGTCTTTTTCTCCAAGGTTTCAATGAGTGTATTTGCATGTTTTCCCTATTCAAATTCTAAATCAGTCCAAGTGAAAGGGGCTTATGGGGTGGCACGCCTCATGCACCCTCATTTTCTTCTCTCTTTTTTAAAGTTTACTTAGCTGAAAAGGCAACTTTTTAATAATATGTCCAGAAGTATTAGATACCCAGCTTAGCCACACTCTTCTCCACACTGCATATATGTAATTATCATTAAATTAAATATCAAATAGGTGAAGTGCATTAAATGGGATGTTTTGTGCTAGGTTCAACCCATTGTTTAAAGAATAACAAAGCAAGAATTTATATAAATTTTTACACTGTAATTCGTTTTCCAGTACTTGGTAAAAGGTTTCCATTCCTCCATAAATGTGGTCTCCTTTTGTTTACCATCTGTCAGCCTAACCTACCCCACTGATTTTCTCTAATTGTGCAGTTTGACAAACTTGAATAAACAATTGTTTACGTATGATCGGTTTTGTAATTTTCCAGTTTTTGGCAATATTCATTTTTGCTACCAGTAACAGCACATATAGCATCGACTGATGGAATAATATTCATTGCATCATTTCCTGTGTGCTGGTAACTGCCAACATTACGCAGAAGAACCATAAATAATAGTGGGATTTCAGGAGTTTGGAATCTGTCGTTAAATTGGTATTCCTCTATAATTATTAAGTCAATTCCTTTTCTTTTTCTCAATATAATCCATTAAAAACCTAATTACTATTTGACAAATATTTGGTGAGTCACTTTCCCGGCTTTGCTGTATTTTATGCATGCAAAACATGTATAACTCACAGTTAAGAACCTTCCATTACTCTATTAACTGTGCTTGCCAACTTGGTGCTTCCCAGCTGAGAGCCTGCATCACCACAGCATTGCTCTGGATTTTCCTACTGGAAGCCAGAAACTGAAGTCGCTTTGGTGTGGCTTTTATCGTGGGAGAAGCTGTGGACCTGTAAACACTGCTTCAAAATCAGTAGGAAGTGATAGTTCCATTCTAAAACTGCAAACTGATCAGTCCTCAGCTTGACTCTTGTGTCTGGTTCTAAACACTCTGTATTTAAGAATTCAGAGAAAGTGGAATGAGTTCAGAGAAGGGCAAAAAGATGATTGGAGGACACGAAATTGAGTCTCGCAGGAAATATTGAAGGAACTGGGCATGTTTAGCTTTGAGAAGAGAAGGCTGGGCCACGGTGTACTTTTCAAGCGTCTAAAGAGTCCTCATAGAAGAGCGCCATCACCTGTTGTGTTTTATCCAAGATTGTAGGACACACAACAACCGCCTTTGTTTGCAGCGGGGGAGATTTTCGTTGAATGCTAGAAAACGGCATCTCATCCTGGGGTTTGCATCGCTTTGTTCCTCTACTCTGGTTACCCCAAACCATTTCTGCTTTCCTTAAATGCACCTTTTTCCCCATAGGGATGAAAACCTTTCAGGTAGTGAGCTGACGGCCAAACTCGAGCCAGCTTTCCTTTCGGGACTCCGCTGCGCTCAGCCGCTCATCAGAGCAAAGTTCTTCGAGGTGTTCGACAACTCTATGAAGCGGCGAGTTTACGAACGCCTGCTGTACATCACCTGTTCACAAAACTGGGAAGCGATGGGGAACCACTTTTGGATCAAGCAGTGCATTGAGGTAGGGAGATGTGTGATCTTTAAAGACTTCAAAAAAAAAAAAAAAAATTCTTGTGTCCTGTGTATTGAGTGGGTTGTCTGATTCAGGGGTCCCCAACAGGTGAGTGCATTAAAATGTGAGGAACTGTGATGTAGGCACCACCGAAAGATGGCTGTCCTGGGGGATTTGGCTCGTTGCATCAAGGCTGCCGTGGGGGCCTGGCGAGTCAAAGGAGGTAGAGGAGGGAAATAACAAGGACGGCCGCCGGGAGGGAAGATGAGAGAGTGAGGAGAAAGAGCAAGGCTAGCGGTTAGAAAGGGAGAGAAAGAAGATTGCCCTAACGGGTAAAATAATTTTAGGGATGGGAGGGCAAAGCTTCATGGGTAACAGTGGAGGTCCCTGGGGATGCTGTGGAGACCGTGAGCACTGCATTGGGAACCCATGGTGTGACCTCCTGAATTCTTTGCCATTAATTAATGTTTCATTAATGGTTTCATTAATGGTGAAGACTAAACTGTGGACCGTCCAGTCCCTTTCTCACGGGTGATTGAGGGACTGTCTTCACCTGTGTTCTCTTTGTGTTTCATGTAGTCATGCCATGCCCTTTATTTTGATGTTACTGGGACTTCTGGTCTGTCTGTAGCTGGGTTTGCACAGTGCCTTTCCCATGGTTGTTAAATCCTGGGTTGTCATACCGTGCAAACACATTGTTCGTTTTCCAGGAACAACCTGGAGGAGAACCTGTGGTTTGTGGTTGGGTTGGTGAACTCTGGGTTGTTTAAACCCAGGATGTTGGTTGTCCTAACATCCAAATCCAGAACCGTGAGTGGTATTGTAGGTTATTTGGCACACCCTCCTAGTGGAGGGCAGGAGCAGTTAAAAAATCCAGCCAGTGTAACATACCAGGACAACAGTGCTGTAAAGGCATTTGAGATGCAGGAAGCGAGCAGGTGAACCAGAAGGGAAACAGCTTGGGGGTTGAGAAAACAAACCATGGTTTATTTTCTTGTCTGCCAGACAAACCGCAGGCCATGGGTTAACTCTTGGTTAACGTTCTCTGCAAAACTGGTCTTGTAGCATTCCCCTCTTTGATTATTTTTTGGAAAATTGCTCAGTAGGCACATTTCTGTGTGATTCCTCCCTTTTAAGAAAAGTCTTGTTTGGCACATGGTGGCAGGGGTGACGGGGGCAGCTCATGGTGAATTTTGCCAAACAAACAAGAAGATAATCCAGAGAGAGGTTGAATATATTTGTGTGTAATTTAGATGGGGCATAAATATTCGTGGAGTGACATATCAAAGGAAAAGTTTCATCGGTGCAGAATTTATTTGCTGTTGGATTTGATACATTTAGAATACCACTGCCAGTTGAAATATCCTTTTTTTACCCATTTCCAAAGAGTGAAATTGTGCATATCTGCAGCGACGAGAAGTGGTTTTGTCTTGGCATTTAGCATCGACTTTCATAAACAACAGTTAATGACCTCTTTTGGCACTGAACTTAGGCGGGCCATGCAGGTGGGGTGTGCAGCCCCCACATCAAGAAGGGTATCGGCACATCTGGGGGAACCCTGAGCTGTGGGGAGGTTTTTGAAGGAGCAGGCAACCTCTGCATGTGCACACTCCGGGAAAAAAGCTGTGATGTTGTGTGCTCCTGTGGGGCAAAGGGGGAGTGCTGGGGGAGGGATGTAGGATGCTTAAAAAGACCATGGAAGAAGAGATGCTGAGATGCACGGAGAACTTAATCACATCAGCACGTATGGGACGCTGCATGATATTTAGCTGTGTGTCTCACTTGGCTTCTTCCTGCTCATGAAATTGCACTGCAGGAGTGCTGTATGTGCCACACTAAACATGGAAATGTTGACAAATTAACATGGTTCCGGCATGTGCTACAAAAACGCAGCAAAACCAGCGAAAAGTGGCAGTCACCTGCTGATCGCTGCCATTGTTCCCGAATATAACTTCCAGAATCTTGGCATTATTTAGGCGCATGCTGGATTTTCCTTGTTCTCCTGTGGTTGTTGACAACCTCCAGGTTTCATAAATTTCCTGTATCACATGCCTTTATGTTGGAACAGTGGAGGATAAATCACGTTAATAAGCCAGAAGCTTAAAGCTAACAGGCATACAAAGCACTTCCTGATTGAAGATAAAATAAGGTGGATGCAATACATAACCTAAATGTTTGCTTTGTGAATGCTAAACAATTATTTAAGCACTAAATGAGGAAGCCAAATGGGAAGCAATTGCTTTTATGTATTAAACTACCCCCTACCCCTCTGAATAATCAGCGTTCGTATCCCCAGAGGGGGTATAGCTAGGCCTGGAAAGGCATTTGCCTTTTGAACCTTTAATCCCAAAATGTGTTGGGTTTTTAAAATGGCACTTTCACTTCACTTATGTGGAGGAACTTAGGTACAAGCCCTGTCTATGCTTTTCCTCCTCCTGGCTGTGAAGGAGAGACTAGAATTATTAATATTCATTCTCTTTATACTCTTTCCAACTCTAGGATTGTATGGTTTATGCTTTTCTTCCTGCAACGAACCTAATGTGGTTCCCATAACTCTCAGCTCTCCATTTTATCCTCACAAAATAAATCCTACAGAAAACATGTCCATTAGGTTAGGTTAAGTATTAAACATTCCATTTTTAGGACAAGGTTGCCGAGTCTGACCTGGAAGGGAACTTGGGTTAGTTTCAAGTATGTTTATTCAAACTGTGGTTTATGATCCTGGCTTGTTCACTAACCACGTATTAATGTAATCAGGGTTTCCTGACTTGAGATGCTCTGATTAGTTCAAAAATGGGTGAGAGGCTGCCAATCTTTGTGCAGTCCTGCCAGGAGGAGGAGAGGGAGAGTGTGTGAGCTCCAGGTCCTTTGCAAACCATTGTTTGCACCTGTACACGGATGCCCGCAGCTGCCATCTACATCAGTTGCAGACATAGGGGAGCTCATCTGTGTTGTAGGGCAGAATTTCTGTGGGGCAAGTTCTGCTTAAACCGTGTGGCCCAGGGAAGGTCAAATTCATCTTGGGGATGTCGACCTCCATGGTGAGCATGGTGCCAGGGAAGATAGCAGGACTCCTGTGAGCTCCAGTGCACGCCTTTCTTGATCCCCATTGGGATGTGCTACCCTTGCACAAGGGACAGAAAAGGACTTAACCTGTCTATGAAAAAGGTTTCTGTTGGCAGTGAAAATTCTGGGTTCAGAGAACTCATTCCAGTGTGTTGGGGCTTAGGTCTCCTCCTGCCTTGGAACATACGACTCTGTCTTGCAATGGGCTGGTGCACATGTTCCGAATGAGCTATCAAGGCTTAAAGAGAGAAGGTGAAATTGGGGTTCCAACCGAAAAAGGGAGGGAGGGAGGGAGGGAGGGAGGGTGGGTTGGCAGAGGGTTGACTCCCGCTCCAAAAAGCCAGGACACCCAGCTTGGGACAATGCAATGGTATAAGTAAATAGTCTTTTCTAATTCTGCATTAAAAAAAGTTTGTTCAAAAAAATTACTGTGTAAGCTGCCTGTCACTTACCCATTGTTAAGCATGGATTCTCTTTTTCCTTCCCTGTGTGTGTGTGTGTGTGTGTGTGTGTGTTTAGTCCAGGTTTATGAACTGGTGCAAGATCTAGTTAGTCTAGTCTAGTCTAGTTAGGTCTAGTGCAAGATCTGGTTAGTGTTGCTACGGATGCCGAACCCTAGCTAAAGTAGACAAGCGTACCGGTCGTAGGAAGCAGGCAGCTCACCAATGATTTGTTGAAATATTCTTAGCTCCTGTTGGCCGTATGTGAGAGGAACACTACAATCGGGACCAGTTGTCAAGGCGCCATGCTTCCCTCCATCACGAACGTTATCAACCTGGCCGACAGTCACGACCGAGCTGCTTTTGCTATGGTGACCCACGTCAAGCAGGAGCCTCGCGAGAGAGAAAACAGTGAATCCAAGGAGGAGGTGATTGCTGCTTTCATAGCCGATGATACCTTTTGCTCGCATTCTGAAACGAGTCACAGCACACGAGTATGTTCTCGGCTGTTTTGCTCAGTAATGCCTGCTCTGATGGGCAGCGGCTCTGTAGCACTTCAGCCATGGTCTTTCCTGGCCCTGGTGCTGGAATCGGTGGGGCTGAGGACTGGAGCTGGTACCACTTCCTTGCACCAGGATGTGCTTTTCCCATAGCTTTGAGTCTGGGCCTACTTGCACTTAGAGCAAAACTAATGTCTCCAGGTGAGCCGTCCTCAGCTTTGGCTCCTCGAATGTTGCTGGGCTACAGTTCCCATTGTCCTTTACCAACATGGCCAATGGGATGATGCACGTTGCAGTTCAGTATCAAGGGACCTTGTTACAAACCTCTAGGATTTTCTTAATGTGCCCGCCAAGTGTCAGGTCTCTAGGTTTTGACACTGCCCTCTTCTGTTTTTGCAAATAAACCTGCTTGTCCCCTGCCCCCCCCCCCTTTTTTTTAAAGGATGTGGAGATCGATATTGAATTGGCTCCAGGTGATCAGACGAGTACACCCAAAACCAAAGAGCTTTCTGAAAAGGACATTGGCAATCAGTTGCACATATTAACGAACCGGCATGATAAATTTCTTGACTCTCTACGAGAAGTAAAGGTGAGTGTGTCAATGCTGTTCTTATGTTTTATGTACAAACATGAGTGTACAGAAACCTTTTTAAAAATGTCTGTGCTAGTCATCAGTGCTACAGGTTTTTTGGAAAAATTGGACTGGGAAGCTTTTCTAGAAAATTAAGTTAATTTGCATAGGGTAATTTGCCTGCTTATATTTCCAGCTTGCACCAAACATTTCTGATTCCTAGAGACAGCTCTCATTTAGCATGTTTATTTTACTTACATTTAGACACAGCAAAGCTTAAAAAGCACTCCAAGTTGATTTTTTTGTCCCAGTGCAACATGAATATATGACCTGACATATTTGAGAGAGAAAATTGAAGTGCATTAAATCTGATTAAAATGTTAAATTATGCAGAACGTTTTGTTTCAATATTTGTAAAAATGGAAAGACAATAATATGTAGTTCCTTTACGTTGTTTACATTTAAGAAAACAAATGAAGGTACTGAAGGCTGTTGACACAGTAATTCATTTTAGCAGCCCAAAGAAATCTGCACAGTACACTGGAACTCATCTATTTCATTAGAGTTCAACCATCTCGGACAAAGATTGTAGGGTTGGCTACAATTTTGCTGTCACTATTTATTAGTTCCATTTCATTTTGAGACTAACATGTCGCTCATACATGTGTGCCAAGGATAATCACCTGCACTGTTCAATTTTGAAACTGCTAAGCATTCCCAGTATTGTATTTTCAAATGGCATAGATGCATTTTTACTCATAAACTTATGAAATGGAAAAGAGTCTCTGGAAAAAGAACCGGAGCACTTTCCACCCCATATCCCTACTGCTCGTATTGTTACCCCTTCTGTGCAGAGTTCAATGCACCACGGCCCGTTGATTTAAGACAGGGCCACAGTCCTGGACAGCATTGATACACAGTTGAATGAAGAGCATTTTACGTTGGTTCAAGACATTCTTCTCCCTTCACTGTCTCCTGTCTTCTATAATCTTCTCTCTTATTGTTCTTCTGCCATTTACTCTCCTACCAAGTCTGAAAAAGCAACGGAATAGCTTTCTTTTATATGAAACTCCTTTACTGCTGTATATTAGTTTCTTTTACCAATCTTTTCTATCAGGTTTCTAGTTCTGACTCTCCTGACTCAGACATCACAACCCAGAGTCTTTTAAAATCTTGTAGTAAAAAGGAACAAGCTTGCTGGCTTCTGCAGCAAGAGGGAGGAGCTAAACAAACCAGGCATGTTCTTCCCCTGGGTTGTTAAACATGGCTTGCAAACTAGGAATGCTGTATTGTTGGTGAAGAGACAACCCAGAGTTGTTCCTTACCCAACAATATGGAAACCCCACCCTTAACCCAGGGTGCCCCTAGGTTATTCATCACCAGTGCGGGAAACAGCATGCTCATTTATGGTAGTTTGATTTGAGCAACCCACTTAAAAAAAGAACCCTTGGTGGTTGTGACGTCTGAGCTGGGCCGTGGCGCAATGTGGATGGCTGGTCTCTCGTTTCCATGGTGCAATTCTGGGGGGGGGGGCAGGTGAGGTGGGAGCGCCTTCATCGCTTCGTGTGCCTAACCGGGTTGCTTCCTCTCCAGACTGGAGCGCTGCTCAGCGCCTTCGTGCAGCTGTGCCATATTTCCACGCCCTTAGCCGAAAAGACTTGGATCCAGCTGTTCTCCAGGGTGTGGAAAATCTTATCTGATAGGCAGCAACATGTGAGTGTGAAAAATCAGAAACGCCATTTTAGCCGCGCTGTGAAACTTCTGAAACATTTTGCTTTAGGGGAAATGATTGCAGATGGGGAAAGGGGGGGAGGTGGGAATAAAGAGCGTTCTAGGGCAGTCAGTCAAAGGAGTCTTTTTCGTTTGACTGTGCTTTAATCTACTGTCCAGTCTCCATCAGTGAGCATATGCAGATAGAACAGTAGCTCAGAAGGGGGAACTAAGACCTTCTGCCTCCTTTCCTCCTTTTCTGGTACCCTCGATATGTTTTGAACTTCAGCTTCCACCATCCCCACCCGTGGTGGCCAGTGGTAAGGAATCGTGGGGTTTGCCATTCAGAACCTCTGGAAGGCACCCGACTCGCCCTTGGGATGGTTTAGATCTGAAGCACTTCATTGCAGGCACTTAGAAGAGGCATTCCCACCTTCCGCGTCCTTGAAAGCAAGCCAACTGAAGTTCACTCATCGGCCTAGCCTACCTCACAGGGTTGTTTTGCGGATAAAAGGGAGAGGAGGGGGAACAGTTATGCCACCTTAGACTCCGGCGTTTAACAAATATTATTTCACAGATTGGCAGTACTGTTTTGGCATCACTGTTCGGAGCACTTGCTCATCAGGAGACCCAGTGTGTTAGCCTTCGTCAGGCTGTCCCCCTACCCCATTGCAACTCCCATTCGCCACCCTGGCTTGGAGTTATGGGAGTTGTTGTCCAGTACCTGTGAGCTTGGGGACATGCAGCTGTGTGTTAATTGTGCAGTCTTGGAATTACTGGGCGCTCTTATATGAAAGCCAGTGTGATTCCCCCACCATTCTCTCTCTCTCTCTCTCTCTCTCTCTCTCTCTCTCTCTCTCTCTCTCTCTCTCTCTTCCCCTTCCCCTTCCCCTTCTCCTCTTTCCCCCTTCCCTCCCTCTCCCTTTCCCTCTCCCCCTCCTCCCCGCCACCCTTTTCTTCCATTATCCAGGCCCTCGCTGGGGAGATCAGCCCGTTCCTGTGCAGCGGCAGCCATCAGGTGCAGCGCGACTGCCAGCCGAGCGCGCTGAACTGCTTCGTGGAGGCCATGTCGCAGTGCGTCCCCCCCATCCCCATCAGGCCGTGTGTACTCAAGTACCTGGGCAAGACTCACAACCTCTGGTTCCGCTCCACTCTGATGCTGGAGCACCAAGCCTTTGAGAAAGGGCTGAGTCTCCAGATCAAGCCGAAGCAAACCACGGAGTTTTACGAGCAGGAAAACATCACCCCGCCTCAACAGGTAGGGCGCGGCATCGGGGTTTTGCGTCGCTCCAGAAGGCCCGGGAATGAGTGTGGGCGCAGCCGCTTTTCCTTTTGCCACCTAAGGAAATGTCCCACTCAGATCCATACGGGTTGCTGCATTAATCCGAACACAACCCGGAAGCTGGCCATGAAGGAAGTCGCCTGGCCCACACAGTAATCCATGGCTTGTTCCAACAGCGATCTCTTGCCCCATCCAGAATTCATCTCAGCGAAACGCCCTTTGTTTTCTCAGTCTGTGGGTCATTTCCCTTTTCCTTCACTTGTTTTTGCCCCTGAATCCCAGGTGCATCTGCAAAGGCTCAGTTTTGCCATGTAGGGATACTGTGTGTGTGTGTGTGTGTGTGTGTGTGTAATTATTGTCATTGCTCTTCCCTGCTGCCTCTGTATCCTGTTCTAACAACCTGTGTATTCTGGGTTCCCATGTGATGGCAACCCATATATTTTGAATTTGGCAACTACATGGCAGCTTCATAGATTTTGAATTTTATTTGTTTGTTTGTTTGTTTGTTTGAAAAATTTCTATGCCGCCCCTTGCCAGCTAGCCTCGGGGCGGCTTACAGCAGGTCCATATAAGACAAAATACAACATAAAATTAAAACACAAAACGACCTACCGAATTACAGTTAAAAACTAAA